>CM066031.1:823042044-824419187 GCA_033557465.1 Ichthyophis bannanicus | reverse complement strand
TTTGGGGGGAAAAAAAAAAAAAAGGACAAAATGGCTTTTTTTTTAAACCATTCTTTTGTACTTTTAGATGTATGTTTTGGGCTACTGTCCTGCTGGAGGACCCATGACCTTCGACCCAGATCTTGCCTTCTGACCAGTAGGTAGCACATTTCGCTCCAAAGTACCTTGGTAGTCCTTTGACTTCATGATTCATTTAATACATTCTAGGCCTCCAGTTCCGGAGCCAGCAAAACAGCCCCACAACATTATCGAACCTCTACCATATTTAACTATGGGAAGGGTTTGTTTTTCCTTATAAGCTTGATTTCTTTGCCTGTACATGTATTACTGGTCTACATTGCCAAAGAGCTCAAGTTTGATTTCATCTGTCCACAGAAGATCTTCCCAGAAGGATTCCGGTTTCTCAAGGCAGGTTTGGCCCAAGATCAGGCGTGCCTTTTTGTGTCAGTCTTTGAGCAGTGGGGTCCCTCTTTGGCCTTTGCCCATGAAGTCCTTCTTTGTTTAGTGCGCGGCACATGGTACAGGTTGAAACCACCACTCCAGATTGCTGTAGATAAGCCTTAAGCTCTTTGGATGTTGTACATGGTCTTTTTTCCAACAGTTTTCACTAACCTTCAAAGACTTCTTGGATTAATCTTCCTCTTCCCACCACGTCCTGGGAGGTTCTGGACAGTTGTGAGCAGCAAACTGTAGACACAGGAATCCCAATGTCTTTGGAGATGGTCTTGTACCCCTCTGAAGTTTGATATTTGATGAAGGCTTTTCTGACAGTCTCAGGCAGCTCTTTTGTCTTCACCATTGTGAAAAAGGAACAGGGAGTGAATGTGGCCATTTTAAACATTAGAGCCATCATTCATTAGTTGATTCACGTCATGTGACTACTGACAATTGACTGCAGGTGTGTCTAATTTTTACTGTAATGGGAATGTGGTTCTTCTGTTCAAACTGATTTGAATTGTTTATAAGGATGCCAATAATCATTTCCTGGCAATGCCCCAGTTTTTATAATATTTCCTTTTCTAAGTGTCTTGTTTGATTCTTTTGTGTCAAATATGTATGCATATATAGTTCAAAGCAATTTCATTGGTTGATTTTTTTTTTGAGATAGTGGACATTAAGAGGTTGAACTGCAAGGCTGCCAATAATTTTGACCACAACTGTATTGCTACCTGAGAAAGCATAAAATGCATCTGCACTAACTGCAATTCCACTTAATATTCTCTGTATAGCAGCAACACCCTCCCCCCCCCCCCCCCTTTGCCAGCTCTTACAGGGATTTCTGGCAAGGAAGAACAATCCCCAGTTGTTCCTAACCCATTGCCAGCCTGGAAAATATAGCATCTCTGAACTGTAGCAGCAGTCTCATGGTATTACTGCAAAGGCTCAAGTTGCCAAATGAGAAGACACGAGGGGCATGCCGTAAAAGCTGGGAGGGGTATCAAAGAAGAAGCATGCAATTTTTTTTAAAGATGTCCGTGGATGCTAGGGAGGTGGGAGGGCCCTACGTAAGGAATGCTAAAGGTTATCAGTAGAGATGCAGGGGCTATAATAAATGTTTTGCCAATGGCACAGATACACTTAACCACCTCTTCTTTAGGAAGTGACAAGTACGTCCAGGTTACTGGCCATGCAACAAGTATCTGTCTTGTGCAGTGACTGCTGGAGGGGAGGACCAGCATCTGCCCATGCAATAACTTCACTTGCTGTGCATTAATATTTGCCTTTAACACACAGTAATTACAAAACTTTATGCCACACTTTTCATAAACAAGTCCCTTAAATTTAAAGGAGCGTGATTGTTTGGGACACAACTAACCAATGATGCTGCTCCAGTAGTAATAAGGTCACTTGTCCAGAGAAACAGAATTATAAGACATGCCTGGGTAAAGAGCAGGGAGTGTGCCTCAAACATACGGATGGCTAAGGGGCATGGCAAGAGCCTAACACATCAAACAAAAAGATACAATTCAAGTATTCTATTGTAGGGCTGGTGCCTGTTCAGAAATTAATGTCTGAACCAAACAGCACAGCTTCCTGTTACAAGATTGGGCCTGTTATGAACCAAAGCCTGAATTAAACAAGATGTATTCCTATTTTGTCATAATTCAGCATTAAAACTTGCAGATCAAACAGTTCTGCAGATTTATGTACTTCACAGAAAAAGTATTATTTTCCAGCTGACCACGTGCAGAAGAACTCATTGCTGAGACCTTCACTGTGCTACTGGTACTAGCATTTGCAACAATGTATGGATTTGCATACCAGCAACTTTCTCGCACCATGGACCTTTGTTTGCAGAAGGATCACCTATTAGCTGTTACCGGATTCAATGAAGACGACATACATTATCTCAGACCAGCCAAATCACCTTGCCGTGATAAGGGAGGTCAGGACAAAGAATTATATGCTGGACACAGGAAGAAATGGACAGGACACACTCAGCCCAGGACACACATGAAGCACTCTGGGAACATGCACAGAGGCTTGCAGAACACCTGGGAACTTTAACTTCAGTCACAGACTATTTTTCTGGTTTCCTCTGCCATTCTCTGCACTTGGTTTGCTTGCCTGTCTCTCTGGCTGGAAAGTCAGATAGCATCCAAGGGCAAAACCTCGGGACAGAGTAAATCTCTTCCACATGTCTGTAGCCGATTTTGGACCTCTCCATACTTTGTCTCGAGAAAGGCACGAAGTCAATTTCTTGGATCCAGCCACAAGCATTCTGGTAAGAGCTAAGGTACTGGTCTTTAATTCTCCTCCCAACCCCCCCTCCCCCCACCGAGGTTAGGGCTAGTATATTCAGATAGATAATGTACTGTATGTCCAAGTGCAGAGAGAATCAGTGACGCTGGTTCCTAAAACAGTGATTAGGTCTTGATAATTGTAATTATAGGGCTGCATAACATACTACCTCAGAAAACTAATTTATGCTAAATTTTACACTATTTTTTCTGTCAGTAATAAAGTCTAATTTATATACAAACACAGGGTTGGTTCTTGTTTTATCATGTGGTTTGTTTGCCAAGTACTGCTTTGGAATCCTGGGAAAATGGAGAGCAGCAGTCTTCCCTAGACATACCGAGTATTTATACATGTGTATTTATCTGCTTAACTGACAATATACTCCAACACTATATAATAAAAGCCATTTTCCCATCTAACAGGATGCATACCCACTCATCTGGACTGGTATAGCAGGATGATGTGGAAAGCCTGTTACAACCCCTCCAGGATGGGGAGGGGGGAGGGGAGGTGTCTGCAATGCACAAGGCCATCATGGCATCCTGAATAAGGATAGCCAGGTTCACCCTGTGATAAAAAGAGGCCAATCACTCCCCTCTACCAGGGAAACCTCCTCTCCTCTGCCGACTCACCCACTGGAGACCAGGAATCCTCATCTTCTCCCTAGTGCTTCCCCATAGGGGATAAAACTCAACTCCCAGAGGAAAGGATAAGCATAAAATAATTAGGTCATTTAACCCCCACCAAAATGGTAAAGGGGATGGAAGGATACCCCTATGAGGAGAGGCTCAAAAAGGTTAGGACTCTTCAACCTGGAAAAGAGAAGGCTGAGGGGAGATATGATAGAGGTGTATAAATTAATGAATGGAGTGGAACAGATAAATTTAGATCAAGTGATCATACTAATAAGAGAAAATATATTTTTTCACTCAACATGTAATCAAATTCTGGAATTCATTACCGGAGGATGTAGTAAAAACTGTTAGTGTAGCTAGGTTTAAAAAAAGGTTTGGACAAGTACCTAGAGGAAAAGGTCCATAAACCATTATTAAAAGGGGACCCGGGAAATCCACTGCTTGTCCCAATGCAAGCATTGGGGAACCTGTGTCTTCTGGGGAAACTGCTAGGTACTTATGACCTGAATTGGCCACTACTGGAAACAGGATACTGGGCTGGATGGACCTTGGTCTGACCCAGTATGACATTTCTTATGTACTGCCAGAAGGGGAGACCTTGGAGGGTCTCGAGCTCCCTGCAGAGGTGGTCAGGGTCTCAGACTCCTACAGCTACCAAAGACTGAAAACAGTCTGTGAGCTGTTACAGCAGCTGCTGCTCAAAGCCAACCGAAAAACAGGCCGTGGGGCCACAAAGGATCTTGAAGGGACTGCTGGCTTGAGACTGCGACTGCCTTACTGCCTCTCCCTTCACTTGGGGCCATGGAGGCATCCAAGATGGTTGCTGTTCCCGCTGGGCAGTGGGGGGGTGGAGGGGAAGAGGAATATATTCCCAGGAGACTGAGGCGTCCATCTGCCGACCAGACTTGATGTCCAGAGAGGTATGCTGTCTGCCTGGTGCCAAAATCCAAGATGTTACGGAGAGTTTGCCGAGACTCATCAAGCCCACAGACTATTACCCAATGTTACTAATCCATGTTGGAACAAATGATACTGCCAGGTATACCTCGGAACGTATCAAAAGTGACTTCATGGCTCTGGGACAGAGGGTGAAGCAGTTAGGTGCACAGGTGGTGTTCTCTTCAATCCTCCCTGTTGAGGGTAAAGGCCAAGGCAGAGAGGCTCGCATCCTGGAGACAAATGCATGGCTGCGTGGATGGTGTCATCGAGAGCGTTTTGGTTTCCTAGACCATGGGATGCTTTTCCAAGGGTTGCAAAGCAGAGATGGCATCCATCTGTCCAAGAGAGGTCAACGCATCTTTGGTAGTAGACTGGCTAATCTACTGAAGAGGGCTTTAAACTAGATTCCTTGGGGATGGGTGAAGAAAGCCCCCAGGTAAGTGAAAGCCCCCAGGTAGGTGATACATTAAATACCTTTATGGAAATGGGTAACAGGGGTAACATATGGAAAGCAGTGTGTATTAATGCCCGTAGCATGGGAAATAAGATCCCTGAGGTTGAAGCTTTGGTGGGAGTGGCTGACTTGGATTTAGTGGCAGTTACAGAAACATGGTTCACAGAAAACAATGACTGGGATGTAACTATACCTGGCTATACTTTATTCAGGAAGGACAGGGTAGGAAGAAGAGGAGGAGGAGTGGCACTATATGTAAAAACTACTATTAAAGCTTTGGAATTACAGAGCTTAAAAGGGAGAGAGGAGGCATTGTGGGTTAAACTAGAAAGAGGGAAAGAGAAATCTATTTGCATTGGAGTGATATACAGACCTCCCTCACAAGAGGAAGAGGTGGACAGAGAGTTAATTGAAGACATACGCAGCATTGCTAGGAAAGGGGAAGTGCTACTGATAGGAGATTTCAATATGCCAGATGTTGATTGGCACATTCCTGCTGCAGTATCATCTAGAAGTAAGGAGATCCTGGATTCTCTACAGGGAGAACTATTCAGGCAATTGGTAACAGACCCCACACGTGAAGGGGCCATACTGGACTTGGTGCTTACCAATGGTGAAAGTGTTTCTGATGTTGTAGTGGGAGATCATTTTGCATCCAGTGATCACCAGATGGTGTGGTTCAGTATTAGGACTAGGGCTGTTAGAATCCATTCCAAGGTGAGGATCTTAGACTTTAGGAAGACTAACTTTGCGAAGATGGGCCAATACCTCAGGGAGTCGTTAGTGGGATGGGAACAGCTGGGGGATGTAGAAAAACAGTGGGCAAAACTGAAAGGGGGTATTTTAAGGGCAACCAACCTTTTTGTTAAAATGGTAAATAAAGGCAAAAGGAACAGGAGGCCGCTATGGTTTTCGAAGGAAGTAGCTGAAAAAGTGAAGAAAAAGAGGGAGGCCTTCATGAAATACAAGAGATCACAGAGAGCAGAAGACAGGCATCTGTATTTGGAAAAACTTAGAGAAGCTAGCAAAGTAGTCAAGAAGGCAAAGATTCAAAAGGAGGAGGAAATAGCCAATGCAATAAAATGGGGGGATAAGACATTTTTCAGATATATTAGTGAGAAGAGGAAGAGCAAAAGTGGTATTGTCAGACTCAAGGGTGCAGGGGGGAATATGTAGAAGCTGATAAGGATAAAGCGGAATTGCTTAACAAATATTTTTGTTCTGTGTTCACAGATGAAGAACCAGGAGCAGGACCTCAGAAAACACCCACAAATAACAACAGAAGCGAGGGACATCTTGAACTATTTTCAGAAGACTGTGTTCGTGAGAAACTAGCTCAACTTAAAATAGACAAAGCGATGGGACCGGATGGGATACACCCTAGAATACTGAGGGAACTTGGGGACGTTCTAGCAACTCCACTGACTGACCTTTTCAATGCCTCGTTGGAGTCAGGAGTGGTGCCAAAGGACTGGAGAGAGGCTCATGTGGTGCCTTTACACAAAAGCGGAAGTAAGGATGTGGTTGAAAACTACAGGCCGGTTAGTTTAACTTCGGTGGTGAGTAAATTATTGGAAACGCTGCTGAAAGAGAAAATAGTGAGGTTTCTGGAGTCCAGCGGATTACAGGATCCGAGGCAGCATGGATTCACCAGAGGCAGGTCTTGTCAGACAAATCTGATTGATATTTTTGACTGGGTGACCAGGGAGATGGACCGAGGGAGAGCTCTAGATGTGGTGTATTTAGATTTCCGTAAAGCCTTTGACACTGTTCCTCACAGGCGACTTATAAACAAACTGAGCACCCTAGGGATGGACCCTAAAGTTACTGCTTGGGTTAGAAATTGGTTGGGTGGGAGGCGACAAAGAGTACAAGTAAATGGAGCTCACTCTGAGGAGAAGGATGTTACCAGTGGTGTGCCCCAGGGATCTGTCCTTGGTCCAATTCTTTTTAACATCTTTGTTAGTGATATAGCGGAAGGGCTGTCGGGTAAGGTTTGCCTCTTTGCGGATGATACCAAAATCTGCAATAGAGTAGACACCCAGGAAGGGGTAGATAACATGAGGAGGGATCTAGCTAAGCTTGAAGAATGGTCTAGAATTTGGCAGCTGGGATTTAATGTTAAAAAATGTAAGGTCATGCATTTGGGCTGCAGCAATCCAGGGGAGCAATACAGTATAGGAGGTGAAGTACTTTTGTCCACTAAAGAAGAGCGGGACCTAGGCGTGGTTGTGTCTGATGATCTTAAAGTAGCTAAACAGGTGGAAAAGGCGACAACAAAAGCTAGAAGGATGCTTGGGTGCATACGGAGAGGAATGGCTAGCAGAAAAAAGGAGGTGATAATGCCTCTGTATAAGTCTTTGGTGCGACCTCATTTGGAGTATGGTGTGCAATTCTGGAGACCGCACCTTCAAAAGGATGTGAACAGGATGGAGTCGGTGCAGAGGGTTGCTACCGAAATGATTAATGGGCTTCATTATAAAGCATATGAGGACAGACTTAAGGATCTTAATATGTACACCTTAGAGGAAAGGCGGGATAGAGGTGATATGATTGAGATGTTTAAATACCTCCGTGGCATAAATGTTCAGGGAGAGAGCCTCTTTCAATTGAAAGCAAGTTCTGCTACGAGGGGACATGGGATGAGGGTGAAGGGAGATAGATTCAGGAGTGATATGCGGAAATATTTCTTTACGGAAAGAGTAGTGGATCCGTGGAATAGTCTCCCAGTGGAGGTGGTAGAGATGAGGACAGTAACTGAATTCAAGAAAGCATGGGACCAACACAGAGGATCTCTAAAGGCAAAAAGTGGACTGTTGTAGTTGTTATGGAAGGACAGACTAGATAGGCCATGTGGTCTTTTTCTGTCGTCATATTTCTATGTTTCTATGGCATCAACAGGAATATCTGCATCAGGCCCCGGGTTTCCAGACACTGCTGAAAAAAAAAAAATATATATATACATATATATATATGCCTCGAAGTTCCTCCATTGCACTCAGGGCAAAAAAGGTCAGCCATGGAGCTCACCCAACAGGAACCATAAGTGTGGCAGCACTGATAGCATGCAATAAATACCCGGAGTCAGTTCAAGGATCCAAACCAATTTATTGTGCACAAGGCCCAAGCATCAAAGGACTGAGCAATGGCGAACAGGAACAACTTCCTTAAATACAAGCTTCACAGTTTGATACAGGCAGACTTTCTATTGGTCCCAACGCCCCCTGCACCTATCCAATCGGGGACCCCCCTCACTGGGCCCTGTTCCCCCTTCTCAGGCTATGCTAACACAGGCTCAGTTTCTAGACATAATACATTCCTGCTACAAGGTCACTGCATCAGCATAAAAGCATGGAATAAAAGGATTAATACAAACTTATCAAAAGCAGTTTAGAGCGGTTTAAGGCAGATCCTCAGCCTTCACTGACTTTGGTCTCTCTCAGCACTACTATTTCTAGCAGTGGGGGTGGGGACTCCAGCCTAGCTTGCAGGCTCATACATGTACAGGCTATTATATAAGCCATAGCCTACCACATAAGTAGCATACCTCTGTGCAGTGGGCATGGCTGCAGAGCTCAAATGGCAGTTAAAAAGGAGGGGGGGGGGGAACCACAAACCCAAACCAAAAGATAAAAAAAAAGCAAAAAAGAAAATCATGGCAAAATAGGAACCTCTGATCAGTAATGAAATCCTCTCATCCAACATGCCATTTGTAGAAACTCAAGGGCCTCTCCAGTTGCTCACACAGGCTTGGGAAACCTAGGGTTTTCTTTTTTGTTTTAGTTTGAAGCAGCACAAAGAGAGCCAATTAAATTAATAGGACCAAAAAACAAGCAAGCAAGCAAACAAAAACTATAAAAAGAAGGGCATGCAGATATAGGACAGTAAGAGAGAAGGGGGGCTTGGGCCGAGAATTAATTTACCTCCTCAGGGGTCGTCCTGTTTGTTCTCTAGCCCACCAACACTAGACACCTATGGTTAATAGTGCTGGGCACAGGCCAATTATTGGCTCGAGGAGACGATGAGTGTACACAAGCTCCAAGCACACATTTGGGCAAGGTCTCGATCTCACAGGCCACAAAACCATGATCTGAGCTAGGGGAGAAGGCCTATAGGAATTACTACATCAGTTCAGACACCTTGTCACCTGCTGGAAGCAGACAATACTGGCTTCTCTCAGTGCTGCACCAGCAGATATACCTATTAATGACATCACTGAAAGTTGCTCAAGACAATAGGTGCAAAACTCCTGTTATTACAGCTTAAGGCCAAATTGAAACAAACATTACATCCATCCATGTGACCAGAATTAGTGCTGAAATATACTCAAGTTTATGAAAAGGCATGAAAGTGCTCCAGAAGCTGTATATGGGCAACAAATATTTTACTAGTAGATATAGGGGAGATCACATGGATGGATCATGCGCCAATACGGCTAAAGGTGGCTTGGGGGTGTAGGGAACCAGGATTGAGGTTTTGAAGGTTGAATGATCCCATTCTGGATGAGGAGAATGCAATATAAGAAGTAGGCCATGCAATAACAGAGTATTACCACCATAATGGAGAAGGGGGAGGGGGGGGGAAGAGAGTGGAGTGGAGGAGTGGCCTAGTGGTTGGGGCAAGGTACTTCAGGCCGGAAGGTCGGGGGTTCAAATCCCACTAGAGGACAGCAACCTTGGGCCAGAAGGACTGGGGTTTCTCGTCCCACAGGTGCTCCTTGTGGTCTTGGGCAAGCCACTTAACCCTCCATAGCCCATGTTCCCTGTAAATAGTTATCTCCAAGTTATAATGCCCTGTTCAATGTAATTTCAGTTTGTTCAATGTAAACCGCACTGATGCAGAATAGCGCGGTATATAAGAGAATGTAAATAATAAAAATAATAAATAGATGAGGGAGGATATTCAGTGGGATGGGATGAAAGCCATAGTTAGGGGAGTTCTGACATTGGAGGCGACTTAAAAAAAGTAGAAGGGCCCTGTGGAAAGAGTTATGGTGATTGGAGGAGAGGCACACCGAGGGGTGGCAGAAAGGAGTGGCTTTAGTCTTTTTGAATAGGGAAATAGAGCAGGGAGACTCTTGGCTAACAAGTTAAAAGCCCAGGTGAAGCAACAAGTCTTAAAAAAATGAGGGATGCGGCAAGGGTGTTAACATATACCGAGGGGGAAGATCTGGGAGGTCTTCCATAAAATTTACTCTGACCTATATGAGAGAGAACGGAGAGCAAGTGATGGAGATATTTATGCTTACTTGCAGAAGTGTTCTTTGGGGGATGCTCCCTTTGGAGGATGTGGAGAAGCTCAAGGGGGAGATGGAAGGAGGAGGTCAGTAGGGGGAAGACTCCTGGGCTGGATGGATATATGGCTGGATTGTATCGGAAGTACCAAGAGCTGTTAGTTAATTGCATGATAGGGGTCTTCAATGGGGTACGGAGGAGGGGAAAAAGTACCTGCCTCAATGTATGCTGCAGGGATAATCGTACTGTCCAAGTCAGGAAAGGATCTCATGGTATGTGGTTCATATACGCCAATCTCGCTGATTAATTTGGACATCAATATCCTTGCTAAGGTCCTTGCCAGTAGATTAAAGGAGGTAATAGTGGAGACCAGATGGGCTTTATCCTGGGGCGACAAGCTAGGGATAATGTATACAAACTGGTGAATTTGATCTGGAAGGCTTGGAGGGGGAGGGAGGACACGTTTCTAGCTGTTGATGCTAGAAACGAATGGGACTTCATGACAATGGTACTGGAGAGGATAGGAGTAGGGCCCAGGTTTATTGGCTGATCAAGGAACTGTACGTTGAACCGACCACATGAGTGCATGTCAATGGGGCCTATTCTGGGGAGTTTTGGCTTGGCAGAGGTGCCCGACAGGATGCCCGCTGTTCCTGCTCTTAGTCGCGCTGGTGATAGAGCCGCTGGCGGAGAGGGTGAGGGCCAGTGGCAATATCCATAGGGTACATGTGGGACAGAGTGTACAAAATTGGACACTTTGCTGATGACATCATATACACATGGGCAACACTACTGACTTCGCTGCCAACCCTCCTACAGGTGATGATCTCTTATAGCCATTTGTCGGGATACAAGACGAATATGACTAAAACTGAGATCCAGAAGGTGCACCCGAGCAGAGATCTCGACGTGCGTTTGAGAGCGGCCTTCCCATTTGTAGATGGTCTCAGAAGACTATCAATACTTGGGGATTCTGGTGGGGGCCCAACTGGGAGGACTCTACAAGTTTAATCATGAAACCTTGTGAGCATCTGTGCGAGGTGACCTGGAGTGGTATGAAATGGTTATGCTATCATGGATGGACCAGATAGCAAAATGTTCATTTTGACTGTGGCCAAGGATTTTATTTTTATTCATGGAGCTCCCCATAGTGATATCGGATGAGATTTTACAGATCTGGCAAGAGAGGATATTTGACTTTATTTGGAGAAGACGCCCACCAAGGGTGGCAAGAGCTTTTTTGATGCAAACTTGTCGAAAAGGGGAGCTGGGAGCCCCTGATCTCAAGGGCTACTATGAGAGTGCAATGTTAAGTGGTCTGATTGGGAGAGAGGAGACTGGGGAAATCAGTAAGTGGCGATTGAACATTAACTGGGAGGTCCCATACCCCTAGAAAAGTTACTATGGATTGGGGGGGGGGTTTGAAGGGAACGGGTGGAAAATGGGTCCCCATTTGTGAAAATGCATAGGTACTGGAGTCCTTGCGTGGGGAAAAAAAAGGGATATATTAGAAATCACCACTGCAGTTTAATGAGAACTTCAAGCCCAGGCTTCTCTATGGCATCTACTGGGAATGGCAAAAAAATGGGACTGGATAGAGTGGGGCAACTGGTGGACGGGGAGGAGAAGATGAAGAGCCTGGAGGAATTAAGACAACGAGCCTGGAGGAATTATGACGACTGTTCCCTCTGAAGGCTGCCCATGAGTTTTTCTATACCCAAATGTGTCATTATGTATAGTCCGGCCAGCCCAAGGGGGCCTCATCTGGGGCAGCGGCACAGCAGCACGAGTTTGAGTTCGCAGTTTCAACCTAGGAGGGCACCCGGGGATTGATTTTTAAATTATATAAGATAATTTTAGCTACATGGAGGGTGGAGCTCCAATTTTATAGGATATGGGAAGGGGATTTGGCACAGAACTAGGGAGATAACAATGGCTAATTATATGAACATACACGGAAGCTTTCCGTGGCTAATATGATTGTGGCACATGCCTATAAAGATTCTATGTAGGATACACTGGAATCCAGTCAGGCTGCAGAAGATAGGGGGCAACCACAGGCAAGCAGTGTTGAAGGGGTATGGACAGGAGGGGGGGCTTTTTCCACTTGTGGTGGGGCTGCCCGGAGGCAGTCAGCTTTTGACGGAAAGTGCAAGAGATTATTGAAGGGATGGGGTGTGGGCAGGGACTGGGACATATGAAGCTTAACCTAGTCCCTGCTTGTTGACCCAATGCAGGGGGTCCACAGGGAGGCCCAGGTCCCAGCCAGAATGTGCATTAATCGCAGCCCGAATAGCCATAGGAAGGTACTGGAGGGAGAAGTTGATGCCCGACACCACAGAAGTCCTCAGATGATTAGATTAGCTATAACTTCAGACATACAATAAATGCAAACACTACATGAGTGGATCTAAATTCCATGAACTTTGGGTGATCTACGAGTGATCAAGGCAACCCTGGACTGACCTTGACACTGATATTGATAAGAATGTTTAAGAGGGAGTTAAGGGAATATATACGGAGGGAGAGGAAGGGGGATGGAAAGGGAGGGGTTGGACAGGGGACACTTGTACTGTAAGTTTTGTACTCCGTTTTTAAATAGTTATCTTTGTAATGTTCAGTGGTTTGTCAATAAAAATCTTTACAAATAAACAAAAACAAAACAAAAAAAATGCTCCAGAAGAAAAAGAAAAATATATACCTGGCATCCAATTATGAACCAATGCCCTTGCAAAGATATCTAAGAAAAAAAAAAGGTATCCTTTTCCAGATACTTAGAAACACATCAAGAAAACACCACACTCTGAACATAAAACAGAGTTTTTAAATAAACTGAAAATGTATTCATAAATCCGTCTAAAAACAAAGCTACCAACAAGGTAACTATCTTAAAAAAAAAAAAAAAAGATATAGTGGAATTAGAAAAAAATACAGAGAAAAGTGACCAAAATAATACAGGAGAAGGAAGGCTATCCCTTACGAGAAAAGGCTTAAAAGGTTAAGGCTCTTCAGCTTGGAAAAGAGTAAATTAGACTTACCTGCTAATTGTTGTTCCTTAAGGAACTCTAGTCCAGTCCCGGAACCATAGAGTTGTCAACCTCCACCAGCAGCTTTGGAGACTGAAAGATGTCATCGTTCTGATGTCACTGGTACAAATAGGCAAGATCCGCCCCCTTTCACCAGCACCTATTGACAAAGCAGACTCAGCAGAGCAACAAATAAGTAGGTAATTGGAAATATTACTATATGACTATACCGACAGGAAGGCAGTGGAAAAAAACAAGAACCCGCACTGCCCCCCCAAACATGCGTCCCACATTTTTTGCGAACACGCAGAATAGAAAAAAAAAACACGGCCCCACTGCACACTAGCGCCCAGCCGGGCCTGCTGCGGAAACAAAAATAGAGCCCCCCCGAGCGCTATTTCCATCTCATCTTCTAACCGTGGACAACCTGATTGAAAAGATGCTACAAAGTTTTTCTTTGTTTTATTTTTTTGTTTTTTTTTACCTCACATGTGCACCTCCTTGTTCTCCTCTCTCATGAAACTTCAGGCTGCCCGCCATTACCGGGAGGGATCCGGGACTGGACTAGAGTTCCTTAAGGAACAACAATTAGCAGGTAAGTCTAATTTACTCTTCCTTTGCGTCCCTCTAGTCCAGTCCCGGAACCATAGAGGATGTAACAGAGCAGTGAATATCAACGGGAGGGACAGGAAAGCCCAGCCTGAAGAACCGCTGAACCAAAACGGCCATCACTCCGCGCCTGCACATCCAGGCGATAGTGCCGGGCAAACGAATGCAATGAGGACCACGTCGCCGCTCTACAAATATCCGCAGCTGGTACTAAACTGACTTCCGCCCACACGACGCCTGCGCTCTAGTGGAATGCGCCCGCAGGCCCACCGGAACCTCTTTGCCCTTTAGCAGATAGGCTGAAGCAATAGCCTCCTTCAGCCATCGAGAAATAGAGGACTTCGCCGCCGCCTCGCCTTTCTGCGGACCTCCAAAGGCGACAAAGAGCCTGTCGGACTTACGGAAGGAAGCAGTCTTACGGAGATACTTCTTGAGCGCCCGCCGCACATCCAACCGATGCAAACGGCCACCCGACTGAGCCTTCTGCTCCGCGGAAAACACCGGTAGCGACACAACCTGATTTCACGTAAAAATCCGAGACCACCTTGGGCAAAAATGCTGGAACCATACGCAAAACCACCCTGTCCCCTGAAAAGGACAAGAAGGGTCCCCGACACGACAACGCCTGCAACTCAGAAATTCGTCTGGCAGAACAGGAAAACGGTCTTCAGGGTCAAGTCCTTCAGCGAAGCCCTACCTAAGGGCTCGAACGGTTCCCCAACCAAGGCTTCCAATACCACATTGAAGTCCCACGGAGGAATAACCGGCCGCCTGGGCGGCCTTAGCAACAGCACCGCTCGCAGGAAACGCCGAATATCACTATGCGCCGCGATCACCTGACCATGAACCTTTCCTCGATAACAGGAAAGAGCCGCAAGCTGAACACGTAAGGAACTGGCCGCGAGCCCCTTCTCCACCCCAGCCTGCAAAAAGGACAGGATATGAGGGACCGAGGCTTTCAATGGAGAGATAGCCCGCTCGGAACACCAAGCTTCGAAGACACGCCAGACGCGGACATACGCCAGCGACGTAGACGGCCTGCGCGCACGTAAAAGGGTAGAGATGACTGCCGCCGAATATCCCCTGGCCGTCAACCGCGCCCACTCAATAGCCAAGCCGTAAGCGAGAATCGACCCACCTGCGGCATTCATACCGGCCCCTGTACCAACAGATCCTCTCGAAGCGAAAGCCGCAGCGGAGTGTCCGCATACCACGGTCTCCTTGGCCAATCCGGCGCCACCAGCACCACCAGACCCCGATGCCTTTCTATGCACTGAACCACCCTGCCGATGAGTGCCCAGGGAGGAAACACATAAAGCAGACCCTCTACTGGCCAACGCTGCGCCAAGGCATCCACTCTCTCCGTCTGCTGAAGAAACGCTCCACCTTCGCTGACTCCAAGGTTGCCATGAGATCCATCACAGGGACCCCCCAACGGCTGACAATCAGTGCGAAGACTTCCGGGTGCAGAGCCCACTCCCCCGGGTCCACCATGCGACGGCTGAGAAAATCCGCCTCGACATTGTCTACGCCAGCGACATGCTGAGCCGACAGCGCCTGCAAGTTCTGCTCCGCCCAGGCCAACAGGACCCTGGCCTCCGCCTCCAGAGACGCACTCCCCGTGCCGCCCTGCCGATTTATATAGGCAACTGTCGTTGCGTTGTCGGACAGCACGCGAACCGCCTCTCGACGTAACACCTCCTGGAACTCCAGAAGAGCCCGATACACCGCACGCATTTCCAACCTGTTGATGGACCACTGTCACTCCTCCAGCGGCCAAGTCCCTTGGGCAAAGGACCCGTCGAGATGTGCCCCCCATCCTGTCAGACTTGCATCGGTCGTGACCAGCCACCAGGACGGAGGCTCCAGAGGCACTCCTTTCACCAGACTGTCCGGCCGCAACCACCAGAGGAGGTCCCGCCGCACCTCCGGCGGACATGGCAGACGTTGCGACAGCGCATCCCGTTGATGAGACCAATGCCGGAGGAGAGCACTCTGCAACGACCGCATGTGCGCCCTGGCCCACAGCACCAAGTCGATCGCCGCCGCCATGGTCACCAGTAACTGTAAATACTGCCAGGCCGTCGGCGCCTTGCGCCCCAGAAAACGTTGCACGAGCTCTCTCAAAGCCTGCGCTCTTTTGCTGGGAAGAAACACCACTCCCTGCTATGTTTCGAAGCGCGCTCCCAAGTACTCCAGCGTCTGGGAGGGGGTTAGCCTGCTCTTCGCCATGTTGACCACCCAACCAAGGCTTTCCAACAAAGCGACCACCCGAGCGGTGGCTGCCGAGCTCTCTTCCCTCGACTTTGCCCAAATCAACCAATCGTCCAAGTAAGGATGTACCAGAATCCCCTCCTTGCGAAGCGCGGCCGCCACCACTACCAGCACCTTGGTGAACATCCGTGGAGTCGTCGCCAGACCGAAAGGCAACGCCTGGAATTGAAGGTGCCCCATCGGCACCGCAAAACGCAGGAACCTTTGATGTTCTTGCCGGACGGGGATATGCAGATAAGCTTCCGTAAGATCCAACGAAGTCAGAAATTCCCCAGATCGAACCGCCACAATGACGGAACGCAAAGTTTCCATTCGAAGGTGTGTCACGCGGAGACAGCAATTTACGCGCTTGAGGTCCAGAATCGGCCGAAAAGTGCCCTCCTTTTTAGGAACCACGAAATAGATGGAGTATCGACCTGAACCGCACTGTTCCTCCGGAACGGGCACAACCGCTCCGAGTTGCTGCAGACGCCGCAGAGTGACGGCTACCGCCCGGAGCTTCCGAGGTGCCCTGCACTGGGAAAGAACAAAGGAATCTAAGACGGGACGCTGGAACTCCAGAGCATAGCCGTCCCGAATAACTTCCAGCACCCACTGGTCCGAAGTGATCTGGACCCAGGCAGGGTAGAACTCCCGCAACCTTCCGCCCACGGGAACCTCCACCACCTGGGTCCGCCTTATCTCATTGTGACTTCTTGGTACCAGAGGACTGAAAGGGGCCAAAACCTCTGCCCGCCCCTCTGAAACCCCGAAAGGGCTGGCCACGAACTGGAAACCTGCCCCTCTGCGATTGATTAAACCGAGAGGTCCTAAATCTACGAAAATCCCTCGGGAGGCCCCTGGACCCCGAAGCCCCACGACCCTGCTTCGGCTTATCCTCCGGGAGGCGACCCCCCTTGGACTTCCCGAGGTCCTTAACCAACTTCTCCAAATCTTCCCCAAAGAGTAGTTTCCCTCTAAATGGAAGCTTACTAAGCCTCGCTTTGGAAGAGGCATCCGCTGACCAGTTACGCAGCCACCGATATCGGCGAGCCGCCACTACCCAGGCCATACTCTTGGCCAGACCGCGGATTAAATCGTAGTGAATATCGGACAAGTAGGCCGTGCCCGACTCTAACCGAGCCACATCCTCCGTCTGTTCTTCCAAGGAGGATCCCTGAAGGCACTGAGACCACCTTAAACAGCCTCGAGCCACCCAAGCCCCTGCTATGGAGGCCTGCAGAGATAGAGCACACATATCAAACACCTGCTTCAGCAAGGTATCCAACTTCCTGTCCTGCCCGTCTTTCAGCGCCGCGGCCCCCTCAACCGGAATGGTGGTCTTCTTGGTGACCGCCGACACCGCCGCATCCACCCTGGGCGAACGAAAAATCTCCCTATCCTGTTCGGACAGAGGGTATAACCTGGCCAAAGCCCTGGTCCCCCGCAATGACGACTCCGGCAAGTCCCATTCTTCCTGAATCATATTGCGAAAAACCCTATGCACAGGGAATACCCTCTGTGAGGTTCTCACGGCCTGCAAGAGCGGATCCTCCAACGCCTCCTCCGAGGAGGTGGACCCCGCGGGCATATTCAAAGTCTTCAGTGTTTCCGCAATCCATGCTGGCAGTTCCTCCCTCCGAAACACGCGGACCAATCTGCTTTGCTGCTCCGCATCCAGCAATTCACCTTCCTCCAAGTCGTCCTCGGAGGCGTCTTCCACCTCCAAGTCCTGGGTTCCCCCCTCCTCATCCAACCCCGCATCCGAGGAGGGGCCCAGACTCCCTCTACATCTCTTAGGCAGGGGAATCTCCCCTTCCTGAAGACCCCCTGACCCTAATCTTTTCCGGCCGGTGGGGCTCTGTGACCGAGCTCCCAACCCAGGTTGAAGCAGGGCAAAGGCCTTCTGCATCAGTGCGAAGAAATCTGAAGGAATCCCAGGCACTCTGGTCCCCTGGGACTCCTCCTCTGACAAAGGAGCGCTCCAAGCCGCAGACGGTCCTGCTACCGGCTCCGAAGCCTCCAAGGAGGGAGGCCCTGATCCCCTGCCGTCGAAGGAAGCCTCCGGCTGACCACTCGAGCCCTCCCCCAAGGATTTCTCCATGCCAACTGCCTCTACGGAGCAGGCCTTGCACACACCAGCTTCCAATAGCTCCCCGCGCCTCACACCACAAACAAGGCAGCGAGGCTTAGCAGGCATGCTTGCTAGCGCTGTAGTCCAGGACACTAAGCCTGCAAGGGTCTCTCTCACTGCCCTATGCGCTATGCTATGCCCTCTGACAAATTTCTTTTTTTTTTTCTTTTTTTTACTGAATCACACCAAGGCAGCCCCAACTAGCTGCCCCCTGGCAGTCCAAATTAAAAACGAGGCTTCTAAGCCGTTGAAAAAGCAAAAGAAATTGGCGCTGAAAAAACTGCATCCAAAATGGCCACCGCAACGTTCGCGCCGCCAAAACTCACGCGGTCAGCTTCCTAGCCAAACTCCGGAGCTGCCAAAACCCTCCCTTAGCCTAAGCACTTCTCCCCCAGCAATCCCCAAAGTTCGGGGGTACTCACCACGCTTCTGAGAGGAGAGGAAGGAAGGGCAGCGCTAGGCAATTCTGGAGCACAGCCTTTTTCACGGCATCAGCTCCAGGCACTGACTGTCACCTCAGCAACAGAGGCTTTCTGCTGACAGTCACTTCTGCCTTCTACCTGCTCCTCACCCTTCCAAATTGGGTTCGGGAGCAGGGAGGCTATTTCACCCTCCTGTGCTCGTTTCAACGCTGGAGCACTCTGAGACCACGTTAGGGAGGGGGAAGGGAAGGAGGGAGGGAGAGGGAGTTTGCAAGAGATGAGAGAAAAAACGCCCACAGCAGCACAGGATCTCTGTATCAGCAGCAGAGATACACCTAAGGACAAAAAATAAAGGAAATAACTCAAAAACCAACCCAATCAGGGGCTAACTAAACCCAGTAAGCTCTGCTTATTTGCTCCTCCTGAGCACAGTCCCGGGCTCAGAACCTCCAAGCTGCTTGGAGACTGAAAGTACTGGTGAAAGGGGGCGGATCTTGCCTATTTGTACCAGTGACATCAGAACGATGACATCTTTCAGTCTCCAAAGCTGCTGGTGGAGGTTGACAACTCTATGGTTCCGGGACTGGACTAGAGGGACGCAAAGGAAGAAACAGTTGAGGGGCAAAATAATAGCGGTCTATAAAATGAGTGGAATGGAGTGGAAATTTAAGAGTCAGTGATTGAGACCTCTTACCCATCACTTATGTTGCCCATCACTTTTATTCTCACTATCCTGTCCTTCCTCAGCCACATCTTTCATTCTCTCTTCCCTCCTCAATCAGCTCTACCCTCCCCTATCCTTCATCCTCTTTTCACTTGTATCCTTCTAACTAGTCCTCCCTCAGTCTGCTTTCTTCAATATCCCTGTTGCAAATCCATCCCTGTCTATCCTCCTCAGTGTCTTCCTCTCGCCCCTCGGCCTCGACCTTCATAAGTCCTGCCCCCAGTGAGCAGGCTCCAGGAATAGGGTTTATCTACCTTTTGTGAGGTATTGGTTTTTCATATTTCTATTTTCTTCTTTTCCCCCCAGTTACCTTTCTTTTTATACTTCAATAATTTCCCTTTCTGCTTTTCTGGATTCAATGTGCAAGTGAAGTGATTTTGAATATGTTCCCCCAACACAGTCAGAGTATTGCCAAAACCTGTTGTGTTAGAAAGCTCTGCTTGCGGAAGAGGCCGAGGGGATTGTAGCCAAAACCAGGCGGTGAACAATATGTATACAGCTGAAATGTAAAACTTAGTTTATATTTAACTGAGTGAATACAATGAACTTATTTTAACTGGTAGAAAAACGGCATAACAAAACCTGTTAAATAAATTCCATTTCTATGTTTAAGTACTTCATGTATTTTAAACCAACTGCTTTGCCTTGCATTCAATGGACATCTGAAGTGAAAAATTTAAGGTTTTTTTCAAGAGAATTTTCTTTTTGCATTGGGGCATTTTATTGGCGTTTTATCAGTTAAGTCCTAAAACCAGAAGCCCCATTTATATGTTATGTTATTTTGAAAACAGAATAAAAACAGCAAAAATCAACAGCGAAGTCTCCATTTTTCAACTTTCAATTTCCTAATGAATTATGTAAGAAAGTTTTTCAGGTCCATCTGTTTAACAATAGAGACATATAGAACTCAAAAATCTCATTAAATCATTTTGGTCTTCAGACCCTGCTGTACAATGTACTCAAGAACCACTTACTACCTAGAGTGTAATCACGTAACTGAATTCCTAAATCCAATTTATTTTTGTCGGAAGTTTTTGCCTTGAGGGGTTACGCCCTCTCGCAGCGTAACTTCCCTTTTAATCAATGGAACGGTTAAATCCCGTATAACTCCTAATCGTGAAGTGATGCACACTATTTTAGTGCCTCAACACACATCCAATTTCTAAAATTCTCTATATATCGATCAAATAGAAATTACACTTACCTGGTAATTGTCGTTCCTTGAGTGATGACAGTTTAGTCCTCCACCTCTGGGTTGTGCACTTCCTCCTGCAGCTTGGAGACTGGGCATGTCAAAGTCATGACATCACTGGATATAGCCTGCTGGTATCTCCCATCAGCCTCCAGTGTACTATTGACAAAGCAAACTCAAAGGAACAAATAAGTAACGATACCATAGCTTTAAATAACTCTCCATTCCTCAACTTGAGGAACCTTTTTAACCTTATCAGTCTAATAAATATATCCACTCCGCCTGAAAATAAACTCTGAAGAAAAACACACCCCTGAGCGGGAATAAGGACTAAACTGTCATCACTCAAGGAACGACAATTACCAGGTAAGTGTAATTTCTATTTCCTTATCATTCCTCCAGTTTAGTCTTCCACCTCTGGGATGTAACAGAGCAGTAATCATTGGGAGGGACCTACCCAGCCAACTCACCACACCATCGACCCGGAACAGGCATCCTTTACTGCCAGAACATTTAAGCAGTAGTGGTTACTGAGGGAATGAAGAGACGACCTGGAAGCTGCTCTAACAATCCCCCCTGGTGGAATGACACAGTGATCCACCCATGAAGCTTCTTGCGCCCTGGTAGCAAGAGTCAGAAAGCCCCCCGGAATCGTCCAACCTCGCCACCAGAATGCTGAGGCAACCACCGCCTTAACTCAGTGCGAAATGGCCACCTTCGCTGCTGCTTCCCCTTTGCGGGGACCTCCAAGCAACACACAAAAACAAAGAAACAAACGCTGCACCCTGCATTTTATGTTTCCTATCGGTGTAAGCTACGAATAACAACCTCCCCTTCCAGAAAAACCGAGAACTGGAAGAGAAACCAATAGACTCAGGAGAAAAAAAATCAGATACCACCTTTTGGAAGGATGAAGGGACTGGTCGCAAACACCACCCTCTATCCAGAAAGGGTGAAAACGGCTCATTACATGACAACGCCTGAAACTCCAAAACTCGTTGCGCCGAACAAAGAGCTATCAAAGCCACTGTCTATAACAGCAAATCCTTTACCGACGCCTGGAGTAAAGAATCAAAGGGCTCTTTAGTTAACGCCTCTAAGGCCCAATCGGGATCCCATGGCAGCACCCGAACTCTCCTTGAGGAGCGCAGTCGGGTCCCAACTTAAGGAAACGCCACACAGCGATCCGAACAACTAGCGCTATTCCCTCCACAGAACCTCTACAGCCGGAAACAGTCGCCAGCTGGACCCTCTAAGGAACTGGCCACTAGTTCCTTCAGACACTGTCCTGCAGAGAACTCAGACCAAGGATACTGACACCTTTGTCGCCCGGACTTGCCGCCGTGAACAGCAGCCTTCAAAAAGGCGCTAAGCACGGACCTATGTACCAGACGCAGCCTGCCTCCTTGCTCTCAACAAGGTGGCAAAGACTGCCGCAGAATAACCCTTCTTCTTCAGCCCCGCCCATTCAAAGGCCAAACCGTAGGTGGGCACCGATCCACCTGAGACATTCGCTGCGGACCTAGCCGCAGCAGAACATCCGCTACCAGCAACTTCTAGGAAATGCCCGTCGAGTAGGCGAATGAGATCAGCCTAGTATGGCCGTCTCGTCCAACCGAGCGCTACCAAGAGTACCTTTCCCCGAAAGCCTTGATACGCTAACTACTTGCCCTATGAGAGCCCACGGGGAAAGGACAAGACAAAGACTTTTAACTGGGAGCTTACTGAGCCTCGACTTGGACGAACCATCAGCCGCCCCATTCCTCCACCAGAGAGACCTCCCGGTGAACCCCAAGGAAGCCAATAAATTAGCAAGCGCTCGAATTAAACCAAAATGCACATTTGCCACATAAAGCAAATCAGGCTCTAGTCGATTCAACTCCCTGATCCTTTCCTGTTCCAGGCGAGTAGACTGCCGTAAACACTGCGACCACCTGAAGCATGCTCTCGCCCTCCCAGGCTCCACAAATGGGAGCTTGTAAGGACATAGCATTGCCCCCAACGATCGCTTCAGTGAACCATCTACTTTCCTATCTTGCGCTAAAGAAGATTGCTAGGGCTCTCTTCCATACAGTGAGTCCATACCTCCTGGTAGTGCAAGGTGTGCACCCACCCACGCAGTACCCAGACCTGCCCCTGCTTAGCCTCAAAATGTCAATCAAGAAGAGACGAATTCAGGACAGCTGAATACTTTTTTTTTTTTCACAAAGACATCTCTTAACCAAAAATTCCTTCAGCATATGTTAAGAGAAGCTCTTTCCGTGCCAATAATATGAAGTAGAAAGAACTCCCAATCACAGGCATACTAATCCACGGCCTTCCTGCTAGAGTAACGCCCCATTCCGACTGACTGCACAAAGATGGACTTTATATTTTAAGTTCAACTAGCACCTGGTGTTAGGAAATACAGCTTTCTCATTCCACAGTGGCAACTGAGTCAGCAATGAAGAAGCCGAGAAACTGCAGACAAGTTCCCATTATACCACCTGGTAAAGACTCCACTTTTAGACCACTGAAGCAAAAAAGCATGCGAGAGTGCACTGTGTCCTGCCAATAGCTGATCGAATTTAAATGATTCAGTGTATGCAGGGCATTTTCTAGAGAACGCAAGGTCCCTCATCCAGGCTGCCTCCACATTCACAGTCTAAACCAGCAGCCACCTTGGCTGATGCCGATCAGCGTGGAAGCCATCTTGTAAGCCCAGCATATGGATGTATGCCTACTAGAATCTGAGCTGCTGATATTGCTGCTAGAGAACTAGCCTGGCTGCGTGCTTCTGGCCCCCATTAAGGCATTCGCTGAACACTAGCAGATGCTCTCCGTACTGGAGAACCTCTGATAAATGGAATGGATAGCTTCAAAGGCCAGAGTTCTATTTTGCAACCTCTCTCCGCTGAGCTGCCTTTTCCATATGTAAAATTAAACCACATACAGCCAAAATTAAGACATTACAAATCTACCGTAAAACCGTATAATTTGGGCAAAGCCAAACTAAACGGGAATATATTCCATTAAGAAACCACACAACTATAAAAACCTTCTCATGACATAATGCTTATGGCAGAGCATTCCACATCTGTGGACTGGCCATGGCGCTCACCCAAGCACCTGTTACAACTGTCCAAGAGAGTTATCACCATAATTCCTTTTGACTTGAATATGTTTACAGCGGATCATAGCGCTATATCACAGCAGCTAAGCCAAAATATTACCCTGCCATATAAACTGACTAACGCTTTATAGGACCTTCTATGGATAGCGGAAGGAGATTCTTGTAAATCAACATAGCTATGGTTTTTTTTGTTTTTGTATTTTTTTTCTTTTTTGAAGTATAGGACTCCAAAAAACAAGTTTCTGCCAACTCCAATGAAATCAAAGCAGATCAGCTAAAATTACCCAAACTGCTCCTATAGCTTTGCAAGAAGCTACCAGGCCCCCGCTGCACCCAGCTTTCCTTCCCCCCTTATCCGGAGGGATTCAGCGTTGCAGGACGCGTTGCACACCCCCTGCCAGCCTGCTGCGTCTGCCAGGGAGCTGAAGAGCGAAATAGAGAGTAGAACCCCTGGAAGCAAACAGTGTCCCGACCTTGGGGTTCAGGACGCAAAAGGCCACCGAATAAATCAACAGTGTTAGCTACAAATGAACAAGGCTGTCTCTCAGTAAAGAGAGTTTCTTTTTCTTTTTGAAATCCAGCTCTAGAAACAGATGAGAATTTCCTGGGAAGGGCATGCTAAGTGGAGCTGTGAAACACACAGGCACCCCCCCAGCCTTCCTGCAGTCAGAGAAATAGCAGTGGGATACACCGACAACCTTGCAAATGGAGGTCTTAGAGGTTGCTGCCTGTGTGAACCTGAAGAGTAATACGATTTTGTATTTTACCACCCCCCCCAGGGATGTGGGCACTGAATACTATATGTGATTCATGAGCAGCACTGCCATCCGGTGGCCTTTAGGGCACCAGAGCCCAACAAACGATACAGAAGTTATGAGCTTTAATTAACCCTTCGAAAGCCTACTTTAAATTTTTAATCCACATTCTGCAGCCGGGTTAATTTTTGCATATTTCAGGAAAATTGTACCCGTCTTATTCAATATGTTATAATAGTGATTTTCCTTCTGCTATGGTCATGTATTATATACCATTTGATAGGAATATTTAGTCAGTTGCTTGTTTAGTCACTAACCCCTGAGAGCCCATGAGGTGGCCCTGTGGTTATTTCTTCCTTGACTTGCAAAGAATGATCAATCTGATATGCTGCATATACACGGTCACAGAAAAGCACTATTGAGTGTACCAGCTGCCCTCTGGTGGCCATAGACCGTAGCACAGGCACTTCTTGGTTGACAGTTAACTGTTATATACTTTTTTATATCCTAAGGTTTCCTAAACCTGTCCCTGTGAAACCACAGGCATTTGGGCAACTTTCACTATAGAATACACAAAGGCACACTTCCAGCCTGTCCCTCCTTCCAACTACAAGTTAGGGCTCTGCTCTTGAACCTAAAAGCTGGCAATTTGCCTAATATCCCGGGACTTAACAGATGCTCCTCAGAGACATGATTAGGAGGGAGAGAACATGTGGTATCAGAGATCAATGCCAAAACTGCTGTCCTATAAAACTAAGAATAAACTTAAAAATAAAGAGGACTGACAACAGCCCCCTTAAGGCTGAGGAACCTCCCGAACCTCAAAAAACCTACAAACAAAAGAAAGAAAGAAACACTAGGCCCAAAAATCTAGCCATTCTGCCTGTTGTCTTCCTCACACAGGCAGCTCGCTGCAACTCTCGCCATGCAGTCCAAATACCTAGAGAGAAAATGGCCGCCCCTTCGCCAATGAATTTTGGCGCCAAGAACCACAGCCGCTGCAAAAAGGAGGCCTCAGCAGACCTACAGAGCCCAAAGGCCTTACCTGCAGGGCCGAAAGCCATGCAGCCTGCTCCTACCGCATTGAATTCCTCCGATCCCCAAGCCGCGCTGATGCGCCTGGCAGCCGCGGTGAGGACCGCTCAGTCGGTTCCACAGAGTAAAATTAAAATCCCGCAGCAACGGAGAGGCTCCGTCTCACACAGCTTCAGTGTGGCTGTACGGGTCCCAGAGCTCTCTCCCGTACTGTCCAGGGAGAGAGATCCGCACCGGCGAATGCCTGCAGCAAGTGAAAATAACTGACAAGGAGGGAAGGCGAGAGCTGCTACTAATTTAAAGAGCCAAGCTCAAATTTAAAATTACTGTAAATATAAGGAAATTTGTTCCTAATAACTAAAGGGAACTAATCCCTGATTGCCATTTAACTGAATTAAAAGTAAAAATCAAAAAGTAAAATCAGAATAGAATTTGTCACACTAAATGCTCCTTATCTGTTCCCCCCAAGTGAGCCCAGAAGCTAGGCTTACTATGTCCTCCTGCTGCACGGAGACTGGACACACTGGAGGCTGATAGGAGATACCAGCAGGCTATATCCAGTGATGTCACGACTTTGACATGCCCAGTCTCCAAGCTTCAGGAGGAGGTGCACAACCCAGAAGTGGAGGACTAAACTGGAAGAACGATAAGGAAACATAAAATTTTCTTATAAGTACTCATCTGGTCGATAGATCTTTTCCCTAAGAGTGGAACTATATACTTGCTCTCCCCAGAAACTCCGCAGTCAAAGCCGGACCCAGTACTGCGTTTAGGACCAAGCCATTCTTTTCAGGTCCTGTTTCAACGCTTAATGCTGCTGCGAACAAATGGCTTTATAAACGCCAATAATGATTCAGTCAAACTTTGTGACCATCTGGAAACTCCATTAGGTTTAAAGAACTGCTTATCCAATCATCTACTGCTGCGTCATATCAGGCTAGGCTTATTTAGGTAAGAGTTTGGGTACAATGTACTCAAAACAAAACAACAAATACTTACAACTCTGTGACATCTTCTAGAACCATGTCTGGAGTATGAGATCAAGGATCACTAACAGCCACAATCACATAAAATATATTATTAAAGAGTAGCAAATTACTGACCTAAAAAACAGAAAACACAACTATTATGTTTAAGCTACTGATCTGTGCTGTACAATAAATGGAAAAACTATTAAGAGCTCTGCCTAATGAAATACATGTCTGAAATGCCTAAGCAGAAAACACTATGTTAAGTACTTATCCCTGGTCTATAGAAATCTGAAGCATTTGGGGTCCTATTTACTAAAGCTCTTCTCCCATTTTTTGCCTATGGGGAAAATGCTTAATAAAAGGGCCATTGGAGAGTTTGTCACTAATTTTTGTTCATAAGAGGCACATAGATTTATCAAAATAGCAACAAAATAAGGATTTTTATTTTTGACGCTTTATTAGGCTTATTCTGCCAGGTCAATTAATGCACGTTTCCATTTTTCTCTTGCCCTTGGATCAAATGAAAAACCATTCAGATGGTTAACTGCTTTCTGGCTAGCCTTTGACCTTTTTTCCTGAATTACTTTTGAAACTTAAAAAAAAAAAAAACACAGTCCATTTTCTTTGGTCTCATGCCTTTTTTCTCTGCCTCAAATGTCAGTTCTCGTATCATGCATCAACACTGATTACCCCAAACAAAATGGAGACAACTTTGAGGCAAGTAGAAGGATCAAAAAGAACAAAAGGGATCACAGATGCAAGTTTCCTCTGCTAGTAACCTCCAGGTAGTAGCATAAATTCCACCCAAGCAGCAGCTCAAGGAAAAAGGAGACCCGTTTCCAACTGTCTCAGATCACCTGACATGGATCCCCTCCACACGCTAACTCCATCTGAAATGGTTACTAGAGGCCTTAATATGACTTTATACACTAATCAAGAGTTTTTGTTTGTTTTTTTAAACCTTTCACCTCTGAAGCAGCAGAAAACTTCCTAAAGTAAAAGGATACTGACAAAATCATCAAATCCAAGCAGCGTGCCAACAATTTCTTTATCACTCTTCATCACAATGTGAATCCGTGAGCCTATACACTTGTCCACCAGCTCTGCAAATATGAGAGAAAAAAAAACTTCAGATATAGAAGCGCGTTTACTAAAAGGTAGCGCTGAGTTAGCGTGTGATTTTGGCGTGGTGTCGGAAAGTAGTGTGGGACCCCCACGGTACCCTTGCAGCACATGTCAGGGGAAATGGTTGGGGCATCCACCGCAGTGTGGCAGAAGTACTGCAGATGCTTCAGTGGGTGGTGTTAGTTGCTCCCACAGCCGGTGCATCACGATAAACGCAGGGGGGTCAGCTCTACCACCCCCCCTGCAGTTAACATGAAGCCCTGCGCCACTAATGCAGCCCACAAATGTGTTACCCAGCACAGGGCTTAGTAAACTTGCCCCATAAATTCAGAATAAAACAGTAGCTGTTACTTGACATCTCAATACCACCTTTCTTGGACACTGTAATCAACTTCAGTTTGCAATAATAGAAAAATTACTTATTTCTATAGTACAAGGTGTAAGTGGGAATTTACAGAAATAAAGACATTCCTTGCCCCTGAGCGCTTACAATTTAGAAAAAAAAAAAACAACCCACAGACACACAAGACTAACAAAAACAAATAAGAGGCTTCAAGTAACAATGACAAGGACAGGATAGGGAAGATCTAAGTATGGACCACAACCAAGATTTGAGGAAGAGGCAACTTTTCATTTAGAAAAGCTGTAAAAATTGTGGTATCTTAGGAGGTATTTTAAGAAAATAAACCAGTGGACTACATATAGCAATATATCATTAAAATAGCACATTCTTCTAGGTGGTTGCCACAACCCTATGAAATTCTCTTCCCTCTGTCCTTCACTGCCAGCTTTCCTTTACCTGTTTGAAGTCCCAATTGAAGGTCCATTTCTTTGTCCTTACTTTCCCTTTGGCGGCATCCCCCCAATTCCTTGCTCTTCCCCAATGTGCTTCTGATTATTCCTCATTTGGTCGTTTCAGGAGCAGCACCGGTCATTGACATGTCCTTGTCCTCTCCTATTCCCTTCCTCCCTCCCTCTCGTATCTTCTGTTTCAGGACATTCACTACTAATTTGTAACCTAGGCTTCCTTTCCCCTTTCTTACCTACCGTCTTCCCTTGTCCCTTATCATTTATCCCTTTACTGTTTTATTATAATGTGTTTTAATTTTATTGTTTTTTTACCTTGTTAACCACCTAGTTGCCTTGGCTAAAGGCGGTATATCAAACTCTAGCTTGTAGCTTGTAAACAAATCTAAAATACATCAAACATTATATATTCACAGCTACAAACCACAACAGCAAGCAAAGAAGACATGAACAGTGATAAATAAGCAAGGCAATAAACACAGATCCTGTATATTTTGCTTTTTCTTACAACTTCAGATCTACCCTACCCCCCAGTCAAATACACCAAATGGTTTCCGAGGCATTTTGTGTGTGGAGTTCCTTCACAGATTGAAATGCTTACAATAGCGAAGGCAATCACGCCCAGCTACCCCCTAGATTCCTATCAAGTCCTCAGCCAACCAGGTTAAGGAGAACAGATAAATAAAGTATTCAAAAAGTACTCAACATTTAACTATGCACTCTATAGTGTAAGAATATAATGATCCAAAACTTCCAAGAATCATTTCTTGCACTCAGGAGTCTGTGATAATAACCTGCATGGCCTCCAACCACATCAAACCATGGAGGGAGTTCCATTGTTGCCAAAATGAAGGGACACAAATCTCCCACCAGTTTAATAAAATTAATTTGGGCGTTACCAGAAACACCTTCCTAAGGAACAACCAAGTGACCTTCCCGCAGGGGTTCTCAACCCTGTCCTCAGGACCCACCTAGCCAGTCGGGTTTTCAGGATAACCACAATGAATATGCATGAGAGAAATTTGCATACACTGCCTCCATTATATGCAAATCTCTTCCATGCATATTCATTGTGGTTATCCTGAAAACCCGACTGGCTAGGTGGGTCCCGAGGACAGGGTTGAGAAACCCTAATTGTAAATCATAACTAGCAGAGCTTTCAACCTAAAGTATTACACTTTTCCTATGAGACTACTTAAATAGCCATGTACCTCCTCTCAAAATCCCAAACCTTGGAGACAAAAAAGCATGACCCAGGAACCCCACCCCGCTTGACATTTTTCACATTTCGCTGTCTGGGCAAAACAGCCTTTAAAACTAATGCACCTATTCCAGTAGTAATATAGACCTTGTGCATGCTTCTGTCATGCTAGGTTTAGAACCAGTGTAGAAGGGGAGCTTTTGGACTTTGAAAAACAACTTGGGCACATTTTGGGAAGTACTTATTCCAACATGATGGAACCTAGCTCTAGACAAAGCAGCTTTAAACCAGACCATGAGGCAAAGCTGTCAGTCATTCAGGAGCAGAATATGGAGAACATCCTTTGTCATGGAATTGATCAACTACTACTTCTTGAACCAAAACCAATCGAATAAAAACACACACATCAGAAGGCAAATATATTCTGAAGTGTTTTGCCTATGTTGGATATCTGGCAAGATTCCAGGAACAAAAAATGAAGAGAAATTTTATAAGAGAACCTATAGCATATATCATTCTGTATTAAACACAAACAGGCCGATGTAAAAACCCTGCGTTGGAGCCCAGTGCTTAAAGTTCCAGCGCAGGGTTTTATAGCATGACTTTAGCACTGACTCTTTGCACTGGAATGCAATATTCAAAATTACTCATTGTGCAAAATAGTGCTAAACTGGGAGAGCAAGTCAAACACATGTGCACAGAAGTTGGAGAAACAGGTTCACCTAGGTATTGAGGAAAGCCCCCAGTGCCATTAGCAAACTGTCAGGGTTCCAGTGCTTCCTCTGGACAGCGACCCCCCAACAGAAAACAAAGTCCCTGGTGGTCCAGTGGCCTCAATCCCTCACCTGCCCGACAAAAATTCCCTAGTGGCCCCAAATCTCCCTCCCACCAAACCAAGAAACAAAAATACCTGGTGGCCACTGTTCCCTCTAAGCTGTGCGCGCGCACACACCTCGCCGAGCGAGCGCACATACTTTACAACAGAGCGCACAAAAATTACGGCTCTGATTCTGATAGAAAACAACACAGACGTCTTAAAATTTAAAAGTTATGATTGTAATTACTAGAAATTTCCCGCTTCATTTAGTAATCGTCTATTTTCATTTAATTTGATTAAAATCAATGTGGTGTACATACTGTATTCTGACGTGTAGTCAAATTTTAAAGTATATAACTCCGAGTGTCGTTATGTGGCGCACAAAAATTTAACCTTCCTTCAAAAGCTGCACACAGCTGATATTTTATGCGCACACAGCCTACAGAAAGTTAGAGGGAACATTGCTGGTGGCCCAGGGGCCACAATCCCACCACCCAAAAACAAAACACCCTGATGGCCCCCAAACCACACCCACCCCTCTCCCAGCACCTTTATCCTGGAGCAGAAGCATTGCCACACGCTCCCTCCTCTGTTCTGCCATCTTGAAAAATGGCAGCACCTGACCATGCACGGTGCATTCCAGGATGGGAAATGTTCCCGCTCCAGATTAAAAGTAACAGAAGGATGGAGGGAGGAAGGAAAGGGTGAGTGGGATTGGGGCCACCAGGTAATTTTATTGTTATGGGGTGGATGGGGGAGGAGTGGAAGACACTGGCTTCCCAACAGTATTCTGATGGCATCGGGGCCTTCCCTGCTGCCTGGATCATCTGAGGTGAAGTGTCAAACTTCATCTCAGGTGATACTTTTGCTCCAGGCTGATCTTTACATCTGCCTGAAGCTGGCATGAAGATCCAGCACTAAAAAAACAGTGTAAAAAAACTGCATTAAGTTTCAGTGCAGTTTTTTTTTTTTTTTTTTTACATAGGGTGCAATTAATTATGCATGCCATATGCGCTGCAGTTTAACATGATTGTTTTTTTAGGTGTTTTTCTGGCAGTAGCTTGCTTTCTGCAGAGACCAAACCTAGTGCAGGAAAAGTGCCAGAAAATGCAGCACTAAGCTTTTATGCATTAGCCCAAAATTTCAGAAAACCAGGGCAAGATTAACCCTTTGGTGGGACCTAGGCAATCAAGCACAGAATACACGGTAAAATTCCCATAAAAGACATTCCACATGGTATAAATCAGAGTGCCCCCTCCTAGGTTTTAGGGCCCTAGGTACATACCTAGATTGTCTGTGCCTTAATCCTGCCATGCAGACAATGGTTTTAAGGCAGAAAATAAAAACATTTCATCTACTTTGGAACGCATTTAAATCTTATACCAAGTGCAGCATTGCAATATGGAAAAGTTAAAATTAGACTATAGAAACATAGAAAAATGACGACAGAAAAAGACCACATGGCCTATCTAGTCTGTCCTTCCATATCAACAACAGTCCCCTTTTTTCCTTTAGAGATCCTCTGTGTTTGTCCCATGCTTTTTTTATATTGTGTTCTAAGATACGCTGATAGTGAAGAAGTGTATTCATTAGACGCTTCAAAAGAGCACACCACTATTTCCCCTATATACTATAGGATGGGTCGTTTCCTCCAGACACTTTTCAGGAAGGTGCACATCCACTAAATGCATTGTGGGGTTTGTAGTCCCGCCACTACACCAGTATCAGTTTCAATAGCTCAACGCATCGGGACCAGCCTGCAGCCCGAATTACACGAGGAGACCCGATTACAGCCAGAGGCCAGCAGCGAAGAAACCGATAGTTCCATTACCGAGCGGCAGAAGTTGGGACGGATTCGTAGTCGCGTTTATCGCAGCCATTTTTCCTTTCACTTCCGGCGTAGAGCGTGAATAAAGAAACCACGTGATCCAGCGGCAACCACCCCTACTACTGTCGGCGCCTCGTCAAGAACTCGCGTCACGCCGATAGCAACCAATGGGCAGATGGAGTGGGAGATCATGTGAGACTAGGGAACGTTTTCCCTGACCTAATGTTAGCTTATTACGTATGCGCTGTTGATACAGGCGGAGTGTTGTAGACAGTAACAATAGTTTGTATAAGTCTGGTTCTTGCCTCACTTTATATATGCTCACAGCAATCCTATGTGTATACTTCCCTGACTATGCAGAAAAGTTAACTCTTAGGCTCAGTGTGCGATATAGTCTATTCAGGGCTAGCCGGTGCAAAGATATGAAGTAGTGGTTCAGAGGCTCTTTGTTGTTTATTTGTCTTTGCTGCCCCTGCAGGTTCCAGAGAAGTGTAGTAGCGGGAATGAGCTGCCCTCCAAAGTTTGGCACTCTGGGTGACTGCTTAATTTACCGTGTCAGCCCTGGTTCTATTAGCGTAATAACTAACACTAATGCAGAGCCAATGGCACACAAGATAAGGGGAGTCAAAATGTCCTGCCTCTTCATTTTACCTTTTCCTTCTCGGTAACGAAGACAGGCAAAAACAGGGCAGTCAGAGCTGGCACACAAATGTTGCCTCCGTATCGTCCTGTTAGTCCAGATAGGTGCATTATGGTTCCCTTCCAGCAGATGTGGAGACAAGAGTCTTTTTTATGACATTGTGCCATTAACAGCCTGAGGCTCTAGAGTCTAGAGGCACAAACCAGTAATTCTTTTTTCTACTACTACTACTGCTGAGCATTTGTATACTGCTACAAAATGTACGCAGCGCTGCAGAGGCATGTAAGAGACAGTCCCTGCTCATCAGAGCTTACAATCTAGTCAAGACAGACAATACAGAAGGTATAGACAGGGATACAAGAAACAGATCAGGTGAGTCAAGAGCCAAAAGCAGTAGAGGTGAGTTTTCAGCCTGGATTTGAAAAGAATCAGAGAAGGCGCCTGACGTACAGACACAGGTGGTTTGTTCCAGGCGTAAGGTGCAACATGGTGAAAGACGTGAAGTCTAGAGTGAGCAATAGAAGAGAAGGGCACAGATAGGAGCAATTTGCCAGAAGAGGGGAGTTTCCGAGGGGGGGGGGGGAAGGGTACAGGGAGAGATGAGAGAAGAAAGGTAGTGAGGAACTGCAGAGTGAATGCAATTAAAGGTCAGCAGGAGAAGTTTGAAATGGAGCAAGGAGTAGGTTACAGTAGTCAAGACGGGAGGTGATTAAGGAGTGGATAAGTGTCTTAGTAGTGTGTCCAGAAAGGAATGGGCGGACTTTGTTGATGTTATAGAGAAAGAAAAGGCAGGTCTTAGCTATCAGATGGATGTGTGTGGAGAAGGAGAGAAAGGAGTCAAAGACAACCCCAAGGTTGTGAGCCGAGGAAACAGGAAGGAGTAGAGAGTTATCCACAGAGACTGAGGAAGAGGAGAGGAGGTTTTAGGGGGAAAAATAAGAAGCTCAGTTTTGGCCATGTTCAATTTCAAGCGGTGGTGAGACATCCAAGCAGCAATGTCAGAAAGGCAGGCAGAGATCATGGTCTGGTGTGTCGGAGAGATTTCAGGCATAGAGAGGTAGATCTGGGAGTCATCAGCATAAAGATGGTACTGAAAGCCATGGGAAGAGATGAGCGCACCAAGGGATTGGGTATATAGAGAGAAAAGGAGTGAATGCAAGACAGATCCTTGGGGTACACCAACCGAGATCGGGATAGCAGCAGAGGAGGATCCACTTGAACAAACACTGAAAGAGCAATGGGAGAGATAAGAGGAGAACCAGGATAGTACAGAGCCCTTAAAACCAAGGGAGGACAAGATATCAAGGAGAAGGTTGTGGTCAACAGTGTCCAAAAGCAGCAGAGAGGTCAAGAAGGATGAGGACAGAGTAAAGGCCCTTGGACTTTTCCAGCAGATGGTGGATGCAAGTTGTTCAGATTTAAGAGAATCTTGAAAAAAATAGAGAAGATTGAAGAAGGCAAGATTATTGTTCACTCATGAGCAACTGCCCTTGGTCACTTTCCCACTGGAGCACTTCATGGGAGGCTGCACTAGTGACACTCTTAAAACCTGTGCTCTTGACGGATGCCATAAGGAGGAGGGAATTGGTTCAGCCCCTCATCCTTATCTTGTTAAGGACCTGTTGAGCAGCAAGAAAAGTGGAAAAAAGGGAGTTTGGAAAGGATTCTTCAGCCTCACACAACCTCAGCACCCCCTCCCAGCTCCTTCCCTCTGGCTCCCCCGAAGATTTGAAGAAGGCTCTTCAGAGGTATATGACTGTAGGTCTGCAACAGAGGAGTAGCACTGAACCCGGCATTGTTTGCCCTGCTTTGGGGCACCTCGGGGGTGAATACCAAAACTTAAGTCTCATCTGCTGGTGGAGTGCGAGTCAGGCTGGAGCGTTCCAGGCGTCTGCGGGTTCAGCGCTGGTGTTTTCATACCTTGTCTAACTGTTGGCACACATACTTTGCGCTTCCTGTGCTTCGCCATGCCTTCTCCACAGCTTCCCCGGTGCACAATGGTAGCATGTGATCTCTTGTCCATGCAGTTCTAGTGCACATGACTACTGCCCACATGGCCCCTGTGTGCGCCGTTCCTGTCTGCACAGCATTAACATGCACTGTTACTATTCGCATGGCCCTAGCACAAATCTGGTATTATCTGCCTATTCAGGAAGGACGAACTGGCAGCTCTGATTGCTCAAGCGTCATCCATTCTGCATTTGACTGGCCCTCCAGTGGCAAATCCAGGGCTGCAGATCCACTCCCTCCTGCAAGGGGTTCAGAGGTCTATGATGGTTTTTCCATTTCCAGAGGTTATCAAGAGCATAATACACTCTTAGTGGGACTTGCCCGATTCCCCAGTGAAGGGGCTGAAGGTTTGCAGGAGGCTTTATACCCTGCCACATGGCTTAGCACACCAAAAGTGGATGCACATGTCACGGCGGTCACCTGGTGAAGGGCAGAACGGCCCTGAAAGACCAAATGGATCATAAGATGGACTCTCTCCTGAGGAATCAGTTTGTAGCTTCTGCTGTTATCCTTTAGTTGGCAGTGTGTGCAGGCCTGATGACTTGAGCTCTGCTCTAGAGCATTCAATTTCTCATGCCAGAGGATATTATGCCTCTCTTAGAATCGACATCAGCGTTTCAGTTAGACACTATTTATGATCTTGTCTGCTTGGTGGCTAAGACTCAGACAATATCATTACAGACAAAAACCAACCCATAATGCTTCCACCCCTTATTCTTGGGCAATCAATTCCACTGGTATCCTCTGTGAAAGTCCTAGGCTGTAAGCTAGATCCTAAATTAACTTTTAAGACCCAGATTGAAGATGTTTCTAAAGCATGCTTCTACTCCTTACATAGAATCCGGTCCATCCCATCCAGGACCCCTCATTCCCTGCAGCTGAATAGGCTGGTATTGCTTGCCAATTCCAGGGCACATGTAGACATTACCCACCAGGCTGCCTTCTATTATTTGGCACTAACCTTATGGAATTCCCTGCCCCACAATATCAAGTTGGAGACATCATATGCCAGATTCAGAACTTCACTAAAAACTCTTTATTTCGAGCAAGCATTTATGAACCCTTAAGCTCAGCACTGTAGCTCGGGGGTGGGGGGGGGGGTGGGATTGTGATCTAAAAGCAGCGTGTACTCTACTTTCGGGATGCTACTTTTATGCATGGTGGATATGAGCTAAGATTCATTTGCCCTTCATCTAAATAATTAGCAGTTAATTTGTTTTTGAGCCACATGGTAGCAGCACATTTTCAGATGCACTACCTGCTCAGGCAATAGCTCTACATCCTTGAGGAGATTGTTTCATGTCTCCTTTATGTTTTACATTGTTGTTGTGGCTCTCAGTTTGAATAAGCTTTATAATTTTACTTTCAGCATAAAAGTCTTCCCATGATTTAAAATGAATCTGCTTTAGCAGAACAAAAAATAACCTAATAACGATCCTAAATTCCATCTACCCATAATGTCTACATGCAAAGGTACAATTTTCCGTAACTCGGTTGACTTAAAGTACATCCTTTTCACCAAAAGAGGGCCTCTTTTACCAGCAGTACATTTTATACAACTGTTCAGGTAAGTTGTGTTATCCTTGTTTTTTTTCCTGGTTTATAAAACTCGCCCTAGTCAAAATTCTATTCTCCAAGTAGGACAATTATACAGTAGTTTACATTATCTTCATAACATATTTTCTTAGTGCTTTGAATTAATTAATTAATCTCATTTCATATTTATGAAATAAACCAGTTTCAGTTTCCATAGATCTTTCAGTCAATTTCATCGATTTATTATTCAAAATATTTTCTTTCTTTCTTTTTTGGAAGAGGCGTAATCCTCCTGCTTTGGCTAAGGCTCAGTTAAAGGGTTGCTGGATATGTGAGTTATTCTGAGCTGCCTGAAGGCCAACCAGCCCACTTACTACAGAGCCTCCTATGTCAGGGCTTCCCATACCAGTCTTGGGAACCACACAGCCAATCAAGTTTCCATTATATCCACAATGAATATGTATGAGATAAATTTACATATGCTGAAGACTTAGTATGTTCAGATTTACCTCATGCATATTCATTGTGGATATCATGAAAATTTGACTGGCTATGGAGCTCCCAGGACAGTTTTGGGAAGTGTTGTCCTGTGTACCGAGTCCTTATTTCCAAGTTTCTCTTCACAAGACTTTCTGTTACATTACTGCTCTAAATTCCCGTTTCCAGTCTCCTGTTGTTTTATATAATGATCCAGCAATTACAGATGATTCTACACTGTCAGCTCAATCAACAAAGAGCATCAAGGTCTTTCCAACATTTTTCTAAACAGTTTCTTTTTCAGTTGAATTCTAATCAGCCATGTTAATCGTTCTTGTTAACCACCTGCCTGCTTATAGATCAAGATGATGTATAAATTTATAAAGTACTTTCTGTGTTTAAAGCATGTTTTACAAGCAGCAAATTGCTCTTACAAAATTGTGTAGGTGAATATATGCACACAAGTGCATATGCCAAGAGCATGTGTTCTATACCATGGACAATATATAGGCGTTTCCAGGAGTGTAGTTTGTGGTGTTTGCACCACCATGACATGCTCTTTGGGTGATCTCCTTGGAGTGACATCTTGTCCTCAACTAAGAATCATGCTACTTGATATCTTACATTTTGTTCCACTGTTTGCAACCTTGTAGTAGTTACTATATTGGAGTACTCTGGCTCTTATTCTTTTATGGCAGCTATTCCTGTAGTTTGGAACCTCTGTCTCTTTACTTGTCCATGGACTCATCATTCCCACCAAGTGAGCAGGTTAATTTATTGTACTCCCTATTTGTCCTCTCTCTGACAGCATGGCCTTTGTCCCACTGCTTGCATACAATCTCCACCTCTGTGAATAGCGCATCTAAACTATAAATCATTAAAAACAACATCTGTCCTTATCTCTGACCTCCTTATCGTACACTCTGCCTTATTGAGACCTGGCTGCAGGAGGGAGAGGAATCATATCTTTTGCGGTAGAGGAACTGTATCTTTTGTGGTGTTTTCCCCCAGACTATGTAGCTATCTCAGCCTCATGTACTTCGAGAAGAGGTGGAGGTGTAGCTATTATTCATTAAGACCTAACTTTGCAATTGTGGTCAACATTATTGGCACCTGTGCAATATCTTGAGAAATAATTGGAAATATTCCAAATGTAATTCATCATATTTTAATAGTATGTTCAAAAGTATACAACAAAAAAAAAGATATATGTGGAACTTAGATGTAGTAATTTCTGAGGAAAAAAAATATCACCTGGACAGGATTAATGGCACCCTTCACTAATATTTGGTTGCACAACCCTTGGCAGTGATGATGTGGGAGCACTGATAGCATGCAATAAATAATACCCGGAGTCAGTTCAAGGATCCAAACCAATATATTGTGCATAAGGCCCAAGCATCAAAGGACTGAGCAATGGCGAACAGGAACAACTTCCTTATATACAAGCTTCACAGTTTGATACAGGCAGACTTTCTATTGGTCCCAACGCCCCCTGCATCTATCCAATCGGGGACCCTCACTGCTGGGCCCTGTTCCCCCTTCTCAGGCTATGCTAACACAGGCTCAGTTTCTAGACATAATACATTCCTGTTACAAGGTCATTGCATCAGCATAAAAGCATTGAATAAAGTATTAATACCAACTTATCAAAAGCAGTTTAGAGCGGTTTAAGGCAGATCCTCAGCCTTCACTGACTTTGGTCTTTCTCAGCACTACTATTGTGGTAGGCGAAGGCCTATGATCCATGCTGCTTGAACTAAACAGACAGGCCTAAGCAGCTTGACCTGTAAATGAAGCCTGTGGTTAGGCCCAGAGGAATGAAAACCCCCCTGAATGCTGCCTCCATAGAATCGAAACTTAACTAAGCATAACCAAGCATAGCTAAGCAGAATCGAAACTTAGAAAAGATAGAAAAACAAGTTTTAATTGGTACTGATAAGAGTGTGAAAGCTTCTGTGAACTAATTAATTCTGCTGAGAGAAGGGTTACAGTGCCCTGCTTTCCCACATGTTCTAGTCAGCCAGCGACCTTGGAGGAGAATTGTATCAAGAGTCTAAGAACTGACCATTGTAATGAGGATTGTAAGGGGGGGGAAACAGGTGCTGAGCCCAGACCCAGGTCCTCATTGGATAGCTACGTAATGGTACCGGGACCAATAGATGGGGTAGAAGGGGTACCGGGACCAATGAGAAGTTTGCCTATGTACAGAATGGAGAAGAAAAGTATAAAAGTTGTTGTTTTACTAACAGCCATTGCTCAGCCATTTTGAATGTGATTCTGCTTGAGTCTTGTGCACAAATAAATGATTTGGACCTTCTGAACAGACTCCTGGTATTATTGGATTGTTTGCGCTCTGCCGCTACATATCCTTGGTGCGTTGGCCCGGAACGTGTGGTGAGTAGAGGGTATACGAGCTGATATACCACGACTTTCCGCCTCTATAGGTTTGGTCCTGCTGGGCTCATGCCCTTCCGACGTGGGCTCGGCTCCCAGGCGCCACCGGTCCAGTTGCATCGGAGGGAGCTGGGCCAGGCCTCGGCGGGTGCTGGACCCAGTCGGAGCGAACACCTCGAACCCGTGAGGGGAGTCCGAGGTCCAACTCATGCGCTTGCTTGGGAACGGGGACCGGATCCGGTGAGTATAGTTTTTGGTATGTCTAGACAGATGAGTCAGAACTGCAGCTTGGAACTTGGAACTTGGAATTTTGGTAAGAGAGCTCTCAAGATGGTCCGATTAACGCTGCATAGTGTATTCGCGGGGTGAAACCATCGTCTTCTTGATTTTGACTTTGATTTTGACCTAGTCAGAAAAGACAGGATTGGGCTATTTGGGAAATGCTAGCATGTTTGTCGTTCTGTGTGTCTTTGTTTTTTGGTATTTGTTGAAACTACGAGTTTCCCTTCTAGTATAATGTAAGATTATATTCGGTTGGGTAAACGCCTAGAGTCACTGTAAAATCAAGAACATGTCTCACTCATCCAGCCTTCCTACAGCACAGAGTGAGACTGACAAGGGGCGTGTCTGTGCAGAGGTGCCTTTTTAACCCTATGAAGGCATGTTTTCAACGTTCTGCTGCTGGGCTAATTGGAGCTTATTTTAGAACAATTATACCTGATTTTATTCACTTTGTTTTAATAGTGATGTTCATTCTACTATGGTCATGTATTGTATACCATTCGATAGGAATATTTAGTCAGAATTTTAGTTTTGAAGGTCGTATTAACCTCATCGGAGCTCCGTAAACTGTTTTTAGTTATATTCTCTGCTCTGTCTGTATTTTTACGTCAACTGCTCCTGTTATATTATTGTTACCTTTCAGAACTATCCAGGAGGTGAAGGGTCTAGTTCAGTTTTAGTGTGCAGGGTGAGATTACTTACTCTGGTCAGATAGGCTGCTAGGTATCATTCATACATTTGTGGGCTTAGCTTTGCCCTGTGTTTTATGGTTCGAACAGAAATGATAGAGAAACTAAGCAAACTGTTTTTTTGTTTTTTTCCCCTTGACCTACAAAGTAATTATTAGATCACAACTTGACACTGATTTAAATTATTCTTGCTAGCATGTCTCTGTGTGCCTGTGACAGGAGATGAATTTATAATTAGTTTTCTAGTTATTACTTTACAGCTGTGATAACTACAGTGACTCAGAAGTTCTTTTGTTTTTGAAGTATATCTGTCATTTCAAAAACTAACTGACACGGACAAGAGAGAGCAAATAAAGTGTTTTTCCCTTTGACCCTTAAAGTAGAGGTTAAGAACCTTGGGGGACGGTGCAGCATTCTGGGTTGGAAGTGTACCAGATTGCAACCTGAGAATGAATGGTTTAAATTCTGAGTGAATAAGAAATTGTGTTAGGATTTTATCTTTGAAATCTGAAAGTTTAAAAAAAAAAAAAGAAAAAAAGAAGAGTTTATCTTGCGGAGTTTGCATTCCAGATATTCACCAACCTTTTTATGAACAAGTATAAGTCATTTGAATGCATGCTTCCCCATACTATAAGATTTAAGGTAATTACTTTGAATTGTTAAACTCTGTACTAGTGACTAATGAAGACCTTTACAATTCAAAATAAATTCATTTGTTTTTCTGTATTTGAATTTTGTGTGTCTGTGTCCAGAGGAAAAGGGGGTACTTTGTTGTTTTGAAAGTCTTTTAAATTTCAAGACGTTATTTCCTGATATACTGTGGCAAGCACCTGATAGAAGACATATTTATTGTTAAAAAAGAGGGTGTATATGCATTCTAGATATCCACCAACGCTATGGAAAAGTATCCGTTTCATGTCTCTTGAATATCTGCTTTCTGAACTGTAAGATTTAATAAAAATAAAAAATAAAATAATAATTTCTTTTGCAGAGACATGCAGACTACGGCTGGCAGTTAGTTTCCATGCTAAGTAATTTCATTCGTTATACGTAACAGATAGCTATAGTTCTCTCTATAAGAATAGATGTTATAACATGTTGCAAAATAATAGTTTTATATTTTAAGAACTGTATCTAAATTGTCCCTGTTTGGGAAAAAAGTTGCAATAAGCTTATGTTTTCTGCCTCCCCTATGTTTACAGTAATAATACGGTTTTTTTAATAAGTTTCTTTTCAAGTATGATCAAGAATTTCAGTAAGGGATTTACTGAAGACTATGGTAATAAAATGTCTCTGTCCCAATTAGGAATGCTATGTAAAAGGGAGTGGCTTCTGCTAGTTGCTCCATATTTCCTTAGTTCACCATATTTTGCCCCAGAATCTCTAGATATCCCGTCCCATCAGTTTCTCTCCCTGTAAGCAGCTCCCCAAGAAGCCCCGGCTCCGTTCAGAGTGCTTAAGGGGGGGGGAGGGGGCCCTGTCCACCGATGATGCCACCCCCCGGTAGGCGTGAACTAATGAGCCCACAGCAAAAAAAAAAAACAAAACCTCCCGGATAGAGCGTTGCTAGGAGAAACAGTGTGGGCCTAGGGCAGGGGGGGGGGGGGACTCCTCCCTGCAGATTCCCAAGTAGTTTGCCAGCCAGTCAGCTGACCAGACTTGTTAGGTGCCTTTCCCTCTGCCACTGATTTTACTGAACTGAAAGCTTTAGGATTTAATTGAACTAATGAACAGTATTATTCAAACCCATCAGTCTTGATAACCCCAAGTGGAATCCAAATAGTGCAGGCAGCCCTCACTGTATGCCCCCAATGGGTCCAGCAGCCCAGGAGAATTTGCATTTTTGTCAGTCAGTCCCAGAGAGATATAAAACAGAAATTACAGAAACTGGATGGATTTGCAGGCATGATAGTTAATGGAAGTTGATCAGAAAGTATGTGAATTGTTGAATGTGACAGAGAAAGTAAGTGTAAAGATGGAGAAGAGAACAGATCTTCTTGCTGATACTTTAGTTGAATGATGTGGAGGAGGTTATCCTGATCGAAGGAGCAGAGGAAGTAAAAACTGGGTGCGAGTCAGTGCGCCCATTGCAGAGAAGGACATTAGAGAAGTGAGTGCCCGTATCTTGACTCCACCCCAGGGGGGGAGGAGGGAGTGCTTGATTTAAAAAATAATATTAAACCGAGCATAGTGTTCTAGCAAGAAAGGGAAGCAGCTATGGAGTAAGTGGCAGCCGGAGAGGGCTACAGCATGAATGAAGACTAGGCCAGACCAGACTCTTAAGTTTTCCTGGGTCCCCAGGAGCCTATGGTCAGTTTGGAAATAGGGGACCAATATATGGACTTTATGGGGGATACAGGAGGAGAATACTAAAGCCAGTAGCCCCTGTGTTTTTCTCGATGCATCACCATTATCAGAGCTACTGGGGCTAAGGCCACAAAGTCTTTTCTGCAGAACCGCATGTGTGAACTAGGGGGACAGAAAATAATGCACCAGTTCCTGTATATGCCTGAGTTCCCTATTCCACTTTTTGGAGCCGAGATCTGCTTGCAAAGCTTCCGGCACAGATATCCTTTGCTGAAGAGAGAGAAATGCAAATGACTGTGAACCCAAAGCCTGCTGGATTGATGGTGCTGACTGTTCCCCGAGAAGAGGAGTGGCGGTTCTATAACACACCTCCAGTCAAGTCAACAAGTTCCTGTATACCCGCCAACCTTATAGCCCCACCTGAAGTATGGGCAGAAGATAACCCACCTGGCCTAGCGAAGAACATAGCCCCTGTCATCGTCACCCTCAAGCCAGAAGCGGAACTAGTGCATGTGAAGCAGTATCCTCTTCCCTGACCAGCCATTGCAGGAATCCACTGCCATTTAATGAAACTGCTGAAGTATGGACTTCTCAAGGAATGTCAGTCACCTTGGAACACTCCCCTTCTCCCAGTGAAGAAGCCTGGGACAGGGGATTATCGTCCAGTACAGGACCTGAGCCCAAGACCCCACTACAGGAAGGCGGGGCCAACTCACCTGGACAAGATTACCTCAAGGATTCAAGAACTCGCCTCACTCAGCAAAAGATTTGACAAGTTATCCAGTAATTCCAGGAGAAAGAATTCTACTTCAATATGTGGACAACTTGCTCATAACCACCAACTCAGAAAGTGAATGTCTACAAGCCACCAGTGCAATCTTGCACCTTTTTAATGAAGCTGGATACAAAGTCTCAAGAGCTAAGGTGCAATTATGTCAAACAAGTTAAATACCTAGGATTCCAGTTGTCCAGCGGAATTCGACGCCTGGGACCAGAATGCAAAGAAGCTGTATGCAGTATTCCTACTCCAACCACCAGGAGGCAAGTGAGAGCCTTCTTGGGTGCCACAGAGTATGTTGTATATGGATCCCCAATTTTGCGCTGCTAGCAAAACCATTGTTATCAAGCTACCAAAGGAATGGAAAAGTCTCCATTGGAATGGGAACTTGAACAGGATGCAGCCTTTTGATCTTTGAAAACCACTCTGATGTTGTCACCAATTCTGGGTCTACCAGATGTCCAGAAAACCTTTCAGTCTCTATGTTCATGAGTCACAAGGAAATGTTCTAGGAGTGTTGACGCAATCTCTTGGACCTTATTTGAGAAGCTGTTACAGCTACAGCCCTCCTAGTGAGCAAAACTAACAAGATCACTTTGAGACAGAATCTTCCAGTTACTGTAATACACTCTGTTCTAACCAATATGAAACACAAAGGAAACTACTAGCTAACAAATCTACGAATGTTGAAGTATCAGAGTATGTTGCGTGAAAAACCCCAGATACAACTGAAGGTCAGTCAAGCTTTGAATCCTGCTATGTTGTTACCAGTTGGTCTTGATCCCCTGATCATGACTGTTTAGAAATTATGGACACTGTATTCTCAAGCTGCCTGGATTTGACTGATGTCCCTCTGGAGAACCCTGAACAGACTTTCTTTGTGGCTGAAGGCAGTTTCATCATCAATGGACATTGTTGTGCTAGATATGCAGTGGTGACCCCTGATTTGGTAGTTGAGTCCTCAGCCCTGGCCCCAGAAACTTGACCACAGAAAGCTGAACTGATAGCCCTCACTAGAGCACTAACAATAGGAAAAGGGCTCTGTCTAAATGTGTACCCAGATTCTAAGTATGCCCTTACAACCTTGCATGCACATGGGACCCTGTACAAATAATGAGGGTTGATAACCTTAGGAAGCAAGTCCATTAAGTATGGCCCCAAGATATTGACATTATCAGGTGCATACTACCTACAGCTTTCAAAACTTTAGGAAAAGTAGACTGTATGAATAGAACCTTGAAATCTCAGTTGTCCAAACTTTGCCAAGAGGTTTACCTGAAGTGGCCCCAGGTTCTTCCTATAGCCCTTCTTAGGATATACTTAACCCCTGCTAAGTCTTTAGGAGTTCCCCCTTTTTGAGATTCTGAGAATCTGTAGCCTATTTATAGGGAATAAAAGGAGATGTGAGACAGATAGGATCTGAAATTATTAGGCATGAACTATTGGTTTTAAGTTCTGTTTTGCAGAGTCTTCATACCTGGGTACACAATCGATTACCTATCAATTTGCCTGAACCCCTGCATCCTTTCAAGCCTGGAGTCTTGGTGTGGATCAAAGAGTGGAGAAGGATACTGTTAGCCCTGCATTGGAAGGGACCCTATGTTGTCATCCTGTCAACTCCAACTGCAGTAAAAGTCGCAGAATTCGAACTTTGGATCCATCATAGTCGAGTAAAGCCAGCAACTGTTTCTGAACCTGCTCACTGGACTACTGTACAGCATCCTGAGACTCCATTGCGCCTCACCCTACGACAACAGCCACGGACCTAAGACTTATTGATCCCTCGGAAACTGCACTATTTCAAGACTGTCCGTTTATCTGAAGGTAAGCCTCGCATCTGGAGAAAGCTGCAATCATCAGAAATAGACTGTGTTGTGTTAAGAAATTGAGTCTTCTAAGAGACTGTGTTCAAATGCTCTGAGAACAAAACTGTTTTGATCTCCTAAAAAGTGAACTGCTCTAAGGAGGCAATAATAGCCTGAGAGACTGTACTATGATATTTTAAGAACCTGAGACATCCCAGAGGACAGTGATACTTTGGAATCTACAGCCCTACTCCTGCCACAAAGCTGGTAGGTCTACATACGGCAGAAGCTCGAGGATCTACAATCAACTCTACATCTGTTATCTGTTGTGGATGCCGACAGTTCCACCAATTTTACAGAGACTATGCCCATTATGAATTCTTATTATTGCTTTATTTCGGCAGCAGCCTTGGGGTGCTTTGAAATGACTTTTGCTTTACCTCCCTGTGCAGCCTGTATAAGTACCACGCGAACTGGGCCGAAGGTTCTTCATGCCTCCCAGAACTTGTTTCTTGAACTTGCCGAAGCAGTAGCATCTAGTCTCCACATTTATGACTGTTTCTTTCTGGAGGAACCAAGATGGGAGATCAGTGGCCTTGGGAGGCTCAAGAACTGAATTATTCCATCCCCTACAATCAGACTGATTTACATAATACTACTGGTGAGTGGGTATTGGCCCACCCCATTGTTGACAGTTTGTGTTTTGTTCGCACCGGACCACAATTTGCTATGAAGATTGGACAGCTGGACTGTCTAAATTAGAAGTTTTACAACAGCACACCAAAGAAGACATCTTGGTGGTCCGGCATAAATGCTCCTGAACCTTCTACTCCTTTAGTTCTTTTTCCCACTCTTGCCAAACTATGGACTCTGACTATCTGCTTGTTGCTCCCTTGTTTCTTGCCACTTTGCTTGCGAATGATAACTTCCGTTATTAATAACACTGTAGAGCGCAAGGCAGCTACAAAGATACTAGCTATGTGAAACTACTACCCTATACCACAGAGTGATACCTTTACCTAGTATTATGTGATTTGATTCTCACCCTTTCTCACTTGCAGGTGAGAATAATCAAAGGGGGGAATGTGGTAGGCGAAGGCCTATGATCCATGCTGCTTGAACTAAACAGACAGGCCTAAGCAGCTTGACCTGTAAATGAAGCCTGTGGTTAGGCCCAGAGGAATGAAAACCCCACTGAATGCTGCCTCCATAGAATCAAAACTTAACTAAGCATAACCAAGCATAGCTAAGCAGAATCGAAACTTAGAAAAGATAGAAAAACACGTTTTAATTGGTACTGATAAGAGTGTGAAAGCTTCTGTGAACTAATTAATTCTGCTGAGAGAAGGGTTACAGTGCCCTGCTTTCCCACATGTTCTAGTCAGCCAGCGACCTTGGAGGAGAATTGTATCAAGAGTCTAAGAACTGACCATTGTAATGAGGATTGTAAGGGGGGAAACAGGTGCTGAGCCCAGACCCAGGTCCTCATTGGATAGCTACGTAATGGTACCGGGACCAATAGATGGGGTAGAAGGGGTACCGGGACCAATGAGAAGTTTGCCTATGTACAGAATGGAGAAGAAAAGTATAAAAGTTGTTGTTTTACTAACAGCCATTGCTCAGCCATTTTGAATGTGATTCTGCGTGAGTCTTGTGCACAAATAAATGATTTGGACCTTCTGAACAGACTCCTGGTATTATTGGATTGTTTGCGCTCTGCCGCTACACTATTTCTCTAGCAGTGGGGGTGGGGACTCAGGCCTAGCTTACAGGCTCATACATGTACAGGCTATTATATAGGCCATAGCCTACCACAATGACAGCCACCAAACGTTTCCTGTAGGCATCTATAAGTTTCATACACCTGTCTGCTGGTAGTTTCTCACACTCTTCAACTGCAATTCGTTCCAGCTTATGTTTCCAGGATTCTTTTTACCAATGGCAGATTTCAACTCTTTCCAAAGGTTCTTGATTGGATTGAGATCAGCACTCATTGCTGGCCAGTTTAAAACAGTTCATTTGTACCCTTTTAACTATTCTTTTGCATTTTTTGATATATGTTTTGGGTCATCATCCTGGAGGACCCATGATCTTCAGCCTAGATATAGCTTTCTGACACTAAGTAGCACATTACACTCCAAAATACCATGGTAGTCCTCTGACTTCATGATTCCTTTAATACAGGGGTCACCAACCTGCGGCCCGCGGGCCGCATGCGGCCCACGAGGTCCCTTCGTGCGGCCCGCGAGGCTCTACCCCGGTTAACATTACGTGCGGTCCGCCAAGGATTCCCGCCATTGTATCCACGCGCTCGCAGCTCACCGACGACCACCTGCAAGCGTCCCTTCTCCTGTCAGTGTCATCTGTGAAGCCGGACTTTAAGCGTTTGTCTGCTAGCATGAATCATCAGCCATCTCATTAAATTCAATAAAGGTGATCAGCCATTGTTTTCATAATTTTGTGTTTGTTGTTTTTTTTCGCGGGGGCGGGGAGAAGGGGGGTGCGGCCCGCGAGGCTCCCGGTAGTCGGCTGTGCGGCCCGCAGCCCTCTGGAGGTTGGTGACCCCAGCTTTAATATGTTCCAGGCCTCCAGTTTCTGAGGCAGCAAAACAGCCCCACGACATTATGGACCCTCCACTATATTTAACTGTAGGAAGGGCATTTTTTCCTTATAAACTTAATTTTTTTGACTGTAAATGTATCGCTGGCATGCATTGCCAAAGAACTCAATTTGGTTTCATCTCTCCACAGAACATTTTCCCAGAAGGATTGTGGTTTCTCAAGGTGGGTTTGGGCAAAGATCAGATGTGCCTTTTTATGTCTGTCTTTGAGCAGTGGGGTCCTCCTTGGCCTTTGCCCATGAAGTCCTCCTTTCTTTAGTGCATGGCGTATGGTGTGGGTTGAAATCACCACTCCAGATTGCTCCAGGTTAGCCTTAAGCTGTTGTAGTGGTGTTTTTCAACAGATTGCACTAATCTTTGAAGATGTCTTGGATTCATTTTCCTCTTACTACCACATCCTGAGAGGTTCTTGACAGTTTCATGAGCAGAAAATGTCTTAATAGCATAACAAACTTTATGCACAGGAATCCCAAGTTCTTTGGAGATGACCTTGTACCCCTTTGAAGTTTGATAATAATGGCTTTTCTGATGGTCTCAGGCAGCTCTCTTGTCCCCACCATTGTGAAAATGGAACAGGGAATGAATATAACCATTTTAAACATTGGAGCCATCATTTATTGGTTGATTCAAGTCATGTGAGTACTAACAATTAATCATAAGTGCAATGGGAATGTGGTTCTTCTGTTCAGTCTCATTTGAATTGTTTATAAAGGTGCCAATAATCATGTCCTGGCAATGTCTCAGTTTTGATAATATTTCCTACCATTTCCTTTTTTAATTTGTCTTGTTTTATTTGATTCTTTTACATGTCAATTATGTGTGCATATATAGTCCAAAGCCATTTCACTAGCTACTTTTTTTTAGGTGATATTAGACATTAATGGGTTGAACTGCAAAGGTGCCAACAATGTTGACCACAACTGTATGCAATAGACCTTCCTTCAGATTGAAGTGCTTGTCCGGAACCCGTGCTAAACAAAATTGAATCTTCTCCCAGTTTTCATTTACTTCAGCTGTACTTCTCTCAGGATGGGACACCATTCAGCAATTTTTACTGGATCTTGGGGTCACCTACCATGATTTATTAGTTATGGGAGATTTCAATATCCATTACAGCATACCTACTGGAGTGTGTGCTAAATCCTTTATGACGTATCAGATCATGGCCTAATTCAACACTTTTCTTCCTCCACACATATAGGAGGGCATACTCTTGATCTTATTTTACCCAACAGGATTTTAAGCTGCTCCCTACTAATCTCCAGGCAACCCATCTGCCCTGGAATGATCATTTCTTCCTCTGTTTTGAACTCCTTTCCTCAGCAAATCAGTCCTTCTTCACTTTCCATTAACATCAATCAGATCTCCCTCTGCAGGAAAATCACTCCACATAACCTGGAATCTTTTCCCTCTGCAGACATCATTTTTCCTGCTGAATTTAGGACTCTTCCATTAAATGACCAAGACAGACTCTGGATAAGATAACTCCACATCAATCTTATCCTCAACAAACAAGGAAATCCTACCCTCTATTTCATGAAGGTTTGCATCTATTAAAACAGCATGCTAGGTCTGCTGAGAGGGCCTGGAGAAAGAATATTATCACCCTCAGCCCTTGCCTTGTTTAAGAAACGCTACTCTACTATCACTCCCAGGTTTTCTCCACCCCACTTTAATAAAAAAATGTCTTCTTACACCCTTAAGACAGTTTTTCAGTAGTTTCCCAACTCTCCACCCTCAATAATGCACTCCAATCTCTTCCTCTTGGTCGGGTCCTACACTTGATGTACTCACACAACTCTTTCATGACAAAATGCTCACACCTTTACTCTACCATACTGGAAATTTGCATACACATTTGGTCCTCCTTTACACCTATCACTGACATAAGATATGCCATACTGCGTCAGACCAAGGGTCCATCAAGCCCAGTATCCTGTTTCCAGCAGTGACCTATCAGGTACACAAAAGGTATACAGATTCCATGCTGCTTGTCTCATGGGTAAGCAGTGGATTTCCCTGGTCATCTTTAAGAATGGTTTATGGACCTTTCCTCTAGGAACTCATCCAAACCTCTTTTAAATCGAGCTACAATAACAGCTTTTACTACATCCTCTGGTAACGAATTCTAGAGTTTGATTAGGCGTTGAGTGAAAAAAATTTTCTCTGATTAATCTTAAATGTGCTACATTGTACTGTAGCTTCATTTCGTGTTCCCTAGTCTTTCTACCGATATATATTTACGTGTTCCACTCCATTCATAGACTGCTATTATATCTCAACTCAGCCATCTCTCTTCCAAGTTGAAGAGCCCTAACGTTTTAAGCCTTTTCCTCATCTGCTTTACCATTTTTGCTGCTCTTCTTTGTACATTTTATAATTCTGCTATATTATTTTTAGGATATGGCAACCAATATTCAAGGTGTGGTTACACCATGGAGCGATTCAGTGGTATTATAATATCCTTTGTTTTATTCTCTATTCCTTTCTTTATGATTCCTAGCATTCTATATTCTTTCTTGACCTCCACTGCCCACTGGATAGAGGGCTTCAGTGTATTATCCATGATGATGCCCAGATCCTTTTCCTGGTTGGTGATTCCTAATCTGGAACCTTGCATCATGTTAACTGTAGTTTGGGTTGTTTTTCCCTAAGTGCATAACTTTGTATTTGTCTACATTAAAGTTCATCTGCCATTTGAGCACCCAGTCTTCCAATTTATCAAGGTCCTCTTGCCATTTTTACATCCCCTTGTGTTTTTAACAACTTTAAATAATTTTGTGTCAACTGCAACTTTGATCACTTCACTTGTTGTTCCCATTTCCAGGTCATCTATAAATAACTGGCCCAGTACAGATCTCTACTCACCTTTCTCCATTGAGAAAATTGACCATTTAGCCCTGCTCTCTGTTTTCTATCTTTTAACCAGTTCCTCATCCACAATATTATATTGCCTCCTTTCCCATAACTTTTTAATTTTGCCAATAGTCTCTCATGAAGGACTTTGTCAAAGGCTTTCTGAAAATCAAGATACACTATATCAACCAGCTCACCTTTATCTACCTGGTTATTCATGTCTTCAAAAAAATATGAGATTAGTAAAACAACACTTTCCTTGGCTTAAATCCATGTTGGCTTTCTGCTATTAAACCATGACTATCTACATGTTTGGTAATCTTGTTCTTTATAATGTTTTTTATCATTTTGCCCCATACTGAAGTCAGGCTTACCAGTCTGAAGTTTCCCTGATCACCCCAGGAACCTTTTTAAAAAATTGGCGTTACATTGGCCACTCTCCAGTCTTCTGGTACTACAGATGATTTTAATGATAGGTCACAGATTACTAATAGTAGTTCTGAAATCTCATTTCATTTCTTTCAGCACCCTTGGATGTATGCCATCCGGTCCAGGTGATTTGCTGCTCTTTAGTTTATCAATTAGCTGTATTACATCTTCCCAATTTATCGAGATTTGTTTCAATTCCTCTGATACATCAACTTTAAGTTTCCTACATCTTCTTCATTAAAGACTGAGGCAAAAAATTCATGCAGTCTCTCTGCTATGACCTTGTCCTCTCTGTGCAATTTTTACCCCTCCATCATCCATTGGTCCAACTGACTACCTCACAGGTGTTTTGCTTCCACGGCAAGCTTCTTTTCAAATTTTCTTTTTGCTTTCTTGCCTTGCATTTAACTTGGCGGTACTTATCCTGCTTTCAGCATTTGTCTTTTTTCCATTTTCTGAAAGATTCTCTCTTAGCTATACCAGCCTCTCTGACCTCACCTTTAAGCCATGCTGGTTGTCCTTTGGCTTTCCTTCCACTTTTTTTTAAAGCATGGAATACATCTGGTCTGGGCTTCCAAGATAGTATTTTTAAATAATGCCCAGGCCTGATGTAAACTCTTAACCTTTGCAGTTGTTCCTTTTATTTTTTTTCTTAACCCTTTTCCTCATTTTATCATAGCCTCCTTTTTTGAATGTTAAATGCTAGCACAGTGAATTTCTTTGCTATCTTTCCTCCATTTATTAAACAAAATGTGTTCAGGTTATGATAGCTATTGTCAAGCAGCACCAAAACAATTACCTCTAAATAGTTTCCCCTTGTGTTGGTTCCTGAACCAGTTGTTCCATGAAGCAGTTACTGTATTTATTTCATCTAGAAACTTTATCTCCCTAGCATGTCCTGATGTGACACTGACCCAGTCAATAACAGGGTAACTGAAATCTCCCATTATTACTGTGTTTTAAACTTTGCTAGTTCCCTAATTTCTTTTAGCATTTCATCATCTGTCTATTAATTCTGGCCAGATGGACAGTAGTATGCCCCCACTGCCATTCCTTTCTCCTTTTTCCATATAATTTCTCTCCATAGAGATTCTACAGTGCATTTTGTTTCCTGCAAAACCTTTATCCTCCTTGACTTGATGGCCTCTTTAACATATAGAGCCACCTATCCACCAATACGTTTACGTTTACGTTTATTCAGATTTTATATACCGCCCAACACTTAGTAGTACCTGGGCGGTTTACAATACAAGTTTAAAACAAACTTAAAAACAGTATTCTAAAACCGTTTAAAATGGCTGAGAAGGAGAAAAGGAACGCCAGTAAACAAATAGGAAAGAGGAGGAAAGGAAAGGCAAAGAAAGGACAAACCACAGTGTATTAATTGAACAGGTGAATAGACATCAGGAGGGCAGGAGGGAGGGGGTAACAGAGGGGGGGGGAGGGAGATGGGAATGGCAGGTCGAATGCTAGACTGAAGAGATAGGTTTTGAGTTGTGATTTGAATTTTGGGTAGGACTCCTCTGCACGGAGTGAGGGGGGGAGTGAGTTCCAAAGGCTGGGGGCTAGAAAGTAGAAGGCAGAAGTACGAGTGGAAACAAGATGAGCCTGGGTAGGTGAGGGAAGGGCAAGTCGGTTAGAGTGTATGGCCCGAAGCAAGCGAGGGGGAAGACGAAAGTGTATTTGGTCAGCGAGATAGAGGGGAGTGCCAGTGTGAGCAGCCCTGTGTGTGAGAATGAGAATTTTGTATTGGGCACGGAAAGAGATAGGCAGCCAGTGGTAACGAAGAAGAAGCGGGGTAACATGGTCAAAACGAGAGGCATGGGCAAGAAGACGAACAGCTGAATTTTGGACACGTTGGAGACGAGACAATTGGGATTGAGGCAGACCAACAAGGACGACATTACAATAATCGAGACGGGACATCACAAGGGAGAGGAGGAGAGTGGCTAAGGCAGAAGGGGACAGGAAGGGGCGGATAGAACGGAGTTGTCTAAGTGAGAAGAAAGAGCGTTGATCTACCCTATCATTGTGATAGTTTGTAGCTTGGTATCACAGTGTCCCATTGGTTATCTTCCTTCCATCAGGTCTCTAAGATGACGCTTTTATTCACTGCTATATATTCTAACTCTCCCATCTTATTTTTTAGACGTCTAGAATTTGCATACAGGCATTTCAAAGTTTTGTTTTTGCTCATATTAAATCTGGCTATTTGATGACAGGGTTAATTTGGAATCTTTATCTTTATTCAGGTTCTTGATAGACCACTTAGTCCAGAGCATCAAAGCGGTGTACAATACAAATGACTGCTGAAGAAGGAAAAGGAAAGGAATGCCATATTTTGACAGGACAGGAGACAGGGATGAAAAGAAAAGAGAAAAGATACTAAGGAGGAGGACAGAGAAGGTAAGCAGAAGAAGAGGTAATAGAGCTAGGTTTTATTGTGATAGTGGACAGGTAGATTAAAGGCCAGTTGGTATAAGTGGGTTTTTAAAACAGCTTTAAATTTGGGATAGGAGGCTCAGAGCGAAGAATGAGGGAAAGGGAATTCCAAAGTGAGGGATCCAGGAAAAAGAAAGCGGAACATCGGGTACGTTCAAGGTGAGCCAGTGAAACAGAGGGAAGGGCCAACCAATGGTTGTGGAGAGAATGTAGCAAATGGGGTGGGGTATGAGAAGAACCAATTCACAGTGTATCAGATGCTACAAAGCAAACTAAGGTGATATGTCTATGGCAGAACAGTTTTCAGGACCAGAGCCTTGCATCAATAGCCTTATGGTTAGCATATTAAAAGGAAACTAAAACAACCCAAGAACATTAAGATGTCTGAAATTAAAATGATAAGATAACTTTAATCTTTAATGTTTGATTTATTTAATTAACCACTCTTTAGTCTAGGATTCCAAGGCAACATACAGTCATTAGCAGTTAAGCAAGAAATAAAGGGGTGACACAAAAGCAACAAATATATACACAGCTGGACACTGATGGGGCACAAAAGGAACACACATTAGGAGTTAATATAATTGCATAGGGCCACCTGTCGCATGCATATATGGGGAAGGCTAAAAGGTAAGGAGGGTTTAGTGAATTGCCCAAGGCCACAAGGAGTGCCAATGGGAATCAAACCCTGGTCAATGCTCTAACCACTAAGCTACTCTGCCACCTCCAGAAAGTGACAAGGCATTTTTCAAGATGATGGCACAGGGGCAGGCTCCTGCTCATTTGTAAGGTACCGTGAGGAGGTGGGGGCCGCTGGGCCACCAGGGTTATTTTTGGTTGGATGGGTGGGTGGGAAATCAGAGCTACTGGGCCACCAGGAATTTGCTTTCTGTTGGAGGGACTGGCCCCCTGACAGTATTTTAATGGCATAGGGGGCTTTCCCCGATGCATGGATTATATGAGGGAAAGATAATCCAGGCATCGGAGAAAGCCCCTGATGCCATCAAAGAACTGTCGGGGCTCATATGCAAATTAGCCACGTGGTGCCCCTGTCTGTCTGGGAGAGCATGCCAAACTTGTGCCGACTTCCGTGCGGATATGTTTGGCTTGCTCTCCCTGTTTAACACTGCCATTTGTGCGCAGTTTAACACGTGGCTAACGTGTGGCTAATTTGCAAAGGAGCCCCTTTCTGCATGTCAGCGCCAAAGTTGCACACTATTGGTGCGCTGCAAATAGGTGTAAAAAGTTGATAGCATGCAACTTCAGCTCTGTCTTTCTGCATTGGCCTTTTAGCTTGTTACAGATTATAGAAAGAAAACGGACTCATCCTATTACTGTGTGCCATTCCTGGTGGCCCAGTAGCTCTGATTTCCCACCCATCCATCCACCAAAATGGTAAAGGGGATGGAAGGATACTCCTATGAGGAAAGGCTAAAAAGGTTAGGGCTCTTTAACCTGGAAAAGAGACGGCTAAGGGGAGATATGATAGAAGTCTATAAATTAATGAACGGAGTGGAACGGGTAAACGTAGATCGATTGTTTACGCTATCAGAATATAGAAAGACTAGGGGACATGCAATGAAGCTACAGGGTAAACTATTTAAGACTAATAAAAGAAAATATTTTTTCACTCAACGTGTAATCAAACTCTGGAATTTGTTACCGGAGGATGTAGTAAAGGCTGTTAGTGTAGCTGGGTTTAAAAAAGGTTTGGACAAGTTCCTGGAGGAAGGTCCATAAACCGTTATTAAGAAGTGACCGAAGATATCAATGCTTGACCCAGTACAAGCATTGTGGAACTTGTGTCTCTTGGGGAAACTGCTAGGTACATATGACCTAGATTGGCCACTGTTGGAAACAGAATACTGGGCTTGATGGACCTTGGTCTGACCCAGTATGGCATATCTTATGTTCTTATCTTATGTTCTTATGTTCATTGAGTCGATGCCATCTAGTTCAATCTAATTTAAAATGCATCTTTTGATTCCAGCCAGAAATTAAGGGGCATGTCTACTAAACTGTGGTAGCCTCTTGCAGCTATCATGGTGTGATAGCTGCAAAAGGCCCACAGTAAGTCCAGAATCCTTGTGGTAGAAACAGGGGGTGTTCCCATTTCCCCCCCCTACAGATAACATGGAGGTTTTGGAGTTACCATGGAGACCCACAATCCCTTCATGGGCAGGTAGTGTGGGAAGTCCCATGGTACCTGCCGATGCAGGTATTGTGTGTCCCCACAGTAAGTGAAAAGGTAGGACAGGTAGCAATCAGGTGGACAGAGCTGTCACTGCCTCTGTCCCAGCAATCACTACAAGGCTCCCCATTCCCCAATTAACCTCACCCCCGATCCAACAATATTGTTGGTGCCATAAATATAAAGATCTGTGGCACTGACAATAAAAAAAGAGAGTATTCCCCCACCCCCTTCAGCACCAATCCCTCCCAATCTGCATCAGGAACTGTCTAGGAAGGGGACTGGTGCAGTCCTCTGACCAAGATCAAAGCTGGGCTAGCCAGTTGATTGACTAAAAGCTTCCCCTTTCTGATCCTTAAAACAGCCCATCATTGGCCTGGCTCAAAATGACTGCGATCATGCGGTGCTGCCCCTTAGTGTCCTGAAGCTAATGGGCAGCACTGCGAGATCATGTCCATATTTGCGAGTACCAATGAGGAGTGGTCCTTAGCTCCTATGCTCCTCACTGGTACTCGCAAATATGGCCACAATCTTTATTTATTTATTTGCACAATTTTTATATACCGCTGCTTCCAAGGATCAGCAGCGGTTTACATTACAACAAAAATCAAACAGATACATAGAACCTTATGGAACTATATTACAATATTACATTATAACAAGAATTATATAGAACAAGAATTACAATATAACAAGAACATTATTAAACTATGTTACATTAAAACTGTATAACAGGTATAAGAGTGAACATAAACATATTATAGGAGATTACACTGATTTTTATATATGTGTGTGGAGAATCATTATAATGTTGGTTAGCACTTACAGTAGACATTGTTTCAGTTGTATATATACTTATGGATGGAGTAAGTATATTCAATTTATGGTGGTTGGGAAGCTATACTTGTTTCTCCATTGGTGTAGTGTTGTCTGAATAGATGAGTTTTTAGTTCTTTTCTGAATGTTTGTAATTCTTTCGTTTCTCTTAACTGATCCGGGAGATTGTTCCACAGTATTGGAGCTACTAGCGAAAAGGCACTGTTACTTGTTGAGTGTTTTGTTTTCCTTATTAGATCTGGGACTGCTAATGTGTTAAGGTTTTTTCTCCGTCTTATCCTATTTTCGAGTGGGCTGTGAAGAAGAGTAGTTAAGTATGATGGGGCAATGTTATTAATTAATTTGAAAGTGGTTAACAGTATTTTGTATTGGATCCTACTGAATATGGGTAACCAGTGTAGTGTGTATAGAATAGGGGTAATATGGTCAGATAGTTTGGCTTTAAATATAACTCTTGCTGTTACATTTTGGGCCATTTGCAGGATTTTGATGTTCTTCTTAGTTATACCATGTAGTATGCTATTACAAAAATCGAAATGTGGTGTTATCAAAGCTTGTGTGACGGTTCTGAAATCTTCGTCTTGTAATAGTGGTCTTAGTTGTTGAATAGAGCGCAGTTTGTAATAAATTGTTTTTGTTAGTTTCTTGATGTGTGTTGTGAAACTGAGAGTTTTGTCAGTGATAACTCCTAAATATTTTATTTCTTCTTTGATTGGAAGAGTCGCATTCAGGATTTTAATGTCAGTTGGGGGAGTATATTTCATGTTTTTTGTTGCAATCAGGACTTCAGTTTTTTTTATGTTAATAGCTAAGTTGTTTAATCGAAGCCATTCTTCGGCTTCTGTAAGGCAGTTTATTAGTTTGTTGTGATTTGGGTTAATTATGTTAAACTCAGAGAATAGCATAATGTCGTCCGCATATATATGGTAATTAATCTTGTATTTTTTGAATATGGTACATATTGGCTGGAGGTATATGTTAAATAATAAAGCAGATAATGCGGAGCCTTGAGGTATACCTTGTTCTTGGGAGAAAGGGGGTGATGATGATTGATTGAGATGAACATATTGTGAACGATCGGATATGTATGATTTAAACCAGTCTAGAGTAGTTTTCAGTAATCCTATGTTGTTTAAGTCTTGAAATGAGTATGTGTATCTTGCAGTGCTGCCCCCTAGCGTCAGAAGGCTAGGGGGCAGCACTGCATGATTGCAATCGTTTTAAGGCAGTGATGTCTGTAGCTGCAATCGGGATGATTTTTTCAGCCATTGTGCAAAAATATTTTGCATAGTGGCTGCCTAAAAGTAGCATGCCTACTCCCCACCCCTATCCCCATTTCGATCACGCTTGCTGCTACCAACTGGCGATATTTCCATTTTAGCCCTGCGGTAATAGCTAGCATAGTTTAGTAGACATACCCCTTTGTCTGCTTCATGTTAAGGTGAAGGCAACAATTCTGCAAGACCAACAATCTATTCATCTCAAATACCTTCTTCCAGCAACACAAGTGGCAACTGTTCACATGGACTTTGCCCAATCAGGGCCGGTGCTAGCATGAGGTGAACTAGGCTGCCGCCTAGTGCACTGGCCCTCCAGGGTACCTACTGTTGCCCCTCACCAGGGCCTACAGCGGCAGCAATAGAATGAAACAGCCCCACAGCATTTACCTGCAAACGTCCGTCCCCTCTGATGGTTGACTTCCTGTTTGCATGGGACGGACGTTTGCAGGTAAGCGTGTGGGGCTGTTTCAATCCACTGCCACTGATATACAGTAAGTCCCTGTGAGAGGGCTCCAATGAGAGGTAGGTGGGGGGGGGGGGTGCAAAGGATGGGGTTTACCTAGGGTGTTTCATCTCCATGTGCAGGTCCTGTGTCCAGTGGATTGTACAAAAATCAAATTGTGGAAGCAATAACATCAAGAAAGGCAAAACCTGGACCTGACTGTGGTTTAGATCATCAGCTACTAGTATGCAAGTTCAAACTAAAGCTGAAAAACAGCAAGCCACTCTGGAAAATAGCAAAATATGATCTTGAAAATATTCCACCAGAATTTCAAGACTGCCTACAAAATCAATTTGTCCCTTTGGTTACAAATGACAGAGCACCAGAAGAACTATGGGATGACATCAAGAAAGTTGTGCTGGAAGAAAGCAAAACGTCACTGCAAACGGTGAAAAAGTAAGAACAGACACAATGGATGAACAAAGAACCGCTAAAAATTGCTCAAAAACACAGAGAAGACAAAGCCAGAGGAGAAAAGGAGGGGTGGGTGGACACGATCTTATCTCTCCCGTTAGGAAACAGATTTCCTTTTGCCCTTCCTGATTATGATCGAGTTTAATTATCAAAATCTCGGGGTGCGAGGTAGCTAACGACGAATGTTTGGCCACCTATACTTGTGCCGGCGCTGCTTTTAAGTCTTTCGACTTATACTTAATTTTGACTCTTTCCGCACACAACACCTTGGAGCCTGGCAGGGCCGGCCCGTCCATTGAGCAAGAATGTTTTTTGCACAGGGCCCCGCGTTTCAGGGGGCCCCGCGCAAAAAACATCTTGCATCCCAGATTCCCAGCTAAGTTTAAAAAAACAACAACCAGAAACCGGCTGCTTGCTGCCGCTGCCGCCGTGGCAGCGGCAGAATGGAGAGGGGCCCATTTACAGTCCTTACCACCCCCCCCCCCCATCAGCCAAGCTAAGTTAAAAAAAAAAAAAAAACCAGAAACCGGCTGCTGCTGCTGCTGCCGTGGCAGCGGCAGAATGGAGAATCCCGCGGGGCCCCCCTGTCCTGAAGTCTTCTATGCGGCCTCCGTCGGCTGTCAGAGCTGCGCGAAGAGAGAGAGCTTCTCCTCTCGCAGCTCTGTTAATCACGCCGCGGGGCTGATGGGAAATCCCATCAGCCCCGCGGCGGGATTAACAGAGCCGCGAGAAAGGGAAACTCTCCTTTCGCGCGGCTCTGAAAAGCCCGCGCTGAGGCCGCTTAGAAGACTGATGGACAGGGGGGCCCCGCGGGATTCTCCATTCTGCCGCTGCCATGGTGGCAGCGGCAGCAGCAGCCGGTTTTTTTTTTTTTTTAAAACTTAGCTGGGCTGATGGGGAGGGGGGGGGGGGGTTAGGACTGTAAATGGGCTGATGGGGGGGGGTAAGGACTGTAAATGGGCTGTTTGGGCGGGAGGGGGGGTAAGGATTGTAAATGGGCTGATGGGGAGGGAGGGAGGGGGGGTAAGGACTGTAATTGGGCTGAGGGGGGGGTGGGTCTGTAATTGGGCTGATGGGGAGGGGGGTAAGGACTGTAAATGGGCTGATGGGGAGGGAGGGGGGGTAAGGACTGTAAATGGGCTGATGGGGAGGGAGGGAGGGAGGGAGGGAGGGGGGGGTAAGGACTGTAAATGGGCTGATGGGGAGGGAGGGAGGGGGGGTAAGGACTGTAAATGGACTGATGGGGAGGGAGGGAGGGAGGGGGTAAGGACTGTAAATGGGCTGATGGGGAGGGAGGGAGGGGGGTAAGGACTGTAAATGGGCTGATGGGGGGGGTAAGGACTGTAAATGGTCTGATAGGGAGGGGGGTAAGGACTGTAAATGGGCTGATGGGGAGGGAGGGAGGGGGGTAAGGACTGTAAATGTGCTGATGGGGAGGGAGGAAGGGGGGGTAAGGACTGTAAATGGGCTGATGGGGGGGTAAGGACTGTAAATGGGCTGATAGGGAGGGTGGTAAGGACTGGAAAGGGGATGATGGCGAGGGAGGGAGGGGGGGTAAGGACTGTAAATGGGCTGATGGGGAGGGAGGGAGGGAGGGAGGGGGGTAAGGACTGTAAATGGGCTGATGGGGAGGGAGGGAGGGGGGTAAGGACTGTAAATGAGCTGATGGGGGGGTAGGACTGGTAATGGGCTATAGGGGATTCAGACTGGAAGTGGGCTGATGGGGGGGGTTAAGACTGGGAATGGGCTATGGGGGGTTAGGACAGGTAATAGACTATGGAGGGGCTAAGACTGGAAATGGGCTGATGGGGGAAGTTATGACAGGTAATGGGCTATGGGGGGCTACGACTACAAGTGGGCTGATGGGGGGATTAGGACTGGAAACGGGCTATGGGGCGGTGGGCTAAGACTGGAAATGGGCTGTGGGGGGCATTAGGACTGGTAATGGGCTGTGGGGGGCATTAGGACTGGTAATGGGCTATGGGGGGGGGGGTTACAACAGGTAATGGGCTATGGGGAGGTACGACTACAAGTGGGCTGATGGGGGGATTAGGACAGGTAATGGGCTGATGGGGGGTTACAACAGGTAATGGGCTATGGGGGGCTAGGACTACAAGTAGGCTGTTAGGGGGTTAGGATTGGTAATGGGCTGTGGGGGACGTTAGGACTGGTAATGGGCTGGGGGGGTTAGAACTGGTACTGGGCTATGGGGGGGTTACAACAGGTAATGGGCTATGGGGAGCTACGACTACAAGTGGGCTGATGGGGGGGTAGGACTGGTAATGGGCTATAGGGGATTCGGACTGGAAGTGGGCTGATGGGGGGGTTAAGACTGGGAATGGGCTATGGGGGGTTAGGACAGGTAATAGACTATGGAGGGGCTAAGACTGGAAATGGGCTGATGGGGGAAGTTATGACAGGTAATGGGCTATGGGGGGCTACGACTACAAGTGGGCTGATGGGGGGATTAGGACTGGAAACGGGCTATGGGGCGGTGGGCTAAGACTGGAAATGGGCTGTGGGGGGTGTTAGGACTGGTAATGGGCTGTGGGGGGCGGTAGGACTGGTAATGGGCTGTGGGGGGGGGGTTACAACAGGTAATGGGCGATGGGGAGGTACGACTACAAGTGGGCTGATGGGGGGATTAGGACAGGTAATGGGCTATGGGGGGTTAGGACAGGTAATGGGCTGATGGGGGGTTACAACAGGTAATGGGCTATGGGGAGGTACGACTTCAAGTGGGCTGATGGGGGGATTAGGACAGGTAATGGGCTATGGGGGGGGTTAGGACAGGTAATGGGCTGATGGGGGGTTACAACAGGTAATGGGCTATGGGGGGGCTAAGACTACAAGTAGGCTGATAGGGGTTTAGGACTGGTAATGGGCTGTGGGGGGCGTTAGGACTGGTAATGGGCTGTGGGGGCGTTAGGATTGGAAATGGGCTGATGGGGGACTAGGACTGGAAATGGGCTGATGCAGGGACAAGAAGGGAGCAGATGCTGGGTGGGGCTGGAACTAGAAAGGAGCTGATGTTGGGGGAGGATTAGAATGGGATGGAGCTGGGAGAGTGAAATGGAGAGGGAAAAATATTTTGCGTGGGAGGGAAGACAAATCTACAATTGGCCGGATATTGGGAGAGTAAGTGGGGATTGAGGATGGAGGGATAAAATTTGAGTGGATGAAATAGGAATGAGGAAAGAGCAAAAGGAGAAAGATTAGTATGTTAAAGCAGATGTAGAGAGAGAATGGAAAAAAAAAACAAGACAGAAGAAAGGACAAATGGACAGAAGATGGAGAGTTAGCAGAAGACACGAAGAAACGAGAAGAAAGTGGCTGGAACAATTGCAACTGAAAAAAAATGCACAAAAGGTAGAAAAATATCTCTTTATTTTGAATTTATTAACTGGAATGTGTCAGCTCTGGGAAATGTGCATCATTAATTTTTGTGCTTTGTTTAGTACAAGAGGAAATTAATTTATAGTTTTATTTCTACAGTGTTGTTGTATATTCCAAGTTTGGCTTTTGGGGTTCCCAGTTTAATTATTGTCTTCCTGTTTCTAAATTGTGATTCCTTGTTTGGTGATGGTCTATGTTCTGCATGTGTAACTGAGCTGAGGTATTCTGTTTATGTAATTCCTATTTGACATTGCCACTTGTTCTTTCCCCAGTAGGTCATGTATTATTGTTCTCTGAAATGTATTGGTTTAATATTTGCAGTGTTGTCTTTTGATAGTTAGGGTATGGTGCTTTGTGAGTCCTGGTAGTGCTGTTAGGATACGGCAGGTTTGCTATGGGTTCTAAATGGGCAGTGTTTGTAGTAGTTCCTAATGTGCCTGGCGGTTGGTACTGGATTATAGTAATGTAGAAACCTTTTAGTCTTTCTTTATCCATATACTCATTAAGAGGCATGTTTACTAAAAGTTAGTAGTGTATGGTAACATTATGCAAATATGTATGCAAATGAGGCACCTTATGCAAATGAGGCCCCGCACCCCCCTTGGGCCGCCCCTGGAGCCTGGACACTAGTTTGCGGAGACTTCGACAAGTTCATTGTTAAAGCGCGTTAAATCGCAAATGCTGCGATGATGACGTTGCCAGGGACTGGTTGGCGCTGGTGACGTTATTGGAGGCGTGGCTGCTTGCCTGGTTGACTTTTTTTCCGCGATTGCTGTGGAGCTCGCTGTGCTTCGTGTCCGGGTGACTGTTGTGGCTCGTGCTACTGGGGAGGGGGAAGCGGAACGCGAGGGAGGGAGGTACGCACGAGATTACGAGACCGGAAGTGTGCGTCCCGCGTGCCGGCTAACGGCGCTGATGTCTGCTGCGGACATGGAGAACCGAGGTGGCGCACAGGTGACAGATGGTGGCGGTCCCGTGTTACATATCGTTGTGGTGGGGTTTCATCACAAAAAAGGCTGTCAGGTGAGGGGCTTCCGCTCCCTGTCTTTTTCTGCTGTCACCGGAGCATCTTTCCTCTTTTCGCCACTCCTTCCCTGAGCCGGCTGGCCTCATTCTACCCGCCTCCCCCTTGACCGAGAGAGAGCGAGGGAGAGGAATACGAAGGAGGAAGCAGGTGTCTCTCGCCTTCCCTATCCTTGTCTGGCGCTGTCACCCGGTGACTTATGGCTCCGAGTGATTCTTCACCCTCTGTCTATAGGGGCAGGCTGTAAGGAAAGGGTTTTACCTAAATGGCCTTTGCTTCTCTTTTCTCTCCCTGCAAGATTTGATTGCTTATAGGAAAAGATAAATTGCGCTTCCCATCCTTTTCTTGCATGGGTGAGGCTGCACATCTCCTTATCCTGTGACAGTTATTTATTCTTTTGTTTATAAATCTATGACCTGTTTGATCTGTTTTCCTTTCATTAGGCATTTGTGCTCTTACTGCCTGGTCATTAGGATCCTACTATCATGACAGTAGGGCTTAGGTTTTTACACAAGTGAGAAATACTTGTGTAACTTGTGCTGCCTACTTTCCTTAAGAGACACAGCCACACAACAACTGGATATCAATATTTAATAGAATTCACACAGGAATTCAAGAAGGGAAGATCATAGATTGTTAAAGATAATGGGCTATGGGTGAAATGCTTTAATTTATGTGGCATATATAATGGTGTTTGTTCGCCATGTGTGCTGTTTGGTTTACACAGGGTTTAGATTTCTTTTAAGGTAAACTTTATGTATATATAATTTTTATTTTTTTTTAAATGTCATCAAATTAATAAACAATGATAGAACCTAGGAATAATATGATCCGGTCAGTGGAAGAGAGATTGACAAGATATTACAAGGCACTGTTGCATAGAATGCCTAAAACTGCCCATTTTTTGAGGATTAGTAGTCATTGATGTCAATTTAGGCTGAATGAATGAAGTAAATTCAGTTAGGACAAGGAAATGTTTAGATTTCTTCTTAAAATTTTCTCTAGTGTTTCTTTTATGCTGTTCTTGAGGCACTGGAAGTTAATACTAAAGACCATCAAGTAGTTGATCATTGAAACACTGTTAGTCAGGGTATGCCCAAGGATATTTGGCACTGTCTAGAGAATAGACTCTAGAAGACGAACATCTGTCATGTCCCTGTTTCTGTGCCTCTGCTCTGCCTATAGTCTAGCATCTCCCCTCCCCCCCCCCCAGGTCATCAGCATCTCTCATATTCCCCTGCTCAACAAGGTGTCCAGAATCTCCTTTCTTCTCCCCCCCCCCCCCCCCGTTCTCCATCATCTGTTTTCTTTCTTCCTGCCACCCTTACTACCTTACCTCTTCGAGAGAACAAAATAAATATAGGCTTTGGAGACAGCAGCACAGCATCAGGACAGTTGGCAAGACAGCAGCAGGGAAATTCTTTGCAGATGCTGTCTGCATGGGCCTTTGAGCATATGTGCAGACTCATTCAAGTCCTGCTGCATCTATGCACTCCAGTTTGGGGGTAGAAAGTGTAGGCCTTGTGTACTTACCTGCAGATACTCCAAGGCTTAGCACCTATAGCAGCTTTAAATGATTTCCCTGTCGCCGTTTTTACCAATTATGCTGGTGCTGTATTGCACTGACACCCCCTGAAGCCTGCCACCCTAGGCAGGCACTTAGTCTGCCCAGTGGTAGGGTTGGTCTGCTCTCATTATGCAAATAGTAGCTCATCAAACTACATAAAGCCAGTGCTTTCCAACATTTAGTCACTGACCCCATTTTAATATCTAAAGTCATGTGAGCCTAGTAGTGATTAAAAACAAAATAGCAGGCCCCCATATCATTTTCTCCCTCTCATCTACTTCCTTTTCCTTCCCCTTCCCCTTCCCCCCACACATCAGCAGTAGTGGCAGCACTAACAACCAGCACAGGAGCCTGTGTATTAGTTTTAACTGCTAAACCCTACTACTCTAAATGAGTTTTCAGTATATCAAGAGTCCCGCACAGGAAGAGGGGTCAGTGCCACTAAACCTTCTCTGACTCGCAGACCCTATGGTGACTATCACTACTGTGCAGAGGAAGGGAGAGAGCTCAGTTTCTGTGACCCCCATCTAGCTTCCATCTTTGTAAATTAGTATTGTTTGCCAAATTTTGTTTTGAATTTGAGGTAGTTCATATACCTCTTTCCTCTTAATTGTTGCTGTATAATAGAACAGAAGGGCAGTAAGAGGGGAGTATATGTAAACAAAGAGAAGTTAATGTTGAATAAAGCTATCATGACCAGTGGTATGAAAAGCAGAAATCTCTGTATTGCATGTATTGATGGTGTCCTGCACTCGTGGATAATAAATTCTACATTGCCATATTTTTATGATGAACTTGATTAGACACTCTATCTGAACTTACAAAGATGGGCAGTTTGTGATTACTAACATTATGATCCTGCAAGGAGTATTCCAGAAGATCCTTATTGCCACTGTTTTGTTTAGCACTTAATCCTCTGAGTATTGGTATTCTTTGGGCTATGGGCTTAGCCTAAACCCTGAATATAATAAAGATCCATAGGTAACATCACGCTTAAGTTTGCAGATGATTTGAAGCTCTACAGTCTCGCCAATTTCAACACCACGTGGAACAACTTTCTGTCATGAAAAGCTTTTCTGATGACATTGGGATGACTTTTTTTTTTGCCTGGACAAATTGCTGAGATAGCCTTCCTTAAAGGAAAACTGAGCAAAACTGAAACTTCTGCTGCTTGCTACAGAAATAGAGGCTGGATCGCAATCCAGTAAACATTACTGAGAGATCAGTTTAAAAATATTATAGAAGATTAAAATCAGTATTGAAAAGTTCTTTAAAATCTTGGAATAAGATACAAGCTGTCAGTCAGCTTGCAGTCCCCATGCTCTCCCATGGATTTGAAATTGAAGACTGGCTTTTTCAATTTCTTGAAAAACTGAATGTATGAATAAGAAAACTCCTCTGTGCTCATGTGGTCATTTTATAAGAACCAGTGTACGTGGAGACTACCTTCCTAGAGCTAAAGGAGGAATCTGACTCATAGAAATAAATTATGGGCCCGATTATTCAAATGTTTTTACATGGTTTACAGACCTGTAAACTGTGTAAATGCCACCAGTCTGAATATCCCCGATTATCTCCATTACATGCCCTGATGCTAACCGCTTAGCATCGGGGCATGTTGTGGGCATTCTGGGTGTGGCACCAGTCTCTAACCGGGCAATGGTGATCTTGCACTGCTGCCTGGTTAGCACCCTCAGGTAAAAGATAGGTGCAGTAAAAGCTGGCCTATCTGTATCTGTAGGAGCCAACTGGGTAGCAGCTCAATATCGCTGCTGCCTGGATAGCTTTTGTGGGCTGTGCGGTGACCCCGGATATTCAGTGCCGGGCCGCATATGATGCTGACATTGAATATTGGAGGTTAAAGGTTGGCAGCGACTGCTATGCACCGTAGCAGCGCATAGCCTTCCCAGAAGAATATCGTGTCCTATACCTCTAGAACTACCATCATAAGCCTCCAGGCTTACTTAACAGCATAAACGGACCCAAATTCACAAAAAGTGGTGTACTGCTACTTATCGTTTGTGTAGTACTACATGGCATATGCAGCGCTGTACAGACACATGTAAGAGACCCTCCCTATTCATCAGAGCTTACAATCTAGTCAAGATAGACAACACAACAACTGGGACTAGGTTATATCTAGGGGAATGGTAAGGGAACACATAAGAGATTGGGGGGATCAGAATCCAAAAGAAGTCTTGGAGGTGAGTTTTAACCTGGATTTGAACAGAGCCAAAGTTGGAGCCTCACATACTGACCTGGGTAGTTTATTTCAAGCATAAGGAGCAGCAAGGTGGAAAGATTGAAATCTGAAATTGGCAGTGGAAGAGAAGGGCACAGATAGAAGGGATCTGCCAGAAGTGCAGAGTTCCCGAGGAGTGGTATAGGAAGAGATAAGAGAGGAAAGGTAGTGAGGAGCAGCTGAATGAAGGTAGTAGTAGTAGGGAGCCAATGAAGTGACTTGAGAAGAGGGGTGATGTGAGCATAGCAACACCTGTGGAAGATTAGTCATGCAGCTGAGTTTTGAACAGATTGAAGTGGGGAGAGATGATTCAGAGGAAGACCAGCAAGAAGGAGGTTGCAATAGTCTAGACATGACCAGAGAATAAATGTCCAGAATTATTCTCCATCATGAAACTTGAACAAGCTTTCCAGTGAGCAGAAGGAATGACGGAGAATTTATCTGTACACATAAGAATGATGAACTGACCATCTTCATACCTTATATTTCCTTTCCTATTATCAAGTTTAGTGAGGAATATTCAGGGAGACTTGGACTCCTTATCTCCACTTCTGTTTTGCATGATGCACTTAATCCACTGAGTACTCTCATCAACTCTTTGGGATGTGGATTTAGCCTTAATTCTAATGAAGGCAACAACCCAGAAGTAATGTTACACTAGCAGTTTGTGGATGATCTGTAGATCTACAGTTACTGTGACCAACAATTAGCAATACAACTCATATAGTTAAAGGCTTCTCAGATGACGACATCAAGATGACTTTTGACATTGATAAATATGCTAAGGCAACTTTCCATAGAGGAAAATTGACAACATATCCCTGACTGAGGACAGTGACTTCAAGGAACTTTGAACAGAAAGGTGTATATAAATACCTAGGAGTAGAGGAAGGAGCAGCAATCGATCAAAAATTGAGAGAAAAGATCAGTAAACAATATTACAGGAGATTAAAAGCGTTAAAAAGCATTTAAATGTCACAAAATAAGATACAAGACATTAATCAGCTAGCAATTCTTATATACCTTTAAAGCTTTGGGATTGTAAATTAGCCTCTTAAAAAAATATTGAAAAACTGGATGTATGAACAAGAAAACTACCCCATTTATTTATTTAGACAGTTTTGTATACCGCCTTATCTTTCAATCAAAGCGGTCACAGCACAATTGGGGGATACATTTAACACGCGGGGATATGAGACACATACTTACAGGGAACATGGGCAATGGAGGGTTAAGTGGCTTGCCCAAGACCACAAGGAGCATCTGTGGGACTAGAAACCCCAGTCCTTCCGGCCCAAGGTTGCTGTCCTCTAGTGGGATTTGAACCCCCGACCTTCCGGCCTGAAGTACCTTACCCCAACCACTAGGCCACTCCTCCCATGAAGGAATCTATAAAAACCAGTATGCAGAGACACTACATCCCTAAAACTGAAGGAGGTCTGGGCTTCATAGAAATCTGTAATATATACAGAGTTACCAACAATAGGCCTCCAGGTCTCTTAACAGCATCGTCTGATCCAAGTATACAAAAGGTGGAATATGAAAGTAAACATCCAGAATCTGTTTTTATGATTTTAAACTTGGACAAACATTCTGATGAATTGAATGTTAGAATCCACCAGCACACATAGAGAAGGAAACATAATATGTAAACAAGAGAAGCTCATCAGAGAATTAGATTAGCAAACAAGGAAAAACAAACAAGTAGCCAATACACAAATACAGTGGGGAAATACAAAATGTTAGCTCCAGGAACCACTTGTCTATCAAAACTGAACACATGATTGGTTAAGGAGAAGTGAATTGAAACTGAAGGTTTACAGCAAGCATAGAATAATCTGGCAAAACAGATATATGTAGATTCTGTAAAAAGCGATGGAAATGGTTTCTCATCTCAGTCTCATCCATTGGAAATGTTGTTAAAAGCTACAACATCGCTGTTCCGAAAAGCATTGGGATTGTGACCCTGAGAGAATTATGGTGAATAAAGAAGTTATAATCACTTGGGATGTTCCCATTCCACACATAAGAAACTGGATGTGAGGAAACATGACACAGCGGTAAAGGAGAAAAACACCATCTTATACCCTTCAGAAGGAAGCTTTCTTAGGCACAATGCGGTTTCTACAGTGAGCTTTTTAGTAAATTTGAAAGACTGAGAGCATGCGCCTCATATCCGTGTTTAGGGGCAAGGTTCATTCTGGTCTCCAAATGGATTAGGTTTGTGCATACCATCTCATTGCCCTCATGAAGTAAGAAAGGGAACACCCAAGATCAGATTGAATCTGATATGACACCAGGAAATCTGGACATAGTGTATAGGTAGGGCTTTCTTTTTCAGTTTAACATTTTTCCCTGACAAATTTCCAAGTTTTTTTTTTTTTTTTTTGTAAAAATGAACATTCGTCTAAACTGATTTTCACCCTACTTTGAAAGAAAATATCAACAGATTTGTGATGGTTTTTCCACTGTTGGGAAGGTTTTATTTCTGGTGGTAGTCACTTTAGCACACAAAGTGGGTGAGTTTCAAATCCTAGTCATTCATCCACCTTACATTAAGTTCTTTCAGAACAGAGTGGTACTTCATACTCATCCAAAGTTTCTACTTAGTGGTCACAGAATTTCATCTTCACCAATCAATCGTCTTTCCAACATTTTTCTCAAACCCCCATTCTCACAAAGAGGAAGCTGTGCTGCACCTGTTGGACTAAAAGATCCTTAGATTTTTACTTGGAGCAGACAAAAGCTTATAGAAAATTCATCCAGCTTTTTGTTTCTTTTGACCCCTGCAAGCTAGGGGCTGACATTTCCAAACACACACTGTCAATTTGGCGTGCAGACTGCATCTCTTTCACTTATGCCCAGACAGGCCTAAGCCTTGAGGGTCATGTCACTGCTCACAGTATCAGAGCTGTGGCTGCATTGGTTGCCCACTTGCGCTCGATCTCCATGTAGGAGATATGCAAGGCTGCAACATAAACTTCAGTTCACACTTTCACTTCTCACTATTGTGCATATGGATTCTCATATAAGACAGCAGCAAATTCGGCCAATCAGTACTGCAGAATTTTTTCGGGGAGTAGAATCCAGCTTCACCCACCTAAGCTTTCTGTTCAGGCTGCCTTAAAAAAATTGCAAAATAACTCAAAAGGTCTGTTGCCAACAAGCAACGTTGTGTTTGTTAGTCCTTGTTGGGCAAGTTGTTATCCCATTTTTTGTTCAAAGCAACCTGTAGCTTGGGATTCCCATAAGTGAGGACTCTTCCTGCTTGTCCATGGAGAAAGCGTAGTTACTCATCTGTAACAGATGTTCTCCAAGAACAAGCAGGAAGTCAGTCCTCACATAAGGGTGACGCCAACTGAGCCCTCGTGGAAGCATTATCTAGCTGAGAAAAGAACGGGTACTAAAAAGGGTAAAGAAGAAAGGGAGATGCTAGGGGTAGAGGGAAAGAAAAGGTCAGATATACTGATTATGGAAGCAGAGAGGAGAAGACATAAGAACATTAGAGTTGCACATAATTGGTCAGACCAAAAGCCATCAAGCCAAGTATCCTGTTGCCAGCATTGGCCAGTTCAGGTGATAAGTACCTGCTACGATCCCAAAAGATAGTCCTGGGATTGTGGGAAAGAGTGGAGACACTGGGAAGAAAGGGGAAGGGTGAAGATGGAAAGGACTTGAAGGGAAGAAAAAAGAAATGGCGAAGTGAAAGGAGGGAAGATGCAGAGGAAAGTGGTCATTCATTTTTTATATAGCCTTGACAATGATTCTGATTTATATGTCTCTTATGATTGCTTTATATACATAATGTGTGTGCTGGCTTCTGTCTACCAAAACAAATTTTAATATTTTACATGAACTATTTTTTCCTTTTTCTGGAAAAATTAAAAATGGAGGTCCTCATGAATAGTATTTATAGTGCTTATGTGCAATAATATTCTCTGCTTCTGTACTGGTGGATTAATGTCTTAATAGGATCACACTTAAACCATCAGCCAAACTTTAATTACCACTTCTTTGCTTTCAGAGGGATTTTTTTTTTAATTTTATCTTGTAGGATGGAGATCAAATTTTATCCAATTAACATGTTTTTGCATTTATCAAACTAATAGGGAAATCACATAGACATTAGGAAATGGAAATGTTTTTGGCTGTCGTCCTTCTGGCTTTTTATGCACCATTGTTTCTTGTATAAATTTTCCTGATTAGGATATCATGAGCAAAACTGAATGATGAATGAATCAGGTGATTTAGTAATTTTCACATTCTTGTTTTTAAAACAGTGTTGAAAACAAAGCTATCTTGTTCTTATGCTAAACTGTAGGGATTTGATTTTGCCAAGATAGTTTTCTATCTAGGAAGTCTGCTTCTTGTTAATGAACTGAACTGAAACATTCTATATAATTATTGTTACAAGGTTATTGAAAGGGTAGAGAAAGTTCAAAAAGAGGCTTCTGAAATGATACAAGGTCTACAGCACAAATTCTTAAGAAAACGCTCAAGACCTGGGGTAGCCAAACTAGTTCCCACAGGCCTAAACTGATCCATAGCTTTTCCAGAAGTTTGTCATCTACTGCCTCACTTCTTGATTCTCTTCTCCTTTGCAGGCTCCATAATCAGTTACTTTATGGGAGTAACTGATGTTAGTTTTGGGGAAGGGGGTGGGGTTCACTTCATGTTTGACTTTCAAATTCACCACTTCAGTTTTCGGATTTATCGCCATCACTGTTTGCCTACAGAACAGTGGCAAGTCACAAAGTTGAGCCCGAGGCAAGGAGAAAAGGCCAAATTCATTGAGTGAATAAGTCAGTCATTCTTTAGCAGCAGATAGTCTCTGCAGTCTTTATGGCAGCTGAATGCCCTGGGCTGGCATGCTGCATATAGGGTACCAATATCCAGGCAATGTCACCAGCTTAGGCTTATCAGGTTACCTTTCTGTATATGATGTTAATAGTCCTTCTCATGCTGCTCTCTGCACGGCAGAGTTTATGCCTTCCATCCTCTCATTTTACAGTAGGGAGTATACCATCTGATCCCTCAAAGACACAAAACAAATATATATATAAACATATAAATCTCTAGATCTCTCATGTAAAGACAGAGAAGGATGGAACTATTGTGACATGTTAAAAAAATCTAAATACAGTAATACATTTAATGATTTCCTTCATTCTATTCTTTTTTTTTTTTTTTTTTATTTTCATCTCAGTGGATGATTTTTCCACAATTTCTAGAGCAGGAGTAGGCAAACACTTCTAAACAGGCACTCACCCCAGCTCTCCACCAATTCTTTGGGGGATCTCCTGGCTCATGATGTAGGTATGAACCACTAATGTGGTCCTGTATTTAAAAAAAATGCCCACCCCTTCATAAAATGCTCAGAATATATTCTCTGGAGGAAAGAAAGGTAAAGCCTTAGAAATCTGGGGCTTGAAAGATGGTGATGTGAGAAGACTCTGGAAGGGATCTTTCCCAGAGTTTGCCACGATTTGCATTTGTTTTTCCTCTGACTTTTATTTCTGTCATGGGTAGGGGATCTTGTAAGAAGTAGGTAACCTGGGATTGTCCCCAAATCCCTTACCTCAAGACCAGATTGTTCCACAATTTGTGGTGTCACTGGTTATTACTTGGGTCCCTGGTCTTTCCTGTATTGATTTGAATTGGGCAAGAAGCCCTTGAAGTCTGAAGGAGTTACCTCTGAATCTGGACATCTACTCTCCATCTCTTCCTCCCTCCCTTGATGAGTTTCCTGGTACAAGATTTGGCAGAGGAGAGAATAGTCCTGTTGCAGAATGTGGAGATTAATCTGAGCCATGAAGAAATTTCAGCACTACTTCTGGTCTGTGCAGGAGGGCCAGAATGACCACAGAAGCACTTGATGGTTTGACAACACAGGCCTTGCTGGAGTCAGGAGGAGAGGTGGTTGGCTTATCAGCAATGGAAGCTGTCTCACTGAACTCCCAGTTGCTTGAGAGTTTATTGCAAGCGGAAAGTTAACCGGCCTTGCCAAGGATTAGGAATCTGGAGAGACCATAGACTCTTGAAACAATTTGGCAAGTAGTCATAAGTCTGGAAGCAGTTGATAAGACTGACGTTTTGAAACATTGTGGATATTGTGACTCTAAGCTTGTCTTCTGCTGAGGAGGTTATGAAAGCTCAAGAGATCCATGATTAAATGGGAAACTGCCCAGAGTGTTTCAAACTATGCAACTTGACTGTTAAGGACTGCATAGCTGTAACATGCAAACTGCAAACACTGGAAAATAAATTGAGGAACTTTAAACATAAGGTTTCTGAATTTCTCATGAGTTGGCATACTTCTTAAGAAATATTTCCTTGACTGAAGATTCCTGCTGAGGTGATACCCCCCCCCCCCTCCCCATGAATGTTTTTTTTTCTTTTCTTTTTAACAGCCCTATAAGAGGAGATCAGTCAGTGAATGGGGGAAATTCTCCCGGCTCAGGTTTCGGTGGATGGTCTAGATGTGACTGTTATTTTGGGGACATCTTTAGAAAAGGCTGAAGACAAGGCCACTCTTCTATTTGGCTTTCCTTAATAAAGATCAGCAGTTTATAGTTCAAAAGATTTGGTGTTTCCAAGACTTGTGTATAAAAACACAGAGAAGGCATCAACTTGTGTAAATTGCAGAAAAAGACTACCTCAAATGGGAGAGGTGTTTTGTTTTGTTTTCCCTAAGAGATCTTACTAAATGATTAAGATACAGAATGTTTGCTATATTTTGAAAGATTATATTCTAATCTTTCTCCACAGGCCACATCTGCTTTGCTAACCAAATTTGGTGCTGGGGGGGAGGGCGTAAATGCCACCTCTGGTTAGAATGTGTACTAAATACTTGGTAAAATTTGTAATATCTGCATTATTTCCTCTAATCTTTTTATCCTTAGTTGCATTTTTCCTCTCTGATTTTTGGTAGGGGACCTTTTTTTTATAGGGTGCTTAATAGAAACTGTTATTTTTGATTTATGTGCATTTGTAACATTCTTTCTGTTTTTGTTCTTAATTTTCAGTCTGTATAAGATTTGATGCTTGTATTACTGTGTAAACTCTTATAAAATTAAAAAAAGAGGAAATGTAAGGCGAAGGGGTTGCGATAAAATGCAAGGAGAAAAGTACAAAGGAAACATGTAAAAAATGATAGTTCCTTATCGTTCCTCCAGTTTAGTCCTCAAACTCTGGGTAGTGAACCTCCTCCTGCAGCTTGGAGACTGGACATGTTAAACTCATGACATCACTGGATATAGCCTGCTGGTCTCTCCCATCAGCCCCCAGTGTGTCCAGTCTCCATGTAGCAGGGGGACGTAGTGAGCCTAGCTTCTGGGCTCACTTGGGGGAACAGATGAGGAGCATTTAGTGTGACAAATTCTATTCTGATTTTACTTTTGATTTTTTACCTTTTAATTTTACTTTTAATTCAGTTACCTTTGGTTAATTGGCAATCAGGGATTAGTTCGCTTTAGTTGTTAGGAGCAAATTTTCTTATATTTACAGTAATTTTAAATTTGAGCCTGGCTCTTTAAATTAGCAGCAGCTCTCGCCTTCCCTCCTTGTCAGTTATTTTCACTTGGTGCAGGCATTCACCGGTGCGGATCTTTCTCCCTGGACAGTACGGGAGAGAGCTCCGGGACCTGTACAGCAACACTGAAGCTGTGTGAGACGGAGCCTCTCCGTTGCTGCGGGATTTTAATTTTACTCTGTGGAACCGGCTGAGCGGTCCTCACTGAGGCTGCCAGGCGCAGCAGTGCGGCTTGAGGATCTGATGAATTCAAGGCGGTAGGAGCAGGCTGCGTGGCTTTGGGCCCTGCAGGTAAGGTCTTCGGGCTCTGTTGGTCTGCTGAGGCCTCCTTTTTGCAGCGGCTGTTGTTCTTGGTGCCAAAATTCGTTGGCAGAGGGGCGGCCATTTTCTCTCTAGGTATTTGGACCGTGTGGCGGGAGTTACAATGAGCTGCCGGTGTGAGGAAGATGAAAGGCAGAATAGCTAGATTTTTAGGTCTAGTGTTTCTTTCTTTTGTTTGTAGGTTTTTTGAGGCTCGTGGGGTTCCTCAGCCTTAAGGGGGCTGCTGTCAGTCCTCTTTATTTTTAAGTTTATTCTTAGTTTTATAGGACAGCAGTTTTGGCATTGATCTCTGATGCCACATGTTCTCTCCCTCCTAATCATGTCTCTGAGGAGCATCTGCTAAGTCCCGGGATATTAGGCAAATTGTCAGCTTTTAGATTCTTCAAGAGCAGAGCCCTAACTTGTAGGTGGAAGGAGGGACAGGCTGGAAGTGTGCTTGAGACAGTAGCTCTTCTTTTTTTTGTATTCACGGTCTGCAAATGTATTCTATAGTGAAAGTTGCCCAAACGCCTGTGGTTTCACAGGGACAGGTTTAGGAAACATTAGGATATATAAAAAAAAAATAACTGTTAAACTGTCAACCAAGAAGTACCTGTGCTATGGTCTATGGCCACCAGAGGGCAGCTGTTACATTCAATAGTGCCTTTCTGTGACCGTGTGTATGCAGCCATCATCAGATTGATCTCTGCAAGTCAGGGAAGAAATAACCACAGGGCCACCTCATGTGCACTCAGGGGTTAGTGACTAAACAAGCAACTCTAATGTTCTGCAAATCAAGATTATATGACCAAGATTTAAAGCTCTTAACTTCTGTATCGTTTGTCGGGCTCTGGTGCCCTAAAGGCCACCGGATGGCAGCGCTGCTCATGAATCACATATAGTATTCAGTGCCCCCATCCTTGGGGGGGGTGTGTGGTAAAATACGAAATCGTATTCTTCATCAGGTTCACATGGGCAGCAACCTCTAAGACCTCCACTTGCAAGGTTGTCGGTGTATCCCACTGCTATTTCTCTGACTGCAGGAAGGCCGGGGGGGCGGGGGGGTGCCTGTGTGTTTCATAGCTCCACTTAGCATGCCCTTCCCAGGAAATTCTCATCTATTTCTAGAGCCTGTGCTGTCAGAGCAGGGCTTTAAGCACTTAGCAGGGGCACTGACCCGTCTGTGCCATCTTGTTAAAGGGGCCCCTGCTGAGGGTGAAGAGAAGGACATCCTAGGTAGCACAGTTTGGGGCTTAGCGCTCCAGGGCACTGGAAGGTTTCATAGAGGAAGTCAATACTCTGTGTATGCTCCATGTATTCAGCCTATGTTCAAGCGTGCTCACTGCACTGTGTTTGGGTGACAGGTGCTGGGTCACCTGTATATGTAGATGTGCATTTTGTATGTGCTCACAATTGCTTAGGCATGATTTTTGGGTGCACTCTTTGCAGAGTGAGACTGCATTTCTTTGCTCAGACTATTATCAGGCTAAGGTAATTTCTCCAGTAATGGGGGGGATGTCGATTGTAGTAAAGTGCGTGAGGTCCTCATGGTGTTACATGGGGTTGGAGATACAGTCGTGGGATCTGCTGTGGAGTGAGCCATCTGGAGGAGCTGCAGTGTCACAGTCACCAGTTTCCCTTTCTCTTTGGACTTTGCTCCCAGATCCTAGCCCCTCTTTCTCTCTGATTTCCAGGACGCAAGGTCCCCGGCCCACTGGACAATCTATTCTCAGCCTTTTCTCAATGCTGGCAGAAGGACTGGGAGAGCGAGACAGGAAGACCAGGAACCAGCACCAGCTCTGATGTCTCTCCACTGCCAGTGTTTGCTAAGGTCACATTTTCCCAGTCAAGTTATTTATTTGAGTATACTGATTGCCTACAGGTCAGGGTGGCATACAGTCGATTACGGTATTTCTATTTCCCTTGTCCCTGAAGGGCTCACAGTTTGTTTTGGTACCTGAGGCAGAGGGTTAAGTCACTTAACGAAGGCCAGAAGGACCACCTGTAGGACCAGAAACCCCAGTTTTTATGGCCCAAGGTTGGTGGTCTCGATTAGAATGCAAACCCTTGGTCCTCTGGCAACTTGCCTCAATCACTAGGCCGCACTGCTCCATGTGAGCTGGCCATAGGTCCAGGCACAGCCTGTTACTTCCAAGGCAGAGACCTTGGGGAGGTGTTCCGTTCATAAGGATACGAGAAATGCCATACTGGGTCAGACTAAGCTCTTTCAGGTCCAGTATCCTGTTTCCTAGGGTAGCCAATCCAGGTCTTAAGGACCTGTCTGGTTTCAAAAAAGACGAATAGGCTACTCAATGCTTGTATCTTGGCAAGCCGTGGATTCATGTATGCTCATATTTTAAGGGTTCTGTTGCATGTACAACAGATGTGATGCTCTGTTGGGTTGTGTGCCTTGTAGAACGTCTTGAATTGGTGAAAGTTGGTATTAAATTTTTTTTTTTTAAATAATTTTCCAGCTTCTCTCTAATAAAAGGTTATGGACCTTTCCTCCGGGAGCTTGGCCAAAACCTTTGTTAAACTCTGCTATGTTCGGAGATCGTTTCGCGCAAGGCTCTTGGAGTACATAGGAGACCCAGTGGTCAATCAACCGACTGGAAATGCGAGCGATACGCCGGGCGTTGCAGGCGTTCGAAGCTACGGTGACAGGTCGAGCGGTGCGAGTACTGTCCGACAACTCTGCGGCGGTGGCCTACATCAATCGGCAGGGCAGAACCGGAAGTGTGGCCATAGATGCCACGGCAGAGGGTCTGTGTGTTTGGATAGAGCTTTGGTTGCCAGCGTTTTTGGTGGCGCATGTTGCGGGTAAGGACATTTTGATGGCAGATTTCCTCAGCTGGGTCCGAGTAGATGCCGGAGAATGGGAGTGGCATCCGGAGGTGTTTGCACAGATCGGTCGCATATGGGACAGCCAGTAATGGACCTCATGGCAGCATTTCACTCTGCATAAACGGGTCGTTTCTTTAGCAGACGACGCGAAAGGAGGTCGGAAGGCATCGGCGCACTGTTTCAATGGTGGCCGTCGTCAGGTCTTCTCTGTTTTTCCACCGGGGGCACTCATAGGTTGAGTGGTTCTGCGTATTGAAGCGCTTCAGGAAAACGTGTGGTCGGGGGCCTCGGCTGGCCGAGGTGCCCGTGGTATGCCTGCCTCATATGGTTGCTCGATGGGAATCCATGAAGGTTTCCAACATTGGAGATTCTGTTGCTATGGAGTTCCCTTCGAATGCCTCAGGTGCATCGGTTTTCGCTTATGGGGTGGCCATTGAAAGGGCAAGCTTAAGGAAAAAGGAGTTGCTCGGCAGCAGTCTTTGCCACCTTGCCGCAAAAAAAAAAAAAGTCTACGTCCCTTGCATATGTGCGTATATGGCGCATCTTTGAGGACGGGCGCTCGCGGAGACACGCTTGCGCGACGACACTGTCAGTTCCCTTGGTATTAAGTTTTCTGCAGGACGGGTTTGGTAAAGGCAGGTCCTGGAGAGCTCAGTTAGCAGCTCTGTCTTGCTATAGGGGCAAAGGACAGGGAGTGGCTCTCATGCACAGGTCGATGTGGTACACTTTCTCAGGCGGTTACCAGACTGTAGCCCTCTCGTAGGATATTCCACCGGGGAAGCTCAAGTTGTTTTTAGGAGCGTTAGCTAGCGCGCTATTGGAGCCCTTGCAACAGGCGTAGGTTAAGGGTTTTGCCTTGAATATGGTATGTTTGGTCATCTGTTCGGCGAGGTGATTTTCAGAGTTGCATGCGTTGACTTGTCAGGAATCATTTTTTGTCTGTCTCCAGACAGAAGGTGGCCTGGCAGCTGGTTCCGTCGTTGTTGCCAAAGGTGGTTTCTACGTTCACCTAACTAAAATGGTTTCTCTTTCAGCGCTAGGTGCGGCGGAGGGGAGCGTATTGAACCATAGCTTACGCGGTTTGGACATCAAGAGAACACTGCGGCAGTGTTTAAAAGTTTCAGAAACTTTCGCAAGGCGGATCGTCTCTCTTCGGGGTGTTCAGAGGGCCCCGCAAAGGGAAGCAGCGGCGAAGGAGTCCATTTCTGGATGGACTGGAGCGGCGAGTGCATCTGCTTATCTTCTACGGAACCGTACAGTCCCAGGGAGCTTACGAGCTCACTCTATCACAGTGCAAGCATCTTCTTGGACAGAGCACAGTTTGGTTCCACCAGTGGACATCTGTAGGGAGGCCTTTTGGTTGTCTCTCCATACTTTCAGTAAGCACTACTGCTTAGATGTTCTGGCGACTAAGGATGCCATTTTCAGGGAGGCGGTGTTGAGATCCAGCTGGAAAGGTCCCTCCCAATGATTACTGCTCTGATACATCCCAAAGGTTGAGGACTAAACTGGAGGAATGATAAGGAAATAGGAATTACACTTACCTGGTAATTGTGGTTCCTTGAGTGACTCCAGTTTAGTCCTCATTCCTGTCCGGGGATGGGGTCTTAGCAGTGGTCTTTCTGTTGGGGGAAGTGCAAGGTTAAAAGTGGATGTAGGCCTTCACTGGTGTTCAGTCGTTTTGATGCTTCCATTTGTTTTGCGCTATATTGTTATATTATTATATTATGATATTGTTATATATATTGCGATATTGCTCTGGATTGTTTAGGGCTAGGCATTCGACGGAAAGGAGAGCATGCAGGAAGCAGTCCCTTTCCTTCTGGAAGGGGAGTAGTAGGTAGATAGGTTATATGTTCTGCGTGCCCTTGAATATAATAAGTTTTAAAAAAAAAGTTACTGATTTTTTGCTCCTTTGAGTCTGCTTTGTCAATAGTTCACTGGGGGCTGATGGAAGAGACCAGCAGGCTATATCCAGTGATGTCATGAGTTTGACATGCCCAGTCTCCAAGCTGCAGGAGGAGGTTCACTACCCAGAGGTTGAGGACTAAACTGGAGTCACTCAAGGAACCACAATTACCAGGTAAGTGTAATTCCTATTTTTCTGCAAAGATGCAATAGATACCAAGCCAACTACCCTCTTCCAAAGAATTTTAAGGAGACATGCTGAGGAAACTTTGAGAGAAGCTTCAAGGGAAGCTTGCAGGTCAGCAGCATTCTTAGGGAGCGTGGGCTCGGACTAAACTGACCATTTATCTAAAAGGCTACCTGTAGAAGAGGGTTGCTAATTTAACTCTTCTATTTTATCTCTGCATGCTCTCTGTTCCAAGCATGCTTATACTCTCCTGGTTTTAGTTTACACTCCTTGTCAATATGCAGTTTCACAGTCAAGCAATTTCCAAAGATATCAGTCCAAAATATAATTTTTATCGGACCTATGCAGTAGTAAATAGGTGCCAGCCCAGATTTAAATTATTAACCATAGGGTCCATTTTTATTTATAAAATACTGTTTTAGTTTAGTTAGTTATGACTTTCTAATAGTAGACCAAGGTGAGTTACAATCAGGTAAATATTTCCTTGTCCCCAGAGGGCTTACAGTCTAACAGTCCGATGCAGAAAACCGGCGCAAGATGCGCATTGAAAACGACTTTAAGACAGCCCAACAACGCATATTTTTTTAAAGCCGGATGCAGCAAAGATAGGGCATGCAAATTACCCCTGCATTAACAGAGTGCATGCAAATGAGCCATCGCAGCGTTAAACTGGGAGAGCAAGTCAAACGCATGCACACAAGAAGTCTGTGCTAATTTGGCTTGCTCTCCAGGCACCGCGTGGCTAATTTGCATAGCAGCCCCTACAGTATTTTGATGGCATTGGGGGACTATCGCGGCATTGGGGAAAAGCCCCTGATGCCAACAAAATACTGTCAGGAGCCATGCCCCACAATAAAATGATCCCTGGTGGTCTAGTGGCTTCTTCTCGCCCCCTCCCACCCCCCATTAAATAAAAATCAAAACCTGATGGTCTAGTGGCCCCCAAATGCACCTTAAGCAGGAGTGCTGCCTACGCGCTCCCGCTTTGCGTCTGCCATCTTTCAAAATGGCAGTGTCTAGCCCCATGCAGTGCATCCTGGGATGCACCGGGTGAGGCCAGACTGCCATATAAGGCCTACCTTATATGGCAGTCTGACCTCACCAAGGTAGGCCTTTTTATATAGCAATCTGATCTCACCAGTGCATCCCAGGATTCACCGTGCAGGGCCAGGCACTACCATTACTCAAGGATACATGCCAACCCAACTCAAACAATCCATCATCTGCCCTATCCTGAAAAACAAAGCCCTAGACAAGTACAATCACAGTTCCTACAGACCGATAGCCGGCATTCCATTTATCTCCAAATTAATCGAGAAAGCTGTGCAAATCCAATTACAGGACTACATAGACCTCAGTGCCCCCCTAGATGAACAGCAATTTGTCTTTCAACCTCACCATGGAGTTGAAATGCTTTTACTAACATTCCTAGACAAACTTATACGAGGTTTAGACGACTCAAAAAATGCATTTATTCTAGTTTTTCTGGACATTGCTTCCTCATTTGACAATGTTAACCACAAAACATTGATCAAAAGATTGACACAAATTGGAATCACAGGAACAGCACTTCAGTGGTTCAGATCTTACTTAGATGACAGCACACAAGTCCAATTAGGCTCTGAAATATCCTCAAGCTTCAGACAAAAACAGGGAATCCCACAAGGCTCTGCCCTACTTGCACTATTATTTAACCTTTACATTCAACAGGTATGCAACATATTCAATAAGTTTAAAGTAGGATATCACATTTGCACAAATTATATCATGCTGTATATATCTATACACCACCAGTCCTAACCAATATACACTCTCTACCTGCATCAAAGAAACACAGATCTGGCTAACTTCAGTAAACCTGCAGATAAATTTCAATAAAACTGAAACACTCTACATAACAAGAAACCTAAACTTCACCCCCTACCCACTCACTTTCCCAACACATGAAACAGACATACCAATCAAAAAAGAAGTGAAATATTTTGGAGTCATTCTGGATCAGTCCCTAAATATGTCATCTCATGTGAAAATAATCACAAGAAACATCTTCTTTAACTTATGAACATTACAACATCTCAGACCACTACTCGACCCCCCCCCCCCAAAGACTTTAGGTCAGTGGTGCAAGCACTGGTCACCCCACACCTCGACTTCTGCAATAGCCTTCTCCAAGGACTGCCATAAAAAATATTAACCAGCTCCAAATAGCACAGTTGTTGCAGCCAGGATCATATGCAAAATCCCACCAAATGAACACATTTACCTCCTTGATGCACATGCTCCACTGGCTCCCAGTCACAAGTAGAATAAAAGTCAAACTACTTATGACCACATTTAAACTAATACACAACATATCCCCCTCTTTCCTATCCACATTAATACACCGAGCTACAGACTTGTTTATGTTTAATCATTTGATATACCGCTCAGGCCAAAGCATCAGAGCGGTTTACAATACAATATAAATATTACAGAAAATACGAAAAGAACGCCATATATGAGATAGGACAGAGTAAGAGATACAGTAGTAGATAAAAGGATAGAAGAGACAAGAAGAAAGCAGAACAACAGAACAACAAAAGTGCATGCCACATGAACACCATCAAAATCCCACCAGACTGCCGTAAAACTAGGCAAGCCACAAGCAATAGAGCCTTTTCTCTTGTGGCCCCTACAATATGGAACGCTCTCCCTGATACATTGAGAGCAATCAAAGATTTAGAAAACAAATCAAAACGCACCTATTCCCTGAACACTATGGCATGAACAATAACACCCCCTACCACTCAAAATACCCACCCACCAGACCCCCCCCACGCTCCCCAATGAGCAACCAGCTACTCAGAATACTATTAAAATCACGTTACTATGTAAAATCATGTTACGCTGTATATACAGTAGTTAACCTTGTACATAGTTATATAAGACATATGTTACTCCCCAGTTTGCCAATCATTCCTATTGTTATACACCAACTAATGTTCAATGTAAAAAGTTCAGTTCTATGTAAACTGCTCCTGATCCATGGAAGGGATGGTATATAAAAACTTCACAAATAAATAAAATAAAATAAATAAGATGGCCGATGCAGAGCAGGAGCATGTAGGCAGCGCTCCTGCTTAAGGTGCATTTGGAGGCCACTCCACCAGGTAGGGGTCTCTAGACCACCAGGTTTTGTTTATTTAATGGAGGGTGGGGGGAGGGGCCACTAGACCACCAGGTTCTTCTTTTATTGTGGGGGGGAAGGGGCTACTAGACCACCAGGGATAATCTTATTGGATGGGGCATGGCCCCCGACAGTATTTTCATGGCTCGGGGGCTTTTCACGATGCCTGATCATCTGAGGAGGAGATGATCTAGGCATCAAAATACTGTCGGGGGCATGTGTTACAGGTTTATTTCTACTCTGACCCTGAAGTAGAAATTTTGGTGCTGTGGCTGGTTGTGAAATCCTCTACTCCTGTCTCTGCATCGGGCATAGCTATGATTTGCATACCAGCCTGGCTGATTATAATAGATTTAAATAATTGAAGTTCATTTAAATACACATGGTGTTAGTTGGGCACTGGCTTTTCCGCCAGTGTTTGTCTATTTCCTGCATTTGCAGAATCGTTAAAAGTGCTTAAATGTGGCTTAGGGCTCATAAAGCCTGTGCTAAGTTTTCTGCATTGGCTCGTAAGGTTGTATCTGAAGCAATGGAGGGTTAAGTGACTTGCCCAAGGCCACAAGGAGAGTCGGTGGGATTTGAACCTTGGTCTTTCTGATTCTAGGTTGCTGCCCTAACCACTAGACTTCTCCTCCACTTCACTATGTTATAAATATATCCATATTTCAGCAGGATATACACTATTTGCTGCACAGTATTTATAAATAAAGTGAAATGGATCCTATAGTTACTAGCTAAATCTGGGCTAGCACTACTATTGCATAGCTCCAGCAGAAATATTTTGGACTGATATCTCTGGGACTTGTTAGATTGTGTAGTAGTAATTATTCCTATTGAGAGATCCTTTTTCTGAATAAGTATACTGTTTCAGGCATCTACCATTTTCTCGTCAGCCATATTTGTGCTCAGCTTTTTATTTTGGGAACCTGCCATCCCTTAGCAAATCAAAGTGTATTGATGCATTAAGTATCCCTTTGCTGTACTTATGAACACTTTCAAGCATGATACAGCAGTCATTCATTTTCCTGGTGATGGTGACCTGTTACTGTAATTGGAATAATACATGTCTTACTAGACAAAGCAGACAGGATCATGGCAACTAATAAGACAATATGATGGAATTCACCCTCGTAGAGACCTGTTGTACTGAGACACAAAGCATGTTTATAGCATGAGCATCTGAAAAGAGATTTAAAAAAATAGGAGTTATGGACATTCTATAATAAGTTATTTTAGAAAAGAACACTAATAGCAGTAGAACCCAGAAACATCCAGGCTGCTGTATCTCATTTTGGTTGGTAATGTTATTTTGAATTAAAAGTAGTTCATTTTTAAAAGGTTGTATCCAGACTAAAGGTTCCCTCTCTGACGTTGAGGTATCCTGTTGGCTCGCCCAGTACCCGTTCTCTTGGTTTTTTTTTCCTGCTGTTTAAATTGCTGACAGATGCAGTATGCATCATTTGTATTTTGTTTTGGGGGATGACACTGACATCTGCATCTTGTCTGACAAATTTAGATCTTTATAATTGAGCTGTTTTTCAGGATGCTGAAAGGAGTCTGTAATTTTTCATTGTGTGATGTCATTTAGTGGAGGAGTTTCTCTTTTTTATGAACTTGATACTATTCTCAGCACATTGCACAGGGAAGAAAAATACCACGACATACTTAGTAAAATTTGGCTTTGACAGTTGCATTTCTGGCCCATACTGGTACTTGCACATTGACCTGAATATAATGGAACAGTGTTGGCTCTTGGGATCTCCATCTGTGGTGATCTGTAATGGTGTGCTTGTTGGGGACTTGCAGTTATTGTATTAATAACCTCTCTTTGAAGCTGATGTAGCACACTTATGTACACTGTGAGTCACTTATATATAGTACTTTTTAATTCTTCATTCGTTTGATGTGTTTATTATCCACCAATACAGCAAACCTAAGCAGAGTACATTGCAACAGCCAGAAAATCTTACACAAAAAACCATAAATTGTCTTCTCTGCAAACTGCCTGATTACATGCATTATCAGGAAAATTGCTGGCGGAAACTTTCTATTCTAGTGCAAATGCAATGTGTGCTTCAAGTCAATTATGACTCTTGGTAACCCAGCAGCTTTTTTGCAGTGGACTGGAATAGATTGTCAGGCCTTTCTTCCAAGGCAATGGAGGGTTAAGTAGTCTAATATAAAAATATTGTACATTTGATTTTCTCTAACTGCAGTGTGTCAGATACTGTGATATTGAATGCCAAGAGTTGCTTAGCTTTCAGTATACAGTGGATATTCAACATATGCAGATGTGCTTCATGCATATTCATTGTAGTAATCCTGAAAACCTAACTGGCTAGGTATGCCTTCAGGAGAGGGTTGTGAAGTATTTGGTCTAGTGGACTGAGCAGGAGTGATTCCCCTCCACTCCGGCCACATTGCCTCCTGGGTTTAAAATGGCAGCTGTGGACTCTAGCAGTAGTCTCACATACTTACTATTAGGTGTCAATCTGTCGATCCTTATTTGGCACATTGACCCCTAGCAGAAGCACTGCAAATCTGCCAGAGGAGCACAAATAGACCCGGAGGGGCATGCGATCTCAGGCCACAGGTGGTGTTTAAATGCCACCGGAAGGTCTCCTAAGATGATGGTGGAAAAGGGGGGAGTGTCGTCCACAGCAGGCACCAACCAATCAGTGGAGGGTCCGCTCAGCCAGCCAGAGCCCCGGTTACCTCCAACACTACTTCTCCAATCCAATACATTTCTGTGGCAGATGCAGTTCAGATTCTGTAGCGTGAAAACTTTTTTTTTTATATACAGTGAAACATTGCGGTTAAGGAATTCTTCCAAATTGCTTCTACCTTGTTCTATACTTTCCCAATCCTTCAAACTGTGTCCTCTTTAAACCCTCCCCCCCCCCCCCCCCCCCCCCCCCACATATCCTCATGCATGCATGGTCTGCATTTTTAGTTCTTTAGATCTATATTTATTTTCTCAAATTCTATGTGAAAACTGACCGAATCATATAGGGGAAGATATTCAAAGGCATTTACATGGTTTGCAGACCTGCAAACCATGCAAATGCTGCTGAATGGGATACTTAGCAGCAGTAATATGGTTAGTGCCACTGTATATCCGCGGATGCCACAGCTACATGCCCCGATGCTAAGTGTTTAGCATTGGGGAGTGTCGTGGCATTCTTGGGTGGAGCAGAGGTGGCACCCGTCACTAACCGGGCAGCAGTGATATTGAGCCACTGCCCCGTTAGTGACAAGCAGGTAAAGAAAGATATGGCAAAGGCTGGCCAAAACCCATGGAAGCTACCCAGGCAGTGGCTCAATATCGCTGCTGTCCAGTTAACTTCCAGCTTATGTGGCGAGCTGCATATTTAATGCCGGTGGCCGGATATGGCCCTGGCATTGAATATCTGGGGTTAGAATTCAGCGGTGATGGCTAGCCACTTTCCAAGTGCTAGCTGCCACTGCTTGAATATGTCCCCTCCCCCTCCCAAAGTTCCTGTTGGTTGCTATGTGCCCTGCCCATGGGTAAATATATTGGCAAACTGCAAACATCCTTTGTGCCCATACGTTTAGGGGAGGGCCCTGTGAGATGTGCTCAGGACTCGGTTCGCAATCCAACCTCCTATCTGGCTTTTTTTCAGTATTCAATAGATTTGTGCATTAATGTCTAGACAGATGGCCAGATACTCTTTAAAAGTGCCTGTATCTGCAGTTATTTATTTAAATCTTTCTCCTGTTTGAATGAACCTACTCTGCATGCATCCAATGTAACTGGCAGCAGAGACTCTCTGGGTAGGCTCTAGTCAAGGGGGGAAGACTGTGGGCACTGAATACTGAAAGACAGCTCTAGTCAAAGGGAGGGAGGAGGTGAGCCAGAGAAAGTTTTTCTGTGCTGTGCAAGTGAAGTTTCTGCATGTGGTGACGGAAGGCATGGAAGAGAAATCAAGCCTCCCACACTAAAACAACAAAGAAAAAAAACAAGGTAGAATTTCTTATCCTGCAATACCAGTCCAGACATATCGGTTATGCTCCTTTGCCAGCAGATGGAGTTAGACCTGAACAATTTTCAGAGATGTCATCACTTCTATATGCGCTGCTACAGGACTAAGAGAAGAAGCTAGTATTGTTCGCTTCTAGCAGGTGGTAAGGTGTGTGGACCAGAGCAGCAATGCAGACAAGCCTTTCTCTCTTGCGCCATACTCCAGTCCTGTGGCCTGTTTGCATGAGACCAAAACATTTGCTCTGAGCTTGGTACGCCCCTTTCTCCTTTAGCTGATAGCTGTCTCTGTATCCAGTGCTGTTACCCACAGATTCCTAGTACTTGGTGGGCCAGAGAGCAGACAGGAGGACCTCATAGGACCCCTTAAGTGGGTGGTAAGTTGGACCCATGCCGTCCTATATCTGTTTGCTAATTTTTGTCTTTGATTTTTTTTTCTATCTTCTTTCCTTTCTCCATTGATTTCAGTGGGGCTTTATTTGGCTATCTGCTGCTTGTAATAAAGCAGTTCTAAATTGGGGGAGGGGGGGAAGAAGCCCCTCCAGCAGCTAGTCAGGTCTGCAGGAGTGGCTGGGGCTTCCCTTCTCAGGTTTTCCTTGTAGACCTGACTGGTTTTGGAAAGAAACACAGAGAGCAAGACGCAGAACAAAAAAATCCTTTATTGGAATCCAGCAACCTCTGACAAGGCTGCGTTTTGGCCTGAGCCTTCGTCAGAGAGTGAACCTCAGAACATAAATAAAACATAGAATCATTTTTATATAAACCATATACACTAACAAAAAACATATTGTAAAATCATTGTGTCGTAAATATTAAAAGGTGTTTAAAATCATAATTTATTGATCAATTAATAACGATATTCACTGTTAGGAACACACAACTTTTAAAGTAAGTATACAAAGAGGAGATGTGAAGCATGTAAAGGGTTGACAATCTAACAACCATAGATCCAAGATGATGATGTTATTACAAAACAGAATGATATTAAAACACCAGCACAGACATGAGAAAGGAACAAGGGACTTACTGAACAACAGCAAATTTTCATTATGAGTCTTAAGCCAGAACAATGGCTATAGTCTGAAAAATAGATGATATAAGAGTTACAAAACTTTCAATTAATAAGAAAATGTATTGATCCAACATGTATAAAAAATGTATGTGTGTGTTGTATTTTTACTACTGAAAATAAGGACATGATACACATTTGGGTATGAAGGATACTTGATAACTGATATCAATCATATACGAGTAAAACTATTCTCAGTGATTTTAAAAGCATCTCATAACCCAAAACCAAAACAAGTGTGGTTTACTAAAGGCATATAGAACTTACAAAATATCACACATATGTTATATAGTAATAAGATTGGATATTGCATAATCCGGTATTGCTGTATATGTACACCAGAGGGCGAAAGTGGGTTTTGGTTTTTTTCTTACACCCCCTACTATACATTGAATATATAACAATGGTTATGTTGATAGAAACATAGCAGGCTAGGGAGCTCTAAATCACACCTATCCAGAATAAAAAACATAACTGTTTCAATCAGGAAAAGTAGGTAATTGAGGGGCATATAATTTCCAAATAGAGAGACTGTCTTTTTTTTTTTTTTTTTTTAAACTATGTAAAAATGGCACATACTAATTATTATGCTTTTATGAAAACAATACAAAGCTTGCTAATTTAAAATTGAATTCCTTGCACTGTGAATATTAAATGATGCCCTCCCCATATACTCTTTTAGTGGCAATGAAACAAGTTTAAAAGTTAGGCAACCTGAAAGGGAAGGCTGGAATGCTTATGTTGTCCCCCGGATAAAGCAATGCTTCCACAGGAATTGACTGATTGTTGCGCTGTTGTTAATATCTAAAAGATGTACATATGCCGACTAAGAACCTTTCAACACTAGTTTCCATAATATTATATCAGCAAATTGGTGTGAAAGACACGGAACGACACTGTGGCTCCAAAGATTTTGCCAGTAGAACAGCTTTAAAAAAAAACAACAAAAAACCTGCTAGCATGACACAAAGAATGTCAAAATCATGCTATGTGGCAGGTCGCCAGACTAGTTATGAGTTGCTTTTAAAATCACTGAGAATAGTTTTATATGATATCAGTTTATTAAGTATCTTTCATACCCAAAAGTGTTTCATGTCTTTATATCGAGTAGCAAAAATACAACCTTTTTTTATACACATTGGATCGATACATTTTCTTATTAATCGAAGGTTTGACTTGTGTATTTTTTTATATATAGATATTTTAACTCTTACATCTATTTTTCAGACTATAGCCATTGATGTGGCTTTGGACTGGTACGAGGAATATTTGTTATTGTTCATTAAGTCCCTTGTTCTTTTCTCATGCCTGTGATGATATCATCACCTTGATTGGATCTATGGTTGTTAGATTGTCAATCCTTTACATGTTTCACATTTCCTCTTTGTATACCCGCTTTAAAAGTTGTGTGTTCTTAATTGAGTGAATATCATTTTTATTTTATTGATTGAACAATTATGATTTCAACACCTTTTACTATTATGACACAATGATTTTTGCAATATGTTTCATTCTATTAGTGTATATGGTTTATAAGTATATATGGTTATTTTATTTATGTTCTGAGATTCATACCCTGATGAAGACTCATGCCAAAATGCGGCTGTATTGGAGTCGCTGGATTCCAATAAAGGACTTCTTTTTTGTTCTATGTCTTGCTTTCTATGTTTCTTGGTGTTTTTTGCGAGTACGGTGTGTTCCCTGAGGACTTAACAGGTTCTGGGAATCCCCTTTTTGGGGTTCCTTTTTTGCTGCTGTTTTCTTTGGGCTGTTGCTGTACTTAATCCCAGCCCAATGCAGGCTTTAGCCTTGTATGCCTTTTTTTCCCCTTTACAGTGTTTTGTCCCCAGGTGCTATAGGATTGCCTCTGGACTTATTTTTGTGGCATGCTGGTGCTCACCCTGCTTGTGCTCACCCTGCTTTTTTGCCATCAGTGAGAACTGCAACCTTTTATATGCTGGCATGGTCCCTGCTGAAAAGGGGCTTGGTGGGGTAGCTACATCTGCAAGCCCATGGGCCCCTATATGACCTCTGGGGTTCATTCTTTCTAATAACATGCACAGCAGCTGCTGGAACAGCTCACAGGCTGTTTTCAGTCCTTGCTAACTAGTTGGCGGGCCCCCTCCAAAGGGTTAGAGGCACAGGCTTCCCCAATAGATGTGGGGGGAGGCTCTTTGATCCTCTGACACCTTTGTCTCTATGGGCTGAGGTATTATGCACCCCTGCTGCACCCTTTCATACGCCCATTTTCTCTGGGAATCTAATCTTATCCCCTACGGAGTTGCTTGTGATGTAGAAGAGGATCCCTCTTCTCTAGAAGGTGAGTCCGAAGAAGCAGTAACTCCCCTTTGGGAGGGCAAGGATCTTTCTGTAATATGCCTCTTCCACCAGGAGACAGTTTTCTTTATTTAAGATACTATGGAAGCTCTTGCATGTTGAAGAACCTGCTTGGTACAGGCATCGTCAGCGGTCCCCATTTTGGAGTGGTGGTCAGCATTCTCCTGGCTCTTCCTCTCCCAGAACCTATGGAGCAGTTCAGTGGGAGACTTCTGTCTTGTAACTTTAGGGACTCAAAAGTCATTTCTTGGCAGGGCTGGCGCTGTCTGGTAAGTGGGTAAGCATGGCAGGAAAGTGCTGGTGTTCAAGGGTGCTGCGCCACACAACGCAATGGTGTTAAGCGCCTGCAGGAACAGCCTGTCCTGTGGGCCAAAGATCAGAACACCAGTGTCCCAGAGGCTGAAGAAGGCTGCTATCGCGGAGGGCAGTGTATTGCTGTTCTACTCATCGGTCCATGGGATGGGCTGTTCCCATGGGTACTGAACATCATTGTGCTGCTCTGGATCACTGCACAGGAGGTACAGTTGTGGTCAGCATTATTGGCCTTGCAGTTCAACCCCTTAATATCCAATATCTCAAAAAAAAAGTGGCCATTGACTTTGGACTATCATATGCACATGTTTGACACACAAAAAAATCAAATAAAACAAGACCAATTAAAAAAAAAAGGAAATAGTATAAAAACTGGGACATTGCCAGGACTTGGTTATTGGCACTCTTATAAACAATTCAAATCAGCTTAAACAGAGAACCACATTTCCATTATAGTAAAATTAGACACACCTGTGATCAACTGTCCGTACTCGCATGACTTGAATCAACCAATGAATAATGGCTCTAATGTTTAAAATGGTCACATTCACTCCCTGTTCCATTTTCACAATGCTGAAGACAAAAGAGCTGCCTAAGACTGTCAGAAAGCCATTATCTTTAAACTTCAAAGGGGTACAAGGCCATCTCCAAAGTCCTTGAGATTCTTGTGTCTACAGTTCACAATGTTATTAAAAGGTTTTCCTCTTATGGAACTGTGAAGAATGTCACAGGATGTGGTGGGAAGAGGGAAGTTAATCCAAAACGTTTTGGAAGTGTACTGCAAACTGTTGGAAAAACACCACGTTCAACATCCAAAGTTTTTAAGGCTGACCTGGAGCAATAAAGATCTCCAATCATTTCGAAAAAACCTCAAAACACACCTATTCCAAGAATATTATAATCTATCAGAAGAAACCTAAACCAGATTATATTAAGTATGCATCACAACATGATGAATCTCCAATAACCTCTTAGTCACATGATCCCAGACACAACCGAGAATATTATGATATGCATAATACAACAGAGAATAATAGAATGCAACTTTAGGCATGTAACTTCCCCAATATGCCATTGTAAATATCCTGTATATAGTTAGATAAACATACTCGTTCTCTTTGTAAATAGTTTAAAATTTTGTTCGATTTTTGTTTTTGCTATTGTTATATGTAAATGCTGTATATGCAGAATTTAAATGTTGAAATGTAAACCGCTGCTGATCACTGGAAGGAGCGGTATAAAAATAAGTTCAAATAAATAAAATAAATAAATAAATCTGGAGTGGTGGTTTTAGCCCACACCATATGCCATGCACTAAACAAAGAAGGACTTCATGGGCACAGGCCAGGAGGACCCCACTGCTCAAAAATAGACATAAGAAGGCATACCTGATCTTTGCCCAAACCCACCTTGAGAAACCACAATCCTTCTGGGAAAATATGTGGCAAATGAAATCAAACTTGAGCTCTTCTGCAATGCAGACTGGTGATTACATTTACAGGTGAAGAAATGAAGCTTTATAAGAAAAAAAACCCCACCCTTCCTACAGTTAAATATGGGTGGATATTCCATAATGTTATGGGGTTATTTTGCTGCCTCTGGAACTGGAGGCCTGGAACGTATTAAAGGAATCATGAAGTCAGATGACTACCAAGGTATTTTGGAGCAAAATCTACCACTTAGGGGTATGTTTACTAAACCGGGCTAACGGTTAACCCGGGCTATCTGCAACTAGGTCCCATTGAATAATATGGGACATAGTAGCAGATAGCCTGGGTTAACCGGTAGCCCAGTTTAGTAAACATACCCCTCAATGTTAGAAATCTAGGTCTAGATTAAGGTCAGATGATGGAGGAGTGGCCTAATGGTTAGGATACCTCAGGCCGAAGGGCCAGGGGTTCAAGACCCACCTGGGGACAGCAATCTCAGGCCGGAGGGACTGGGGTTTCTAGTCCTATAGGTACTCCTTGTGGCCTTGGGCAAGCTACCTAACCTTCCATTGCCTCAGGTACACATAGATTGTGAGCCCTTTGGGGACAAGGGAATGTATCCAGTACCTGTTTGTAGTGATTTACATAATATAAACCACTTTGATTGACGGATAAGGTAGTATAGAAAATTGGTTAATAAATAAAACATAAATCCAAAAGTACAAAAGAATGGTTAGAAAGGAACAAATGGACTGTGTTATATGGCCAGCAATGAGTCCTGCTCTCAGTCCAATCGAGAACTTTTGGAAAGAGCTGAAATCTGCCATTAGTACAAGGAATCCTGGAAACATTCATGAGCTGGAACAAATTGCAGTTGAAGAGTGGGATAAACTACCTAGCAGACAGATGTACGAAACTTAAAAATGGCTACAAGAAATGTTTGGAGGCTGTCATCACTGCTGAGGGTTGTGCAATCCAAATATTATAGTGAAGGATGCGGTTAATCCTGTCCAGATCATATTTTTTTTCTCATAAATTACTACATCTAAGTTGCACAGACATTCTTTTTTTTTTGTTATATACCTTTTGAACATTACTATTAAAATATATTAAAATGACATACAGTTGGAATATTTCCAATTATTTATCAAGATATTGTACACAACATACCTAAATTGCAAGTGTTCCAATAATGTTGACCACAACTGTCAGAGGGACAAATTAAAGGGACTGTGGGTTTGATAAAGAAAGAGATATGAAGATGGGAATGGAGGCCAAAAGAGAGGGAGAAAGGCACACAGGCTGGGAAGGGAATAGAGTTGGGGAGAGGCAGCAGGAAAGTGTCTGCAGGGAGGGAGTATAGGATTGCAAGGGTCGGAAGTTGAAGAGAGGGGAGAAAAGGGAACAATGAATATACTTGAAAAGGCACTGCTCTCCACCTCCACCAGAAAGGCACCCTGTCCCCGTACCATATACACAGACATTTCTTTCCCACACCACAATAACCTAGAGAGGCACCCCTTCCCCCCCCCCCCGTGCAGTGTGCACACACACACACACACATACATACAGAAGAAGGCACCTGACCCATGCAGTGTGCGCACACTCAGAAATCCCACTCCCGTACTACCCACACACAAGAGTCGGACATCCCATCCCCACACTGAACCACAAATACAGACATACAGGCACTGCACCCGCACTACACACCCTCTAGTTGAAGAACAAGATATATATATGACAACACTAGTTATGGTATTAAAAGCTGTATAAAGAATCTTTACACTTTTATCGTCTCTCTTTGAACTCTTTCTTCGCACATACACACCTCCACCCAGATATGTATGATTGTGCAAATGATGGAAGGGGAAATATATATCACTTTGTACAGTGAGTATGCTGTTTCACATGTTAAAAAAACAAAAATCCAATTGGACCCTCCAAAATGGCCTGTATAAGGAGACGTCTTTGTTTAAAAACACTTGTTTTGAACCAAAGCGTCGTCAAGAGCTCAAGTGGTGGATTTATTAGCTATTGACCGCTCTGTTGACATCTATAATGTCTCAAGCTAAGTAACATGAGCATTTCTGAAATAACAAAGTTGTATTGCAAAGAGGAGGTAGTTCAGTGCTGCAACATTTTGTGTTTATTATATATTATAGTTCATCGTTGGGCGAACGCCTAAAAGAGCAATGATGGTGGTAAGGTGTGGTTTGGCATAAGTGGGGTATGTTTTTTAGAAGCCAGCAAACCCTCTAGTTGAGCTCTTGATGATGCTTTGGTTCAAAACAAGTTTGAATCAAGTTTTAAATGGATGTCTTCTTGTAGAGGCCATTTTGGATGGTCCAATTGGATTTTTTATTTTTTAGTGACTGGATTTTGGTACCCTGTATTTTTTTTTTCTTTTGACTGTTTCACATGCGCACGCAGTCCCAGACAGATACTGATGTATGAAGCCCTGCCCCCAAAACACTCATGGCACACAGCCACACATGCATGCAGCCTGTGACACACTCCATGATGCAGACATGCACATAGCCCGCAGCTGGCCCCATGACACACACACGCATTCATACAAATGTGTACGTAGCATCTGACAGTCCTCATGGCGTGTGTATGTAGCCTCCAGCATTCTCCATGGCATAGACAGAGTCACAAACACACACACCAACTGATACAATATCATGCACGGATGCCCCCCCCCCCCCGACACTTCCTAAGACACACGCAGATGAAACCCCCAAATGTCTGATCCGTTGAGCAAGGGAAATGCACCATTGTGTCACACTGTAAAATGTGAACTTTTCCAGCTTGTTTCAGCTTCGCTGCAGGACACCAAAGATGCCGGTCCTCCCTCTTTCCCTCTCATGGCATACTGCTAGGGTGATATTTACCTTTATGTCCCAGCCCGTCAGCCACAGAAAATAAAGGAAGTGGGGAGGGAGCTTCCTGTGCAGCATGTTGGTTGGTTAGACACACATGTACCAGAGTGAAGGACCTGAAGCTTATAGTTAGCATCGCTGCCAATCCACTACAAGGAGCACCACCACTGGTTCTCATGGAAGATATGGAGTGATCTTGCCACTCTGTCCAGCCTGGCTGCAAAGCAGAGTCTCTGTATGTTTCACAGTTGCAGCACTGAGGCAGTGCTCTCAAATAAATCCCAAAGTTCAGCCAAGTGGTGTTTCTCACATTAATGCTGCCTGTGTCGACTGTTGGGATGGCTGCCATCAACTCTGGGATTGAGTCTGCCTCTTAGTGCTCTTCCATGTTGCTTACACCAAGGGATAGCAGCGGCTTTCCCCAGGTCTGTCTTAACAATCTATTGACTTTTTTAAGCCCAGCTACTCTAACTCCATTTAACATGTTCTCATTATTAGTTGGATTTAAAAAAGAGCTGCACAACCATGCATACAGAGAGACAACAGCAGTAGTACCAGTAGCAAAAAAACAAGCGGGAGAAAAGGCAGGAAAAGCAATTGGTATAACCATTGTAGATCTTTTATTGGTTAAATAAATAACACATTGATTGTGTTTGCTTTGATCACATTAACCCTTTGCTATGACATCCTGTTTATATACTGTTAAATATGTATTCTGCAGTATTTCCTTTTGTTCCAGCTATGCATTTGTCACTTCACTGCAATTTTCTTGTTAGAACATTTGATTATAAGGAGAAATATCAGCATCGTATGGAAAGAGTTAACAAAGGAGTTTTGGGAAAAGGGGCGTGCAACGTACCATTAATATTTAATGAAGGAGGGTCCTGCTTCTTGGCTGTACCCTCTGCCCCACGGCAAGCTTGATCAGCCTTTATGGCTTCCTTGGGTGGAAACCCTGTTCACAATTGTGGCAAACTGCATGACAATTCCAGTGACAGGGCTGCTGTGCTCAAGGGGTCTCATGATGGGAGGGAAGAGGTGCTCCTTGAGAATGCAGCCACTGAGTGGCCTTAGGCTAATGCATTTGGTCAGAGCTGTATACAGGCTTGGTGGCCCAAGTCCTCCTACACGTGATCCAGCAGCTGCTGGATAGTCCAGAGTCTATGTGATTAGAGTCATGGGCTGCCAATGTGACTGGTACTCTGTACAGCTTCATAATTTATTACAGGCTCTTCCAAGTCTGTGGTGGCTGTGCTGGCAGCCAGGTAGTAGTAGCCAATTGGTACCTTTTGGCTCCATAGTTCGTCAGTGGATGCTGCCTCCAAGTTGTGGCTGAGAAAACTCCCCTTTTTAAGGGTTTGTCACCCTTTTGGGGTATGCCTGAAGAACTTGGTAATGGACCCTGGGGAGGCTTACCAACAGACTCCTGGACAACAGGCCTAAAGAGGCGAGGAATGCCTCTTGTAGGGCCATGCATATTGTCTGGAAATGCCATTGGACTGCTTGAGCCCTGGTAGGGCCTATTCATCCTATGGATCTCCACTCATGAAGGGACATTTTCTTTTTGGGGCTTGAAACATGCTTGAAACTCCACTTAAAGCTCCATATGGGGCCACTAGATCCTTCTTAATGAGATGCTGTGGGTCCCTTCTGAGAGGCTGCCAGTTTGTGGGGGGAGGGGTGCTTTTTCTGTGGATGCATATTGCTTCAGATTGGGTATCTGTTTTTCCTTATCCTACTAGAACAGTCCAAACCTGATTGGAATCACATGTGAAATTGTTTTAAATAGGTATTAAAGCCAAATGATAGATCAAAGGGGCAATTTGAAAGGCTCCCTCTATCAAAATAAGGGCTGTGTGAATCACCCAGGAAATTAAGAGATTACTTTAAAAGTATAGATCAGGGCATTGTTTAGCAAGCGAGCTTTTACTAAGCGTTCTTTTCCTCCCACCCACCCCAGGGATAAACATAGATTTATAGGCTCTTAAACCTGTTAAAGGGAAAGAGGTGGTAAAATTTACTTTCATGTTCAGCTGGTTATCCTTATCATGAATAGATTAAGGTCCTGAAATTAATTAATCTTGAGGTGAACAAAGTCCCTTAAACTTATTAGGAATAGTTGTAATGGTTACAAGTATTCCTAGCAACTTTAAATAAGTAAAAAACTTAAACATGTAAACAAATCTTTAAGACTAAGATGCAGACAGCAATCCAGCAGTGAGATGGGGGCCATCTAGTCTCTTGCACTGAGTGTAGCATGTACGATTTTCTCCCAGTTGGTGAGGGATCATAATATGCACTAGGTGTAAAGAGCTCTTTGCCTTTAGGGAATGATTCTGATCTCTGGAAGCTAGAGTGACAGACTTGGAAGAGCTAAGGAAGACAGAGTTATATAGATGATACCTACAGGGACGTAGTACTGAAATCCCACATCCAGTCTGGCAGCCTCTTTGTTGCCATGGAGGAGAGAGGTCACAAGAGGGAAGGGTTAGGATGGCCATTATTGTTGGTGATTCAATCATTAGGCATGTAGATAGCGGGGTGGCTGGTGAATGAGGATCGTCTGATAACATGCCTGCCTGCTGCGAAGGTAGCTGACCTCGCACGCTATCTAGACAAGGTTTTTGATAGTGCTGGGAAGGAGCCTGCTCTGCTGTCTTGGTACATGTTGGTACCAATGACATAGGAACCTGTGTGAGAGAGTCTCCGAAATCCAGCACTTCCAGGGTAGCATTGTTAGAAATGTTTCCTGTTCTACTCGCAGGACCTAAAAGGCAGGCAGAGCTTTGGCATTGCAATGCGAGGATGAGATGATGGTGCAAGAAAGATGGGTTTGGATTTATTAGTAACTAGACAACATTCTGAGGAAGGAAGAGGTTTTTCCAAAAGGATGGGCTTCACCTTAACTGGGATGGAACCAGGCTGCTGGCATTAACCCTTAAAAAGGGGAGAGCAGCTTTTAAACTAGATAATAGGGGGAAGATGACAGTCGCCCAAGAACACGTGGTTCAGAAGTATGTATCTTTGAAGGATCCTAGCAAAAGAAGAACGTTTTAGGCATTCTGAATGGGAGGTTCTAATAACGATAAAAGTAACCCAGATTCCTTTAAGTACAGAGCAGGCAGAGATGAAAGATTTCAAATTGGTATACATCCAAGGGTGTTGAAAGAACTGAAATATGAGATTGCAGACCTGCTATTAGTAATCTGTGAAATATTAAAATCATCTGTAATAGATTGGAGGATGGCCAATGTAATGCCAATTTTTAAAAAGGGTTCCAGGGGAAACTACAGACTGGTGAGCCTGACGTCAATACTGGGGAAAATGGTAGAAACCCTCATAAAGAACAAAATTATTGAAAATATAGATAGTCATGGCTTAATGGGAGACAGTCAACATGGCTTTAGACAAGGAAGATTTTGTCTTATTAATATGTTATGTTTTTTTTGTTTTTTTTTAAGGTGTGAATAAACAGGTAGACAAAGGTGAGTCGGTTGATATAGTGCATCTGGACTTTCAGAAAGCCTTTGACAAGGTCCCTCATGAGAGACTTCTGGAAAAATTAAAAAGTCATGGGATAGGAGGCAGTATACTATTGTGGATCAGGAACTGGTTTAAAAGATAGAAAGCATAGGGTAGGACCAAATGGACAATTTTCCCCATGAGGAAAGTTGAATAGTGGAGTACCCCAGGGATCAGTGCTGGGTCCCCGCTGCTCTTTAACATATTCATAAATGACCTGGAAAAGAGAATAACGAGTGAGGTTATCAAATTTGCAGATGACACAAAACTATTTAAAGTTGTTAAAAACCCATGAGGATTGTGGAAAATTGCAAGAGGATCTTGATAAATTGGAAGACTGGGCATCCAAATGGCAGATGAAATTTAATGTGGACAAGTGCAAAGTTACGCACCTAGGAAAGAACAACCCAAACTATGGTTACAGGATGCAAGGTTCCACATTAGGAACCACCACCCAGGAAAAAGATTTAGGCATCATTGTGGATAACCTGTTAAAACCCTCTCCCAGTGTGCAGCGGCAGCCAAGAGAGCAAATAGAATACTAGGTGGTATAAGGAAAGGAATGAAAAATAAAACAAAGGATATTATAATGCCTCTATCATTCCATAGTGCAACCGCACCTTGAATACTGTGTGAAGTTCTGGTTGCTGTATCTTAAAAAGGATATAGGGTTATTAGAAATGGTACAGAGAAGAGCCACCAAAATGGTAAAGGGGATGGAAGGATACACCTATGAAGAGAGGCTAAAGAGGTTAGGGCTCTTCAACCTGGAAAAGAGACGGCTGAGGGGAGATATGATAGAGGTCTATAAATTAATGAATGGAGTGGAACAGGTAAACATGGATTGATTGTTTACATCATCAGAATATAGAAAGACTAGGACTTGCAATGAAGCTACAGGGTTACCTACTTAAGACTAATAAGAGAAAATATTTTTTCAGTCAAAGTGTAATCAAACTCTGGAAATTGTTACCGGAGGATGTAGTAAAAGCTGTTAATGTAGCTGGGTTTAAAAAAGGTTTGGACAAGTTCCTGGAAGAAAGCTCCATAAACCATTATTAAAAGGGACCCAGGATATCACTGACCCAATACAAGCACCTGTGTCTTTTAGGGAAACTGCTAGGTACTGTGATAAGGAAGCTTATAGCTCAGGAAGGAGCTATAGAAAAGGTGAAGTGACTCTGAACAAGCAACCTGTCAGTTCTGATAGAAATAAGAAAACAGAATTTTCCCATAAAAGACTACCAGTTCCAGAATGCACCAGGTTTCCAACAGCCATTAGAGGAGCTGAAGTGGGGAAACGTGTGTTCAATCAGGAGGGCTATGAGGTAATCCCTAAGCACTCATCTCAAAGGGCAGGGCCTGATTCAGCACAGCTGCGCTGGGTTAGGGAGGAGCACTCATCTAAGCAGAATAAAGGTAGAGTTTATTCTACAGAGAATTATCCTGAGGATCATCATCATCTTCATGATCAGCTTGGATATCCTCAGTTTCATCTGAAGGGTCATCCGAAGCAGAAGTCAAACCGGACGGACAGAGAGGGAAAGAAACCCTTTGGAAGAAAGAAGAGAAAAGCCTTTGAGAGGTCTAGAAGAGTCCAGAGCAGTACGTATACTGGGAGGTATTCCAAGGGCCAGCATACACCATTGGACTGGGGAAAGCCAGAGGAATGGTGCTGCAGAGCTAGGAATCTCCAGACGATACCTGTGAGGGAGACGGCTGCACGTGGAAGGGACCCTAAGACCCGTGCCAGAAGGTATGTGAAGAGAGATCCAGTGTCCAGGGATCTGGATTGGAAGGCTGGACATAAGAACTGGACTACATACTGGCCAGGCTATATAGAGAGGAACTCTAACAGCAATGGTAGCTCAGGTATGAACACTGATCTATGCCCTAGCTATAACCTTGAAAGACAGCAGGGAAGCAAGTATTCTCCTGAAAGTGCTCCATTGGGAGATTCATCTGTGCCAATCCATGATATTGAACCCATGCTTGTTGAAGAAGAGGGGGTGATAGCAGATGAAGAATCTGTTTACATGGACTGCTCTCTGTCTAAACTCCTTTGGTGATTTTCTGTTATAAAGTACAGCAACCATCACAAAGAAATACAAACTTGTTCTTTAATTTACTCAGAAAAGCTCCTGTGTAGGATTTCTAGCCACGCAGTAGAAAGCAAGCCAGCTAAGGGGTTTCAGCTGGATAACTGCTAGCAATTGAGCCTTACCTAATTGCTTGGGAGCTAGGAGAGAATCACTTCTGAATCTATGTGGGAAGATATAAGAAGTTTACCTGAAAAGAACAGTTTTTTCCTTTCTTTGTGGCTTTTGGTTTGTTTGATACATGCTAAGAAAATATTAGCTAAGCCTACAGAAAAGACCAGTTTGTTGCCAACCAGGTCTTATTTCTTTTGCTTTGATTACCTGACAAGTTCAAATGTTTCCTTATTTTGTTTTTTTCAAGTTTAACACTGAAAGCAAGTAACCTGATTTATGTGCTACCAAGCATATCTGTGTTGGGAGAAATAACCCCATAAATAAATATCTTATTGGCTTTACCCAAAATCACAACTAATTATTGTGAGCAGCTGTGTCTGGTGTGAATGAAATGCATTGCCCACAATCCCTTGCAAATCATATAGATATATGCACTTGCCAAGACTGTGAAGATTCTCACCCAGGCAGCCGTCTGACAGTACTTATGACCTAGATTGGCTACTTGTGGAAACAGGATACCAGGCTTGATGGGCCTTGGTCTGACCCAGTATGGCATAACTTATGTTCTTACCCTTGTCAACTGATAACCAGATTGTTAATATAAATAAAATACAACCTCTAAAATGCCTGTATGCAAATGCTAGAAGTCTAAAAAAAAAATAAGATGAGAGAGTTAGAATATTTAGCACTAAATGAAAGGTTAGATATAATTGGCATCTCAGAAAACAGGTGGAAGGAGGACAACTAATGGGATCCTTTGATACCTGTTTACAAACTATATCGCAATGATTGGGTAGATCAAATTAGTGGAAGGATTGTGCTGTGTTAGAGAGGGCTTTGAGTCACACAGAATAGTCTTGCAGGAAACAAAATACACTGTAGGATTTCTATGGATAGAAATTCCATGTAAAAAGGAGGAGGCAGTGGCAGTGTAGTACCATCCGCCTAGCCAGAATGAACAGGTGGATGATGAAATGCTAAAAGAAAGCAGGAAAGATAACAAAAGCTACAATACAGTAATGGGTGATTTCAATTTACCCCAATATTGACTGGGTCAATATCACAGCAGGATATGCTAGGGAGATTAAGTTTCTAGATGAAATAAATGACTACTTCTTGGAGCAGCTAGTTCATGAACCGACAAGAGGGGAAACTATTTTGGACCTAGTCCTTAGTGGAATGCAGCATCTGGTGCAAGAGATAAGTGTTAGGGCCACTTGGCAAAAGTGATCATAGCATGATCACATTTGAATTAATAAATGGAACCTCCCCACGGTACTACCCTTTTAATTTTCAAAAGGGGGAGGATATGATCAAATGTGGGAAATAGTTAAGAAAAAACTAAGAGGAGCAGCTGCAAAGATTAATGGCTTACATTGAGCATAGGCATTGTTCAAAAATACTGTCTGGGAAGCCCAGATCACATGTATTCCACGCTTTAAGAAAGGTGGAAGGAAGGCAAAAAAACTGCCAGCAGGGGTTTTTATCTAATAAAGCACCCATGATCTCCATATGCCATTCGTTCTTTGTGTTCTGTTGCTACATACTGCAAAGGTATCTACTCTTCTTGTTTTCCTTTGGCTTCCTTTGAGCTATGTTCCTCCCCATGGAAAGATGTTCTCAGCTATAAAGAAGATGATTGGCAAGCAATGTTGCCAGATGACCCCTTCACTGAAGAAGAGGATGCACTTAATACAGATGAAGAATGAGGAGAGGTGGTCTGTCTTACACAAAAGATGATCCGAGATAACATGCGCACATCCTCCCTTTTGGAGTATTGCCGGAAGAAAATCATTCCTAGTGGCCTGCGTTTCAACAAGGCCCCAGGAATGTTTACAGACAATGATACCTCCATGGCCAATTGGATCAAGATACTTAGCAAATGTTCTCTTGACCTTATGATTTTATTAGATTCTACGTTTGGATGTGTTAATTAAGATAGAACAACTGAGGAGCAAAGACTCTAGATATGAGAGACTTAAAAAGGACTTTGATAGGAATACATCAGAATATAAGAAATTTGTTAAAGATAGGAAACTCAAGAAATTTGAGAGACGAGGAGGATTATAAGATGGGCGTAGTATATTATTGGATGAACAATAATGGTAGGCCCAGGGTTAGAAGCGAGTCCTGCAGGCGGAGTTTTGATTCCCAGAAACCAGCTTCCACTGCCAAAACCAAAACAAGATTGTTCTCGCCTGAACCTGACTTGGAATGAAGTACCAAAAGAAGTTGTAGTCAGGCAGATGAGCATTTTGATACTTCGGCTTCTCTCTTTCCCTCAGGGTTCCCTCCAAAAGAACCAGAACCAGGATTTTCAGATGGATTCCCTTTGGAAAGGAGGGGGTCGCAGAAACTTTCAGAACCAATACAAATCACCTGAGCACAGCAAGTACAAAACAAAGGAATATCGCCATTCCAACTTCCCACAGAGAGGAAGAGGGAGGATGTTAGAGCCAGATGTATAGGTGGCATTTGTAATTTATCCAGTCACCAGTTAACTGACATGGAGATTGAGGTTTTAGAAAAAGGTCTTTCTTTCGTCCCCTCTATGAAACATGAGTTCGGCACACATGTAGAATTGGTTCTTTCAGAAACTTAAGATTATTGACTTTTTTGATAACAGAGACATCATCATGAGTTCTATTTTGTTTATCAAAAAATCATCTACGGGGTTCCACCCAATAACTCTGTTATGATTAGTGCATTTGAGAGAGTTGTTATGGATAGAGTGGAGAAATTATATATGGTTAAGCACCATATATTTTATAATTTAACGTCTCAGCAGAAAGCTGCATTACAAAATTTAAAAGATAATCAATTTGTCATAAAACCAGCTGATAAGGGAGGCACACTGGTCCTAGAGGACAGGGCAACCTATGTTGCAGAGGTTTTACTTCAATGACACTAATTTTTATACCAAGATTTATGACGATCCAAAGCCTCTTTTAAAAAATAAAGTTGTTACTTTATTATATATAGCATGAGAAGCAGATTACCTTACAAATAAAGAGATCGAGTTCTTGACTGTCATTCATACAGAAACTCCTACAATTTACATGTTGTCGAATATTCACATATCTGTAGATAATTCACCAGGATGTCCTATTGTGTCTGCTATTGACTCATTGGAACCCTTTTCCAAATTCTTAGATGTTTTTCTTAGACCGTTTGTGGTGAAGGTCGCATCGTATGTTCATGACTCTTCGCATATTATCAATATTTTGCAAGGATACCATGAACAGCTCATCTTAATTACTTTAGATATAAATTCACTTTATACGAATATGCCTCAGATGACAGCACTTGACATTATTTCAGATTTCCTCATCTAGAGGGATAGGCCTGTTCACACCCTACTTTCTTTTTGACACAGTTGGCATCCCTGGCAATGACAGAGAATTATTTTTGTTTCAGGGGAATTTTTTATAAACAAATCAAAGGAGTTGCCATGGGTTCATCTATGGCTCCAGATGTAGTGAAATCTATATGTTGTGGACTTCGAGAAAAGTTTTTTTTTATTTGACATCCCTTTCCAGGCCCAGATTAAACTATGAAAACCCTACATAGATGTTTTAATGATTTGGGACAGTACAGAATTACAGTTGCAAGAGTTTTTTGGGTGGTTGAATTCCATAGATGAGAACCTGCAATTTGAAGGCACGTACAGTTTGAGTCAGATTGCCTACCTTGATATTGTAATAAGGAAGGACCAATATGGGTTCATAACTGATCTTCACCGCAAGAAAACTGACAGAAATTCACTATTGAGGTTTGATAGCTTTCATAACAGGTCTTTGAAACATAACCTTCCCGTGAATCAGTTACTGAGAATAAGAAGACTGTGTGTGCATTAGAACAGGATTTTGAATGCAATGCTATGGATATGGGTAGAAGATTTAAAGGACTGGGTTATCCCCCGGATTGCATTCAAAGAGCTTATAAGCGTTGTGATAAGGAAGCTTATCATAGCTCAGGTAGGAGCTATAGAAAAGATGATGTGACTCTGAACAAGCAACCTGTCAGTTCTGGTAGAAGCAAGAAAACAGAGTTTTCACATAAAAGACTACCAGTCCCAGAATGCACCAGGTTTCCAGCAGCCATGAGAGGGGCTGAAGTGAGAGAATGTGTGTGCAATCAAGAGAGCTATGAGGTAATCCCTAAGCACTCATCTCAAAGGGCAGGGCCTGATTCAACACAGCTGCGCTGTGTTAGGGAGCAGCACACATTAGAACAGGATAAGAATAGAGCTTATTCTTCAGATAACGGTTACTACAAGCTCCAGCCCAGCTTCAAGGAGAGTTTCAGCAACAGTTTCAAGAACAGCTTCAGGAAGAGATACAGAGGGGAGAGCTTCAGCAACGGCTACAAGCACCAGTATCACCTGGAGAAACAGAAGCCAAGCCAAGCAGATAGAGAGAGAAGGAAACTCTCTGGAAGGAAGAGAAGAAAGGCCATTGGAAGGTCTGGGAGATTCCAAGGCAGTACTCATACTGGGAGGTATTCCAAAGGCCAGCAGAGTCCATTGGACTGGATTCAGCCAGAGGAATGGAGTGGCAGAGATAGGAATCACCAGTGGCTACCTGGAAGAGAGAAGACTGCATGTGGAAGGGACTTTCAGACCAAGGCCAGAAGGTATGTGAGAGAAGATCCAGCGTCCAGGGATCAAGATTGGAAGGCTGGACATCAGAATTGGATTACATATTGGCCAGGCTATACAGAGAGGAATAATGATAGCAGGAGAGGCTCAGGTATGAACACTGATCCAGACCCTATCTATAATAGAGAATGGCAGCAAGGGAATAAGCATTCTCATGATAGTGCCTTAATGAAAGACTCATCTGTGCCAATGTATGATATTGACCCTATGATTGTTGATGCAGGGGGAAATACAGCAGATAAAACTATTTACATGGACTGTTCTTTATCTAAATGCTATTGCTAGTTTTCTATGAGCAAACACATCAGCCATCACAAAGAAACCTAACTTTGTTCTTTATTTCCACTGCAAACAGCTCTTAAAGCAGGATTTGGGCTCACACAGTAGCAGCCAGCCAGCTAAAGGCTTTCAGCTGGTCCATTGATAGTAATTAGGGCTGCACCTGATTGTGTGTGTGAGCAAGGGAGAATCACTGCTGAGATCTGCATGGAAAATAAGCAGAAGTTAACCTAACCAGCAAAGTTTATTCTTTTCTTTGTGCCTTTGTATTTGGTAATTATTTGCTAAGAAAACATTAGCTAATTGCCTGACAAGCTGAAGGTTGTTTCTGGTTTACTTTGTGACTTTTTGTTATCCATTTTAAACACTGCAAGCAAGTAACCTCATTTATAGTGCTATCAAGCATACATGTGCTGGGTGAATTAAACCCCATCAATAAAAGAAGTATTTTATTGATCTTACCACTTGGTTTCACAACTCAAATTATTGTCATCAGCTGTGTTTGGGAGTGAATGAACTACAATACCCACAATACCTTGCAAGAATCATATGAATATATGCATCGTCAAGATTGTGTAAGTTCTCACCCTAGGCAGCCGTCTGACAGCGTGCTAAGTCCACTAATTGAGCATCTCTTCTATGGTCTGATAGACTTGTACAAGATAGGATCGTATGTGTCATTACATTCTCCAGTTTGTCCAAGGACATTGGAAGCATTTTGAAGCAAGAATGGCGCCTCTTAGCCACTACATCAACATTTGCCTCAAAACAACTAACAACTATAAACGTAATTACAATTTAGCTAACATCCTTGTCCCCTCAGCATTGTCTAAACCCAGGTTAGCGTGTAAATGCCTCTATATCGTTCCATGGTGAGACCGCACCTTGAATATTGTGTGCAATTCTGGTCGCCGTATCTTAAAAAGGATATAGCGATTTTAGAAAAGGTACAGAGAAGAGCCACCAAAATGGTAAAGGGGATGGAAGGATACTCCTATGAAGAAAGGCTAAAAAGGTTAGGGCTCTTTAACCTGGAAAAGAGACGGCTGAGGGGAGATATGATAGAAGTCTATAAATTAATGAACGGAGTGGAACGGGTAAACGTAGATCTATTGTTTACCTTATCAGAATATAGAAAGACTAGGGGACATGCAATGAAGCTACAGGGTAAACTATTTAAGACTAATAAAAGAAAATATTTTTTCATTCAACGTGTAATCAAACTCTGGAATTTGTTACCGGAGGATGTAGTAAAGGCTGTTAGTGTAGCTGGGTTTAAAAAAGGTTTGGAAAAGTTCCTGAAGGAAAGGTCCATAAGCCATTATTAAGAAGTGACCGAAGATATCAATGCTTGACCCAGTACAAGCATTGTGGAACTTGTGTCTCTTGGGGAAACTGCTAGGTACATATGACCTAGACTGGCCACTGTTGGAAACAGAATACTGGGCTTGATGGACCTTGCTCTGACCCAGTATGGCATATCTTATGTTCTTATGGACATTTTAAATGTGGAAGGTGTTCAGTGTGTTTTAACGTTTTAGTTACTAAAAGTGGGGTGTTTTTTTGGGGTTTTTTTTAGCATCCAACATTGAGTAAAACGATTTTTATACGGCACTTTTCTAATTATAACACTGAGAATGCCATATATTTGATCCTTTGCCCATGTAATCTGATATATAACCCTGTTATAATGTAAACTCAAACAGTCTTGACGGCACTGAGCTCTTGTTGTTGAATGTAAACCGCACTGATAACAAATAGCGCGGTATATAAGAATTGTTAAATAAATGTAGGCAAGACCAAGAGGCCAATTAAAACATGGATTATAGAACATAAGAGTTGCTTACACGGACATGTACTGGAGAAGCTGTTGGTGACACATTAGGAAGAGAAGAACCACCATGTTACTGACTTGAAGTTTTTTGTGCTCAAGGCTGTGGAACTGCACTGGAGAGGTGGAGATATCGATAGGATTTTACTCAGATTGGAACAATGATATATTTATGAACTACAGCCCTTGAAACCCAATGGTCTGAACCAAGAAGTTTAACCTTGCGGTATTCCTCTGAGGGTTTTCTCCTCCTTTGTTTATTTTTAACTTTATGTATGTATATATTTATTTAATTATTTGCTATTCATTATTTATTACCACATAGGGATATCCCCACTATATCTTGTCTATACCAGCCCTTAGGGGCTTCCCTGCTCTGTCATTGCCATGCACACAGGTTTGTCTCCTCCTCCCCTTTCTCCCTCTCTTCCCTCATCCCCCTCCCCTTCCTCCTTCCCCACTTCTCTCCCTTCCCCTCCTTCCCTCTCCTTTCCCTTCCTTCCTTCCCTGCCCCCTCCCCCTCACCTCTTCCCCCTTGGTTTGCAGGGTTTTTTTTTTTTGCTTTTATTGCATATCAGTGTACTATCTGATATAGTTTTAAGTATTTATTATTCTTTTTAAATGTCATTGTCTTTTATTTGGAGGGCCAGACCACCTATGATTTATTGGTTATTGAAAATAGTTTTAACTCTCACTGAGGTTTCATCATTTTAAGTCCCTTTCTTTTGCATCACTTTCTTTTATCTATTTATTAGGTTTTATTTATCCATTTTATCTGTATCGACACTTCTGTCTTATTACGTGATGGCCCCTTTTTATTTGTTCATATTTATTCTCCTAAGTTTTTATAGTGGGTATTCACCTTTTTAATTCATTTTTTGGTTTGTTACATTTGGTTTTATTCTTTTACTGGTATGCTTGTTTTTATTTACTATTTGGTGTGTGTGTGTTTATTTTTTCTCAGTCTTTTCTGTTCAGCACGTTTGTAAAAATTTTACTCTTGAGTTGCACATTCATTTTTTTAGGCTCAGTTACGTAGGTTTATTTGCTCTTATGGCTCTTTTTTGGTTGGCTTTGATTGTTCCTTTTACCCTTCCCCATTCTCTCTCCCTTACCCCTTCCACTTCCCCCTTTCTCCCTCCCTTTTCCCTGCCATCAAAGTATTTTATTTTGCCATTGAAGTATTTTTATTTTGTCATGTTTGCCAGACCAAGAAGCATGATTGGATGCTCAGACAATCCCAATCATCTTTGGTTTTGTTTTTCTACTCCAGTTTATACTAGGCGGCACACGGAAGCTCTTTCACATGATACACATCGGGGTTGTGAGTAGTCATCCAGACCTTTAAGGCTGTTCTACCTGTGTGCCTGCCTGTAATTAGATATTTTGTCATAAGGTTAGGATAGTTCACATCAGTATTGCATGCAATAAAGATTTCAACAATATTAAAGATCTTATGAGGTGCACGTGCAAATTAGGGACCTTTGACCTTTTTGTTGTGAAATGAAAGGTGTTTTAAAAGTGCTTCGGCTCCAGAGCACGAGTTTAGCGTTCTACTGGATGATTGCAAAAAGACTATGGTGCGTTCTTATGCTTCTTGCAGGGTAAGGAATATAATTGCTCACATGCCTTATGCCGTTTTGTTCACTAAATGATTGTGATCGCTTCACTATTAGTTTCATCACCCACATGTTTAAAGCACTTTTGGTTTTATCTGTGTTTGGCTTTCTCTGGCTTTGGCCCTTCCCTACTGTTGCCTTTGGTTCAAATCAAAAATGAAAATTATCATTTTATTCTGTTTTGCTGAGGGTATAGATATATTCAACTCCTTATCGGATATGTAACATTAGGGAGATGATTCCGTCATTGACACAACAATACTATTTTTTGACACTTTCTCATTTTATTTTTTTTAGACTTGATTTTTTTTAGTGATATATTTCCACAGTGTGCTATTGTGAGTTAGTTTTATAGATACCAGATATGGCACATATTAGCTCCTCCCTCATCTCTTGTGTCCCAGCTTTGGGTCTGCATATTTAGTTTGTGCACTATGATGTGATCAGGGACTTTATTGTCTTCTATGACTTATGTTCCTGTTTTTAACATGTCTTTTTTTCTATCTCTTTTTTTATGATTTGTTTTTTGACTGTGTTTTGATATTTATTTAGTTATTTATGTATTTGTTTAGCATTAATTTTACAGTTTTATACATTATTTTTAATTGCATTCCTATTATTTATTTATTTTTGAGGATGTTACCCCTTGAGGGAGGCATCTACCAAAACATGTAGGGGTTTTTATCTAATAAAGCACTTGTGATCTCTGTATGCCACTCGTTCTTTGTGTTCTGTTGCTACGTACTGCAACAGCGTCTGCTCTCCTTGTGTTCCCTAGTTTAAAGGTGAGGTCAGAAAGACTGTTGTAGCCAAAAAAAGCATCTTTCAGGTAATATAAAAAGGAGCCAAATGACAAAAACGGAAAACATAAGTACTGGTAAGTTAGATGCAAGCCACTGAAAAGGAAGGCAAAGAGAAAATTTGAAAAAAACTTGCTGTGGAAGCAAAAACAAAAATAAAAACTTTTTTTCAAGTACATTCATAGCAAAAAAAAAAAAACCTGTGGGAGAATCAGTTGGATCATTAGATAATAGAGGGGAAATAGGGGCACTAAGGGAGGGTAAGGCCATAGTGGAGAGACTGAATGAATTTTTTGCTTTGGTCTTTACTGAAGAAGATGCAGGGAAGTTACCTATGTCTGTAATGGTATTTAAAGGTGCTGTATCAGTAGAACTGAAACAAATTTTGATAAACTGGGAAGATATATTACAACTATTTGATAAATTAAAGAGTAGCAAATCACCTGGACCAGATGGTATACATCCGAGGGTGCTGATGAATCTGAAATTTTGAGATTTCAGACCTACTATTAATTATAATCTGTGAACTATCATTTAAAATGATCTGTACCTGAAGATTGGAGAATGGCCAATGTAACATCAATTTTTAAAAAGGGTTCCAGGGGTGATCGGGAAACTACAGACCAGTGAGCCTGATGTCTGTACTGGGAAAAATGGTAGAAACCATTATAAAGAATAACATTACTCAACACGTAGATAGTCATGGTTTAATGGGAGAAAGCTAACATGGATTTAGCCAAGGAAAATAATTTCTTACTAATATATATTTTTTGAAGGTGTGAATAAACAGGTAGATAAAGGTGAGCCGGTTGATGTAGTGTATCTGGATTTTCAGAAAGTCTTTGCCAAGGTCCCTCATGAGAGACTGTTGGTGAAATTTCAAAAGTCAGGGGATAGGAGGCAGTATATTATTGTGGATCAGTAACTGGTTAAAAGATAAAAAGCTCTATGTAGTTTTTTCCCTGTTCTGCACTGTGGCTATTCCCCCAGCAAAGCTGTTCCATAGCCCCTTATAGTGGAATGCATCTTTTCATTTAATCATCCGCCCTTCCAATCTCACTAAGTTTGTTTTCTGCAGTGGTTTAATGTTTATGTAATTTTTGTTAGATTTATATACAGGAGTTATGCCTCACATTCCCGAGGGGCTCATACTGAATGTAAACTGTTGTGGCATCCATAATAAAGATATATTTAAAAAATAAATAAAAAGCAGAGAGTAGAGCTAAATGGCCAATTTTCTCAATAGAGAAAGGTGAATAATGGAGTATCCCAGGGATCTGTGCTGGACCTGCTTTTTAAGGTATTCATAAATGACGTGGAAATGGGAACAATGAGTGAGGTGATCAAATTTGCAGATGAAATAAAATTATTCAAAATTGTTAAAACACAAGAGGAATGTGAAAAATTGCAAGAGAATCTTGATAAATTTGGAAGACTGGACGTCCAAATGGCAGATGAAATTTAATGTGGACAGGTGCAAAGTTATGCACCTAGGAAAGATCTCTAGTTGTGGAGAGAGATCTGCAATTGTGAGTATATACTTCTGGGAATTTTCTGAAAGGACGTTTTTGTATTAAAGCTAATTCATCTGTGAACCCAGTATTTTTTGTTAAATCAGTCAGGGCCTAGTAGCAGCAGTTTAAGTTTAAATTTAAAACACAGAAGAGAACTTTCTGGTTACATTTCATACCCAGCAGAGAGCTTGTAGTTTAAATTTAATAGTCACTCAGGGCCTAGTATCAGCAAAGTACTTTTAGTTTAAATTTAAAACACAGAAGAGAGCTCGTAGTTTAAATTTCATAATAAGTCAGAGCCTAGCAGCAGCAAAGATCTGTAATTTAAACCAAATCAGAATATAACTTAGCATAAAAGGCAAAACAGGATCAGTACTCTTTGAGCAACAAATAAATTCTTCTAGAGACCTTTACAAAGAGGCCGTCTACCTAGGGGCAAGAGACCTGTGAAACATTTTCAATAGGTGTTAACACCAGGTGGCAGGTCAAAAGGCCATTTTGAAAGACTCCTATCCAAGCAAGGACTGTTAATCACCCAGGAAGTTGGTCACAGCTTACCTCAGCATCACAGGACAGGGTACTGTGTAGCAGCCCTCTTTTAATAAGTGTTATTTCCCTCCCTCCCCCCTCCCTCCCCAACACCCATCCACCCCTGGGATAATTGTAGCTTTATCGGTACTTACACATCTTAAAGGAAAGGAGGTGCTCTCAGGTGAAGCTCGTTATCCAAATCAGTTATACACTAAGGACCTGAGATTAATTAAGCTTCAGGTGAACAAGGTATATTAAACGTATTAGGTACAGTTTTATTAGTATAAATATCCATAGCAACCCTTAGTAAGTAAAGAACTTAAAGATCTAAACACAAGCTTAAAACTAAGATGCAGACAGCAGTCCAGCAGCGAGATGGGGGCTTTCCAGTCTTTTGCATTGAGTGTCACATGTATGATTTTCTTCCATTTGGTGAGAGGTCTTTCGTGTGCATTAGGTGCAAGGAGCTCTTTGCTCTAAGGGAAAAAGTCCGTTCTCTAGAGGCTAGAGTAGCAAACTTGGAAAACATAAGACAGACAGAGAGGTACATAGACGAGACCTACAGGAATATAGTCCTGAAATCCCACCTCCAGTCTGGCAGCATCCCTGTTGCCATGGAGGAGAGAGGTCACATGACAGGAGAGCATCACCCTGGTGTGGCAGGAAGTGATCCTGTAACTAGGAACTGTCCTCCAGGTGATGTAAAACCCTCTCGCACCGAGGAAGTTTCTCCAGGGCCATGTGCCCATGAGGGAAGGGTTAGGACAGCCGTTATATTTGGTGATTTGATCATTAGGCATGTAGATAGCTTGGTGGCTGATGGATGTGAGGATTGCCTGGTAACATGCCTGCCTGGTGTGAAGGTAGCGAACCTCACGCGCCACCTAGACAAGGTCTTAGATAGTGCTGGGGAGGAGTCTGCTGTCTTGGTACATGTCAATACCAATGACATAGGAAAATGTGGTAGGGAGGTTCTGGAGTTTAAGTTTAGGCTTTTAGGTAGGAAGTTGAAATCCAGAACTTCCCAGGGTAGCGTTCTCCGAAATGCTCCCCATTCCACGCGCAGGACCCAAAAGGCAGGCAGAACTCCAGAGTCTCAATGCGTGGATGAAACAATGGTGCAGAAATGAGGGTTTTGGATTTATTAGGAACTGGGGAGCATTCTGGGGAAAGGAGGGGCTCTTCCAAAGGGATGGGCTTCACCTTAACCAGGATGGAACCAGGCTGCTGGCATTAACCTTTAAAAATGAGAGAGAGCAGCTTTTAAATTAGGTAATAGGGGAAAGCTGACAGTCGCCCAAGAGCAGATGGTTTGGAAGAATGTATCCTTGAAGGATACTACCAAAAGCAGAGAGGTTCCAAAAAAGAGTAAAGTAGCCCAAATGCCCTCGAGTATGGAGCAGACACAGCTTAAAGATCCCAAATTACCCATGCCTACCAATAGTCAGATTAATATGACTAAAATACAGTCTCTAAAATGCTTGTATGCAAATGCTAGAAGTCTAAAAAATAAGATGGGAGAGTTAGAATATATAGCACTAAATGAGAGGTTAGATATGATTGGAATATCAGAGACATGGTGGAAGGAGGACAACCAGTGGGACACTGATACCTGGGTACAAAGTTTGAACAGCAAAAATTATATGACAGTCCCTATAATACACACACATACCCGAAACAACTATCATATTGGACACACTTACTCAAACAACCATCCAAGAATAAACTCACATCGACTAATTCACATAAAACAAACAAACTCACATCAGTCAGTCAACGGAACCTGCTCCAATAATTATTCAACATCCCTTTCATGCATCCTTATTAATGCACGATCGATGAAAAACAAACTTCCCATATTTAATGATTTGATAACGGACTTAAAACCAGACATATTATGTGTCACTGAGACCTGGCTCTCTGAAACTGATACAGTCTACCTAAATCAACTTAATAATGAAAACTATGACATTCTATAAACACAGAATGAATAGAAAAGGTGGAGGAGTATAAATGATGACGAAAAAGGCATTAAGTGCCAAAACAATCCAATCAAACATCTCTAATAACATGGACACACTATTAATAAAAATTGGTCTCATGAAAATTTGCTTAATATATAGAACCCCAGACCAAAACGCAGAATGTCTTGATTCTCTGATTGAACTCCTTAGCTCTTCCACTGAACAACACCCCATAATCATGCTAGGTGATTTTAACCTTCCCTCACTACCAACATCGGAATCTAAATTATTTTTCGATACTATATCAGACATAGACTATCATCAAATAATAAACACATTAACACATATAAAAGGAGGAACACTTGACCTTGTTCTTCTACCTAATACTCTCTTCAAGCTAATCAATACAAACTCTGTAGAATGCACACAGATACTTTGGTCCGATCACTATATTATCAAAATAAATCTTACATATCCCACCACTAGTACTAAAAATTACACTAGAAGTGACCCGACTACAAGATTTAAAAAATTTAATGATACAGAATTCCTCGATTTAACAATCCCCCACCTCTTATCATCCGTAACTAACATGGATGATACTGTCAAAAACTGGCATGACACCATCAACAATGCAGCCAAAATTAATCACACAAACAAAAAGAGTGTCCACTCTAAGACTAATAGTACACCATGGTTTAACACCACTTTAAAACAAATGAAAAATGAACTAAGAAAACTAGAAATCAACTGGCGCAAATCTAAATTGAACATACACAAAGAAATATACAATAATCACCTCACAAAATACAAAGAAACCTTAGACAGCACAAAGAAAAACTACTATGCTGCAACCCTATCAAAATCATATAACAGACCAAGAGAGTTATTCTCCATTGTCAGAAACCTAACAAATAATCCACAAACTTCTAACAATGAAATCACTGACATCTCGGTACAAACTTTAGCTAACCACTATCAAAACAAAGCAAAAAAACCTACAATGTCTATAGACACTACTAACATATCACACCAGCCTTTAGACGAATGGTCAGATTTTCACCCCATATCTAAAGAGACATTAAAAAATATCATCTCCAGCCTCAACACTACGACTTCTTACCTTGATCCATGTCCAGTAACATGGATAAAAAAACACACTCCCAACATTATTATCTTACATTCTCCCAATAGTCAATCTCTCACTAACTCAAGGTTACCTCCCACCCGCACTCAAACACGCACAAATACGCCCAATCCTTAAAAACAGCAAACTTGATAAAACATCTCCAGTATCATACAGACCCATTTCTAGCATACCCTTTTTGGCCAAAATAATTGAAAAAGTGGTACAATTACAGACACAGGAATATCTAGACTCATACTACCCACTGGATGAGCAACAATATGGGTTTCGGCCCCGCCATGGAGTTGAAACACTCCTAACAGTTTTAATTGATGCGCTCCTAAGAGGGATTGACAATCATAAACAGGCTTTCATTCTACTATTCATTGACATATCAGCCGCATTTGATAGTGTACATCACACAATAATGCTCAACAACCTGAGACAAATAGGCATAAACTCCACAGTACACAAATGGTTCACTTCCTATCTAAATAACAGAACGCAAAATGTAAGAATTGGTAATCAAACATCGTCTATATATAAACAAGAAATTGGCTTACCTCAAGGCTCAGCGTTATCAGCCCTACTTTTTAATATTTACATAAAACCTGTATGCAACATCTTTAAAAAATTCGGAGTACAATATCATCTTTACGCAGATGATATGATGTACATTCCATTTACGATCCCCAATCTACCGTTACAACTCCTGTCTGACTGCTATAATGAAATCACAACTTGGCTAAAAGCACAAAACCTCCACATAAATCATGCTAAAACTGAAGTTCTAATTGTAACAAAGAATCAATCATATATCCCCCCAACCCACATAACACTACAAAACCAAGAAATTAAAATAAAAAACGAAATAAGATACCTAGGTGTTATATTAGACACACACCTTACAATGGAAACCCACATCAGCAATACCATAAAGAAAATCTATTTCAAACTCAAGATCCTCAAACAACTACGCCCTCTAGTATTTTTACAAGACTTTATAAATATAATCCAGGCCACCATAACTCCCCACTTTGATATTGCCAACCTAATTCTAATAGGTATATCAAAACAAAACATTAAACGAATTCAATTAGCACAAAACGCAGCTGCTAGAATTATACTGAAAGTAAACTCACTCCAACACATAACACCAATACTAGCATCTCTCCATTGGCTACCAATACAAAGCAGGATAGTATACAAAACAATAATAACCTCATTCAAAGCCTTATACGATATGGCCCCAACTACACTATGTAATCTAATATGCAAAGAACCTTCTAAGCCTACACACAGAAAAGGACAATTAAACAAACTAAAGATTCCAAAAGATTTCACAAAAGCACATAAATTAACAAACAGAGCCTTTTCTCACATAGCTCCAACTATCTGGAATTCCCTCCCGGAGGAGCTACGAACACTAACTGAGATCATGGAATTCCGTAAAAAATTGAAAACTTACTTATTTACCAAACACTACAACAGCATAGATAATACTTCACTTAATTTAGATAAAAGCTAAACAGGTACCAGTCTGTATCTAATAAAAATAAACATAGTTGAAACCATATGATGACCCAATCCCTTATGACCTAATACTTCTACATATATATAGTTTATTCTATTCTGTATTGTCTTACACTATTTAGATAATACATTCTGTTTAGTTAATTACTTTGTTCTATAACACACATGTTGCTTTGTTATTCATTGTTTTTATAATATGACGTTCCATGTAAAACAAACCTGATTTGTTGATTGTTGTTTATTGTAAACCGCAACTGAACTCTGGAAGATGCGGTATATAAATGTGTGTGAAATAAATAAATAAAATATCGTAATGATAGAGCTGATCAAATTGGTGGAGGGGTTGCGCTCTGTTAGAGAGAGCATTGAGTCAGAAAGGATTAAAGTTTTGTAGGAAACAAAATTTGCTGTAGAATCTCAATAGATTAAAATTCCATGTAAAAAGAGGAAGGCGATGGAAGTGGGGGTGTACTATCGACCACCTGGCCAGAATGAACAAATGGATGATGAAATGCTCAAAGAAATCAAGGAAGCTAACAAAAGTTACAGCGCAGTAATACTAGTGGGTGATTTTCAATTACCCCGGTACCGACTGGGTCAGTGTCATAGCAGGACATGCTAGGGAGATAAAGTTCCTAGATGAAATAAATGACTGCTTCTTGGAGCAGCTGGTTCATGAACAGACCAGATGGGAAGCCGTATTAGACCTAGTCCTTAGTGGAACACCAGATCTAGTGCAAGAGATAAGGGTGTTGGGGCCACTTGGCAATAGTGATCATAGCATGATCGCGTTTGATTTAATTAGTGGAGGAGGGATAGTAAGGAAATCCACAATACTACCTTTTAACTTTTGAAAGGGAGACTATGATAAAATGAGGAAAATAGTTAAGAAAAAACTAAAAGGAGCAGTTGCAAAGGTTAAAGACTTACATCAAGCTTGGGTGTTGTTGAAAACTACTATCTTGGAAGCCCAGATCAGTTGTATTCCAAGCTTTAAGAAAAGTGGAAGGAAGTCCAAAAAACTGCCGGCATGTTTTAAAGGTGAGGTCAGAGAGGCTGTCGTTGTCAAAAAAGCATCTTTCAGGAAATGGAAAAAAGAGCCAAACGACGAAACCTGGAAACAGCACAAGCACTGACAAGTCAAATGCAAGGCATTGATAAGGCAGGCAAAGGGAGAATTTGAGAAGAAGCTTGCTGCGGAAGCAAAAACGCGAAATAAAGACTTTTTCAAGTACATTCGTAGCAAGAAACCTGTGAGAGAGTCACTTGGCCCATTAGATGATAGAGGGGTTAAAGGGGCACTAAGAGGCGACAAGGCGATAGCGGAGAGACTGAATGAATTCTTTGCTTCGGTCTTTACTGAGGAAGATGTAGGGATGTTACCCATGATTGAAATGGTATTTAAAGGTGCGGAAGAATTGAAGGAAATATCGATACATCAGGAAGATGTATTACAACTATTAGATAAACTGAAGAGTAGCAAATCACCTGGGCTGGATGGTATACATCCAAGGGTGTTGAAAGAACTGAAATAGGAGATTGCAGACCTGCTATTAGTAATCTGTGAATTTTCATTAAAATCATCTGTAATACCTGAAGATTGGAGGATTGCAAATGTAATGCCTATTTTTAAAAATGGTTCCAGGGGTGATCTGGGAAACTACAGACCAGTGAGCCTGATGTCAGTACTGGGAAAAATGGTAGAAACCATCATAAAGAAGAAAATTACTCAGTATGTAGATAGTCATGGCCTAATGGGAGACAGCCAACATGGCTTTAGACAAGGAAGATCTTGTCTTACTAATCTGTTATGGGTTTTTTTGAAGGTGTGAATAAACAGGTGGACAAAGATGAGTCGGTTGATATAGTGCATCTGGACTTTCAGAAAGCTTTTGACAAGGTCCCTCATCAGAGACTTTTGGCAAAACTAAAGAGTCATGGGATAGGAGGCAGTGTACTATTGTGGATCAGGAACTGGTTAAAAGATAGAAAGCAGAGGGTAGGCTAAATAGCCAATTTTCCCAGTGGAAAAAGGTGAATACTGGTGTACCCCAGGGATCTGTGCTGGGTCCGCTGCTTTTTGACATATTCATAAATGACCTGGAAAAGGGAATAACTATGGTTACACAATGCAAGTTTCCAAATTAGGAACCACCACCCAAGAAAAAGATTTGTGTCATTGTGGATAACATGTTAAAACTCTCCGCCCAGTGTGCAGCGGCAGCCAAGAGAGCAAATAGAATGCTAGGTATCATAAGGAAAGGAATGGAAAATAAAACAAAAGATATTATAATGCCTCTATATCAGTGGTTCTCAAACCCAGTCCTGGGGGCCCACCAGCCAGTCAGGTTTTCAGGATATCCACAATGAATATGCATGAGAGAGATTTGCATGCCTTCTACTTCTAGTATATGCAAATCCCTCTCATGCATATTCATTGTGGATATACGGAAAATCCGACTGGCTAGTGGGCCCCCAGGACTTGGTTTGAGAACCACTGCTCTATATCGTTCCATGGTGAGACCCCACCTTGAATATTGTGTGCAATTCTGGTCGTCGTATCTTAAAAAGGATATAGCGTTATTATAAAAGGTTCAGAGAAGAGCCACCAAAATGGTAAAGGGGATGGAAGGATACTCCTGTGAAGAAGGGCTAAAAAGGTTAGGGCTCTGTTACCTGGAAAAGAGACGGCTGAGGGAAGATATGATAGAAGTCTATAAATTAATGAACGGAGTGGAACGGGTAAACGTAGATTGATTGTTTATGTTATCAGAATATAGAAAGACTAGGTGACATGAAATGAAGCTACAGGGTAAACTATTTAAGACTAATAAAAGAAAATATTTTTTCACTCAACATGTAATCAAACTCTGGAATTTGTTACCGGAGGATGTAGTAAAGGCTGTTAGTGTAGCTGGATTTAAAAAAAGTTTGGACAATTTCCTGGAGGAAAGGTCCATAAACCATTATTAAGAAGGGACCCAGGATATCGATGCTTGACCCAGTACAAGCATTGTGGAACCTGTGTCTTTTGGGGAAACTGCTAGGTACGTATGACCTAGATTGGCCACTGCTGGAAACAGGATACTGGACTTGATGGACCTTGGTCTGACCCAGTAAGGCATATCTTATGTTCTTATGTAATTTTGGTTACAAGATGCAAGGTTCCACATTAGGAACTACCACCCAGGATTTAGGCTGCGTCATGAATAATACGTTGAAACCCTCTTCCCAGTGTGCAGTGGCAGCCAAGAAAGCAAATAGAATGCTAGGAATCATAAGGAAAGGAATGGAGAATAAAACCAAGGATATTACAGTGCCTCTGTTTTGTTCAAAGGTGCGACTGCACCTTGAATATTGTGTGCAATTCTGGTCGTCATATCTTAAAAAAAGGATATAGCAGAATTTGAAAATGTACAGAGAAGAGCCATCAAAATGGTAAAGGGGATTGAAGGATACCCCCAAGAGGAAACATTTAAAAGGTTAAGGCTCTTCAATTTGGAAGAGAGATGGCTGAGGGGAGATATGATAGAGGTCTATAAATTTAATGAATGGAATGGAGTTGATTGGTTGTTTTACTCCATCAAAAAGTAGAAAGACTAGGGTTCATGCAAGGAAGCTACAGTGTAACCCATTTAAGACTAATAAGAGAAAATATTTTTTCATTCAACACGTAATCAAGCTCTGGAATTTGTTACCGGAGGACGCAGTAAAAGCTGTTAGTGTAGTTGGGTTTAAAAAAAGGTTTGGAAAAGTTCCTGGAGGAAAGGTCCATAAACCATTATTGAAGAGGATCCGGGAAATCCACTGCTTACCCTAGGACAAGCATTGTGGAACCTATGTACCTTTTTGGGAACCTGCTAGGTATTTGTGACCTGGATTGGCCACTGTTGGAAACAGGATACTGGGCTTGATGGACCTTGGTCTGACCCAGTATGGCATTTCTTATGGATTAAGCTCCCATGCTAGCCAGGTAGAAACAGACTTGAGCAACGTTCAATAATATGATATCACTCAATATATCTGCTGGTGCAGTTCTGAGAGAAGCCATTATTTGTCTGCCTCTAGCAGGTGGCAAGGTGTTTGGACTGGTGCAGCAGTGCAGATAGAGCTGTCTCCACTGGCCTGTGTGACTGAGACTTTTAGGCCCATCATTGCTCGGAGTTCTGGCACATCTCTGTCTTCTGGATCTAGCAATTGCAATGTGTCCATTGTTGTTACCCACTGATTTATTTATTTATTTATTTACATTCTCTTATATACCGCGCTATTCTGCATCAGTGCGGTTTACATTGAACAAACTGAAATTACATTGAACAGGGCATTATAACTTGGAGATAACTATTTTACAGGGAACATGGGCTATGGAGGGTTAAGTGGCTTGCCCAAGACCACAAGGAGCACCTGTGGGACTAGAAACCCCAGTCCTTCCGGCCCAAGGTTGCTGTCCTCTAGTGGGATTTGAACCCCCGACCTTCCGGCCTGAAGTACCTTGCCCCAACCACTAGGCCACTCCTCCACTCCTGATGAGCCTAAGAGGAACAGGAGGACTTCACACAGCCCTTGAGGGGTTTGGTAAGTTGGACCTAGGTGCCGCCCCCCCCCCCCCCTTGCCCTCTTGCTTTCTTTCTGTCTGCTTGCTAAATTGTTTGTTTAGCAGAAAAAGAATTTAGAAAAACATTCTATTCAATGGGACTGTATTTGGCTGTCTGAGGTACTTTTATAAAGTAGCTTAAAAAAAAGTTAAGTTTTCTTCAGCAGCAGAACTTCCTAAGCCTGTGTAGGCAGCTAGCAAAGTCCTGCGTTGTTTTCCTCAACCGGCCTGTCAGGTTCTGGGATTTCCATTTCACAGCTGCTGTGCCTTTATTTGCACCTGTGCTGTTCTCTTAGATGTTTTTTTTTCATTGTCTGTACCTTTATTTTTTGTTTCTCCTCCCCCTCCAGCAGTTCTTTATCTTCGCCTCATGGAGCACTGCTGGCATGCCTGCTTTTAGATTTAAATACAGGGTTATGCCTTGCACTCCCGAGGGGCTCATACTGTAAGTAAACTGTTGTGGCATATATTAAAAAAATAAATAAATAAAAAGCTGAGAGTAGGGCTAAATGGCTCTTGGGCGAGCTTCTTTAGCATCCTATCTGATGGGAATGCCCAAAACTGATCTTCTTTGTCTTTTTTTTCCCCTCCTCCTCCCCCCCCCCCTGTCATTGTTGGGACCCCATGCTGATTCTGGTAACTCCTGAGTCCTGTAAATTCTTCCTGTTTGTGAGGCAGGCGGTCCTCTTGAGTTTCAGCTGAGCACAGAAGAGGCGTGTAGAGGCTTTGACTCTGACCAGCAGCCCCCCTCGAGCCATTCAGGGCTCCAAGGCTCCCTTTCTGCTGGTTTTGAGCAGCCACTACTGAAACAGCTCACAGTCTGTTTTAGGACCTTTCTTGCTGCTTAGCAGACCCCTGTTGCAGGGTTTTGAGGTCCAGGTCTTCCCTGCAGGGGACCCAGAGTCCAAGCACACCTATTTTGCAGGCAGTAATGGGATCGAGGCCCCTTTGCCCTTGCACTCATCTGTTTCTCTGGGAGCTCTGCCTTATCCCCTATGGGGGTTGGTTGAGAGGCTCAAGGGTAATCCAGAAGTTAATTTTGAGGAAGATGGGGTGATTCCCCTGGTTGGGTAAGAACTCCCTGTTCCACATATTTCATAGACGGATCCTTTTTTTTTCTATCCTTTTAGTATGCTATGACAACTGTGCATATGGTAGAGCCTGCCTCTCAATAGAAAAAAATAACCACTTTTGTAAAGGGAGGCGCTGTGCTCAAGAAGCCTCAGGTTTGAAAGGCCAAGCCCCTCCTTAAGAATGCCTTTCTAACCACCACTGCTGTAGGTTCTCTAGCAGTGCTGTGTGCAGGTTTGGTGCCAAGCCCTCTTATGTTTGATCTAGTTGCTGCTGGATGGCCTATGGAAACTGCCCACCTAGGTGGCCAATGCCCTCTAAGACTTGATCAGAATTTTTCCCCCTCCAGCAGTGGTAGTAGTAGCCAGATGATAGCTCTGGATCTGCACTTGGTCAGTGGATGCTGCCTTCCAAGTTGCGGCTGAACAAATTCATTGAGGTGGGCCTGGTGAAATGGTGAAGGTCCTTGGGGAGGATCTCTCATAGGGACTGCTTGAAGATGGGCCTAGAGATGCCAGGAGTATCTTTTGTGGGGCCATGTGTACAGCATGAAGATTCCCTCGAACTGCTAAGAGTCTGAACAAGACATGGTCATTCTTTTTCCACCATGGCTCCTTTTGGGAGCCAATGATCCTCTGTGATGAGTTCCAGTGGTCCCTCCTGAGATGCAGCCAGTTGGGATGTGGCTCCAATTCTTTCTCTTTTTTTGAATGGACCCATATCACATCAGACAAGTAGATTCTCGGGATCCTCTGTTTAGGTTGGAGAAGTATTAGCTTGTCCTGCGAGTTGCCTGCCTCCTAGCCCTAAGGTCACTAGTTCAGGCCAGTCTGGAAAATAAGATGCAGATTATGACAGTGTGTTTATGGGACTCCCTGCAGATCCCTGCCCAGGCTGGTGATGTTTGAGGAAACTCTCCTGCAATTGCAGGCTATTTATACCTATGCCCTGTGCAAAGTGGGGCTGGGGATGTTCTTTATCTCTGTAGTGGTGCCCAGGAAGGGAGGTTTCTTCCAGCATATCTTGGATCTAAAGGCAGCTGTTGCTGAACAGAGTTCTTCATTTCTGTATGGGTCTGTCATTGAAATGATCAGGCAGTGGGTGTTTCTTACCTCCTTAGATCTCACCAAAGCATATTTTCACATTCCCATGTGGTAGCAGCTTCAGCGGTTTCTCCACTGCTTCTATGTTCTGGGCTACCATTTCTAATTCTGGATCCTGCCCTTTAGACTAGCCATGATTTCATATACCTTTTTCCAAAATAATGATGGTAATACTGTCGTTTTCTGTGCAAGCAGGGAATTCAGCTTCACCCATACCTGAACATCTGGCTGATCCTTTAGACTCTCGGGAGACATTTCTCCCTTCATAGAGGTGAAGCTGTCCAGTCTAGCTGTGTGCTCATTTTTGTCTTGGACTCTCTCTCATTATGGTATTGAAGGCACTGAAAGAGGCTTTCCTTTGAGGCCATTTGTGAGGCTTCCCTTAAGGATTCGACCCATAAGGTGTGTTTTTCTGGTGGCTATAGCATCTGCCAGAGGGGTGTCTGAGCTGCAGGTCCCAACTTGCATGGAGTCTTTCTTGGTCGTCTTTTTGATAACTTCCATCTCCTTACTTGACTGTATTGTTCTTCTCCAGAAGGTGCTGTCTGTCCTTTCATCTTAACTAGACTATAATTCTGCCTTCCATCCCTCTTGGAGGAGGATCTTCAGAATGATCCATTGCTGCATCTGGTGGGTATGTGGAGGGTGTAGATAATTCCTTCCACCAGTCACATTGTCTGTCTTTCTGTCTGTCCTCTGTGGTCCAAGGAAAATGACTGGCAGCAGCCAAGTCCTCTATTGCCCTTTGGATTAAGGAGGCCACTGGGTCAAGTTACTTCTAGCTGGTAAGTGTGTGCTAGAGGGGTTGCAGGCCTTTTGTGTGGCATCTGCCTTGGTGTCACCACGGAACACCTGTAAAGAAGCTTCCTGGTCTTCACTGAGCACTTTTGTGAAGTACTGAAGATTACTCTTAGGGGTCAGTACAGATGACGCCTTTTGGCAGGGTAGTTGTCCAGAGCATAGTCTTTCTTCCATCTTGGGTTCTGACTGCTTGGGTATATCCCACACCTCTGCACTGGTCTAGCAGGATGATAAGGAAAGAGAAATTTTACATTCCTGATCGTTTTCTTACTTGAATCCTGCTAGACCAGTCCAGAACACATCTTCCAAGACTTTTTCTACAAGTTGGAAAGCCCTTCTGCTTATTGATGGCATTTTCTGTATCAGCATCTGACAGTCATTTATGGTAAGAGAGCCAAATACCTGTTTAAAATATTTATTCCAGAGTTGAATTGCTAGTTAATGTCATGCAATTTTGAGTTTTTCAGTCTTGCTTACTGCTTGGGAAATATCATCCTGGTTTTTCTCAGTGCTGCAGTAGCAGATATCCCAAGTGATGAAATCACTGAAAGTTGCTCTGTTTCTGCCAGCTGGCAAAGAAGCATAGCCTACATATCTGACTGGTATATTAGGATTCAAGGAAAGAAAATTTAGCAGATTTATGTAAACTTTCTCCTTTTCATTGTCTTCATTATAATTGAAAGATTTAATTGATTATAATTATATTTTGTCATATCTCAGTCAGACTTGGTTTACCCCTGTCTGTAGTGCAGTATATATGTTAAGAACTCTAAGCAAACAGAGTGGGTGTCGCTCTCTTTAACCATCATCAGGGCTGGTCCAAGGGTTTCTGCTGCCCTAGACAGAAGCCCTGGCCATGCCGCCGTCATCCCCACAAGCCACGCCCCCCTGTACTGACATGCATTACCGCCCTCCCCCCCCCGCTACTGCTGATTCTGGTGATGGGGTTGGGGGGGGGGGGGCGCTGCTCGGCTTGGTGGCAGGCCATTTGAGCTGAAGCACATGGCCTGCCACCAAGCCTAGCCATCCTCCTCCCCTGCCGCCGGAATCAGCAGCAATGGGGGGCAGCATCGCTGCGTGGCTCAGCAGTTTTGGGGGGGGGGGAAGGGCATCTTGACTCAATGCACAGAGGGGGGGGGGGGGTGGACAGGCCACCGCTGACCATCATTAAACAACATGTAAACACTTATGGTCCCATGTCTTCCCAAATATGAAGAAACAATTTTCCCTCACTTTGGAGGAACCAGGAAAACCATGAACCATCTTTTCTCAGCCTGCTAAACTGAGAGACCTTTCTCTTCACAGAAGTTAACTGACTCTGCTCCTTTTATCCGTTCCCTTTTCCTGGAATGTGCATCCACTCCCCTCTGCATTGACCACCAAGGTCCGTTGTAGAGGAGTGAGACCATACAGTGGTTAGATTGCAGTAAAGCTCCTTAAGAGGTTGTCAGCTACAAAGCATGTTCTTCTCATTTGTGCTCACGCTGGTTTGTCTGGTGTGTCCTTTGCTTCCCTCCTCAACAGCGCAAGATTTGTGGTAATCCCATCTGGATTTTTGTGGCAAATATCTCTTCTTTTTAATAGAAGCAAGGTCTTGGTCACATTCATAGACGGCAATGCCTTTAGTTTAGGAAACCATCTTCCTTAAAAGTGAGGAATATCATAAGAGTCACGAACCATCTGGGCAGTCTGTGATATCAGGCCGAATATTGCTAGTTGTTAGTAAAATGAATTATTCAGATAATGTTCAGACCACGAACTACAACTGCAGTGTGTAGTGAAATTGTCTAAATCAAAATGTTGATAAGAATCCTAATCTAAACAGCATGCCAATATGCTGACTATACTACTCATGCTGTTACCTGTATGGATAGCATCACTGAATGGATGTATTAATTTAATCACTGTCGCTTAAATTTAATATGACCACTATGCCAGCTGAAATTGCAGCCTATAGACTGTCAAGGGTGTGTACTTGGTATTTTTGCCCCATTCATGTATATAACAGAACTTGTGGTGTTGTACATTAATATGTCTGCTTATCATTAAATCTTGGTCAAGGCTTAGTTGTTTCTATGATAGAATACCTGTGATCTAATAAAATTTGATTTTCTTTCTTCCTTGAGAAAGCAGTATCTGGATTTTTCCATAATTGTTTTTGTTTTTTAAAATGTATTACTTTTTTTTTTCTTTAGGTTGAATTCTCATATCCTCCCCTAATTCCAGAAGAGGGACATGATAGCCACAGTTTGCCAGAAGAATGGAAGTACTTGCCTTTTCTTGCACTGCCAGATGGAGCGCATAACTACCAAGAAGGTACAGAGTCTACTAAAATAATCTGGAAGTGAGTGCAGTGGCTAATGGGTCTACAGGTGTAATTGTGTAGCTTTAGGTTACCAGAATCAATAGGTAAAGACCAGTTTTACCGCTAGTATGCAGTTATGCAGAACTTGACAAATCCCAGTCTTCAGGTCAGCATGTCGACTAAGAATTTCGGTCTGGCAACTGAAATATTTTCTGCCCTTCGCCTCCATGTTTTTTACTGTTTGGCAACAGCCATTGCTGTTTGAGCAGGATCTGCCCCCTCTATGTACAGCGTATCTCTGTGAAAGTCTGAGCCACAGGAACTCTTACTGGTCTCATGAGAATTGAGAACCGAAGGCCAACAGAATTACTGCACACTGACTTGGGCTCAGATAGAGCTATGTTGTGCAGGGAGGAGGTAGTTCATGCTCAACATAAGGTCTGAAATTTTGAAATGAGGCACCCAAGGCAACCCAAGAAAGAGGAGCAGCACAGCGGCCAGGAGGGAAGAAACTTTCTCCCACTGCCATTTCTACAATGGCATTGATTGGGAAAGTAGTAGCTGAGGATTGGAAGAAGGGAACTGGAGGATGAAGCTGGGACTGTGGATTGAGAGAAGAGTACTAGAGGCTGATGCTGAGGACTAGGGTTTGGAAGAAAGGGGCTAGAGGCAATGTAGGAGCTGGGGATGGGGGGTGATGGCAGACTGGCTTGCTGGGGCAGGGATAGGAACTGGAAGGACTGATTAGACTTGCTGGGGATTGGGTAGGGACTAGAAGGGAAGGCTGACTGTCTTTCTGTGGTATGGATGAGAATTGGGAGGGTTAGGGACTGTAGGTGGCCAACTTACTTTTTGAGTGATAAGAACTATTTAGTGGGGGTAGGAGCTGAGGTGTAGTGGACTTGATTTCTGGGACAGAGATAAAAACGGGGGTGGCTGACTGGCTTGCTGGGGAAGGGAGTGAGTAAGGAGTGGGATGTAGCTAACTGGCTGGCTGGGGAGGGGCTTGGGCTGGGGCTGGAAGGAGGCTGGCTGGGGCTGGAGTGTGGAGGCTGTGGCTAGGGGGCTGGTTGATTTTTAAGAGAGGAGGAAGATTGGTGGGGAGAAACAGGATACAGGAGGACAGGAGGGAGACTAGATGACAAAAGGGTGGAAGAGAAAGATTGGGTGAGAAAGGGGGGCTTCTGCTGTGCACGTCTGTCAGTGGCCTGTGGTGGTGCTTGATTTACTAAGCTTTCTTTTTCCTTAGACATGGAATGGGAAAATTTAGCCTGGGCAAATTGACCCCCCCTCCTCCCGCTCAACTTAAGTGGAGACATGGGGTGGGGGGTGGGTAGGGGAAGGATTCAGATGTTGGCTCCTAAGGTTTTGGGCTGGCTCTTAAAATCAAAGAACTTGTAGAGGCCTGCAGTTTTGTTCCCTTAAAAATGAATAAACTATAAAACCACTTTATACGAGTAATACATGCATGCAAAGGAAGACAGAGTTGACGTAAATGTAATGTTTTTTTTCCCATTAACTCTATACTGTATGTATAATAGTGGTAGGGTGCTGCCAGCTGTCTTGTTGAAGGGCAGTATGTACAGGTGCAAACTCCCCCAAACATTGGATTCTTTGGCCAGTGTGTGTGGGCTGCACCAGAGAGAGGCTATGGGGGAAAACTGTCCTGTTTTCCATAGGCCTCAGATGTATGCAGTTTTTGCACTAGCCTCAGAGTGTGAATGACAGCTGGAGACAAGGCGGAGAGTGACTGCTGGTTGAGATTGGGATTAGGGTGAAGGGACAAACGTTCAGGATAGAGAGAAATGGAGTCTAGCTGGGAACACGTTACTTAGCAGAGATGAAGGGAGTGAACAGGCTTCACCAGGCATCAGCTAGTATATTTCTACTTCCATTTTATCTGGTATTGTCTTCTGGTGCATTTCAAAAATGCAAAAAACACTATTTTAAGTTTTGCATCTGTCTGTCATACGTGTATATTGTGAATGAAAGATAAGAATCATTTAAATATATGAAACATAGAAATATGACGACAGAAAAAGACCACATGGCCTTTCTAGTCTGTCCTTCCATATCAAACAATAGTAGGGAAAATCTTTTTAGAGAATTTTTTAATTTTGACAAAAAACATCCATATTCAGTCGCGTAACTGGCGAAAAACTGGTCTCAGAACTTTGTCCACCATTCAGACTGCCGTCTTTCTTAATGGCGTATTAGAACATCAGTGACCAGCTTCCATTTTCAGAACTCGCCATTGCGCTTTTCATTTGGTACACTCCCACTAGTAGTCGCCAAAAAACCGGCTTATCTTTTTTTATCTCAAAACCGGAATACTGATTCAGCGGCAGTCACTACCAAAACTTCAAAACTTCAAAACTTCAAACTCATTCAATTCTGTCAGGTTCAGTGAAGATAGTATTTTTCAAAATAAACGAGCATGACAGAAATTCTGTACTCTTTAACTGTCGCTCTAGTGGGAGCTCCCCGCAGCTGTAAAAAGCTCTGTGTTGATCTCAACGCTCTACCGGGGCACCACTGAGGCGTTTCACGGCCACACTTTCATCAGGAGATCTCTTCCACAGTAATCTAAAATTTAAAACACAAAACATCTATTGTATCTAAACCCTCTTACAACTATCCCCTCACTACTAGAGAACCCCACGTATCCCAAAATTTTAAAATCTTTCACTTACTACACCAATGCTGCCCACGTCTACCTTAGAGTTCTTTTCGGTTCTTTTAGGTGCCGCGCATGCGGAGTAATCATTCTTGACTGACCTTTAAACCTCCCTATGTGTCACTCAAGAACATGGACAATGACACGCGCTGTGATGCTCCTCCCCAAGGGATTTTAAGCTCTCTAGATACTAGACATAGAATAATATTTGAATTCAATTTTAAGAAACCATAGGGTTAAACCCCAATGCGGGTACCTATTCAAAAGTTTTTAGCCAGGTTGCAAGACTGGCTAGCTGGCAAAATTTTGCTCTATCTGATATTCAGTGGCACTAACCAGTTAGTGCTACTGAATATCACCACAGACCACCTTAAAATTTGTGCTTTGTTTTGGTGCGGTCTGGTCAGAGCTGGGGCCATCCTGGTACCTATCTGATTAGTGTTGATATTCAGCCGCTAATGGAACAGGCCATCCACAAAAAATTAGGACAGGACAACGACTGTGCTAATTTTATGCAGTTTTTGCTGTCTGGTTAGTGGTTGAATATTGCTACTAACTGGATAGCAAAAGTGTGGGTTGCGAAAACAAATATTCTGCACTGGATGCCAGATGGGCTCCAGCACCAAATATCTTTTTTTTAGCTTCGGCGGTGCCAGCCAGATGCTTTAAAAAAATGCTGGCCACTACTGCTGAATATTGACCCCATGTGTTTTTTTTTTTTTTTTTTGCTGTGCTTTTTTTTGGGGGGGGGGGGCGGGGGGCTCTCTGTGAGGATTGTTTTTCTTTTTAACCCTTTGAAGGCCTACTTTAAATTTTTAATCCACATTCTGCAGCCGGGTTAATTTTTGCATATTTCAGGAAAATTGTACCCGTCTTATTCAATATGTTCTAATAGCGATTGTCCTTCTGCTATGGCCATGTATTACATACCATTTGATAGGAATATTTAGTCAGAATTTTGGATCCCGAGAGTTTTGGGCTTGGCCTGGAAAGGGTTAAATAAAAAAAAAAAAGAGAGCTTATAGAGAACTTGGGAAGCAGACTGTGGCAGTGAGGTAAGGAGTTATCCTATAGAGTGCCAACAATCTAGTGAGGGAAAAGCAGATTTCCCAAAGTCTGGCAATGAGCATTCTGTATGTGCCAGATCGTGGCAACAGGTGTGGAAGCTGATACCACGAGCAGCACAGTTGGCTCCTTTTGCCCTACTTGCGATGGGGACACAACCCCATCAGTTTTTTTTTTTTTGTTAAGTTAAGCGCTCTTTTCCAGCCTGTAATTTGGTATCCAAAGCATCTGAGGGAATGGCTCCTGCTGTGGTCACTATTTACATGCTGGCAAGAATAGTGGACATTTTAGGTGCAGAGTGCAAGTTTCCTGGGTAATACCAAACACAGCAGCAGTTGGGAATTCTCAGGGGACATGTTCTGGAACAGTTATACGTATATGTGCTGGAATGCTCTGTGGTGCAATATTCTGAGTAGAAGTGCCAGACTACCTTTTTTTTGTGTGTAGAATATTGGTGCTGCTAAGATAGACCTCATGTGTTTGGCTTGCTCTCCTTGTTTAGTATACTTTTTTTGTGCACAGCTCATTTGCATACAGCATTGCTGAGCAAACTTTCTGTGCTAAACTTGCTTAGGAAACCTTGCTCGTGAGCTTTAGCACTGGGCTCTAACGCAGGTTTTTTGCCTAGAGCCTTCAGTGTAATCTTCCTTCCAATAGGCATCTGAACTAGTTTCCTGAAGAAGGGCCCCTGCAAAGCATGCAAGACTTTTCTACTCCTAGGCTACAATCCACATCTGATACACTGTTGCGAACAAGCAGGTCCTCCGCTTTGCACACCATTCTGATGATGGTCTAAATTCAACATATCCTGTGTAATTCTGCCATACACACAGAACTTCCCATAGATTTTTCCAGGGCACTCCATAGTCATTAGCTTCTCCCTGCTCTAACTGCTACTACTACTACTTATCATTTTTATAGCACTACAAGGCGTATGTGATGCTGTTCATATAGGAGACTGTCTTTGCTCCTCAGAGCTTGCAACATAATCAATATGAACACCACCACAAAACTGGAGACTAGACCATGATAAGATTCACAAGTGGTGGTCAAGAGAGTGAGGGGCATCAGGATCCAAATGCAGCCTCAAAGAGATGGGCTTTTAGCCTGGATTTGAATAGGGCTAGAGAAGGAGCCTGATGTACAGACTAAGTTTATTTCAAGCACATGGAACAGCAGGGTGGAATGAATGAAGTCTGGAGTTGGCAGTGGCAGAGAAGGGCACAGATAAAAGGGATCTGCCAGAAAAGAAGCTGTGCCTTTTCAAGCTACAGGGCCACTGTGAAGAGGAAGAGCAGCTCCTGAAGAGCAGATCTTCAGTGTAGGCATCAGCCAGTCCAGGAGATCCTCTTCCTTGGATGTTACTTATGCTCCCTTAAGCAGTGCCTTGGAAAGCCCCATCATGAAGAACGAAGGTGTGAATCTTGGCTAAAACATGATTTAAAGCACAGCTGTTTTTAGCCTCACAACACTGAGAAGCTGTAACATGCCAAATGGATGGTTTGAAGTCCATGTCTAAGCACAATCATCTAAGCACAGAGGTTGCATAGTTATACAACACAAAAGTGTAGGAAGCTTGGGGATGTTTTGTCCCAATCTTCTGTCGGAGCCAGCCTAACCACTAGGCAAACTAGGTGGTTGCTGAGGACGGCAACTTCTGGAGGGCAGCAAAAGCAGGGCATTCAAAGCTAAATAATTGAGTTTGACAGCCAGAGGGGGTGTAAAGCTTGAAGTTCACCTAGGCAGCAACACCTTGGACTAACACTCTAGGGCTGGCCCTGTATCATGTGCATAAGAAGACTCCAATATCCTTCCATGCAGTAAATGTTCTTGTGCCATCTTTGGTGCCAGGTCCCTCATGGTTATTTATAGCCTATTCATTTGCACAGAGGTCAACTCAGCATAGCCACTCTTTTTTGGCACAAACCAAGGGCAAACCTCCTTTTCCTCACATTACCTGTACAATTTACTATGCCTCTCCTCGACACAGTATCTCATTGCTGGAGAATTCCACAGTTCAAGTTTCCATTAGATTTCCTCTGTTATTTAGATGCCCAGATCCCTAGTCTTCTACATAAGGTCCTCCTGTAATTCCTCAGACAGCTTGCATTTAGACCACCTTGAATAATTTTGTGTCATCCACAAATTTGATCACCTTAATTTCTGTTCTCTTTACAAGGTTACAAATTTATTTATTTAACAATTTTCTATGCCACTTTTCTTACATTCAAAGCGGTTTACAATGAACGATAAACAAGGAACGTTAAATAGAACAAAGGCAATAAACTTGGAATTAACAGGGTCATTAACAGTGTTGGTTACATGATATTTTTGTTTTAGATTGTGAGAAATGTTGTCATTGTATGGCTGGGAGTTTAAGATGTTGGATTCAGTATGAGGTAGGTATAGTCAACAGGGAGGAGTGAACTGGTTCATATTTTACTGTAGTGAGTGTGTTTCGCAGGGTGGTAAACGATAATCTCCAGGAACAAGCAGGAATGAGTCTTCACATATGGGGTACGTCGGTACCGACGGAGCCTGCACGGGAATGCTCCCCAGCATCCAATCAGAAAGCTTTTGGGAGCATCCCTCGCGCCTGCGCACTGCCTTCCTGCCTTTTCCACTGCCTCTCCTCAGTTTTCGTTTTTCCGCGGAGCCGGCAGGATGTCCTCCTGTCACCGCAGAAACTTTTTTCTTTAAATTCTTTATTTCTTGTTTTCTTGTGGTCGCGGCTGTTTTTCCCGCCGCCACTGGTACCGCCGGTGGGTTTTTCTTTTCTTTTTCTTAAACTCAGAGAGATTTTTCCCTCTGTTTCTGTCTTAACTTTTTGGGCCTACAAGGCCTCTCTATCATGGAGCCTTCTTCTCCTAAGAAGTGCCTTCACTGTGGAAACACAGTTTTCTTTTTAGACTCCAATGCCTGGTGTCTAACCTGTTTGGGTCCTGACCCTTTTTCCCCTGAACAATCAGGCTGCAAAACTGTGAGAAGAACTTCCCTCTTTCGAGTTTCCCTCGATACCGTTTTCCCTCCCGGAGTGAGGGCACCGGCTTTTTCTTCTCTTCAGGATCAGGTAACCCACAAACAGTCTGTTAAGACTAGCCAATCCTTGAGTGGTACGTCTCATGCCAAGCATGATGACGGCTCCGGCCTTACCCTCAAGACCCCATTGGCTCCGGGCTCCAAAGCATTTCAGGGGTTTCAGGTTGTTCCTGTGGCTCACCCCTCACAGAACATACCTGAGCCATGCTCGGTGGTGGCATCCGCTTCGAGCGATACCGATACCCTGGCATCGGCACCGGTGTTGAGTGTTCCACTCTTCACCAGGGATCGTCATCTGGCGTCCTCGGTACCTTCGGGACCGATCGATACTTTCCAGTATCTGAGCCATGCTCAGGGGGTGGCATCCGCTTCGAGCGGTACCGATACCCCGGCATCGGCACCGGTGTTGAGTGATCCACTCTTCACCAGGGATCGTCATCTGGCGTCCTCGGTACCTTCGGGACCGATCGATATGTTCCAGATTGACTTTCCTGTATCTGAGCCATGCTCGGGGGTGGCATCCGCTTCGAGCGGTACCGATACCCCGGCATCGGCACCGGTGTTGAGTGATCCACTCTTCACCAGGGATCGTCATCTGGCGTCCTCGGTACCTTCGGGACCGATCGATATGTTCCAGATTGACTTTCCTGTATCTGAGCCATGCGCGGGTGTGGCATCCGCTTCGAGCGGTACCGATACCCCGGCATCGGCACCGGTGTTGAGTGATCCACTCTTCACCAGGGATCGTCATCTGGCGTCCTCGGTACCTTCGGGACCGATCGATATGACCCAGATTGACTTTCCTGTATTGGCAACATCGCCGATACCACCACCGACGTCGGTACCCTCTAGACATGCATCGATAGACTCGCTCCCTTCGATGCCGAGTCTGGAATCGATATCTAGTCTAGATGACTGGGTACCGACGCGTCTCGGAACCGACCCTTATTGTTTCCAGATACGCAGTACCGAGGATATTCACCAAGCGTTTCTGATTCCCTCGGTACCGCTTGAGCAGCCTCCGATGACTGCCGCGATGGCGTTACCATCTCCAGTTCTGACTCAGCTACCGGTATCGGTATCGATGTCGGTTCCTGCAGTTACATCGGTACCATCGATCCTTTCTATGCCTAGTTTTGAATCGATACCTGGCATGGACGATGCAGTATTCACTGCCTCAAATCGTGACTGCCAGTACCACTATCCTTCTAGTGGGGGGGGGGGGGGGGGTTTCTGCACCAGACCAGTACATCCTCTGGTGCTCAGGCTGCTCCTTCAACCTTAGCCTGCCCAGGGATAGTTCCCATTGGAGATCCCTCTTTTCAGAAATTTCTCCTTGACATGGCAATATTTCTTGCTATTCCTATCCCTGGCTATGATCCTACTTGAGGCTCTCCTGCAGAAAAGGAAAATATGATGCTTCCTTTACATCATTCTTTGCAGGATCTTCTTCTGAGAATATGGGAATCACCTTTAAGGGTTCCCTCACCTTCTACAGCAACTAATGTTCTGTATCAGGTGCCCCCCTCTCCAGGATTTCAAAAACCTCAACTTCCCCATCATTCCATTGTAGTGGAATCAGCAATGAGGAAGGTAAAAAGCAAGAAGAAGCATTCTTCTTATCCGCCAGGTCGCGCATCTAGAGCACTTGATGCCTTTGGACGTCAAACCTTCCAAACATCTATGCTGGCATCAAGGATTATCTCTTATATTTTTTATATGAGTCTATCTCTCCAGGAGGTCACAAAGAAATTATCTCTTTTGACTCCTTTTCTATCAGAGCCTAAGGCTGCAGACTATTCCTTGCTTCTTAGTCATAGCCAGAATATCTCTTGGTTTCTTTCTCGTGCTTCTCTAGACTCTTTTGAGTCTGTTAGCAGATCCTCTGCTATTGCCATTAGAGCACGTCGTAGAGCCTGGCTCCAAGCTTCAGACCTGAGCAGATGGGCACAACACACACTGGGTAATTCTCCTTGTACTGGAGAAAATCTCTTCAATAAGGAGGCTTTACATCAGGTTGCTCATTGCTCCACTGACTTTCCTGGTTCTAGGAACCATCCTAAGCCGCCGCCTTCCCCAGGAGGTAGGAAATCTCTACCAAACCTTCTTTCCCCAAGAAAAGGAGGTTTCACTCTTCTCCTGCCCATTATCCCGATGTACCCAAGCAGGGGACACCTCGTCCTGGTCTGAAGAATCTAAACTCTAACCAGTCTAAGCATACCCAGCAACCATAGGTTCCTAATTTGGGAGATACCACCACACATACGTGGTCCTCTTCACGCCCAAGGGTGCCATCTTGTCTCAGTCTCCTTTTTTCCATGAAGCCTTCTGGATGTCTGTTCAGTTTTCCCTGGAAAAAGTGTCTTTTTTTTTTCATAGTACATGTACTGGTTCCTTTCCCGCCCCCGAACCAGCTTGCCTTGGCATCACTCCTCAGGTTCGTTCTATTTTTCTCAAGGTTACCTCGAATGGTGCTTCACACTCTTTTTTGACTGCAAGCCACAGACCCATGCCTATGTGGACAGGCCCCCTTTTCCCAATGGCCTCCAGTGGTTTAAAGAAATGTGATCAGTGCGGTAAGATGAATACTCTCACTGATCCTCACGACTGCTGCCTCTGCTTCCTTGGGCTGGACCACGTTGACTTGGACTGCAAACTTTGCAGGGCTGTGACCCCAAGGCCATCAAGAGCCATCAGCTGCAGCAGGAAAAGTTCTTCCACAAGTCCGACTCTGCTCTGGAGTCCCTGACGACACCACACTCCAGGGCCCCCTCCGATATCTCAGCGCCCTGTGATGCCAGGGCTGCCTTGGACTCCTGTCTCCACGGTTCCTCTGAGAATAAATCTCCGGAAGCAGAACGTAAGAAGGCGAAACCCTCGAAGACCGCCTCGGAGGATGGGTCTGGGAAGGCAGGAAAATCCCATTGCAGATCCTGCAGTCCCAAGAAAGCATGGAACATACACAGAAGATCTCTAAAGGAAAAAAAAGGGACTATAATAGTTGATGTGGAAGGGCAGATTAGATAGGCCATATAGTCTTTTTCTGCTGACATGTTTCTGTGTTTCTGTTGTCTGAGGAAATAGTCAAGGCTGTTGATGTAGCTGTGTTTTAAAAGGGTTTATGGACTTTTCCTCCAGGAAAAGGATATAAAAGGACTAGAAACGGTTCAGAGGAAGGCGACCAAAATGATTTGGAGCCTGCATCAGAAGACATATGAGAAGAGACTTGAAGATCTAAATTTGTACACTCTGGAGGAGAGAAGGGAGATATGATTCAGACCTTTAAATACTTAAGAGTATTAACGAACAAGCAAACCTCTTCCAAAGACGGAGAAGCTATAAAACTAGAGGGCATAACATGAAGCTGCAAGGGTGTAAACTGAAAGGCAACGTCAGGAAATACTTTTTCACTGAAAGGGTGGTAGATGCTTGGAATGTCCTCCCGATGGAAGTGGTGGGGGCAAATATAGTGATGGAATTCAAAGTGGCTTCGGACAGACACAGTGGGTCCCTTTATAGTAACAGGATGAAATCAAAATAATCATAACTCTCTTATATCCCAACAAATAGGGGTGATCTACACGGAGTGGTGGGTACACCCTTAACAAAGGCATGGGGAAGGGTGACCTGCACGGAGCGGCAGGGACACTTACACTTACCACCTGGCTGGGCAGACTAGATGGACCATACTGGTCTTTATGTGCCGTCATAAACTATGATCTCCAGGAACAAGCAGAAATGTAGTCTTCACATGGGTATCGTCGGTACCGACTGAGTCTGCGGGGGAACGCTCCCCAGCGTCCAATAGGAAAGCTTTTGGGAGCATCCCACAGCACCTGCGTGCTGTCTTCCCGCCTTTCCAACTGTCCCTCTTCAGTTCTTCATTTTCTGTGGAGCCGACAGGTCACATACTCTGTCACCACAAGATAAATTTCATCTTTAATCTTTGTTTTTGTGGTTGCGTCTGCCTTCCTTCGACGCCATAACGGTACCGCCGGTTCTTTCTTCTTTCTTTAAAAAAAAAAAATAAAATAAAATAAAATTCTAGTTTCTGAGGTGTTTTACTTTAGAAACCTTTTTTCCTTGGTGCCAGGTGCCATTTTGGGCACTAGGCCCAATGTTTTTCTTAAAAATGGAAAAACCTACTTCAGGTTTTAAGAAATGTTCTAAATGTGGCGGTACTATTTCCGTCACCGACAACCATGATTGGTGTCTCAAATGTTTAGGTCCTGACCACTCTATTTCGGAGTGCCACTCCTGTGGAATGATGTCAAAAAGGGGCCAGCAAAACCGAGCTGCTAAACTTAGCACCCTTTTTCCCTCAGACATGGCATCTGTTGCATCGACATCCTCCAGGGCCTCATCTTCCTCCCATGGATCTCAGGTAACTAAACATACATCTAGCCGATCCTCAAAGGGTAGATCTCCTAAGTATCGAGATGCCCCTGGCGTTGCCCTTGAGGAATTTTCACCGGCAAAACTACCCCAGCGGGAGGCTTCGGCTTCCAAAGCACTAACGGGGTTCCAGGATGTTCTCGAGGCCTCAACCTTGGCAGAACTACTGGCGCCATGCTCTGGGGTTCTGGCCACTTCTACTGGTACCGACACCCAAGCATCGGCAGCATCGATAGACCAGAGATTCCTTTCTATTGAACGCAGTCTAGCGACTCTTCTCACGGCTTCGGTACCGTTGAAACCGCTTCAGACACCTCAACCGATACCGGTACCAACACTGGTACCGGAACCTGTACCAACTGCATTAGCATCAGTGGGTATGCCACCCATACCGAGCCATGCGTATGTCTCTGGCATCGACAGATCCGTACCGGAACAATCCGATACCGACTTCGATCGATACCGGTACCGTGCTTTGCATGATCACCGGGATCGGAGGTATTTTGAATCCTCTGAGTCTGAAGACTCCGAAGATTCTGCCGATACAAGAGTACTTATCCCCGAGGATTCCTCTTCTCCTCAGCGCAGAATGTCTCCGCCAGAGGATATGTCCTTTCAGGACTTTATCCGTGATGTGGCCCGAGGCTTTTCCATCACAGTAGCTCCTGAAAAAGAGCCTAGGGCAAAGGAATTGGAAATTCTCCAATACCCTAAGGCTCCCAAAGAGGCAGCTACTCTGCCTATTCATGAGATTTTACATGATTTTATGCTAAGGATGTGGGAAACACCTTTAACCACATTTCCTCATTCTCGAAGACTCGATACCATGTATCGAGTTCCACCTTGTCCTGGCTTTCAAAAAACTCAATTACCACACCATTCAATTGTGGTGGAATCAGCCATGAGAAGGATGAAAAGTCCAAAGAGACATGTATCCAATCCTCCAGGTCGTGAATGTAGGACTCTCGATGCCTTTGGGCGTCGATGCTTCCATGCTCTCAGCTAGGTTCAGTTCCTATATCTTGTATATGGGAATGTTCCTTAAAGAGGTCACAGGAGACTTGGAGCTTATGAGCCCCCTCCTTCCTGATGACAAAAGGCAAGACTATCTTACTCTTGTCAAACATGCCTAGGATGTTTCCAAGTTTGTAAATCGTGCAGCCTTTGACTGTTTTGAGTGCATAAGCAGAACCTCGGCTATTGCCAATGGTGCACGTCGGATAGCCTGGCTTCAGGCATCTGACTTGGAAATTTGGGTACAGGATAAATTAGGAAACATTCCTTGCACAGGAGAAAATCTCTAAGGCAAGAATTGGCAGGAGAAGGCTAATGAGATAAATGCTGACAATATCACCTTGGATAGACTGTCCAAATCTACAGCCGATCCTGCAAGGAAAAAATTCTCTTAAGAAACCATTTTTCAATAAGAAAATGAAATTTTACCCTTCCTATACCCAACAGGGACACCGTCCAGGTCAGACTGCCCAAAAGGGACAACAGCAACAACCTAGACAACAAAAGAAGCTAAAAGCTGCAAAACCTCAGCCACCTCTGCAGGCTCAGCCTCCTCAGGGGCTTTGACTCCTCCCTAGAGAACTTTGCCTTCCTGCCTCTGAACGGTCCAGAACCCTTAACCATCCCAGGCAGGTTATGTCATTTTGCCCACAGATGGTACCAAATAACAGCAAAAAATTAGACACTGTCCATTGTACGAGAGGGGTACAAGCTTCATTTTCACAGCATGCCCCCTCCTACAATTGTAAGACAGTTCAATTCTCAGACCTCTCTCGACATTCTCTTAGGTCAAGAAGTCACAATGCTCCTTGCTCAAGGAGCAATAGAGGAAGTACCCATTCCCCATCAGGGTACAGGGTTCTACTCCCCCTATTTCCTTATTCCAAAGAAAACAGGGGGACACAGATCCATTTTAGACCTCAGAAAATTTAACAAATATTTGTTCCGAGAGAAGTTCAAAATAGTCTCTCTAGGAACTCTGCTGCCATAACTTCAAAGTCAGGATTGGCTTTGTTCTTTAGATCTCAAGGATGTGTATACTCATATTCTCATCCATCCAAATCATAGGAGATTCCTCCGATTCCTGTTTCAAGGAAAGCACTACCAATACAAGGTTCTTCCCTTTGGCCTGGCTTCTGCGCCAAGAGTGTTCACAAAATGCATGGCTGTGGTAGCAGCATTTCTCCACACTCTGAAAATATTCGTCTTCCCTTACTTCCCAGCTCTGCTCTGTTCCGCACAATGCAAATCCTTCAGTATTTGGGACTGGTCATAACCCTCCCAAAATCCAATCTTGCGCCCACTCAGTCCCTAGAGTTCATAGGAGCTCATCTAGATACCAGACAGACACGGGCTTTCCTTCCGCAGCCTTGCTGTCTTCGCATAGTACAACTAGCTTCCCAAGCAGTGCTCAAACCTTGTCTCACTGCTCGGGAAATGCTATAATTGCTAGGCCACATGGCATCCACCGTGCATGTGGTTCCTTATGCTCGCCTCCATATGCGAGCAGCCCAGTGGACTTTATCCACTCAGTGGACATAGGCCTCAGGCTGCCTGTCGGACAAAATAACAAACTCAAATCGTCTTATTACTTCCCTCCAATTGTGGTAATCACCCAGAAACCTTCTGGTGGGGTCTCCTTTCCAGCAACCCCTATCCCAAGCCACCCTAACAACAGATGCATCACAGGTGGGATGGGGAGCCCACCTGCACGATCTCTCTATCTAGGGTACCTGGACTCCACAGGAGGCCTGTCTTCACATCAACCTCCTGGAGCTCAGAGCAATCTTTTTTGCTCTTCGAGTATTTCACGCCCAGCTCAGCTACAAGACAGTCCTAGTTCAAACAGACAATCAGATAGCTATGTTCTATCTGAACAAGCAAGGCGGAACAGGCTCTCTGTCGCTATGCAACGAAGCTTTGCGACTATGGGCCCTCGCCAGAGAGCATCAGATTCATCTCCTTGCGGTGTATCTTCCAGGCATCCAAAACTCTTGGGCAGACAAACTCAGTCGAGTTAGTCTTCCACACGAATGGTCTCTCCACCCAGACCAGGTTGCCCAAATATTTCAGATATAGACCTCTTTGCAAGTCCGCTGAATGCCAAACTTCCCCGGTTCTGTTCCAGAATTCCAGCTCCATGTTGTCAGGCAAGGGACGCCTTCCTCCTCCACTGGGGTCAGGACTTCCTATATGCCTTCCCACCCATTCCCCTCATCCCCAAAACCCTATTCAAGCTTCAGAGAGACAGAGTTCATATGATCCCCATAGCTCCACGTTGGCCACGGCAAACATGGTACCCTCTGCTCCTACATCTCTCTCAAGCTCCGCCTCTGGACTTGGGATCCGCTCCAGATCTTCTCTCCCAAGAGGACGGGATGCTCTGTCATCCGAATCCCCAGTCTCTGCATCTCGGGGCCTGGTTGCTGAAAGCCTAGAACTTCAGGATCTTAACCTTTCCCAAGAGGTAAAGGATATCCTTCATGCTTCTAGGAAACCCTCCACAAGACGCTCGTATGCCTTTAAGTGGAAAAGATTTACCATGTGCTCGCAGAAGGGTCTTAACCCTCTTGCGATACTCCAGTATTGATTCTAGTGGTATCTCCTTCATTTGTCAGATGTGGGTCTCAAGACAAATTCAATATGAGTCCATCTTAGTGCTATTGCAGCTTCTTACAAGCCTCTAAGTGGACAACCTATTTCCTCTCATCCTCCCATAGCGAGATTTATGAGAGGCCTTCTTTTAACAAAGCCTCCCATTAAGCCACCACCGGTGGCATGGGACTTAAATCTGGTGCTTGGGCAGCTCATGAAACCGTCCTTTGAACCATTAGCCACTACATCTCTGAAATTCCTTTCTTGGAAAGTCATCTTCCTCATTGCAATCACATCAGCACATCGCATCAGTGAATTGCAAGCGTTAGTGGCTAATCCTCTTTATACAAGGTTCCACCATGATAAGGTAGTTCTTAGGACTATCCATACTTTATGCCAAAGGTGGTTTCGCCTTTCCATTTAAACCAAGCGGTTTACCTTCCTGTATTCTTTCCGAGACCTCATGCCTCCAGTGCAGAAAGGAAATGTCATACCTTCAACTGTAAAAGAGCTTTGGTCTTTTACTTGCAAAGGACATAGCAACATAGAAAATCTTCTCAACTCTTTGTTGCTTTTGATCCTAGTCATTTGGGACTTCCAGTTTCCAAAATAACTCTAACTGGATTGCTCATTGCATATCCTTTGCCTATGAGAGTAGGAACCTTCCTCTTGAAGGCCATGTCACAGCTCACAATGAGAGAGTCATGGCAGCCTCAATGGCTCATCTTCACTCTGTGTCTATCGACGACATCTGTCGAGCAGCTACTTTGGCTTCGGTACATACCTTCATAGCCCACTACTGCTTAGACAAGGACTCCCGCCGGAATGCCTTGTTTGGCCAGGCTGTTCTTCAACACCTTTTTGAGACTTAATCAACTCCTACCCACCGTCCCTGGTAGGATGCCAGAGATCCAAGGGGGGAAGTATGGCCCTTTCACAAGGCCTAACAACTTCCTGGGGCCATTTCCCTGGCATCTGCAGCTAGGGAGTCCCCATATGTGAAGACTGCATTCCTGCTTGTTCCTGGAGATAGCGTAGTTACTCACCTGTAACAGGTGATCTCCGGGAACAGCAGGAATTTAGTCTTTACAACCCGCTCATCTCCCCTAGGAGTTGTATCTCTCTCTCTCTCTCTTTTGTCTCAGCTATAAACTCAACTGGAGAGGGACAGTTGGAAAGGCGGGAAGGCAGCTCGCAGGCACTGTGGGATGCTCCCAAAAGTTTTCCTATTGGATGCTGGGGAGCGTTCCCGCGCAGGCTCCGTCGGTACCGACGATACACATGTGATGACTAAATTCCTGCTGTTCCAGGAGATCACCTGTTACAGGTGAGTAACTACGCTTTTCTGTGTTACTATGAAATTGTCCAAACCTTTTATTAAAGTGGACTGGGGAAATCCACTGTTATCCCTGGGATAAGCAGCATGGAATCTCTCTAGCTTTTGGTAACCTGATAGGTAGTTGTGACCTGGATTGAAACATAGAAACATAGGCCATGTGGTCTTTTTCTGTAGTCATTTTTCTATCTAGTCTGTCCTTCCATATCAACAACAGTCCCCTTTTCCCCTTTAGTGATCCTCTGTGTTTGTCCCATGCTTTTTTTGAATTCAGATACTGTCCTTATCTCTACCACCTCCACTGGGAGACTATTCCACAGATCTATCACTCTTTCCGTAAATAAATATTTCTGCATATCACTCCTGAATCTATCCCCTTTCACCCTCATCCCATGTCCCCTAGTAGCAGAACTTGCTTTCAATTGAAAGAGGCTCTCCCCCTGTGCATTTATGCTACTGAGGTATTTAAACGTATCAATCATATCGCCTCTATCCCGCCTTTCCTCTAAGGTGTACATATTAAGATCCTTAAGTCTGTCCTCATATGCTTTATAATGAAGACCACTAACCATTTTAGTAGCCACCCTCTGTACTGACCCCATCCTGTTTTATATACTTTTGAAGGTGCGGTCTCCGGAATTGCACACAATACTCCAAATGAGGTTGCACCAAAGACTTATACAGAGGCACTATCGCCTCCTTTTTTCTGCTAGCCATCCTCTCCGTATGCACCCAAGCATCCTTCTAGCTTTTGCTGTTGCCTTTTCTACCTGTTTAGCTACTTTAAGATCATCAGACACAACCACACCTAGGTCCCGCTCTTCTTTAGTGGACAAAAGTACTTCACCCCCTATACTATATTGCTCCCTTGGACTGACCATTGTTGGAAGCAGAATGTTGTTGTTAAGTGCCGTTGAGTTGGTATCGACTCATGGCGACCCTCTGGATAGTCATCCTAAACTGTGTTCGGTCTTCAGTCGGGCAGCTCATTGTTGACAGAGTGGCATCCATAGCTGCTATTATTGTATTATCTATCTCATTGCTGGCATTCCTCTTTTACGCTGACCTTCTACCTTGCCAAGCATGATGTCTTTCTCTAATGATCTCTCTCTTCGCATGATGTGTCCAAAGTATGAAAGTCTAAGTCTTGTCATCTGAGCTTCTAAAGAAAGCTTAGCTTTGATCTCCTCTAGTACCAACTGGTTTGTTCTTCGGGCAGTCCATGGTATACACAGTATTCGTCACCAGCATCATAATCCAAAGACATCAACTTTCTTCCTGTCTATCTTTTTCACTGTCCATCTTTTGCATCCGTATGACACTATTGAAAATACCGTGGCTTGAATGAGTCAAATCTTTGTATGGAGAGAGACAGCTCTGCTCTTGAGAATCTTGTCTAGATCTTTCATAGTCATTCTGCCAAGAGCAATGCATTGTCGGATTTCTTAACTGCTTGTTGTTTCTTTATTGATAGCTGATCCAAGTAGGTTAAAGTTGTCCACTATTTCAATTTCTTCTCCGTCAGTGATGAATGTTGGTTTTGCAGAATTCTATCAGTCTTTCTCCTGCTTCATTTCTGTTGGCAAGTCCATATTTTCTAACCATTACCGCCTTCTTTGTTGCCAACTTTTATGTTCCATTCACCCATGACTATCAGGATATCCTGTTTGCATGTTCTGTCAATTTCAGCTTGTACTTGTTTGTAGAACTTATCAACTTTGTCCTCTTCTGCAGCTGTTGTTGCGGCATATACCTGAATAATAGTTGTGTTGATGGGCATTCCTCGTAGATGAATAGGAATTAAGCGTTCACTGATTGCATTGTATTTCATTACAGTTCTTGCAAGTTTCTTCTTAATTATAAATGCAACACTATTTCTTCTTTGTCTCATTTGATTTTTGCCATTTGTCTCATTTGATTTTGCCAGTTGTCAGGATCTTTGCCTTCCTTACATTAAGGTGCAGGCCCATTTATGTTCCTTGTTCTTGAGAAGCAAATGTTTCAGATTGTTTTCGCTTTCAGCCAGTAATGTGGTATCATCAGCATAGGGAAGGTTGTTGAGTCTTCCACCAATCTTCACACCTTCGTTGATTTCATACAGTCCTGCTTCTCTGATGATCTGCATATAAATTAAATAGGTAGGAAGGAAATTATGCAGCCTTGATGTATACCTTTACTGATTTTAAACCATTCTGTTTCTCCTTGTTCCGTTCGAACTGTTGCTTCTTGATCAATGTAAAGGTTGTGCAAGAGAACTATCAGGTGTTCTGGCATACCCATCCTTAATTCTGTCCAAAGTTTCTCATGGTTTACACAGTCAAAAGCCTTGCTGTAGTCAAAACACATATAGATATCCTTTTGGTATTCTTTAGTCTTTTCAAGGATCCATCTCACATCTGCGATGTTTCTCATTCTTTGCCCTTTCCTGAACCCTGCTTGCACTTCAGGCAGTTCTTGTTCCAGGTATAATAATAATCTTGAGTAGAATCTTGCTGACATGTGGGATCAGAGCGATTGTGCGATAATTTCCGCAGTCAGTAGGTTTATCTTTCTTTAGTATTGGTACACAGATCTTTTCTAGTCCGTTGGCCATGATGTTGTCTTACAGATTTCCTCGCAGAGCCATGTAAGTATGGTAACAGCTGCATCAGGTTGCTGTAATACTTCAATCGGAATACCATCAATGCCAGGTGCTTTGTTCTTTGATAAAGCTTTCATTGCTGCTTCAACTTCTTCTTTCATCACCAATGGTTCCTGTTCATAAGGTACAGGTTGAAATGGCTGTTGGTCCACTTGATCTTTATCATATAATAACTCTGTATTTTCTTTCCACCTTTTCTTTATCTTCTCAGCATCATCCAACATGGATTCTTGAGCATCTTGTAACATTCCAATTCAAGGCTGGAATTTTTTCTTTAACTCTCGTAGCTTTAGGAAAGCCAATATTGTTCTTCCTCTAATAGTTTCTGATTCTATTTCCTTGCATGTGTCATTGGAGTACTTCTCCTTGTCGTGCCTTGCTTAACATTGAAAATCTGAGTTCTGCAGTTGCCTTTCTTTCTCCTCTGGCTTTAGCTTCTCTGCGTTTCTGGGCAATTTTCAGAGTTTCTTTGGTCATCCATTTTGGCCATTTTTGCTTTTTCCCTTTTGTAGAGAATTCTCGCTTTCTTCCAACACTGCCTTCTTGATGTCACCCCATAACTCTTCTGGAGTCCTGTCATTTGTATCTAAAGCAGCAAATCGATTTTGCAAGCAGTCTTTAAATTCTGGTGGAATATTCTCGGGGTCATATTTTGCTAAGTTCATGAGTGGCTTGCTCTTTTTCAACTTTAGCTTGAGTTTGCATACTAGTAGTTGGTGATGTGTACCACAGTCAGCTTCAGGTTTTGTCTTTGTTATTGAGCCTTTCTATCGTTGACTTCCACAGATGTAGTCAATTTGAATTTTGTACAATTAGTTGGGTGACGTCCATGTGTACAGTTGCCGTTTGTGTTGCTGGAAGACGGTGTTTGAGATGAATAGATCATTGGTTTTGCAGAATTCTATCAGTCTTTCTCCAGCTTCATTTCTGTTGGCAAGTCCATATTTTCTAACCACTACCGCCTTCTTTGTTGCCAACTTTTATGTTCCATTCACCCATGACTATTAGGATATCCTGTTTGCATGTTCTGTCAGTTTCAGCTTGTACTTGTTCTTGACCTTATCAACTTTGTCCTCTTCTGCAGCTGTTGTTGCGGCATATACCTGAATAATAGTTGTGTTGTTGGGCATTCCTTGTAGATGAATAGGAATTAAGCATTCACTGATTGCACTGTATTTCATTACAGTTCTTACAAGTTTCTTCTTAATTATAAATGCAACACTATTTCTTCTTTGTCTCATTTCCAGCATAGTAGACCATGTGATCATCAGATGCAACGTGCCCAATGCCAGTCCATTTCAGTTCGCTGACACCCAACAGATAGAGTTCTACATGTTCCATTTCATTCTTGACCACCTCCAACTTCCCTTGGTTCATGCTTTGTACATTCCATGTCCCAATATGTAAGACATATTTGGAGCTTCTGACCCTCATTTCATGTGCTGCTAAATCGGCAGTGAGACATCCCAAGGGCTTTGATCCAACCACATCATAAATGCTGGCTTTACTCTGAATAGTCTTCAGCTCCTCCCCAGTAGCCATTTCATTGCCTTCCGACCTGGGAGTCTCATCTTCCAGCACTATAGTGCAATTTTTGTTGTGACTATCCATTGGGTTTTCATGGCAAGATATGGAAGTAGATTGGCAGGGCTTTCTTCCGCATAGCTTTATTCTAGTGTTGCTGTTGTCACAGAAATGTGATCCTTCACCACCAACACCATCCCATTCTGCTGATGCCCAGATGGGTGGTTTATCTTGGTCTGGCACCTCAGCTGAGACCTGTCCATCTTAGGAGATGCTGCCAGTAGTCAAGCTACCGATAGCTTAGCCCTCAGCATCACTGATGCACACACGCCCTCACTGCATGACAAGCTGCAAACCAAGTGAGGGGGAAACAGGATACTGGACTTAATTGACATTTGGTCTAACCCAGTATGGCCTATCTTATTTTGGCAGTGCTGGGTACTTCCATTTGGCCTCATGTCAACTCCTCAGGTTTCACAAGTTCCTAACCATAGTAGTAGTGTTTCTACACAGACTGGGAGCACATGCTTTTCCCTGTTTCCATGACTGGCTGCTCAAGAACACCACTCAAGAAGGAGTTCAAAAATCAGTGGATGTTAACTGGATGTTGTAACTTCTAGAGTTGATCATCAACACTACCCCATGTCCCACTTCAACTCATTGCAACAATTCATATTTATAGAATCTTTGCTAGACACAACCCTAGCAAAAGCTTTTTTCCTCACAACAGGTTATCTCACTTGATAGCAATAGTGCAGGAAGTTCAAAGGAGTCAGCAGACATCTGTGCCTTGTTGAGAATATTGGGCTACATGGCCTCAACTATTCATGTCACTCTTTTGGCATGTCTCCGTATCAGGCACCCTCAGTGGACTCGAGCCATCGCAAGACTTTGACATATTGTATGACTCGTCCACTCTAGGACTCCATGACCTGGTGGACTCTACAATCCAGTCTGGCTGAGGGATTTCCCTTCCATTTCTGCCTTACCAAAAACTACTTACCACAGATGCATCTAGATTGAGCTGGATAACACATCTCTATTGGTTCCACACTTGGGGCATTTGACCTATCCAAGAAAGTCGTCTCCTACAGATTAGCTTCTTGGAACTGAGAGCAATAGCAAATGCTCTAAGGGCTTTCAGAGATCAGTTATTCAACCAAATTGTAATGATTTAAACCAACAAGCATGGAAGAACCAGATTCATATCTCCTGTTTTGGGAGATAGTTAGACACTGGAACTTTCTATTTCTCATGGGATGGAGCTAAGGGTCACTTGTCTGTCTGGCAAACAAAATTCTATGGTGGACAGGCTGAGTCATAAGAACATAAAATATGCCATTCTAAGTCCGACCAAGGTCCATCAAGCCCAGTATCCTGCTTCCAACGGTGGCCAATCCAAGTCACAAGTACAGTTGTTATCAACATTGACACCCTTGCAGTTCAACCCCTTAATGACCAATATCTCCTAAAATAAAGTGGCCAATGAAATGGCTTTGGACTTCTATATGCACACATTTGACACACAAAAGAATCAAATAAAAGAAGACTAATTTAAAAAGGAAAATAATAAAAAAAACCTAGGATACTGCCAGTACATGTTTATTTTATAACTAACCCAAAAACCTACTTGGTTCTCACATAAATAATCACATCCAAAAAAGAGAAACCAATTATACTAGAAATTTTTTGGTTGGAACGCACGCCTTGATGGAAGGAAAGAAACCTCCTCTTCTCGCAGCGTGTTATTCCGTTTTTATCATATTTTAAGATATAGGGATTCAACCCTATCAAAGGATCGAGGGACCATAACCCTCAATACCAACCAGCAATTAATGGATTATAGAAACAGTACTTAGCTTGAGGTTATATGTTTTCTGATAAACTTCCAAAGGTCTTCGCCACTGTGTTTGAATATTATTAGCGCTCAGTCTCTGCAGAATCAGAACGCCCTGGACCCAACTGTTAGAGCGATCCACTTCTCTTGTCTTGAATCAAGATGAAACGCTCAGACCAATGTCCAGTGTAATCTGCTTCACACAGGCCTAATCTGCCTTTTCTCAAAAGCAAAACCCTCAAAGCAACGTCCAATATGATCAACTTGGGCATAAATGGTAACCCAACGTTGTAAAGTTTCGAGCCTCCGTTATTCCCGGCTCTTCCTCAAACCCTATCGCTCTTTGTTGTCTCCGGACATACAAATTTTAAAGCCCCGATGGTAATTACGTGACTAGTTGGTAACCAATGAGCACAGACAAATGCAGATACTCTGAACCTAAATGATTGTCCACCATTCCACATTAGAATTTAAACCGTGAGGACTGATGGAGTTTAATGAGTAAATCCAGAATTGTTCTCGGAGGCTTAGTCGGGATTGTCGATCGCCCCTCCTACTATGGGGCGGTACATGGTCAATTACTCGCCATCTACATTCATGAAAACTATGATTACGTTCTTGGCAATGAGGTACTAGTGGGGCTGTAATCCCCCCCCCCCTGTTTATCCGAGACCGATGTTCCTGAAGTCGCTTCTTCATACCCCGAGATGTTTTTCCCACGTAAATCAAAGAACATGGACAAATTAATACATAGATTACAAAAGATGTTAAACATGTCGTGGCAAATTTGTTTGTATACTTTCGATGAGTTCCAGGGTGCTCCCAAGATATCCCTTCAAGTGTTGTGGCACAAAAATCACATCCCATACATTTAAAATGTCCAATTGGAGTATTCTCCACTATAACTTGAGATCGTCTACCATGATGTACTACCCAATCTGCAATATTCCTACCCCTTTGAAGTCCAAACCTCAACGGCTTCATAAACGTGGGATGTATTGATAATACAGACCAATGAGATTTGATAATTCGCATAACACCAGACGTGCCAGGCATATAAGGTAACACACCTACAAAAGGGGAATCATTTGTTTGTAAAGATTCAGCTGACGCTGCTATTGAAGTGTCCCACCATTCACTATGATTAAACCAAGCTCGTTGATAAGCCCGATTTATTATTGACAAGAGAAGTGGATCGCTCTAACGGTTGGGTCCAGGACGTTCTGATTCTGCAGAGACTGAGAGCTAATAATATTCAAACACAGTGGCGAAGACCTTTGGAAGTTTATCAGAAAACATATAACCTCAAGCTAAGTACTGTTTCTATAATCCATTAATTGCTGGTTGGTATTGAGGGTTATGGTCCCTCAATCCTTTGATAGGGTTGAATCCCTGTATCTTAAAATAAGATAAAAACGGAATAACATGCTGCGAGAAGAGGTTTCTTTCCTTCCTTCAAGGCGTGCATTCCAACAAAAAAATGTCTAGTATAATTGGTTTCTCTTTTTTGGATGTGATTATTTATGTGAGAACCAAGTAGGTTTTTGGGTTAGTTATAAAGTAAGCTGCACCAATTGTATCATGACCACAGAAAATTCAGAGTTAATGACTAATACAGCCACCTTTGCATATTCGGAAGATAAAATAAATCAGTTGGCTAACCGCCCACTGTTATTTGAATTGGGGGAGGAGACAGAGGAAACTAATGTGTCTCCTTCCTGGATGGATTTTAAAGATCTTCATAAACGACAAAATAGAGTCCAATTACACACAGCTACCATGGCCCAGTATTTGAAACAACGAATTATCCCTCGGGGTTTAAGGGTTTTAAAACCTCCACATATGTTTCAGGATGATCAAGAATTTTGTGGAACTTGGGATAAGATTTTAAATAAATGTGGCCTGGACTTGATTGCTTTGTTGGTGGAAAGGTTAAGCACGGAAGAAACTATCCTTAAAGAACAGGTTAAATCCATGGAGACTCAATTGAAGACCGCTTTATCAGTAGAGAAATTTCGAACTGATTTTTAAGGAGTTGGAGCTTCAACTAAAACAATTTCAGGAGCAGACGAAACAAAAAAAGATGTCTAAATATAAGCGTGATGTGGGAGATTATGAGAGAAATCAAGTATATACATGGAGACAACTATTACAAAAAGGTAAAAAGAAAAGACAAGTTACATTTGAGGATTCTACTGAGGATAGTGAAGGTTCTTCCGATAATTCTTCTAGGGGTCCATCTTCGTCTAGAGGGGGCCATTCACAACGCCCTTTTTCCAGAGGCCGCCCTCAAATGTACCGGCCTCGAAGAAAACCAGAGGGGGCCAGCCACAAGATCTCACACGAGATCCCAATAATAAATTTGTCAAATAAGGTTTTCACGCCTGATCAAATCCAGGTATTACAACTAGGGCTATCATTTGTCCCGTCCCCAAGATATGACCCGTTTAAGATCCGGGTGGCACTTTATAGATTCTTTAGGAAGTTACAAGTAGCTCATTTTTTCAATCCCAGGCAAATACCAATGAAAGAAAAGATGTGTCTCTACTTCAGAACCCGTCTAAATGGATCCCGCCGGGGTTGATAGATCCAGTGGTAGATACTTTTCAGAAATTAGTTTTACGGGATGTAACCCAATGGGAGAAGGGGGGGGGGGGAAAACTGGTTTTTCCAATTTTGATAAAAAATGCACCATAGCATTACGATCGCTATGAGACTGTACTGACATCATTATCCATAGGGCGGATAAGGGAGGGGCAATAGTCGTTCAAGATATTCAGCAGTATCGGAGAGTAGTGCAGGAACATCTTTCGGATGTGAAGTATTATCTCTTATTGCAAGAAAATCCAACGACTTTGATTCAGATTGAAATTCATGAGATAACAGCAACAGCTTTGACACATGGTTGGATAACTTCTAAAGAACATCAGTTTTTGAATTTATCAAATCCAGTTACCCCGATTATGTACATGGTACCTAAGATTCACAAGGATCTACATAACCCCCCGGTTCGCCCGATTGTCTCATGTCGGGGGTCACTTTTAGAACCACTGTCACAGTTTTGCGACTCATTTTTTCGACCCCTGTTACCAACTATAGCATCGTATATACGGGATTCTTTTCATTTTTTATCAGTTTTAAGGGAATTACCGGAGGATAAAACAAATTGGTATATGGTCACGATGGACATAAAGGCACTCTATACAAATATAGAGCAGGAAGCGGCCCTACGAGTGGCTGAATGTGTTCCTTTCAAGTTACCTACCCGTTTACCAAAATCTTTTGTGCTTAACTTACTAAGGTTGGTTTTGACAAAAAATTTCTTCACCTTTGAGGATCAATATTTTCAATAGATCCATGGTATAGCAATGGGAGCGACAGTAGCCCCATCTATTACTACCTTTTTCATGGCAGATTTTGAAACCAGATTTGTGTATTCCTCTCCTTGGTTTCAACAGATACGTATGTGGACACGATTCCTAGATGACATCTTCTTTTTTTGGGTAGACACGATTGATTCATTAAATGAATTTTTTCTATGGATAAATTCCTTATCAGAAGATCTTCAATTTACACCGGTTGTCAACAAGACTGTGATAGAATTTTTGGATATTCGCCTAATCAAAGAAGGGTCGGAAATAAGGTCTACATTGTATCGAAAAGAAGTTCAGCGTAATACATTGCTACATTACCACAGCTGCCATCCAGCAACATTGAGACGGGGTTTACCAATTGGTCAATTCATAATGCTACGCCGTTTATGTTCCACTTTGGAAGGTTTTAAAATTCAAGCAACACACTTAAAAACTCGGTTGTTGGAGCGTGGCTATCCCCGGTCAATAATAAATCGGGCTTATCAACGAGCTCGGTTTAATCATAGTGAATGGTGGGACACTTTAATAGCAGCGTCAGCTGAATCTTTACAAACAAATGATTCCCCTTTTGTAGGTGTGTTACCTTATATGCCTGGCACGTCTGGTGTTATGCGAATTATCAAATCTCATTGGTCTGTATTATCAATACATCCCACGTTTATGAAGCCGTTGAGGTTTGGACTTCAAAGGGGTAGGAATATTGCAGATTGGGTAGTACATCATGGTAGACAATTTCAAGTTATAGTGGAGAATACTCCAATTGGACATTTTAAATGTATGGGATGTGATTTTTCTGCCACAACACTTGAAGGGATATCTTGGGAGCACCCTGGAACTCATCGAAAGTATACAAACAAATTTGCTATGACATGTTTAACATCTTTTGTAATCTATGTATTAATTTGTCCATGTTCTTTGATTTACGTGGGAAAAACATCTCAGGGTATGAAGAAGCGACTTTAGGAACATCAGTCTCGGATAAACAGGGGAGTGATTACAGCCCCACTAGTACCTCATTGCCAAGAACGTAATCATAGTTTTCATGAACTTAGATGGCGAGTAATTGACCATGTACCGCCCCATAGTAGGGGGGGTGATCGACAATCCCGACTAAGCCTCCGAGAACAATTCTGGATTTACTCATTAAACTCCGTCAGTCCTCACGGTTTAAATTCTAATGTGGAATGGTGGACAATCATTTAGGTTCAGAGTATCTGAATTTGTCTGTGCTCATTGGTTACCAACTGGTCACGTGATTACCATCGGGGCTTTAAAGTTTGTATGTCCGGAGACAACAAAGAGCGACAGGGTTTGAGGAAGAGCCGGGAATAACGGAGGCTCGAAACTTTACAACGTTGGGTTACCATTTATGCCCATGTGAAGTTGATCATATTGGACGTTGTTTTGAGGGTTTTGTTTTCGAGCAAAGGCAGATTAGGCCTGTGTGAAGCAGATTACACTGGACATTGGTCTGAGCGTTTCATCTTGATTCAAGACAAGAGAAGTGGATCGCTCTAACGGTTGGGTCCAGGGCGTTCTGATTTTGCAGAGACTGAGCGCTAATAATATTCAAACACAGTGGCGAAGACCTTTGGAAGTTTATCAGAAAACATATAACCTCAAGCTAAATACTGTTTCTATAATCCATTAATTGCTGGTTGGTATTGAGGGTTATGGTCCCTCGATCCTTTGATAGGGTTGAATCCCTATATCTTAAAATAAGATAAAAACGGAATAACATGCTGCGAGAAGAGGAGGTTTCTTTCCTTCCTTCAAGGCGTGCGTTCCAACAAAAAAATTTCTAGTATAATTGGTTTCTCTTTTTTGGATGTGAGGACATGTTTATTGGCACCCTTATAAAGAAATTAAATCAGTTTGAACAGAATAACCACATTCCATTGCAGTAAAATTAGATGCACCTATGATCAATTGTCAGTACTCACATGACTTGAATCAACCAATGAATGATGGCTCTAATGATTAAAATGGCCACATCCACTCCCTGTTCCATTTTTGCAATGGTGAAGACAAGAGAGTTGCCTGAGACAGTCATAAAAGCCATTATCATCAAACGTCAAAGAGGTACAAGGCCATCTCCAAAGATTTTGTGATTCCTCTCACTACAGTTCACAATGTTATTAAAAGGTTTTCCTCTTATAGAACTGTCAAAAATCTCCTAGGATGTGGTGGGAAGAGGAAAATTAATCCAAAGAGTCATCGAAGGTTAGTTCAAACTGTTGGAAAAACACCACGTACAAAATCCAAAGAGCTTGATGCTGACCTGGAGCAATCTGGAGTGGTGGTTTCAACCCGCACCATACGCCATGCACTAAATAAAGAAGGATTTCATGGGTGAAGGCCAAGGAGAACCCCACTGCTCAAAGACAGACATAAACATACCATGAGAAACCACAATTCTCCTGAGAAAATGGTCTGTGGACAGATGAAACCAAATGTGAGCTCTTTAGCAGTGCAGACCAGCAATACATTTACAGGCGAAGAAATGAAGCTTTATAAGGGAAAAGCATGCCCTTTCTACAGTTAAATATGGTGGAGGTTCCATAATGTTGTGGGGCTGTTTTGCTGCCTCAGGAACTTACCAGCAGACAGACATATGAAACTTACAGATGGCTACAAAAAATGTTTGGAGGCTGCAATCACTGCTAAGGGTGGTGCAACCAAATATTAGTGAAGGGTGCCATTAATCCTGCCCAGGTCATATTTTATTTTTTACTCAGAATTACTATGTCTAAACTTGCACAGAGATCTTTCTCCTTTTTTTTTTTGTTTTTTGTTGTATACCTTTGAACATACTATTAAAATATTATAATGACATAACAGTTGAAATATTTCCAACTATTTCTCGAGATATTGTACACAACATACCTAAAATGCAAGGATGCCAATAATGTTGACCACAACTGTACCTTTTGAGGCTTCAAAAAAGGTACACTGATTCCACGTTATTTATCCCAGTATAAGCAGTGGATTTCGCTGGTCCTCTTTAATAATGGTTTATGGACGTTTTCTCTAAGAACGTGTCCAAACCTTTTTTTAAACCCAGCTACACTAACAGCTTTCACTACATCATCTTCTACTAACAAATTCCAGAGTTTGATTACATATTGAGTGAAAAAAATATTTTCTCCTATTTAGTGTTAAATGGGTTACATTGTAGCTTCACTGCATGTCCCCTAGTTGTTCTACTTTTTGAAGCTGTAAACAACCGATCTGTTTGCCTCTCTCTGCTCTGGGAAGAGCAGTGCCCTCACAGTGCTCTGCTAGAGAGGTGGATATTTAACTCCTGTGAAAACTTTGCTGTGAGTTCCAGCTGTCTGTCTAATTATTTATTTGTGGTCTTTATTGGTGTGCTACTTCACCTCCCTGTTCCCTTTAGTTCTGCACTTCAGCTTTCTCAGCTGTATAACTTACCTTGCCTCTCTCAACTAACTGGCCTTTGTGTGGTAGCCAGGTTAACTGTTACTTTAAATTAAACCTCTCTCCCTGCTCTGTCCCCAGAACCTGCTGCGTTTTTAAACTTTTTTCCCTGCTCTAGCCTACCTAAGGGACTACCCCCTCCCCCCCTGCTGAGGGTACAGGACAGGGTACCTTGTAACAGCCCTCTTTTAATAGGTGTTATCTCTCCCCCTCCCTGCCCAACACCCACCCGCCCCTGGGATAATTGTAGCTTTATAGGTACTTACACGTCTTAGAGGAAAGGGGCTGCTCTCAGGTGCAGCTCTTTATCCAAATCAGTCATACATTGAGGACCTGAGATTAATTAAGCTTCAGGTGAACAAGGAATATTAGAGGTATTAGATATACTTTTATTAGTATAAGCATCTGCATCAACCCTTAGTAAATACAGAATTTAAAGACCTAAACACAAGCTTTAAACTAAGATGCAGACAACAGTCCAGCAGCGAGATGGGGGCCTTCCAGTCTTTTGCATTGAGTGTCACATGTATGATTTTCTCCCAGTTGGTGAGAGGTCTTACATATGCACTAAGTGCAAGGAGCTCTTTGCTCTCAGGGAACAAGTCCGTTCTCTAGAGGCTAGAGTAGCAGACCTGGAAGACATAAGAAAGACAGAGAAGTACATAGACGAGACCTACAGGGATATAGTCCGGAAGGCCCACCTCCAGTCTGGCAGCATCCCTGTTGCCATGGAGGAGAGAGGTCATGTGACAGGAGAGCATCACCCTGGTGTGGCAGGAAGTGATCCTGTAACTAGGACCTGTCCTCCAGGTGATGTAAAACCCTCTCGCACCGAGGACATTTCTCCAGGGCCATGTGCCCATGAGGGGAGGGTTAGGACAGCTGTTATAGTTGGTGATTCCATCATTAGGCATGTAGATAGCTGGGTGGCTGGTGGACGTGAGGATCGCCTGGTAACATACCTGCCTGGTGCGAAGGTAGCGGACCTCACGCACCGCCTAGATAGGGTCTTAGATAGTGCTGGGGAGGAGTCTGCTGTCTTGGTACATGTCGGTACCAATGACATAGGAAAATGTGGTAGGGAAGTTCTGGAGGCTAAATTTAAGCTTTTAGGTAGGAAGTTGAAATCCAGAACTTCCAGGGTAGCGTTCTCCGAAATGCTTCCTGTTCCACGTGCAGGACCCAAAAGGCAGGCAGAGCTCTGGAGTCTCAATGCGTGGATGAGACAATGGTGCAAGGATGAGGGGTTTGGATTTGTTAGGAACTAGGGAACATTCTGGGGAAAGGAGGGGCTCTTCCAAAGGGATGGGCTTCACCTTAACTGGGATGGAATCAGACTGCTGGCATTAACCTTTAAAAAGGAGATAGAGAAGCTTTTAAACTAGAAAATAGGGGAAAGCCGACAGTCGCCCAAGAGCACATGGTTCGGAAGATGGTATCCTTGGAGGATACTACCAAAAGCAGTGAGGTTCCAAAAAAGAGTAAAGTAGCTCAAATGCCCTTGAGTATGGTGCAGACAGAGCGTAAAGATTCCAAATTACCCATGACTATCAATAGCCAGATTAATATTAATAAAATACAGTCTCTAAAATGCTTATATGCAAATGCTAGAAGTCTAAACAATAAGATGGGAGAGTTAGAATATATAGCACTAAATGAGAGGTTAGATATGATTGCAATCTCAGAGACATGGTGGAAGGAGGATAACGAGTGGGACACTGTGATACCTGGATACAAACTATATCGTAATGATAGAACAGATCAAATTGGTGGAGGGATTGTGCTCTGTTAGAGAGGGCATGGAGTCAGAAAGGATTAAAGTTTTGCAGGAAACAAAATTTGCTGTAGAATCTTTATGGATTGAAATTCCATGTATGAAGGGGAAGGTGATGGCAGTAGGGGTGTACTATCGACCGCCTGGCCAGAATGAACAAATGGATGATGAAATGCTCAAAGAAATCAAGGAAGCTAACAAAGGTCACAGCAGAGTAGTAATAATGGGTGATTTCAATTACCCCAGTATCGACTGGGTCAGTGTCACGGCAAGACATGCTAGGGAGATAAAGTTTCTAGATGAAATAAATGACTGCTTCCTGGAGCAGCTGGCTCATGAACCGACCAGAGGGGAAGCCATACTGGACCTAGTCCTTAGTGGAACACCAGATCTGGTACAAGAAATAAGGGTGTTGGGACCACTTGGCAATAGTGATCATAGCATGATCGTGTTTGATTTAATTAGTGGAGGAGGGATAGTAAAGAAATCCACAGTACTACCTTTTAACTTTCGAAAGGGAGACTATGATAAAATGAGGAATATAGTTAAGAAAAAACTAAAAGGAGCGGTTGCAAAGGTTAAAAACTTACATCAAGCTTGGGTGGTGTTTAAAAATACTATCCTAGAAGCCCAGACCAGCTGTATTCCACACATTAAGAAAGGTGGAAGAAAGTCCAAAAAACTGCCAGCATGGTTTAAAGGTGAGGTCAGAGAGGCTGTTGCTGCCAAAAAAGCATCTTTCAGGAAATGGAAAAAAGAGCCAAATGACGAAAACTGGAAACAGCACAAGCACTGGCAAGTTAAATGCAAAGCATTGATAAGGCAGGCAAAGTGAGAATTTGAGAAGGAACTTGCTACGGAAGCAAAAACACAAAATAAAGACTTTTTCAAGTACATTCGTAGCAAAAGGCCTGTGAGAGAGTCAGTTGGATCAATAGATGATAGAGGGGTAAAAGGGGCAGTAAGAGGAGACAAGGTGATAGCAGAGAGACAGAATGAATTCTTTGCTTCGGTCTTTACTGAGGAAGATGTAGGGATGTTATCCAAGACTAAAGTGGTATTTAAAGGTGATACTGCAGAGGGATTGAGAGAAATATCGCTACACTGGGAAGATATATTACGTCTATTTGATAAACTGAATAGTAGCAAATCACCTGGACCGGATGGTATACATCCAAGAGTGTTGAAAGAACTGAAATATGAGATTGCAGACCTGCTATTAGTAATATGTGAACTTTCATTAAAATCATCTGTAATACCTGAAGGTTGCCAATGTAACGCCAATTTTTAAAAAGGGTTCCAGGGGTGATCCGGGAAATTACAGACCGGTGAGCTTGACGTCAGTACCGGGGAAGATCGTAGAAACCATCATAAAGAACAAAATTACACAGCATGTAGATAGTCATGGCCTAATGGGAGACAGCCAACATGGCTTTAGACAAGGAAGATCTTGTCTTACTAATCTGATATGTTTTTTTGAAGGTTTGAATAAACAGGTAGACAACGGTGAGTCGGTTGATATAGTGTATCTGGACTTTCAGAAAGCCTTTGACAAGGTCCCTCATCAGAGACTTTTGGCAAAACTAAAACGTCATGGGATAGGAGGCAATGTACTATTGTGGATCGGGAACTGGTTAAAAGATAGAAAGCAGAGGGTAGGGCTAAATGGCCAATTTTCCCAATTGCAAAAGGTGAATAGTGGAGTACCCCAGGGATCTGTACTGGGTCTGCTACTTTTTGACATATTCATAAATGACCTGGAAAAGGGAATAACTAGTGAGGTTATCAAATTTGCAGATGACACAAAACTGTTTAAAGTTGTTAAAACCCAAGAGTACTGTAGAAAACTTTAAGAGGATCTGGATAAATTGAAAGACTGGGCATCCAAATGGCAGATGAAATTTGATGTGGACAAGTGCAAAGTTATGCACCTAGGAAAGAACAACCTACACTATGGTTACACAATGCAAGGTTCCACATTGGGAACCACTACCCAGGAAAAGGATTTGGGAGTCATCGTGGATAACATGTTAAAACCCTCCGCCCAGTGTGCAGCGGCGGCCAAGAAAGCAAATAGAATGCTAGATATCATAAGGAAAGGAATGGAAAATAAAACAAAGGATATTATAATGCCTCTGTATCGTTCCATGGTACGACCGCACCTTGAATATTGTGTGCAATTCTGGTCGCCGTATCTTAAAAAGGATATAGCGTTATTAGAAAAGGTACAGAGAAGAGCCACCAAAATCGTAAAGGGGATGGAAGGTTACTCCTATGAAGAGAGGCTTCAAAGGTTAGGGCTCTTCAACCTGGAAAAGAGACGGCTGAGGGGAGATATGATAGAGGTCTATAAATTAATGAATGGAGTGGAACGGGTAAACGTAGATCGATTGTTTACGCTATCAGAATATAGAAAGAGTAGGGGACATGTAATGAAGCTACAGGGTAAACTATTTAAGACAAATAAGAGAAAATATTTTTTCACTCAACGTTTAATCAAACTCTGGAATTTGTTACCGGAGGATGTAGTAAGAGCTGTTAGTGCAGCTGGGTTTAAAAAAGTTTGGACAAGTTCCTGGAGGAAATAAACCATTATTAAAAAGGGACCCAGGATATCAGTGCTTGACCCAATACAAGCATTGTGGAACCTGTGTCTTTTGGGGATACTGCTAGGTACGTATGACCTAGTTTGGCCACTGTTGGAAACAGGATACTGGGATTGATGGACCTTGGTCTGACCCAGTATGGCATATCTTATGTTCTTATGTTTGACCCATTCCACTCCATTCCTTATTTTATAAACCTCTATCATATTTCCCCTTAGACATCTTTTTTTCCACGTTGAAGAGCCCTAACCATTTAAGCCTTTCCTTAGAGGTATCTTTCCATCTCCTTTACCATTTTGGCTGCTCTTCTCTATACCTTTTCTTATTCTGCTGTATCCTTCTTAATATATAGTACGAGAACTGCACACAATATTCAAGGTTGTGTGCAATTCTGGTTCTATATCTTAAAAATTCATGGAGCAATATAGAGGTATTATAATATCCTTTATTCTCTGTTCCTTTCCTTATCATTCCTGGCCTTCTGTTTGCTTTGTTAATTGCCATTGCACATTGGGCAGAGGTTTTTAGCATATCCTTTTCCTGGATGGTTGTTCCAAATGTGGAATCTTGCATCGTGTAACCGTAGTTTGCGTTGATTTTTCCTAGATACATAATTTTGCACTTGTCCACATTTAAATTTTATCTGACATTTGGATGTCCAGGCTTCAAATTTTTGAAGGTCCTCTTGTAATTTTTCACAATCCTCTTATGTTTTAACAGCTTTTAATAGCTTTGTGTCATCTGCAAATTTGATCACCTCACTCATTATTCCCAATTGTAGATCATTTATGAGTATGTTTAAAAAGTAACGGGCCCAACACAGATCCCTGGGTATTCCACTAGTCCATTTAGCCCTACTCCATGTTTTCTATATTTCAACCAGTTCCTGATCCACAATACTACACTGCCTCCTATCCCAGGATTTTTTAATTTCACTAAGAGTCTATCATGAAGGACCTTGGCAAAGGCTTTCTGAAAATCTGGATACACTATAACAACCGGCTCACCTTTGTCTACTTGTTTTATTTACACCTTCAAGAAAATATAACGATTAGTAAGACAAGACTTTCCTTGGTTAAGTCTATGTTGCCTTTCTCCCATTAAATATGACCACATGTTCAGTAATTTTACTCTTTATAATGATTTCTACCCTAAGTCTTATGAATGAACCCTGGACACAGAAGTGGCCTTCCACATCTTTTGGGATTGGGGCACTTTTTGATAAATCTCTTTGCCACTCAGCAGAATGCCCAGGTGACTCAGGTCTGCTCCAGATTTTGGTCAGTACTACTACTATTTCTATTTATCTTTTGTATAGCACTATAGGGCATACACAGCACTGTGCAGAGACATGTAAGAGACGCTCCCTGCTCATAAGAGCTTATATCTTATTCAAGACAGACAACTGGAGATTAACATATATCTAGGGGAATGGTAAGAAAACACATTGGAGGTGAACAGGAGACTAGGGGCATCGGAGTTGAAAAGCAGTCTCAAAGTGTTTTTAGCCTGGATTTGAACAGGGCCAGGGATGGAGCCTGACGCACTGACTCGTGTAGTTTGTTCTAGGTATAAGGAACAGTTAGGTAGGGAAATTGAAGTCTGGAGTTGGCAGTGGAAGAGAAAAACTGGATTCACAGAATGAAGTGTTGGAGATACTACAGGAGATGTGGGTCAAGCGAGTCAGACCACATAGAGTGCTGATCCAGTTTTTGTTGCGGTTGGCAGAAATTACATTAATGAAAAATAATTTTATATATCAGGAGGACTTTTATTTGCAGATATCAGGAACAGCAGTGGGTGCGATTTTTGCTCCCTCATTGGCAAATCTTTATATGCAGAAATATGAAGAGCAGTGGGTTTATGAAAGTGCTTTTCAGCAATGTATTCTTTGTTGGTATAGACATATTGGCATCCTTATGCAATGGGGGAGAGACAAGAACATTTGCTCTCTTGGCACACTGGGTGGAGAATTTTTAATATGTTATCCACGATAACACCTAAATATTTTTCCTGGTTGGTGGTTCCTAATGTGGAACCTTGCATCGTGTAATCATAGTTCTCCAGGAACAAGCAGGAAGTCAGTCCTCACTTATGGGTGATGTCGGCACCGATAGAGCCCGCACGGAGCAATACCCTAGCTTTCAAAGAAAGCCTTTGGGATTGCTGCCACACATGCGTGGTCCTCTTCCCACCCAAGGGTGCCATCTTGCTCAGTCTCCCTTTTTCCGCGGAGCCCTTCAGACGCACGTCCTCATCCCTTTTGTTTCTGGTTGTATTGGTCCTCTACCTGTCCTTCCCCTGCTCTTAGAGATGTTGGAGATAGTTTTTCTTTCTTCATTTTTTATCACGGGCTTCGCACCCTTTTTCTTTCCCTAACCGTTGGCCATGTGGGTCTTTGACCTCGCGGGGGCCATTTTTGCCCCCATGGCCACCGGCTTCAAAAAATGCAATAGATGCTCTAGGAACATGTTGCTTGCGGATACTCATGATTGTTTGCAGTGCCTCTGAGCTGACCATGATCTGGAGCTATGTTCGCTCTGCAAGAAAATGTCCTCTAAGGCCCTGCTCAGTTGTAAGCAGAAGTCCGAAGACCATTTTCTGAAAGGCTGCCTTGGAATCCCCGGTGGCGCCCTTAATCGTCTCTTCCATGGTGGGGCCCCCCCCCCTTCGGCTCCACGCTCTTGGCGGCACTCCGACCAGGGATCCCCTGAGGTGGAGTGGCACAAAAAGAAGGTGGCCTGAAAGTCGCTGTTGGGGGCTCCCGATAAGCATGAGCGCTCCCACGCTCTGTTGCTCAGCCCCCTTTGGCGTTCCTGAGAGTCAGACAGGGAGCAGCCCCGCATGGAAGTAGAGGCCTCCGGCAATGGCGGCCGGTCTCCTGTGGGCTGTCCCAGTGAGGACCCCCTCTCCTCCTCGACACCTGACCCGGTGACCCTGGGATCGGCGTTGCAAGGGCCTCATGCCCGCGTGGGAGTCCCACATGCTGGCACTAGAATGCAGCGTTTCTGTGTTCACATCTTCCCAGCAGGCACTCACAGCCAGCTTTGCTGACTCGCCCCCAAAGACCGTGGGTCACTTCTGTGGGACACCAAAATGCATCCAGGAAACCCCCGAGACCTGTGGGCCTCGTGAGGGTCCTCGACATTGGTCTCACTCACCCTCCCGTTCCTCGGAGGCGAGATCTTCCAAGGTCTCTGGCTCCAAGCAGGCACCGGCCGTTGGACAGGGCGATATGCCCGGCTTGGACTCCTCGACCGATTTCTTGGAGTGGGAGTCTGATGGGGACACCTCACCGGAAACCTGTACCCACCGGGATCTTCCATCGGACCCCTCCCCGTCCGTGTTCCAGCGGTGTTCACCACCTGAGGACACCTCCTTCCTGGTGTTCGTTCGGGACATGGCATGGGCCCTTAACCTTGCCACGCAGGCCAATGAGCACCCTCATGCTGAAGAACTCGATATTCTTCAGGACGAGTCCCTGCCTAGGGATTCTCTCATTGTGCTGGTTCCTCCTATTTTCTCTCTGCTGCTGCTCCCCATGTGGGAGGCCCCCGCCTCGATCCCCATCATGAGCAAGTGCCTTGATACTGTGTACAAGGTACAACGTGGGCCAGGGTTCAGGAAGACCCAACTTCCCCACACCTCTATGGTGGTGGAGTTGGCCATGAGGAAGCAGAAGAGTCCAAAATCGCACGCGTCTGTCCCACCAAGTCGAGAATTGAGAGCCCTTGATGTCCTGGGCTGCAAGGCCTACCAAGGCTCCATGCTGTCTTGTCGCATTCAAGCATACCAACTATACATGGGTATGTTCTTGCGCGATTTAACTAAGTAGCTCTGAGGGTTATTCGCGGTCCTCGAGGGCGAGCCCCTCAATAGATTTGGCACTCTGTTGAAGTCCGTCGCAGACTGCTCAAAATTCCTTTCCCAAGCCACCTATGATGGATTTGAGTCATCGGCTGGGGTGGCGGCCACAGGCATCAGGGCCCGCCGCCAAGCATGGCTGAAATCCTCAGATTTTTGGAGCAGTGGGTGCAGGAAAAGCTCCTGGACGTTTCCTGCCTTGGCAAACCGATGGAGGATAAAGCCTTGGAGATAGAGACTGAGTTCGTTACCAGAACCCATTTCTCACGCAAGACCTCCACTCTGCCCCGGAAAATCAACCAGCCAAAAAGACTACCTTTCCTCAGAAGAGCCTCCAGTACCGGGGCTACCCGCCATACCCAGCTACCCCCACACCGGCCACTCCGGCGCAGGGTAAATCCAGCCAAGGGCATCGCAAGCCGAAAGGATCGAAAGCCCAAACTCCGGCTCCTCCACAACCCGCACAGAGGTTTTGACGCCATCGGCATAGTCCCTTGCCCTCCAGCGACGCAGCAGCCAGTGGGGGGACACCTGTCTTATTTCGCCCCATTGTGGGCTTCCATCACCTCAGACGTCTGGGTTCTCCAGGTCGTCCGAGATGGCTATTGCCTTCGCTTCGACAAGCTTCCTCCTCTCTTCTCTCTGGAGGAGCCTCCTCGACTCCCCCCGCACCAGGTTTTACTGCAGTGGGAACTACTCTCTCTCCTTGCCCAACGGGCAGTCGAGAAGGTCCCTCCGCACCTTCGAGGTTGGGGCTTCTATTCCTGGTACTTCCTCGTCCCGAAAAAGACGGGGGATCTGCAGCCCATCCTCGACCTCTGCAAGCTGAATAAGTTCTTGGTGCAGGAGAAGTTCAAGATGTTATCCCTTGGCGTTCTGCTGCCTTTCCTCTGGCAGGGCAACTGGCTATGCTCCTTTGATCTAAAGGATGCTTACGCCTACATCTTAATCCACCCCCAGAACAGGCAGTATCTTCGCTTCAGGGTGCAGGGAAAGCACTTCCAGTACAAGGTGCTCCCCTTCGGCCTTGCGTCCGCCCCGCGAGTCTTTACGAAATGCCTCATCGTGGTCGCCACCCGTCTCGGGCATCAGGGTGTGCCGGTCTTTCCCTACCTCGATGACTGGCTCATCACGGGCTCCTCAGTTGAGGAAACCCGGCGAGCAATGTCGCGCACAATCCTTCTGTTGGAGGGCTTGGGGTTCTTGGTCAGCTATCCAAAGTCTCACCTCAAGCCGGTGCAGGCACTTGAGTTCATTGGGGCGCGCCTTGATACCCAGCGGGCAAGCGCCTTCTTAGCAGCGGATTGCGCCGACCGCCTCCGAGCTCTGGTGGCCCGCATCCAAAGCACTCCCCGGGTCACCGCTCGGACCATGCTACGCCTCCTGGGCCACATGCTCGCCTGCATATGCGGACAGCTCAGAGGTGCCTCAGCTCCCAATGGAGCCTGTCCCTCTGTCAACTCAGGGACCCTGTCAGGGTCCTTCCCAACCTCCGCTTGTTCCAGAGCTAGTGGCAGAACCCCCACAACCTCCTCCGAGGATTGCCCTTTCAGGCCCTGCAGCACGATGCGGTGCTGATGAGACACCTGTTAGGGTTGGGAGCCCACTGCGGGCCGCTATGCACGCAGGGGCAGTGGTTGCCTGAGGAGTCTCAGAAGCAGATAAACTTGCTCGAACTCCAGGTGATTCGGTGGGCCCTGAGGGCCTTCAAGGACCACCTCAAGGGGAGGTTAGTTCTTGTGCAGACCGACAACCGTGTGGCGATGGTCTGTGTCAACAAGGAGGGAGGCACGGGATCATGCTCCCTCTGCCAGGAAGTGGTCCTCATCTGCTCCTTCGCTGTCCGACGGAAGATATCCCTCAAGGCGACCTACCTTCTGGGTCAAGAGAATGCCCTGGTACTGCACCCGAGCAGGGAGAGCCCCGATGCATTCCTTCTGGAGGGGTCATCAGCCTGCTGTATGCATTCCCTCCCTTCCCTCTCATCACGAGAACCCTTTTCAAGGCTCAGCAGGATTGGGCATCGCTGATCCTCATAGCCCCCTCGTGGCCTCTGCAGCCTTGGTTCCTGCTTCTGCTCCGGCTGTCGACGGAGCCTCCTGTTCCCCTGGGCTCTGCCCCCGGTCTGCTAACACAAGAGGAGGGGCGCGTGCAGCACCCGAACCTAGCCTCCTTATCCCTCACGACCTGGAGGCTGAATGGGTTTCCCTAGCCTCACTGGCCCTTCCGGAGGAGGTCGAGGAAGTGCTCCTCGCCTTGAGAAAGGTCTCCACTTGATGAGCGTATGCCTTCAAGTGGACACGCTTCTCAATCTGGTGCTCCGGGCTCCAGATCGACTCTTTCTCGTGCCCCATTCGATGGATCCTCCAGTACCTTCTCCATCTCTCGAAGGAAGGGCTGAAGTTGAACTCTGTCAGGGTACACTTGAGCGCCATCTAGGGGCAGCCGTTAGTGTCTCACTTTATGCGGGGTCTTCTGCTTTCTAAGTCGCCCATCTGACCTCCACCAGCGGAATGGGATCTGAATGTGTGGTGCTCATGCAGCTCACCCCTTCACCCTTTGAGCCAATGACGATGTGCTTGCTCCAGCACCTGTCCTGGAAGGTGGCCTTCCTGGTGGCACTGACTTCGGCTCGCCGAGTCAGTGAGCCCCTGGCACTCATGGCTGATGCCCCTTACACCAGGTTCTATTGGAATAGAGTGGTCCTCCGTACCCACCCTAAGTTCCTACCTAAATTTGTCTCAGATTTCCATCTTAACCAGGAGATAGTCCTGCCAACTTTCTTCCCGAGGTCCCACACCGACCAGGCATGGGCGGCTCTCCACACCCTGGACTGCAGATGGGCTCTCACCTTCTACTTGCAGCGCACCCAGACTCATCGCAAGTTTGGCCGATTCTTTGTGACCTACGATCCCAATAGACCGGGACAGGCAGTTACCAAGTGCACCCTCTCGGTTTGGGTAGCAGACTGCATCGCTTTCACTCATACGAAGGCGGGTGCCCCGCTAGATTTTCGAGCACACGGGGTTTGGGCCAAGGCGGCCCCTGTGGCCTCACTGCGCTCCATGCCCCTGAGGGACATCTGCCAAGCGGCGACTTGGTCTTCCACAAATACCTTTGCTGCTCACTATTGCCTGGAGAGGGAGTCCTGCCAGGACAGCGCCTTCGGCCAACCTGTATTCCATAACCTATTTGGGGTATAAGCAACTCCTGCCCTCCGACCCTTCTTCACGGCTACCGAAGGCTTCGCCCCGAGGACCTGAGGACTCTGGCTCCTTCAGGCATCGGCTTCTGCTCACAGCCTCGCGGAGGTTTTTTCTTGTTACAGGTCGATAGCCTGTAGCTGGGGAGTCCCATAAGCGAGGACTGACTTCCTGCTTGTTTTTGGAGAAAGTGTAGTTAATCACCTGTAACAGGTGTTCTCCAGGAACAGCAGGAATCAGTCCTCACTACCCTCCTGCCTCCCCTGATGAGTTGCTGGACTTTTGTCCTTCCCTTGCCATCTGCTTGGTAGGGCTCGAGATAATAGTCCTGACTGAGCAAGATGGCACCCTTGCATGGGAAGAGGACTACGCATGCGTGGCAGCAGTCTCAAAGGCTTTATTTGAAAGCTGGGGAATTGCTCCGCGTGGTCTCCGTCGGTGCCGACATCACCCATAAGTGAGAACTGATTCCTGCTGTCCCTGGAGAACACCTGTTACAGGTGAGTAACTATGTTTTTGGGTTGTTCTTTCCTAGGTGCATAATTTTGCACTTGTCCACATTAAATTTAATCTGCCATTTGGATGCCCAGTCTTCCAATTTATCAAGATCCTCTTGCAATGTTCCACAATCCTCATGGGTTTTAACAACCTTAAATAGCTTTGTGTTATCTGCAAATTTGATAACCTCACTTGTTCCCATTTCCAGATCATTTATGAATATGTTAAAAAGCAGCCAACCCAGCACAGATCCCTGGGGTACTCCACTATTCACCTTTCTCCATTGGGAAAATTGGCCATTTAGTCCTACCCTCTGCTTTCTATCTTTTAACCAGTTCCTGGTCCACAGTAGTACACTGCCTCCTATCCCATGACTCTTTAGTTTTGCCAAAAGTCTCTGATGAGGGACCTTGTCAAAGGCTTTCTGAAAGTCCAGATACACTATATCAACCGACTCACCTTTTGTCTACCTGTTTATTCACACCTTCAAAAAAACATAACAGATTAGTAAGACAAGATCTTCCTTGTCTAAAGCGTTGTTGGCTGTCTCCCATTAAGCCATGACTATCTACATGCTGAGCAATTCTGTTCTTTATGATGGTTTTTACCATTTTTCCTGGTACTGACATCAGGCTCAGTGGTCTGTAGTTTCCCAGATCACCCTTGGAACCCCTTTTAAAAATTGGTGTTACATTGGCCATCCTCAAACCTTCAGGTATTACAAATGATTTTAATGATAGTTCACAGATTGCTAATAGCAGGTCTGCAATCTAATATTTCAGTTTTTTCAACACCCTTGGAAGTATACCATCCGGTCCAGTGATTTGCTGATCTTCAGTTTATCAAATAGTTGTAATACATCTTCCCAGTGTATCGATATTTCTTTCAGTTCTTCTGCAGCATCACCTTTAAATACAATTTCAGTCATGGGTAACATCTTCCTCAGTAAAGACCGAAGCAAAAAATTCATTCAGTGTCTCTGCTATGGCCTTGTCCCCTCTTAGTGCCCCTTTTACCCCTCTATCATCCATTTTTCGTCATTTGGCTATTTTTTCCATTTCCTGAAAGATGCTTTTTTGGCAACAGCTTCTCGACATCACCTTTAAACCATGCTGGCAGTTTTTGGACTTCCTTCCATTTTTCTTAAAGCGTGGAATACAGCTGGTCTGGGCTTCCAAGATAGTATTTTTAAACAACACCCAAGCTTGATGTCTTTAACCTTTGCAACTGCTCCTTTTAGTTCTTTCTTAACTATTTTCCTCATTTTATCATAGTCTCCCTTTCTAAAGTTAAAAGGTAGTATTGTGGATTTCCCTACCATCCCTCTTCCATTAATTAAATCAAGCGTGATCATGCTTGTACTTCTCTGTCTTCCTTATGTCCTCCAAGTCTGCTACTCTAGCCTCCAGAGATCGGATTCGTTCCCTGAGAGCAAAGAGCTCCTTGCACCTAGTGCACACATAAGACCCCTCACCAACTGAGAGAAAATCATACATGTGACACTCAATTCAAAAGGCTGGAAAGCCCCCATCTTGCTGCTGGACTGCTATCTGCATCTTAGTTTTAAGGCTGTGTTTAGGTATTTAAGTTCTTTACCTACTAAGGGTTGGTAGGGATACTTATACTAATAAAACTACACCTAATGCATTTAATGTACTTTGTTCACCTGAAGCTTAATTAATCTCAGGTCCTTAATGTATGCCTGATGAGGACAAACAGATGCACTTGAGAGTGAATATGGCACCTTTTTTCCTTTGAGATGTTTATGCAGCTATAAAGCTACAATTATCCCAGGGATGGGTGGGTGTTGGGGAGAGAGGGAGGGAAAAAGACTTATTAAAAACTGGCTGCTACACAGTATCCTGTGGATCAGTTTTTGCTATATTTGAACTCCTGTAACTTTGCCATCAAATTGGAAATGCAGTGCGATCCATTGACAATTACTTTTTTGGATGTACGTATTTCAAAGATGGATGATGATTTTTTTAAACTACAGTTTAACCCAACAGATGATAGCACATTATTAAGGTATGACAGTTTTCATCCTGTTCATATGTGAAATAATCTTTCTTATTCCCAGTTTTTGAGTTATAGACAAATCTGTTCCTCTACTGATGAGTATCATGTACAGGCAAAGAAATTTATGATGTAAATGTGAGGATCATGGTGGATATTCTCTAGATGTTATAACTACAGCTTATAAAAGAGCAAGGTTTAAGCATTGGGAATAGTTACTTGACTCGTCATTTGGAGGTACAGTGTCTGTAAGTGGATACAGGAATGACAAGAAAATGATTGCATGCGTTTTGCAGTATTCAACATTATCTTCTCGTATTGCGGCTGTGATAAGAAAACTTTGGACTGTGTTGGAGGTTCATCCCTGTTTCAGGATTGTGAATTATGTATGGCCTATGAAAGTAATGAGAATTTGAAGGACTATCTTTGCCCTGTGATACCTAGAAATGTTGAGGATTCCATGACATACAAATTGTGGCAAATGTCAATGTTGCCATATAATGGAAGAAGGCAAAGAATGTGTTTTTAAATGGCAGAAGGATTGTTTTGAGATTTGCAATGTCATATGATTCTAGCCATATGATGTATGCTTTAAAGTGCCCTTGTCCGATTTACATCGGGAAGACTACATGCCAATTTAAAGTGAGATTGACGGAACATAAATACTGTTTGGCTAAGGCTAGAGAGGATGCACCGCTGGTGAAGCATTGTCAGGATTTTCATCATAATTTTTTTTATTTACGCTGCATGATTATATACTTTATTCCTTTTAATGTACAAGGTGGGGATAGAAATAAGCAGTTGTTAACAGCGTAAGCAGAGATGGATATTTGAACTTAATACCATGGAGCCGTATGACTTGAATAACCTAATAGAATGGAATGTGTTCCTTTAAAAAATGTTGTTGGTAACACCTCTTCTCTTTGGTTGAGGAATGGGTTTTAAAGAGGTCTGTGCCATCAAATACTAAATCTAGAGTTCTCTCAATTTCAGTATGTTAAGAAGCAGTCCCCAATGAAGCAGTTAGGCGAAACTGAGATCGTCGAAGGGCATGATGAGAGAAATCTTTGGGCAATGCAGGTCATTTTTGAAGCTAAGTAGCGGATTATTACTTTTGGAAAATTATTAAGCTATTGGCTCCAGTAGAGTGTTTCTACATTTTTTTTGTTGCCGCATTGTTGAGAGAATGGTCAGTTATAGCAACATGGGTTACTGTGAGAATCAAGAATGGTTGTAATCGATTAAAACAAAGTGCAAAGTGTGGTTGAGCATTTTGCTATACTTCTATTATAGGAGTCTTTAGAGTGTCGGTGAACGTGTAGAAAGAATAAATACTAACAATATAATAGTATGAGAAATATATATTCATTTTGTAGAGATAAAATTGGTTGGTAATAAAATTGTGGAATTGGTTGGAGGAGTTTTTTAGAGCCTTGATGGTTATTGATGGCACATCCTCGTTTGGGTTAGATTGTGTTCTAGCCATTTAGAGGGACATAATTTGTACTGAGGCCTTTTCTCTTCCATTCTTAATTTGTAATTTTATATTTTTGAATATTTGGTGAGTATTACCTAAAGGTTTCTGAAATTAATTATGTTGTTGTTGTTGTTAAGTGCCGTCGAGTCGGAGTCGACTCATGGCGACCCTCTGGATAGCTATCCTAAATTGTGTTCGGTCTTGAGTCAGGCGGCTCATTGTTGACAGACTGGTACCTGTAGCTGCTGTTATTGTATCGATCCATCTCATTGCTGGCCTTCCTCTTTTGCGTTGACCTTCTATCTTGGCAAGCATGATATCTTTCTCTAATGATCTCTCTCTTCGCATGATGTGACCAAAGTATGAAAGTCGAAGTCTTGTCATCTATAGAATTGGGATATTTAGATGGGTTTGTTTGCACTTTAGTTTAGTGAGGTGTAAGAGTTACAGTGTGGAGTGGAGGAGTGGCCTAGTGGTTGGGGCATGGTACTTCAGGCCGGAAGGTCGGGGGTTCAAATCCCATTAGAGGACAGCAACCTTGGGCCGGAAGTACTGGGGTTTCTAGTCCCACAGGTGCTCCTTGTGGTCTTGGGCAAGCCACTTAACCCTCCATAGCCCATGTTCCCTGTAAAATAGTTATCTCCAAGTTATAATGCCCTGTTCAATGTAATTTCAGTTTGTTCAATGTAAACCGCACTGATGCAGAATAGCGCGGTATATAAGAGAATGTAAATAAATAAAATAAATAAAATACAGTGTGTTTGGTTTTGGTTATTACTCTTGTGGTGGTGGATATTTATAGTTGGAATTTTTTGAGAACCGTGTGACAGATGTCTTAGAAATATTAAGCATAAGAAGGTTAATTCTTAGCCAAAAGTCCACTTTGGATAAACAGCCATTCATGGGGGGCAACATTGGGATGAATAAGATGAGTGTGATAAGTGAGAAGAATGTCATCTGCATAGTAATAAGCAGTGATTCCGGAATTCTGTATGATGGTAGCAAGAGGTGCAATAAAATGAAGAGGAGTGGGGCAAGAACAGAACCCTAGGGAACACCACAAACAAGAAGATTGGAGTTAGAGGAGGAGGAGCCAATGAATATTGAGTAGGAACAGTCAGTTAAAAAAGAATGAAACAATCAGGAAAGAACAGATCCTCAAAGTCCCAAATCATAAAGACAAGAATAGAGAATAGAGTGGTCTATCAGGTCGAAGGCAGAGGATGGAGATAAAGAGACCACAAGGATGATATTACCTTAATCAAAAGTATTATGGGTACACTAAGTAAAGTGATGAGGATAATCCCCATACTGTGATCAGGATGGAAGTCAGACTGTGTGGGATGTAGGACATTTCAATTAGCCATATGAGCAGATAGCTGTCAAGTTTTTGAGAACCTTATAGAGGAAGGACAAGTTAGAGACGGGACAGTAGTTTAACACAGACATCCTATCAAGTGAGGGCTTTTTCAGGATGGGGCAAACTAGGGCTTTCTTCCAAAGGTTAGGAATGGTACTGGATAACAAACTGGTGTTTATAAGAACATAAGATATGCCATACTGGGTCAGACCAAGGTCCATCAAGCCCAGTATTCTGTTTCCAACAGTGGCCAATCTAGGTCATATGTACCTAGCAGTTTCCCCAAGGGACACAGGTTCCATAATGCTTGTATTGGTTCAAGCATTGATATCCTGGGTCCCTTCTTAATAATGGTTTATGGACCTTTCCACCAGGAACTTGTCCAAACCTTTTTTAAACCCAGCTACACTAACAGCCTTTACTACATCCTCCGGTAACAAATTCCAGAGTTTGATTACACGTTGACTGAAAAAATATTTTCTTTTATTAGTCTTAAATAGTTTACCCTGTAGCTTCATTGCATGTCCCCTAGTCTTTCTATATTCTGATAAGGTAAACAATCGATCTACGTTTACCCATTCCACTCCGTTCATCAATTTATAGACTTCTATCATATCTCCCCTCAGCCGTCTCTTTTCCAGGTTAAAGAGCCCTAACCTTTTTAGCCTTTCTTCATAGGAGTATCCTTCCATCCCCTTTACCATTTTGGTGGCTCTTCTCTGAACCTTTTCTAAAATCGCTATATCCTTTTTAAAATACGGCGACCAGAATTGCACACAATATTCAAGGTGCGGTCTCACCATGGAACGATATAGAGGCATTATAATATCTTTTGTTTTATTTTCCATTCCTTTCCTTATCATACCTAGCATTCTATTTGCTCTCTTGGCCGCTGCTGCACACTGAGCCGAGGGTTTTAACATGGTATCCACAATGACGCCTAAATCTTTTTCCTGGGTGGTAGTTCCTAATGTGGAACCTTGCATCGTGTAACCATAGTTTGGGTTGTTCTTCCCTAGGTGCATAACCTTGCACTTGTCCACATTAAATTTCATCTGCCATTTTGATGCCCAGTCTTCCAATTTATCAAGATCCTCTTGCAATTTTCCACAATCCTTTTGGGTTTTAACAACTTTAAATAGTTTTGTGTCATCTGCAAATTTGATAACTTCACTCGTTATTCCACTTTCCAGGTCATTTATGAATATGTTAAAAAGCAGCGGACCCAGCACAGATCCCTGGGGTACACCACTATTCATCTTTCTCCATTGGGAAAATTGGCCATTTAGCCCTACCCTCTGCTTTCTATCTTTTAACCAGTTCCTGATCCACAATAGTACACTGCCTCCTATCCCATGACTCTTTAGTTTTGCCAAAAGTCTCTCATGAGGGACTTTGTCAAAGGCTTTCTGAAAGTCCAGATACACAATATCAACCGACTCACCTTTGTCCACCTGATTATTCACTCCTTCAAAAAAACATAACAGATTAGTAAGACAAGATCTTCCTTGTCTAAAGCCATGTTGGCTGTCTCCCATTAGGTCATGACTATCTACATGCTGAGTAATTTTATTCTTTATGATGGTTTCTACCATTTTTCCTGGTACTGATGTCAGGCTCACCGGTCTGTAGTTTCCCGGATCAACCCTGGAACCCTTTTTAAAAATTGGTGTTACATTGGCGATCCTCCAATCTTCAGGTATTAGAGATGATTTTAATGATAGTTCACAGATTACTAATAGCAGGTCTGCAATCTCATATTTCAGTTCTTTCAACACCCTTGGATGTATACCATCCGGCCCAGGTGATTTGCTACTCTTCAGTTTATCTAATAGTTGTAATACATCTTCCCGATGTATCGATATTTCCTTCAATTCTTCCGCACCTTTAAATACCACTTCAGTCATGGGTAACATCCCTACATCTTCCTCAGTAAAGACTGAAGCAAAGAATTCATTCAGTCTCTCCGCTATCGCCTTGTCGCCTCTTAGTGCTCCTTTAACCCCTTTATCATCTAATGGACCAACTGACTCTCTCACAGGTTTTTTTGCTACGAATGTACTTGAAAAGGTCTTTACTTCGCGTTTTTGCTTCCACAGCAAGCTTCTTCTCAAACTCTCCCTTTGCCTGCCTTATCAATGCCTTGCATTTGACTTGCCAGTGCTTGTGCTGTTTCCAGGTTTCGTCGTTTGGCTCTTTTTTTCCATTTCCTGAAAGATGCTTTTTTGGCAACAACAGCCTCTCTGACCTCACCTTTAAACCATGCTGGCAGTTTTTTGGACTTCCTTCCACTTTTCTTAAAGCGTGGAATACAGCTGGTCTGGGCTTCCAAGATAGTATTTTTTTTTTTTTTTTTTAAATTTTTTATTTATAACATTATACAATATTACATCCAGGTAAAAATACACTTGAATGATGGAAGACAATGGCTGATAGATGTATATCAAAAACTGCAAACATTAAACAGATCACAAAGAAAAAAGAAAACATCTCAGCCATATCATTTAGACCTCAATCAAAAAGAAATAAAAAGGGGGCGTCTTAGGCAATATAACATCAGGCAAAGGTAGAATATACCTATACCAAAAGAACAAAAAAGAACCAACGTACAGGTACAGACTTACATGTCAGCCGTATGGGCTGGTTTAACTACTTCAACAATAACTTCCTCCCTAGCTAATAAGAAATCAATAAGCTGTCTGGATTCAAAGAAAACATAACCTTTCTGCTTATACACCACACAACATTTGGCGGGAAATTTCAGTTGAAAAGTCGCCCCAAGGGCTAAAACCCTGGGGCGAAGAGCCAAAAAGGATTTTCCTTCTCAACTGCGTACTACGTGCGACATCAGGAAATACTCGTACTTTCGAGCCCAGAAAGTCTACATTGATATTCTTAAAATATAATCGAAGAATAAAAAACTTATCTGACTCTAGTGCCAAGGTAACCAGTAAGGTGGCCTTATCCGTGATGACATCTAAGGAGGACTCTAAAAATCCTGTTAAGTCCCCCTTTTCAAACAGAGCAATGGGAGAACAGGGAGCACCTTCCCTGCCCCCCGAGGGTAGATACTGCGCCCTGACCAAAAGGTGGTAATTGGTCCTGGGGAAGTTTAAGAACCTCTCCGAAATACTTCCTCACCATCTCAAGAGGGGACAGCAAGGGAGAGCGTGGAAAATTTAGAAAACGCAGGTTACAGCGTCTAACCTGGTTTTCCAAATATTCCACCTTCCTAATAGACACAGTCCTATCCAAAGCCTGGGCATTCACTAGATCTTGTAAGTGCCCGACTTCCTGCTCCAATTTGGATAGTCTTTCCTCCTGGCCTGCCACAGCACTAGTCAGAGTTCCACAAGAAACTTTAACCTCCGAAATTTCTTCCTTCACAGCACAAAACACAGTTCTAAGGGAAGAGTTAAGTGAAGCAATACCGTCCCACAGTGATTCCATAGTTATTACCGCCGGTTTTGTTAACTCCATGCCTCCCAGAAGGTCTCGTCCTGAGGCAGCTTTCCCAGCACTCTCTCCACTTACTGCTGATCCAGCCACAGTTGTTCCTTGCCGCAGAACCGGCTCATTCAGATGAGACACATCAGGCAGAGCTCCTCCCGACGACCCCTCCTGCGGCGTGCTCGTCGGCCTGCCGTCAAGGGGACCAACCACTGCCTGACCAATACTTCCGGGTCGCGGCGGGGGGGTTCGCAGCTCAGGCGATAGCCAAACCCCCGAAACACTCAGCGCCGACTCTCCCTCCGCCAGCGCTGCCGAGGACACAGCTGCCACTCCGGGCCCAAATCCACAGTCAACCAGGGTTCGCTGGGCCGTAGCTTGAGGAGCATTTGCCCCGGGAGGATCAGCCACCTGCTTTCGCTTCCTCCTGCCCATAGCGACAAGGTAAGAGAGAGCAGCACGTTCCACCTCACCCAGGTTCCTGCAGCGCTGAGATTCAGAGCGTCCTGACGGTAGGTAGTCACGCCCCTTCCCAAGATAGTATTTTTAACAGCCAAGCCTGATGTACGTCTTTAACCTTTGCAACTGCTCCTTTTAGTTTTTTCTTAACTATTTTCCTCATTTTATCATAGTCTCCCTTTCGAACGTTAAAAGGTAGTACTGTGGATTTCCTTACTATCCCTCCTCCACTAATTAAATCAAAGGCAATCATGCTATGATCACTATTGCCAAGCGGCCCCAACAACCTTATCTTTTGCACTAGATCTGGTGTTCCACTAAGGACTAGGTCTAATATGGCAATGAGAAGAAGTGCAAGTGAGTCAGTAATAAGCCAGGACGAGGGTATCGGGTCAAGGAGACAAGTTGTTTTCCTGGAGGAGGCAATGAGCCTGGAGAGGGAGCACATTGAAAAACAATATTGAATGAAAGCAAGCGATGAGGCAGTGCAGCAAAGGTTGGCTGTGATTGAGGTGACCATATAATAGTTGTGTTAAGGTTACTGATTGATAAATGAGGGGAGCAGAGAAAAGTCAAGGAAGAACCAGAAACTTCATGTGGAGAAAGTTCACCATGAATATCGGATATTTTGTTATAAAAATAATTGACCATTTGTTCAGAGTATGGAGCATCAGTCTTAATGACAGGAGTGGAGGAGTGGCCTAGTGGTTGGGGCAAGGTACTTCAGGCCGTAAGGTCGGGGGTTCAAATCCCACTAGAGGACAGCAACCTTGGGCCAGAAGGACTGGGGTTTCTAGTCCCACAGGTACTACTTGTGGTCTTGGGCAAGCCACTTAACCCTCCATGGCCCATGTTCCCTGTAAAATAGTTATCTCCAAGTTATAATTCCCTGTTCAATGTAATTTCAGTTTGTTCAATGTAAACCGCACTGATGCAGAATAGCGCGGTATATAAGAAAAATGTAAATAAATAAATAAAAAAATAAATACTGAGGGATGAAGAAGAGAAGAGACAACTGAATATAGCTGTTTAGTGCAATTTGGAGGATGATTCAATGGATTTGTTGGAAAAATCTTTTTTGCCATTGTGATCTTGTAATGGTAAACTAAATGACAGTGTTGAAAATTTTCTAGAGAAGCTGGAGTGTATGGTTTGTGCCAACATTTTTCTGCTCTCCTCAGTTAGGTGTGGAAAAGATGTGGGCCAGGATGATACCTCAGGTGGTAGTGGTTTTTGTTTGCAGACCTCATGGGTTTAGGTGGGACTGTCCTATCCTGGGCAGAGTAGAATGCCATGTATCTACTTCTTTATTGACAGAGAAGGTAAAAAAATCAGAGGGGAATAGGATATCAGATGGCAAGGATAGTATGCTTTGTGCCATGAGTCTGTGAGAGAGGGAGAGAACTGGTACATTTGTAACAATGGGTTTAAAGGGTAGGGAGTGAAAGTTAAGATTTAAAAAATATATATACCAAATGATCAGTCCAAGGGAAGGGTTCAGCAAATAATGCTGTAGGAGGGGAGGGAAAATGGGAGCTAGTAATAATTAGATCAAGGGTGTGGCTGGCCAAGTGGGTGGGAAATGAGACTTGCTGTGACAAAGAAAGATCAGTTAAGAGGGATGCAAAAAGTCTTTATCACACAGCATTTTATGGGGAAAGGAAGTGAGTATTAAAGTCCCTAAGGATCAACAGTTGAGGGTATTGTAGAAAAGTCTGAGAGAGTAAGAAGTAGCTAGTCCAAAACTGAGGAGTTAATAGAGGGAGGCCTATAGACTAAAAGAAGATTGAAATTAAGAGAAGAAAAGGATACAAGCAGTGACTCAGTAGTGAATGGTAAGAGCAGGGGCGGCTCTATAATGAGGCCGAGTGAGGCAGTGACCTCAGGCGGCAACCTTTTGGGGGCGGCAAATCCCATCAGCGCCCGCGGGCTTAGCAGAGCCGCGTGAAAGGGACACTCGTCCCTTCACGGCTCTGTAAAGCTGGCGGTGGCGCTGAGGGAGAGAAGAGGGCTCTGCTGGGGCCCGGAGCTGAGGGAGAGAAGAGGGCTGTGCCGGGGAGGCCGTGGGGCACTTTCTTCTGCCGCTGCTATGGTGGCAGTGGCTTTAACTTCAGCAGCCAATTTCTTTGACTGGGTTTATCATGGGGGATGGGGGGGTTAGGACTGGTAATGGGCTATGGGGGGTTAGGACTGGAAGTGAACTGATGGGGGGGGTTAGGACTGGAAGTGGGCTGATGGGGGGGTATGACTGGTAATGGGCTATGGGGGGCTAGGACTGGTAATGGGCTATGGGGGGGGCTGGGACTGGAAATGGGCTGATGGGGGGCTAGGACTGGAAATGGGCTGATGGATTAGCACTGGGGGTGGCTAGGACTGGAAATGGGCTGATGGGGGTGTTAACAATGGAAATAGGCTGATCGGGAGGGGTGTAAGAACTGGAAATGGACTGATGGGGGGTTAGAACTTGAAATGGGCTGATTGGGAGGGGGAGCTAGGACTGGTAATGGGCTGATGGGGGGTTAGGAATGGTAATGGGCTATGGGGGGGCTAGGACTGGAAATGGGCTGATGGGGGGCTTGGGCTGGTAATGGGCTATCGGGGGTGGCTAGGTCTGGAAATGGGCTGATGGGGGGTTAAGAATGAAATAGGCTGATCAGGAGGGGGGTTAGAACTGGAAATGGACTGATGGGGGTTAGAACTTGAAATGGGCTGATCGGGAGGGGGAGCTAGGACTGGTAATGGGCTGATTGGTGGGGTTAGGCCTAGAAATGGGCTGATTAGGGGGGCTAGGACAGGAAATGGGCTGATTGGGTGGGCTATGACTAGAGTGGGCTGATAAGGGGGATAGGACTGGAAATGGGCTGGGACTGGAAATGGGCTAATGGGCGAGGAAAGAAGAGTGCTGCTGGCCCTGGAAGAAAACTAGGGGCTAGAGCTACAAATGGGCTGATGCGGGAGGATGGTAGAATTGGACTGGAAGGGAGCGGATAATGAGAGGGTCTGCCAGGGGAAGGAGGGGGATGGAAAGGAGCTGACACCTGGGATGCACTGAAGGAGGACTGGAAGGGAGCTGACAATTGGAGATGGGAGTGGTAGGTGGTTGGGTAATGGGGAGGAGGCTGGAAGGGAGCTGACATGCAAATGGCACTGGAAGGGGGATGGACAGAGGGTAGGGAGACTGGAAGGGAGCTGACTGGGGGGGGGGGTGGCACTGAGAGTGGACGTAAGCTGATATCTGGGATGGCATTTGGACTAGAAGGGGCTGGACAGTGGGGAAGAAGGGGGACTGGAAGGGAATGCACATCAGTGGCAGTCGTGGGAATGCAAGGCGGTTGACATTGGAAGGTACTGGGAGGGGAGGACTGGAAAGGGGGCTGATACCGGGGAGGGTTACTGGAACTGGAAATGGGCTGATGGAAGGAAGTGAAGAAAACAAAAGAAGAGATAAGAAATGGCAGATGGACCATGGACTATGGACTACAGAAAGAGATCTAAGAGAAGACAGGAAAGCAGAAGCCTCAGATCGGGACCAGCATGATCAGAGAATAAAATGGTCAGACAACAAAGGTAGAAAAAATAATTTTATTTAATTTTAGTGATTGGATTTTGTGCTATTTTTATATTTTACACAGTATTGGATAACTACATCTCTTATTTATCTGATGTTGCACTGCATGTGGACTCTGGCTTCTTCGGGTTTCAATTTAAATTTTGTCTACATATTTTTATTTTTACTTCAGATTGTGGTTATTTCTTCTGTACTTGGTGAGGGTCGATGTTGTGAGTGTGTGACTGAGGTCAGGTGTTCTGTTAACATGGAGTTTGTACATAAAAAACTATACTGTACTGTAGTAATTTCAGCAATTCATATAGGTGTATGGATGTTCCAGGGCCCACTGTAGTATTTACAGTGACGCTTTTTTTGGATGGGCTCCTTATGAGTTTTGGAAATTTGTGCTGTTACAGTATGGTAGGCTTGCTCTTTGTTGTAGGGTTTTGTATTAGTTCACAATATGCCTGGTACTGGAGAATAGTGGTTGTTGTTGTTGTTGTTAGTGAGATGATCAGAATCAGATTATTTTTTTAATATTGAGTTCTGTGGGTCCTGGTTCTGCTCTGCACCTACTGTGAATGCAAAGTATATGTTGAAAAAGAAAAGGCAAGAACTATAACGCAGTTTATAACAACAAAATAAAAATGAGTTATAATTTAGTTTTATAAACTGTGCTGTTGGTTCTTGCTGTCTTTTAGTTCCTTGATGTGCAAATGGGACCGTACCTAGATCTGTGTAAGCGGTGCAGCCTCACAGGGCGTAAAGGCTTGGGGGCCACATTTTGGCTGTCTGCTGTTGCCCTGCCACCGCTGGCAGGACAATAGCAGGCAGCCGAAATGCGCTTCCCAAGCCTTTTCACAGCACTTTTAAGCAGGTCTGGTCCCTCTCTCCTCCAATGCGATGTCAGAGTAGGGAGGAACAGATCTGCTTAAAGTGCCGGTGTCTTTTAGATCGGGCACATGCCCCCCTCCTCCTGCCCATACCTCCGTCCAGCGCTGCCTGCTCTTTTCCTGCTGCCGGCTCCGTCATGAAAAAAAAACAGGGCAGCAGCTGCAGGGAAAGAGCAGGCAGCGCTGGACGGAGGTTTGGGGGGAGGAGGGGGGCATGCGCCCGAGCTGCAAGTTGCACAGGGTGTGATTGCAACTCGATACGGCCCTGTGTGCAAACATCTTGCATTTCCTCCATATAATCTAATCGGCTTTTTGGTTTGGTTCAGTCTCTAATTGGATTTCTGAAAAAGCCACGCCCCCTCTAGGGTGGGGGGTGGGTGCGCCATTTCATACTTCGCCTCAGGCAGCAGATTGCCTTGAGCCGCCCCTGGGTAGGAGGTTAGAATTCTACTATGGAAAAAGAGGACTGAAAGATAAGAGCCACTCTACCGCCAATTCTTGATGAGCAGGGGACTGAAAGCACACTATCGTTTGGCTGGAGACAACGGCAGAATATAGAATCCTCACCAGAATTCACTAAGACAGAGAATGTCCACCAAATGATGTAATACCAAAGAAATTTTAGTACGTAATGAGCAGCAGTTAAGAAGAGCACAGTGACAGAGTACAGAAGGGGGGAGGAAGAGGGAGAAGAAAAATGTGTAATGGAGGTGCAGTAAAACGGAGTTACTTACCTGTAACTGAGTTCTCCGGGGACAGCAGGATAAGTCAGCCACAATTGGTGACGTCATCCGACGGCGCCGAGACGGAAGTACTCTCCATAGCTCAGAAGGGCTTTGCCCTTCTGAGCATGAGCCAACTGGCCCCACCCCCGGCCCGCCCCTAGCTAACCAGTTCGTCACTAGCTGAGCCTTAGCCGCTAGGAGGCGGGCACCAGTTCCAGAGGACTAGTCCTTCCCCCTACCAGGGGAGGAGGGTGGGATGTGTGGCTGACTTATCCTGCTGTCCCCGGAGAACTCAGTTACAGGTAAGTAACTCCGTTTTCTCCTAGGACAAGCAGGATGAGTCAGCCACAATTGGTGCCTCCCAAGCAGCCATGCGCTGTGGTGGATGGGGGAAGGACGAGGCTGAGGTAACCTCATCAGGGCCATTGCGCATTCCTGCGTGCCACAGCTAAAGCATGTGGGTTTGCAGTTGGCATGTCTTAGGAAGAACCTGTGGGCTTGCAATCGGGCAGCATGCAACGAAACAGCTGCGGTTGTGAATTATGCCGATACTGGGCGACCTCCAGATGATGAAGCACGCATATGCAACAGCTGCGATGCGAAGTATGCGGATCATAGGCGGTCAAGTACAGCGGGGCTTCAGGTCAGTAGCCACGAGGGTAGTGTGGATCAGAGCCTCACTACGGCGTGAAAGAAGCATCGAGACGACGTAAGGGCATTGCTTGGATTCATAGGTGGGTCTACTGGAGCTAGGGCCCACAGCCTGTACCATGCCATGTGGTAACCCCTAGGAGATGACGACTACATAATGCTCTTAGGTGATGACGGCTACATCCTGCTCTTATGTGGTAACTCTTAGATGATGGTGACCTAGACTTGCCACTGTAGAAGAACAGACTGGCTTAGGTGGGCTCATTAGGCCACGGCATATCCTATGTTGATATAATAGCAGCGAGTAGCAAGCTCTGTGCTACGAGATATGCGAGAGATGCCCCTCAAGCCTGCGGTAGGTTTGCATAGGTAGTAGATGGCCCTGCCAGGATCATAACCTGTCGACGAGGATTAATCTGTCGACAGGGTCAGGCTATGCATGGTGTGAGTGTGTGCGTGCAGTTATCAGGGAGTGAAGCACGCTAGTGCCTGAGGGAGGGCAGGTAGTGCCCCTCGCAACAGTTGCACTTTGTGCTTGCCACGTGGCGAGTGATCAATTCGTGGTCAGCCCACGGACTGTGGGTTTTTTTTTTTTTTTTTTTTTTAGTGTTTGAGGCCGTGGTCGGTCTGGCGACTGACTGGGTATCATAGTCACATACAACCAAGGGCCTTAGTGTAGGGCATTAGGCACCGCTATACGGCGTGGTGGGGTGATGGTTTGCATCTCCCGGCCTAGGTCAGAACAAGGGATCGTGGCGCACTTTCCATGGTGCGCGTAGGTGGCTGAAATCAGATTTGTGCACGCAAATTAAGCGCTGCCCTTGGGTTGATCATAACGTAAGAAGTCAATCTAGCGTTCACAAGGCTGGCCTTGAGTCTGCCTCCCTGCCCTTACACGCTCCTTGATAGGGCTTGGATGCTTAGTAGGGTCCATTGATACGTGGACTGTATTGGCAGTAGCCCGACTGGGCGTTCTGTGACGTTCTGTGGTCGTACGCAGAGTCTGCGTGTACTGCACCCTCGTGTTGCCACTGGTAGGGGCCCAATTCGGGGAATAGGTGCTCCTTGACAGCAATGGAGCGATGCGGAGACCGGGACGTGGAAGGTGTTTCCCCCCCATGTTGGTGGGCAGCGATCTGTTAGCCACCTCAACCTTGAGGGAGCGGAGGCAGGTCTCTGCGGGCAATTGTACCAAGCTCTGGCCCTTAGGTGGTATCTGCGGATGAATAGAAGATGCGAGGTCCGCAATGAGCCTCCTGTTAATAACACCTCAGCTGGCCATGTTAATTGGGTCCTGAGGGGATTGAACCCCTGATCCCTGCACCATCGGTCCGAGTTTAACCATAGTGCTGAGGTTCTGCTCTGTCCGATAGATGCAGGCCTTATTGAAAATATGGGAACGCTGGGATTTGAACCCGTGACCCTCTGGTCTTAGAAGTACTGGCTCTGTCCACTGCACCACCCTGTGGCCACTCACAGAGTCATTGAACAGGGATGGGGTTGCGGCGACAACAGCTGAGTTGGGGCTTGAACCCGCGGCCTTCGGCTTCTGAACACACTGGCGGCTCCTGCCCCAGCTGGGGCTGAGCCCACGACCTTTAGCTTATGAACCCACTGTGAGTGGTGCATCACCGTACTGCCACAGAGATGAGGGTTGTCTTCTGCATGCTCTCTGTATGCTGTGACTGTTGTTTCCGACAGTCCCCGATGCGGTATGAGCTTAAGAGTGGCTGGTCATGCCCTGCAGTTATTCGAGCTTCCTGATCTTCTAGGAAGTGTAGCTGTAGGTGGACCTGCAAGCATTCTTTTGGAGTGACGGGGAGGGTATCTCACCGTAGCTGGTTGGGATGACCAGGCTTTCTCTGGGTGCCACAGCAAGTTCGATTCGTAGGGCAGGCAAGCAAGCATTGCTGTCCTGTATGGGACGGTCTGCCTAAGGGTAAGACATCAACTCACTATCCCTGGCAGGAGGGAGCTCACTTGCTTCTCTACTTCGGGCAGGCACTCGGGAACTTTCCCTTTGGACGCTGGGGCGCGTTTCCGTGCAGGCTCCGTCGGAGCGACGATAGCCGCATGTGAAGACTCACTCCTTGTTCCTGGGGAAGTGGCTCGCCCAGGGGCGCAAGCAGAGGCTTGGGTGAATCGTGTGCCGAGAGGGGTGCAGCAGGCGTGTCCTGACTTGGGGATCTGATAGAGCCTGTAGTCGGGACCTCTTTTGGGAGGAGATGCAGAAGGAGTCCCAGAGTGCGATCCACTGGGGCAGTATCTAGGTCCCTTAATTGCCTGGTAGGTGGTAACGTATTCTCATGTCATTTTTAAAGTATCAGCCCCTCCCTGAAGGGGATCCTGCAAGCCGGGGAACCAGGGTGGTGTAGCAGGTAGGATGGTGGTAGGTACTGCCACCAGGGCTGGCAGTTAGGATGCTGGTCCCAATCGTGACGTGACTGGAATCTGGCTGCCATGGTTCCATTTGCGACGTGGCTGGGATCTGGTTGCCCCATACTGGCTGAGATGCTCGGGGCGTCCACGAGCAGCCGAAGGTATTGGGTGGCACGGCATTGATGGAATCCCTGGGGATACGGTAGCCAATTACCAGTAGGGTTGCAGGTGCCCCAGCTGAGATTTGGAACTGCTCACTTTTGGATCCAGAACACACTGCCTGTGTTCACCGTACCACACTGTGTCCGCTCTGGGTTGCTAGGTCCGTGACATTAACCCTTAGGCTACTCTAAAATAAATTGCCCCCTACAGCACTCATTCCCATAATACACGCTGCCTCGGTGAGCCTTCTTCATTGGGCACGGAGGGGATTGGAACCCTGATTCTTGCACCATTGGTCAGTGTCTTAATCATGTGCTGTAGCTCCGTTTAGGCTGACGTAGTGTCTTTGCATCCTTTGAGAGCCTCGATGAAGTGAGAGGGAGGCTAACGCAGGTTGACAGGTACTGCCTCAGCCAGTCTTCTGACCTTCTGTTCTTGCATTCACTGTCTGTGTGCACTGCACCACCTTGTAGCCACTGCAGCAGGCACCGTGGGGGACTGAACCCATGTCCCCTGCACCATCAGTCAGTGACTTAACATATGTTACACTGCTGTTTCAGGAGACCTGCTTGTCGTAGGGGAGAGCAGGCCCCATGGATAGCGAGAGCACTATCACAGGCCACTGACGATTCCTGCTAGCCTGAGGATGTAGTAAAGGCTGTTAGTGTAGGTTAGGACAAGTTCCTGGAGGGGGTCCCTAAGCCATTATTAAGAAGGGACCCAGGATATCAATGCGTGAACCAATACAAGCATTGTGGAACCTGTTTCCCTTGGGGAAACAGCTAGGTACATATGACCTGGATGGGCCACTGTTGGGACAGAATAATGGGCCTGATGGACCTTGGTCTGACCAGTATGGCAAGCATGGAGATGCTGACATAGCGCTCAGGGTTTAGTATGATATAAATGGGCCCACTCGAGAACGAAGTCATGGCCCCTGAGCGTCAGAGGTGCAGAGACAGAGTGCTCATGATTTCCTTGTGTTAGATCCCGCAGACCAATACTGGGCCTCCAAGGCTAGTGTTACTATTTATTCAGTAGAATAAGGTTGCACTACATGTGACAGCTGTAGTGCACAGACCAGCGCTAGCACGGGAGCGGGTGATTGAACCGGCGCAGAGGCGTCTGCCGGGCTTACAGCAGAGACAGCAACACTCTGACCCCTCGATGAGTGCATCTGCTCCGAGGTGTGGAGGCACAGTGCGCAGAGGCGTCTGCCGGGCTTACAGCAGAGACAGCAACACTCTGACTCCTCGATGAGTGCATCTGCTCCGAGGTGTGGAGGCACAGTGTGACCGCTATTTCAGCCTCCTCATGAGACTGCAGAGGCGTCTGCCGGGCTTACAGCAGAGACAGCAACACAAATATCTTACAGGGTGTCCCTGTAGCGCAGAGGCGTCGGCGGCGGCGATGCTCTGGGCGCTGGCGCTGGAAAACTCCTTTACTGTTGTTCCCGTTCGGAGAGGCTGTTATCTGGGCAGAAGGGGCGGAGTCAGAGGTAGCCAATGGCGCCGAGGAGTCGGTAGAACCTTTGCGCTGGAGAAGAAACATCTCTGTGCCGAAGAAGAGTATCTCTGCGGCCGAAGGGGGCATCTCCGTGGCGAAGAAGGACATCTTTGCGCCGGAGAAGACAATCTCTGCGCCGAAGGCGGCATCTCCGAGCCGGAGTGTAGCGCCGCTGCTGCCATTGCACGTCCGGAGGTAAAGGGTCCCGTGCAATCAGTGAAGACGTCCAACCTGAAGGCGCCAGGCCACGGCGCTGAGCAGAGCTGAGTGGGCCGGCCTGAGGAGACGCCTGCCAAGGGACTGGATGAGTCATCCAAGCTTATGCGGCCAATCCGTGAAGAAGGGGCGTGGCTCTGAGAGCAGTACCCAGTCGCGGGAAGATGGCCGCCCCCATGGTTACCCACGTGTGAAGAGGGCAACTGCTGCCGCAAGGGCTTTTTCACCCGGAGGATCCTGTCGGCTTGAGTGCGTTAGACATCAGGATCGCTGCTGGGGTTGGAGGCCCTTGGGCACAACCTGAGCGGCGGCAAGCTGGCGGCTTAAGCCTGCGGCTGGGGTGGAGGCCCTTAGGCACACCCTGAGCGGCGGCAGAGCTGGCAGGATATCGAAGTGTCCCCCGAAGGTCCGTGGGTAGTCGCAGGGAGCATCTGTGGTGCCGTCTGCAGAGAACGCCTGGCTGGTAAGGTAAGGAGTTTAAGCGCGGCTCTAGCACTTAGACAGAATATTGATGCAAGTTTAACTGCAGCATGCATACTGATAAGGGAGAAATGTAAGTCGAGACTGATTTAACGTGAGGACTTGTTAGATGCTGAGTCTGGAAGCTTAGAGTATTAGTGCAAGATTAACTGCAGTATACATAATGGTAAAAGTTGAAACTGAGAACAGTAAGGCTTTACTAAGAAGTTGAGTCCGGAGCACATGGCTCGTGGGAAACTAAGTTCTGAAGAAGCTTTGGAAACATTGACTTAGCAATCTGAGACAAGCCTGGACAAATATGAATGCAGTTAACAGCAATATACATATGAGAGGGGAGAAACAAAGTTTAGAATCTACAGAGAGAATATTGCTTCAGAACTGGTCTGGAGCACATGGCCCGCAGGAATCTAAGTTCAGCAGGGCCAGATCCGCGAAGGAAGCTTAGAAAACATTGCTAAGCAATATTACCTGAACAGGTAAAGTCAAGAAAACTGTTATATACATACGATTAGGAGAATTTCTTAAAACTTGGTGGAGAGTAGAAAAGTCCGTCTTGCTGGCAATGCGGAAGAAGTGAAACTGGTTAGCTAGGGGCGGGCCGGGGGTGGGGCCAGTTGGCTCATGCTCAGAAGGGCAAAGCCCTTCTGAGCTATGGAGAGTACTTCCGTCTCGGCGCCGTTGGATGACGTCACCAATTGTGGCTGACTCATCCTGCTTGTCCTAGGAGAAATCAAGTTACTCACTTGTGAGCTAGCTTCAGAGCTGGTAGGAGGTAAAGAATGCCTTCCCCACAAAACTGGAATGTGAGACATGAAGTACAGAGAGAGAAACAAGCAGCAAAGGTGGGCAGAGTACCAGAAAAACTATCAGGAGCAGCAGAAAAACAGTGTTGGTGGGAATATACCCTTGGGATAAAAATGATGACATGGTTTGGCCCCAGAGTTGCCCCAAGGAGCTTGCTCATAAAGCATGGCCTGCTCCATGGGTGCATGCTGCTGTGGCACAAGATGCTGTAATCTTTGCTTTTAAAATAGCATCCAGGGTGACTTGCCAGTTTGTTGATCATGTGACCAGCAATGTTAGGCTACACGGGCACACTCCCAAGGGCTTAATGCTCTGAATTGGAGCACCTGCAACATGCACACACAAATGATCATCAGCACAGGCAAGATCAACCATAGGTGATTTTTAATGATAGTTGCGAAATTATTAATTGTAGGTCTACAAATTTGATTTAATTATCCTGTGATATGTATCATCTGGTCCAGGTGATCTGCTGCTCTTTAGTTTGTCAAATTGTCCTATGGCATCTTCTAAGTTAGAGATTTGTTTCATTTCCTTCAAATCATCAGTTTTAAATACATTTTCTGGTATAGGTATCCCCCCCCCACACACACATCTTCAGTAAAGACTGGACCAAAGAATATGATGATGTAGATGTTCCATCTCATTGGCAGATACGCTTTAGTGTGTTACAAGATCAAATGCTATACATGGTAGTTCCTGGATTGTGGAATGCTTTACCAGCTCAGATGAGAATGGTGCCAGATATCCTGTTTCGCAAGTAGCTGAAAGCTCACTTATTCCACCAAACATTTACAAATGTAATATGATGTGAATTTTGTAGCAGATGATGAAGTATTTTGTTGAGAAGATAGCGAATATGAGCTTGTGGAGATTAAATGTTTGTCATCTTATGTGGAGTTGAGTATATGTTTTTATATTATGGACGGTGCATGTGTTGTGATCTGCCTAGAGATTTGGATACAGCGGACAAGAAATGGTTTTAAATAAATAAATAAATTTAGTTTCTCTAAGGCCTTGTCCCCCCCTTAGTGCCCCTTTTGCCCCTCTTATCTAATGATCCAACTGAATCCCTTACAGGCTTCTTGCTTTGAATGTACTTGAAAAAGCTTTTATGAGTTTTATTGCTTCTTTTTGAATTTCTCTTTGCCTACCTTATCAATACTTTGCATCAAACTTGCTTATGCTTTTTCCTGTTTTCTTCATTTGGATCCTTTTTCCATTTTTTGAAAGATGTTGCTCATCTCACCTTTAAACCCGCTGACAGTCATTTGGCCTTTCCTCCTTTTTTTTAAAGTTTGGAATACATCTAGTCTGAGCTTCCAAGATATATTCCAGGCCTGATATAAACGCTTAACCTTTTGCAGCTGCTCCTTTTGGTTTTACTTATAATCATTTCCCTCATTTTTATAATAATATTGCTTTGAAAGTTAAGTCCTAGTGCTGTAGACTTTATTATTGTCCTTCCTCCATTTGTTATATCAAATTTGATCATGTTATGATCACTGTTGCCAATGGCTCTAACACTGACCTCTCACACCAGATCCTGTGTTCCACTAAGGAATAAGTCTAAAATAGCTTCACCTCTTGTCAGTTCCTAAACCAGATGCTCCATGAAGCATTCATTTATTTCATCTAGAAAATTGTATCTCTCAAGCATGTCCTGATATGATTGAAATTTCTCATTATTACTGTTTTGTCAGTTGTATTAGTTTCCCTATTTTGTTAGTGTTTCATTTTCTGTCTGTTCATTCTGACCAGGTGGATTGTAGAAACTCCCCCGCTGCTGTTTTTTGTTTTCTTATGTACATGTGCCAACCAAATACTCTGTTACAAAGATAAATACATAGTCATCAATATGTTTAAAACAAAATAGCACAAAGTCAAAGATACAGCTAAAACCAATTCATTTTACACCCCCTCCCAAAATCTTCTGAAATAGTTTTAAGACCCTTTCTAAAAACTGATGGATCCTGATGTGTGCAAAGAGTTGAAAAAAATATTCCTTTTACAGTGCATTTTGTTTCCCTGGAGAAATTCTACCCTGTTCAAACAGGATATAGTGCCACCCCTCCACTAATTTGATCTACTTATCACAGCGATAAAATTTGTACCCTGGTATCAATGTCCTCTTGGTTATTCTTCTTCCATCAGGTATCTGAAATGCCCATTATAGCCCTGAATGAAGAGAGCGAGATATATTCTTACTCTCCAATTTTATTAGACTTAGCATTTATATGCAGGCATTTAAAAGTTTGTTTTTTTGTTCATATTAACAGCCTGCTTATTGGTTGACAGGCATAATTTGAAATCTTTCAGTTCTGTCTGTTCTTTACTTAAAGGTTAAAATAACTCCAGTGCCTTTATTGCAACTTCTCTTTCGGGATGCCCTTATTTACTTGTTTTGTTAGTATTCTTCAAAAATACGTTATTCTGAACCATGTGCTCCTGAGCGACTGTCTGTTTTCTCCCATTATGTAAAAAACTGCTCTATTCACTAAAAGGTTATTGTCAGCAGCCTCGTTCTACCCTGATTAAGGTGGAGCTCATCCTTTTCAGAAAAGGCCCTCTCTTACTCCAGAATATTTCCCAGTTCCTAACAAATCTAAAGTTCTTTTCTCCAGGAACAAGCAGGAAGTCATCCCTTACATATGGGTGACCTTGGCGCTGATGGAGCCCGTGTGGAGCATCTCCCAGCTTTCAGAGAAAGCCTTTGGGACATGCTACCATGCATGTGTAGTCCCTTCCCGCCCAAGGGTGCCATCTTGCTCAGTCAAATGACATAGCTAGGATGGCAATAAAATAGAACCAGGTAGGGAGTCAACTCCCAGGGGAGGAGGGAGGTTTGTGAAGATTGATTCCTGCTGTCCCTGGAGAACACCCATTACAGGTGAATAACTACGCTTTCTCCAAGAACAAGCAGGAAGTCATTCCTCACATATAGGATTCCCTAGCTCCAGGCTGCCAAGGACCAAACCACGACAGCACCAACGGCGATCAAGGCGGGTAGCCATGAGCTGCAGAAAGTGAGTCCCCCACTGAGAGACTCTGCAAGACCCTAGCATCCAGCGGCATCATCATTCCGGTAGCCTGAACACAGAAGGATTGGAGGGCAAGAGTTGCCTACACTCAAAGAATATTATGGAGTACTGCCTGGCCAAGCACACTACCTGGTCAAACACATTGTCTCTTGCTCTCGAGGCAGTAGTGAGCTGAGAACGTATGAATTGAAGACCACATGGCAGCCTTGCAGATCTCCGTCACCAGTACTGAGCACAGGTTGGCCACCGATGTGATCATCACCCTCATGTGATGCACTGTGATCCGGTGCTCAAGGGAGAGACCAGCTCGCTCATAGGCGAGGACAGAGTTTGCTTAGTTACAGGGAGCTCCAGTCTGCTGGAGTCATAAGACACAAAAAGCTGAGAAGCTTTGTGATGGGCCTGAGTCTTCTGTAAGTGGAAGGACAGGGCCCATTTGCAGTCTACTGTATGAAGTACTAGTTCCTCCTGGCTGGCGTAGGGTCGCAGGAAAAAGGTGGAAAGGACCCACCTCTTGGTTGAGGTGGAAAGGAGACACCACCTTCGGGAGGAACATAGGGTGTGTGCAGAGCACTACCCTGTTCTTGTAGAACCTTGTATATGGTGGATCCAGCACCAGAGCCTGGCGTTCACTCACTCTTCAAGCGGACATGAGGGCCACCAGGAAAGCCACCTTCCAAGAAAGGTACCGCAGGTAGCAAGTGACCAGGGGTTAGAATGGCGGTCTGGTGAGCTGGGAGAGCATCACATTGAGGTCCCACTCTGCCGCCGGAGGGCAGAGAGGGGGCTTGGATAACAGAAGGCCCCAGAGGAACCTGTAGAGTAGGGGCTGGCTTGAGAGGGGATTTCCCTCGATAGGGTGGTGGTGAGTGGCTATGATGCTCAGATGGACCCACACGGAATTAGACTTTAGCCCGATGTGTGATAGGTGCAGTAGGTACCGGAGTACTAATTGCAAATGGCAGGAGAAGGGGTTCTCCCTCCTTTCCGCACACCAGGCAGAGAACCTTCTCCACTTAAAGGCATAAACCTGTCTGGTGGAGAGCTTTCGGGAGGCCAATAGAATCTCCTCGACTTCTCAAGGCAGATTGAAAGGGGCCAGTGCTACCCTTTCAGCAGCCGCGCTGTTAGCATTAGGGACCCCAGATTGGAGTGCAGGAGGGAGCTCCTCCTGGGAAGGAGGTCTGGGGTTCAGCCCAGTGGGATTGGGAGTGCCATCAACAGGGAGAGTAACAGTGGACACCAAGGTTGCCTGGGCCACCTGGGGGCAAACAGTATAACTGACACCCTCTCACTCTGGACCTTGAAGAAGGTCCTGGTAACTAGGAGGGGAGGGGGTTGGTGGGAACACAGAGTAGGCCCACGGACCACAAGATCAGGAAGGCATCTGCTGCCACTCTCTCTGGGTGCAGCTGACGTGAGCAGAAGCAAGGCAGCTGTGTGCTGTCCGGAGAGGTGAATAGGTCTATCACAGGCCTGCTTCAGAGGTGGAAGAGCCATGTTGCCACCCTGGGTTTAGGCGCCACTCATGTGGCGAAGGACTCTGCTCATCCTGTCCGCTAGGCAGTTGTCCTGGCCCAGGGAGGTAGACCGCTCACAGGAGCATGCTGTTGCGGGCTGCGAAAGAGAGGAGGGCCATTGCCTCCTGGCAGACGGAGTACGGACCCGTGCCCCCCTGCTTGTTGATATAAAACATGGCAACTTGATTGTCCGACTGGATCAGTATGGGCTGATGTCGCAGGCAGTGGCAGAATGCTCATAGGGCCAGGAAGATTGCCCTGAGCTCCAGGAGCTTGATCTGTAACAGAGACTCCTCCTGAGACCAGCTGCCCTATGTGCAGCAGTCCCCACAATGTGTCCTCCCAACCCAGAAGGGAGGCATCTGTGGTCAGGGTCCTCTGAGGTGCAGGTGGCCTGGAAGGGCATTCCCGCTCGGAGGTGGCATAAGTCTCGCCACCAGTTAAGGGATTCCGTCAGTTGGCGGGTAACCTTGACCCTATCACGTAGCCTCCCTGTGGCTTGAGTCCACTGTGAGCAGAGGCACCACTGGGCTGTCCACATGTGTAAGCGGGTTGAGGGCATGATGTGGACTGTAGAGGGCATATGGCTCAGCAGGCAGAGGAGGAGGTGAGCTAGTACTGACCGGCGGCATTGCACCTCTCCTGCCAGTTGTCTCAGGCATTCTGCCCTGTCTCTGTGGATAAGAACATAAGAACATAAGTTATGCCATACTGGGTCAGACCGAGGTCCATCAAGCCTAGTATCCTGTTTCCAACAGTGGCCAATCTAGGTCATACGTACCTAGCAGTATCCCCAAAAGACACAAGTTCCACAATGCTAGTACTGGGTCAAGCATTGATTATCCTGGGTCCCTTTTTAATAATGGTTTATGGACCTTTCCTCCAGGAACTTGTCCAAACCTTTTTTTAAACCCAGCTACACTAACAGCTCTTACTACATCCTCCGGTAACAAATTCCAGAGTTTGATTACACGTTGAGTGAAAAAATATTTTCTCTTATTTGTCTTAAATAGTTTACCCTGTAGCTTCATTACATGTCCCCCTAGTCTTTCTATATTCTGATAGCGTAAACAATCGATCTATGTTTACCCGTTCCACTCCATTCATTAATTTATAGACCCCGATCATATCTCCCTCAGCCGTCTCTTTTCCAGGTTGAAGAGCCCTACCCTTTGTAGCCTCTCTTCATAGGAGTAGCCGTCCATCCCCTTTACCATTTTGGTGGCTCTTCTCTGTACTTTTTCTAATAACGCTATATCCTTTTTAAGATACGGCGACCAGAATTGCACACAGTATTCAAGGTGCGGTCGTACCATGGAATGGTACAGAGGCATTATAATATCCTTTGTTTTGTTCTCCATTCCTTTCCTTATGATACCTAGCATTCTATTTGCTTTCTTGGCTGCCGCTGCACACTGGGCGGAGGGTTTTAACATGTTATCCACGATGACTCCTAAATCTTTTTCCTGGGTGGTGGTTCCCAATGTGGAACCTTGCATCGTGTAACCATAGTGTGGGTTGTTCTTTCCTAGGTGCATAACTTTGCACTTGTACCAAAAAAGGAGCTAAGGATCCGCACAATATAGAAGAAAACAAAAAAGCGGAGCCTGGACTGGTATAAAAACCTTGTTTATTGCGCCCCAACGCGTTTCGGCCACCGGCCTTCTTCAGGGGGTCTTAGAGAACACACCTCAAAAATAGTAAACATAAACATAAAAGTTAAAATCATAATATATAAAAAAGATATTGTATTACATCAATAAATAAATAAATAGAATATTGATGAAATAATAAATAAAACCATAACTTACACATAGAGCATCTAAAGGACAAACTATTAATCCATAATAGTTAATTAAAAACAAAATAGATAAAAATATATTATAAAATACATATACACTGGAAAATAATGAATACCTTTTAAAAAAGGGGGGGGGGGAAAAAGAGAGAGACGAGGAGAAGCAAACAATAAATAAATACCTTAGTAGGAGCAAATTGAATGTTATCCCGGAATGAGCCTACGGGATACTGACGGCTGACAATGAACAAATAAATTATTAAATAAGTAAATAAATACTCACAAAGCAAATAAATACAATTCTAAAAGATCAATAATACATATTGACAAATGTATAACTAAATAATTAATTACATAAATAAATATACATATACATAAAAAAGTGTAAAAACCACATGTACTGTATAAAAAACATTTATAAAAATAACAATTATAAAAGTAAAACTATATACATGTGTAATAAAAACTTTTCATATATGAACACAACAAGGTACTTCAGGGAACACAAAAAAAACAAGTAAAGAAGAAATCATCATAGAACCCATATAAAAATGCATATAAAAATAATATGAAAAACACATGTAAAACATGTGAGAATTGTATAAAGAAATTATAAAAAAACTTATTCCAAAAACAAATTGTAAAAAGGTGGAGACACTCTTAAATGTGCTTAAAAAGTACATCAAAAAATTGTGATTTTAAAAATGCAGCTTATATAATGTGTTTGTTGTATTGCCAACAAATAGCTAAAAATATCAACCAGAAAACACAAAGTAGTAGAGAAAGATGGATGATTAGCCGAAATAATTCATGATAGAATTGAAGGTCACATCAAAAAAGTTATCTATTGTGACTTACATGTCATACTTATTGTACTGACAACTTATAACTGAAAATATGAACCGATTATGCTAAATGGAATAATGAGTAGAACAATAAAAAAACAATAAAAACAAAGTATTGAGTTAGACAAAGGATGAATATTTAAGAAATTTAAAAAAACAAAACGGAAAATGAAATGTGGTGGCGAGCAGTACTCAACTATTTAAAAGGGAACCACAAACACCAGATCTATCACAAACTTATAAACCTCTCACGGGAACTTCTAATTGTGTTGTTTTGTATAAAACTTGCCAAGAACCTACGTTCTACTCCACTGCATTGTTGAGTGACACGATGGGCTGTGCTGAGAACACCCAAAAAGAAACGTTTTCCCGCTTGTGCAGGTTTAAAGGGCATTGACTTAAACCGGCAAATAATCGCATAATTAAAAATACTCTGTTGGCACAATAACGGTAGATCAAACCGATGGCCATATTCAAGACATATGGGCTTACAGTCAGAGTATATGATTAGATTGCGTTATATTTAAAAATGTAAAAATGTAAAAAGAACTAACCAAGAGACAGTCGCTTGTGCTATTGTACTGTTGGCTAATGGGGTCGGGCATATTGAAAGCGAACGCTCAAATGCTGACATGTTCCCGTAGTGCACGGGAACATGTCAGCATTTGAGCGTTCGCTTTCAATATGCCCGACCCCATTAGCCAACAGTACAATAGCACAAGCGACTGTCTCTTGGTTAGTTCTTTTTACATTTTTACATTTTTAAATATAACGCAATCTAATCATATACTCTGACTGTAAGCCCATATGTCTTGAATATGGCCATCGGTTTGATCTACCGTTATTGTGCCAACAGAGTATTTTTAATTATGCGATTATTTGCCGGTTTAAGTCAATGCCCTTTAAACCTGCACAAGCGGGAAAACGTTTCTTTTTGGGTGTTCTCAGCACAGCCCATCGTGTCACTCAACAATGCAGTGGAGTAGAACGTAGGTTCTTGGCAAGTTTTATACAAAACAACACAATTAGAAGTTCCCGTGAGAGGTTTATAAGTTTGTGATAGATCTGGTGTTTGTGGTTCCCTTTTAAATAGTTGAGTACTGCTCGCCACCACATTTCATTTTCCGTTTTGTTTTTTAAATTTCTTAAATATTCATCCTTTGTCTAACTCAATACTTTGTTTTTATTGTTTTTTTTATTGTTCTACTCATTATTCCATTTAGCATAATCGGTTCATATTTTCAGTTATAAGTTGTCAGTACAATAAGTATGACATGTAAGTCACAATAGATAACTTTTTTGATGTGACCTTCAATTCTATCATGAATTATTTCGGCTAATCATCCATCTTTCTCTACTACTTTGTGTTTTCTGGTTGATATTTTTAGCTATTTGTTGGCAATACAACAAACACATTATATAAGCTGCATTTTTAAAATCACAATTTTTTGATGTACTTTTTAAGCACATTTAAGAGTGTCTCCACCTTTTTACAATTTGTTTTTGGAATAAGTTTTTTTATAATTTCTTTATACAATTCTCACATGTTTTACATGTGTTTTTCATATTATTTTTATATGCATTTTTATATGGGTTCTATGATGATTTCTTCTTTACTTGTTTTTTTGTGTTCCCTGAAGTACCTTGTTGTGTTCATATATGAAAAGTTTTTATTACACATGTATATAGTTTTACTTTTATAATTGTTATTTTTATAAATGTTTTTTATACAGTACATGTGGTTTTTACACTTTTTTATGTATATGTATATTTATTTATGTAATTAATTATTTAGTTATACATTTGTCAATATGTATTATTGATCTTTTAGAATTGTATTTATTTGCTTTGTGAGTATTTATTTACTTATTTAATAATTTATTTGTTCATTGTCAGCCGTCAGTATCCCGTAGGCTCATTCCGGGATAACATTCAATTTGCTCCTACTAAGGTATTTATTTATTGTTTGCTTCTCCTCGTCTCTCTCTTTTTTTCCCCCCCCCCCTTTTTTAAAAAGGTATTCATTATTTTCCAGTGTATATGTATTTTATAATATATTTTTATCTATTTTGTTTTTAATTAACTATTATGGATTAATAGTTTGTCCTTTAGATGCTCTATGTGTAAGTTATGGTTTTATTTATTATTTCATCAATATTCTATTTATTTATTTATTGATGTAATACAATATCTTTTTTATATATTATGATTTTAACTTTTATGTTTATGTTTACTATTTTTGAGGTGTGTTCTCTAAGACCCCCTGAAGAAGGCCGGTGGCCGAAACGCGTTGGGGCGCAATAAACAAGGTTTTTATACCAGTCCAGGCTCCGCTTTTTTGTTAACTTTGCACTTGTCCACATTAAATTTCATCTGCCATTTGGATGCCCAGTCTTCCAATTTATCCAGATCCTCCTGCAGTTTTCCACAGTCCTCTTGGGTTTTAACAACTTTAAACAGTTTTGTATCGTCTGCAAATTTGATAACCTCACTAGTTATTTCCTTTTCTAGGTCATTTATGAATATGTCAAAAAGTAGCGGACCCAGTACAGATCCCTGGGGTACTCCACTATTCACCTTTTTCCATTGGGAATATTGGCCATTTAGCCCTACCCTCTGCTTTCTATCTTTTAACCAGTTCCCGATCCACAATAGTACACTGCCTCCTATCCCATGACTTTTTAGTTTTACCAAAAGTCTCTGATGAGGGACCTTGTCAAAGGCTTTCTGAAAGTCCAGATACACTATATCAACTGACTCACCTTTGTCTACCTGTTTATTCACACCTTCAAAAAAACATATCAGATTAGTAAGACAAGATCTTCCTTGTCTAAAGCCATGTTGGCTATCTCCCATTAGGCCATGACTATCTACATGCTCTGTAATTTTGTTCTTTATGATGGTTTCTACCATTTTCCCCGGTACTGACGTGAGGCTCACCGGTCTGTAATTTCCCGGGTCACCCCTGGAACCCTTTTTAAAAATTGGCGTTACATTGGCGACCCTCCAATCTTCAGGTATTACAGATGATTTTAATGAAAATTCACAGATTACCAATAGTAGGTGTACAATCTCATATTTCAGTTCTTTCAACACTCTTAGATGTATGCCATCCGGTCCAGGTGATTTGCTACTATTCAGTTTATCAAATAGTTGTAATACATCTTCCCGGTGTAGTGATATTTCTCTCAATTCCTCTGCAGTATCACCTTTAAATACCACTTCAGTCTTGGGTAACATCCATACATCTTCCTCAGTAGAGACCGAAGCAAAGAATTCATTCAGTCTCTCCGCTATAGCCTTGTCTCCTCTTACTGCCCCTTTTACCCTTCTAATCTATTGGTCCAATTGACTCTCTCATAGGCCTTTTGCTACGAATGTACTTGAAAAAGTCTTTATTTTGTGTTTTTGCTTCTGTAGCAAGTTCCTTCTCAAATTCTCGCTTTGCCTGCCTTATCAATGCTTTGCATTTAACTTGCCAGTGCTTGTGCTGTTTCCAGTTTTCGTCGTTTGGCTCTTTTTTCCATTTCCTGAAAGATGCTTTTTTGGCAGCAACAGCCTCTCTGACCTCACCTTTAAACCATGCTGGCAGTTCTTTGGACTTTCTTCCACTTTTCTTAATGCGTGGAATACAGCTGGTCTGGGCTTCGAGGATAGTATTTTTAAATAACACCCAAGCTTGCTGTAAGTCTTTAACCTTTGCAACCGCTCCTTTTTAGTTTTTTCTTAACTATATTCCTCATTTTATCATAGTCTCCCTTTCGAAAGTTAAAAGGTAGTACTGTGGATTTCTTTACTATCCCTCCTCCACTAATTAAACACGATCATGCTATGATCACTATTGCCAAGTGGTCCCAACACCCTTATTTCTTGCACCAGATCTGGTGTTCCACTAAGGACTAGATCCAGTATGGCTTCCCCTCTGGTCGGTTCATGAACCAGCTGCTCCAAGAAGCAGTCATTTATTTCATCTAGAAACTTTATCTCCCTAGCATGTCCTGCCGTGACACTGACGCAGTCGATACCGGGGTAATTGAAATCACCCTTTATTTATTTATTTTTATTTATTTATTTACATTCTCTTATATACCGCGCTATTCTGCATCAGTGCGGTTTACATTGAACAAACTAAAATTACATTGAACAGGGCATTATAACGTGGAGATAACTATTTTACAGGGAACATGGGCTATGGAGGGTTAAGTGGCTTGCCCAAGACCACAAGGAGCAGCTGTGGGACTAGAAACCCCAGTCCTTCCGGCCCAAGGTTGCTGACCTCTAGTGGGATTTGAACCCCCGACCTTCCGGCCTGAAGTACCTTGCCCCAACCACTGGGCCACTCCTCCACTCCATTATTACTACTCTGCTGTGACTTTTGTTAGCTTCCTTGATTTCTTTGAGCATTTCATCATCCATTTGTTTATTTTGGCCAGGCGGTCGATAGTACATCCCCACTGCCATCACCTTCCCCTTCATACAGGGAATTTCAATCCTTAGAGATTCTACAGCAAATCTTGTTTCCTGCAAAACTTTAATCCTTTCTAACTCAATGCCCTCTCTAACATAGAGCGCAACACCTCCACCAATTTGATCAGTTCTGTCATTACGATATAGTTTGTATCCTGGTATCCAAGTGTCCCACTGGTTATCCTCCTTCCACCATGTCTCTGAGATTGCAATCATATCTAACCTCTCATTTAGTGCTATATATTCTAACTCTCCCATCTTATTGTTTAGACTTCTAGCATTTGCATACAAGCATTTTAGAGACTGTATTTTATTAATATTAATCTGGCTGTTGATAAGCATGGATAATTTGGAATCCTTATGCTCTGTCTGCACCGTACTCAAGGGCCTTGACCTCTAATATGTCCAGCTGAGCACCTATGAATTCCAGCCAGGCACCTATGAATTCCAGCCTTTGGATCGGAGAGAGGTGAGATTTGGGGTCGTTTATGACAAACCCCAGGTGCTCCAAAAGTAGAGTCACATATACTGCCCCTGATTAGCCAGTTGTCTAGGTAAGGGAAGACAAAGGCCCCTTGTAGGCACATATGAGTGGCCACCACTGCCAGGCATTTGGTAAAGACCCTTGGCAAGGAGGTCAGGCCTTAGGGTAGCACCCTGTACCCTCTTTCTACCATGAACCCTAGGTACTGCCTGTGGGAAGGGTGGATTAGGATGTGTGTGTACGCGTCCTTTAGATCCAAGGAGAACAGCCATTCTCCCTGGTGGAGGTAAAGCAGCAGTATTCCAAGGGAGAGCTTCTTGAACATCTCCCTCACCAGAAACTTGTTTAAGTTTCACAGGTCTAGTATAGGCCTGAGGCCCCCAGCTTTCTTTGAGACAAGGAAGTATCTGGAGTCAAAGCCTTTCCACATAGGTGCCTGTGTACAGGCTCTACTGCATTGTCCCTGATCAGACCTGCGAGCTCTGAGAGCAGATGGGTCTGGTGAAGGATGGGTCATATCAGCTTTCCTGCGAAGAACCTGGGTGGTATCTGCTGTAGGTGGAGGAGGTATCCCTCCCTTACCACTTAATGCTCATTGGTCTGAGGTGATATTGGCCCATCTGTGGGCAAAGAATGCCAGGCACCCCCCTGTAGGCTGGTGAAGGTCTCCCAGGGGAGGGGAGGGGAGCCCTGCCCTGGAAGTCAAAAGCTCCCCCTGGGTTGTGCAGGAGCTGGGATTTGGGGCTTCTGTTCCTTTGGCTTCTGAGCTCCATGGCCTTGTCTCTTAGGGTAAGAACCTTTTTGCTGGCCCGAGAAGGGCTGGTAGTGGCAGCTCTGTTGAAAGGAACCCTTTTTCCTCAGGAACAGGGGTCTTTTCCCTGATGGTTTCTTACAGGGAAAAGGATGAGGTCTTTTAAGAGAGCCTCTGGTGAGTCACCACCTCGGCCTCGATCTTGGCCGCCTTGTCAGCCAAAGGCTTGCCGAACAGGTTCTCTCCAGTGCAGGGATTGTTGAGCAGCTCGTCTTGGACCCATTGTTCGAGGTCAAAAGACTGCAGCTAGGCTTGGCTTCAGGCACCAGTGCCAGTTGCTGCGACACAAGCTTCTGATCCAAAGCTGTCATAGGCCGCTCGGGAGAGGAACTTGGAGCAGTCCTTGATCCCGGAGCTCAGAGATTGGAACCGTTGGAGGGGTTCCCCGACAAGGCTTACCAAAAATCCAAACAACTTCTGGGTTAGGGCCTTCAGGTACATGCCTAATTCATAGACTTGGATCTGGCAACCCAGCATCGAGCCCTGGTAACACTTGCGCCCAAGGGCATCGAGGGCTCTGGCCTCCCTTTCAGGGACGACGACAGAGGAGTGGGTCTTTTAGCTCTTAGGTTTCTGCATGTTCGACTTGCAACCATGGAGTTATGTGGAAGCTGGGGGTTTATGGAACCCCTGGCCTTTCCGGACACAGTACATGGCGACAAGGCTCTGGCTCACCATCGGTACAGACGCCAATGTCTCTCACTTTCTGAGCAGTAGCTGCTCAAGGATCGGCTGCATGGGGACCATGAGTGTTTCCTTGAGTGAGACTTGTACTGGAGGATCTCCAGCTCTTCAATGCGTGGGTCTTCCTCCACCTCGGTCTGCACCGAGGGAGCTCTGACCTTATCTTTAACAAAGTCATGGAAGGCCACATCCTCCAGAGAATGGCACCGGGGAAGACGGGTCTGAAGGAATATCCTGGTGCCATTTGCTTTCCAGGGATGCCTCATTTTTGGCCTCCCACTCGGAGTCGAGTGGTGACGACAAGCTAGAGGCCCTGTGACTCATTACCTGGAGGCTGGCACCATGGGGTCAGTGGCCTCCGGAGGACCTAGGGTCCGAGTTGCGGAAACTATCTGGGGAGGATTGGATGCCCGAGAAACAGGACTGGGACCTGTCGTGAGGGCTACCCTGGTGGCTAGTAGAGGTCAGGGCAGGTCAGACACAAAAATTATAAAGTTGAGATTGGCAAATATTCCAAAGGCCCAATTGACTTTTGGTCCTAGTAGTTTCCTTGATACCAATCTTCAATGAAAACAACTGCTCAGAGTGGTGGGAAAAATAAAGGCTTTTTATTTCCCTTCTTCGCAATGGTTCAAATGATTGGGATACAACTATAAAGCAAAATGTCCTTACTTCAGGTGAGGAAAAGAAAAACTCAGGTTTAAAGCAAAAACTGTTACTTTCACAGGACTGGTGCTATTTACACAAAACAAGAATGTTCAATTCAGCAAGTCACACAGCTCACAAGCCTGACAAGGATTCTAGGCTTCCTGTAACACAGTATGTACAATCCATTTCTGGATCTGAAATATCCCCTGCTAGTTCCACTTGCATTGGCTCCTCTTCTGAAGCCTCTGAATCTCTGTGCGCCTGGTTTCAGGTAAAATATATTCAGGCTTTTTATACAGTTCCTGTATCACTTCCCAATGTTCTGGGCTAAGCCTAGGGCGTCGGCTATGTGGTGTTTTATACTGAAAAGATTCCTCTTTATTCAGAGGTTTTATAGCAGCTCTGTATAAACATTTTTCATTCAGAACTTTCTGCTTAGGTAAACATTTTTCATACCTTGTATCGTAGGAACCTTCAGACAAACGGTTTTCTTCTATTGCCTGTCTTGCCCATACAGCAGCTTTCTGAAATCTTTTTCCAGGAAAGTATGGTTTACCTTGTGAGGTTGGAGTCCCTTCTCCAAGTGAAGGTCTGGGCCTGTACCGGCTTAGCTTCTGGCTTGCCTGTGCAGCACGGCTTAGGTTCTCCAGCTGTCTCTCATTTGACTTTAGACTACAGTTGCAGCAATGCTTTCGCCTCTCTGGACAAACAGCTCTCACTCTTGTTTGAGCTGAGACCTTCCCAGGTCCTTCATTAGCTCCAGGGAAATCACCATCCACTCGGGGTGGTTTGCTAGCGGTAGAGTAATCAGGTTTCCATTTTAACCTCTTTCTCTCTGCGCTGCAAGTGATCCTTCCCTTGCTTCTGCTGGACTTGCCTCCTTGGCCTGCTTCTCTTTCTCCACTGCTGCTCTTCTCTCTCTCCTTCCTGCCGACCACCTTGCCGATCTGTCTCCTGCCGAACTCCTTCCTGCCGAACTGTCTCCAGTCTTCCACACTCTCCTTAAGAAGCACTCCTGCCCTCGAGGATTGGAAGCTGGCTGGCATTACCTTGTGACCAGCGGGACGTGGCTCCTCAGTGTCTCTGAAGTTGCTCTGGCTCCCTCTGGCTGGTTCCTCCGAATAATGCAGCTTGTGCACATCTTTTTCTCCGTTTAAAACATTTTCTTTTCTTTCAAGAGGTTCTGCTGCATGACAGACCTCAACCGGTACAGAATGTTTACCCAAGGCTGGTGGCACTTGGAGCTTGGCTCGATGACTGGGGACTCCCCCCACAGTCGGGGCACAGTCGTCAGAACAGATGATGTGGATGAACCAGCCATCATTGCCTGATGCAGGGCCAGGATAGCAATGATGTTCTGCTCCAGGGTCACCATTCTGAGTTTCCAGGCCAGAAGGTTCTGCAGCTTTCGGCACAGGCACCGAAGATCTCGGGTCCAGGGTCGGCACTCTTGCAATTCTGTCTGAAAAACCTATCTAAGTGATGTGCGAGGTCTGCCACCTTAAGAACATAAGAAATGCCATACGAGGTCAGACCAAGGTCCATCAAGCCCAGTATTCTGTTTCTAACTGTGGCCAATGCAGGTCACAAATACCTTTAACTCAAAACTTTTTTGTGTGTAGAAATCGGGTCTCAGGCTAGAAGGAACTATGGCATTTGCTTTTTAACCAGAATGCTCCATTTTTGCATCAACGACCCTTTTTTTTGAAAAAGTACTTATTTAAATAATATGTCAATTTAAAAATCAACTTCTTTCAAAAGCAACAAGTCAGGCTTATCTTAGATGGAAAATCCCAACGCCAATCCCAGCGCTGCCGCGTTTCACGAAGAAATCGTTTCATCAGGGGTTGTACACTGACTTCAAAAGTTGTCAATATAAACTAGAAAAATGAACAAAATATTCTCAAATTAGTAGTCCAATTTTCAACAATAGTTTTCTAGAAGAATATATAGACATATCACATCCACAACAGAAAAGAGATGACAAAGCTGGCAAACCTTTTACCATATATCACGGACTGCCCCCGCTGTCAGGTTCCTTTGACAATGTGAAAAGACGCCGCGCATGCGGTTTAAGCTGTGGGAGGACTTATAAATGGAGTAAAGATCTTCATTAAATTGATTGCATTAGTTGCATAAATTCCAATCAATTTGAGAGTTAAGGCCTCCTGGAGAAATGGTTTGCAAAATGAAAATCCATCGTTGCTCCTTATAAATCAACGTCTGATCTAAAGATTTACCGCCACTGCCCTTCAGAACTCGGTCAACACAAAAACATCAAAGATCAGCAAATGCATGATTATGAGTTAAACAATGTTCTACGAATGGTGCTGTCAAAATTTTGCATCTCATTCTACTACGGTGTTCTGCCAATCTCATTTTAAAAGGTCGTAATGTTTTGCCAATATAAATCAATTGGCAGGGGCATTGTATAGCGTAAATCACTTGTGTGGAGGAACAGTTGGTCGACTGCCGCAAAGAGTAAGTTTTTCCATGGTAATTAAAGGAGGAAATCTCACAATTTACTTCACACACAGAACACTGGCCACATGGTGCGTGCCCCATTGATTGTGGTAAAACTGAATCAATAACAGAAGGTGCCACCGCAGGACAAAGAATCTCCTTTAAATTACTATGACGGGTCCATACACATTGAATGAATTTTCCTCGTAACAACGGAATGCGGTGTATTACATTCATATGTTGTTTAATGATCCTAGCAATATCCTTACTATAAGGTGAATACGGGGTCACTAAATTGATGGAAGAATCAATCAAAGCTGGTGGTTTTGGAACTAGAAGAGCCTCTCGATGATTATACAGGGCTCGTTTGTAAGCCTGGTCAATTATACGCTTTCAGATAGTTTCGTTTTCAAAACACTAGCTTGAGCTTTGAATTCATATATATCAGTACAATTCCTCCGATATCGGAGGAATTGGGAAAATGGAAGGCCCTCTTTCAATCTTCGAGGATGCAAGCTGTCATAATGCAACATTGCATTGCGATCTGTAGGTTTACGAAACACATTAGTTACCCAACCTTCATTACGCAGACAACAGATCCCTAGGGGTCTCCGTTTATACAAAGAACCTAAGATGTTCACATCGGATATATCTTTTATAGATAAATGGAACAGTATACTTAATAAATGTTCAAGGGATTTGATGATGTTAATTGTAGACACCGCAAAATCTAATCTGGAAGTTCTGAAGAAGGAAGAAGATACTATATTGCAAGGCTTGAAACAATCAAGCACAGAAGAGAATTACCATAAAAGTGTCGCTGAGGCGAAAGAGAAAACAGCTTTATTACATGATGAGGTTAAGAAGTTGAAAGCTAATAAACTTAAAAGGGACTATGGTGATTATACCACGGGATATGTCTATCCCTGGATGAATCCGAAACGCAAAGATAAGAAAAAGGTTACATTTGAGGACAGCTCAGAAACAGAATATACGTCGGGGTCTGATACTGATCCCAAAAAGCAGGATTTTCAGGAAACACGAGAGGGGCAGGTCAAGAAAAAAGAATACAACAAAAACGAACCACAACGCACGTCCAACAGACGGCGGTAAATGTTTCTACTACTTCATTAGTGTTGAATATCTCTGGACAGCCTCTTCCTGAAACATATACACAACTGCTGGAAAAGGGGTTGTCGTATGTGCCCTCTATAGGATTTGATATGTTTAACTTTCGGGTTAATCTAGAGCATCTCATTAGGAAATTACATTTAAAAATTTTCTTTGGGGAGAACGAAGCACGAAGTGGAGATTGCACTTTCTAAGGAAAAAGGTGGTCATTCATCCCATTACATCCTTTTTGCCAAAAGTGGTGCCTGCATTTTATCTCAATCAGCCCAAAACTCTTCTGGTGTTCGCAAAGAGGGATGGGGATCCTTATCCTCAGCTTTTGCACAAATTGGATATACAGCGAGTGCTGCATCAATATCTGAAGAGGATAAATGTTTTTCATAACTCATCTTTTGGTGCTGTTTGGGCGGCCACATGAGGGAGAGGCATCTATTTTGCTTGCTGGCTAAAGGAGTCTATTGCTTCGGCACACCTCCTTAAGGGTAGTTCCATTCCAGAGGGCTCAGGTTTCCTTGTGGGCTGAGTTTGCCTTTGTGTCACCGGTTGAGATTTGTAAGGCAACAGCAGTGTGGTCTTCCCTGCATTTCTCCACGCGACATTACAATCTGAATGTGCAGGTGCAGAGTGGTGCAAGGTTTGGGGCACATGTCTTGTGTGCTGGGCTCTCTTGTCCCTCCCATTAGGTAATGCTTTGGTACATCCCACGCATCTGGAATGAACTGGAGGGATAATGAGAAAGATGACATTAAATCTTACCTGCTAATTTTCCTTCTTTGAGTCCCTCCAGTCCAGTCCAGGACCCGCTCTGTTTTTTTCTGTCGAGGTTTGAGATGGTTTTTAATGGATATTATTATGCTGACAGACTCTGTCAAGTCACAGCTTTGCAGGGGTGTTCTATACGGGGTCACTGTGGGGGCAGATAGTTTTGCTCTTTCTGGACCCTCTGCGGAGCATTAACTTGTTTAGTTGAGTTGACTTCTTGTTGTCGGAGTTTGATAAATTTGTTAATGAGTTCTTAATATCCTTATCTGTGAAGTCTGCTTGATTACAGATATACTGGTCTGAGGAGGGTTGCATAGGACCATTATAGGGAGATGACATCAAAGCAGTGATTCATCTGCTGGTAGGATGCATAAACTTACATGTCAGGACTGGAGGAACTCTAGGAAAGAAAATTTAGCAGGTAAGATCGAATTTCATCTTCCTTATCAGTGTGTTTGTATTTTTTTGGTGGAAAATAGTTCTGAGTTTGTTTAAGAGAAGAACCAGAGGTCCTTATGTCTGAAGATCCTGACCTCCAGCTTGTTTCTAGCTGTCATGGCTTTCTGAGTGTCTCCCTGTTATTACAGTTTTGTTTCCAGTTCATTTTTCCTGTTCTTGATCTGAATATTATAGTATAACTTATTTTATGTTTCTGTACAGCATTTTTTTCTTGATTTTTACTTGATTTTGGAGTCTTTCAATATATTCTTGCTGGATGTAAAATTGAAAATGCAGTAAATGAAATTTAAAAAAACAGATGCATTTTGCCTACTTTAAATTACAGTAGGTGCCCTGATACAAAAATTACCTTTGACATACCTTGCTGGCAAGTATCCATACACAGCCATGATTGCTTTTCTGCCGTTGCAAGTTGATCTAGAGTGGAGAAATAGCCTAATGGTTACAGCACTGGCTTGGGAATGAAGAGACCAGGGTTCAATTCCCACTAGCACTCCTTTTGGCCTTGGGCACGTCACTTAACCCGCCATTGCCTCAGAAGAATCCAAGTTATCAATTGCCAAGTTACCAAGTTTTTAAATTACAGTGTAAACCACTTTGACTAGCATGATAAAGTGGTATAAAAATCCTGTTAAATATTTAAATAAATAAAATTGTTGATATGTAGAGATTGACGTTAGATTTATAGTTCTTTGTTAAATATTGATTGTGTTGATGCTTGATGTAAATGTTGCGTTGAAATGACTATTGTAACTATCTTTTGTTACATTTACTGTACCTTGCTAAAATGTGTAAATTGTATTTTGCTTAGCATTTTCAGTTAGATTGGTGGAGGGTTAAAATGAGTTTGATAACTGAATTTTTGAAGTTATTGGCCCACAACCAAAGAGAAAAGGTGACTGTTAAAAGGACTACAGAAACTAAACATCACAGTAGGAAGAGAATTACAACTCCTTGATCTTCTTAAGCACATGTCAAAAATACTGGGATTAAGAATAAAATATTGTGATGGGTAACCTCTTGTCCCCTCTTAGATACGGTGTTCTTCCACTTACCACCAAAGAGAGGAAATCGAAAGACAGTATATGGCGTGTCTTGCTACAGGCAGATTGAAGCCAAGGTAAGTATAGCTGTAGATAAAAAGTGCATCATTAAAATAAAAGCAAATACTGTAAGTTTGATTTACTCTAGCATGCAAAGGCTTTGTCCTGGTACACAGAATTGTGCACGCCCTCTTTTGCCTTTATGTGCTATGCATATTTATTTTAATATCTTATGAATTTTTTTGAATGTTTGTACAGGAAAGCAGTATATAAATGTTTTATAAATAAATAAATGTGCCATAGCTTCCTTTGTGTCCAAGCTATGGTTCTTTTATGTGCAGTTTGTTATAATGGGAACTGTTCTTTTATTTTTATGTAATTTCTTTTAAGAGATTTAATAGCTTGTTTCCATAGTTATGGGATATAGAATACATAAAAGCACAAGATCTGCCATTCTGGGTCAGACTGAAGAGCCATCAAGCCCCCAGTATCCCGTTTCCAATTCTAGCCAATCAAGGTCACAAGCACCTAGCAAAATCTCAAAAGCTAAATTGATTCCATGCTGCCTGTCCCAGGGATAAGCAGTTTATTTCCCCAAGTTAACCTTAATAATAGTTTATCAACTTTTCCTCCAGGAACTTTTCCAAACCTTTTTTAAATCCAGCTACACTATATCCTCTGGCAATGAATTCCATAACTTTAGTTATACATTGAATGAATTTGTCTTAAATGTACTTTTTAGTAACTTCATTGTGTGTCCCCCTAGTCTTTGTATTTCTTTAAAAGAGTGAAAAACCAATTTGCACTTACCCACCACTTTATTATTTTATAGACCTCTATTTTATCTCCCCTTAGTCGGTTATTCTCCTTCTAACCTCTTTAGCCTTTCCTCATAGAGGTATCTTTCTGTCCCCTCTATCATAGTCGTTGCCCGTCTTTGTATTTTTTCAGAATATAGAATGATGCAGTGCTATTAAAAAAAAAAAATTACAGCTGCTTGTTTTGGGGCATTTTCTTTGGTTTTGAACAGTCCTTCATGCCCTCTCTGTGCAAAAACGAGCAAAAAGAGGAGAAAAGGCAACCATACACCTTTTAACTTGGGCTCAATAATTTTTTTTTATAGATACATACATATTTGAAAAAATTAAAATTGTGAAAATACATATTCGCTATAGGTGTTACTTTTCTTGGGATTCTGGCGTTAGGAGTGCTGCTATCTCTCCTACATCCTATTTACCAAAGGTGCCCACCCCTCTTCTAGTTTTCCCTCTCCACCTTCCTGACACGCCTCCTCTATCTTTCTCCATTGTCATTCATGTCAAAACCATTCTCGATCACCTCTCACCAGTAATGCTTTTTCTCCAGGAACAAGCAGAAAGTCAGTCCTCACATATGGGTGACATCGGCGCCGATGGAGCCCTCGTATGGAGCAATTCCCCAGATTTCAAAGAGAGCCTTTGGGAATGCATCGCACATGCGCGGTCCCCTTCCCACCCAAGAGTGCCATCTTGCTCAGTCTTCTTTTTTCCGAGGATCCCAACGGACGTGGTCCTGTTTCCACCGTGGAAAAAGTGGAAAAGTTAATTATTCTTTTTTCAGCTTCCCAATCGACACCGGTTCCCCCTCCCGCCCCGGCTCGGTACACCGATATCGAGTCCAGTCCTATTTTTTTCGTTTTTGTCCTTCGTGACTAGCGTTCGCGCTCTCTTTAGTTTTCACTGGCAGCCCGGTTGTTAGACCTTGCAGGGGCCCTTTTTCACCCGATGGCTGCCAGCGGGTTTAAAAAATGTGATCGGTGTAAGAAACTGATGTCCTCACCGACACATACAACTACTGCCTCCGATGCCTTGGCCTTGACCATGACCCGGTGGTCTGTGGGCCGTGTGGTAAGATGTCTTCAAGGTCTTTGAGGAGCAGGCAGCAGCAGCGTGACAGGATTTTTTCCAAGTTCGCCTCCGGCCGGGCCCGGACCTCGTCAGAAGCCTCGACATCTCAGGAATTGGAGCCCGAGCACCGTTGTGGGTCTTCTGAACGGGGGGGTCTCCCTCCAGGGAACACCGGAGGAAGAAGAAACTTGTGAAGGCGGCATTGCTGGACGCCTCTGATCAGCCTGGGCCCTCGGGTTCCAAGTCGCGGAGCCCAGACCGCCACCCCGGGTCCTCGGAGTCGGAGTGGCTGGCTAAACTACATCGCAGGGAGCCGGAGACGTCAGACAAGGTAACTTCTGTTGTCCTCGTGGACTCTCCTCCAGGAGAGCTGACGTCGGGGCCCGTGCTGGGAGCTGCGGAGCCTTCTGAGCTCAGTCTTAGGTTGGCGGCCCTGGAGAGAAGCATGGCTGCCTTCATGGAGCAGCAGTGGACACTGATGGCTGGTCTCACCGGTTCATCCGCCCTGACCACCGGGACGTCGATGTTGAAGTCGACGACGGAGGCCAAGCCATTCCTCGAGTCGATCAGGTCTTGAGTCGATCCTCGGCCAAGGTCCCCCTCGACCTCCCATTCGGGACTGAGGTCGTTGACGCCGGTGCCCTCGGCATCGGGGCGGTCCGGCTCGAAGCCCTCGAGGCCAGAGCCCATCGAGTCCTACTTGGAGGACTCGGCATGGGAGACGGAGGAGGAAGCCTCCCCAGATGCCTTCCGAACCCAGTGTGTCCCTTCGGACTCTCCGGGTTCGGAGCCTCAGACAGGTCCCCTCTGGAGGACACTCAGTTCTCGGACTTCATCAGGGACATAGCCAAGGCTTTGGCATTCCCTGCCGATGCCGAGGAGGAGCCTCGAGCCGAGAAGCTCGATGCCCTCCAGTATGACTCTCCCCCAAAGGAGGCCCTTACTGTACCAGTGCCTCCAATGTTGGAACGGCTGATGCTCCGCATGTGGGAGTCCCCGGCCTCAATGCCGGTGCTTAACAAGCAGGTCGATTCCATCTATCGAGTCCACAAGAGTCCTGGGTTCCAGAAGGCGCAGCTGCTGCACAACTCCATGGTTGTGTAGTCGGCCATGCACCGGTTGAAAAGCCAAAAACCGCACTCCTTGGTGCCTCCCGGCCGGGAGGCCCAGAACCTGGATGCCCTCGGCAGAAAGGGTTACCAGGGCTCGATGCTGTCATGCCATGTCCAAGCTTACCAGCTGTACATGGGCATGTACTTGCGAGACCTGGCAAAGGAGATTGCCGAGTTCTCCACTGGCCTGTCCATCCGAGGAACCCTTGCAGCGCTTCAAGGCCTTTTCCACAGGGATCAGAGAGTGCTCGAAGTTCATGTCTCGAGCAGCTTATGACTGCTTCGAGGCTTCGGCCCAAGTAGCCGTGGCCGGCATCGGTGCACGCCGTCAGGCCTGGCTCATGTCGTCAGACCTAGAGCCGTGGGTTCAGGTCAAGTTGGTCGATGCTGAGGAGACAACCTCTTCGGCAAACCCATGACTGAGAAAGCTGCAGAACTCGAGTCCGAGTACTTGACCCGGACAAGGTTGTCGAAGAAGACATCTGCCCCTTCTCACAAGAAGAAGGCCTCATGGAAAAAGCCCTTTTTCCCGAGGAAGGTTACGGCTTACAGAAACTACCCCACTTACCAGGTCTCCCCAGCTCCCCAACAGGGGCAGCAGGCCAGGGGACAGGGGCATGGCCCACATAAGCCGAAGACCCCCAAGCCTTCAGCTCTGGCTCCTACCCAGTCGGGAGGGGTTTTTTGACTCCCAGTGCATAGCTCCTCTCCCACCAGTGGTTTGGCCCTGCACAGGAGGACGGTTGGCCCTGTACGCTCACAGGTGGCCAGCTATTACTACCGACGCCTGGGTTCTGCAGGTAGTCCAACAGGGCTACTTGCTTCACTTCCACCAGGTGCCCACCTCCTTTTTCCCAGGAGAGCCTCTAAGATTTAAAGGATGCTTATACTCACATCCTCATACACCCAGACCACAGACAATACCTCAGTTTTGTGGTCGGAGGAAACCACCTCCAGTACAAGGTGCTTCCCTTTGGCCTAGCGTCCGCTCCCAGGGTATTTACCAAATGCCTACCAGTGGCCGCGGCCTTCCTCAGAAGCCAGGGTGTCTTCGTCTTTCCGTACCTGGATAACTGGCTCATCAGGGGCCAGTCCGCCCAGGAGGCACAGCAGGCCACAGCTCGCACAGTCACCCTGCTCCAGTACCTAGGGTTTGTTATAAATCACGAAAAGTCCACTTTACTCCCCACTCAGAATCTGGCGTTCATAGGGGCAAGACTGGACACACTTCAGGCAAGAGCTTACCTACCACTGGACAGGGCAAGGAGGTTACTGGACTTGGTACAGCAGGTCCAGCACAAACCTCAAGTCTCCGCAAGAGTCTTCTTATGCCTCCTGGGCCACATGGCCTCCATGGTGCATGTGATTCCGTATGCTCATTTCCACATGCGCACAGCTCATTGGAGCCTCAGGGACCAGTGGACACAAGCCACTGGCCGCCTCAGCAACAGAGTAGCGATTTCCAAACTACTGATGGCTTCACCCCCCCCCCCCAAACTTGCTTCAGGGAGTACCATTCCAACCTCCCTCTCACACCAGAGTACTGACGACAGATGCCTCCTTGCTGGGCTGGGGTGCCCATTGCCAGGGTTCTTGCACTCAGGGTCTGTGGTCCTTGCAAGACGCCGCACTCCAGATCAATCTTCTAGAGCTTCGAGCCATCCGCCTAGCCCTTCAAGCCTTCTGTCATCTTCTTGCACATCAATCGGTGCTGATACAGACAATCAGGTAGCGTTGTTCTACATCAACAAACAGGGGGGCATAGGATCTCGCGTCCTATGCCAGGAATCTCTGGACCTCTGCTCTTTTGCAGTGGCATATCACATGTCCCTAAAGGCAGTTTATCTGCCAGGTCAGGAGAACCTCCTGGCGGACAAGTTGAGCAGGATTCTTCAGCCTCACTAATGGCAACTGAACCGTGATGTAGCCCAGCGGATCTTCAATCGTTGGGGTCTCCCATCCCTGGATGTCTTTGCCAGTCCACAAAACCACCAGTTGCCCTGGTTCTGCTCGAGACAGCTGCATCCGCTAAGCATAGCAATGGATGCTTTCTGATCTCGTGGGCACAGGGCCTTCTCTATGTGTTCCCACCCATGCCCCTGGTGGCACGCACTCTGTTCAAGATTCTTCGGGACAAGGTCTCGGTCATCCTGGTAGCTCCCAGGTGGCCCAGACAGCCTTGGTTCCCTCTTCTCCTTCAAATGGCGGTCGAGACTCCACTCCCATTGGGGGTGCAGCCTGACCTCTTGACCCAGGAACAGGGTTCCTTGCTACACCCCAATCTCAGATCCCTCAACTTAATGGCCTGGCTGCTGAGAGGGTAGGGCTTGCGCCTCTACTCCTTCCCAAGGAGGTTGAAGAGGTGTTGCTGGCCTTTAGGAGGTAATCCACTAGGAAATCCTATGCCTTCAAGTGGCGTGGATTTGAAGGATGGTGTGCTCAGAATAAGGAGAACCCATTCACTTGTCACGTACCTCAGGTATTGCAGTACTTGCTCAACCTCTCGGAGTTAGGCCTCAAGTCTAACTCTGTCGGGGTCCACCTGAGTGCGCTATCAGCTAACCACTCTCCAGTGGACGGGCAACCTCTTTCAGCTCATCCTTTGGTATCCTGATTTCTTAGAGGCCTCCTACTCTTGAAGCCTCCGATTCGCCCACCAGCTACAGAGTGGGACTTAAATGTGGTCTTGCAGCTACTTACTTGCCCACCTTTTGAACCAATGTCCACCTGTCCTCTCCGCTTCCTTTCCTGGAAAGCACTCTTTCTGGTGGCACTCACGTCTGCTCGACATGTGAGCGAGCTGCAAGCCTTAGTATCGGGTAGGCCGTATACACGGGTTTACAAAAACAGGGTAGTCCTATGTACTCACCCCAAGTTCCTTCCAAAGATGGTTTCCTCTTTTCACCTTAACCAAGAGGTGGTTCTTCCAACCTTCTTTCCCAGGCCACATACCAGCAGGGCAGAGGCGGTTCTGCATACCCTGGACTGTAAGAGGACACTCTCCTTCTACCTGGAGCGTATGCGGGGACACCGGAGAGCTTCCCAGCTCTTCGTCTCGTATTGTAGCAGCTGATAAGCATGCAATAAATAAAACCAGGAGTCATTTCAAAGATCCAAGCCAATTTATTGTGCACATGACTCAGTTAGTCAAAGCTTCAAAAAAGGACTGAGCAATGGAGAACAGGAACAACTTCCTTATATACAAGATTCACAGTTTGATACAGGCAAACTTTCTATTGGTCCCAACGCCCCCTGCATCTACCCAATCGGGGACCCTCTCTGGGCCTAACACCCTGTTCCCCCTTCTCAGGCTATTCTAACAAAGGCTCAGTTTCTAGACATAAACACATCCCTAATACAAGGTCATCTCTAGGCTCAGAGAATGTGAGAATGCAAAACACTGGAACATATCTATCATCAGCATAAAAGAATTGAATAAGGATTAACACAAACTTATCAAAAGCAGTTTAGAGCGGTTTAAGGCAGATCCTCAGACCTTCACTGACTCTGATCTTTCGCAGCACTACTTCTAAGTGGGGGTGGGGACTCAGGCTTAGCTTGCAGGCCTCTCATACATGTACAGGCTATTATATAGGCCATAGCCTACCACATTCCCCCCTTTGATTAATCTCACCCGCTAGTGAGAAAGGGTGAGAATTAAATCACATATTATACTCATGTAACAGCATCATCTTGGGATATAGGGTAACATTGCCACACAGCTAAAACTTTTGTAGCTGCCTTCCGTTCTATGGTGCAATCAATGGCTGCTGACTCTACTCGACTGTGATGAATCCAGGGTTCGAGTTCTGCAACTTTATCTGCTGTTGGGGTTAATAAGATGACAACATAAGGTCCCTTCCAATGCGGTATCAACGGTGTCTTTCTCCACTCTTTGATCCACACCGAGACTCCAGGCTTGAGAGGATGCAGGGGTTCTGTTAGATGGATGGGCAGCTGATCTTGTACCCACGTATAAAGACTCTGCAAAACAGAACTTAAAACCAATAGTTCCTGGCTAGTAATTTCAGATCTAATCTGTTCCACATCTCCCTTCATTCCCTATACAATAGCCGGGGGTCACCCATACAGAATCTCAAAAGGGGAAACTCCTAAAGACTTAGTAGGGGCTAAGCATATCCTAAGAAAGGCTATAGAAAGAACTCAGAACTGGGGCCACTTCAGGTGAACCTCTTGACAAAGATTAGATAACTGAGATTACAGGGTTCTATTCATATGGTCTACTCTTCCGGATCTGTGAATAAGGATTAACACAAACTTATCAAAAGCAGTTTAGAGCGGTTTAAGGCAGATCCTCAGCCTTCACTGACTTTGATCTTTCGCAGCACTACTTCTAAGTGGGGGTGGGGACTCAGGCCTAGCTTGCAGGCCTCTCATACATGTACAGGCTATTATATAGGCCATAGCCTACCACAGTATGACCCTAGTAAACTGTGTCTACCTGTCTCCAAGCGCACGTTATCCACCTGGGTGGCAGACTGCATAGCCTGGGCGTATAGGGCAGCTGACCTCCAGCTGCAGGGCCAAGTCACGGCCCGCTCTGTCAGGGCTAAGGCTGCATCAGTGGCTAACCACCGCTCTGTTCTGTTGGCAGACATCTGCCGGGCCTTAACTTGGTCTTGAAGCCAGACCTTTGCAGCCCACTACTGCCTGGAGAGATAGTCCCGGCGGGACAGTGTTTTCGGTGAGGCGGTACTCCGTAACCTATTCGAGGTTTAGGCAACTCCTACCCTCCGACCCTTTGGTGTCAGGCTACCGTGGGGGTTGTGTTCTTGGAGAAAAATCCTATCACTGCTGCTGCGGCTCTTCTAGAGGGAGCTTTTTTCAGCTATGTGTTCTCGGTAGCCTATAGTTAGGGAGTCCTATATGTAAGGACTGACTTATAAGATCATAAGAACATAAGATATGCCATACTGGGTCAGACCAAGGTCCATCAACCCCAGTATTCTGTTTCCAGCAGTGGCCAGTCTAGGTCATGTGTACCTAGCAGTTTCCCCAAAAGACACAGGTTCCACAATGCTTGTACTGGAGAAAGCGTAGTTACTCACCTGTAACAAGTGTTCTCCAGGGACAGCAGGAATCAGACCTCACAACCCTCCCTCCTCCCCTGGAGTTGCAGTCCTTGATTAATTTTTTCTCATTTTTGCCTCTTTTTAGCTATGCCATCTGACTGAGCAAGATGACACCCTTAGGCGGGAAGGGGACCGCACATGCACGATGCATTCCCAAAGGCTTTCTTTGAAAGCTGGGGAATTGCTCCGCACGAGGGCTCTGTTGGTGCCGACGTCACCCATATGTGAGGACTGATTCCTGCTGTCCCTGGAGAACACCTGTTACAGGTGAGTAACTACGCTTTCCTTATCGTTCCTCCAGTTGAGTCCTCCACCTCTGGGTTGTGTACCTCCTCCTGCAGCCTGGAGACTGGGCATGTCAAAACCATGACATCACTGGATGTAGTCTGCTGGTCTCTCCCATCAGCCCCAGTGTGTCCAGTCTCCATGCAGAAGGAGGATGTAGTGAGCCTAGGTGCTGGGCTCACTTGAGGAACAGATAAGGAGCAATAGTGTAGCTTTAGAATAGATCACCCATTCTTTAAAACTTTATCCCTTAAATTCTGTTGTTTGCCTTTAAATTTCAATTTATTTACTTCCTTACTGTCACTTTTAAAAGAAAAAAGAAACTCTACTCTTGTGCCGGTTCCTGTGTGCCTCTTTCAGTGCGGGGCTGTCGGGTTCACTTCTTCAGATCTCTCCTCCTGGACAGGACGGAGGAGAGCTCTGCTGCAGGAAGGCAGATTCTCCGGCTAGTCAGACGGCCGTGATTCTGCTTAACACAACGGCGCAGTGACGGGAGGCTGGTCCGGCGCTTCTCAGCTTGAGTCTAAATTGAGCAGGACTGCGTGGCTGGAGCACCGTTGAAGAACAGTGAGTTTTATTTTATTTTATTTTAAATTTAATTCATTTGGGGCAGATAATCGGTGCGGCGAGCGGGGACCGTGCCACAATCGTGCTGGTTTCACTCACTTTGTGTTTGGCGCCCTTTTCTATCTGCTGCAGGCGGTGGCGGTCATTTTATTACCGTGTTCGCAATGTAGCAAGAGCTCCTGAGGTAATTTAAACATTTTAAAACCCGTCAATGGGAGATTAGATGTTATCTGGGTAGGGAAGGAGTTGGCGGGCAGGATAAAGGGAGGAGAAATTAAGCCTATTACATGGTTGGACCATGCACCAGTGGTAATACAGGTGAGGGTGAGGGGGAAAGTAAGGGGGGGTAATACTGGAAGTTAAATGAAGGCTTGCTGGAGGATATTAGGGTAGTGAGAGAGGTGGAACAGTTAATACCGGAGTTCTTTGAACAGAATGGGGAGGGAGAGGTAAAAGAGGGAGTGGTATGCGATGCTTTTAAAGCAGTGGTAAAGTGGGGTGCACAGATAAAAAGGGAAAGGGAGGAGAAGGAACTGCAACTAAGGCGCCAATTAATGGAACGAGAAGAGAAAGATGCTCAGGTGGGTGGTGGGACATTTAGGGGAGCGGTATTGGAGACGAGGGCTAAACTAAATGCATTGGAGGCGGGGCGGATAAGGCATAACCTGCAGTTACTGAGGCAGAACTTCTTCGAAGGGGGTAATAAAGCGGGGAAGTATTTGGCTCAGCAGTTAAAAAAAAAAAAAAGAGGAAGGAATGGAATCGAATCATACAGATCAGAGGCGGGGGGGGGGGGGTGGTGCAGGAGGACCACCAGATTAGAGAAGAGTTTGTAGCGTTCTATCAGAAGCTATATGCAGCCCATTCAGAGGGAACTGAGGATGCGATCAACAAATATTTGGGAGAAGTGGGGCTGCCACGGTTGGAAGACGAGGAACAGCAGAATCTTGACAGAGAGATCGGAGCAGAGGAAGTGTTACGGGTGATTAAGAATATGAAGCTAAGGAAAACCCTGGGCTTAGATGGGCTGACTGTGAGCTTTTATAAGAAATCTGCTACTCCAACCTTTAAGATCAGTATTCAATACAACGCGACGCGGGGAGAAGTTGGCGGACACGATGGACTGGGCAGGCATTACCCTTATACATAAGGTAGGGAAAGATCTGCAAGAGTGCGCGTCCTATAGGCCAATTTCGCTTTTAAACCATGATGCAAAATTGTTGGCAAAGATTCTAGCGGCGAGGCTTAATAAAACCCTAGGCAAGTTAGTTCATGAGGACCAAGCAGGTTTTATACTGGGGAGGCAGGTGGCGGACAATATTAGAAAGGTTCTCAATGTGATTTGGGCAGCAAGGCGCTTGGGGGGGGAGGGACCCTGCGCTTCTGGTCTCTCTGGATGCTGAAAAGGCATTTGATCAAGTGTCATGGAAATTTCTATTCTCGGTATTGGACGCCATGGGGTTTGGGGCAGAGTTTGTGAATTGGATAAAGGCTTTGTATGTAAGTCCCAAAGCATGTGTGAGAGTAAATGGAGAATACTCACGATTTTTTTCTCTGGGGAGGGGAACGAGACAGGGCTCCCCTTTATCGCCATTGCTCTTTGCGCTCTCGTTGGAGCCCTTGGCAGCGCGGATAAGGGCGAGCCAAGATATAAAGGGGGTGCGGGTGGGGCAAATAGAGAATCGTATGTCGCTTTTCGCAGATGACATTTTGTTAACAATCTCAAATCCAGGGGAAATGTTACCAGCCATAATGGGTGAGATACAGGAATATGGGAATGTGGCGGGGTTCCAAATTAATTGGAGGAAGTCAGAAATTTTAAATGTGGTGGGGGAAGAGGAACAGCAGAGGGAGCTTCAGCAGCGCTTTCCTTTTCGATGGGCAAAGAGGTCGATTAGGTACCTGGGAGTGCAGGTGGGGAGGACCTTGGAGGAATTATTTGAATTAAATTATAAAAAAAAAACCTCTTAGAGCAACTGGAGTCACAGTTGAGGGGCTGGAGTAGGGGGTACTACTCTTGGTTCGGGCGGATGGCAATTATCAAAATGATGCTGCTTCCCCAGTTCCTGTTCTACTTCCAAGTATTATCAATAGCGATACCGAGAGGAATATTAAGGAAGGTACAAAAGCAAGTGGAGGGTTTTATTGGGGGGGGGGGGGGAAGCCAAGGGTGGCGGCACGGACACTGCAAGTGCAGGGAACAGAGGGAGGGATGGGTGTACCTAACTTTGCACTGTACTACAAGGCAGCGCAGCTCCGGGCGGTGTATGCATGGTTAAGAGAACCATTAAAGCAATGGGTGATGATGGAAGCAGCAGATTTTGGTCCCGGAGAGTTAGGTTGATTTGGGGGGGAAGGGGGAGAGGGGGCTTAACCCTTTGGTGGGGCACACTTTAAATGTATGGCAACAGCATAGGCAGAGGATGGTGGGGGATAAGAAATGGTCACATACTATGTCCCTCCAGGTGTGTTGTGAAAAGGGAGTGGGTCCGAGTAGAGTAGTTCTGCGAAGATGGGCAGAGCAGGGATTAAGTCAGGTGTCACAGATATTAGTGGGGAAGGAGATAAGGGGTTTTGAGGGTATTCGAGATATGTATCAGTTGCAGGAAACAGATAGGTATGCATATGCGCAAATGGGGTCACTGATTAGAAAAAGGAAGAGGGGCAGGATAGTGGGGGGGGGGGAGTGGAATGGTTTGAAGGGGCATATCTGGGTTCCATGGGGCAAGAAAGGCATGATATCTAGAATCTACAAAGGGTTAATAGTGAGGGGAGTTGGGAAACTGAGCTACATGGAAGCGTGGGAAAGGGATTTAGGGGTGGAGTGGGAGGTAGAGGAGTGGGAGGGAGTGGCGATGGGTATAGCCAAATTCACTATTGTCACGGCGCTACGCAAGAATGAGTTTAAGGTGCTGAGTAGATGGTATCTCACACCGGAGGGACTGTATAAAGCGGGGGTATTGAAGACGAATGAATGTTGAGGCAGTGCGGCAAAGAGGGAACATGGATGCATATGTGGTGGTCATGCCCAGTGGTTCAAAGGTATTGGGAGAAAATTGGGGATAACATTAAAAATATGGTGGGAGCAAGTATAGAGCTGACTCCTGAAATGTGTCTCCTGCAAAAGAAGGACGGGCAGTGGGAAGGAGAGTGGAATATTATTTGGTTTTGTGTCACGGTGGCCAGATGAGAAATAGCATGGCACTGGATTAGAACGATTCTACCATCTATGGACAGTTATGCTAAGAGAATGTCGGAAATCTATCTTATGTACAAAATCACAGGGAAAAAAAAGGGTAGAGGAGGTCAAATGGAGAAACGGTGGGAGGGGGTATGGAGATGGTTAAGAGAAAGTAGGTGGAAGGAGGGAGTAGTCGAGGGGGAGGGGAGGAGCGGGGGTGAGGGAGAGGGGTTAGAGTCAGGGTGGCGGTAGGAGAGGTTGGATATAGGAGGGGAGTGGGGGGAAGAGGGGGGAGGGAAGGGAAGGGGGAGTGGGGGAAGGGAAATTTAAGGAGCGATGTAAAGGATGGCGGTGTATAAGTAAGGGGAGGAATGGGATGCTGTGACGGGCATGTCTGGGGGCAAATGCTACAGGTGAATTCATTGATGTTAATTGTTGAATATAATGTGAGGTATCTTACCTGTTGAAGAAATTAATAAAAACTTAAAATTAAAAAAAATAAAATAAAACCTGTCAATGGGGATTTTAGTTAGGTTTTATGATTTGTGGCTTCACTGATTACATTTGGGAAGGTGGATTTCACCTTCTGAACCTCGGAGAGTCAGCGGGTTACTTGAGATGCTATTTTATTGAAACGAGGGAGTTGGGTTTTTTTTTTTTTCAAAAGAAAAGAACTTTTGCTTTTATTTTTAGTTGCTTTCTTTTCCTCTCCCTGATTGTTAAAAAAAAACAAAAAAAAGAAAAGAAAGAGAACACCTCTCCTTTGCTGCCCAAGAGTAGTGTGGGTACCTGGCAGATGGCATCGCACCCTCAGTGTGTGGTCTGCGGCACTCACAGGAGAACGGTCGCTGATTCTGGTATTTGCAGGGGTTGCACTACAGTTTCTACCAGCGTGGAGCAGCAGATGGAGGTTAAGGTTGGCCAGGAGCCCCAACAGGCGGCAACTGGACCTGAAGGAGAGGCCACGTTAGCTTCTACATCAGGGGTTGGCCAGAAAGTTAATGTTAGGCCGGCAGCTGCGATACCGATCCTGGGGTCTGGTCCGCAGCTCAGAGATTTCTGTCCAGATTTTGTGTTAATAATGCATCAGGCATTCTCTTTGAGGCATCAGGGGAAATTACCGGAGCCCTTGTCGTTGTCTAGTTCTACGCAGCAGTCCAGGCTGGCTGAAAAGGGTAACATTTCTCCGAGACCTCCAAAGAGATCAAGGCCTCATGAGCTGTCTCCCTCAGACATAGAGTGCAATGAAACGGATGAGGCTGAGATAGATCTTGAAGCAGAGATGGACGACTTGAAAGAAGGTGAAATTCCGGAACCTGAGAATCAGGCGAAGATCATTCGAGTATTCCAGAAGGATGAGCTGACAGCCCTTATTACGGAAACCCTCCAGACGTTGAATCTGGCGACAGCGCAATCGACTGAGGAGGAGAGTGTAGAAGACCCTATCATTCAAGCGATGAGGCAGGCGCAGGTAGTATTCCCCATCCACTGAGTGATTGACAAGATGATACAAGAAGAGTGGGATCAACCGGAGTCAGGTCTCAGAGGAATCAGAACTATGAACAGACTCTATCCTTTTGCGGATAAGGACAAAGAATGGTTCTGCTCTCCACAAATTCATGCAGCGGTATCAGCAGTCACCAAGAAGACCACTATTCCGGTGGAAGGTAGCGTGGCATTAAAGGATGCGCAGGATAGGAAAGTAGATGGTTTGTTAAAACAGTCCTTTGAGGCGGATGCTTTGTCCTTGCAGGCTTCCATTTGTGGAGCTTGGGTGGCAAGAGCATGCCTCAGATGGTCTCAGCACTTACGACAGTTTACTCAGCTGGAACAAGAGGGTATTGGAGAGTTGGATAGGTTGGAGTCAGGGTCCGCATATTTAGCAGATGTGCATTATGACTTGATCAGAGCGCTAGCTAATAGCATGGCTTCCTTGGTTAAGGAATCCTTATGGTTAAGGAATTGGGCGGCCGATGGCTCGTCTAAATCGCGCTTCAGTAAGCTTCTGTTTAAGGGGAAGTTATTGTTTGGAGAAGATCTTGACAAATTGGTTAAGGATTTAGGGAAGTCAAAAGGCGGTAGACTCCCGTAGGATAGGCCTAAGCCAGGGAAATCACCCATTATTATTACTGCACTGTAACTTTTGCTAGCTTCCTTGATTTCTTTGAACAAATGGATGATGAAATGCTCAAAGAAATCAAGGAAGCTAGCAAAAGTTACAGTGCAGTAATAATAATGGGTGATTTCAATTACCCCGGCATCGACTGGGTCAGTGTCACAACAGGACATGCTAGGGAGATAAAGTTCCTAGATGAAATAAATGACTGCTTCTTGGAGCAGCTGGTTCATGAACCGACCAGAGGGGAAGCAATATTAGACCTAGTCCTTAGTGGAACACCAGATGTAGTGCAAGAGATAAGGGTGTTGGGGCCACTTGGCAATAGTGATCATAGCATGATCGCCTTTGATTTAATTAGTGGAGGAGGGATAGTAAGGAAATCCACAGTACTACCCTTTAACTTTCGAAAGGGAGACTATGATAGAATGAGGAAAACAGTTAAGAAAAAACTAAAAGGAGCAGTTGCAAAGGTTAAAAACGTACATCAAGCTTGGGTGGTGTTGAAAAATACTATCTTGGAAGCCCAGACCAGCTGTATTCCATGCTTTAAGAAAAGTGGAAGGAAGTCCAAAAAATTGCCAGCATGGTTTAAAGCTGAGGTCAGAGAGGCTGTTGTTGCCAAAAAAGCATCTTTCAAGAAATGGAAAAAAGAGCCAAATGATGAAACCTGGAAACAGCACAAGCACTGGCAAGTCAAATGCAAGGCATTGATAAGGCAGGCAAAGAGAGAATTTGAGAAGAAGCTTGCTGCGGAAGCAAAAACGCGAAATAAAGACCTTTTCAAGTACATTCGTAGCAAAAAAACCCGTGAGAGAGTCAGTTGGTCCATTAGATGATAAAGGGGTTAAAGGAGCACTAAGAGGCGACAAGGCGATAGCGGAGAGACTGAATGAATTCTTTGCTTCGGTCTTTACTGAGGAAGATGTAGGGATGTTACCCACGACTGAAGTGGTATTTAAAGGTGTGGAAGAATTGAAGGAAATATCGATACATCGGGAAGATGTCTTACAACTATTAGATAAACTGAAGAGTAGCAAATCACCTGGGCCGGATGGTATACATCCAAGGGTGTTGAAAGAACTGAAATTTGAGATTGCAGACCTGCTATCAGTAATCTGTGAACTATCATTAAAATCATCTCTAATACCTGAGGATTGGAGGATCGCCAATGTAACACCAATTTTTAAAAAGGGTTCGAGGGGTGATCCGGGAAACTACAGACCGGTGAGCCTGACATCAGTACCGGGAAAAATGGTAGAAACCATCATAAAGAATAAAATTACTCAGCATATAGATAGTCATGACCTAATGGGAGACAGCCAACATGGCTTTAGACAAGGAAGATCTTGTCTTACTAATCTGTTATGTTTTTTTGAAGGAGTGAATAAACAGGTGGACAAAGGTGAGTCGGTTGATATTGTGTATCTGGACTTTCAGAAAGCCTTTGACAAGGTCCCTCATGAGAGACTTTTGGCAAAACTAAAGAGTCATGGGATAGGAGGCAGTGTACTACTGTGGATCAGGAACTGGTTAAAAGATAGAAAGCAGAGGGTAGGGCTAAATGGCCAATTTTCCCAATGGAGAAAGGTGAATAGTGGTGTACCCCAGGGATCTGTGCTGGGTCCGCTGCTTTTTGACATATTCATAAATGACCTGGAAAGTGGAATAACGAGTGAGGTTATCAAATTTGCTGATGACACAAAACTATTTAAAGTTGTTAAAACCCAGGAGGATTGTGGAAAATTGCAAGAGGATCTTGATAAATTGGAAGACTGGGCATCAAAATGGCAGATGAAATTTAATGTGGAGAAGTGCAAGGTTATGCACCTAGGGAAGAACAACCCAAACTATGGTTACACGATGCAAGGTTCCACATTAGGAACCACCACCCAAGAAAAAGATTTAGGCGTCCTTGTGGATACCATGTTAAAACCCTCGGCCCAGTGTGCAGCGGCGGCCAAGAGAGCAAATAGAATGCTAGGTATGATAAGGAAAGGAATGGAAAATAAAACAAAAGATATTATAATGCCTCTATATCGTTCCATGGTGAGACCGCACCTTGAATATTGTGTGCAATTCTGGTCGCCGTATCTTAAAAAGGATATAGCAATTTTAGAAAAGGTTCAGAGAAGAGCCACCAAAATGGTAAAGGGGATGGAAGGCTACTCCTATGAAGAAAGGCTAAAAAGGTTGGGGCTCTTTAACCTGGAAAAGAGACGGCTGAGGGGAGATATGATAGAAGTCTATAAATTAATGAACGGAGTGGAACGGGTAAACGTAGATCGATTGTTTACCTTATCAGAATATAGAAAGACTAGGGGACATGCAATGAAGCTACAGGGTAAACTATTTAAGACTAATAAAAGAAAATATTTTTTCAGTCAACGTGTAATCAAACTCTGGAATTTGTTACCGGAGGATGTAGTAAAGGCTGTTAGTGTAGCTGGGTTTAAAAAAGGTTTGGACAAGTTCCTGGAGGAAAGGTTCATAAACCATTATTAAGAAGGGACCCAGGATATCAATGCTTGAACCAATACAAGCATTGTGGAACCTGTGTCCCTTGGGGAAACTGCTAGGTACGTATGACCTAGATTGGCCACTGTTGGAAACAGAATACTGGGCTTGATGGACCTTGGTCTGACCCAGTATGGCATATCTTATGTTCTTATGTTCTTAAGTCCTCACCAGCCTTTCGGGGTCAGTTTAGGGATTTCAAAAGATTCCGTAATTCTCGTCTGGGCAGTTTCCAGAGAGGAACATTTGCTTCAAGAGCCCAGGGGTTTCGTGGGTTTCAGGGAGCAAGTAGAGGTTTCGCAACAACGTGCACCGCGGCTACTCGAAAACCCCAATGAAAGCTGGCGGGTCCCGTTAGGAAGCCAGCCAATAGGCGGGAGGCTTCAGGGGTTCCTTTCTGCCTGGACCCAAATAACATCCGACCAGTGGGTTTTGGAAATAATTCATAAGGGTTACGCGCTGGAATTGGCAAGACCGGTCCGGGATTCTTTTGTGATGTCTCCCTGCAAGGGTCCACAAAAAGCTCTGGCGATCCGCAATACACTAGATCGACTCTTACAAATAAGGGCGATCATGCCGGTTCCGTTAACAGATTACGGTGTGGGTCGATACTCAATTTATTTCGTAGTGCCAAAAAAGGATGGATCTCAATGGCCTATCTTGGATCTAAAGGGCATGAATTGGTATCTGTGAGTACCGCATTTCTGGATGGAAACATTGAGATCAGTCATTGTGGTGGTATGCAATGGAGAGTACCTTCCTGGATCTTATGGAGGCATATCTGCATATTCCAGTCAGAGCGGCCCATCAGAAGTTTCTACGGTTCGCCCTTCCATGGGGGCACTATCAATTCCAAGCTTTGCCTTTTGGGCTGGCAATGGCGCCGCGGACTTTCACCAAGATTATGATGGTAGTGGTGGCGGCGTTGCAGAAGGAAGGAATTCTGGTTCATCCCTATCTCGACGATTGGTTAATTCGGGCAAAATCAAAAGCCGAAAGTGTTCAGGTTACAGACAAGGTGGTGAAGTTTTTGCAGGGGCTAGGCTGGGTGGTCAATTCGGTTAAAAGCAGCTTAGTACCGTCCCAGAATCTCGAGTACCTTGGAGTACAGTTCGACACTCAGAAAGGAGTGGTGTTTCTACCGAACCGTCGGGTTCTGGGACTTCGACAACTGGTTCGCAAGTTCAGATCTGCTCCGGCGCCTTCAGTGTGGGATTACCTTCAAGTGCTAGGAACGATGGTGGTGACGTTAGAAGCTGTACCCTGGGCCAGATTTCATATGAGGCCCTTGCAGCGAGCGCTACTTCATCGCTGGTCACATCAGTCCGATTCGTTGAACTAGCGTCTTCCCTGTCCTTTCCGGGTCAGGCAGTCCCTGCGGGGGTGGCTGCTTCCTAGAGCCTTAAAAGCAAGGATGCCCCTGGAGCAGCCGGAATGTCTCCCGCTGCTGACGGATGCGAGTCTCGCGGGATGGGGTGCGCTTTGCGGAGATCTTTTCGCGCAAGGCACTTGGTCTGTCCAAGAGAGCAGTTGGTCAATCAACCGGCTAAAGTTGAAAGTGGTTTATCTGGTGCTTCAGACATTTGAAGTGGCAGTAACAGGTTGGGTGGTGAGTGCTATCGGACAACTCCGCGACGGTAGCCTACATCAATCGGCAGGGCGGCACAGGAAGTGCAGCCATGGAAGAAGAAGCAAAGACGCTGTTTTCTTGGGTGGAGAACAGACTACCGGCGATCTCGGCAGCGCACATTGCAGGGAAGGACAATGTGATGGCGGATTTCCTCAGCAGGGTCCAAGTGGATGCCGGGGAATGGGAATTGCATCCAGAAGTGTTTGCACTAATAGTCCGCAGATGGGGGCTGCTGATCATGGATCTCATGGCAACCTTTCAGTCAGCGAAAGCGACTTGCTTCTTCAGCAGGCGGCGGGAAAGGATGTCGGAAGGGCTCGATACCCTGATGCAACCGTGGCTGTCGTTCAGTCTTCTCTGTCTTTCCTCCTTGGGTGCTGATAGGTCGCATGGTTCAGTGTATTGAAGCTCATCACGGGAGAGTGCTACTGGTGGCTCCGGACTGGCCAAGATGGCCGTGGTATGCCAATCTCGTTTGACTTCTCGACGGGGAGCCGTGGAGGCTACCGGTCTCAGAGGATCTGCTATGCCAAGGTCCGCTTCTAATGCCTCAGGTGAATTGGTTCTCGCTTACGGTTTGGCCATTGAAAGGGCAAGGTTGAAGAAAAAAGGATATTCTGGGGCGGTAATCGCAACATTGCTTCAAGCGAGGAATAAGTCGACTTCTCTGGCATATGTTCGCATATGGCATATTTTTGAGGATTGGTGCTCAAGGCGACAAGTCTGCGCGGCTTCCGTATCAATACCCTTGGTTTTACACTTTCTACAAGATGGATTTGATAAAGGCTTGGCAGCCAGTTCTTTGAGAGTGCCGTTGGCATCTCTGGCTTGCTATAGAGGCAAAGTTCAGGGTGTGCCTTTAGGGTCGCATACAGATGTATTGCGGTTCCTGAAAGCAGTGACCAGGCTACGGCCTTCTCGTAGAATTGTCGTACCTCCGTAGGATCTCAATTTGGTTTTAAGGGCGTTAGCAAAAGAGCCTTTTGAGCCATTACACCAAGTGACAGTGAAGGATTTAACTTTAAAAACAGTGTTTTTAGTAGCCATCTGTTCGGCGAGGCGAATTTCAGATTTACAGGCATTGTCATGTAGAGAACCATTTTTGTCTTTTTCCAGAGAAAAGGTGGTCTTGTGGCCAGTACCGTCCTTTTTGCCAAAGGTAGTTTCACTGTTTCACCTAAATCAAACGGTGTCGCTTCCAGTTCTTGGTTCCATGAAGGAAACCACATCACACCGTAGCTTGCGTCTGTTGGATATAAAACGAGTGTTGCATCGGTATTTGAAAGTTTCAGAACCTTTTCGCAAATCTGACCGGCTTTTCGTGGTGTTTGGAGGTCCCCGCAAAAGTGAAGCAGCAGCGTAGGTGTCCATTTCTAGATGGATTAGAGAGGCGATTGCCTCAGCATATCTGATGCAGGGGACGTTCGATTCCATTGGGATTATGAGCACACTCTACCAGAGCGCAAGCAGCTTCTTGGGCGGAACACAGCTTAGTTCCGCCAGGGGAAATCTATAGAGCGGCTACCTGGTCGTCTCTTCATACTTTCAGTAAGCACTACCGCCTGGATGTGCTAGCAGCGAATGATGCCTGTTTTGGTTCGGCAATATTGCGAGCCGGCTGTAAAGGTCCCTCCCAATGAGCACTGCTCTGTTACATCCCAGAGGTGGAAGACTGAACTGGAGGAACGATAAGGAAATGGAAATTATACTTACCTGGTAATTGGTGTCCTTGAGGAGCTCCAGTTCAGTCCTCATTCCCGCCCAGAGTGGTGTCGTTGGCAGTGGAACTTCAGGAGGGAGAACTATAAATCTACAGGTATGTATGATTCCACTGGTCAACAAATTTTTACAAAAGTCATGTTACTGAAATAAAAATAGTCATTTCTTATCAATTTTTATATGCTGAACATGAACATGACAGTGAAATTGCAAAGTTGGCTCTAGTTTTTTTGTAATCTACAAGAATTAATGTTTACTTCACGAAATGCATGTCCATAGTAAATATAATAGGCCTTCGGTTAATACCTGTAAAAAAAACAAGTCATAGACTACTTCTTAGATTTTTTCGCCTGTCTCTTGTACAGCTGTTCGGGAGCTTCTCTGGGGAGTGTCCAGCAGTAGTCAGCCAGCATTGTAGTGGACCATTTTCCCTAGTATCTTTGCTCCATCGTTGCGATATCCTGGTGAAAATGTTCGCCCTGTTCATCACTAACCATACCACAGTTGTCAGGAAAGAAATCGAGATGGGAATCAAGGAAATGGATCTTTAGAGACATATTGAAGCCAAGTTTCTGATTCTGCATCAGCATGTCTTCTACTAGTTCCTTGTAGTTTTCTGCCCTAACATTCCCGACAAAGTTTGTTGACACTAGGCGAAAAGCATTCCATGCTTGTTTGGCATCACCCTGCGGCAAGTTGTTGAACCGGTCATCTTTGAAGAGCTCTCGAATCTGAGGACACACAAAAACGCCCTCTTTAATCTTTGCTTCGCTGACTCGTGGGAATTTTTCATGCAGGTATTGGAAAGCTGGCGAAGTGCGGTCCATGGCTTTCATGAAGTTTTTCATCAAACTTAGTTTGGTGTGAAGGGGTGGTAGCAGGATTTTGTGAGCCTCAACCAGAGCTGGGTGCTGGATATTCTTCTCTCCAACTGTTACATTTTGTCTGCGATTCCATTCCTTCCGCAAGTAGTGCCAATCTCTTGCTCGGCTATCCTACTCACATAAGAAACACATGTATTTTATATATCCCTGCTGCAGTCCCATTAAAAGGGCAACTACCTTCAAGTCACCACAGAGATGCCAGCTGTACTTGTTATAGTTAACTTAAAGCATCTACTGACTTCCATTATCGTATGTCTCTTTCATGTGGACTGAATATAATACAAATGATCCCTCCACATAATTAGAATTGTGTACTCTAATAACGATCAGTTTTTCAACATCTCAAAAAGCATATCATGTCTTTTACTGGCTGTATAAATAGCTGCAACCCTTAGTCATATGTATCAAAAAGCAACTATTAATAAAGGGATTATAGAATGCAAAAACATGTGGTAAAGAAAAAGGGGTACATGAGTCTCACTTCTCCTGGCACTGGCAAACAGACAAAGTCCAAGCCAAAGAGCCCGTTTGCATCAACGACCCATGTATGCTGTACCCCTTGCAAGATTGATGTTGATGTTGAATAAACTTGATGTTCAATAAACTTAACGATATTGAATACTGATGCTTATCTGAAACAAATGTAGAAATCCCCAACGGCTAACTCTCGGTGCTGTTCCTGCGTTTCACTGGTGAGTTTCTTCAGGGGGTTGTTTTACAATCAGTTAAGCATTATAAGTAACAAGTGATGCTTCAGTTTCTGGCATTTGTGAGCATTCGACTTCCAATAGTCTTAGAAAACTCTTAATTCATCCATTACTTGGTGTGGTCTCAAGCACACAAAAATGCAGATGTCTTTGCATTCTATAATCCCTTTATTAATAGTTGCTTTTTGATACATATGACTAAGGGTTGCAGCTATTTATACAGCCAGTAAAAGACATGATATGCTTTTTGAGATGTTGAAAAACTGATCGTTATTAGAGTACACAATTCTAATTACGTGGAGGGATCATTTGTATTATATTCAGTTTATTTACCCTCTGGAAACTGACGTGGAAAATTAGTGTTATCTTTCATGTGGACAGCATGCGCTACTGGAATAGATGGAAGACGGTTTCCATTGTTCAAAAGCACAGCCTTCAGACTCAGTTTCGAAGAGTCTATAAATAGTCTCCAGTCTTGTGGGTCATGAGTGATTTTTAAGGCATTCATGAGGCTTTCAGTATCGGAACAGAATACCAGATTACTTTCCTTTCTGAAGAAAGGCTCCAACTGCTGGTGGCACTTTCGATATGAAGTAATGTTGACATCTTCTTCTAGAAGATTCCATTGTTGGAGTCTTGATCCTAGCAATTCTGCCTTGTTCTTGGATAAGTCCAAATCACGAACCAGGTCATTTAGTTCTTCCTGTGTTGTTCTTTGTGGAGTTGATATGCATCCCAGTGAAAATCTGGGTCACTGCATGCTGACGGACCAGGAGAAGAACAGGTCGGCTCACCCTTGTCCTCATCAGATGAATCAAGAGAATATTCTGATGAAGGTTCTGGAATAGGAAGTCCCTCACCATGTGGAACTGGTCTCAATTCAGACGGAATGTTTGGGTAGACTATGCTTGACTTCTTTTGCTTCGTTATTCCGCTGGAAAGAGAAGGAACCAAGCAGAAGTAACAGTCATTTATGTGGTTGCTTGGCTCTCTCCACACCATGGGGACTGCAAACGGCATTGATGGTCTTTTGCAATTCAACCACTGTGAAAGCTGTGTTGTACATGTAGCGCAGCATATATACGGGGCCCAAGGCTTGTCTTGGTCACCAATCTTGCATCCGAAGTAAAGATGATATGCCTTCTTCAGTTGAGAAGTGATACTTTTCTTCTGGTTGGCAAATGTCACTTCTCCAGGACCAAGCAGGAAGTCAGTCCTCACTTATGGGTGACGTCGGCGCCGACGGAGCCCTCGCGGAGCAATTTTCCCCAGCTTTCAAAGAAAGCCTTTGGGAATTGCAGCGCGCATGCGCGGTCCCCTTCCCGCCCAAGGGTGCCATCTTAGCCAGTCTTCTTTTTTCCGCGGAGCCCTACAGACGTACCCGTCGTGTCCCCGCGAAAAAGTTGATTTTCTTTAGAATTAATCTGTTTTTCCATTCGGTTCGACGCCAGTCTTTTTCCCTCCGGACTCGCGACGCCGGTCACGAGTCCTCTTCTTATTTTTCGGTTTTTCTGACTTAGTCAGTTTTCGTTTCGGTTTTTCCCTGGCAGCCCGGTCCTTTGACCTCGCCGGGGCCCTTTTTCCCCCGATGGCTGCCAGTGGTTTCAAGCGGTGTGGTCAGTGTGACCGAAATATGTCACTAACTGACACACACGACAATTGCCTCCGCTGCCTGGGCCCGGATCATGAAGAAATGATCTGTGGGCCTTGTGGCAAACTATCCTCCAAAGCGTTGAGAAGTCGGCGGCATCAGCGGGATAGAATCTTCGCTGACCCCAGCCGTACCCGGACCTCGTCGGAGGCCTCCGCGTCCAGGGGTTCCAGCTCGGACCGTCGCCGGAGTTCCTCCGACAGGGGTTCTCCCTCCGGGGACCATCGACGGAAGGTGAAACCCGCGAGGGCGGCGTCGGTGGACGCTCCTGGCTCCGCGAGGGCCAGGTCGCATAGCCCCGACAGCCGCCCCGGGTCCTTGGAGAAGGAGCACCTCATGAAGTGACCTCGCCTGGAGTCGGAGCTGCCTGCTCGGGTAAGTCCTGTGGTCCTTCTGGACTCGCCTCCACGACAGCCGACGTCGGGCCCGACGCCGTCGGGGCCCGAGTCGGGGGCTGCTGGGTCACCTGAGCTCGGACTCAGGTTGACGGCCTTGGAAAGCAGACTGTCTGCCTTCATGGACCAGCAGCGGGCACTGCTCGCTGGCTTCGCTGGCACCGCTGCCCCGACCGCCGGGACGTCGACGTCGAAGTCGACCCCGGAGACCGAGCCGATCCTCGAGTCGATGCGAACTCGAGTCGATCCTCGGTCGAGGTCGCCCTCGGCCTCCCGTTCGGGACCGAGGTCGCCGACGCCGACTCCCTCGGCGTCGGGGCGGCAGGCGCCGCGCCCTGCCCGGGCCGACCCCACCGAGTCCTCGTCGGAGTCGGTCTGGGAGTCTGAAGAGGAAGAGTCGCCTGATTCTTTTCGGACTCGGTGTGTCCCCTCGGACTCACCTGAGTCCGAACCTCGGAAGCAGTCCCCCCCGGAGGATGCCCGGTTCTCGGACTTCGTCAGGGATATGGCCAAGGCTTTGGCCTTCCCTGCGGATCCCGAGGAGGAGCCTCGAGCCGAAGAGCTCGACGCCCTCCAGTATGACTCTCCCGCCAGGGAACACTTTACTGTACCGGTTCCTCCCATGCTGGAACGACTACTCTTCCGCATGTGGGAGAGTCCGGCCACCTCGCCGGTCCTGAGCAAGCGGGTCGATTCTATCTATCGAGTCCGCAAGAGCCCTGGCTTCCAGAAAGCACAGCTACCACACCATTCCATGGTAGTGGAATCGGCCATGCATCGTCTTAAGAGCCAGAAGATGCACTCCTCGGTGCCTCCTGGCAGGGAGGCCCGTAACCTGGATGGCCTTGGTAAGAAGTGTTTCCAGGGCTCTATGCTCGCCTGTCGTGTCCAGACCTACCAGCTATACATGGGCATGTATCTCCGGGACCTGGCTAAAGAGCTAGCCGGCTTCTCCGCTGGTTTGTCCGAGGAACCCTTGCAGAGGTTCCTGGCCTTGTCCACTGGCATTCGGGAATGCTCAAAATTCATGTCCCGAGCAGCCTATGATGGCTTTGAAGCATCGGCTCGAGTGGCCGCAGCCGGCATCGGTTCCCGCCGACAGGCTTGGCTTCAGTCGTCTGACCTTGAGCCCTGGGTGCAGGACAAGTTGGTCGATGTCCCTTGCCGAGGCGAAAACCTCTTTGGCAAGCCCATGGCTGATAAGGCTGCACAAATTGAGACAGAGACTCTCACCAGGACTAGGCTTTCTAGGAAGACCTCCGCCCCTTCCCAGAAAAAGAAGGGCTCGGGAAAGAAGTCCTTTTACCCGAGGAAGGCGACTGCCTACAAACAATACCCCCACTATCAGGCCCCTGCAGCTCCCCATCAGGGCCAGCAGGCCAAGGGACGGGGTAACGGGTCCCGTAGGCAGCAAGCCCCCAAGCCTGAACCACCAGCCCCTGCTCCGCAGGGTGGGGGTTTTTGACTCCTTAAGCATAGCCTCTCCCCCCCCCGCTGGCTCCTCCCAGCACCGGAGGCCGGCTGGTTCACTTCGCCCACAGGTGGTCCAGCATCACCTCAGATGCCTGGGTGCTTCAAGTCGTGCGAGAAGGCTATCTTCTCCACTTCCACCAGGTCCCTCCCTCCTATTTTCCGGGAGAACCTCCATGACCCCCTCTGCACAGGGAATTACTCCTTCAGGAGTTAGCAGGTCTTCTACAGGATCAGGCGGTGGAACCGGTGCCCCACCACCTGAAGGGTCAAGGCTTTTATTCCCGGTATTTTCTAATACCAAAAAGAACAGGAGGCCTCAGACCCATCCTGGACTTGCGCAACCTCAACAAGTTCCTCGTGCGGGAGAAGTTCAAAATGCTTACCCTTGGAATCCTTCTGCCCTACCTCCAGCAGGGAGATTGGCTATGCTCCTTGGATCTAAAGGATGCCTACACGCACATCCTCATCCACCCAAGCCACCGCCAATACCTAAGGTTTGTGGTGGCAGGAAATCATTACCAGTACAGAGTACTGCCCTTTGGCCTGTCCTCCGCACCGCGAGTCTTCACAAAATGTCTCGCGGTGGTGGCGGCCCATCTCCGGCTTCACGGCCTCTATGTCTTTCCGTACCTCGACGACTGGCTCATCAGAGCAGCGTCCGCTCTGGAGGTCACCAACGCCACGCGCCGCACGGTGACTCTTCTGCAGTACTTGGGCTTTGTTATAAACTTCGCAAAGTCCACTTTGCTCCCCTCACAGGATCTCGAGTTCATCGGCGCAAGGCTGCACACTCCTCAGGCACGAGCGTACCTACTGCTCGACAGGGCTCAACGGCTCATGGACCTAGCCGACCGTTTTCGCAGCCAGCCCCTGGTCTCCGCCAGGCGCTTCCTGAGACTACTCGGCCATATGGCTTCCACCGTCCATGTGACCCCCAATGCCCGCCTGAATATGCGGCCTGCTCAATGGTGTCTCCTCCGGCATTGGCGACAAGCCACAGGCGGCCTAGCAGACCTAGTGCGCGTCTCCGAGCCGCTGATCTTGTCTCTCCGGTGGTGGCTTCAGCGGCCGAACCTGATATTCGGCATGCCTTTCCAGTCACCTCAGCCGGCCCGGGTGCTGACAACAGATGCATCCCTCCTGGGCTGGGGAGCGCATTGCCAAGGGGCACGTACTCAGGGCCTCTGGACCACGTGGGAGTCTGCTCAGCAGATCAACTTCCTGGAGCTCAGGGCGATCCGCCTGGCTCTCAAGGCCTTCTCCCACCTGACTTTTATTTCAACTTCCTATTTCAACTTCCTATATACCGCACTCTTTGACATCAGCGCGGTTTACAAATAACAGAAAGAAACCAGAACAACAGGCTGTTTGGTATTACATATAACAGGAGTATCAACTTGGATAACATGGGAGAACTATTTACACTATTTACATGGAGTATTAATCTATTAGATAGATAGCATGCTCGAACTATTTACATAAAATTAGCAGTGCTGCTTGGAACAAGAGGGATATTGTGGATTATACTAGGGTGAGGCTGTTATGTTACGGTTCATGTAGGGTAGTATTTGATGAAAAGGTGCAGTTTAAGGGCCTTTCTGAACTGGGTTAGTTCGGTTATGGCGCGGAGATCAGGTGGGAGAGCATTCCAGTATTTTGGTGCGCTAAACATGAAAGCTCTGTTTGATGTTGATAGGCTGCACGTTGTTATAGCCTTTGGGGTTGTTAGTGAGTTTAATGCTGCATGTCTCCTATTTCTATTTGATGGGACGGATTGGATGAGTTTGGTAAGTGATGTGGACGATAAACCATTTAAGGCCTTGAATGTGAGAAGGAGGGTTTTGAATGTAAGTCTTCCGTGTATAGGGAGCCAATGTAGCTCTTTGAGGATAGGTGTAATGTGTTCACTTCTGGCCGCTCCTAGAAGAACCCTGGCAGCGGTGTTCATTGCGAGTTGCAAGGAGCTTATTGTGGATTGTGGGAGTCCTTGTAGAATGGAATTGGCGAAGTCGAAGTGCGGCAGTATCAGTGCTTGGTAGATGGTTCTGAAGTCTTCGTGGTCTAGTAGGGGACGCAGGTGTCTAAGAGTGCGTATTTTGAAGTATACAGATTTTACGATATTGTTTATGTGTGATTTCATGTCGAGCCTATGGTCTAGTGTGACTCCGAGGTATTTTATTGTATCCTTGGTGCCTAGGTCAGCTCCCTTGACACTTATATGTGGTGGTGGGGTGAAGTTGGGGACTTCTCACCAGTCCGTCCTTGTCCAGACGGACAATCAAGTTGCCATGTTCTACGTGAACAAGCAGGGGGGCACGGGCTCCTTCCCCCTCTGTCGGGAGGCACAGAAGCTCTGCTCTTGGGCCGTCAGTCACGGCGTTCTCCTCAAGGCAGTTTATCTCCCAGGCCAAGAGAATTGCCTGGCGGACAAACTCAGCAGGATCCTCCAGCCACACGAGTGGCGTCTGGATCCCTTGGTAGTTCAGAAGCTCTTTCTAAAGTGGGGCCTCCCCACGGTGGATCTCTTTGCCAGTCCTCACAACCGGCAACTTCCTCGCTTCTGCTCTCGTCAGCCACACCCCCTTCGGGTTGCGGCAGACGCTTTTCTACTCTCATGGTCGGGGAGCCTTCTGTATGCTTTCCCTCCCATCCCGCTGGTCTCTCGGACTCTCTTCAAGGTTCTCCGAGACAAAGCCTTCATGATCCTGGTGGCTCCTCGCTGGCCCAGACAGCCGTGGTTTCCACTCCTGCTGCAATTAGCGGTGGAGGATCCGTTCCCTCTGGGGTTTCAACCGGATCTCCTCACTCAGGATCAGGGGTCTCTGCTACACCCCAACCTCAGGTCTCTCAATCTGATGGCCTGGCTGCTGAGAGGGTAGTCCTTGCTCCCCTCCTCCTGCCGGCAGAGGTGGAAGAGGTCGTCCTAGCTTCTCGGCGACCTTCTACTCGAAAATGCTACGCCCTTAAATGGCGTCGCTTTTCCGTTTGGTGTACCCGACAGTCTCAGGATCCCTTCTCCTGCCCGGTGTCGGTGGTCTTGCAGTACTTGCTTTACCTCTCTAATCTGGGACTTAAGTCCAACTCCGTCAAAGTTCACCTCAGTGCTCTTTCAGCACATCATGTGCCGGTGGACGGCAGACCTCTCTCCAACGACCCTCTCGTAGTGAGGTTTCTCCGAGGTCTCCTTCTACTTAAACCACCTCTGCGCCCGCCAGCGCCTGACTGGGACCTGAATGTGGTTTTACAGCGGATCACCTGTCCGCCTTTTGAACCTATGGCTACCTGTTCTCTCCGTTTTCTTTCTTGGAAAACACTGTTCTTGATAGCCCTCACTTCCGCTAGACGCGCAAGTGAATTGCAGGCCCTCGTGTCTGATCCCCCTTACACTCGGTTCTACAAAAATAGGGTAGTCCTACGGACTCACCCAAAATTTCTTCCAAAAGTGGTCTCCCCCTTTCACATCAATCAGGAGGTGGTACTTCCAACCTTCTTTCCCAGACCACACTCCAGCCGAGCTGAAACGGTCCTCCATACCCTGGACTGTAGAAGGGCTTTGAACTTCTACCTTGACCGTACGCGGGAGCACCGTAAAGCTGCTCAGCTTTTTGTGTCTTTTGACCCCAATAAATTGGGGCTCCCGGTCTCCAAGCGTACTCTGTCCATCTGGGTTGCGGACTGTATCTCTTGGGCTTATGGGGCGGCCGGACTCTCCTTGGAAGGTCGAGTCACGGCTCATTGCGTTCGGGCAAAGGCTACGTCAGTGGCTTACCTCCGCTCTGTTCCGCTGGCAGACATCTGCCGGGCCGCTACTTGGTCTTCGAGCCAGACTTTTGCGGTCCATTACTGTCTCGAGAGGGAGTCCCGCAGGGACAGTGCTTTCGGACAGGCAGTCCTCCGTAATCTCTTCGAGGTCTGAGCAACTCCTACCCTCCATCCCGGATGTGGGCTACCGGTGGGTAATAATTCAGCGAAGATTCTTTCCTTCTGTGCTGCTGAGCTAGAGGGAGCTCATTTTTGTGCTTAGGGTCTCCGGTAGCCTTGAGCTTGGGAGTCCCATAAGTGAGGACTGACTTCCTGCTTGGTCCTGGAGAAAGCGTAGTTACTCACCTGTAACAGGTGTTCTCCAGGAGCAGCAGGAATCAGTCCTCACAACCCTCCCTCCTCCCCATGGAGTTGCAATCATCTGCTTTAGTTTTTTTGCAAATTTTTATGCTGTCTTTTTTAGCTATGTCATCTGACTGGCTAAGATGGCACCCTTGGGCGGGAAGGGGACCGCGCATGCGCGCTGCAATTCCCAAAGGCTTTCTTTGAAAGCTGGGGAAAATTGCTCCGCGAGGGCTCCGTCGGCGCCGACGTCACCCATAAGTGAGGACTGATTCCTGCTGCTCCTGGAGAACACCTGTTACAGGTGAGTAACTACGCTTTCCCCACAAAAGTAGCAGAAATTGTCAACAGTATTAACACACTTTTGCGGCATTACTGTTCTGTATTGTACCTAAATGGCTAAAATTATATGATTAATAAAAGTTACATGTAACGGGGGCGCTTGTGAACCCGTTGTGGAATGGCCGCAACCTAGTTCTCCTCCGTCCTGGTTATCCCCCTTTCATTAGCTAACGTAGGCATTTAGTCAGCATTTTCCAAAAAAATTTACCTGCTCCGTGTAGCTTGGGACCGGGTGCTTTCAATCGCGTCTTCTGGCAAGCCGCGGAGACCTGCAACGCGAACGGAACTGCGGTACCGGCATCTGTCCAGGCCGGCCGCGCTGCCAAACTCCTGCCTGCCGAGCCTCCTCCGGCTCCTCTTCTGCATTTGGGGTCCCTTATGCAGAGCGCGCTGCCCGCTGCAATCCAAAGTGTACCCCTTGCTGCCTGCCATCTCTGGGAGGAGAGTGACCTGGCCGCAGTGAGTGAGCTTCGCGGCTGCGAATCTGAGAGGAGGGGGTGCGAAGTGCTTCGGTGCTGCTGCTTCTGAACCGACGGATTTGTTCTCCTTGCACCAGGGCATTGCTTGAGCGGCAAAAGGTGAGAGAGCCTGTGCAGCAGCGCTGCGAAGCTCCGCGGGTGCTCATAGAGGGGCTGGACATCGCGGTGGCCATAACCGCGTGGTCTTGGAACGCATGGTTCCTCCTGCGTTCCAACGTGCTCAGCAAGGCCTGGATCACATGGGCGCTTCCTAGCCAATCATCTGCAGCCTTTATCAGCTGCTACAGTTTGGGTCTCCGCGGCTCTGCCTGGCTCCTCTCTCCTCGGCATAGACCTGGGATTTGTTCTGGAAGACTCTCATTGAATGCCTCCTCGTTCTCAGGGCACTTATAGAGGCTGCTATCTCTCCTCATCGCTTCCTGCCTGGCATCTGTATCATTGCTGACATTGTGCTGCGTCTCTCCTAACACTGTGTGGACTTTGCTGCCTTATAGGAACCTGGAGCTCCCTCTGCTGGCCACGAGCGGGATCCCTTGGCTCTAATCACATTTTTCTTTCCTTTTTTTTGGCTAAACATCCTAATTTCTTCTCTCCCGTGACTGCCTGGCCTAAAGCACCTGCCAACTTTCTTGTCATAACTTACCGCCTCGCTTTGACCTGCTGGGGCTTTTACCCTCCACATGGCTACTAAGGCAAAAAACCCTGAGGCCCGGGAGGGGATGCGCTCATCCCAACGGCTGCAGACTAAGACTGGTGTCTCGACTAGTCCAACTGCCAGACCTCCCTCGACGGGCTCTGGTGACGAGATTGTGAGTGAAGATGACCTGGACCCTCCCAAGCAGCTCTCGTACGCCCCGCTTCAATGAGAGCTTCGCAGGGGTTTTGAGGACCTGACCACCGAATTCCGCTCACTGCGCGAAGAACTGATGAACAACATTATAGAACTTCGGAACGATATAAAGGAACTGGGTGCACGAGTAGAAGAAGTTGAGACAAAAGTTGACAGCCATGATGGTGCCCTAGTGGACTTACAGTGTGCGCTTGATAGACAACATGCGCAAGCGATGGAGCTGACCTAAAAAATTGATGACATTGAAAACCGCTCCCGTCGCAATAATGTGCGTTTTCGAGGAATCCCGGAAGCTGTGGGGGGCGGCGAGGACCTCCCGCTGGTACTCAAAAATCTGATAGCGGAACTGCTCCCGGTGGAGGAACTGGCTGCTCATGCGTCCGGAATGGAAATTGAACGAGTCCATCGCGCCCTGGGGAAACCTCCTAACAACCAACCCCGGGACATCATTGCGCGATTTTTGCGCTACACTGATGCCGAGCTTCTCATTTGTCGAGGCCGGGAGAGAAAAAAGCGATTCGCTTTCAAGACGCAACGGTAACAATCTATCAGGATCTCTCGACGTTCACATTGGCCCGTCGGAGGGAGATGAAACCAATTACGACGGTCCTGAACAACAAAGGGATCCGATATTCTTGGTCCTTTCCATTTCGGATGAACTTTCTTTTGGGCAACAAAAAGATCTCAGCAAAGGACCATACTGAAGCTTGGCGGGCCCTGCGACAGGCGGGACTAGTTGAAGATAATGCTTTGCCTCATCCTTTGCCTCATCCTTTGCCTCCCAAGCCTCAACACTCAAAATGGACCCGGGTGGGTAAACCTGTTTGATCCTTCCTGGAGATGGAGTGCTTACTTTGTTGCCCGGGGAGCCCTGCCTAAGGGTTCCCCACTTTCATGACTAACGGCTGACTGATTAGCTCTTCTAACCTTGCTGCTCCTCACACCAGCTTTGGATGAGCTAGTGGCTAGTGGCCTGGAAGGGCCTGGGACAACTGCTTAGAATTATTTGGGGGTGGCGGGTAACTTGTGGATGTTTTGTTGTTGAAACTGTTTTGTTAAGGGAGCACAACAGGATTAATGACCCTTGAGGGCGGCGGGTGATGGGGAAATGTTACTATCTGTTATGCTTGTAATTAAGCTTTGTGGGGACTGGGGTGGAGTTTAGTTTGAGGTCAATTTACCGTGTCCTGTTTCTACGTTAACAGGCAGGTGGTATTGACGGGAAGGGGGGGGGGGATTGGTTGTGTGGGTGACATACCTAGTTAGGGGGTGGTGGGGGTTTCGGGTAAGGTGTGGGGGGTTATAGTACTCTTTATGGGGATCAGGAATATGTAGGTAAGGGAGATACACACTTACAAACAATCAGAGGGACTGTGCTAGCGGGGGGAATCTCATGGGCCCATGGAGAGGCAAGAGGCGGGGAAGGCTTGGTGATTGAATCCCAATGCTGCGCCTGATTTCTTTGAATGTTAAGGGTCTTAACTCCCCAAGAAAGCGCTCACTGCTGTTCTCAGAACTGCGGGCTCTGAAAGGGGACATAGTCTTCTTACAAGAGACACACCTCCGGGCTAGCAAGCAGGGATGGTTAAGGCGTAACCCCTATACTGAGTTATGGGTTGCTTCGGACACGCAGGGCCGGAAGAAACGTGGGGTGGCCTTTCTATTCCATCAGAGCTTATCTCTTCAAGTGGAGGAGGTTAAAAGAGATACCTTGGGAAGGTGGCTTTTTGCAAATATCCACCTGGAAGGTCATCTCTTAACTTTAGCTAACATCTATGCACCAAATACCGGCCAGGGAGCCTTTTTTCTGCGGTTGAAGACCTTGCTGGCGGACTTTGCGAAGGGCCCCATTATTCTCGGCGGGGATTGTAACACGCATCTGGTGCCCCAGTTGGATTCTACTGGTCGTACCGGGGGGGTGGTGGGGGGGGCCGGCTAGGGCATTACAGAGCCTCCTAGTGGACTTAGGCTTGCGAGATGTCTGGAGGGACACCCATGAGGGGGAGAGAAGCTACACATACTATTCTCCCGTTCATTAGGTGCACACCCGCATAGATTACTTCTTGTTGGATCAGCGCCTGATGGATGGGAGAGTGGAGGCCGGCCATGGAGCTCTAACCTGGTCGGACCATGCCCCGTGCTGGCTTACTCTCCCGACAGGCCTGTACAACGAGCGCCATTGACTTTGGAGATTTGATGTGCGATTTTTATGGTGGCAATGCGCAGTGCAAGAACATAGTCGTTTTATAACCGATTTTTTTGAGCTTAATGATTCTGGGGAAGTTGCGCTACCCTTGGTCTGGGATGCTTTCAAGGCCACGGCACGGGTCGAGCTCCTGGCGGAAGCGGCCCGCATGCGGAGAGCTTGGAAACGAGAATATTGTCAATTAGCAGGAGATTCCACCCGACTGCGTTCAGAGCATGCCCAGACTGGATCGCGGCGGGCTCTGCGCCAGTGGTGGACTGCTCGGGTTAATTTGGATGCATGTTTACAAAGAGAAATAGATAATAAACGCCGAAAACTCCGGCAAACTTTTTATGAACATGGGAATAAGACCGGTCGCTTTCTAGCTCTGCGCCTTCGGCAGCAGCAATCCGCGAGAGTGGTTCGCGAGCTTTGCGACTCTGGGGGGCAGAAGAGGGTGACCTCTCGGGAGATACGCCACATCTTTGCTGAGTACCTGGAGCAGTTATATAAAGCCGAACCTTTTGCCTTGGCACGTGTGCAGGACTTTTTGTGGACGGTCACCTTGCCACACCTGCCTGATCCCGATCGGGATCAGTTAGATTCTGAAATCACAGTGGATGAGGTGGAATACGCAATTCGACGACTGAAAACCGGGGGCGCGCCGGGTAACGATGGCTTCCCCGCGGAGTACTATAAGAAATTCCGCGTACAACTAGCGCCAACATTGGCAGTGCTTTTCAGTGAGGTTTTGAGGGGGGTGCCTCTGTCCCCATCTCAACGTGAGGCTTTGATAGTGATGATCCCTAAGCCAGGTAAGCCCTTGCACGAGGCGGCCTCCTATCGCCCCATTTCCCTGCTGAACACTGACGTCAAAATACTTGCCTCTGTGCTGGCCGCGCGATTGAACCGATTTCTCCCGCCTTTAGTGCATCCTGATCAGGTTGGGTTTGTGCCTGGCCGCCAGGCAGCAGATAATATTTGGCGTATGCTGCAGGTCTTTCACGTGGCCCAGCAGGATCCACAGCCAACCTTAGTAGTGGGAATTGATGCAGAAAAGGCCTTCAACCGAGTCAGTTGGGGTTACCTTTGGTGTGTGCTCGAAACGATGGGCTTTGGTCCCAACTTCATCCGCTGGGTTCACAGTTTATATCACGAACCTAAAGCATGCGTCCGGGTTAATGGGGGGCACTCGTGAAATTTCTTACTGGAGAGGGGCATTCGCCAAGGATGTCCTCTGTCACCACTGCTGTTCGCGCTTGTGATGGAACCCTTGGCGCAAAGCTTTCGTGAACATCCGGGCTTGCAGGGTGTTCGTATTGGTCCTGCGGAATATCGTATTGCGCTCTTTGCGGATGATATTATCTTATCCCTGGTAAACCCCACTGCGTCCCTCCCTGTCGCGATGCAACTCTTTGAAACTTTCTCCCGGGTGTCGGGCTTCAAAATCAATTACACTAAATCCGAAGTTTTAAATGTCGGGGTTCCCGGGGCGGTCTGCGCGGAACTCAAAGCGGCCTATCCCTTTCGCTGGGTGTCGGGTGCCTTACGCTATTTAGGGGTGCAGCTGACCGTGGAGCGGATGGCTCTTTTCAAGGCTAACTATGATCCTCTACTCCGTCAGATTCGGCGGGACTTCGACACCTGGAATAGGCTGATACTTTCCTGGTTTGGACGTATTGCGGTAGTTAAGATGGTGGTCGTCCCCCGCTTCTTGTATCTCTTCCAGGTTCTCCCCATATCGTTAGCGCGGGGCACCCTGGCCACCTGGCAAACCTTGTTAATGAAGTTTATCTTCCGGTACCGTCGCCCGCGGTTGGCCCGCTCTGCTCTCTATGCCCGTACGCATTTTGTGGGTATGGGAGCGCCCAATTTGCACTGGTATTATGTAGCGGCACAAAGCCGCGCAGGGGTGGAATGGATGATTGCTGATAGCTCCAAGCGGTGGGTGCAGATGGAAATGAGTTTAGCGGGGGGAGCGGGATTGGGGGATCGGCTGTGGCTTGGTCCAAAACTACGGAGTGGTGTACGTCTTAGTAATCCCTATATCCTACATACCCTCCGCTGCTGGGACCAATTCTTTCGGCCCCGGGGGACGGACCTGACCCCTTTGGCACCCATAGTGGATAATGTCTCATTTCCCCCGGGATGGTTGATCCGGCTTTCCGGTTGTGGGGTCACAGGGGCCTTAGCCGGGTCGGGCAACTGTTCGATGAGGGTAAATTACAACCATTTCGTATACTGCAGGAGGATTTTGACCTTCCTGATGGTCACCTCTTTCAATATATGCAAGTAGCGCATTGGGTTCAATCTAAAACTGTTCGACCCCACGTGACCCGAGAGTTGACGGATTTGGAGCGTTACTGTGAGGGGTGTACTGACACTAAAGGACTGGTGGCGACTTTGTATGCCCACTTGCAGGGGCAGCAATTGAGATTCATTAAGCATAGAGAACTTTGGAACTCTGATTTGAGCCTTCTTTTTTCTGAGCAGCAGTGGGAACAGGTGGAGGGCCGACTGTGGAGGAGTTCGGTGGCGGTTAATGCCCGCGAAACTAACTATAAAATATTGTTCCGATGGTATATGACACCTACGCGGATAGCCCGTATTTATCCGGGGGTCACGGATCTCTGTTGGCGAAACTGCGGACAAAAGGGCTCCCTGGCGCATATCTGGTGGGCGTGCCCTCGCATTCGAATTTTTTGGCGGGGCATCCAATCCCGGTTGCAACAACTGCTTGGGTTGAGCATCCCTTGGGACCCGGGGATTTTTCTTTTTGGGGCAGCTGTGCCCGGGGCACGTGCTCTTCAGCTGGCTTTGCTTCGCCATGGTCTGAATGCGGCTCGACTGTCTCTCGCGTCGGCTTGGAGGAGCGACCTCCCCCGTCTTTCTCCGCCTGGTTGGAACGGATGTGGGATATGTATATCATGGGGCGAGGGGTGGCTGCTAGTAGGATGCGTCTGCCGCGTTTTGAGCAGGTGTGGGAGCCCTTTGTCCTTCGTTATGGCTCCTGATTGTTTACAACTGTACTACGGCCTGGGACCCTGAGGCTATAGTCTGGGCCGCGGTATGACTCTTTGGGGTACTGCATTTTCCCTCGTGAGCGCTGTTTGGCTGGCATGTTTCCTCGTTTAAATGCTAACATTGAGTCCTGTGGGTGGGAGGGAGGGACAGGGGGTTAGATTAGGGGGGCTCGGGGGAGGGGGGGTCTTGGAGGGTGAGAGGGGTAGCTGCTGTTTGTTGTGAGTCGGGCGCTATGATATCATGCTGAATGGGGGGGGTGGGGGGACATTGGGGTTGGGAAGGGGTAGGAGGAATGTGCTATAATTGTCATAATACTGAACTAAAAAAACACAAAAAGAAGGCGTTTTTGTAGGCTAGTTCTGTGTTTCATGTTAGTGGCTTTGGCCTTGATATTCTTTGATATTGTAATCTGTTAACGTTTCATGTTCCTCTGTATTTCATGGAAGCCTTTCAATAAAAAATAAAAAAATAAAAAAGTTACATGTTTAACAGTAGCTTAAACTGTCTCGCACACAGTCTGAAATATTTTAAATGCTCAACCTTTCCGACTGCGTATAGTACACTGCTGACATCAGATGGCTTCAGCCAGCCGTCTGGCAGTAGTGTGCATGATGATGATGTGTGCATGCTGGTATTATGCAATGTGATGCAATATTACATCATTCAAGGCTTATTTGGGATGTTGTTGATGTCCTACTGGATAAATTTACACGGTGAAATGTCAAAAATGAACTACATGCAATATCTTCAAACTGAGAGCCAATAAATTTTTTTTAATGTTATATTCGTGTTCAGCTCACCAAGATACTACAGATTAGGGCCTTTTGAAGTCAGTAACGATTTCAGTGTTGACCAGTGTTCTTAGTGGGATCCTGTTTGTTTAGTTCTTTCTATCTCTTTCTCCTCTTTCTTGTCTATAGTTCTGAATGAGGCAGAAGGAAAAGGTACAAGACAATGTTTTTTGTCTTTCAGGAGAGAAATTTTACTGTTCATATAGTTAGGCATTATTGATGTTATAATTCATTTGATAGCTACTTATTTGTTGCTCTGAGTGTGCTTTGTCAATAGTTCACTGGGGCTGATGGGAGAGACCAGCAGACTACATCCAGTGATGTCATGATTTTGACATGCCCAGTCTCCAGGCTGCAGGAGGAGGTACACAGCCCAGAGGTGGAGGACTGAACTGGAGTTCCTCAAGGAACACCAATTACCAGGTAAGTGTAATTTCCATATACTCCCCTTTGATGTCAGTTCTTCTACTATGCTCTTCCACACCGACTAGGGGACCCAGATGGCAGATGGTATGGATGTGTGTTGCAGAGCTCCATCCTATTTCTGATTCTGAAATGCTCCTGAGTATGGGGAAGCATACAGGGCAAAGCAAGGGTTGAATCAAAGCTAATCCTACTGCTTCCTCACAGAAGTCCTCAATGGTGCAGATGTCTATGAATTAGTTTGTGGGCACTGCCGTTGCAATGCAGGAATCCTCAACAGGGCTTTAGGCTGGGCACAGGAGCTGCTTGTCTGATAGGGCATAAAGTGTCCCTTAGTCCCGAGGACCATGTAAACTCTCGCAGCCAGAGGTCAGTGCAGTGTCAAACAGCAGCAGCTAATGTCTAGGTTGGAGTCTACAGTACCTAGAAATGCTGTGTAGGGAAGTCGTTCCAGAGGAGTTGAAACACTGACTGCCCACGTAACCTTGAAGCAGAATGTTTGTTGTAATGGGCAGTTTAGTACAACTTTTTGTGGATGAGGAAGGGGATATATTACTACCTGTCTTCCTTGGAGGAAATTGCAGTCTGGTTTCTCAAGAAGGGAACATTTTTAAAAAGAATCTCCCAGCATATCATTAGGCGAGAACAGAACCCTAAGCCATCATGTTGGATTCCCTTTGGTATGCTGTCTCCAGTATGTAACAAGCCCTGGCTTCTCACTTCGATAACCTTTTACATTTGTTGGCTGGCAAGCAGGTCAGAATGATTTTTCATAAGACGAGGAGACTTGGCAACATCTTCAGCATCTGACTCAGCAGGTTACCCCCACTTCATGCTGTTAACACTGAACTTACTAAAGATAAAATGGTTCCACATAATAAGTTGTAAAACCTAGAAAATTATTCGAGGAGACTGAATTTGAGACTTTTAAATTTCCTTAAATCTTCTTTATTTCCTCCTCCTGATACGTTAAAAAGTTAAAATTGGGAAATATTGAAAGTTCATGAAGAATCTATTCTTCCTTTTTTCTAATGTTTTCTATAATACCTACTACTGCTGCTGCTAGAAAGCTAGATAAGGAGATGGATTCTACTGGATTAAATGGCTTTGGATTATTTATTTATTTAGACAGTTTTGTATGCCACCTTATCCTTCAATCAAAGTGGTCACAACACAATTGGAGGATACATTTAACACGAGGGGATATGAGAGACATACACTAGTACTTACAGGGAACATGGGCAATGGAGGGTTAAGTGACTTGCCCAAGACCACAAGGAGCACTTGTGGGACTAGAAACCCCAGTCCTTCCGGCCCAAGGTTGCTGTCCTCTAGTGGGATTTGAACCCCGACCTTCCAGCCTGAGGTAACTTGCCCCAACCACTAGGCCACTCCTTCCTCCTGTATGCACACATATTTGACATATTAAACAATCAAATAAAACAAGACCAATTAAAAAAGAAAATAGTATAAAAACTGGGACATTGCCAGGACATGATTATTCAAAACCGAAAGTATGACCTTAAATATCCCATCCAAACTTTTGTCTCCTGATTAGACACAGCTTCTTGATTAATGTTTTTTGTTTTTGTCGGACCATTTGCCTTGAAAGGGTACAAGCCTCTCTCGTGGCAAACTTTTCATTTTATTATTTAAATACAGCAAATCATTGCCAAAGGACATATGTAGATGCCACCATAGTGTATCATAATTAAAGAAACTTTAAAACTTATCTAATCGCAGCAGTTATCACATTGGAACAGTCCTGCTATCACTCCAGCCGTAATAAAGCCCTTTCTGTTCAGCACATCTCCATTGAAAGGGCAGTACACCGGAAAAGGGAAACAAGCGAAATCAGAAGTCGCCGTGAAAACATGACTCAGAACTGTGTTTCAAGCTCTCTATTACTTGAAAAGCTCTGTCTCAAGCGAAAGTCTTTATTATAGGGATTCCCCTCACAGGTGGCACGTCCCAACCATAGAGTACCTTTTGGTTTTGGATATTTTTGGCAGTTTGACCTTTTAGTCTTAAATTTGTTCATGATTATTTAAACCCTTATAAATCATTCAATCAGTTTGAACAGAAGAACCACATTCCCAATGCAGTAAAATTAAACACACTTGTAATCAATTGTCAGTACTCAATGACTTGAATCAAACAATGAATGAGGGCTCTAATATTTAAAATGGCCACGTTCACTCCCTCTTCCATTTTCACAATGATGAAGACAAGATTGCTGCCTGAGACCATCAGAAAAGTCTTTATCACCAAACATCAAACTTCAAAGGGGTACAAGACCATCTCCAAAGACCTTAGGATTTCTATGTCTACAGTTCACAATCTTATTAAGAAGTTTTCTGCTCATGGAACTGTCAAGAACCTCACAGGATGTGGTAGGAAGAGGAAAATAAATCCAAGAAGTCTTGGAAGGTTAGTGCGAACCTTTGGAAAAACACCACATTCGACATCCAAAGCGCTTAAGGCTGACCTGGAGCAAACTCGAGTGGTAGTTTCAACCCGTACCATATGCCATACACTAAACAAAGAAGGACTTCATGGGCAAAGGCCAAGGAGAACCCCACTGCTCAAAGACAGACGTAAAAAGGCACGCCTGATGTTTGCCCAAACCCACCTTGAGAAACCACAATCCTTCTGGGAAAATGTTCTGTGGACAGATGAAACCAAACGTGAGCTCTTTGGCAATGCAGACCAGCGATACATTTATAAGCAAAGAAATGAAGCTTATAAGGAAAAAAAACCCCTTTCCTACAGTTAAATATGGTGAAGGTTCCATAATGTTGTGGGACTGTTTTGCTGTCTCAGGAATTGGAGGCCTGAAATGTATTAAAAAAATCATGATCAAGGTATTTTGGAGTGAAATGTGCTACCTAGTGTCAGAAAGCTAGGTCTGGGTTGAAGGTCATGGGTCTTCCAGCAGGATAGTAACCCAAAACATATATCCAAAAGTACAACAGAATGGTTAAAAAGGAACAAATGGACTGCTGTAAACTGGCCAGCATTGAGTCCTGATCTCAATCCAGTTGAGAACCTTTGTAAATAGCTGAAATCTGTCATTGGTAAAAGGAAGCCTGGAAACAGGCATGAACTGGAACAAATCCCAGTGGAAGAGTGGGAGAAACTACCAGCAGACAGATTATGAAACTTATAGATGGCTACAAGAAATGTTTGGAGGCTGTCATCACTGCCAAGGGCTGTGCAACCAAATATTAGTGAAAGGTGCCATTAATCCTGTCCAAGTCATATTTTGTTTCTCTCTCAGAAATTACTACATCTGAGTTGTGCAGACATCTTTTTTTTTTGTATACCTTTGATCATACTATTAAAATATTATGATGACACATAGATGGAATATTTCCAATTATTTCTCAAGCTATTGTTCACAACATATCTAAAATGCAAGGGTACCAATAATGTTGACCATAACTGTATACCTTTGCTGAAAATTTGAAAATTATTTGGAGAACAGAGCTAAACTTTCTAGAAATGTAGAAAATGTCTACTGACTTATGTTGGGTTTATAGGGGATTGTGATTTATTGTTATAAGCCTGCAAACCTACCTTCTTATTACTTTTTTTCTTTCTCCTTTAAATCTGATTTTTTTGTGATTGCGCTCTCCTTTTTTTTCTCATGTATTGTGCAGTTTTTTGTAAAATGCCATTACTGAGCTGGATTTTTGCCATTGCTGAGTTTTTATTGTCTTATGGATGTATGGTATTTGTGATTTCCTCAAGCCAATGTATATACTGTAAACCTAAATAATCAATAAATATAAAGTAAAAAAAAAAAACCACACACCGTGTTTGTTTAACCTACCACCAAAGATGACACTCCTCCATGCTTTTACCTTCAAGATTATCACGTGTACTATGCCTCTTACAAGGAAGAATATAGAAATTGGGAGGCAGACAACAGTTGTAGGTAGAGGAAGAAGCCTTTTGGCACCAGGAGGGGATTACGAGTGTTTAGGAGGCATGTAGGGGTGAGAGGATGGAGGAGAGCCTTCATTCAGAACAGTCCCTGTTCATAATTTGAAATAGGGGACCAGTTATTGGTCCCATTGTTCTTAAAAGGGATTGATTACTTTTGTCAAAGAGAAGTGAATAAATAAGGATACAGCTGTGGTTTCTTTGTGGGGTTAAATTTCCTGTGCTTTCTTTCCATTGAAATAACTTTGTATTCATTTGGTGAAAGCTTCCAGCTGAAACATTTTAATGGTTAAACTCTCATATTTATTGGTTAAAGATTTAGCTATGTAGTAGTTTACATCCTTGGCTACCGCCTCTACTTACAAGTGAAACTCCTTAAAAGGTGTCTGTAGACAGCTTATTTTCAAATCATTTTCAAAGATAAAGATGCATCAGAAGACCAGGATATTTTTTTCAACTTGGAATGTGTGAGAATTCATCAACCTCTTAATTTCTACCCTTTTTGTAAATTCATGATACAGTAGACTTGTCTCATCAACTTCCTCTGTCCCTGGTTTTGCAGCCCTGTCTTTGCACTTCTTTTGAGGATATGTTGCTTTTGTCCAGTCACTGAGGCTGGCAAAAGCTTATATACCCTTAGGGCTACATTAAAAATACATTTTGGTAGGCAGTTCTTAACTCTGCTATCATGTTATCTAGTTTCCAGTTCTAATCTATATTTTCTTTGTAATTTCAGAGTAGAAATATGATCATAGGGCAGATGCCTGTACAATACTTCTACATGTGACTTTTTTTCTTCTTTTTTTCTTTGTCAGTCATTAAAAGTGAGGCAAGCAGATGTTACCCGAGAAACTGTACAGAAAAGTGTTTGTGTACTGAGTCAGCTGGTAAGTGCTTAATAAACAAATTTAATCTGTTTTGTTTTCTAGAAAATTGACAACTCTCAGGTTCTCATTTCTGCACCTGCTATTTTTATCCAAAATGTTTTTTGTTGAGTAGACATTCCAAGATTGCTTGGGAGAAGGTGGCAAAATCACCTCTGAAAAGATAAAATAGATTGCAAATCATGAATCCTTTTGGTTGTGGTGTTTTTGCTGTTTTAAAAGCCAAGACACACAAAGCACTCCTTTTTTTTATTTTCTGTTTTCCTGATCTGTTGTCATTTGAATAGTGTATTGGAATAGGAAAGTGTAAATGGCGGTGTTTTACACATGTAGATTGGCTACTTGTATAAACAGCGCTTTCAGTGTGTGTTATGTACACAAACTGATTGTAGGGATGTAGAGATTTCAAGGAAAATGGTCTAACGAGTATGGTTAGGGTGGGCCAACAAAAGCATGTGTGTTTTTTCAGTGGGAAATAGATCTATCTTATAACAGTTTCTTGGTAGACAAGCAGGGGAGATGCAGGCACACTTGGTGAACTCCTCTGGATGGATCCAGTGTGTGGAGCGTGCTCGTAGTTTAAGCAATGTGTTTTTGTTTCATTTTTGGGTGTTTTACAGTCACTGAGTGAACATGTGTGGGGGATTCCTGAGCTTTGACACTCTGGTAGCAAATTAGTCTTTTTTTTTTTTGTTTGTTTTGCTCTGTGGTAATTCTAGACAGTTTTTGCTCTCTCTCCTCTCCTGACACTCTACAAACTTAAAAACATTGGCTAAAGTTTACTGGAACTCACCGCTCTCAATCTCTCTACTTATTTCATTACTTGAACTTAGAAAGTTTCTTTTGTATTATTTTATTTCTTTATCATGCTGTAGTCTGCCCAGCGTCTGACAACCAGTCGGACCTGCCACCTTCCTCCCCTTCCAGGTCTATTAAGTTCACTGCCAGAGGAGATAGTGCCTAAAAAGAATTAAAGGTTGAGCCATACATATGAACACTTCACACTAGCGGCTGCAACAACTTCGGGAGCCACTGGCTAGGCTGACAGAGACTACACTTCCACTCCACTCCCTGCAGAATGCAGCGCCGACCAGAAGTGGAGGAGTGGCCTAGTGGTTGGGGCAAGGTACTTCGGGCCGGAAGGTCGGGGGTTCAAATCCCACTAGAGGACAGCAACCTTGGGCCGGAAGGACTGGGGTTTCTAGTCCCACAGGGTGCTCCTTGTGGTCTTGGGCAAGCCACTTAACCCTCCATAGCCCATGTTCCCTGTAAAATAGTTCTCTGTGTGCTGTGCTTTCCTGTCTAATCAATGTGTTTATACCTCAAAAATTTCCTGTCATGATTTGACAATTTCCAATCTGTAATCAAAACCGCTGTTGATCGCTGGAAGTAGCGGTATACAAATGTATACTAAATAAATAAATAAATAAATAAGCTAGCCTGAAATGGTTGCTTTGGAATCACAGTATATTGAGCTTGATAGAGCAGCAAATGACTCACCGGCACAGCCTGAGGTAAGTGCCACAGTGAATTAGCTCATTTTTCTCCCACAATTCCTTTGACTTCCTCAATCCTGTCTGCTCAGGCTACACTTCCTCAACTCGGCCCTTTATGTTCCCTCATAGCAGAATTCTATGTTTCTCCTCCTGATGCAGAAGTTCCTCTTAGAAACTAATAATATACTGCAACAGTCTATGGCTTCCTCTAGTTTAGTGCCTCTGTAGCCTTCATTGGGATTCTACCTTCAGGGGTCACAAGTACAGTACATACCTCCCACGCCTCCACATTTGGAAGGTTGTTCCCTCGGGGATATGCCCTGTGAAGTCCTGTCTACTCGGCCTCCCACTACCTCATGACACTGATGAGGAGGCAGTGTATCCTCTTCTCTTTTTAAAATGCAGCAATCTTCTCTGTCAAAACCTCAGGATGGCCACTCTTGCCCTAAGTTCCTACTTAAGCTCACCAAAGCTCTAGTCTTGGGTCCTGATGAGATTCCCTCTGCCAGAAAGATCTCCAGTTCATCCTTAAGTCCATGTCTGTAACCAAAGAGGTCCTTCCTCTACTTCCTTCATGAGGTCCTTCATGATTTAGAACATACTGCTTGGTGTACTCCTCTCTCTGTAAAAGCAACTTTGTCACCTAGAAGGTGAATACAGACTAATGAGAGGCCCAGGGCATCTGCATCCACAGTTGCCCCATTTATCTGTTATATCTAAGGCTGCACTTAAATTTTCAGAGTCCTAAAGCATCTAGTCATATCCCTCCAGGTAAGGACCAATGCATTTTATACACTGTCCCATCACAGTGAGGAGAGCATCAAGACTTTGTAAAGATTTTCATGACCACCTAGCAGATGCCCCTTATATGAGCAACATTCTCTCTGTAGAAAAAATCCAGGATACTGTCACCGTGCGAGAACTGTCCGTTCCCACAGCTGAAACTTCCTTTCAATACTGCCGACCTCAACCTCTTTACTTCAGTAAGTCCTATCCATAACAGTATTTACAGCACTTGTACCCCAGAAATCTTTTCCAACCTTATGCAAGATGCACATCTTAGTGTCAGACTTTTCTAGCATATCTGCTCCATCAGAAGAAACAATCTGCACCTGCTGCAGCTACCATTAAATTTAATCTTCTCTTTTGACTATTTGTCAGTAGAAGGCAGAATAACATTCTTCAAGGAAGCCTGACCAGACATCTCACTGCTTGCTGGATCCTAAATATGGTGAATCGGGGATGCCTTCTAAAATCCTCATACCTCCTTGTATTGACACCACTGCTGCAGGTGTTTCCTTCAACTCAAAAGCATTCAGTAATCTTCAGAGAGAACCCCAAGTCTTGTTGCAAGTGAGAACTGTGGAACCTGTCCTTGCTTCCCAATGTGGAAAAGGTTTCTTTTCAGCCTTTTTCCTTATACCAAAGAAAACTGAAAGACAATGTCCTATCCTAGATCTGTAGCAGCTAAATCTCTATCAAAAAAAACAAAACAAAACAGAAATTCAAAATGAATACTTTAGCTACCATTTTGCCCTTCATTCGCCAGGGGGATTGGTTATTTATTTATTTAACAATTTTTATATACCGCCTTATCATGGTTAGTTTCCCTAGACCTCAAGGATCGTTATGCCCGTATCCTGATTCATCTTTCTCAGTGGAAATATCTGCGTTTCACCTTTCTACCAGTACTGTGTCCTCTCCTTTGGTCTGTCCTCTGCTCCCTGAGTCTTCACAAACTGTCTCACCATTATGGCAGCATATCTTTGCAGAGCAGAACATTTTGTTTTCCCTATCTAGATGATTAGCTGCTCTCGGGCAGGAACCCTCCAGCAGTTTTCTCAATCCTTCCATCCATCTTTTACAAGGTCAAACAACAAGAACAAATCCAATCACCTTCTGACTTAACTGCTGTATTTCATCTGAGCCAAACTAGCTACCTGCACTGCCACAGTGTTTATATCTCGGGTCAGGATGAAATCCATAATGTCTTTGGATCAAGCCCTAACTGCAGCATGCAGATCCACAGCAAAAAACAATCTTGTGCTTTTTGGGCCACATGGCAACAGCAATCCAAGTAGTTCTGAATGCCAAATGGAGAATCGGGTTACTTCAGTGGTGCCTCAAGAGATATTGAAACCCAAGATGTCATTCCCTCTCTATAAGGATTCCCATCTCAGACAGTCTCAAATTATCTCGTTTGGACCATCCCCACAAACCTTTCTGTTGGTTGCCCTGTTTGACCCCCACCAGTGCAACTCATCCTTACCATCATGGAGCTCGGGAGCTCATCTCTGTTCTCTCCATACCCAATTATTTAGGTCTCAGAACAAACATTTACTTTTTACCAGTTGGAACGTCGAGCAGTTCTTTACAGCCTCAAGACATTCACCCCCCATGGTTGAAGAATGTGATGCTTCAGCTTTGCACAGTCAGGTGGCAATGTTCTATATAAACAAACAAGGCAGCTCAGGATCTCTGCTTCTCTGCAGGGAAGTTCTTTGAATACAGATCTTTGCGGCAGCTATCAATTTTACAATCCTGGGGCCTGAAACCATCCTGCAGACTTGCTAAGTAGAGAGTTGCAGCCCTATGAGTGGTCTCTTGACTGCTTGGTCATAGACTGCATCTTTAAAAAATGGGATATCCCAATACTCTGTCTTTGTCTCTGTAGAAAATGCTAACTGCCCCAATTTCTGCTCCTTTAGACCAACTCCACATCCTTTTCATCGGGATGAGTTTGCAATTTCCTGGGATGCAGGCTTGATGTATGCCTTTCTCCTCATATCCATAGTGCTCGAAAAGATCCTTCAAGATCGAGCAACAGTAATGCTTATTGCTCCCAAATGGCCCCGGCAGATCCAGCTAAAGGAGAGAAGGTGTGGAAGCTGGAAGACACTCTGCTGCCATTTGGCTGTCATCCTTCTCTACTGATTCAACAGAACAGTCACCTGCTCCACTCCAACCTTCAGAGTCTTTCCTTAGTAGCTTGAATGTTGAAAGCCAGTTAGTGTTTGACCTCTCAGTTTCCAAGTTTGTCTATCAGCTTATCTTGGAATCCAAAAAAGACTCAACTGAAAAGTCCCACACTTTCAAATGGACTTGTTTTTCTTGCTGGTGTTTAGACTGAAGTTAGTGGTCTTTCTTCTGCCATCCAGCCAATGTCCTCTCCTACTTCGTCTTTTTCTGATGTTGGATTACAAACTTCATCTGTGTGCATGCACCTCATCATGTTTGCAACCTATCATGACAAGGTTGATGGTAAACTTTTATTTCATCATCTCCTGGCCTTTCTGCACTGATCAAGTTGCCCTTTGAACCCTTGGCTCAAGCATCCCTCAAACATTTTTTATGGAAAACAATTTTTCTTATTGCCATCACATCAGCATATTGAATTAGCAAGCTCAAAGCGCTAGTGCACTACCCACTGTAAACACAGTTCTGGCAACCAAAGTTCTTCAGTTCTTGCCTATGAATCAGTCACTTGTTTGCCTATGTTTTCCCCAAACCTCATGCTTTGGAAGTGGAAGTGACTCTACATTCCCTGAATCACCAAAGGGCTTTTCTTTACTCCCTTCATTCTACAAAATCTGTCTGAAAAACTTGCAGCTTTTCATAACCTTTAATCTGGACAATCCAGGACTTTGGCATCAAAACAATCCCTGCCTGGATCTCTGACTGTATTCATTTTACGTATCATGCTGAGGGTCACTCTGACTCAGAGTCATCCTGCATCATCTCAGAGCAAAGGCTTCTACTGTAGCTAACCTGTACTCTATCTCTGTACAAGAGATTTGTAACGCTGCCACCTAGTCAACAATCCATACTTTTTACCAAGCATTACTGTTTTGACTGTCCTTATTCAGATACTGCCTTTGGACAGTCCATCCTCCATAACCTTTTTGCACTTTAATCATCCATTCCACCTCCCAGAAGTTTCCTTTTGGGTTGTCTATGCATCAACAGTTCTACCTTCTTCAGCAACCCTCTGCTTTGGACTCGCCAATAAGTGTGCCTCTTCTCTACATTTTGTCCACAGAGAAAACATAGTTGCTTACCTGTAATGCTTATTCTTCATAGACAGCAGGAGAATGCAGCCACACTTTTCCTTTCTTCCTTTCCCCCATATTTCATACAGTATTTGTTGGGATTTTTTATTGCAACTAGTTAAAACTTTGAAACTTTAGTTAACTACTAGTGCATCAGGAAGTACAGGAATCCATGCACGGCTGGCTCATCCACCAGGCAAACTAGGCGGTTGCCTAAGGAAGCAACCTCAGGGCAGCAAAGTAGGCCATTCAAAGCTAAATAGATTTTGACAGCCAGAGGGTGTGTAAAGCTTGAGGTTCGCCTAGGGCTCCAACACTTTGGACCAACTCTAGGACTTTGAATCCACGTGCATGCTCAGTCACTGTTTAGTTTAAAAAGTCGTCTTTTTTTTTTTTTTTTTTTTAAATAGTTAGGGAGAGAACTCTGCATACTGGATCTGTCTGGAGGACTTTGTCAGCAGGTGTGGCTGCATTCCCCTGCTGCCTAGAGATAACCCCCAATCTCCAGGAACAAGCAGGAATGTAGTCTTCACATATGGGTATCGTCGGTACCAACGGAACCTGCGCGGGAACGCTCCCCAGCGTCCAATTAGAAAGCTTTTGGGAGCATCCCACAGTGCCTGCGTGCTGCCTTCCCGCCTTTCCCAACTGTCTCTTTCCAGTTCTTTGTTTTCCGTGGAGCCAGCAGGTCATTGTTCCTGTCACCGCAGAAAATTTTTCCTTATTCCCTTCTTTTTTGTGTTCGTGTCTGCCTTCCTCGACGCTTTACCGGTACCGCCGGTTCTTCTTCTTCTTTCTTTTTTTCTTTTCTTTAAAAAAAAAAAATATATAAATATACTTAGTTCTTTTTTCCATGTGCATGCGCCATTTTGGGCCCTAGGCCCAAAATTCCTCCACAATGGAAAAACCTGCTTCGGGTTCAAAAAGTGCACCAAATGTGGCGGTACCATCTCCGTCACCGACACCCATGAGCGGTGTCTTAAATGTTTAGGTCCTGACCACTCCATCACGGAATGGATGGCCTATGCCATGATGTCTAAAAGAGGTCGGCAGAACCGAACTGCTAAGCTCAGTACCCTGTTTCCCTCTGATGCAGCCTCGGTGGCATCGACGTCTTCCAGGGCTTCCTCTTCCTCCCATGGATCTCAGATAACTAAACACAAGTCTAGCCGGTCCTCAAAGGGTAGATCTCCTTCTAAGCATCGAGATGCCTCTGGTGTTGCCCTTGAGGATTCTGCACCGGCAAAATTGCCCCGGCAGGAGGCTTCGGCTTTCAAAGCATTATCGGGGCTCCAGGAAGTTCTCGAGGCCTCAACCTCAGCAGAACTACTGGTGCCATGCTCTGGGGTACCGGCTGTTTGTCTCTGGTACCGACATCCAGGCATCGGCAGCGTCGATAGACCAGAGGTTCCTGGCTATTGAACACAGTCTGGCGGCTCTCCTTGCGGCATCTACACCCTCGGAACCGCGTCAGACAGTTCAACCGGTACCGGCACTGACTCCGGCATCGATATCGGTACTGGTACCGGCATTGCCAGCACCCAGTCATGCGATGCCCTCCGGTACCGATACACCGGTACCGATTCCCCCCAGTACCGACTTTGGTCGGTATGGGTATCGGGTTCTTCAAGAGCATCCGGACAGAAGGTACTTCGAGTCCTCAGAGGAATCTGAGGATTCTGACAGTTCTGTCGGTACGGGAATACTTCTCCCAGAGGAGCCTTCCTCCCCCAAACGCAGGATGTCTCCTCCAGAGGATATTTCCTTTCAGGACTTCATCAGCGAGGTGGCTCGAGGTCTGTCCATTACTGTGGCTCCAGAAACAGAGCCCAGAGCAAAGGAGTTGGAAATTTTACAATATCCCAAAGCTCCTAAGCAGGCAGCTACTCTACCCATCCATGAGATCTTCCATGATCTCATGCTAAGAATGTGGCAGACGCCTCTTACCAGCTCTCCTCACTCTCGTAGACTGGATACTATGTATCGAGTCCCTCCTTGTCCTGGTTTCCAGAAGACTCAGCTTCCTCACCACTCTATTGTAGTGGAATCAGCTATGAGAAGGATCAGGAGTGCAAAAAGGCAAGCCTCTAATCCTCCAGGACGTGAGTGCAGAACTTTGGATGCTTTTGGACGTCGTACTTTCCAAGCTTCCATGCTTTCTGCCAGGATCAGTTCCTATATTTTATATATGGGAATGTTCCTAAAGGAAATCACAGGAGATTTAGAGGTTTTCAGCCCTCTTCTTCCTGAGGATAGAAGACAGGATTTTCTCACATTGATCAAACATGCCCAGGATGTTTCTAAATTTGTCAACCATGCAGCTTTTGACTGTTTTGAGTGCATAAGCAGAACCTCTGCCGTTGCCATAGGTGCACGTAGAATTGCCTGGCTCTAGGCATCTGATTTGGAGCTCTGGGTACAAGACAAACTGGGCAATATTCCTTTTACTGGTGAGAACCTGTTTGGCAAAGATTGGCAAGAAAAAGCCAATGAGTTGGATGCTGACAATTCCACCTTGGATAGATTATCTAAGGCCACAGCTGATCCTGCAAGAAAGAAATCTTTCAAAAAACCATTCTTTTCCAAAAAGAAGAGGTTTTATTCTGCTTATTCCCAGCAGGGACGCTCTGCAGGTCAACCTGTCCAGAAAGGTCAGAAACCACCCAAACAAAGGAAAGCAAAGACTGCTAAGCCTCAACCGTCTCAGCAGTCTCAGCCTCTACAAGGCCTTTGACTTTCATCTAGAGAACTTAGCCTTCCTGGCTCTCAATGGACCAGAGCCTTCCACCATTCCAGGAAGGTTGTGTCACTTTGCCCCAGATGGAGGCAGATAACAGCAGAGCATTGGACACTCTCCATCATAAAATAGGGGTACAAGCTCCATTTTTCCAGCATGCCCCCTCCCACAATGGTAACACAGTTCAATTCTCAGACCTCTCTTATCAACTTATTAGATCAAGAGGTCACTATACTTCTTGCCCAAGGGGCAATAGAAGAAGTACCCATTCCTCAACAGGGTACAGGGTTTTACTCCCCCTATTTCCTTATCCCAAAGAAAACAGGAGGACACAGACCTATTTTAGACCTCAGAGAATTGAACTGTTCAAGGAGAAATTCAAGATGGTTTCTCTAGGAACTCTGCTGCCATACCTTCAGAGTCAGGATTGTCTGTTCTCTAGATCTCAAGGATGCGTACACTCATGTTCTCATCCATCCATCTCACAGAAAGTTCCTTTGGTACCTTTTTCAGGGAAAGCACTACCAGTACAGAGTGCTTCCTTTCGGTCTGGCCTCAGCACCAAGAGTGTTCACAAAATGCATGGCTGTTCGTAGCAGCATTTCTCCACACTCTAAGGATCTTCGTCTTCCCCTACTTAGACGACTGGCTCATTTGAGCCCCATCACAGTCAGAGGCCAGGACCTCCCTATCTTGCACAATGCGTATCCTTCAGTATTTGGGTTTTCTCATAAATATCCCAAAATCCAGTCTTTCTCCAGGACCAAGCAGCAAGTCAGTCCTCACATATGGGTGTCAAAGGCGCCGATGAAGCCCCAGCGGAGCATTTCCCCAGCTTTCTATGAAAGCCTTTGGGAATGCAGGCACGCATGCGCGGTTCCCTTCCCGCCTAAAGGTGCCATCTTACCTCAGTCTCTTTTTTTCCGTGAAGCCCGTCGGACGTATGTCCCGTTTTTCCCGGTTAAACTCAGATTTTTAGCAATTTTTGCTCTTTTTTTCTACCGGTTCGACGCTGGTTCCTCTCCCGCCGGGTTCGGTACACCGGTATCGAGCCTGATTCTTCTTTTTCGTTTTTTGCCCTTCGTGGCTGGCGTTCGCGCCCTTTTTTCTCTTTTTCCCTGGAAGGCCGGTCCTTTGACCTTGCGGGGTCTCTTTTTTCCCCGATGGCTTACAGTGGCTTTAAGAAGTGTGATCGGTGTAAGAAACTAATGTCTCTCACCGACACACACGACTGCTGCCTTCGGTGCCTTGGCCCCGACCACGATCCTAAGTCGTGCGGGGCCTGTGGAAAAATGTCTTCCAAGGCACTACGAAGTCGACAGCAGCAAAAGGAAAGGCTTTTCTCGGACTCAGCCTCCGGCCGGGCCCGGACCTCGTCTGAGGCCTCGAAATCTCGGGATTCCGATCCCGAGCGCCGTCGAAGCTCCTCGGACAGGGGGTCCCCCGACCGGGAATGCAAGAGGAAGAAGTGGCTCGCGAAGGCGTCGTCGGAGGAGGTCCCTGGCTTCTCGAGGGCCAGGTCTAAGACCCCCGACCGTCTCCCCGGGCCTGTGGAACCGGAGAAGCCTGCCAAAGTTCCTCGTGTGGAGCCGGAGTCTGCCGGACACGTGAGCCCCGTAGTCCTCATGGACTCTCCTCCCAGGGAGCCGACGTCGGGCCCAGCGCCACCAGGGCCCAAGTCGGTGGCTGCTGCGTCTCCCGAGCTGAGTCTCAGGATGACAGCCTTGGAGAGCAGAATGTCTGCCTTCATGGAGCAGCAGCGGGCACTGATGGCCAGCCTGTCTGGCGCATCTGCCCCGACCACCGGGACATCGACGTCAAAGTCGACCCCGGAGGCCGAGCCGATACTCGTGGCTCGGAGTTGACCTCGGTCGTGGTCTCCCTCGACCTCCCGTTCGGGACCGAGGGCGTCGGGGCGGGTGCTCCAGGGCCCCGCGGGGTCGGACCCCGACTCTTCCTCCGACGAGTCAGCTTGGGAGACGGAGGACGAGGAGTCTCCCGATACATTTAAGACTCAGTGCGTCCCTTCGGACTCACCGCAGTCTGAACCTCAGAGTAGGTCCCCTCCGGAGTACACCTGGTTCTCGGAGTTCATCCGGGATATGGCCACTGCCTTGGCTATTCTGGCAGATCCCAAGGAGGAGCCTCGAGCTGAAGAGCTCGAGGCCCTACAGTATGACTCTCCTCCGAAGGAGGCCTTTACTGTCCCGGTTCCTCTGATGCTGGAACAGCTCCTCTTCCGTATGTGGGAGGCACCGGCCTCGGCGCCGGTTCTTAGCAAGCGGGTCGATTCCATCTATCGACTCCGGAAGAGCCCTGGGTTTCAAAAGGCACAGCTACCACACCATTCCATGATTGTGGAATCGGCCATGCATCGTCTGAAGAGTCAGAAGATGCACTCCGCGGTGCCTCCTGGCAGGGAGGCCCGAAACCTAGATGGCGTCAGTAGGAAGTGTTTTCAGGGCTCGATGCTTGCTTGCCATATCCAGTCTTACCAGCTGTACATGGGCATGTACTTGCGGGATCTGGCCAAGGAGTTGGCCGGATTCTCTGCTGGTCTCTCCGGGGAACCCTTGCAGAGATTTAAGACCATATCCTCGGGGATTCGGGACTGCTCGACGTTCATGGACCTCGAGCCATGGGTTCAGGACAAGTTGGTCGATGTTCCTTGCCGAGGTGAAAACCTTTTTGACAAGCCCATGACCGAGAAGGCCGCTCAGCTCCAGACCGAGCACCTCACCCGGACAAGGCTGTCGAGGAAGACCTCTGCCCCTTCTCATAAAAAGAAGGGCTCGGGTAAAAAGCCCTTTTACCTGAGGAAGGGCACTGCCTACAAACAGTACCCACAATATCAGGCTGCCCAAGCTGCCCCCCAGGGTCAGCAAGCCAAGGGCCAGGGTAATGGGCCCCGTAAGCAGAGGACCCCCAAGCCTCAGGCCCCTGCTACCACTCAGCAGGGTGGGGGTTTTTGACTCCTTGAGGATAGCCTCTCCTCCACTGTTCTCCCAACCCTGCCCAGGAGGTCGTCTCACCCACTTTGCCCACCAGTGGCCCCTTATCATCGGGGACAGTTGGGTGCTGGAGATAATCCACAAGGGATATGCCCTCCATTTCCACCAACTGCCACCCCCATATTTTCCAGGGGAGCCTCCAAGGCCTCCTCTGCACACAGCCCTTCTCTGTCAGGAGCTTCAGGGTCTGTTGGTGGACAGGGCGGTGGAGCCTGTGCCTCCCCACTTGCAAGGTCACGGATTCTACTCCAGGTATTTCCTGGTGCCCAAAAGGACCGATGGCCTTCGTCCCATTCTGGACCTCAGGAACCTCAACAAGTTCCTAGTGAAAGAAACGTTCAAGATGCTTACTCTTGGAACCCTTCTGCCCTACCTCCAGCAGGGAGATTGGCTATGCTCCTTAGATCTAAAGGATGTGTACACTCACATCCTCATTCATCCAGACCACAGAAAGTACTTAAGGTTTATTGTGGGAGGAAACTATTATCAGTACAGAGTGCTGCCTTTCGGCCTCACCTCCGCCCCCAGAGTCTTTACAAAGTGCTTAGCAGTGGTGGCGGCCTACCTGAGGAATCGGGGCATCTTTGTCTTCCCCTATCTGGACAACTGGCTCATCAGGGGTCAGACATGTCAGGAGGCCAATCAAGCCACCCTCAGGACTATTGCTCTTCTACAACACCTGGGGTTTGTCATAAACTTCGCAAAGTCCACTTTGCTCCCTTCCCAGAACTTGGAGTTCATAGGTGCAAGGTTGGACTCTCTCCTGGCAAAGGCATTCTTGCCAGAAAACAGAGCCCGAAGGTTAATGGCCTTGGCCAGTCAGTTTCTCAGCAGGTCCCTGGTCTCCGCCAGACTCTGCCTGCGGCTTCTAGGCCACATGGCTTCGACAGTACATGTGACCCCCAATGCCAGGCTCCATATGAGGCCTGCACAGTGGTGCCTTCGGTCTCAGTGGTCACAGGCCACAGGCAGCCTCGGAGACAGGATAAGGGTGTCCAGACAATTTCTGCACTCCCTCAACTGGTGGCTACACCCACCCAATCTGCTGAAAGGGGTGCCCTTTCATATTCCAGATTACACTGTGATGCTAACAGATGCCTCCCTGCAAGGCTGGGGAGCGCATTGTCTGGGCAAGTGCACCCAGGGCCTCTGGTCTCCCTGGGAAGCTGCACAGCAGATCAATCTCCTCGAACTCAGAGCTATTCGATTGGCACTCAAAGCTTTCACTCCTACCCTGGCTCAACAGTCTGTCCTGATTCAGACAGGCAACCAAGTTGCCATGTTTTATGTGAACAAACAGGGCGGAACTGGGTCCAGGATCCTTTGTCGGGAAGCTCGGGACCTTTGTTCTTTTGCCCTCAAGCACAACATGCTCCAGGGCTGTGTACCTTCCTGGCCAGGACAACTACCTGGCAGACAGATTGAGCAGGATACTGCAGCCCCACGAGTGGCAGCTTCATCCTTCAGTAGTTCAGAAGATCTTCCTCAGATGGGGTCTCCCTTTGATGGATCTCTTTGCCAGCCCCATCAACAAGCAACTGCCACAGTTCTGCTCCAGGCAACCACATCCTCTGCGGACAGCAGCGGATGCTTTTCTGATATCGTGGTCTCAGGGCCTCCTCTATGCGTTTCCTCCCACGCCCTTGGTGGCCCGAACCCTATTCAAGATTCTCCAGGACAAGGCCTCGGTCCTGCCGGTAGCTCCCAGGTGGCCGAGACAGCCTTGGTTTCCTCTTCTGCTTCATCTGGCGATGTATCCTCCACTGCCTCTGGGGTTGCAACCCGACCTTCTCACACAGTACCAGGGTTCCCTTCTTCACCCCAATCTCAAGTCTCTCAATTTGATGGCCTGGAGGCTGCAAGGGTAGTTTTGGCTCCCTGGGGCCTACCTCAGGAAGTTGAAGAGGTTGTCCTAGCCTCCAGGAAACAATCCACTAGGAAGTGGAAAAGGTTTTCTGTGTGGTGTCACCTACGTACAGAGGATCCTTTCTCCTGTACTGTGCCAGTAGTTCTTCAGTACTTACTGCACTTATCCAATCAGGGACTTAAGTCCAATTCTGTTTGGGTCCACCTCTCAGCTCTAGCAGCTCCCCACTCATTGGTAGAGGGACAATCTCTATCTGGTCATCCCTTGGTGTCCCGTTTTCTCAGGGGCTTGCTTTTGCTCAAGCCTCCCATCCGTCCTCCTACCCCTGAGTGGGAGCTGAATGTGGTCTTGCAGCAACTGACTCGCCCACCTTTTGAGCCAATGGCTACTTGTCCACTTCGCTTCCTGTCCTGGAAGATGCTATTCCTGATAGCCCTTATCTCGGCTAGGCGAGTAAGTGAGCTTCAGGCCCTGGTCTGTGACAGGCCTTACACCAGGATTTACAGGAACAGGGTAGTCCTCAGGACTCATCCAAAGTTCCTCCCTAAGGTTGTCTCCTCTTTCCATCTCAATCAGGAGGTGGTTCTTCCAACATTCTTCCCTAGTCCTCATGCTAGCCAGGCTGAAGCAGTCCTGCATACCCTGGACTGTAGGAGGGCCTTATCCTTCTACCTTGACCGTACGCAGGGGCATAGAAGGGCTACTCAGCTCTTCGTATCTTTTGACCCCAATAAGTTGGGGTTGGCTGTGTCCAAGCGTACCTTGTCCATCTGGGTGGCTGACTGTATCACCTGGGCTTATAAGGCGGCTGACCTTCCTTTGCAGGGTAGGGTCACGACCCATCGTGTCAGGGCAATGGCTGCCTCAGTGGCTCATCTCCGCTCTGTGCCCTTGGTAGACATCTGCAAGGCTGCAACTTGGTCTTCAAGCCAGACTTTTGCAGCCCATTACTGCCTGGAGAGGGAGTCCTGTAGGGACAGTGCTTTTGGCCAGGCATTACTCTGGAATCTCTTTGAGGTTTAGGCAACTCCTGCCCTCTATGGGGCTACCGGTGGAGGTTGTGTCCTTAAACAGCCTTTCTTTGCTGCTGAGACTAGAGGGAGTTCTCTTGTTCAGCCTGGGTTCCTCGGTAGCCCAGAGCTGGGGAGTCACCCATATGTGAGGACTGACTTCCTGCTTGGTCCTGGAGAAAGAGTAGTTACTCACCTGTAACAGGTGTTCTCCAGGAGCAGCAGGAATCAGTCCTCACAATCCTCCCTCCTCCCCTTGGAGTTGCAGTTGTACATAGTTTATTTTTTCATTTTTGTGTGCTGTTCTTAGCTATGTCATTTGACTGAGGTAAGATGGCACCTTTAGGCGGGAAGGGAACCGCGCATGCGTGCCTGCATTCCCAAAGGCTTTCATAGAAAGCTGGGGAAATGCTCCGCTGGGGCTTCATCGGCGCCGATGACACCCATATGTGAGGACTGATTCCTGCTGCTCCTGGAGAACACCTGTTACAGGTGAGTAACTACTCTAGCTCCCACTCAGTCTCTAGAATTCATAGGAGCTTTGCTGGATACCAAAAAAGGCAAGGGCCTATCTTCCCCAGGCCCGTTACCTTCGCATAGTGCAGTTACCTTCTCAAGCAGTGCTAAAGCCTCATCTCACTGCCCGAGAAATGCTACAACTACTAGTGTGGTTCCTTATGCTCGCCTCCATATGAGAGCAGCCCAGTGGACTTTATCCACTCAGTGGACTCGGGCATCAGGATGCCTCAGACAAAATAGCAAACACAAATCGACTTATTTTGTCCCTCCAATGGTGGCAGTCCACTCAGAACCTGTTGCTGGTTTCCCCATTTCAGCAACCCTTACCCCAGGCAACTCTCACAACAGATGCTTCACCAATGGGTTGGGGAGCTCATCTGCAAGAGCTCTCCACCCAAGGCACTTTGACTCCACAGGAGACTCATCTACATATCAATCTCTTGGAGCTCAGAGCAATCTTCCTTGCTCTTCGAGTGTTCCACACTCTGCTCAGCTGCAAGACAGTCCTTATTCACACAGACAACCAAGTAGCCATGTTCTACATGAACAAGCAGGGAGGAACAGGCTCTCTGTCGCTTTGCAACAAAGTTTTGTGACTGTGGGCCCTCGCCAGAGAGCATCAGATTCATCTCCTGGCAGTGTATCTTCCATGCATCCAAAACTCTTGGGCAGACAGACTCAGTCGAGTTCTGCTTCCACGCGAATGGTCTCTACATGTAGACCAGGTGACCAAGATTTTTCAAATTTGGGGAACCCCGGACATAGACCTCTTTGCAAGTCCGTTGAATGCCAAACTTCCCCGGTTCTGTTCCAGAATCCCGGCTCAGGACTCTCAGGCCAAGGATGCTTTCCTTCTTCACTGGGGCCAAGACTTCCTTTATGCCTTTCCACCCATTCCCCTAATTCCCAGGACCCTATTCAAGCTTCAGAGAGACAGAGGCCGTATGATTCTCGTAGCTCCACATTGGCCTCGGCAGGTGTGGTACTCTCTGCTTCTACATCTCTCTCAAGCTCCCTCCCTGGAGTTAGGGTCTGCTCCAGATCTCCTATCTCAGGAGAACGGAATGTTGTGGCATCCCAATCCCCAGTCTCTGCATCTCAGGGTTTGGTTGCTGAAGGCCTAGATCTCCATGGTCTTAACCTCCCTCAGCAAGTAAAGGATATCCTTTATGCTTCCAGGAAGCCTTCCACAAGACGCTCGTATGCTTTCAAGTGGAAAAGGTTTACCATATGGTGTTCGCAGAAGGGTCTTAACCCCCTTGCGGTACCTCTGGAATCATTACTGGAGTATCTCCTTCATTTATCCAATGCAGGACTTAAGACTATCTCAGTGAGAGTCCATTTGAGTGCTATTGTAGCTTCTTTCAAGCCTCTAAATGGACAACCTATTTCCTCCTATCCTCTTATAGCAAGATTTATGAGAGGCCTTCTGCTAACTAAGCCTCCCATTAGGCCACCACCTGTGGCATGGGACTTAAACTTGGTTCTTGATCTGCTCATGAAGCCACCTTTCGAACCCTTAGCTACTACCTCCTTGAAATTCCTTTCTTGGAAGGTTATCTTTCTCATTGCTATCACATCAGCACGTTGCATCAGTGAGTTGCAAGCACTAGTGGCTGATCCACCTTATACAAGGTTCCATCATGACAAGGTAGTCCTTAGGACTCACCCACACTTTATGCCTAAGGTGGTCTCGCCTTTTCATCTAAACCAAGCGGTCTACCTACCTATGTTCTTTCCAAGGCCTCATGCATCAAATGCAGAAAGGAATCTTCATACTTTGGACTGTAAAAGAGCTCTAGCCTTTTACTTACAAAGAACACAGCAACATAGAAAGTCCTCTCAACTCTTTGTTGCTTTTGATCCTTCTCATTTGGGACTTCCAGTCTCCAAGAAAACACTGTCAAACTGGATTGCTCAGTGCATCTCCTTTGCCTATCAGAGTAAGAATCTTCCTCTGGAGGGCCATGACACAGCTCACAATGTGAGAGCCATGGCAGCTTCAATGGCACATCTACACACTATGTCTATTGACGACATCTGTCGAGCAGCCACCTGGGCCTCCGTTCATACCTTCACAGCCCATTACTGCTTAGACAAGGACTCCCGCCGGGATGCCTTGTTTGGTCAGGCTGTTCTCCAACACCTAATCATACCTAATCAACCTAATCCATACCTAATCAACTCCTACCCTCCATCCCTGGTTGGATGCCAGAGATCCATGGGGGGAAGTGGAGCCCTTTCTCAGGGACACACAACTTCTGGGGTTTCTCCCTGGCATCTAAAGCTAGGGAGTCCCCATAAATGAAGACTACATTTCACTACATTCCTTCTTGTTGGAGATAGCATAGTTACTCACCTGTAACAGGTGATCTCCAGGAACAAGCAGGAATGAGTCTTCACATATGGGTATCGTCGGTACCGACGCAGCCTGCGCGGGAACGCTCCCCAGCGTCCAAAAGGAAAGCTTTTGGGAGCATCCCACAGCGCCTGCGCGCTGCCTTCCCGCCTTTCCTAACCGCCTCTCTCCAGTTCTTATTTTCCGCGGAGCCAGCAGGTCGTGTTCCTGTCACCGCTGAAGAATTTCTTTATTTTATTTTATTTCTTTGGTCGCGCGTCTGCCTTCTCGACGCTGGACCGGTACCGCCGGTCTTTTCTTTCTTTATTCTAAAAAAAAAAAAAAGCAAAAACGACTGTTTTTTCTCACTTCAGTGCATTTTCTTCTTTGGCCTTAGGCCTAGGACATTTTTCCTCTTGGAAAAGCCCGCTTCTGGGTTTAAAAAATGCACGAAGTGCAGCGGCACTATTTCTGTCACTGACACCCATGAATGGTGTCTAAAATGTTTAGGTCCTGACCACTCCATCGCGGATTGTGAGTCCTGTTCCATGATGTCTAAAAGAGGTCTACAGAATCGAGCAGCTAAGCTCAGTACCCTGTTTCCCTCGGATGCAGCTTCGGTTGCATCGACGTCTTCCAGGGCTGCTTCTTCTTCACATGGATCTCAGGTAACCAAACTTAAATCCAGCCGGTCCTCGAAGGGTAGATCTCCCTCTAAGTATCGAGATGCCTCCGGGCTTGCCCTCGAGGAATCCGCACCGGCAAAATTACCCCGGCGGGAGGCTCCGGCTTCCAAAGCTTTATCCATGGGGTCACAGGTTGACATCGATGGCTCGGCCTCGACCGATCACCTGTTGCCATGTTCTGGGGTACCGGTGGTTCCCACTGGTACCGACATCCAGACATTGGTTGCGTCAATGGATCAGAATATCCTGACCATGCAGCGTGCCATCACGGAATTTATACAAGCTGCGACGCCTTCGGTACCGCAACAAACTCTGTTGCCGGTACCAACTCCGGCGCCGGTACCGACATCGGTTCTGGTTCCGGTGCCGGTACCGACATCGGTTCCGGTGCCGGTACTGGTACCGATTGCATTGACATCCGCTTCGGTGTTGACTGCAGCGGTACACTGTTCTGTTATGCCCATCGGTACTGAATCGGTACCGATCACTCCCGATATCGATACCACCCGGTATGCGTATCGGGCTCTGCAGGATCATCCAGACAGGCGATACTTCGATTCCTCTGAAGACTCTGATGAATCAGAGGTCTCTGTCGAAGCATCAGTGATTCATCCTCAGGAGCCCTCTTCTCCAAAAAGGAGAATGTCTCCTCCAGAGGACTTGTCTTTTCAAGACTTCATTAGGGAAGTGGCCAGGGGTCTTTCCATCTCAGTGGCCCCTGAGACAGAGCCTAAAGCCAAAAAATTAGATATTTTACAATATCCTAAAGCTCCTAAAGAGGCAGCCACTTTACCAATACATGAGATTCTTTATGATCACATGTTGGGCATATGGGAGACTCCTCTCACCACTTCCCCTCATTCTCGCAGGTTGGACACCATGTATCGTGTTCCTCCTTGTCCTGGATTTCATAAGACTCAGCTCCCTCACCACTCCATTGTGGTGGAGTCTGCTATGAAGAAGATAAAGAATACAAAAAGGCACTCTTCTGCTCCTCCAGGAAGAGAATGCAGAACCTTAGATGCCTTTGGCAGGAGAATTTTCCAGGCCAGTATGCTTGTTGCCAGAATCAACTCCTATAGTCTCTATATGGGGATGTTTCTGAAAGAAGTTGCAGATCACCTGCAAACTTTATCTCCTTTCATTTCAGAAGATAAAAGGGAAGAGTTCCTCACCTGGTTCAAACATGCCCAGGATATTTCCAAGTTTTCCAACCGTGCAGCCTTTGACTCTCTTGAAGGTGCCAGCAGAGCCTCGGCCATTGCCATAGGTGCACGCAGAGTTGCTTGGTTACAAGCTTCTGATTTGGAACCTTGGGTTCAAGATGGACTAGGAAACCTTCCTTGTACAGGTGAAAACCTTTTTGGCAAAGATTGGCAAGCAAAGGCCACCCAAATGGATGCTGAAAATTCCGCTTTAGATAGACTTTCAAAGTCTACTTCTGCTCCTTTTAAGAAAAGGTTGTACAAAAAGGGGGTTTTTTTCCCAAAAAAAGGGAAATATTATTCTGCTTATGGTCAGCAGTCATCTACTGCAGGTCGTTTTGCTACAAAGAGACAGCAACAACCGAAACAGGCCAAGCCTAAGGCTGCTAGGACTGCTACGGCCCAACAGCCTCAGCCTCCTCAGGGCCTTTGACTTACAACTAGAGAGCTTAGCCTTTCTGGCTCTAGAACATCCAGAACCTCTCACCATTCCAGGAAGGTTGGTTTACTTTGCTCCCAGATGGGAACAAATCACAGCAGAGCAATGGACCCTCTCCATCATAAGGGAGGGGTACAAGCTTCATTTCTTAAACCTTCCTCCTCACACCATGGTGAGACAGTTCAATTCTCAGACATCTCTCCTCGACCTTCTGGGTCAAGAGATTACTACCCTTCTTGCCCAAGGGGCAATAGAAGAAGTACCCCTTCTTCAACAGAGCTCAGGGTTCTACTCCCCCTACTTTCTTATCCCAAAGAAAACAGGGGGCTACAGACCCATATTAGATCTCAGAGAATTGAACAAGTTTCTATGCAAGGAGAAATTCAAGATGATTTCTCTCGGTACTCTCCTTCCATACCTTCAGAGTCAGGATTGGCTTTGCTCTCTAGACCTCAAGGATGTGTACACCCATGTCCTCATCCATCCAACACACAGAAGGTTCCTTCGGTTCCTTTATCAAGGGAAGCACTACCAATACAGAGTGCTTCCTTTCGGTCTGGCCTCTGCACCAAGGGTGTTCACAAAATGCATGGCAGTAGTAGCTGCATTTCTACGCACTCTAGGGATATTCGTATTCCCATATCTGGACGACTGGCTCATCCGAGCTCCATCCCAGTCAGAGGCCCAGACTTCTCTAACCTGCACAAGCCATATCCTTCAGTATCTGGGACTTGTAATAAACTTTCCAAAATCCCATCTCACCCCTACTCAGTCTCTAGAGTTCATAGGGGCCTTACTGGATACCACAACTGCAAGGGCCTATCTTCCCCAGGCCCATTGCCTACGCTTGGTGCAGTTAGCCTCACAAATTCAGTTAAAATCCCATTTAACTGCTCGAGAGATGTTACAACATGGCATCCACTGTGCATGTGGTTCCTTACACTCGCCTTCACATGAGGGCAGCTCAGTGGACTCTATCCACCCAATGGACCCAGGCATTAGGTTGCCTATCAGACAAAATATCAACCTCCAGTCACCTCTTTTGGTCCCTCCACTGGTGGACGTCCACTCAAAATCTGTTGCTGGGGTCCCCCTTTCAACAGGAGTTACCCCAAGCAACCCTTACAACAGATGCCTCTCCAAGGGGCTGGGGAGCTCATCTTCAAGATCTCTCCACTCAAGGCATCTGGTCTCTAGAGGAGACATCTCTACATATCAACCTCTTAGAGCTCAGAGCAATTTTTCTAGCTCTGAGTCTTCCACACCCTGCTCAGCTACAAGACAGTCCTTATCCACACGGACAACCAAGTAGCCATGTTCTACGTGAACAAGCAGGGCGGGACTGGCTCTCTGTTGCTTTGCAACGAAGCTCTGAGATTGTGGGCCTTCGCCAGATAGCATCAAATTCATCTCATGGCAGTGTATCTTCCAGGGGTTCAAAACTCTTGGGCAGACAGACTCAGTCGAGTTCTGCTTCCACACGAATGGTCCCTCCATGGGGACCAGATAGCCAGGATCTTCCGAATTTGGGGAACCCCGGACATAGACCTCTTTGCAAGTCCGTGGAATGCCAAACTTCCAGGATTCCGTGTCAGGGAGTTCAGGCCAGGGATGCCTTCCTCCTTCATTGGGGGCAAGACTTCCTCTATGCCTTTCCACCCATTCCCCTAATTCCCAAGACACTCTTCAAACTTCAGAGAGACAAGGGGTCTATGATCCTCATCGCACCACATTGGCCACGCCAAGTGTGGTACCCTCTACTTCTGCATCTTTCCCAAGCTCCCTCCCTGGACTTGGGATCTGCTCCAGACTCCTGTCTCAGGAGGAGGGAACGTTGTGGCATCCAAATCCCCAGTCTCTTCACCTCAGAGCCTGGTTACTGAAGGCCTAGACCTTCACGATTTGCATCTTTCTCAGCAAGTGAAGGATATCCTTCATGCTTCCAGAAAGCCTTCCACTAGACGTTCCTATGCTTTTAAATGGAAAAGGTTTACCATTTGGTGTGCAGAGAAGGGTCTTAACCCTCTTGCAATACCTCTGAATTCTTTACTAGAGTATTTGCTGCATTTATCCCATGCAGGCCTTAAAACGAATTCAGTAAGATTCCATTTGAGTGCTATTGCAGCATCCCTTAAACCTCTCAATGGACAGCCTATTTCCTCTCATCCTCTTATAGCAAGATTCATGAGAGGCCTTCTTTTGACTAAACCTCCCATCAGACCACCTCCAGTGGCATGGGACTTGAACTTGCTTCTTGGCCAGCTTATGAAGCCACCCTTTGAACCCTTAGCCACTACCTCCTTGAAATTCCTTTCCTGGAAGGTTATCTTTCTCATTGCAGTCACCTCAGCTCGCCGCATCAGTGAACTGCAAGCCTTGGTGGCTAATCCTCCTTATACAAGGTTCCATCATGACAAGATAGTCCTTAGGACTAATCCACACTTTATGCCTAAAGTGGTCTCACCTTTTCATCTGAACCAGGAGGTTTATTTACCTGTCTTTTTTCCAGGACCTCATGCATCAAGTGCGGAGAGGAATCTTCATACCCTGGATTGTAAAAGAGCTCTTGCTTTTTACTTACAAAGGACACAGCAACATAGAAAGTCCTCTCAACTCCTTGTTGCTTTTGATCCCTCTCATTTAGGACTTCCAGTCTCTAAGAGAACTCTGTCCAATTGGATTGCTCAGTGTATTTCTTTCGCCTACCAGAGTAAGAACCTTTCTCTGGAGGGCCATGTCACAGCTCACAATGTGAGGGCCATGGCAGCCTCTATGGCTCATCTAAATTCTATGTCCATCGACCAGATCTGTCGAGCGGCCACCTGAGCCTCGGTTCATACCTTCACAGCCCATTACTGCTTGGACAAGGACTCCCGCTGGGATGCCTTGTTTGGTCAGGCTGTTCTCAAACACCTGTTCCATACCTAATCAACTCCTACCCTCCATCCCTGGCTGGATGCCTGAGATTCATGGTTGGAGGTAGAGCCCTTCCCAGGGACTCACAACCTGGGTGATCTCCCAGGCATCTCTAGCTGGGGAGTCCCCATATGTGAAGACTCATTCCTGCTTGTTCCTGGAGATAGCACAGTTACTTACCTGTAACAGGTGATCTCTGGGAACAGCAGGAATAAGTCTTCACAACCCACCCACCTCCCCTAGGAGTTGTATCTCTCTTTCTATCTTTCCTTTCCTTTCCTTTCCTCACTCTCTCTTTGTCTCAGCTTTAAAACTCGAACTGGAGAGAGGCGGTTAGGAAAGGCGGGAAGGCAGCGTGCAGGCGCTGTGGGATGCTCCCAAAAGCTTTCCTTTTGGACGCTGGTGAGCGTTCCCGCGCAGGCTCCGTCGGTACCGACGATACCCATATGTGAAGACTTATTCCTGCTGTTCCCAGAGATCACTTGTTACAGGTAAGTAACTGTGCTATCTCTGGGAACAGCAGGAATTTAGTCTTCACAACCCACCCACCTCCCCTAGGAGTTGTATCTCTCTATCTCTTTCTCTTTCCCTCTCTCTCTCTTTGTCTCAGCTTTAAAACTCAACTGGAGAGAGGCAGTTGGGAAAGGCGGGAAGGTAGCACACAGGCGCTGTGGGATGCTCCCAAAAGCTTTTTAATTGGACGCTGGGGAGCGTTCCCGCGCAGGCTCTGTTGGTACCGACGATACCCATATGTGAAGACTAAATTCCTGCTGTTCCCGGAGATCACCTGTTACAGGTGAGTAACTATGCTTTACAAGTAAGCAACTCCGCTTTCTTCATCTGCTTTTGCACCTGCTTTGAGGTATATATTTGAAAAAAGGGCTTACTTCAGCCAGGGGCTCTAAAGGGGGCATTATGGGGAGAATTATCCTCAGCTCACGGTTTTGTTTTTTAATTTCTATCTCTGCTATATTTAAAAAACCTTTTGGTGGCCTCACTTGTTAATTGCACCCAATTTATTTATTTATTTATTTATTTATTTAACAGTATTTCTAAACCGCCTTATCTTAATAATCAAGGTGGTATCACAGCAAGCAATCAGGTAAAGTGTGTGTGTTGTACATGCAGTGAGGATGAAACTTGGTTGTGTGATGGCGGTGTTGGGTGCTTGATTTGTTTGAGCTATGTACAAGGTGGGCTATTTACAGTGGTGCTAAAAACACATTTTATATACATACAGTTGTTTAGGAGGATTGGAATGCTGTTATCCATTCTCTTAGGTTATGTGATGTGACCATAGTGCTCTATGAACAGCATGGTTTTCAGTTGTTTTCTGAAGTCTTTGAGGTCTGGAGTTGCCCTTAGATCGTCCGGTAGATTGTTCCATATTGTTGGAGCAGCCATGGAGAGAGCTCTGTTTGTTGTATCCTTGCGTGTGTGCTTGTATTCATTTGGGGTACTGACTCGGTTGCGTGTTTGACTTCTTCTAGGACGTGCGCTGATTTCCGGTTGTATGAGCGTGTGGAGGCTGTTGGCTGATGTGTGCTCTTTAATCTTAAATAGGTTTATGATAGTCTTGTATCTGATGCGAGCACTGATTGGGAGCCAGTGTAAGTCCTTTAATGTAGGTGTGATGTGCTCCTGCCTTGCGGTTCCGGCTATGATTCGAGCTGCAGTGTTTTGTGCCAGCTGGAGTGGTTTGAGAGCTTGTTTTGGTAGTCCAAGGTATATCGGATTGCAGAAGTCCAGTATTGGGGTTATCAGTGCTTGACAGACGGTACGGAAGTGTTCTGGGGCGAGGAGTGGTTTCAGTCTCCTGATGATTCGCATCCTGTAGTAGGCTTTTTGGATTGTTTTGTCTATGTGTGGTTTGAGGTTGAGTTTACTGTCCAGAGTAACCCCAAGGTATCTCACCTCTGATCTTATCGGTATCGTAGTGCTTTGTATCTTTATGTTTGGTGGGTGTATGAAGCTCTGGTTCCGAGTGATGATTAAAGCTTCGGTCTTGTTGTAGTTTATTGCGAGGTTGTTGTTTTGGCACCACTTCGTCATTTGGGTAAGGCAGTCTGTTATCTTAGAGAAGTCCGGGTTGTCGATTGATATCGGGGAGTATACCATGATGTCGTCTGCGTATATTGTGTATTGGATGTTGTTCTCTTTCATAATGTTGCATATTGGTTGGATGTAGATGTTAAAAAGGAGTGCTGAGAGTGCGGATCCTTGCGGTACTCCTTGTTGGACGTTTATGGGTCGGGAGGTGTCATGTCCCACCTTGACCTGTAGCTGTCTTTCGGTTAGGTACGAGTGGAACCATTTCAGAGTGGTACCGTGTATACCAGTGTTCTTTAGTCTCTCCAGGAGCGTATTGTGGTCAACTGTGTCGAAAGCTGAGGAGATGTCGATGAAGATCATTATAATTCCATTCCTGGTGTTGTCAATTATTCTTATGATGCTGTCGAAGAGGTAGATCAGTAGAGTTTCGACTCCATGGTTGGGACGAAATCCGTGTTGGTTGTCGTCGAGAGTTCCGTGTTCGTCAATGTGTTCCTGAAGTTGTAGTTGAACCGTCTTTTCGATTATTTTTGCGAGGAAGGGTATGCTGGAGATTGGTCGGTATGCTGCTGGGTCCTTTTTGTCGAGAGTAGTTTTCTTTGTGATTGGTCTTACTGAGGCAAGCTTTAGTTGCTGTGGCATGAGTCCTTGAGTGAGTGAGTTGTGTACCATTTTATGAATGGTTGGTATCAGGCTTGATTTGGTGGCTTTGACCCATGACACTGGGCAAGGGTCAGTAGGGGCAGTACTTGTGTTGATTGTGGAGATGATGTGGGATATCTGTTCTTTTGAGGGAGAGTAGAATGTGCCCCAGGTTTTGGGGTGTACGTTCGTTCTTGTGGTTCCACTGGGTGTTGTGCGCTCTGTGGAGTGGAATTTGTCTTTGATGTGGTCAGCGAATTTCTGTGGATCCACTTGTACTTCTCTTTCTGCTGTTTGCTCTTTTGTCAGGGTTTTTACTATTTCGAAAAGTTCTCTGGGTTTGTTGATGGAAGAATTTATCAGGTTTGTGTGGAATTCTCTCTTTGATTGGTTGATGTGTTCATTGTATTGTTTTTGCTTTGTTAGGTAAAGATGTTGGTCGGAAGTAGTTTTGTTTTTTCTCCATCTCCGTTCAATTTTCCTGAGCTCCCTCTTTTCCTGTCGTATTTTTGTTGAGTACCATGGCTTGTTCTGTCTCTTGTTGTGGTGTTGTTTCTCGGTCCTGTCATCGGATGGTTTGGCGGCGTTAGCTAGAACGCTGTTCCAGTTGGAAACTTGTTCCTCCAGGTCCTCTGAGTCAATGTTCAAGTGTTGTATTGTGTCCTGTATGAATACGTCCTTGTCAAAGGACTTGAATCGTCTTTGTGTGTGTGGGATGTTCACTCTTTCGCTTGTCTGGTCTTCTTGTGATTGCAGTTTCGTCTCGATTAAGTAATGGTCAGACCATGGTACTGGGGTGATGGTGGGTGTAGAGATTAGGTCTCTTGAAGTTAGGTAGTTTGATGCGAAGATGAGGTCTGGGGATGATCCAAGTCTGTGTGTTGGTGCATTGACTATCTGTGTGAATTGAAGTGAGGTCATTGCTTGAAGGAAGGCCTCTGCATCTTTTGTATTGGCGGACTTTAGGTTGAAGTCTCCGATTAGTAGTGCTGGTTTGTTGTTTGCTGTTATGGCACAGGCTTCTTCGAGTGTGAAGGCTAGTTCGTCAGGTGGAGCACGGGGTGCTCTGTAGGTTAGGCAGATTGCAATATTCTTGTTCTTGATGCTAATTGTGTTACACTGCTGTGTATCTGTGAGGTTCTGTGTCTTGAACTTGAGTTTTGTTTTTGCTATTATTAGGACTCCTCCTCCACGCTTGTGGGTGCGAGGGCAGTTGTATGCTGAGTAGTTGTTCGGTACTATTTGGTTGAGTAGTACACTGTCGGTAGGGTTGAGCCATGTCTCTGTGATGCATATTATGTCGGGCTGTCGCTCTTCTATGTGGTCTACCAGAGTGTGTATCTTGTTGCAGACGGATCTGGCGTTTATGAGCTCAATTGTTGTTGTCTTTGTGGAAGAGGTTGTTGCTACATGTGCTTCCTTTGAGCCGGTGTTGGTGTTTGATTTGTGTCTGTTTGGTCTCTTTGCTTGGGAGTTTGCGAGTGTCTCTTTGTGTGTGTGTTGTGGACCGAGATATGGCAGTGCAGTTGGAGGGTACCATGGTGTGTTTGTTTGAGGGTAGTGGAGGTGTGTGGTCGGTGGGAGGAGTTGTGTGACTAGTAGGTATAGAGGGAGGAAGTATGTGGTGTGCATGTTGGTAGTTTGTGATGTTCTGATAGGGTGACGCCTGTCTCCTTAGGTCTTCGTCTGTTGTTTGCTTTGGGGAGAGCTGTACTTGTTGCGGGAGCCTGTCCCGGGGATGTAGAGCTGGACCTGTGGCAGTCGCCTTGGTGCGGGAGCCTGTCCCGTGGAGGGAGCCTGTCCCGTGGGTGTGGAGCTGGATCTGTTGCGGTGCGGGAGCCTGTCCCGTGGAGGGAGCCTGTCCCGTGAATGTGGAGCTGGATCTGTGGCGGTCGCCTTGGTGCGGGAGCCTGTCCCGTGGAGGGAGCCTGTCCCGTGGGTGTGGAGCTGGATCTGTTGCGGTGCGGGAGCCTGTCCCGTGGAGGGAGCCTGTCCCGTGAATGTGGAGCTGGATCTGTGGCGGTCGCCTTGGTGCGGGAGCCTGTCCCGTGGAGGGAGCCTGTCCCGTGGGTGTGGAGCTAGATCTGTTGCGGTGCGGGAGCCTGTCCCTAGGAGGGAGCCTGACCCGCGGATGTGGAGCTGGACCTGTGGCAGTCGCCTTGGTGCGGGAGCCTGTTCCGTGGGGGGGAGGCCGGAGCTTTTATGGAGTGTGTTGTTGAAGAGGGCGTTTGGTAGTGTGTGATGTGTTATGTTCTGTGAGGGTTTTACTTGCGGTTTTGCTGTCCTCCTCGGTCTGCTCCTCTGTCGGGATCCGTTGGTATGCAGTCGGTGCTGCTGAGTTCCTAGGATGTTTTCTATTTTTCGCCCTCGTGCCGCGCCTAAGGGCCACGCCAAAGGGCCCTCTGGCGAGGCCCTCAGGCGCGGGCCCGCGAGGCGCGGGCGCGCCCTGCAGGGACGCCGCTTTTATCCCCGGCGGCTGCTGCGATATCGGGCTCCCACCGCCCGGATTGGGCGGGAGCTGGAGGGAGGGTGGAGACTCCTGGCAGCGGCGTCTCTGCAGGCAGGGACGCCGCTTTTATCCCCGGCGGCTGCTGCGATATCGGGCTCCCACCGCCCGGATTGGGCGGGAGCTGGAGGGAGGGTGGAGACTCCTGGCAGCGGCGTCTCTGCAGGCAGGGACGCCGCTTTTATCCCCGGCGGCTGCTGCGATATCGGGCTCCCACCGCCCGGATTGGGCGGGAGCTGGAGGGAGGGTGGAGACTCCTGGCAGCGGCGTCTCTGCAGGCAGGGACGCCGCTTTTATCCCCGGCGGCTGCTGCGATATCGGGCTCCCACCGCCCGGATTGGGCGGGAGCTGGAGGGAGGGTGGAGACTCCTGGCAGGTTAAGTGCTATGTGTTCATGAAAGTTGCTAAATGGCCCCTTTCATGTAAAATTGTTGGCATTTATATGTGGAAGATATTGGGCAATGCCTTTCTTTTTTTTTTCTAGGTGCAGCTTTGTAAAATGGCTATTCCCACTGGACATGCCAGCAACTACACATGTAGAGTATTTTCTGGTGTCCTTCTACATATTTTACAAAAGGCTCTATGGATATCTCATTTTCCACTTTGAGCCCCTATAGATATTGGGATTTCATATGTCATAGTTTGTTGTACAGGGTGTATTGGGAGGCAGAAGGCCAGCTTTTATTTTGTTACTTCAAGGACAGCTGTCGCATACCACTAGGACACATTAATACATCAGTATATAAAAAGGAAGGAAAACTTTGGTCTTAACTCCTAATTTTCTTTCCTTGAGTCTTATCAAATCAGTCTAGATGTATGGGTTATGCCCCTCTACGTGAATATTGAGATGAAGAACAAACTCTTGTGAGCCCTGCCCTATATAGTACACCATGCAGCCAGCCACTCCTCAATTTTATTCTGTAACAATGCAGATATAGACCTACTTAAATTTTACCCCTACCAGGCTGAAGGGAAAGAGTCCCACATCACCCTAAGGACAGTTTAGTGTCGAATAACACTAAGAAGGTGACTAATGTAAATAAACCGCAAATCCCAAAACAACTAATCCTGGGAGGGATTCTGGACTGGACTGGTCTGGTAGGACTCAAAGAAGGAAAATTGGTCTTACCTGCTAATTTTCCTTATAGTCTACCAGATCAGTCAAGATGTATGGAATGTAACAAAATACCCCTTACACTAGCAGGATTGGCAAACGTGCTATAAGGATACCTGCTCTGAATTTGGCAGTTTGTCTGACATTGCCTTAAACATGTAATGCATTACAAAGGAAAGCAAAAAACACTTTGGAGCAACCCCAGAAATCCCTATGGGTGAAACATCTTAAAACTTCTACCCAAGAAGCTGCCCAGCCATTAGATTAATATGTTCTCAGAAAGTGGGACTAGTGTCTCCTTGTCTCTACCTGCAAAAATTGAATTGGAAGCAGCTTCTCCACTCTATGGACCTCTGAACTGAAATAATAGTCTAGTAGACTGCAGAACTCCTCACGCTGTCCAAGGAAATATATGAGCGCTGTATGTATGTTCCTCAAAAATGGAATTCAGAATTCTTCTCACAGACCTCTCTATAAGAGAAGGCAGAGAAATTATCAATTCAACAGGAAAGCAGAAACCACTTTCAACCAAAAATTAAGGTACCATTGTAATCAATATGCTCACTGCAGTGAGGTGAAAAAATAGGCTTCCCACAGGAAATAATCTGCACTACCAAATTTTGCCTCACCTTGCCAAATTTTGGCACACCCTTTGAGAGAGATGTCCTTTATGATGCAAGCTTCAGGGGCTGAAAGGAATAAGCAAAGCCCAAAGGACCAGATTAAGGTTCCAGCACGTAAGGATCCTTCATACCAGAGGTCTAAAGAGCATCACTGCTCCAAAACTCCAGAGACAAACTGGATGTGAAGACAAGAACTATTCTCAAGATATTCCCATAACAAGCTAACACTGTTACCTGCATCTTTGAGTAGAACCAGATATTCCCTACTTCACTCTCCCACAGAAATGACCTTAAAATATAAGGAATTGAGGGCCGATATGGCAAGACTCCTTTTCCAGCACCCGACCTCAATACCCTCCAGACTGAAAAAGACTAAGGAGGTCATAGGAGCAAACTTGTTAATTAAAAATAATTGAGTGTTAAGCTCAATCTCCAGGAACAAGCAGGAATGTAGTCTTCACATATGGGTATCGTCGGTACCGACAGAGCCTGTGCAGGAACGCTCCCCAGTGTCCACTAGGAACGCTTTTGGGAGCATCCTTCAGCCCATGCGCGCTGCCTTCCCGCCTTTCCAACTGTCCCTCTTCAGTTTTTCGTTTTCCGCGGAGCCGACAGGACCCATACCCTGTCACCGCAGAAAATCCTGTCTTTAAAATTGTTTTCTAGTGGTCGCGTTTGCCTCTGCACAACGCCTACCGGTACCGCCGGTTCTTTTCTTTTCTTAAAAATTTTATACTTTGAACTGTTTCTCTTCAGAAACTTTTCTTTTTCGGTGCTAGGCGCCATTTTGGGCATTAAGCCTCGTATTCCTGAAACATGGAAAAACCAACTAGTGGTTTTAAAAATGTACTAAGTGTGGCGGTACCATTTCCATCACTGACATCCATGATTAGTGTCTTAAATGTCTAGGGCCAGAACATTCTCCATCTGAATGTCTCTCCTGTATGGGGATGACTAAGAGAGGAAGACAGAACTGGGTTGCAAAGCTCGGTACTCTCTTTTCTTCGGATGCCAGATCCATTGCATCGACATCTTCAAGAGCCTCCTCTTCCTCCCATGGATCTCAGGTAACTAAACAAAAAAGCCGATCCTCAAAGGGTAGCTCTCCTGCTAAGCATCGATAGGCCATTGGCATTGCCCTTGAGGGAACCACACTGGCAAAACAGCCTCGGCGGGAGGCTTCAGCTTCCAAAGCATCAAGGGGGCTCCAGGATGTTCTTGAGGCCTCGACGTCGCAAGAACTACTGGTGCCATGCTCAGGGGTCCCGGCTGTTTTCACCGGTACCGACACCCAGACATTGGCAGCGTCGATAGACCAGAGGTTCCTCGCTATCGAACGCAGCATTACAGCTCTTCTCACAGCTGCGGTACCGTTGACACCTATGGTTCAACGGGCACCGGTACCAATGCCAGTACAGACACCGGTACCGGTACTGACGATACCAGTACCGATGGTACCGGCCCCAGTGGGTATTCTTCCCACGCCATCTTTGGCTGGAATCGACAGATCGGTATCGGATCAACTCGGTACCGACTTCGATCGATACCAGGATCGTGCTTTACATGAGCATCGTGGTCAGGAATACTTTGAATCCTCCGATTCCGAAGACTCTGACAATTCTGCTGGTACCAGAGGGTTTCTCCCGGAAGATCCCTCTTCTCCCCAACGCAGAATGTCACCGCCAGAGGACATGTCTTTTCAGGATTTTTTGTGATGTGGCCAACGGCCTTTCAATCACGGTAGCTCCTGAACAGGAACCCAGAGCAAAGGAATTGGAAATTCTCCAATATCCTAAAGCTCCAAAGGAGGCAGCCACTCTGCCCATCCATGAAATTCTGCATAACTTGATGCTCAGAATGTGGGAGACACCTCTGACTACATCCCCTCATTCTAGGAGGCTTGATACTATGTATCGCGTTCCGCCATGTCCTGAATTTCAAAAGACTCAGCTGCCACACCATTCAATGGTGGTGGAGTCAGCCATGCGTAGGATGAAAAGTGCAAAGAGGCATGCATCCAATCCCCCAGGTCGTGAATGCAGGACTCTGGACGCTTTTGGGCGCCAAACGTTTCAGGCTTCCATGCTTTCAACTAGGATCAGTTCATATATACTATATATGGGAATGTTCCTTAAAGAAGTTACAGGAGACTTGGAGCTTATGAACCCACTTCTCCCAGATGACAAGAGACAAGACTTTCTTGCTCTAGTTAAGCATGCTCAAGATGTCTCCAAGTTTGTGAATCGTGCAGCCTTTGACTGCTTTGAATGCATCAGCAGAACCTCTGCTATTGCCATTGGGGCACGGCGGATTGCCTGGCTTCAGGCATCAGACTTGGAGACTTGGGTACAGGACAAGTTAGGCAACATTCCTTGCACGGGAGAGAATCTCTTTGGCCAGAACTGGCAGGAAAAGGCTAACGAGTTAGATGCCGACAATACCACTCTAGATAGATTGTCAAAATCTACAGCCACTCCAGCCAAAAAGAAGCCTTATAAAAAACCCTCTTTCAGCAAAAAGAGGAAATTTTATCCTTCCTATATCCAGCAGAGTCAAACTCAGGTGATGGTAGTGGTGGCGGCTGCTCTTCGCAAGGAAGGCATACAGGTGCATCCTTATCTGGACGATTGGCTGATCCGCGCAGGCTCTCAGGCGGAGTCGGCTGCGGCGACGGCTCGGGTCGTGCAGTTTCTGCAACGCCTTGGTTGGGTCATCAACCGAGCAAAGAATCAGTTGAGTCCCGTACAACAGTTGCTGTACTTGGGAGCTCTGTTCGACACAAGTGGCGGAAGAGTTAGTCTGCCGCCGGTCAGGGTGCAAAAGCTGATAGCTCAGGTAAAGGCCTTCCTCCGTATACAGGCGCCAACAGCTTGGAAGTATCTACAGTTGTTGGGTTTGATGGCCGCGGCTTTGGATCTGGTTCCCTGGGCCAGAGCTCACATGCATCCGCTGCAACATGCACTCCTCTCCCGATGGTCTCCTCAAAGGCATCCCCTGACTCGATGGCTGCGATGTCCGGAGGATGTCCGCGTCAGTCTCCGGTGGTGGCAGTTTCCAGCACACCTGCAGACGGGGGTTCCTCTGGAGGATCCGGAGTGGGTTCTAGTCATGACGGATGCCAGCCTCTCCGGTTGGGGGGCTCATTGTCTATCCCAGATAGCGCAGGGCAGTTGGTCGGTGGAGGAGAGCGCCTCGTCAATCAATCGCTTGGAGCTGCGGGCGGTTCGTCTTGCGCTCCGGCATTTCTCGGAGTTTCTCGAAGGGCAAGCGGTTCGCGTGTTTTCCGACAATCTGGTGACTGTGGCCTACATCAACAAGCAGGGAGGCACGGGCAGTGAGCCTCTGCTACAAGAGAGTCAATTTGTTTCTGGGGAGGCCTGGTAAGTGGGGTGGTTTCTGTAAGCCATACCCTTCCTTGGGAAAAAGGGATTTTCCCCCCCGAGGCCGCCTTATTGTGAGAAGGTGCAGATGTCTTCTTCGACAACCTTGTCCGGATCAAGTACTCAGACTCGATTTCTGCAGCTTTCTCCTTCATGGGTTTGCCGAAGAGGTTGTCTCCTCGGCACGGGACATTGACTAACTTGTCCTGAACCCATGGCTCCAGATCCGACGACATGAGATAGGCCTGAAGGCGTACACCGATGCCGGCCGCGGCTTCTCGGGCCGAAGCCTCAAAGCCGTCGTAAGCTGCTCGAGACATGAACTTTGAGCACTCTCGGATCCCCGTGGACAAAGATTTAAAGCGCTGCAAGGGTTCCTCAGATAGACCAGCCGAGAACCCAGCAATCTCCTTTGCCCGGTCCCGCAAGTACATGCCCATGTACAGCTGGTAAGTTTGGACACGACATAACAGCATCGAGCCCTGGTAGCACTTTCTGCCAAGGGCGTCCAGGTTCCGGGCCTCCCGGCTGGGAGGCACCGAGGAGTGCATCTTCTGGCTTTTCAGCCATTGCATGGCTGATTCCACAACCATGGAGTTTTGCAGATGTTGCGCTTTCTGGAACCCAGGACTCTTGCGGACTCGATAGATGGAATTGACCCGCTTGCTGAGCACCGGCATCAAGGCCGGGGACTCCCACATGCGGAGCATCAGCCGTTCCAACATCAGAGGCACCGGTACAGAAAGGGCCTCCTTTGGGGGGGGGGGAGTCATACTGGAGGGCATTGAGCTCCTCGGCTCGAGGCTCCTCCTTGGCGTTGTCACAACGTCGCCCTGGTGGTTAAAGGTGGCCAAGGCAGGTCGTACATAAATAAAAGTAAAGTTGGGTTTGGTATGTTTCTCTTTCTGGGGCCCAAGGTTGTATAGCCTCGGTAGCATCCTGTATTACCAAAAATACCCAGAGAACAAAAGGTCATCGAGTGTAGGGAAAAATAAGGCTTTATTTCCCCTGGTTTGCACAAAGGATCAAAGGATCGGCTTCAAACACCAACAGAAATCTCCTTACATCAGGTTATAAAAATCACAACTCAGATTCTAAACAAAAACTGTTCTTTTCACAGAAAGGTTACAAAAGCAGGCATTCCTATTTACACCGGTTTTAGTGCTCACTGGTTACACAAGCATTCTACGCTTCCCGTGATGCAATAGCTGCAATCCATGTCTTCCTCTGAAAGGGATTCTACCTCTTCCACTTGCATCGGTTCCTCCAACAAAGTATCTGAGACAAAGTCAACAGTTCCCGGCCAGCTATAGTTAGGTTTCTCACCCAAATGCTGTATGACCTCCCAGTGTTTGGAGTTTAGCGTGGGGCGTCGGCCATGAGCATTTTTACAGTGTGAATCTCTTTCTTTCTTCCAAGGGTTTACATGCACTTCCTGCAAACCTGGCTTACTTAAAAGTTTCTTATTCAATGAAAACTTTTCATACCTTTTCTTTTGAGCAGTGGGACATGTACAGGGAGCTTCTATCTCTTGCCCTTTCCATAGGCTGTTTCCAATACAATATGGTTTACCTTGTAACTCTTGCTTCTTTCCTGAGGATGAGGCTTGTAGCCTACTCCTAGGGAGATTCTGCCTTGCTCCAGCAATATGGCTTGGGTTCTGCCCACAGCAATCACAATGCAGCTTTTGCGTACCTGAATCTCTTGGACCCTTCTGTAGTCTCTGCCCATTCAGGTTCCTTTGGCTTGTACCTCTTTCCTGCACTCCAGCAGTGTCTGTAGCTTCTGCAGCTCCTGCCGCTCCTTCGGCTTCTGAAGGTTCTGCAGCTTCTCTGCGGCCTTCTCTGCTGCTTCTGGCTTTAAGGCTACTTCTGCCTGTCCAGTCACTTCTGCTCGGCACAGCACTTCTTCCAGAGCTCCTCATGTACTCCCTGCTCCTCCTGTACTCCCTGCTCCTCCTGTTCTTCTCCCTCCAGTCTTCCTGACTTCCTTTAAAAGGAGTTCCTGTCTTCCTGGATTGGAGGCTGGCTGGTTTCAGGTTACACTCTGTAGGGCGTGGATCCTCGGTCTTCCAGAGGTCCCTCTTGCTCCCCCTATCAGGCTCCTGAAAATACTGCAGCTTGTACACGTCTTTTTTCAAGTTTAAAACATTTTCTTCTATGCCCTGCTGGTCTGCTGCATCACAGCGTCTGCCGGGAATGCCAAAGCCTTGGCCATGTCCCTGACAAAGTCCGAGAACCGAGTGTCCTCCGGAGGGGACCTATTCCAAGGCTCCGAACCTGGAGAGTCCGATGGGATACACCAGGTTCAGTAGGTGTCTGGGGAGTCTTCCTCCTCCGTCTCCCATGCCTAGTCTTCCGAGGAGGATTCGATGGGCTCCGGCCTCGAGCCCGACTGCCCCGATGCCAAGGGCACCGGCGTCGACGACCTCGGTCCCGAACGGGAGGTCAAGGGAGACCTTGGCCGAGGATCGACTCGAGACCTGATCGACTCGAGGATTGGCTCGGCCTCCGGTGTTGACTTTGACGTCGAAGTCCCGGTGGTCCGGGTGGATGGACCGGCGAGACCAGCCATCAGCACCCGCTGATGCTCCATGAAGACAGCTATACTGCTCTCCAGGGCTGCCAACCTGAGACCGAGCTCAGAAGGCTTCGCAGCCCTAGGCTTGGGTCCCGACATAGTCTGGCCCGACGCCGGCTCTCCCGGAGGAGAGTCCACAAGGACAACAGAAGTTACCTTGTCCGACATCTCCGGCTACTTGCGAGGTAGTTTAGCCGGCCGCTCTGACTCCGAGGACCTGGGGCAGCGGCCTGGAACCCAAGGGCCCAAGCCGATCAGAGGCGTCCAGCGATGCCATCCTCATGAGTTTCTTCTTCCTCCAGTGCTCCCTGGAGGGAGACCCCCACTCAGAAGACCCATGACGGTGCTCAGGCTCCGATTCCCGAGATTTCGAGGCTTCTGACGAGGTCCGGGCCCGGGCAGATGTGGACTCAGGAAAAATCCTGTCACGCTGATGCTGCCTGCTCTTCAAAGATTTCAAAGACATCTTACCACAGACCACCGGGTCATGGTCAGGGCCGAGGCATTGGAGACAGCAGTCATGTGTGTCGGTGAGAGACATCAACTTCTTATACCGATCACACTTTTTAAACCCGCTGGCAGCCATTGTGGGAAAAAGGGCCCCTGCGAGGTCAAACAACCGGGCTGCCAGTGAAAAGTTAAAAGAGCGCGAACACTAGTCACGAAGGACAAATCGAAAAATATGACCGGACTCGATACCGGTGTACTGAGCCGAAGGCAGGAAGGGGAGCCGGTGTCGAACCGGGAAGCTGAAAAAAATAAATCAACTTTTCTACTTTTTCCACGGTGAAAACAGGACAACATCCGTTGGGCTCCGTGGAAAAAAGAAGACTGAGCAAGATGGCACCCTTTGGCAGGAAGGGGACAGCGCATGCGCGATGCAATTCCAAAGGCTTTCTTTGAAAGCTGGGGAATTGCTCCGCATGAGGGCTCCATCGGCGCTGACATCACCCATATGTGAGGACTGACTTCCTGCTTGTTCCTGGAGAAAAAGTTATACAAATAACTTTATTAGAATATATAAGTCTATAGCTAAATATCTCCAGTTATGTATGTGGCTTTATCTGGTTAACTTATTATAATTTTTCTCCATGATCAGTATCAGCACCCACACATAAAACTTTATGCACTCAGCGCGGACACTCAGCACTGAATACAAAGTTATATCCTTCAGTCTTGCCTCATTTTATGTAGCTCAATTTGGTGCGCATGAGTTATATACCCAAAACTGAGCCATTGCAATGACAGGAAATTCATATAAGGGGGTCTAGATGTCTAACTTCAAAAGCTAGCTACACAAATCCTTTATATAAAATCAACCCCATATTTCTTTTCTACATTCAAGAAAGGAAGGATAAGTAGCAGAGCAGCAGTTCTCTAGCTCAAAAATCATTATATAGGAAACTGCACCAACTTTTAGAGGGTAATTTTAGAAAGCCTTTTCTGCATATCTATGACTGTATATGCGCGTAAGAGATTTCTTATAAAATGACCCCATGCATGACAAGAATGCATGTACTTTTATGTGACCAAAGTGTAGGCATCTTCAGGGGAGGAGTTTGGGTGGGTGTGAACAGAGTCACAAAGTACATGCGTATTTTTATAAACAAGTGTAAATGCTCACGACTTCATTTTAGGCGTGGTTTCTGAAGGACTGGTGCTAGTATTTTATAAACAGATACAGAGATGCCTATGCTTCTTTATAAAACAGGATACAAATAGGTGTCTTCTTGCCCTCTTGATCTACATGACCAAGGGCCAGCCCATCCACTAGGCAGCCACCTCTTCTGCCATTCAGCAGCAGATCAAACCACTTTGGCACTGCAGCAGGCCTTAAAAGCACCCATGTGCGCATTCATGGCCCATTGCTCCATCCCCCTCCAATGCAACTTCTTCTCAGGAAGTTGCATCAGGGCAGGGATCAGGAGCAGTGGACCATGAGTGTATGCACACGTGTGGGTGCTTTAAGGCCCATGGTGATGCTGAAGCGATTTGCTCTTCCACTGGCTTACAGAATGTTGAAGGGGTTGCAGTGCTGTTCTCCACTCTCCAGGGTGAGGGAGAAGGGGAGACAATAGATGCCTGGGGTGGGAGAGTAGGATTAGGGCCAACCATGGGTGAGGGGCCTACCTAGGGCAGCAGAAACCTTGGGCTGGCCCTGACTTGACCTATTATAAAATTATCCTCTTCATGTATTATGGTCATAACCTGGGTTAGCTGAAATGAAAACAGGTATTGAGTAGAAATATTAATAAATATTAATAAAAAAAATCCTCAAATTTGATTTAAAATATAAGAACTAAGAAGAAATTAGACCTTACCTGCTAATTGTCTTTCCTTGAGTTCTCTCCGGGCCAGTCCAGGTACAGTTGGGTAGTCAATCCCTTCTAGCAGCTGAGGACTGAATGCTGAAACTTTTGCTGGCAGTTGCTATAGCTCCCTCTAGTGCCTGAAAGCCAGTCACCTATTGTCAAAGCAGCGAACGAAAATCAAACTCGAAACCTCCTCTCCCTATGGGAACAACTCATAACTCACAAACAAATGAGAACATGCTCTATGCTGCAAGAAACGCACCCTTACGCACGCCCTCACTAGCGGAACCCTCCCATAAAACCACTCCAAACTTGTCTTTGATCTGTATCATTGTTTTCCTGTTATGTTTCCCTTTTTCTTTTTTTTTTTTTCTTTTTCAATGCTATGAAGAGTCCCCCTAGCTAGAACTCTCCAATATCCTCTTCCATACACCTGAGCAGCACTGTTTACCGCAGACAGCAGTGAAGACGAAACTTAAGGCATCAAAACCTCTGACTCTCATGAAATGAACTGTTGCTCGCAGACCAATGGGGTGGGACCTGGACTGGCCCGGAGAGAACTCAAGGAAAGACAATTAGCAGGTAAGGTCTAATTTCTTCTTCCTCTTCATCTCTCCGGGCCAGTCCAGGTACAGTTAGGCAGTACCAAAGCAATACCTAAACTGGGGAGGGTCCAGCGAGCCCCGCTATTATGGCCGAGGCCCCAACTTTAGCATCTGAACGCGCCTGGACATCTAACCTATAATGCTTCGTGAAAGTATGCAGAGAAGACCAGGTCGCTGCCCGACAAATATCCGCTGGCGGAATTAAGGCCATCTCCGCCCACGAAGTCGCTTGTGCTTTAGTCGAATGCGCCCTGAGCTCACGCGGAGGCATCCTACCCTTTGCCTCATAAGCTCCCGCTATCGCTCTCTTCACCCAACGAGCGATGGAAGCCTTGGTAGCCACTTGCCCCTTGCGAGGGCCTCCATAGAGAACAATCGATCAGACTTACGAAACGGCTTCGTTCGTCAATGATACTTCCGCAACACGCGACCCATGTCTAACCCCCGCAAGGTGCGGGCCAAGGAACTGCCGCTCTGCGACCGAAAGGTCGGCAGCGAAACAGGTTGGTTCATGTGAAACTCCGAGACCACCTTCGGCAGAAAGGAAGGGACGGGCCGCAGCACCACTTTCTCCTCCGAAAAACACAGATACGGCTCCCTACAGGACAGCGCTTGTAAATCGGAAATCCGCCGAGCCGAACACAAGGCCACGAGGAAGGCTGTCTTCCAAGACAATTCCCGCAGAATGTCGGCAGGCCCGGCCTCAAAGGGCGGTCCCGTCAAAGCCTCGAACTAAATTCAAGTCCCACGGAGGCACCACGATCCGGAGAGGCGACCGGATATTCTTAGCCGCCTGAAGGAATCTCTGAACATCCGGGTGCGACGAGAGCGAGCAACCCTGCACTCGACCCCGAAAACATGCAAGAGCGGCTAAGTGCACCTTGAGAGTGTTGAAGGCGAGACCTCTCTCCAGACCGCTCTGCAGAAACGCTAGAACCTCCGGTAAACCTGCGGCACGGGGCGACACCCCTCTGTCTCCAGCCCAAGCCTCAAAAACGCGCCAAATGCGAACATACGCTAAGGATGTCGATTGCCTCCGGGACTGCAACATAGTAGCGATCACGGATCCCGAGTATCCTCTGCGCCGCAACCGATTCCTTTCAGCAGCCAAGCCGTAAGCAAGAATCGATCCACCTGCGGCATCAGCACCGGACCTTGGAACAAGAGATTGATTCGGGAGGGCAACCTCCAAGGAGGCGCGATCAGCAATCGCACGAGATCGGCATACCAGGGACGCCTGGGCCAATCCGGAGCAATGAGAATCACCTTGCCTCCGTGATGCGATATCCTCCTGATGACCCTTCCCAACAATGGCCAAGGAGGAAACACGTAAAGAAGCTGATCTTTCGGCCAGGGCTGGACCAGCCCGTCTAGGCCCTCCGACATGTGCTCCCTGCGCCTGCTGAAAAAGCGGACCGCCTTCGCATTGTCCAGAGTCGCCATGAGGTCCATCCCCGGCTGACCCCAACGCAACGTGATCTCGTGAAAGATTGCCCAGTTGAGCTCCCATTCTCCGGGATCCAGATGATGCCGACTGAGAAAATCGGCCTACACATTGTCCTTGCCTGCCACATGAGCGGCCGACAGTGCTTGAAGTTGCAACTCTGCCCACTGATTTTGAGAAAACGTTTGAGAACTCAGTTGTAACACACGCCTGGTTTGAGCTTCAATCTATATAATTTGATTGATTCAACAAAGACAGTGCTAGGTTTGCTTTATAAGAACCCCCTGAGGAAGAATTGAAACGTGCGGTACCTCAGAGGTGGCGTCGGGGATGATACGCAATCAGCAGTGAACCCACAGCACGACTACTGTCTACATAAAACAGAACAAGCTTCAATTATCTAAGATAAGTTCTGGTTTCAATCTAAGCCTTTAAAACGTTTGGCCAGTAAAGGTGTAGAATATTTAAACTTTGAACCTGATGAATGGTCATTGATGTGATCAGAGTTTTTGCAGCTTTGGAGCAAGTTGCCCCACATTGCAAAATATTTTGAGCTGAGACCATAGGTTCATAACAATGTGATGGTATTGATGATCTTAGCACCTTGGCCACACATATGGCATAAAATCGGAATCTTACCTAGATTATGTAGAGGGCTTTTCTTGTATAAGTTAGGCCTTCCTCAGTAGCCAGGGAGTCTTTGTCTTTCCATACCTGGACGACTGGCTCATCAGGGGCCAATCGGCACAGGAGGCACAGCAGGCCACCGCTCGCACAGTCACCCTGCTCCAGCACCTAGGGGTTGTTATAAATCACGAAAGGTCCACTTTACTCCCCACTCAGAACTTGGAGTTCATAGGGGCAAGACCGGACACACTTTAGGTAAGGGCTTACCTACTGCTGGACAGGGCAAGGCGGTTGCTGGACTTGGTACAGCAGGTCCAGCACAAACCTCAAGTTTCTGCAAGGGTCTTCCTACACCTCCTGGGCCACATGGCCTCCACGGTGCATGTGACTTCATATGCTCGATTCCACATGCGCACAGCTCATTGGAGCCTCAGGGACCAGTGGACGCAAGCCACTGGCCGCCTCAGAGACAAAGTAGCAATTTCCAAGCTACTGGTGACAGCCTTGCAATGGTGGCTTCACCCCCCCCCCCAACTTGCTTCAGGGAGTACCATTCCAACCTCCCTTTCACACCAGAGTGCTGACGACAGATGCCTCCTTGCTGGGCTGGGGTGCCCATTGCCAGGGTTCATGCACTCAGGGTCTGTGGTCCTCGCGAGAGGCCGCACTTCAGATCAATCTTCTAGAGCTTCGAGCCATCCGCCTAGCTCTTCAAGCCTTCTGTCATCTTCTTGCACATCAATCGGTGCTGATACAGGCAGACAATCAGGTAGTGATGTTCTACATCAACAAGCAGGGGGGCACAGGATCTCGCATCCTATGCCAGGAAACTCTGGACCTCTGCTCTTTTGCTGTGGCACATCACATGTCCATAAAGGAAGTTTATCTGCCAGGTTAGGAGAACCTCCTGGCCGACAAGTTCAGCAGGATTCTTCAGCCTCACGAATGGCAACTGAACCGGAATGTAGCCCAGCGGATCTTCAACCGTTGGGGTCTCCCATCCATGGATCTCTTTTCCAGTCCGCAAAACCATCAGTTACCCCGGTTCTGCTCAAGGCAGCCGCATCCGCTGAGCGTGGCGGCGGATGCTTTTCTGATCTCGTGGGCACAGGGCCTTCTCTATGCATTCCCACCCACACCCCTGGTGACACGCACTCTGTTCAGGATTCTTCGGGACAAGGCCTCGGTCATCCTGGTAGCCCCCAGGTGGCCCAGACAGCCTTGGTTCCCTCTTCTCCTTCAACTGGCGGTCGAAACTCCACTCCCACTGGGGGTGCAGCCTGACCTCTTGACCCAGGAACAGGATTCCTTGTTACACCCCAATCTCAGCTCCCTCAACTTAATGGCCTGGCTGCTGAGAGGGTAGTACTTGCTCCGCTACTCCTTCCCATGGAGGTTAAGGAGGTGTTGCTGGCCTCTACGAGGCAATCCACTAGAAAATCCTACGCCTTCAAGTGGCATGGATTTGCAGGGTGGTGTGCCCAGGATAAGGAGAACCCATTCATTTGTCAAGTACCTCAGGTATTTCAGTACTTGCTCCACCTCTCAGAGTTAGGCCTCAAGTCTAACTCTGTCAGGGTCCACGTGAGTGTGCTATCAGCTAACCACTCTCCAGTGGACGGGCAACCTCTTTCAGGTCACCTTTTGGTAACCCGATTTCCTCAGAGGCCTCCCATTCTTGAAGCCTCCAATTCGCCCACCGGCTACAGAGTGGGACTTAAATGTGGTCTTGTAGCGGCTTACTTGCCCACCTTTTGAACCAATGTCCACCTGTCATCTCCGCTTCCTTTCCTGGAAAGCACTCTTCCTCGTGGCACTCACGTCTGCTCGACGTGTGAGCGAGCTGCAAGCTTTAGTATCGGATAGACTGTATACACAGTTTTACAAAAACAGAGTGGTCCTACGTACTCACCCCAAGTTCTTCCCAAAAGTGGTTTCCTCGTTTCACCTTAACCAAGAGGTGGTTCTTCCAACCTTCTTCCCCAGGCCACATACCAGCAGGGCAGAAGCGGTTCTGCATACCCTGGATTGTAACAGGGTGCTCGCCTTCTACCTGGAGCGTATACAGGGACATCGGAGAGCTTCCCAGCTCTTCGTCTCTTATTATCCTAGTAAACTGGGTCTACCGGTCTCCAAGCGCACGTTATCCACCTGGGTGACAGACTGCATCGCCTGGGCGTACAGAACAGCTGACCTCCAGCTGCAGGGCCGAGTCACGGCCCACTCTATCAGGGCTAAGGCTGCATCAGTGGCTAACCACCGCTCTTCCATTGGCAGACATCTGCCGGGCCGCAACTTGGTCTTCAAGCCATACTTTTGCAGCCCACTACTGCCTGGAGAGGGAATCTCGGCTGGATAGTGTTTTTGGTCAGGCGGTACTCCGTAACCTATTCAAGGTTTACGCAGCTCCTACCCTCTGACCCTTTGGTGTCAGGCTACCGTGGGGGTTGTGTTCTCAGAGAAAAATCCTATCATTGCTGCTGCGGCTCTTCTAGAGAGAGCCATTTTCAGCTATGGGTTCTCGGTAGCCTATAGCTAGGGAGTCCCATATGTGAGGACCGACTTCCTGCTTGTTCCTGGAGAAAGCATAGTTACTCACCTGTAACAGGTGTTCTCCAGGGACAGCAGGAATCAGTCCTCACGACCCTCCCTCCTCCCCTGGAGTTGCAGTCCTTTGATTAATTTTTTCTCCTTTTTGCTTCTTTTTAGCTATATCATCTGACTGAGCAAGATGGCACCCTTGGGCAGGAAGGGGACCGCGCATGTGCGATGCAATTCCAAAGGCTTTCTTTGAAAGCTGGGGAATTGCTCCACACGAGGGCTCCGTTGGCACCGACGTCATCCATATGTGAGGATTGATTCCTGCTGTCCCTGGGGAACACCTTTTACAGGCGAGTAACTACGCTATCTGATTAACGTATGCTTTCAACAGCTTTTTGAGTATCAGCTCCTTTAATTACATTGCATATATAACATGCCTATAGAAAGTCCAATAAGACAAGCTGCAGAAGGTTAGGCCTAGTAATGTGGTACAAATGGCTTTTGCTCTGTTGTGTGAATGGGAAACAAGTTTTTTAATTATGAAGATGGAAAATTTGGACTGAAATAAGTTATGGTTAGATTTTCTGCGAGTACATCTTTATAATGCTTGTCTTTCTTTTAAGCCTTTGTACGGGTTACTTCAAGCAAAACTCCAGCTTATTACACATGCCTATTTTGAAGAAAAGGACTTCTCGCAAATTTCAATTCTTAAGGTAAAATATCACATATATGCTATATCTTGCATGCTTATGGGACATTGGTTCTGCAGCTGCATTACAGAAATTCATTAGCATTTGTAAATCATCATGCTAGTACATACATGCTTAGATTTGGCATGATTATGGATCATTTATTTATACAATGATCTCATCCACTTTTTTATTTTATCTCATTATCTCCTACTTAACTACTGCTATCTAGCCTTCATGGCTGGCCACTGAATGATTTCTCTCATGTATTTTGTTCAAAACACAGCAGTATGCCACTTTTGATGTCATTACGATCATGTAAACCTCTCTTCTTCAATCACTACACCGGCTTCCCATCTGCTTCTGCTCAAAATTCAAACTTGCCTATATTCTACACTCTTTTATCTTCATTTCCCTAAAACATACAAGGGTGAAAAAGTAGGAAAGATTCTTTATTGACTGACCCCTACATGGCTGTGTTTCGGCGTAGCCTTGGTCAGGGGATACATCAAACGTAACACAAATTAATACAGCAATAATTCCTTAAAAATGATGCAACTATAATGTAAGAAATATAAATACATACATTAAAAAATCAGTACATTAAGAAATGCATTAAAAGATCATAAGAAACAGATAAATAACATAAATAAAATACAGGATAGTCCAAGTAGTTATAAAGAACCAACATATACATGCAAGTAAAAAAGTGAAAACAATATCACATCTGTTGAACAAAATGATAGTTTGATAGGAAAACAGGACAGCAAAACACAATAATAAATAAATGGGAAGGAATAAAGTGCATCATGCTGTGTGCACATGGTAAGAAAACATATATCACAGGTGTCTAAAAATACATGAAGAGGGAGGTGCAACATATAAACCTACTCGTAATCACTTTAACCTTTTGGGTTAAAACTATTCAGCAACAACTGTGTAAGCACAAACATCTGTAAAGGACAGTACAATAATATTTAAGACAATACAAATTGAATTAAAATTGTAAAAACAAAAACAAAACCTGAAAAGAAAAGAAAAAATAAATAAAACACCACCACTAATATAAAAAAGCACTAGTTTATCATCATATGCATGAATTATAGCCATTATGACAATGAGCTATTTGAAATTAAGAGTTAAGTATGCACTAAACCTATCATTTAAAAGAATCATTAATGTTAGGATAACAAGCATAAACAAATGACAATAACTGAACTGAATGTAGTGGCTCGCATTGAATCCTCTCTGGCTGCTTCGCTGCAAAGAGTTTCGGATTTCTCTAAAGAAACGGTTTCTAAGTTTAAAGATCATGAAAATCGTTTGTTGTTTTTGGAGAACTCCATGATGGCATCTGATGCTCAAAAGAGTGTGCAGTCAGAGTTGGTTTTTAAGTTTACTCGTGATGTTGATCTTCTGTATCGTCAAGATGAGAATTTGGAGAATTTATTGCGTGTTAGAAATTTAAGATGGCTAAATTTTCCTAAGACCCATTACCTGTCTCCCTCTATTCTTTTTTATATGTATCTGAAGGAGGTGTTGTTATTTACTAATCCGGAGTCAATAGGATTGTTGAAAATTTATTATATACCTTCTAGTAAATCTATCGTTGAGTGTATTGGGGGAGGTGAGGGGGTCATAGGAGAGCAATCTGGTCAGATAGCTTCTTCTACTCTTGATTTATCTGGGTTCTTGGAGACCTCTAAGGAGGATATTCCTAGTCGAGCTACTTTGCTGATTACATTTCTATCTGAATTGGATGAGGATAAAGTTTTGTGGGCTTACTTTAAGAAAAAGACTGAGAAGTTTTATGGTCAGTCAATACAAATATTTCCTGACGTTTCCAAGGCCACGCAAAAACGCCGGAAGGCCTTCTTGCAAGTTCGTCCACGCGTTTTGGCCTTGGGAGCCTTATTTTCTCCAGGACCAAGCAGGAAGTCGGCCCTCACATATGGGTGACGTCGGCGCCGACGGAGCCCTCGTGCGGAGCATTTCCCCAGTTTTCAAAGAAAGCCTTTGGGAATTGCAGCGCGCATGCGCGGTCCCCTTCCCGCCCAAGGGTGCTATCTTGCTCAGTCTTCTTTTTTCCGCGGAACCCGACGGACGTAGTTCGTTTTTCCCCGAGGAAAAAGTTGATTTTCCCTGTTTTTCTCTTTTTTCTCCAGTTCGACGCCGGATCCTTTCCTCGCTCGGACCGATATGCCGGTATCGAGTCCTTTTCTCTCTTTTTCGGTTTTTGTCCTTTGTGACTGGCATTCGTGCCTTTTTCCTTTTTTCCCTGGCAGCCCAGTCTTTTGACCTAGCAGGGGTCCTTTTTCCCCCGATGGCTACCAGCGGGTTTAAGAAATGTGATCGGTGTAAGAAACTTATGTCTCTTACCGACACACATGACTGCTGCCTCCGTTGCCTCGGACCCGATCATGACCCGATGATCTGTGGTCCGTGTGTCAAAATGTCCTCGAAGGCGTTGAGGAGTCGGCAGCACCAAAAGGATAGGATCTTTTCTAACTCCGCGTCCGGCCGGGCCCAGACCTCGTCAGAGGCCTTGACATCTCGGGACTCTGGCCCCGAGCAGCGTCGGGGTTCCTCTGAGCGGGGGTCTCCTTCGCGGGAACATCGCAGGAAGAAGAAACCCGCGAGGGCGTCGTCGGTGGATGCTCCTGGTTCCTCGAGGGCCAGGTCGCATAACCCCAATAGCCGTCCCGGGTCTTCGGAGTCGGAGAGGCCTGCCAAGCATCCTCGTGTCGAGATGGAGTCTCCTGGACACGTAAGTACTGTTGTCCTCGTGGACTCTCCTCCGAGGGAGCCGATGTCGGGCCCGACGACGTCGGGGGCTGCTGGGTCTCCTGAGCTCGGACTCAGGTTGACGTCCTTGGAGAGCAGCTTCGCTGCCTTCATGGAACAGCAGCGGGCATTGATCGCCGGTCTCACCGGTGCATCTGCCCCGACCACCGGGATCTCGACGTCCAAGTCGACCCCGGAGGCCGAGCCGATCCTCGAGTCCATGCGGGCTCGAGTCGATCCTCGGCCACGGTCTCCCTCGACCTCCCGTTCGGGGCCGGGGCCGAGGTCATCGACGCCGGTACCCTCGGCGTCGGGGCGGAGGGCATCGGTGCCCGCCCGACCGGAGCTGCTCGATTCCTCCTCCGAGGAGTCGGGCTGGGAGACGGAGGACGAAGAGTCACCCAACACTCATTGGACTCGGTGTGTCCCATCGGACTCACCTGAGTCCGAACCTCGGAGACGGTCCCCACCGGAGGATACCCGGTTCTTGGACTTCGTGCGGGATATGGCCAAGGCCTTGGCCTTCCCCGCGGATCCCGAGGAGGAGCCTCGAGCCGAGGAGCTCGAGGCCCTCCAGTATGACTCTCCCCCGAAAGAGGCCTTTACTGTTCCGGTTCCTCCGATGCTGGAGCAGCTGCTCTTCCGCATGTGGGAGACCCCGGCCTCGACGCCGGTGTTAAGCAAGCGGGTCGATTCCATCTATCGAGTCCGCAAGAGCACCAGGTTCCAAAAGGCACAGTTACCGCACCACTCCATGGTTGTGGAATCGGCCATGCATCGGCTGAAAAGTCAGAAGATGCACTCCTCGGTGCCTCCCAGCTGGGAGGCCCAGAACCTGGATGCCCTCGGTAAAAAGTGCTTCCAGGGCTCTATGCTTGCTTGCTGTGTCCAGACTTACCAGTTCTACATGGGCATGTACCTCCGAGACCTGGCAAAGGAGATTGCCGGGTTCTCTGCTGGTCTCTCCGAGGAAACTTTGCAGAGGTTCCAGGCCTTGTCCACCGGTATTCGAGAGTGCTCGAAGTTTATATCTCGAGCAGCCTACGATGGTTTCGAGGCTTCGGCCCGAGTAGCCGGGGCCGGCATCAGTGCCCGCCGACAGGCTTGGCTACAGTCATCCGACCTCGAGCCATGGGTGCAGGACAAGTTGGTCGATGTCCCCTGCCGAGGTGAAAACCTCTTTGGCAAGCCCATGGCTGAAAAGGCTGCAGAACTCGAGACCGAGACTCTGACCAGGACTAGGCTTTCCAGGAAAACCTCTGCCCCTTCTCAGAAAAAGAAGGGCTCGGGAAAAAAGACCTTTTACCCAAGGAAGTCATCTGCCTATAAACAATACCCTCATTATCAGGCCTCTGCAGCTCCCAAATAGGGTCAGCAGGCCAAGGGGCAGGGTCAAGGGCCCCGTAGGCAGAAGGCCCCCAAGCCTCCTACTCCAGCCCCTGCTCAGCAGGGTGGGGGTTTTTGACTCAGAAAGCATAGCCTCTTCTCCTCAGCTGGCTTCTCTTAGCACAGGAGGCCAGCTGGCCCACTTTGCCCACAGGTGGTCAGCCGTCACATCAGATACCTGGGTTCTTCATATAGTCCAAAAGGGCTATCTTCTCCATTTTCACCAGGTACCTCCCTCCTATTTTCCGGGGGAGCCTCCAAGACTCCCTCTGCACAGGGACCTACTCCTTCAGGAGTTAGCAAGTTTGCTACAGGATCAGGCTGTGGAACCGGTGCCCCACCACCTGAGAGGTCACGGCTTTTATTCCAGGTACTTTCTGGTACCAAAAAGAACAGGAGGCCTCAGACCCATCCTAGACTTGCGCAACCTCAACAAGTTCCTGGAGAGGGAAAAGTTTAAGATGCTTACCCTTGGAATCCTGCTGCCCTACCTCCAGCAGGGAGATTGGCTATGCTCCTTAGATCTAAAGAATGCGTATACTCACATCCTTATTCATCCAGACCACAGACAATATCTCAGGTTTGTTGTGGGGGGAAACCACTATCAGTAGAGAGTACTACCCTTTGGCCTGTCCTCCGCTCCCAGGGTGTTCACCAAGTGCCTGGCAGTGGTGGCGGCCTACCTGAGGCTTCAGGGTCTTTTTGTGTTTCCGTACCTGGACGACTGGCTCATAAGGGGCCAATCTTCCCAGGAGGCCAATCAGCACTTGGGGTCAATCAGCACTTGGTCTTGCAGCTCTGCTTCAGCACTTGGGGTTTGTCATAAACTTTGCAAAGTCCACTTTGCTCCCATCCCAGAACTTAGAATTCATAGGGGCCCGGCTAGACACTCTTCAAGCAAAGGCTTTTCTGCCTCTGGACAGAGCTCACAGGCTGATGGATCTGGCCAGGCAGTTTCGCAGCAATTCCCTGGTCTCTGCCAGGCAATTCCTGAGACTACTCGGCCATATGGCTTCCACGGTTCATGTCACCCCCAATGCCCGCCTGCACATGCGGCCTGCTCAGTGGAGCCTTCGCACTCAGTGGCATCAGGCCACGGGGAGCCTAGCGGACTCAGTAAAGATATCCGACCTCCTAGTCTCCTCTCTGCAATGGTGGCTTCATCTTCCGAATCTGGTACTCGGAGTGGATTTTCAGTCCCCTCCGCATTCTCAAGTGCTGACAACAGATGCTTCTCTTCTCGGTTGGGGAGCACATTGCCAAGGGACATGTACTCAGGGTCTCTGGACCCCTTGGGAGGCTGCTCAACAGATAAACTTCCTGGAGCTACGGGCGATACGCCTAGCTCTGAGAGCTTTCTCCCACCTCGCCTCTCACCAGTCTGTACTGGTCCAGACGGACAATCAAGTTGCCATGTTCTATGTGAACAAACAAGGAGGCACAGGCTCCTTCCTTCTATGTCAGGAGGCACAACAGCTGTGCTCTTGGGCTGTCAATCACGGAATCCTTCTCAAGGCTGTCTACCTCCCAGGTCAGGAAAATTACCTGGCAGACAGACTGAGCAGGATCCTGCAACCACACGAATGGAGATTGAACCTGTCGGTGGTTCAGCGGATCTTTCTCAGGTGGGGCCTCCCCACCATGGATCTTTTCGCCAGTCCTCTGAACCGGCAACTCCCGAGATTTTGCTCCAGACAACCGCATCCTCTCAGAGTAGCGGCAGATGCGTTTCTGATCTCGTGGTCCACAGGCCTACTATATGTGTTTCCTCCCACACCACTAGTGTCCAGAACGCTGTTCAAGGTCCTCAAGGACGGGGCTTCATTGATTCTCATAGCCCCCAGGTGGCCGAGGCAACTGTGGTTCCCGCTTCTGCTACAGCTAGCAGTGGACACCGCTCTTCCTCTGGGGTTTCAACACGATCTCCTGTCTCAGGACCAGGGGACTCTCTTGCACCCCAACCTCCAGTCCCTTCATCTGATGGCCTGGCTGCAGAAAGGGTAGTCCTGGCTCCCCTACTACTGCCTCGAGAGGTGGAAGATGTGGTCTTGGCCTCTCGGCGTCAATCCACCACGAAATCCTAAGCTCTTAAGTGGCGTAGATTCTCCGCATGGTGTGCTCAGCACAGCGAGAATCCCTTCTCGTGCTTGGTAGCGGTAGTATTGCAATATTTGCTTTACCTCTCCAATCTGGGCCTTAAGTCTAACTCTGTCAGAGTTCACCTCAGTGCTCTCTCAGCGCACCACTCGCCAGTAGATGGGAGGCCTCTTTCCCACCACCCTTTGGTGGCTCGTTTCCTCAGAGGCCTCCTTCTGCTTAAGCCTCCTTTGCGTCCACCGGCCCCTGAGTGGGATCTGAATGTGGTCTTGCAGCGGATTACTTGTCCGCCTTTTGAACCTATGGCTACCTGCCCTCTCCATTTTCTCTCCTGGAAAACTTTATTTCTGGTAGCTCTCACCTCTGCTAGGCAAGAGTGAACTGCAGGCACTAGTGTCTGATCCTCCTTACACTAAGTTCTACAGGAATAGGGTAGTCTTACGGACTCACCCTAAGTTTCTCCCTAAGGTTGTCTCACCTTTTCACCTCAATCAGGAGGTGGTTCTTCCAACCTTCTTTCCCAGGCCGCATGCCAACCGGGCTGAGATGGTCTTGCATACCCTGGACTGTAGGAGGGCGTTGTCCTTCTACTATGACCGTACGCGGGAGCATCGGAGGGCTGTTCAGCTCTTCGTTTCTTTTGACCCCAATAAGTTGGGGCTCCCTGTCTCCAAGCGTACTTTGTCCATATGGGTCGCTGACTGTATCGCCTGGGCTTATGGGGCAGCCGGCCTCTCGTTGGAGGGTCGAGTCACGGCTCATCGTGTCAGGGCGAAGGCTGTGTCAGTGGCTCATCTCCGCTCTGTTCCGTTGGCAGACATCTGCCGGGCCGCTACTTGGTCTTCAAACCAGACTTTTGCTGCCCATTACTGCCTTGAGAGGGAGACCCGCAGGGACAGTGCTTTCGGACAGGCAGTACTCCATAATCTCTTTGGGGTTTAGGCAACTCCTACCCTCCAGCCCTGGTGTTGGGCTACCGGTCGGGGGCGTTCTCAGAGAAGATTCCTTCCTTACGTGCTGACGAGCTAGAGGGAGCTCATTTTTTCTGCTTGAGGTCTCCGGTAGACTTAAGCTGGGGAGTCCCATATGTGAGGATTGACTTCCTGCTTGGTCCTGGAGAAAGAGTAGTTACTCACCTGTAACAGGTGTTCTCCAGGAGCAGCAGGAATCAGTCCTCAGAACCCTCCCTCCTCCCCTTGGAGTTGCAGTCATATGATTTATTTTTGCTAATTTTTTGCTGTCTATTAGCTATGTCATCAGACTGAGCAAGATGGCACCCTTGGGCGGGAAGGGGACTGCGCATGCGCGCTTCCATTCCCAAAGGCTTTCTTTGAAAGCTGGGGAAATGCTCCGCACGAGGGCTCCGTCGGCGCCGACGTCACCCATATGTGAGGACTGATTCCTGCTGCTCCTGGAGATCACCTGTTACAGGTGAGTAACTACTCTTTACCTAAAGTTTCCCTGTAAATGTCATGTGGTGTACCAGGGGAAACGGTATATTTTCCTTACAGTGGAACAATTGTCAGATTTTTTAGATGGTAAGGCTTAATGCAGGACTGTTAAACCTATGGTGTTTATATTTATTTCTGTTTTTGACTTGATTAAAATAGGAGTCTATATTATGTATTTTTCAGGGCCAATAGATGGTTTTCTTCTTTGCTTGAATTTGTAATGTTCATCTCCTTGATGTGGGCTTGTATATTTTCAAATTAGCGATTCTGTTGTATATGAAGGAATCGGCTATATTTGATTTTCTTTATTGTTAATTAAAATTTCAATAAAAATAAAAAAACAAAACAAAACATGGACTTATGCAATGTAGGCACTCATCCACAAGTGAATGCAGTCAGAAATGTCCAAATAGTTATTATTATTATTTATTATTATTATTATTATTTATTATTATTTAACATTTCTTATATACCGCGCTCTTTGTCATCAGTGCGGTTTACATTGAACAATATAACACTTGGTCAGTTAAATTAGACCATCGTCTACATAGAACAGGGATTTAACATGGAGGTAACTTGGGGAAGCTATTTACATTACTTAGTACAAATACATTTAGAATTAATTTTGCTGTAGGTTATGGGACTCATATAGCTGCGGTTTGGGTTTGGGAGGGTGGGGAAAGGTGAGGGGGGGGGGAATATCCAGATGTGTAAAATACGTGAGGAAAAGGTGGTGTTTGAGGGCTTTTCTGTTGGCGTATAGTTGGCATATAGTAACATGCACAGAGAGAAAAAATAATATTTGAACCCCATAGTGAAAGTATAACGCTCCATTATGGGGAAACATAACCAACTCCAGCTATAAAGGAGTGAGTTTAAGCAATAATTGTGCTGAGCATAGAAAAGGCAGAGATGCCAGAGAGCACTAAACAAGATCATTCCCACAGTGTAAAACAAAAATCTTCAAAAACTACAAGGCAGCAATGATGTTTTGAGTCAAAATCCAAATGTTAGTGGAATCTCAGCATTCATACAACAACAAAGAAGAAAACCAAAATGAAAACCCAAAAATAGTGACCATACATAACATATTCTAATGAGAGAAATGAAACATTTGCCTAAAACCATGCACAAGGCTCTGGGGCGATGCTTGACAAGCAAATGGAACACTGACCTCTGTATTAATTAAAAGCTTGAGAGGGAGGAAGTGATGTCAGCCTCATTAATGGCAGCTTAGGGGCTTAGCTCCTGTACCTGCAGCTACTGTTAGCACCTCCAACAGCAAAACCAGGTGCCATTTTTGAGATCGGAGCCCCAACATGGTATTGGCAAGACGGTGGGCGAATTATGGCTGCAAAAATAAAAAGTTTGGAAAGCCAGGTCAAACTCCGTGCATCTCAGTGGCTGCAGGGCCTGCACAGGCACATGCTGTCTCACTGGGTAGTAAAAGCTCAGTGTGCTCAGATGAGGAGGAGAATGCTAGCACTGATTGGGCAAAGCTGATGGAGCCAGAGTATGCTTCGTTCAAGCGGGAACTCCACAGGTACATCGATGACATGGCAGCAGAATTTAGAGCCATGCAGGATGAAATCACTGCAAAAGGTGAGAATATGCACACGGACATCCGCGAATTGGGAGGTCAAGTGGAAGAGGCAGAGACAAAGTTGGAAGAGCACGTGGAAACGTTAATGGAGTTGCAATGTGTGGTGGTTTGCCATAAGGCACAGGAGATGGAGCTCACCTACAAATTAGATGATATTAAAAACCGGAACTGCCGCAACAATGTGTGTTTCCAGGGGGTACCTGAAGGCCCAGGAACTGAGAACTTTCTGGTACAAGTACGCAATATTTGCAAGGCGTTGCTGACTGGTATGGAGGGGGAAGCCAGTGCAGAAACTATGGATATTGAAAGGGCGCACCAGGTCTTAGGTAAGCCCCCAGGTAATAAGCCCCGGACCTTATTGTGCGATCTCTGCACTTCCAAGATACTGATATGATTCTGTGGAGGTGCAGGGAGCGTAGGCAGTTGCCTTATCAGGGACTGGACATCACCTTCTCCCTGATGTGGAGAAGAGATATAAAACCGGTAATCAATGTGCTGCCGAAACAAATAGGCTATATTTTGTCTCTTCCGTTTTGGATGAACTTTACTATAGCTGGCAAGCGGACCAGTGCAAAGGTTCCTACTGAGGCTTGGAGAGCACTTCATAGCACTGGATTGGTAAATAATGATGCTTTACTGGCTGGACCAGTGGCGAGATCTGCCCTATCAAAATGGACCACTGTCGAAGAGGGGCACACAAAGATTGAGTGATGAGAACCTGTGTACTGACTGGTATCAAGTGGATTCCAGGAGACCCCACAGACTTGACTGCTTGTTGCAGACCTTTGACTAATAAGGACAAAAATGTGTTGAACTTTAATGCACTGTGGTGGCGTAAAGGGTTTGTACATGGAGGAGGGGTTATGTTTTTAAGTGCATCATTGGGGCTTTGTGTGTTTCTGAATGTAGGGGGTGGGTAAATGGTAAGTAGGAGGTGGTAAAAAGGGGGACACTTTGTGGATATATTGAGGAGGAGGAGGAGGATGGTGCTCTGGGTAGCCAGCGGGTGATGGGCTGCTTCCTCATACCTGACCTGGTAGCAGGCGCTAGTGATGAAAGGCTGCTGATTGGGGGGGGGGGGAGCTGGGGGAATATATTTTTTGGGAGGGAAGGGGAGGGGAAGGGCGGTTGGGAAATAGGGTTGGGGCAGATAGACAATGGTGTATGAATGGTTAGCGGTATGAGTGGATGCAAATGTGGTGGCTCTACAATATCGATGGCACCTGCAATGTTGAGGTAGATGGTGACTTGGCTGCTAACAATCAGGGGGAAAAATGGGGTTCCTGAAGTATGATGATGCAAATTGTTTCCTTTAATGTTAAGGGGCTGAACTCCCCACACAAGCGTTCCTTAATGTTAAAGGAACTCAAGTGGTTGGAGAGTGGATGTGTTCCTTTTGCAAGAGACCCACCTTCAGATGAGCCTCACGGACTGGTTGCGGCAGAGACCATATGGGGAAGTATGGGCAGCGGCCGATTATCAGGAGCGGAAAAAATGTGGGGGTGGCGATCCTTGTCTGCCAAACAATACAATATGTGATGGAGGAGATCAGCTGTGATCGGGAGGGACGGTGGCTCTTCCTGAATATGCCATAAACACAGAAAACAACTCCATAAATTAACCATTCGTAGTATTGGTAACTATGCACTGTAAAAAACTTTTTGCACCGTGACAACCGGGAGCACAGACCTCAGAAATATCTCCAAATGTTCATTGAAAACTTCAAAACCGGAGACCCGGATTTCAGTAATCTAAACAAAAGGATTTTTACATCAACGGTCTGTTACCAACCCTCGCTGTCCATCCAACAGTGCAAAAAAGCTTTTATCACACAACAGCAAACTGATGGGAAAACTGAAAGTTGCTTTGGAGAATCATTACTCATTACTCGAAAACTTTGGAGACAAAAGTGTCCGGTGTGTTTGGCAGCGAGATCGGAACTTCAAAGAGATTTTGAGTCCGTCCCGGCTCCCGATGGTCGAGCATTTTGAACGACGGGGTCGGCATGTCCGCTGCGGTGAATGTACTTGCTGTGATGTGTGTTGGGAGACTGATCGTTTTGTATATGCTGGTAGAGAATTTCTTTTACGCTCGTCTACCTCCTGTAAATTTGCGTATGTTGTGTATGGCATCTTTTGCCCCTGCCGCTTATTGTATGTCGGTAAGACTATCCGTCCCCTGTATATACGGCTGGGGGAACATCGTAGTAGGCTGCGATGTAAGAGACGGGAGGCGCCGTTGGTTGGCCACTGTTTGGAGCTGGGGCATGTATTTACCGATTTGCAATGCTTTGGGATAGAACAGGTAGTGCAGGGTTCGGGTGATTGGTCCCGTGAGCAATTTCTGTTACGTCGTGAGCAACGGTGGATATTTTTGCTCCGCTCCGTGATCCCGGGTGGGCTAAATTCTAATATTGATTGGCAGGCTTGCATCTGATTGATGTTTTGAGTAGGAGATTGGGTGGCTTTTCCGGTAGTGACGTGGTTGTGACGTCAGACGCCGGTTTTGGATATTTTGTTTGTGGTTAGTTTTGGGGATAGGAGTGTCCTCTAAAGTTGTGTGCTGAGTTAGTGTGTTAGAGCGGGCAAGGTGAGTGCCTCGGGTTCTGTTCTGCTCTGATGGGGGAGTAGGTATGTGTCTGTAGTAGGAATATTTAGCACTTTTTTATTGTTTTATTTGTTTTTATAGTATACCCCCCTGAAGCAGCGTCTGCGAAACGCTAAGAAGGACGTCTGATTGTGGCGTCGGGGTTGATACTGCAATGACCATCTTGAAGCTGAGGATTGCTGTGTTTTGCTGATGGGTTTTTTCTGTTCTTTAGGAGTTCTCTCTGTGTTAAGAATTTGTTAACTGTGTATGAGCTTAATTTTGTATGTTCACTGCGGAGGGTTCCCCTGTTAAGTTGCTGTGGTGCCTTAAGTTATATAATGGCTATAAAGTTATAAAGTTTTCGAGTAATGAGTAATGATTCTCCAAAGCAACTTTCAGTTTTCCCATCAGTTTGCTGTTGTGTGATAAAAGCTTTTTTGCACTGTTGGATGGACGGCGAGGGTTGGTAACAGACCGTTGATGTAAAAATCCTTTTGTTTAGATTACTGAAATCCGGGTCTCCGGTTTTGAAGTTTTCAATGAACATTTGGAGATATTTCTGAGGTCTGTGCTCCCCGTTGTCACGGTGCAAAAAGGTTTTTACAGTGCATAGTTACCAATACTACGAGTGGTTAATTTATGGAGTTGTTTTCTGTGTTTATGAAATATCATTGTTAAACTCCGATTAGGCCTAGTGTTTGTCTTCCTGAATATGTGCATTAATGGGGCCTTATTTACCATTGCTCAATGGCACTTAACAACACCACCACCACCAACAACATATACCATTGCTAATGTTTATGCACCCATTGAAAATGATCTGAAAGCCAATCTTGCAGAGTTTGCAACAGGCACCATGATCTTAGGTGGCGATTATAATATGTGTATGAAGCCAAGGATAGATTCTATGAGGCAGGGACAACGCGCTTGAGTGGGGCTAGTAGAGCCCTAGTGTGTGTCATGCAAGATCTTGGCTTGCGGGATGTGTGGTGGGACCTGCATTGTGGGCAGTGGAGCTATACTTTTTTTCCTCCGGTGCATCAGGTGTACACCCAAATTGATTACCGCTAGACCAGGACTTGGCTGATCGGGTGAGGGGGCGGAGCTGGGGCTGATCATGTGGTCTGATCATGCACCTTGTTAGATAGATTTGGAGATGCAGGATATGCCGAACCTCGGATGCGACAATGGACTTTGCATGGTGTTTTTTTTTATGAGGTCGGCGGCGGTCCAAGCCCATGAGGCTTTCATAAAGGAATATTTTGAGATCAACAGTGACGTTGAGGTTTTGGCACCCATGGTGTAGGATGCTTATAAGGCAACTACATGTGGGATGCTGATGACAGAAGCGGGGGGCCATCAGCATAGTTGTGAACAGGCGCATCGGGTGTTGACAGCAGAGGTTGCATAATTGCAGGCGCAGCACGTACAGACTGATTCTCGGCAGGTGTGGAAACGCTGGATGGCAGTAAGGGTAAAACTTGATGAGTTTTTGCAACGGGACCTGCAGTATAAATGGTGGCACCTCTGGCAGCAATTCTGTTACAAGGGGAACAAGGTGGGTAAGCTGTTGGCCTTTCAGCTGCACAGACAGCAGGCTAGCAAATTGGTGCGTGAGCTTTGGGATGCTAAGGGCTATGTCTGTGTTAAGCCCACTGAAATACAAACGGTATTTGCACGCTTTCTAGAACAGTTGTATAGGGTGGAGGAGGTTGATCCATCTAGTATAGCGGATTACCTAGGTGAGATTGAACTGGGAAAGTTGAAGGAGGCTGAGCGGAACCAGTTGGAGGAGCCCATTTTGGCACAGGAGGTACAATTAGCTATAAAAGCCCTGCCAGCTGGGAAGGCACCAGGGCTTGATGGCTTTCCCACAGATTATTATAAACGTTTTGTTCCTAGTTTGGCCCCCATACTGACAGAGGTTTATAATGAGGTCTTGCGAGGTGGGGATTTGCCTCCCAGGCAGATGGAGGTGGTTGTAGCTTTAATTCCCAAGCTGGGAAAGCCTGCGGTTGAGGCCTCTTCTTATCACCCAATTTACCTTTTAAATGTTGATGTTAAAATCTTTGCCAAGTTTCTGACGACCCAGCTGGGCGCACTTCTCCCACAGTTGGTACATGGGGATCAGGTGGGGTTTGTGGCCGGTCGGCAGGCAGCAGATGGGGTGCGGCGTGTGCTACAGTTGGTTCATGTGGTCAACAGGACAAATAGGTTGTTCTTTTGGGGGTTGATGCTGATAAGGCCTTTGATTTGGATGCATTGGGATTTTTTATAGGGGGTGCTAGAGAAGATGGAATTTGGGCCGCATTTTATGGCATGGATGAAAGGCCTTTATGGGGCACCACGCGCATGGGGGTTGTTCGACTTTCTTTCCTCTGAGGCGTGGAATCCAGCAGGGTTATTCCCTCTTCCCACTTCTATTCATGTTGGTCATGGAGCCATTGACCCAGCATTTCGAGGCCTCAAGGAATATATATGGAATTCGAGTGTGTGTGTGTGTGTGTGGGGGGGGGGGGGGGGGGGGGGGCCCGGGGGGGGGGGGGGGGGGGGGGTGGGGGGGTGTGGGGTTGATTATAAAATTGCGTTGTTCTTGGACAATCTTTTGCTTTCCTTAACTCAACCACTGTTATCCTTGCCCAATACGATGCGATTGTTTGAGGAATATTCATAGGTCTCTAGGTTAAAGATTAATTATACTAAATTGGAGATTTTAAGTGTTAATCTCCCAGTGGAGTTATCGGATTGTCTGCGTGCGAGTTTTCCATTTTGCTGGGTGGAGTCCTCCCTGCGATATTTGGGGGTGAATTTGATGGCTGATTCTGGGGCTCTGTACAGGGCTAATTATGTACTCCTTTTGGGACAGGTCCATCGAGACCAGGACATGTGAGCTGGATTGCTACTGTCCTGGTTTGGTTGGATTACTGCACTCAAAATGGTGGCTCTACCGCTTTTTCTTTACTTGTTTCAGGTTCTCCCAGCTGAGCTGCCTGGAAGGGGTATTGGATAAGTGGCAGCATTTCTTTGTGAACTTTGGCACTCTCGGTGCCCATGAATAGCGAAGCATGTTCTTTTTGCGCATTGTCAATGAGGGAGTGTGGCAGTTCCTAACTAGAAATGGTACTATGCCGTGGCACAGGTTTGCCCAGGGGTGGAGTGGATAAATTCTGCTAATGATAAGTGTTGGGTGGATATTGAGCGGATGCAGGCAGGAACTTTGGATCTTGTCAGACAGTTATGGATTCGGGCAGGGCTCAGAGTGTATAGGGGAGAGGGCCATCCCTATGTTGAACACACCCTTAAGTGTTGGGATTGCTGTTTTTGGCAGAAAGGTGTTTCCCTTATGCCCCTGTCACCCATTGTTGGTAATAAGGCCTTTGAGCCAGGAATTCACTCCAGTGCTTTTCAGGTTTGGCGGGATGCTGTGCTGAAGCACATTGAGCAGTTCTTTGATGGTGGGGCGGTTGCTCTCCTTCCAGGAGTTGCAGACCAAATTTAATCTACCCAGTCAACATGCCTACTCACATACTCAAGTGGTTCATTGGATTGGTTGGAAGGAGGTTAAAGATCAAGTGGCTTGGACTCTCACTGAATTAGAGACCATCTGTGAGGATAGGACCATGACTAGGGGGCTGGTCTCTGCTGTATGCTTGTCAGCAGAGTGTGGCCTTCCTGGCAGGGAAACATCAGAATTATTGGAATCGAGCCTTGCAGGTGGACTATAATGAGCAACAGTGGGAGCAGATTGAGAGACTTTTGTGGCGAAGTTCTATTGCGGTTAATCCTCGGAGACCAATTATAAACTTCTGTATGGTTGGTATAGGATGCCTGTGTGATTGGCCAGGGCTTACCCTGGGTTGCTTGGGTCTTGCTAGTGCCATTGTGGTAAAAGTAGAACCTTGGCACATATTTGGTGAAGATATCCCCCAAATTCAAGGTTATTGAAAGGGCATACAATATCAGGTGCATACTATGCTGGGGTTGACTGTGGATCAGAGTATTTTTTTGTTTCACAGGACGCTGCCAGGGTCTAAGACCCTACAATTGCCATTGCTGGAGCATTGTCTGAATGCTTGATATCAATGCTTGACCCAGTACAAGCATTGTGGAACTTGTGTCTCTTGGGGAGACTGCTAGGTACATGTGACCTAGATTGGCCGCTGTTGGAAGCAGAATACTGGGCTTGATGGACCTTGGTCTGACCCAGTATGGCATATCTTATGTTCTTATGTTATGTTAATGCCGCTAAATTTAACTTGGCTTCGGCATGGCGGCAGGCTATGTCTCCATTGTTGGCTAGATGGCCCCTGCAGATGTGGGATCTCTACAATACGGGACGGGTGACCTGTGTACGAAAGAAGGATCAGTTGAGCTTTAATCAAATGTGGGAGCCATTTGTATGAATATATGGTTTGAATAAGAGCGCCTAGCTATCAGTGAAAGATTTGGAAATAAGAGCGTCTAGCTATCGGTGAAAGATTTAGCTAGGATATCTTTGTTGGGGGGGGTGAGAGAACTCTAGATGGGGGGAATAATGTTGGATACTGTCACTTGTTGTTTTTTTTTCTTTGTTTTGGGAGTTAGAATAATAGGAAATGGTTATAAAAATGGGGCTATATAGTTGCAACAGGTTGATTTGGTTTGTATTGCCTTTATTTGGGATTCAAGCAGTGTTGCTGTTGGAATACCTTGTATGCTATTAGTTTAATAAAGCCTTTTTTTAAAAAAAAAAAAAAAAAAAAAAAGAGCTTGCGAGGCCATTCAAGTACTCTGTCCAATTACATGATCGCCAAAAAAGGAGAAGACAAAATGTATCCTAAAATGGCATAATAAACAAGCCTTTCATAATGTTGAGAGCACCAATTATGTAAGTTTGTAAAGGAGTGAAAAACAAGCATGAACCGGCAAAATGATTGATGCAAAAAAGAGACTTGAAATCGATGTGACAAAACTACACTGGAATATCACAGCATATAATTACTAAATGTAACAGAAAAATACAAGATATACGTATCCCATAAAAATAAAGGACCATTACAAAGGAAGGAAACATTGCAAGGGGAATGCAACAATGGCAGATGCATAAAGCCAATGAAATTGAGCCAATTGTCGGGGGTTAAACCTCTGAATACTGCAGCACTTATAAACCAAAATTAAGTAAGTGATTCAGTGGAATATATAACAATCCACCAAGAAACCACTGTCAGTTGAAAAGATTTTGTTTTAGTCAACCAGATATGAGTAGCAGTCTAATCTCAAATAAAACCACTGTCTGATTGGAAAATCAACCTGGAAATTTAAAGAGCCACTAAAAAATCCCAGTCCGAAAGAAAACAATTGTTTAAGCACACATCATCAAATGTAACACCCATCAAAAGAAACAAATACAAAGGAACGGGTCATGCAGGCCCTAGCTGTGTGATCAAAAAGTAAAGTTTGAGCTGTAAATATAAACCACTTGCCTGGAATCATAAACAACACAAGGCTCCAGAATGGTGTGCAAGAGTAACGTTGACGCCGACCTCTGAACTTTTTAATGATCAAAGGACTACCAAAAAATTGAGGACCAATCAAATGGGGCCGATTGCCGAAGAGAAGTAGCATATTCAGCAAGTGAATCCATATAACAGTGTAAAAAAATTAATATGCGACTTAAACATCCAAAACATGTAAATATGTAAAAAACTAAAACCTTAAGGTAAAAACTGCAAAGTTAATGTAGAAAGAGGTCTCAAACCCGATATGTACTACGAGCATAAAAAAATCACAATGTACAGTTACCGAATTCCAAACAAGCCCAACTAAGTCACCCCAACCCACAGCGTAAAATTATGCATAGTATAATTGTTGTTAACAGCCTTGGCAACAGGTAAGAGATGCTGCAAAGAATGCAAAGATGTTTCATAAAATAAATACAATTAAACAAATTATCGAGAATAATGACCTCTAACTGCTGCAGCAATCTTGAAACAAAAAAAAAATTAATCAGAATTTTTTTTCACATATATAATAGATTTAAAAACTGCCAGCCTGAACTAAAATAAAACCACAGAATTATTGCAATATTGACCGTAGTTATACAAAAAAGCTGATTGAATTGTAGAAACCCCAAAGACACATATACAGAAGTAAGAAGTACCAATACATACTTTGAGCAACCAAGTCAAAACAGCAAAATGACGACACCATCTCAATACAGTGTGGACCACAGAAAACACTCAGTAATCAACAGCTGCCCAACTTTGTGGAAAAAAAGAAAAGGACTAAAAAGGGAAGGGGTTGAGGATAAAAGGGGAGGAAGGGAGGAGGAAGAGGGGGAAAGAAGGGGGAAAGGGAGGGGAAAAGGGAAAGGAGGGAGAGGGAAAGGGAGGGGAAAAGGGAAAGAAGGGAGGGGGAAAGGGAAAGGAAGGAGGGGGAAAGTAGGGGAAGGAAGAGGGAAAAGTGGTGAGAAGGAAGGAGGAGGGGGAGGGGGAGGGGGAAGGGGAGGGAAGGAGGAGGGGGAAGGGGTGGGAAGGAGGAGGGGGAGGGGGAGGGGAAAAGGGAAAGGAAGGAGGGGGAAAGTAGGGGAAGGAAGAGGGAAAAGTGATGGGAAGAGTGAAGGGGGCGAGAGAAGGGGAAGGGGAGGGAAGGAGGAGGGGAAGGAAAGGGGGGGGAAGGGGGGAAGAGGGGGAAAAAGGAGAAGGGGAGGGAAGAGGGAAAAGGGGGGAAGGTATAAGAGAAAAGGGGTGGGAAGGGTAAAGAGGGGAGGGGAGGGGGAAGGGAGAAGATAAGGGGGCAGGGAACTAAAATAAAGCCAAAAAGGGTGAAAAAATGCGAGATAAAAGAGCAATTACTCTTAGTCCCCAAGAAAGACGGAAAAATCTTGATCTGCATTCAAGCCACTAGGCGACAACATATTCAATTCAAATATATTACATTGCTCTAAACGTTGAAGGCTCTTCTCCCGATCTACTCCTCCTCTCCAGTGTGGTCTGCCCAGCTTCATTCCAATGCGCAACCAATGGTTTATTCACAGCTTTCTGTTTCAAACAATTCCAGTGTTCTATAATGTGCATACAAACCATATGATTAATCTTGCCAACATACAATAGCCCCGGTACCAGCAAGACGTTTCACAACGATTTCTTCAGGGGACCGCTAAAATACTGCAAAAAACGAACAAAACAAAACAAACCATCACCTTCACGTCAACTAAAGTATTCTCCATCACCAATATCTGAACGTAAAAAAATTACCAACTATATACACTCACCAAATATGCTGCCCGCGTTCTCTCACAAAGCGGCTCAACGCAATTCACTTCAGTGACTACTGCAAAACTGCCGCACCGAACAAAAATGCCGCGCATGCGGAAAGCTCACAAAGACTCCATTTTTAAAGCCCCTTAAACAAACAATGAACAGCCACACTCACCGATCGTCATATTAACTATCCAATCCATCAAACAAATACCAATCCATAAAAATCACCGACGGTAAGAACAGTACTATCAATAGTATCAAACCCTCAACAATCCAGTCCTTTTAAAAAATCCCATCTTTAAAACCAACTAAAAACATGCTGACCACTCAATGTTACTGTTCAAACCCATCGGGGTCAGAGTGTTTAATCGATTGCAGTGTTTGCAGTATTTTAGCAGTCCCCTGAAGAAATCATTGTGAAACGTCTTGCTGGTTCCGGGGCTATTGTATGTTGGCAAGATTAATCATATGGTTCGTATGCACATTATAGAACACTGGAATTGTTTGAAACAGAAAGTTGTGAATAAACCATTGGTTGCGCATTGGAATGAAGCTGGGCACCAAATCATGGATATGAAATTTGCGGTCATTCGGATAGTTAGATCACACTGGAGAGGAGGAGTAGATCAGGAGAAGAGCCTTCTACGTTTAGAACAATGTAATATATTTGAATTAAGGTTTTAGCTGTTTTGACCAAGAGAGAACAGAGGTTGATCTATCGATTAAACACTCTGACCCCGATGGGTTTGAACAGTAACATTGAGTGGTCAGCATGTTTTTAGTTGGTTTTAAAGATGGGATTTTTTAAAAGGATTGGATTGTTGAGGGTTTGATACTATTGATAGTACTGTTCTTACCGTCGGTGATTTTTATGGATTGGTATTTGTTTGATGGATTGGATAGTTAATATGACGATCGGTGAGTGTGGCTGTGCGTTGTTTGTTTAAGGGGCTTTAAAAATGGAGTCTTTGTGAGCTTTCCGCATGCGCGGTGTTTTTGTTCGGTGTGGCAGTTTTGCAGTAGTCACTGAAGTGAATTGCGTTGAGCCGCTTTGTGAGAGAACGCGGGCAGCATATTTGGTGAGTGTATATAGTTGGTAATTTTTTTACGTTCAGATATTGGTGATGGAGAATACTTTAGTTGACGTGAAGGTGATGGTTTGGTTTGTTTTGTTCATTTTTTGCAGTATTTTAGCGGTCCCCTGAAGAAATCGTTGTGAAACATCTTGCTGGTACCGGGGCTGTACGTTGGGATCACAGTGTGACACAGAGTGCCTAGTCCTCTTTGGAAGTTGAGTACATTGCATATATTGCGTTGGCTAATTTATAACTATTTTTTATGTGGAAGCCTAATATAGACTAGTGCTCAGTTTGGAAGTGTTTTTCCCTGAGGTCGCACTATTGCTGTGATTTGGCGTATGCCTTAGCAGCAGTGCTCCTTTTTTACTGAGACCTCCTGGGTTGTTTCTGATCCTTCACAGTGGTTAAGTGAACGATACTACTTTGTTTGGTGTCATTTGAAATCGTTCTTAATATTGGAGACCAAAAAATTTTCTTGTGTGAACATACAATAGCTTGCATGGGCACACAATCAGGTAGATATCATGAGTGGTCTCAAAATTAGAATAATCAAACAATTTTAATTCACACTGTGTTGCTGGAAGAACAGAACTACTCTTGGTGACCAAGGCATGGTCGCAAGCTGTACAACGGCTAAATTTGAAGTGGCCCATGATCTTACATCAAGGACAGGGAACAGAGAGAGCCAAGGGAACTAATACAGAGTTCTTGAGCGGCCTCTCAAGCTTTTTTTTTTTTTGAAACTTTGTTTTTATTAAGCATGTGAAAGGCAGGGTAAAAAATCATCACACAATACTAACAGATACATCTGCCTTCCCAGTACCCCCCCCCTCGGCTATCAGCCCCTGGGGACGGGGCCCACATCGCTGTCCCCCACCATCAGCCTCAAAACCACAACGCTAAAATAGAGAAAAACAAAAAATTCAGGGAAACCATCAATCCCTAAACAACCAACAGAACTAGATAACATTTATACAACAATAAAATTTATATCAAGCTTATCGCCCCCGGACCTGATATAGTGTGTGACTGCGAATCGTGTGTTTTGTGTGTGCTTTGTGTGTGCGCTATGCGTACTGTACTGCCTCCCCCCTTACCCCATCCTCCCAGGACTCCCCAAGGGACTCAGCAGGTACGGATCCCAGATTTTATGGAATTCCCATTCCCTCCCCCTCAACCGATAAGTCAGTTGGTCAAACTGAATCATCTCCTCCACCTTGCTCCACCAATCCTCCATGCTCGGCCCCCTCTCCCAGTTCCAGCGCCAGGCAATTGCCAGCCGCGCTGCCAGAAGCATCTTAGCCTCCCGCAGGTGGGTCCATCTACCCCCACCACCAGAGGGGCGCCCCCCAGCACCCAAACCCGGGGACCCCCTTCCAGCCCCCCTCCCCTCCCCAAGGCAGAATCCCCAGACCCCCGGAGCAACACCCCCCTCACCACCTGCCAGAATTCTTGAATAACCCGGCAGCCCCACCACATGTGTAGGAAGTCTCTCCCCGCTCACCACATCCCCGCCAACACAACCCCAAGCTCAACCCTCTCCGCCAAGTCATTCGGCTCGGAGTAATATATGCCCCATGTAGTATTTGCAATTGGGTTTGCCGCCACGAAGCAATTCCCGTGGTCTTATAAATTGACCTATAAATCCTCTGCCACTGTGCTTCATCCCATTCCTCCCCCACCCACCGATGCCACCTCCTACGGTGCCCCCCCACGGCTCCCTCCTCCACCTCCGCCGCCTCTTCCAACAACACCTTATAGATCTTAGCGACCATGCCTTGGTCCTTATTCCCGCGGAACAGCGTGTCTTCCATGGCGGTACTCGGGCGCCGAATCCAACGGAGATTCGCACCCGTCTGCAGAAAGTGCCTAACCTGAAAGTATTGATAAAAGGGAATGGGACTCCGCGCCTTACGTTCCAACTCCCTGTGGGACCCTATACCTCCCCTTGCACCAGACAGTCCCCCAACTTGACAATCGTATCCTGCAGCCAAGCTGCCCTTCCAAAGGAGAAAAGGTCCCCTACCCTGGTCCAGGCCGAGATGGGGCTGGGGAACCACTTCTGCCCTTCCCCCTGCTGGTAAAGTTTCCACATCGCCCCCAAGAAGGGATGCCCCCTCCCCCGACCCCCCCAATCAATCCCGCCGAACCACCTAACCATTGGGTCAGTGAATGTGCTTCCATCACCGTAGTTTCCAGACCCACCCACGCTGCTTCTCCCCCCCTCCGGTAGTGAGCCCTCCACGCCTTCAAAATGCCTGCCCGGTGATACCACCGCAACGAGGGCAGTCGGACACCCCCACAGTCTTTGGCCAGGCGAAGTTGGCTGGACGAATCTTAGCCTTTCGGCCCTTCCAATAAATCTATGAATCATGCCCTCCCACTTCTTGAGCATCCCCCCCGGGATCCACACTGGCAACTGCACAAACAGATAGAGAAACTTGGGGAGGACGCTCATCTTGAACGCCTCCACCCTCCCTACCCAACTCAGTTGCAGGTCTTTCCACCCCGCCAACAGGCTACTAATCTTACCCCCCAGCGTTTGATAATTAAGTTCAAATAGGCGGCTGGGGTCCGCCGGCAGCTGAATTCCCAAGTATTTAAAATGCCCAGGTGCCCATTTAAAGGGAAACTCCCGACAGTCCTCCCACCGAAAACCACCAAGAGCCAACGCCTCCGTTTTAGCCATGTTGACCTTGAAACCCGATACCACCGCGAACATTTCCAACTCCTCCACCAGCGCCGGGAGAGACCCCACCGGGTTCGCCATAAATAGCAAGGTGTCGTCGGCGTACAGCAGAATCTTATGCTGCCCCGCCCCCACCGAAACGGGCTGTATCTCCGTCCGAGCTCGAATCCGGATAGCCAGCGCTTCAATGGCTATCGCAAAAAAGTAGTGGGGAGAGAGGGCACCCCTGTCGCGTCCCCCGATGGAGAGCAAACCAGTCCGACCCCTGTCCATTCACCAGAATCCGGGCCTGCGGGTGCCGATACAGCGCCCGCACCCCACACACATACCCCTCCCCCAGCCCCATCTTATCCATCATGGCAAACAAAAACTCCCACTCCACCCGATCAAAAGCCTTCTCGGCGTCCAAGGCCACACACACACTGCTGGGAGGCGTCGTTCCTGTATGTAGTGGAGCAACCCCACTGCCCGCCGCACGTTATCAGCGATGACCCGGCCCTTGATAAACCCCGTCTGGTCAGGATGAATCAAGTCCGGAAGAATCCCCTCCAGGCGCCCCGCCAGTACCCGCGCGTATAGCTTGGCATCACAGTTGATCAGAGCAATGGGGCGATAATTCTCACAGCGTTCCGGGTCTCGCCCCTCTTTGGGAAGGACCACCACATTCGCCTGTGTCATTGACCCCGGTAGGCGCTCACCCTACCCGCAGCAATCCAGTGAACAATCGTGCCAGAAACGGCGCCATCTCCACCCGCAGGACCTGATAAAATTCCGCAGGGTATCCATCCTCTCTCCGACCGCCTTCCCCCTAGGAAGTCGCCGGATCTCTCTCTGTACCTCCGCCACCTCAACCGGCCGCCCCAGCCACTCGGCCTGCTCCAGGCTGAGTCGCGGGACCGGAAGCCCCACCAAATAATCCCGAATCCGCTCCGGGGTGGCCTCTGCTTGCCCCGTGTACAGCTGTTCATAGAAACGACGGAAAACCCCACAAATTTCCCTACTCTCCGCCACTCTACCCCCTTGCCTCTCAAGCTTTTAATTAGTACAGAGGTTGGCGTTCAACTTGCTTTTCATGCATCACCCCAAAGCCTTGTGCTACTGATGATTATAAGGCATGGTTTTAGGAAAATGTTTCATTTCTTTCATTAGAATGTTAAGTATGGTCGCCATTTTTGGTTTTTCATTTTGGTTTTCTTCTTTGTTTTATGAATGTTGAGATACCCCCCTAACGTTTGGATTTTGACTCAATGCGTCATAGCTGCCTTGTAGTTTTTGAAGATTTTTGTTTTACACTGTGGTAATGATCTTGTTTAGTGCTCTTTGGCATCTCTGCCTATTCTATGCTCAGCACAATTATTGCTTAAACTTGCTCCTTCATAGCTGGAGTTGGTTATGTTTCCCCATTATGGGGCATTATACTTTCACTATGAGGTTTTAAATAATAGTTTTATTTCCAGAAATAAGCAGGAATGTAGTCTTCACATATCGTATCATCGGCACCAACGGAATGCTCCCCAGCATTCTATAGGAAAGCTTTTGGGAGCATCCCACTGTGCCTGCCTTCCTGCCTTCCCAGCTCTCCCTCCTCAGTTTTTCATTTTCCGCTTTCCGCGGAACTGACAGGCAGCAACTCCTGTCACCGCAGAAAATTTTCTTTTTTTGTGGTCGCGTCTGCCTTCCCGTCGACGCTCATACCAGTTCCACCAGTGTCTTCTTTATTTTCTTCTTCTTTTTAAAAAAAAAAAAAAGCCTTTTTTTGAGGATCTGTCCCCTCTTGGTGCTTCGACGCCATTTTGGGCACTAGGCCCTGTTTTTTTTCTCAAAATGGAGAAACCATCTAGTGGTTTCAAAAAATGTTTGAAATGTGGCGCTACCATTTCCGCTACCGACACCCATGACTGGTGTCTTAAATGTTTGGGCCCATTCTCCATTGGAGTGTCTCCTCTGCAGAAAGATGACCAAGAGGGGCCTGCAAAATAGAGCTACCAAGCTCGGTACCCTTTTTGCCTCAGATGCAATGTCCATTGCATCAACGTCGTCCAGGGCTTCATCTTCCTCCCATGGATCTCAGGTAACCAAACCCAAGTTTTCTTTGAAGACCAGTCGGTCCTCAAAGAATAGATCTTCTAAGCATCGAGATGCTTCTAACATTGCCCTTGAGGAGAATACACTGACCAAATAACCCCAGCGGGAGGTCCTTGCCTCCAAAGCATTAACGGGGTCCCAAGATGTTCCCGAGGCATCCACCTCCAGAGAGCTCTTGGTGCCATGTTCTGGGGTCATGGCCCGCTCCACCTGTACCGACACCCAAATATCGGCAGGCTCCATGGATCAACGCATCCTAGCCATTGAGCGTAGCCTAGCGGCCTTGTTAGCAGCCTCGATACCACTAGAGCTGCTACAATTGGTTCCACAGCCATCGGTGTTGATACCGGTACCAGAGGTATCAGCAGTTACTGTTCTGCCACTCTCCATGCTACCACCCATGCCAGCCCTAGAATCAGTGTCTGGCATAGAGGGTCCAGTATCGAGGCATTCCGATGCCGACTTTGATCGGTACTGACGACAGGCAGTACGGGAGCACTCGCCCCGTCGATACTTCGAGTCATCTGATTCAGAGGATTCTGATAAATCCATTGATACCAGAGCGGTTCTTCCGGAGGATCCCTCTCCTTCGCCGCAATGGCGGATATCTTCTCTGGAGGACATGTCTTTTCAAAACTTTATACGGGATGTGGCTCGGGGCCTCTCGATCACCGTGCCCCCGAAAAGGAACCGAGAGCTGAAGAACTTGAATTTCTTCGGTATCCGACAGCCCCCAATGAGGCTGCAATCCTTCCCATATACCGAATTTTACATGATCTCATGCTTCGAATGTGGGAAACACCCTTAACGGTGTCTCCACATTCCCAAAGACTCGATACAATGTACCAGGTACCGCAATGTCCCAGGTTCCAAAAAACGCAGTTACCACACCATTCTATGGTTGTGGAATCGGCAGTGCGCCGGATCAAAAGTGCCAAGACGCATTCCTCTAATCCTCCGGGCCATGAGGCAAGGACTCTCAATGCTTTTGGGCATCAATGTTTTCTAGCTTCTATGCTGTCTGCCAGAATAAGTTCTTATATACTCTACATGAGTATGTTTCTCCGAGAGGTTAGTAAAGATTTGGAACTCATGGCCCCTCTTCTCCCCGATGACAAGAGGGCTGATTTTCTTACTCTTGTTAAGCATGCCCAAAATGTCTCTAAGTTCATGAACAGGGCAACCTTTGATTGTTTCGAATGCATTATTTTATTTATTTAACAAGCTCTTATATACCGCAGCTTCCAGAGATCAGCTGCGGTTCACAAATAACAACAGTCAACAAATCATAGTTTGTTTTACATATAACGTGATATAACTATAACCAATGTACAGTAAACAAAAATGTTGAACAGATTAGCACAGAACAGTGCAACACTATATACATTATGTACATTTACATTATATTATTAAATACAAATCAAGTTATGTGGGGTATGATCGTAATGAGTAGGTTCAGATGCAGATAAGGCGGGTTTTCTTTTTCTGTTATAGTGAGATGTTAGACAAAAACTGCTTAGCCTATATCTAATTCTTTTGATGGCTGGTCTATACTATTGTAGTGTATTGTAAAGAGGTGTGTTTTCAATTTTTTGCGGAATTCATTAATCTCTGTTAATATTCTTAGTTCAACTGGGAGGGAATTCCAGGCTATTGGGGCTGCATGTGAAAACGCTTTGGTTGTTGATTTATTTGTTTTTATGAAATCTATGGGTGTTTTAATTTGTTTAGTTGACTTTTTCTTTGAGTAGGTTTTGAATGTTCTTTAGTAATTAAGTTACTTAATGTGCATGGTGCCATTTCAAATAGTGTTTTAAATACTGTTATTAGTGTTTTATATGTTATTCGGCTTTGAATTGGCAGCCAGTGAAGGGATGCTAGAATTGGTGTTATATGTTGATGAGAGTGTGTTTTCGTTATGATCCTAGCTGCTGAGTTTTGTGCGAGTTGCAGTCTTTTGATGTTTTGTTTTGATGTACCTAATAATATAAGGTTCGCAAAGTCAAAGTGGGGGGTTATGGTGGCTTGAATTATACTGATAAAATCTTGTATGTAAACTAGAGGTCTAAGTTGTTTAAGTATTTTAAGTTTGAAATAAATTTTCTTTGTGATGTTTCTGATATGGGTATCAAGAGTGAGATGTTTGTCTATAATAACTCCTAAGTATCTCACTTCATTTTTTATTTTAATTTCTTGGTTTTGTAGTGTTATATGTGTTGGCGGGGTGTAATCTTGGTTTTTGGTGACTATTAGCACTTCGGTTTTTGAATGGTTTATTAGGAGATTGTGGGCATTTAGCCATAATGTTATTTCATTAAAACAATCCGATAGGAGTTGCAACGGTATGTTAGGGATTGTGAATGGGATGTACATCATGATATCATCTGCATATAGATGATAGAGTACACCATATTTTTTAAAGATATTGCACACTGGTTTTATGTATATATTAAATAGCAGAGCTGAAAGCGCTGAGACCTGTGGTAAACCTGTTTCAAATTTATATGATTCAGAAGTTTGATTGCTTATTCTAACATTTTGAGTTCTATTGCTCAGGTAAGAAGTGAACCATTTATGAACTGTAGAGTATATTCCTATGTGTCTTAAGTTGTTAAGCATTATTGAATGGTGAACACTATCGAAAGCGACTGATATGTCGATAAATAAGAGGATGAAGGCTTTTTTGTGGTTGTCTATTCCTCTTAGTAGTGTGTCGGTTAGAACAGTCAGGAGAGTTTCAACTCCATGCTTGGGGCGAAATCCGTATTGTTGGTCGTCAAGAGGGTAGGATGAATCAAGAAATTCTTGTGTCTGTATTTGTACAGTTTTTTCTATGACTTTTGCTAAGAATGGTATACTTGAGATAAGTCGGTAAGATTTTGGGGAGGTTTTGTCAAGTGTATTATTCTTCAGGATTGGTCTGATTTGTACTTGTTTAAGTGTGGGTGGGAGGTAACCTTGGAGTAGTGATAGATTGACCATAGGGAGTATGAAGGATAGAAGAGTTGGTAGTGTGTTTTTTATCCAGATTACTGGGCAAGGGTCGAGATAGGAAGTTGTAGTGTTGAGATTGAGAATAATGTTCTTTAATGATGTTTTGGATAAAGGGTAAAATTCTGGCCATTCATTTAGCATATGGAGAGGTTTGTAGGTAGGTCTAAGGTCATTGGTGAATGTTTTGATTTGTTTTGATAATAATTGGCTAGAGTTTGTGCTGAGATGTCGGTGATTTCCTTGTTAGAATCTTGAGGATTGGTTGTTAGGTTGGTAACTATGGAAAATAGTTCTCTTGGTCTATTATATGATTTTGATAGGATTGTAGCATAATAATTTTTCTTTATCTATGGCATCTTTATAGTGTTTGAGGTGGTTGTAATATATTTCTTTCTCAATGGTAGATTTGGTTTTACGCCATTTACGTTCTAGATTTCTTAGATCTCTTTTCTATCTGCTATTTCTATCGGTGCACGTCGGATTGCTTGGCTACAGCCACGATTTAGAGCAGTGGGTGCCAGATAAGCTGGGAAATATTTTTTGCACAGGAGAAAACCTTTTTTTGGCAAGGACTGACAGGATAAAGCTTCTCAGCTTATACCCAAACTGGCCACTGTCCAGTCCAAGGGACAGCAGCAGCCTTAACAACAAAGGAAGGCTCAGGTTCCAAGAGCTCAACGAGCCCAGCAGTCACAGCTTCCTCAAGGTCTTTGACTCCTTCCTAGAGAACCTAGTCATCCTTTCTCTTGAAATACCAGAGCCTCTCAACATTCCAGGCAGCCTGTGTTACTTTGTCAAGAGGTGGCAACAAATAACATCAGAACATTGGACTCTCTCCATAGTGACAGAGGGGTACAAACTCCACTTCCACAGAATGCCCCCTCTCTCTACTCCGAGAGTTCAGTTCTCAGGCCTGTAGGGGTTTTTCTGGGCTTCCCCTAAGATTATTTGGGGAATTTTCTATTTTGTATTATGGCTGCAATGTCCGCCCCAACATCCATACAGGCCCTTAAACAAATTGCTCATGCCATCATAAAAGCATGGAAACTTTTTTATTTATCTTGTCAGGTCTGTAACATCACAAGCTTTACTTTTGATTTATAAGGTACAATTTCCAATATCAATCCATAGCATCAATACATCTATAACAAGCAAAGCAAAGCACCTGACAAAAAGGTCCTGGAAACAGAAAGAGCCTTACTCCAATGAGATCAGCTAATATCTGTCTATCAGAATTTCTTCTCCATATGTATATTCATTTTCAGGCTCAAATTGCTGATAAATAGATTTCCTTTCTGTTTCTTATTCTCCATTATCTTAAGCAAATCTGTTTCCCAATCTTTTACCCTCTGTTTTCTCTGTAGCATCCTGTCTCTCCATTCTCACTCGCCTTCTGCTAGTCATGCTTCCTGCAGATAAACTGTAGATACTGATGTTCGTCTTCCTTGTTTACGTTCCCCTTTGTTCATTCAAGAGGCCCAGGTGACAGCCTTTTCATTAGCTGTATAGCGTTCAGAGCCTCTCTGGGACAGGATATTAGCTCATTTCATTGCTCAGTCTTGCTGATTTTGCAGTTTCAGTGTGAAAAAGTCAGAGCAAGCTGTTTCTTAGATCTGAGCTATAGATGTTGGCACAGGATGGATTCAACCTGTAACAAAGGTACCTGAAGGGGGGATTCATTTTTCCCCTTCATTCCCCTCTTGAATCCCACTTCAAGTCACTTCTGCTGTCCCCATAGTGTGCCCGTCTGCACTTGGTCATCCGGAACCTCCAGTGGCACTCACTGAAGAGATGGAGATATGACGAGACCAAGTTGCCACATGAGATCTGAATCCCATTAATTCTATACCTAACATAGGGAACACATAGGGAACTTGAAAAGAGAGGAAATCCATATAAGGTTACTTGTTACCTGAATATTGGACCGCTACCAAATGGAACCCCTCTGGAATAAGAGGATGGGCATCAGACAGGTTGCCATTTATATTAGTAACTCTAGGTCTATGGGCTAGGGAAGTATATTCATTGGCCTGATTTTGGGAAGCAAGAATTAGAGTTGTGGTAGACACCTTAGTCAAACACCTTCTACAGAAAGTTAGAATAAATGAAAAAACACAGCAGCTAACTGATAAAGCAATGAGCAGACCAAACAAGGCTTGTAGACAAGTAAGCCATGTAGGCCAGAGCCTAGGCCTCTAAACCAAGAAGCAGCAACATTCCACCATGCTCCAACCTGAATCCCACCCTTGAAATCATCCAGACGTAAATCTCCAGGAACAAGCAGGAATAAGTCCTCACATATGGGTACGTCGGAACCGACGGAGCCCGAGTGGGAAAGCTCCCCAGCTTCCCAGAAAGGAAGCCTTTGGGGCCTCCCACTGCACATGCGCGCTGCCTTCCCGCCTTCCTGACCAGCTCTCCTCAGTTTCTCTTTTTCCGCGGAGCCAGCAGGTCGTGTTCCTGTCACCGCTGAAGAAATTCTTGTTTTAGTTTGTTTCTTTAGACCGCGTACCTGCCTTCCCCATACCGAAACCGGTACCGCCGGTCTCTCTCTTTCTTTCTTTCAAAAAAAAAAAAAAATCGTTATTTTTGCACAACTTGGTGACTTCGGTTAGGCCTCAGGCCTACACAAATTCTCCTCATGGAGAAACCAGCCCCTGGTTTCAAGAAGTGTACCAAGTGTAGTGCTGTTATTTCTGTCACAGACACCCATGACTGGTGTCTTAAATGTTTGGGACCTGACCACTCCATTCCGGACTGCCCATCCTGCTCCCAGATGTCTAAACGTGGTTTGCAGAACCGGGCCAACAAATTCCATGTGCTGTTTGCTTCAGATAATCCAGCATCACAGTCATCCAGGTCTTCCTCTCTGGATGGATCTCAGGTAACCAAACCTTCTTCGGGCAGGTCCTCAAAGAGCAAATCTCCTTCAAAGCATCGAGAGGCTCTCACTTTTGAATCTGAGGATCCTGCCCCAGCCAAACAACCCCGGCGGGAAGCTCTGACTTCCAAAGCTCCATCTATGGGGTTACAGGTTGACATCGATGGCACGGCCTCGACCGATCACCTGTTAGACTGCTCTGGGGTACCGGCCCATACCGGTACCGACATCCAGGCAGCAGTGGCGTCTATGAGCAATACTATTCAGACCATGCAGCAGGCCATTCTGGCTTTCATTAAAGCTGCGACGCCCTCGGTACCGCATCCAGCGGTTCCGGTATCGTTTCCCATATCGGAACCGAGACCATCGTCTTCCAAACGCAGATCGGTTCCGCATGCCGGATCCAGGTTTTCACCCGATACCGATCCCATACCCGGTACGCCCGATGTCGATACCGAACGGTATGCGTATCGTGCGTTGGAAGCAAATAGAGGATACTCTGATTCTTCTGAGGATTTTGACTCCTCTGAGGACTCTGATGAGCTGTCTCTAGTTCTTCCTGAAGACCCTTCTTCCCCAAAGAGGAGAATGTCTCCACCAGAGGATTTGTCCTTTCAAGACTTCATTATAGAACTGGCTAAAGGACCTTCTATTACCACATCCTCTGAAAAAGAACCTAGATCAGGAAACTGGATATTTTAGGATACCCTAAGGTTCCTAAAGAGGCAGTCACCCTGCCTATCCATGAAATCCTTCAAGAACACTTGATGGACTTATGGGAGGCTCCTCTAACGTTGTCTCCTTATTCTCGTACCGGGTCCCTCCTTCTCCTGGTTTTCAAAAGACTCAGCTGCTTCACCATTCCATTGTGGTGAAGTCTGCGCTGAAAAAGATTAAGAGTACCAAAAGGCACTCTTCTACCCCTCCAGGGCGAGAATGTAAGACCCTAGACTCTTTTGGTAGGAAAATCTTCCAGGCTAGTATGCTTATAGCCAGGATTAATTCATACAGTCTGTATATGGGCATGTTTCTCAGGGAACTTGCCCTAAAGGTACAGCATTTTGCCCCCTTTATCCCTGAGGATAAAAAGGAGGAGTTCATTTCTATAGTGAAACAGCTTCTAGATGTTTCTAAGTTCTCCAACAGAGCAGCCTTTGATTCCTTTGAAGGTGCCGGTAGAGCTTCGGGCATTGCCATTGCAGCCCGACGATTTGCTTGGCTCCAGGCCTCTGACCTAGAACCCTGGGTCCTGGATGGCTTACGGAATCTGCCCTGTACAGGTGAGAACTTATTTGGTAAAGACTGGCAAATTAAAGCCACTCAAATGGACGCAGAAAATGCTACCTTAGATAGACTTTCTAAGTCTACCTCTACTCCTGCCAAGAAAAAGTCTTTCAAGAGGCCTTACTACAAGAAGGCCAGATTTTCCACAAATACTGGCCAACAATCTTCTCAGCCTCGCTTTGCTGCTAAACGTCAGCAGCCTAAACAGGCAAGGTCAAAGCCTGCAGTGTCTGCCACTCCTCAGCAGGCTCAACCCCCTCAGGGGTTTTGACTTGCCCCTAGAGAACTTAACCTTTCTGGCTCTAGAACAACCAGAGCCCCTCACCATTCCCAGAAGGTTAGCTCACTTTGCTCCCAGATGGGGGCAAATTACATCAGAGCAATGGACCCTCTCTATCATCAGAGAGGGCTACAAACTTCATTTTTCCAACCTTCCTCCATATACCATGGTGAGGCACTTCAATTCTCCCCCATCTCTCCTGGGCCTGTTGGGTCAGGAAGTCTCTTCTCTCCTTGCCCAAGGGGCAATAGAAGAGGTTCCTCTTCTTCAACAAGGGACAGGATTCTACTTCCCTTATTTTCTAATACCAAAGAAGACAGGGGGATTCAGACCTATCCTAGATCTGAGAGAATTGAACAAATTTCTGTACAAGGAGAAATTCAAAATGCTTTCTCTAGGCATTCTCCTTCCATACCTTCAGAGTCAGGATTGGCTTTGTTCTCTAGATCTCAAGGATGCGTACACACATATACTCATCCACCCATCCCACAGAAAATATCTAAGATTTCTGTTTCAGGGAAAACATTTCCAGTACAGAGTACTTCCCTTCGGTCTAGCCTCTGCTCCAAGAGTGTTCACCAAATGCATGGCAGTTGTTGCCGCATTTCTAAGAGGTCTGGGAATTTTTGTATTCCCATATCTGGACGACTGGCTCATCCGAGCTCCATCTCAGTCAGAGGCCCAGATTTCCCTGGACCGCACAAGGCACATTCTGCAGTATCTGGGACTGGTGGTAAACCTTCCCAAGTCTCAACTTATCCCTACTCAGTCTCTGGAATTCATAGGGGCCCAGTTGGACACCACCACTGCAAGGGCCTACCTACCTCAAGTCCGGGGCCAACGTCTGGTGTGCTTGGCCTCCCAAGCTCAGTCCAGCAGTCACTTGACAGCCAGAGAAATGCTGCGACTTCTGGGCCACATGGCCTCCACGGTACACGTGGTGCCCTACGCTCGTCTTCATATGAGAGCAGCTCAATGGACCTTGGCCACCCAGTGGACTCAAGCATCAGGAGCGCTCTCCGACCAAATACTCACCTCAAAGCGTCTGTTTTGGTCCCTCCAATGGTGGATGTCCACCAAGAATCTGTTGTTGGGGGCCCCCTTCCAACCTTTGTTGCCCCAAGCAACCCTCACAACAGATGCCTCCCAAACAGGGTGGGGAGCCCATCTTCAACACCTCTCCACTCAGGGTGCTTGGTCTCCACAAGAGACCACCCTTCCCATCAACCTCCTGGAACTGCGAGCAATCTTCTTTGCCCTCAGTCTTCCATACCCTCCTTGTCAACCTGACCGTCCTAGTCCATACAGACAATCAGGTGGCCATGTTCTACATAAACAAACAAGGAGGGACAGGCTCTCTGTCGCTTTGCAACGAAGCTCTCAGATTATGGGCCTTCGCCAGAGAGCATCAAATTCATCTTCTGGCAGTGTATCTTCCAGGGGTTCAAAACTCTCGGGCAGACAGACTCAGTCGAGTTCTGCTTCCACACGAATGGTCCTTACATATGGACCAGATACGCAGAATCTTTCAGGAATGGGGAACCCCAGACATAGACCTCTTTGCAAGTCCGTGGAATGCCAAACTTCCCCGGTTCTGTTCCAGGACTCCGTGTCAGAGAGCTCAGGCCAACGACGCCTTTCTCCTACATTGGGGTCAGGAATTCCTATATGCCTTTCCACCCATTCCTTTGATTCCCAAGACTCTGTTCAAACTCCAGAGGGATCCCGGATCGATGATCCTCATAGCTCCATGCTGGCCACGCCAAGTGTGGTTCCCTCTACTTCTGCATCTCTCCCAGGGACCCTCCCTGGACCTGGGAGCTGCGCCAGACCTTCTGTCTCAGGAGGAGGGGACTTTGTGGCACCCAAACCCCAAGTCCCTACACCTCAGAGCTTGGTTACTGAAGGCCTAAGCCTTCATGACTTCAATCTTAAAACACCTCCTCTTTATTAAATACCTCACAGACTCCCCCGAACCCCAGCCACCATGTATGATCAACGCACAATAACTCCATCTCACATGTATATAGTTACCTATTTCAATGTTCCGCACATGTAGATAGTTTCCCCTGTTATCCAAGTTGATTGCTCCTGTTCATTGTAATGACCTGACTCTTGTTTATTGTCGGATACTGTTTGTTTTTATGTAAACCGCGCTGATCGCAAATAGTGCGGTATATAAGAAATGTAAATAAAATAAATAAATAAAATAAATCTTTCTCAACCAGTGAAAGATATCCTTCATGCCTCTAGGAAACCCTCCACGAGGCGTTCCTATGCTTTCAAATGGAAACGTTTTTCCATTTGGTGTGCTCAACAGGGTCTTGACCCTCTAGCACTTCCTTTGAATTCTCTATTAGACTATCTCCTGCATCTTTATAATGCAGGCCTTAAGACAAATTCAGTACGAGTCCATTTGAGTGCTATTGCAGCATCTTTAAAACCTATAAATGGACAACCTGTCTCCTCTCATCCTCTTATTGCAAGGTTCATGAGAGGCCTGACTCTAACTAAACCTCCCTTCCGGCCTCCTCCGGTAGCATGGGATTTGAACCTAGTTCTAGGTCAGCTTATGAAGCCACCTTTTGAACCGTTGGTTTCTACCTCCTTGAAATTTCTTTCCTGGAAGGTCCTTTTCCTTATTGCAGTCACTTCGGCTCGCCGCATCAGTGAACTACAGGCCTTAGTGACTCATCCACCTTATACCAGGTTTCATCATGATAAGGTGGTCCTTAGGACGAATCCCCACTTTATGCCCAAAGTGGTCTCGCCTTTTCATCTTAATCAAGAGGTATATCTACCTGTCTTTTTTCCAGCTCCTCATGCATCCAGTGCAGAGAGGAACCGTCATACTCTAGATTGTAAAAGAGCTCTTGCCTTTTACCTCAACAGGACTCAGCCACATCGAAAGTCTTCCCAGCTTTTCGTGGCTTTTGATCCTTCTCATTTGGGACTTCCAGTCTCTAAACGTACACTTTCCAATTGGATTGCTCAGTGTATTTCCTTTGCTTACCAGAGTAAAAATATTTCTCTGGAAGGCCATGTCACAGCTGACAATGTGAGAGCCATGGCCACTTCTATGGCTCATCTTCACTCTGTATCCATAGATCAGATCTGTCGAGCCGCCACCTGGGCCTCGGTTCATACCTTCACAGCCCATTACTGTTTGGACAAGGACTCCCACCGGGATGCCTTGTTTGGTCAGGCTGTCCTCAAACACCTGTTCCATACTTGAACAACTCCTGCCCACCTTCCCAGGATGGATGCCTGAGATCCATACGAAGATGGCGAACCCTTGGAAGGGGATCTCCCAGGCATCTTAGCTAGGGAGTCCCCATATGTGAGGACTTATTCCTGCTTGTTCCTGGAGATAGCACAGTTACTTACATGTAACAGGTGATCTCTGGGAACAGCAGGAATTAGTCCTCACAACCCACCCACCTCCCCTAGGAATTGTATCTTCTATCTATCTTCCTTTCCTCTCTCTATTGTCTCAGCTATAAACTCGAACTGAGGAGAGCTGGTCAGGAAGGCGGGAAGGCAGCGCGCATGTGCAGTGGGAGGCCCCAAAGGCTTCCTTTCTGGGAAGCTGGGGAGCTTTCCCGCGCGGGCTCCGTCGGTTCCGACGTACCCATATGTGAGGACTAATTCCTGCTGTTCCCAGAGATCACCTGTTACAGGTAAGTAACTGTGCTTTCTGACAAGTGTCTAATTCTGTCCATTGCATTAAGTACAAAAGTTGTATGGTTTGCTATAACTATGCAACAATTTGTTTCATTAATGAATTTACATGCTCCTCCCTCAACTGCTAACAATAGATCTACAGCTCGTCTATTTTGCAGTCATTTGATTGTTTTGCTCAAGGGATTTGGCTAGGAGAGTAATGGAATCAGTGACAGAACGCATTTGGACATGAAGCAAACATTGCAACCTACTGCAATGCTCCTGCCCCCCCGCCCTAGGGCTAAAGGACAGGAGTGGCCTATTGTCCCGTGAGGAATGGATTAAAACTATTCCCTTGGAATGATGGGCGATGTAGTTTTGTTCTCCTTTCTCTCACTGATAAATGTAGTTGCGCCAGAGACGGTAAGGCTTTGCAAGAATATTTTATTCGTGTTGGGGAGATTCCTCCAGCGCATCAAAATTCAGATACATGAACATAAATGGTGCTTTAAATGGTAACAGAAGAAACTCAGGAATATAAGACAACGTAAAGTGAGATCAGCTTTTCTTCTATGGAGCTTAACTCAGCTCTGCCTCAAGAGGTGACTTACATATATTGCAGCCTCATGCAATCACTGTTCCATTCACAGTGTGAATTCAAACTCAGGTGCAAACAATTAGGTTTTCAGAGCACGGCAGCAGAAACTGCCACGTTGTATTCTTTTCATATAAGGTACAGGCAAGCTTTGTTATACTGCTATTTCCTTACAGCATATTGAACAGTCCATGCTATTATCGTCAGAGTTTATCAAAGGTAAGGCATTTTCCACTTGCATAAAATCTTCTGACTGCACAGAACTATTGTCCTCATTCAGCTTTGACTATCTGCCTGCTTTCAATTGTAAGAACTCTTTAAAGTCCTGAAGGAGCAATTCAGCCTGTTCAGTTCCTGACAAACAGTTGTCAGCCAACACTGAGTTTTTCTCCCAGTCAATAATGTTTCCCCCTTCAGCTCTTGGCTTGAATGACTCAGGGTAACAATTGGGATCTTTTAAAACAGCCTTAAATATAGGAGATGGGACTTTACCTTCTCTATCCAGGTTCCTATAGAAACTGCTGTCTTTCTGCCAGGCTCCTCTCCTTTTAGGTAGCTCAAAAGCTTTGCAGCTGTGAGTGCTTCTGGGTCTCTCCGGTCCAAACTGTATCCACGAGGGCTCTGCCTTTTCCCAAGACTCTAAACCAGGGCTTCGTCCACTTCTCGCAGGACTTCCTTTCCAAGCACCTGATAAGATCCTTGCAGGTCCTCTGTTGCTACCAGGCTCAGACGTGCAGCCAAACTGCTTCCTGGTCATCTGCTCATGGCTTTCCTGTTTCTCACAGCTATTCTGCTTCTGCTTCCAGGCCCTCTGCTCACAGGTCCTCTGCTCCTGGGAATTCTGCTTCAAGCTATTCTTTCTCTTCTTGTTCTTCTTGATCCCCTTAATCTCTTTAGCAGCGTCCTTCACCACTTCATAAAGGGATTCTTTTTCAGACACACCCTGTCCAACCCCTGGGTGTGCCCAATCAGCACTGCTCAACTCCTCCCCTGGGCTGATCTTCATTCTCAGCTCACCAGAAGAGGTTTTTTTTTTCCTTTTAGGATTGTAAATCCTGTGTAAATCCTGCTGCATTTCAGGATTTCCTTCAGTCTCCATTTCCTCAGGAGGGCGCTCTTCACCACAATACGTACAGCCATACCTAGTTCAGCAGTAATTGCAGGGGTCTGAAATATAGGAATCCAAGAAGTATAGCTCAAGCCGTATTTTTGTCAGTGGATATGTGGAATTAATATATTCATAAGAAGCCATGAGAAGCAGCAGCATCGGATTTATCATATCAGGGGGAGGTGTCTCTTTTGTATCTGTGGGCGTTTGTGTGATAGTGACTGACATTGAGCGGGATTAACACTGAATAGGCCTCAGCCCTAACCAGAGCACAAGGAAGATGATTCAGGCCTATAGCCTGATACGGAAAATCTGACAATACCAATAGTGGCCTGCAAGGGCTGAGAATCGGGTATTTTTGGTCCAGGTCCAGTTCATTTTATGTCCCCATGCAATTGAAGTATCTTTTCCTCTGCTCAAAGGCAGAGGAAAAGATGGCTAAAGATGTTAAGGGTGGCGAGAAAACTTTCTTCAGGTATATTCGGGAAAGGAAGAAGATCAGAGTTGGAATTGCAGGACTCAGAAGTGCTGGGAAAGGACTCGTGGAAAGTGACATAGAAAAAGCGAAATTGCTAAACAAATACTTCTGCTCTGTTTTTACTAAAGAAAATCTTGGAGATGGACCAGCTGTGACTCCCAAATATAAAAATGGGAATGAAGTAGATACCACACCATTCACAGAAGATGAGGTGTTGGAACAACTTGCTAAACTGAAAGTGGACAAAGCCATGAGACCAGATGGGATACATCCAAGGATACTGAAAGAGCTCAGAGAGGTTCTTGCAGGGCCGTTAAAGGGTGTATTCAACAGATCCTTGGAAACAGCAGAGGTTCCTCAGGACTGGAGAATGGCTGATGTCGTACCTATACACAAAAGTGGTGACAGGGAAGAAGTGTCAACCTACAGACCCGTGAGCCTTACCTTGGTGGTGGGAAAAGTAATGGAGATGCTCCTGAAATAGCGAATAGTGAACTTTCTCAAAACCAACAGGTTGCAAGATCCGAGGCAACATGGTTTTACTGAAGGACAGTCTTGTCAGACAAATCTGATTGAGTTCTTTGACTGGGTGACCAAGGAACTAGATCAGGGGCATGCGATGGATGTCATCTACCTGGATTTCAGCAAAGCCTTTGATACTGTTCCTCATAGGAGGCTTGTCAATAAACTCAGTAGCTTGGTGATGGGTCCCAAGATGGTAAACTGGATTAGAAATTGGCTGACTGACAGACGACAGAAGGTAGTGGTACATGGAGCTCACTCGGATGAAAGGAAGGTGATTAGCGGGGTGCCCCAGGGTTCGGTCCTGGGCCCGGCACTGTTCAATGTATTTGTGAGCGATATTGCTGAAGGACTGAATGGAAAAGTCTGTCTTTTTGCAGATAACACAAAAATTTGCAACAGAGTGGAGTCCCCTGAGGGAGTGGATAACATGAGGAAAGATCTACAAAAGCTGGAAGAATGGTCTAATGCTTGGCAATTGCGATTTAATGCGAAAAAGTGCAGTGTCATGCACTTAGGTAGCAGAAATCCAAGGGAAATGTACACGATAGGGGGCGAGAGGTTGGTGTGCATGGTTCAGGAGAAAGACCTTGGTGTGATTATCTCTGATGATCTCAAGGTGGCAAAACAGTGCGACAAGGCGGTGGCAAAAGCCAGGAGGATATTGGGCTGCATACAAAGAGGGATTACCAGCAAAAAGGAGGAGATACTTATGCCACTGTACAGGTCACTGGTGAGGCCTCACTTGGAATACTGTGTTCAGTTTTGGAGACCATATTTTGCAAAAGATGTAAAAAGACTGGAAACTGTTCAGAGGAAGGCGACCAAAATGATTTGGAGCCTGTGTAGGAAACCTTATGAGAAGAGACTTGAAGACCTAAATATGTACACTTTGGAGGAGAGGAGGGATAGGGGAGATATGATTCAGACCTTTAAATACTTAAGAGGAACGATGAACAAACAAACCTCTTCCAAAGACGGGGAAGCTGCAAAACTAGAGGGCATAACATGAAGCTACAAGATGGAAAATTGAAAGGCAATGTCAGGAAATATTTTTTCACTGAAAGGGTGGTGGATGCTTCGAATGCTCTCCCGATGGAAGTGGTGGGGGCAAACACGGTGACGGAATTCAAAACAGCATGGGACAAGCACAGAGGATCCCTTTACAGCAACAGGATAAAAACAAAATAAACTGAACCATCTAACTTCTCAACAAATAGGGGTGTCCTATATGGCATGGTGGGTCCACCCCTAGACAGAGACATGGGGAGGGGTGGCTTGCACAGAGCGACAGGTGCACCTACTCTTGCCGTATTGCTGGGCAGACTGGATGGACCTTGCTGGTCTTTATCTGCCGTCATTTACTATGTTACTATTTAAGTGTGCCTTATGATTGATTGATCATTACGGGGAAATAACAGGAGGAATAAGGGGTACAAGTTCTGCGTCCAGGTGTCTGGACTGCTGAACCATTTTTATAAATAGGACGCACTGTGTATGTGTTGTACCAATAAGCAGGGGTAACATTCAAAGATGCATTAGTGATAACAAACCAATTGTCCAAGCTATAAGGAGCTGAGAAGCTATAAGGAATTATGGACCTGGGGGAAACAGTATATCGCTGTTGTGCAGGATGGTAGGTGATATTACACTTCAGTGAAGGGCGTGAGTCAGAATGGACTAGCCCCCCCATTACCAATACAATATGGATATATCAAATGAGAAGGGGCATAGACTTGGACTGGGACCGGGTCAGATAAATTGAAATGCTCCCAAGATATGGGAGCAGAGGGGGCCCAGCATGGAGTAGTGTAGTATTCGGTAGGGTCCTGGCAAGCCAAGTTCCCCGAGTACTCCACTGGTTGTACTGGTACTATATTGACTGGTGCATACCCAACTCCCTTTGGTAGTGGGGTGCATATAATACAGTCCGAGATATTAATTTATTGGACAACCTCAAGAACTGTGGATTTCCAAAGATTAGGTCCTGGTATGGACCTTCGGGATCGTAAAGGACTACCCTGGGAAATATTAAAGGAGCTATTGAAAGAACTATTCAGTTTCTGTGTAGAGAGATTTTAAGGAGTAGGTTGAGGAATATATATGTATGGAAGGAAAAGAACTAGAAGTGATCCTACCAATGCTCCACAAAGAATTGCCCATACCATGAAAGGGGAGAGATTCAATGGGGACTGGTGGGCCTTATGCATTATAAAAGCAATCTAAAAAGCAGCAATACTAAGCAAAGTACAACAAATATGATTACTAACAGAATGAAAATTACAGGAGGCGGATCTAACACAGAGGGACTGACAGGAGATAAATAGGCTTCAGATAGTATACACGTTAATCAGTTATACTAATATCTGAAACAGGCACTAGGTAAATGTCTTTACAGCTTGTAACAGTGTGTGGTCCAGAGTAGATAGGATGGTACCACTTGTCCCTCACCTGGATCCGGCGGTAGACAAGATCACACAATTCAAAAGCATATGGGACTAACGGTGTTGGTGGTATGCGGGAAGCCAACTTCTGTTGAATTAAGGATACACTGGTCTGAAGTCATGTAAGATAAGCAGAAAACAAGTCGGGCAAATTTTGGGTACCTGACTTCATAAATGGGCACATACTCCTTCTTCCAGTTATGATTTCATGAGGAGATAGACCTAACCGCTTGATAGAATTATTCCTCAATAGATACAGACAAAGAGGTAATGCTTGCAGCCAGGTCTGGCCACTCCCAATCATTAACTTTCTTAACTGTATTTTAATAAGACCATTGCACCTTTCTACAAGGCCATTTGAGGTTGGAGAATAGTCAGCAACATAGCGCCATCTAATGGGCAATTTTTCAGAAAATTCTTTGACCAATTCATTTTTAAAATGGGACCCATTATCTGATAAGATTTGGGCAGGGATCCCATACCGGGGAATTATATGTTCCATTAATAAATCATCTACAAACTGGACAAGCGAAACTGAACCAGGCAGCTGGCGTTTGAAAGGAGCTAGATCTTTGTCTAAACATCGAGTGAAAATTGAGGGACTATCTGTGTATCCCTGAGGTAATCTAGTCCACTGAAAATGTTGTCCATTATATTGAAATGCCAGCAATGGCCTACTATTGGGATGGACTGGGACCCCAAAAAATGCATTTGATAAATCTAAGACAGTACTATATTTCCTTGGTGGGTTTTGCTGTAACAATGTAGCTGGGTTAGCTACAAGAGGGAACTCTGCTTCCACCACTGAATTAAGACCTCTCAAATCATGGACCACTCTCCACTTACCATTGGGCTTTTTAATAGGAAACAGGGGTGTATTAAATTGAGACGTGCTGGGTTCTATAATACCAATTTGCAATAACATATCAATCTCCTCACTTGCTCCTAATACATCTTCTGGCTGTAGTAGATATTGAGCAACCTTTGGACCCTGATAATTTTCTTTTAATGTAATTTGGACAGGTGATGCAGTCCTTATTAGGCCAAAAGTTTTCTGGGGTAGCCCAAACTTCAGGTGTGATATTAGCAAAATTTGTCTGACTCTCTGTCTGCAGGGGCAAAACAGATGGTGTGCTGATAAAGGTCATCTGTACCTCAAAGGCGGATAGTAGATCCCGTCCCTTCAAATTAACTGGACAGTGTGGGGCATACACTAGGGGTTTACAGATACGTCGCCCCATGAGTTCTACCTCGATGGGTACTGTCATTTTGGTGATAATTGGGTCTCCATTAAACCCTGTTGTCACAGTAGTTTGATGAGAGAGGTGTACGCCTGGGGTTAGGGAATTCAGTACTGATGTTGTGGCTCCGGAATCCAATATCATCTGCACTTTATACCCATTTAGATGGACTTCAGTTATCGGCTCACGCTCATTGAGCATGGCCCGCATCACCATAGAGAATCATTGTGGTCCCCTTTGAGGAGGCTACCACTGGGGAAACCTGCTCTGTGGACCCTGGTAGGCATTGGGTGGCCCTTGTAGTTTTGCTGATCCTCGGGCTTGGGGGGCTTTGGCATTCTCGCTGAAGATGTCCCCTTCTGCCACAGTTCCAGCAACTAAAGGCGCTTCTCTGAAAACGCTGTGACTGAGGTGGTCCTGACCGTCCCCCTTTCCAAGTACCCCCCACTGTTGGTCTTGTCTGGTTCCAAGCCTGAGCATATAAACCAAAATTCTCCCAGGGCTCTTCTTCAATGTCATACTGTTCCAAATCTCTAATAATTTCATTTTTCTGTTTTATAATGGCCCTAAGTTTTTGCTTTTCTGCCTCATGCTGCTTTTCTGTTTTATTTAAACTTTGTTTTTTTTCCTTCTCATCGTCCTTTTCCTTGTCCTTCTCTTTAACCTTACTTTTATCAAAATCCTCCTGCAACTCTCTTAGTTGTAATCCCATTAATTTTGTCTGCAAACTTTTCATATCCTTCCCAGGTTTTATCTGTTCTTCTTCAGCTAATTTTACAAAATGGTGTATATGTGACTGCTGTCTTGCCCAGGACTCCTCTTCTAACCCCACAATCATGCCAAGTCTTGATTGAACTGATTTAGGCAAAGTATTGCAAAATAGGGGCAGGAAACCTGGGTCAGAATAAACCATCCCAGTCTGGGTTTCCCACAAATCTTGAAATCTGCAATATATGCACTAATATCTTCTCCTATCTTAAAACGCATTTTCAGTAGTGGCCCTAAATTCTTCTGGGTGGGGTATAGTTCTTTTATAGAATTCCAAACCCTGGGTCAGTGCTCATTTAAACTCAGACCCATCATATCGTGTTTCTGCTACAGTAACTTGGGGTAAATTAGGTCTGGCAAAAACTTGATTTGTTGCATGAGTTCCCAGGAATATTGCTAAGAATGCTTTAACATCCCCTAGCCCTAAAGTATACCCTGCCGTAACCCGCTCAAACTTTTGAATCCAGGAAGCCCTCCCTCTACTAAGAGGAGGTAAGGCACTAGCTATGTTATCCATATCAGTAAATTTCCAAGGGACATATCGAATAGTTCCTCCTCTTGAATGCAAGAGGGGCAAGCACAGTTTTTCTTCATATTTTTCCCATATTTCTAATCCTGTCTTCATGTAACCTAAATCCCATTGTGGGTCTCCTGCTCCCTCATGAATGCAAAGTCTAGCAGTATTCAAATGTGCAGTGTCAAGTGCTCCCTCCGGGGGCCATTGCAACATTTGCGGCTGGTTCTCTAACGTCCAGCCATACATATTGTCATTCCATCGATCGATGAAGTAACGATTTGCCTCACCCTCAGCTACTGTTTCCTTAGGCATTAGTGAGGTTCCAGCCTGACTGTTATTTCTTGCAATCCCAATGTGCTTTGTATTACTTTCCTTGTTTTCACAGCTGGATCTCAAAGAGGTCAGTCTTTCTTGAGCTGCGTTTAATTTATCCCATTCCTCTTTCATCCTATCTGCCTCTTTTCTGTTATGCTGTTCCCACTCCACCAGTTCTGACTTCCGCTCCTCCCAATCTTTAATTCGTGACTCTTCTAATTTCTTTTGTTCTTGTTCTTTATATTTCTCCTGTTCTTCCTTCTCCCTAACTTTCTTTCTCTTTCCACTCAGCCTGCTGATTTTCTAGGCTTATTCTAAATTGTTCCTCTTGTTCTTGACGAGTCCTTTTCCATTTCTCTGTACTGGCTTCTAACTCTGCTTTCCATTGTGCTAATTTGTTCTCACAAATTGGCTGCTTACAATATTCTAATTTAACTGTCCCTGATATTTCTGCCCATTATTCTGTCTCTTTCCCTATATCCTCACACGCTGCCCTCATCTCAGGATCTTCTATCACTCCTGGGGGCATTTGGTTATAATAGGATATAGTCCTGTTTCTCCCAGATTATGTGTGGGGTTATAAGGAGGGGGCTCCTCACCACATTCTTTTGCTACCTCCATCCATAATGTAACATGTTGTAAGTGTTCCACTAATTTCTGTCCTGTTTTGTCCTTCTCTATCTTAGTTTGCAAGTCATGTAGCAAACGTGGGTCTATGGTACCGCTTGCTGACCAGGCAAAAGTGGAGTCTCGTAGTGCCCAGTTACGCCACTTCTTGCAGAACTGTTCTGAAGTTTTAGCAGCAAGTGGATATCTCTTACTAACTTTCTGTAATGCAGTCTGCTCTTGTACATCCACTTTTCTAGTGTCAGAATCAGTTTCTTTTGTCTTTTTCTTAAACATCCTAACTAGTCTGTAATATCCTATCTCCAGGAACAAGCAGGAATGTAGTCATCACATATGGATATCGTCGGTACTGACCGAGCCTGCATGGGAATGCTCCCCAGCGTCCAATTAGAAAGCTTTTGGGAGCATTCCACAGTGCCTGTGTACTGCCTTCCCGCCTTTTCCAACTGCCTCTCTCCAGTTTCTTGTTTTCCGCGGAGCCAGCAGGTCGTGTTCCTGCCACCGCAGAAAATTTACTTCCTTTTTTGTGGTCGCGTCTGCCTTCCTCGACGCTTTACCGGTACCGCCGGGTTTTCTTTATATCTTTCTTTCTTTTCTTTAAAAAAATAATAAATCCTTAGTACTTTCCCATTTTTTCCAGGTGCACGCGCCATTTTGGGCCTTAGGCCCAAGATTTTTTCCATAATGGAAAAACCCTCCTCGGGTTTTAAAAAGTGCACCAAGTGTGGCGGTACCATCTCTGTTACCGACACCCATGAGTGGTGTCTGAAATGTTTAGGTCCTAACCATTCTATCTCGGAGTGTATGGCCTGTGCCATGATGTCCAAGAGAGGTCGACAGAACCGAGCCGCCAAGCTCAGTACCCTGTTTCCCTCTGATGCAGCTTCGGTGGCATTGACGTCTTCCAGGGCTTTGTCTTCCTCCCGTGGATCTCAGGTAACTAAACATAAGTCCAGCCGGTCTTCAAAGGGGTATATCTCCTTCTAAGCATCGAGATGCCTCTGGCGTTGCCCTTGAGGATTCTGTACCGGCATAATTGCCCCGGCGGGAGACTTCGACTTCCAAAGCATTATTGGGGTTCCAGGATGTTCTCGAGGCCTCGGCAGAACTACTGGTGCCATGCTCTGGGGTACCGGCTGTCTTCTCCGGTACCGACATCCAGGCATTGGCAGCGTCGATAGACCAGAGAGTCCTGGCTATTGAGCGTAGTCTGGCGGCTCTCCTTGCGGCATCAACGCCCTCTGAACCACATCAGACTTTTCAACCGGCACCGACTCCGGTACCGGCACCAATATCGGTACCGGTAGCATCGACATCGACATCGGTGTCCGCATTGCCAGCACCCAGTCATCCGATGCCTTCCGGTACCGATTACTCCCGGTACCGACTTCGGTCGGTACGGGTATCGGGCTCTTCAAGAGCATCCTGATAGAAGGTACTTCGAGTCCTCAGAGGAATCTGAGGATTCTGACAGTTCTGTCGATATGGGAATACTTCTCCCAGAGGAGCCTTCCTTCCCTAAACGTAGGATGTCTCCTCCAGAGGACATTTCCTTTCAGGATTTCATCAGGGAGGTGGCTCAAGGTCTGTCCATTACTGTGGCACCTGAAACAGAGCCCAGAGCAAAGGAGTTGGAAGTTTTACAATATCCTAAGACTCCTAAGGAGGCAGCTACCTTGCCCATCCATGAGATCTTGCATGATCTCATGTTAAGAATGTGGGAGACACCTCTTACCACCTCTCCTCATTCTTGTAGACTGGATACTCTGTATCGAGTCCCTCCTTGTCCTGGTTTCCAGAAAACTCAGCTTCCTCACCACTCTATTGTAGTGGAATCAGCTATGAGGAGGATCAAGAGTGCAAAGAGGCATGCCTCTAATCCTCCAGGACGTGAGTGCAGAACTTTGGATGCTTTTGGATGTTGTGTCTTCCATGCTTTCTGCCAGGATCAGTTCCTATAGTCTATATATGGGAATGTTCCTGAAGGAAGTCACAGGTGATTTAGAGGCTTTGAGTCCTTTGCTTCCAGAGGATAGAAGATAGGATTTTCTCACGTTGGTCAAACATGCCCAAGATGTTTCTAAATTTGTCAACCGTTCAACATTTGACTGTTTTGAGTGCATAAGCAGAACCTCTGCCATTGCCATAGGTGCACATAGAATTGCTTGGCTCCAGGCATCTGATCTGGAGCTCTGGGTACAAGATAAACTGGGAAATATTCATTGTACTGGTGAGAACCTGTTTGGTAAAGATTGGCAGGAAAAGGCCAATGAATTGGATGCTGACTACTCCACCTTGGATAGATTGTCCAAGTCCACAGCTGATCCTGCAAGAAAGAAATCTTTTAAGAAACCATTCTTTTCTAAAAAGAAAAAGTATTGTCCTGCTTATTCTCAGCAGGGACGTTCTGCAGGTCAGCTTGTCAGGAAAGGTCAGCAACCACCCAAACAAAGAAAAGCAAAGACTGCTAAGCCTCAGCCGTCCCAGCAGTCTCAGCCTCCACAAGGCCTTTGACTTTCAGCTGGAGAACATAGCCTTCCTGACTCTCATTGGACCAGAGCCTTCCACCATTCCAGGAAGGTTGTATCACTTTGCCCCCAGATGGGGGCAAATAACAGCAGAGCATTGGACATTCTCCAACATAAAAGAGGGGTACAAGCTTCATTTTTCAAGCATGCCCCCTCCCACAATGATAAGGCAGTTCAATTCTCCGACCTCTCTCATCAACCTGTTAGGTCAGAAGGTCAATATGCTTCTTGCCCAAGGGGCAATAGAAGAAGTACCCATCCATTAGCAGGGTACGGGGTTTTACTCCCCCTATTTCCTTATCCCAAAGAAAACAGGGGGATACAGACCTATCTTGGACCTCAGGGAATTGAACAAATTCCTTTTCAAAGAGAAATTCAAGATGATTTCTCTTGGAACTCTGCTGCCATACCTTCAGAGTCAGGATTGGCTTTCTTCTCTAGATCTCAAGGATGCGTACACCCATGTTCTCATCCATCCAACTCACAAAGTTCCTTCGGTTCCTTTTTCAAGAAAAGCACTACCAATACAGGGTGCTTCCATTCGGCCTGGTCTCAGCACCTAGGGTGTTCACGAAATGCATAGCTGTGGTAGCAGCATTTCTCCGCACTCTAGGGATATTCGTCTTCCCCTACTTAGACGACTGGCTCATTCGAGCCCCAACAGAGTCAGAGGCCAGGACTTCTCTATCCTGCACAATGCATATCCTTCAGTTCTCCAGGACCAAGCAGGAAGTCAGTCCTCACATATGGGTGTCATCGGTGCCGATGAAGCCCCAGTGGAGCATTTCCCCAGCTTTCCATGAAAGCCTTTGGAAATGCTGGCACACATGCGCAGTTCCCTTCCCGCCTAAAGGTGCCATCTTACCTCAGTCTCTTTTTTTCCGAGAAGCCCATCGGACTTGTGTCCTGTTCTCCCGGATAAAAGTGATTTTTTTCTTCGGCGATTTTCGCTCTTTTTCTCCGGTTCGACGCCGGTTCCCCTCCCGCCGGGTTCGGTACCCTGGTATCGAGCCTGTTTTCTTCATTTTTCGGTTTTTGCCCTTCGTGGCTGGCGTTAGCGCCCTTTTTTTCATTTTTCACTGGAAGGGCGGTCTTTTGACCTCGCTGGGGCTATTTTTTTCCCGATGGCTTCCAGTGGTTTCAAAAAATGTGATCGGTGTAAGATGATTATGTCTCTCACCGACACACACGACTGCTGCCTTCAGTGCTTCGGCCCTGACCACGACCCAAAGTCGTGTGGACCGTGTGGGAAAATGTCTTCCAAGGCACTAAAGAGTCGACAGCATCAAAAGGAAAGGTTTTTCTCGGACTCTGCCTCCGGCCGGGCCCGGAACTCGTCTAAGGCCTCGACATCTCGGGATTCTGATCCCGAGCGCCGTTGAAGCTCCTCGGACAGGGGGTCCCCCAACCGGGAACGTAAGAAAAAGAAGCGGCTCGTGAGGGCGTCGGAGGAGGAGGTCCCTGGTCCCTCGAGGGCCAGGTCTAAGACCCCCGACCGCCATCCCAGGCCCCTGGACCAAGAGAAGCCTGCCAAAGTTCCTCGCGTGGAGCCGGAGTCTGCTGGACATGTAATTTATTTATTTTATTTACATTCTCTTATATACCGTGCTATTCTGCATCAGTGCGGTTTACATTGAACAAACTGAAATTACATTGAACAGGACATTATAACTTGGAGATAACTATTTTACAGGGAACATGGGCTATGGAGGGTTAAGTGGCCCCGTAAGCCGCCGTAGTCCTCGTGGACTCCTCCCAGAGAGCCGACGTCGGGCCCGGCGCCGCCGGGGCTCGAGTCGGTGGCTGCTACGTCTCCCGAGCTGAGTCTCAGGATGACAGCCTTGGAGTGCAGACTGTCTGCCTTCATGGAGCAGCAGCGGGCACTGATGGCCAGCCTGCCTGGTGCATCTGCCCCGACCACCGAGACGTCGACTTCGAAGTCAACCCCGGAGACCGAGCCAATACTCGAGACCCTCGTGTCTCAAAGTCGTACTCGGTCAAGGTCTCCCTCGACCTCCCGTTCGGGACCGAGGGTGTTGACACCGGTGCCCCCGGCATCGGGGCGGGTGCCTCGGGGCCCCGCGGGGTCGGACCCTGATTCCTCCTCGGACGAGTCCGCCTGGGAGATGGAGGACAAGGAGTCTCCCGATACTTTTAAGACTCTGTGCGTCCCGTCGGACTCACCGCAGTCTGATCCCCGGAGGACACTAGGTTCTCGGAGTTCGTCCGGGATATGGCCGCTGCCTTGGCTATCCCTGCCGATCCCGAGGAAGAGCCTCGAGCTGAGGAGCTCGATGCTCTGCAGTACGACTCTCCTCCAAAGGAGGCCTTTACTATCCCGGTTCCTCCGATGCTGGAACGGCTCCTCTTCCGGAAGTGGGAGGCCCCGGCCTCGGCGCCGGTTCTGAGCAAGCGAGTCAATTCCATTTATCGACTCCGCAAAAGCCCTGGTTTCCAGAAAGCACAACTACCACACCATTCCATGGTTGTGGAATCGGCCATGCATCGTCTGAAGAGCCAGAAGATGCACTCTGCGGTGCCCCCCGGCAGGGAGGCACGCAACCTTGATGGCGTCGGTAGGAAGTGCTTCCAGGGGTCGATGCTTGCTTGCCGTGTCCAGTCTTACCAGCTGTACATGGGCATGTACTTGCGGGACCTGGCCAAAGAACTGGCCGGCTTCTCTACTGGTCTCTCCGGGGAACCCTTGCAGAGATTTCAGACCTTGTCCTCGGGGATTCGGGAATGCTCGAAGTTCATTTCCCGCGCCGCCTACGATGGCTTCAAGGCTTCGGCCCGAGTAGCGGCTGCCAGCATCGCGGCTCGATGCCAGGCGTGGCTGCAGTCATCGGACCTCGAGCCATGGGTTCAGGACAAGTTGGTCGATGTCCCCTGCCGAGGTGAGAACCATTTTGGCAAACCCGTGACCGAGAAGGCCGCTCAGCTCGAGACAGAGCACCTTACCCGGACATGGCTGTCGAGGAAGACCTCTGCCCCTTCACATAAGAAGAAGGGCTCGGGTAAAAAGCCCTTTTACCCGAGGAAGGGCACTGCCTACAAACAGTACCCTCAATATCAGGCTGCCCAACCTGCCCCCCAGGGTCAGCAAGCCAAGGGCCAGGGTAATGGGCCCCGTAGGCAGAAGACCCCCAAGCCTCAGGCCCCTGCTACCACTCAGCAGGGTGGGGGTTTTTGACTCCTTGAGCGTAGCCTCTCCTCTACTGCTCTCCCCACCCTGCACAGGAGGTCGCCTTGCCCTCTTTGCCCACCAGTGGCCCCTTATCACTGGGGACAGTTGGGTGCTGGACATAGTTAAAAATGGCTATGCCCTCCATTTTCACCAACTGCCACCACCATATTTTCCAGGGGAGCCTCCAAGGCCTCCCCTGCACACAGATCTCCTGCTACAAGAGCTTCATGGTCTGTTGGTGGACAGGGCGGTGGAGCCTGTGCCTCCCCATTTGCAAGGTCACGGATTCTACTCCAGGTATTTCCTGATACCCAAAAGAACCGGTGGCCTTCGACCCATTCTGGACTTCAGAAACCTGAACAAGTTCCTAGTGAAAGAAAAGTTCAAAATGCTTACTCTTGGAACACTTCTGCCCTACCTCCAGCAGGGAGATTGGCTATGCTCCTTAGATCTAAAGGATGCGTACACTCACATCCTCATTCATCCAGACCACAGAAAGTACCTCAGGTTCATTGTGGGAGGAAACCATTATCAGTACAGAGTACTGCCTTTTGGCCTGTCCTCCGCTCCCAGGGTCTTTACCAAGTGCCTGGCAGTGGTTGCGGCCTACCTGAGAAATCAAGGCATCTTTGTCTTTCCCTATCTGGACGACTGGCTCATCAGGGGTCAGACGTCCCTGGAGGCCAGACAAGCCACCCTCAACACCATTGCTCTGCTCCAAAGGGTGGGCTTTGTCATAAACTTCGCAAAGTCCACTTTGCTCCCCTCCCAGAACTTGGAGTTCATAGGGACAAGGTTGGATTCTCAACTGGCAAAGGCATTCTTGCCAGAAGACAGGGTTCAAAGACTGATGGACGTGGCAAAGCAGTTTCTGAACAGGTCCCTGGTCTCCGCCAGACTCTGCCTCAGGCTTCTGGGTCACATGGCTTCGACAGTACATGTGACTCCCAATGCCAGGCTCCATATGAGGCCTGCACAGTGGTGCCTTCGTACTCAGTGGTCTCCAGCCATAGGCCACTTACGAGACAGGATAAAGGTGTCCAAACACCTTTTGGCCTCCCTCAGCTGGTGGCTACATCCACCCAATCTACTCAGGGGAATGCCCTTCCAAATGCCAGAATACTCAGTGGTCCTCACCACCGACGCCTCTCTGAAGGGCTGGGGTGCTCATTGTCTGGACAAGTGCACCCAAGGCCTCTGGTCTCCCTGGGAGGCAGCCCAACAGATCAATCTGCTGGAACTTCGAGCTATCCGCTTGGCTCTCAGAGTTTTTTCTCCAACCTTGGCTCATCGCTCAGTCTTGATTCAAACAGACAACCAGGTGGCCATGTTTTATGTGAACAAGCAGGGCGGCACTGGGCCCCAGATCCTTTGTCGAGAAACTCAGGACCTTTGTTCCTTTGCCCTGAAGCACCACATGCTTCTCAAGGCGGTGTACCTCCCAGGCCAGGAGAACTGCCTGGCCGACCGGTTGAGCAGGATTCTGCAGCCCCACAAGTGGCAGCTGCATCCCTTGGTAGTTCAAAAGATCTTCCTGAAGTGGGGTCTCCCTTGGATAGATCTTTTTGCCAGTCCACTAAACAAGCAGCTACCCAAGTTCTGCTCCAGGCAACCACATCCTTTGAGGATCGCACCAGATGCTTTTCTGATGTCCTGGTCTCAGGGCCTCCTGTATGCGTTTCCTCCCACGCCCTTGGTGGCCCGAACTCTGTTCAGGATTCTTCGGGACAAGGCCCCAGTCCTGCTGGTAGCTCCCAGATGGCCGAGACAGCCTTGGTTTCCTCTTCTGCTTCAACTGGCGGTGGATCCCCCACTGTCTCTGGGGTTGCAACCCGACCTGCTCTCTCAGGAGCAGGGTTCCTTACTACACCCCAATCTCAAGACTCTCAATTTGATGGCCTGGAGGTTGCAAGGGTAGTCTTGACTCCCTGGGGCCTGCCTCAGGAAGTTGAGGAGGTTGTCCTTGCCTCTAGAAAACAGTCCACTAGGAAAGCCTATGCTCTCAAATGGAAGAGGTTTTCTGTGTGGTGTCAGCTACGTACAGAGGATCCTTTCTCCTGTACTGTGCCAGTAGTGCTTCAGTACTTACTGCACTTATCAAATCAGGGATTTAAGTCCAATTCTGTTCAGGTCCACCTCTCAGCTTTAGCAGCTCACCACTCACTGGTGGAGGGACATTCTTTGTCAGGTCACCCCTTGGTGTCCCGCTTTCTCAGGGGCTTGCTTTTGCTCAAGCCCCCCATCCGTCCTCCTGCTCCTGAGTGGGAGCTGAATGTGGTCTTGCAGCAACTGACTCGCCCACCCTTTGAGCCGATGGCTACTTGTCCACTGCGCTTCCTCTCCTGGAAGACACTCTTCCTAATAGCCCTTACCTCGGCTAGGCGAGTGAGTGAGCTTCAGGCCCTGGTCTGTGATAGGCTTTACACCAGGATTTATAGGAACAGGGTAGTCCTCAGGACTCATCCCAAGTTCCTCCCTAAGGTTGTCTCCTCTTTCCACCTCAATCAGGAGGTGGTTCTTCCAACATTCTTCCCTAGGCCTCATGCAAGCCAGGCTGAAGCACTCCTGCATACCCTGGACTGTAGGAGGGCCTTATCCTTCTACCTTGACTGTACGCAGGGGCATAGAAGGGCTACTCAGCTCTTTGTATCCTTTGACCCCAATAAGTTGGGGTTGGCTGTGTCCAAGCATACCTTGTCCATCTGGGTGGCTGGCTGTATCACCTGGGCTTACAAGGTGGCTGACCTTCCTTTTGCAGGGTAGGGTCACGGCCCATCGTGTCAGGGCAATGACTGCCTCAGTGGCTCATCTCCACTCTGTGCCCTTGGTGTAGACATCTGCAGGGCTGCAACTTGGTCTTCAAGCCAGACGTTTGCAGCCCAGTACTGTCTGGAGAGGGAGTCCCGTAGGAACAGTGCTTTTGGCCAAGCAGTACTCCGGAATCTCTTTGAGGTTTAGGCAACTCCTGCCCTCCTGCCCTCTGTTGGGCTACCGGTGGAGGTTGTGTCCTTGAAAAGCCTTTCTTTGCTGCTGGGACTAGAGGGAGTTCTCTTGTTCAGCCTGGGTTCCTCGGTAGCCCGGAGCTAGGGAGTCACCCATATGTGAGGACTGACTTCCTGCTTGGTCCTGGAGAAAGAGTAGTTACTCACCTGTAACAGGTGTTCTCCAGGAGCAGCAGGAATCAGTCCTCACAACCCTCCCTCCTCCCCTTGGAGTTGCAGTTGTACATAGTTTGTGTTTTTACATTTTTGTGTGCTCTTCTTAGCTATGTCATTTGACTGAGGTAAGATGGCACCTTTAGGCGAGAAGGGGTATAAAAGAGGGGTACAAGCTTCATTTTCTCTGCATGCCCCCTACCACAATGATAAGACAGTTCAATTCTCAGACCTCTCTCAATGACTGATTAGGTCAAGAGGTCACTATGCTCCTTGCTCAAGGGGCAATAGAAGAGGTACCTATTCCCCAACAGGGTACAGGGTTTTACTCCCCCTATTTCCTTATTCCAAAGAAAACAGGAGGACACAGACCCATTCTAGACCTCAGAGAATTGAACAAATTCCTCTTCAGAGAGAAGTTCAAAATGATTTCTCTAGGAACTCTGCTGCCATACCTTCAGAGTCAGGATTGGCTTTGTTCTCTAGATCTCAAGGATGCGTACACTCATGTTCTCATCCATCCAACTCACCGAAGGTTCCTTCGATTCCTGGTTCAAGGGAAGCACCACCAATACAGGGTTCTTCCTTTTTGCCTGGCCTCTGCACCAAGAGTGTTCACAAAATGCATGGCTGTGGTCGCAGCATTTCTCCGCACCTTGGGAATATTTGTCTTCCCTTACTTAGACGACTGGCTCATTCGAGCCCCTTCAGAGCTAGAGGCCAGGGTTGCTCTGTCTCGAACAATGAGCATCCTTCAGTATTTGGGAGTTGACATAAACTTCCCAAAGTCCAACCTTGCTCCCACTCAATCCCTAGAGTTTATAGGAGCTCTGCTGGATACCAGACAGACAAGGGCCTTCCTTCCACAGCCCCGCTGCCTTCGCATTGTGCAGTTAGCTTCCCAAGCAGTGCTAAAACGTCATCTCACTGCTCGGGAAATGTTACAGTTGCTAGGCCACATGGCATCCACCGTGCATGTGGTTCCTTATGCTCGCCTCCATATAAGGGGAACCCAGTGGACCTTATCCACTCAGTGGACTCAGGCGTCAGGTTGCCTGTCAGACAAAATAGCAAACTCAGATCGCCTTATTTTGTCCCTCCAATGGTGGCAGTCCCCCAAAAACCTTTTGGTGGGGTCTCCTTTTCAGCAACCCCCACCCCAAGTCACTCTAACAACAGATGCTTCACAGGTGGGTTGGGGAGCCCACCTGCAAGGGCTCTCTACCCAGGGTACCTGGACTCCACAGGAGGCCTATCTCCATATTAATCTCCTGGAGCTCAGAGCAATCTTCCTTGCTCTTCGAGTATTTCACACCCAGCTCAGCTACAAGACACAGTCCTAGTTCAAACGGACAATCAAGTAGCCATGTTCTATGTGAACAGGCTCTCTGTCGCTCTGCAACGAAGCTTTGCAACTATGGGCCCTCACCAGAGAGCATCAGATTCATCTCCTTGTGGTGTATCTTCCAGGGATTCAAAACTCTTGGGCAGATAGACTCAGTCGAGTTCTGCTTCCACACGAATGGTCTCTCCATGCAGACCATTTGGCTAAAAATTTTCAAATTTGGGGAACCCCGGACATAGACATCTTTGCAAGTCCGCTGAATGCCAAAGTTCCCCGGTTCTGTTCCAGAATTCCGGCTCGAAGTTGTCAGGCCAGGGATGCTTTCCTCCTCCATTGGGGTCAGGACTTCCTGTATGCCTTTCCACCCATTCCCCTAATTCCCAAAACCCTGTTCAAGCTTCGGAGAGACAGAGGTCATATGATCCTCATAGCTCCACGTTGGCCACGGTAAATGTGGTACCCTCTGCTCCTACATCTCTCACAAGCTCCACCTCTGGAGTTAGGATCTGCTCCAGATCTCCCTTCTCAATAGGACGGGATGCTGTGGCATCCCCTTCCCCAGTCTCTCCATTTCAGGGCCTGGTTGCTGAAAGCCTAGAACTTCACGGTCTTAACCTTTCCCAGCAGGTAAAGGATATCCTTTATGCTTCCAGGAAACCTTCCACAAGATGCTCTTATGCATTCAAGTGGAAAAGGTTTACCATATGGTGCTCACAGAAGGTTCTTAACCCTCTTGCGATACCTCTGGAATCATTACTGGAGTTCCTCCTTCATTTATCAAATGCAGTGCTTAAGACTAATTCAGTGAGAGTCCATTTGAGTGCTATTGCAGCTTCTTTCAAGCTGCTCAATGGACAACCTATTTCCTCTCATCCTCTCATAGCGAGATTTGTGAGAGGCCTTCTTTTTTTTTATATACTTTATTTAACAACACCACATAACCAGAATAGGCACTACAGTAACAAGTCAACTCCCAGAGGGGGGGCAACTCTTATCCCCCCCTAGGAGAACAGAAATAAACACATGGGTGTTGTACAGTTTTCCAAAGTATAAGCCCCCAACCCTCTCCCCCCCTCCCCCCCCTCCCCACCCCCCCCCCCCCCCCACCCCCCCCCACTCCCCCCCCCTCCTTGGGCGCATCCCTACCAAGAGGACCCGGGGAGCACCGTCCATTATGAACGCCACTAGGCATCTTAGCTCTTTAAGGGCCAAGTTGCAGCACTTCATTTCTGGTGCGTGAGCTCAGGTTTTGAAGGTAGGGGTCCCAGAGCAGCTGAAATTGCGGCCAGCGCTTGACATTACCCCGGGCATATCTAGCTTCCATGAGCAGCATCTGGTGGAAAGCATTCCTCCATGCCCAAAACGAGGGCGCCTGTTGTTCCCTCCAGTTTTGCAATATAGGGCCCTTTCCCACCAGACAGGCCTTGCGCACCAACCGCCTTTCCCATTTACCCTTGGGCTGTGTGAGGCGCAGTTGATCAAAAAGAACCAAGGAACTATCCCAACAGATCTGCTGGCCCAAAAGTCGTTCCATGAAGGAACCTATTCTTGACCAATACGGCCGAATAAATCGGCACCCCCACCACATGTGCGCCAGGTGTGCCAAGGGCTCCGAGCACCTGGGGCAGCAGCCGTCCGACGGGAGATTTGAGCGGAGGGCCCGTCGGGGAGAGAAGTGCACCCTAGTAAGAGCTTTGTATTGCACCTCCCTCCATCGAGCTCCCACCGCCAACTCCCCGACCCGCTGCAGAGCCGTTAAGAGTGTACCCGGGGCAATCTCCCTACCCAACTCCACCCCCCAGCCCAGCTCCACCGACCGATAGTCCGGGACGGCCGATAGGGGACCAGTCGTGCCTTCAACAAACGAATGGACAGTGGGGACTCCCCCCCCAAGTCAAAGAATTCGAGGATCTGGGCCGTGCGCTCTGCCCGCATTTCCACCGCCGGCAACGAAGCAATATAATGCGAAAGCTGTATATAAGCAAAATAATGGCCAGTCTCCAACATATATTCAGCACAAAGGGACTGGAATTTCTTCGGACACCCTGAAAGGTCGACTACGTGGCCCAAATTTTGAGGCCTTTCTCTGCCCAAACCCGAAAGTGCGCGTTTTCCATGCCCGGAGTGAACAAAACATTACCTTGAATGGGCAACCAACTAGACACCCTCCAGTTCGTAGTCCAGTATGTGTTGAGCTGTCTCCAGGTGCGACAAACCGGGACAAAGAGCACACTCCCAGCTAAGTGGGCCGGAAAGTGACGGTAGTCCAGATGTATGAGGGAGAGAACCGCTAATGGAGCAGCAAGTGCCTCCTCCAGCTCGCGCGGAGTGTAAACGTCGGTCCCCCCTAACCAGTCTCCCAGATGCCGGGCCTGACAGGCCAGGGCATAGGCCCCCAGGTCAGGGAGTCCCCACCCCCCCCCACCTCCAGCTCCCCACCAAACGGGAGTATCGTATACGGGCACGCGCCCCCCCCCATAGAAAGCCGCTAATAAGTCCCTCTATCCGCCTCAGGTCCCTTCGCAAAAGCCAAACGGGTAGCGTCTGTAGCCAGTATAGGATCCTTGGTAGTATTACCATTTTGACCGCGGCAATTCTCCCGGATAAAGACAGAGGAAGAGGACGCCACGCCTGCAACTGTACTTGAAGGCTCTGGCAAATTTTTGAGAGGTTACTCTCATAGAGTTTGGAGGGTTGACCAGTTAAAACTATACCGAGATATTTAAAATGGTCAGTTGCCCATTTGAGGGGGAAAGGCCCTTGCCAGCTACCTCTCACAGTTCCCGTGATATCCAGGGCCTCAGACTTTTCCCGATTAATTTTTAACCCGGCGACCTGACCAAAAAGCTCAATCTCACGCATCAAGCTGGGGAGAGAAGTGTGAGGCCGGAGTAGGTGCACCAGGAGATCATCGGCAAACGCCGAGAGTTTAAAGCCAGTCGTGCGGATGCGCACCCCCCGGATTTCCGGAGAGGCCTCCACCCGTCTGATAAACGGGTCCAACGAGAGAACAAAAAGTAACGGGGAGAGGGGGCAGCCCTGCCTAGTCCCTCTATGCAAAGAAAATATGTCGGATAGCACTCCATTGCAGCAAATCGCCGCGACCGGGTCCAGATATAGACTGTTAACCATAGCACAAAAAGATTGCCCCAGCCCGTAGCGAGGTAACAGATCCCATAAATAGTGCCAGTCAACTCTATCAAAAGCCTTCTCGGCGTCGAAACTAATTAATAGAGACGAGAGGCCCCGGCCGTGGACCCAGTCCAGGGAAGCTAGAATTTTCCGCAGATTGCGAACCGCGTATCTGCCTTTCACAAAGCCCACTTGGGAATCGTGAACCAGGTGCCCCAACACCGTCGCCAGTCGATCAGCCAGAATTTTAGCTAAAATTTTGAGGTCGAAGTTAAGAAGGGATATGGGCCGGTAAGAAGCAGCACTCAACGGGTCCTTTCCAGGCTTCGGAATCAATATCATATGAGCCAAGTTACTACCCCAGCGAAACATGCCTTGCTCAGATCTCCTAGTGTGGACCGCCACCAACAACAGAGAAACACGATCGGCCAGAATCTTATAGAACTCGGCTCCCAATCCATCTGCCCCAGGGGATTTATAACAACTCGCTTTGGCAATAACCTGCTGTACCTCCTGGGCAGAGATCGGTTGATCCAAAAGCAGTCTCTGCTGGTTAGAGAGCTGGGGCAGATCTAGCCCCTCCAAGTAGGTAGAGGTTTGCGCCTGCGCGCCCGGCGCCGCCGTATAGAGATTCTGGAAGAATGAGCGGAAAACCCGCGCTATCTCTGGGTTTTCCCTATGAAGGACCCCTTTATCGTCTTTTAGCGCGTGTACCAACGTAGAGCCCCGAGAGCCACGTAGACACCGGGCCAGCAACTTCCCTGGTTTATCCTTATAGCAATAAAGCTGGTATCTATAGTACATGACCGACTTTTTGGCCCTCTGGTGTAAAAGTTCGTTTAACGTCGTCTGTAACTCCCATAGCCGCTTCTTTGCAGCGACACTCGGAGTGCTCGCCCACCTCCGCCGCTGTACGGTAACTAGGCGTTCCAGGCAAATAATACGCTCTGCCATGAGTCTCCGTTTGCGCGCCATAAATCCGATTATGTCTCCCCGCAGAACCACTTTCGCCGTTTCCCAAACAAGCTCCGGGTCCGCGGAGTGCCCACTGTGATCCGCTTCAAATTCATTCCATCGCCGTTGGATAAACTGGCGAAATTGAGAGTCTCGATAAAGATCAAGCGGGAACCGCCACAATCTCGACGAAAGACAATTCGCTCCCCACCGCAATTGGAGCCCAACAAATGCATGGTCGGAGATTTCCACGGGTCCAATCTGCGCCTCTTCTACCCGGCTAAACAGGCCCTGTGAAGTCAGCAGGTAGTCTATTCGCGCACTAGAATTATGCGCACGAGACTGGTGAGTGTAGTCTCTTTCAGCGGGGTGGAGTAGCCTCCAGGGGTCCACCAATCCCAGCCTGGTCCGCAATCTAGTTAAGGCTTTTGCCCCCTGGTAACGCTCACGGGTCCCCTCACCCCGGGACGTGTCCATTGCCACCTCCATCACACCATTAAAATCCCCTCCCAGAATCAATGGGAGCTCCGGGAGCTGCTCCACTTGGGAGGCCAATCGAGCATAGAAATCGCGGTCGAGCACATTGGGACTGTAAAGATTACCAAGGATGAGTGGACGCCCCTCCAGCAGGCCCTGCAGCAGTTGGAACCGCCCTGTCCGATCTACTATTTCCTTGGTGACCTCAAAGCGGATCCTCTTGTGCATTAAAATGGCCACCCCTCCTTTTTTATTCTGGGCTGGCACTCCCCAGACCTGTCCCACCCAAGACCTACGCAATTTAGCATGCTCAGCTGCTGTCTGGTGGATTTCTTGAAGGAAAACTATGTCAGCTTTTTGCCTCGCTAAGGCTTGCAATATCTTCGCTCTTTTAAATGGGCTCCCCAGGCCACAAACGTTCCAAGACAAGATCTTCAGTCTGGATTAATATCGCTCCAATATCTCAAAAAGGTACTCAACTTTAATTCTGGGAGAGCCCCCCCAGCCTGGGACTCCCCCCCGCCAGCCCTTATTGATGCCTTCCATATCCGGGTCCCCCTGGCAGGATGCAACCCTTTCCCCCCCCCCTCCCCCCCCTCCCCCTCCCCCTCCCACCCTCCCCCTTGCCTCCCCTCTACTTGCTGCACCATTTACTACCTCTATTAGGTAGCGAGCAAGTTCAATGCGTACGGTCTCCTCCCCCTCTAAGAGTGTCCCATACATCCTCTTTCGCCAGGCGCCCTTCCTTTCCCAGCCCTCCCACCCCCCTCCACATATACAATAGTAATTAGCCCACTCTTTCGGTAGGCGTTAGATAGTAACTCGCCTAGTAAGCCTGGCCTCCATTGCAGCTCCGCACTCCTCCCATCGGGCCAGCAGCCCCCCCCCCCCCCCCAGCGAGGGCCCAGGGCCGCCGCGCCCCCACCCCGGGGGGGGGCGGAAGCCCAGCCCCCACAATCCCTGGCTCCGCTCTCTTTCAGGAGCTCACTGGGCGATCCACTCCCCCGGTCCTTGGAGGAGTGCAAAGCTACACTTTAGCCCTCCAACGTAACACTGTAACAACTTAAATACATAGATACATAGTTTCTGCAAAGTACATCAACAGTAGCTTAAAACCCTATAACCCACTGATGGAGGAATAAATAGTGGGCCATCCAAATAAACCATCCAACCCCCCTGCTCTCTTTCTCCCCCAATCCTAATCCCGGGGGCCCTCCCGCCGGTTCCAAGGACCCAGGATATACCCCCTCCCCCCACCCCATCCATTCAAATCAATAAGAGGAAGGATTAAAAATAAAAACCCTAGGGGCAAAGGGGGACCCCCACACACTCATGCAATTAAATCCCTCTCTATCCCCGTTCAAACCTCTCATCAGCTGCATATCGCGGCCATCTCACACAGGCATCCATCTACGCTGTCTCAAGGCCCGCTTTGGGGGTGTACTCCCAAGTCCCGGCGGGGAACAGCCGTATCCCGGGCCTATTTTCAGCTAACCCATTTCACCCTTCCCCCCACCCCCCTGTTACCTCTGCGCTGGGTACAGCATTGCGGGCCAGCCCTCCCCCACCAACCCGATCCCTAAATCTGCTTCCCCTCCGAAGAGGGTATACCTGGAGCCAACTGTACATAGGCCCCTCAACGTCCATGTTGAAAATTTATGGTCCAGAGGTAAGCTCACGGGGAGTGCCGCTGCGATGAGGCCCCTCTCTCTCTTCCGACGATCTGCGCCACATGCCCTTTAGCCTCGGCCGCCGAATCAAAGGTTTTATGTGTCCCTTCGTGGAAGATGTGCAGGCGGGAGGGGTATTGGACGGAGAACTTGATTCGGGCGTCAATTAATTGCTGGCAAATTGAAGCATAGGCTCTGCGCCTCGTGCTGAGAGCAGCGGAGTAGTCCTGTGCCACTCTGATACGCAGGTTCTCATATTCAAGCACTCCCTTCTTCCTGGCAGCCTGCAAGATAGCCTCCTTCTGGGGGAAGTATAGGAACTTGACCAGCACTATCCTCGGTCTATGCTCCTGGGGCTGCCGGCGTCCCACCCGGTGCGCTCTCTCAATCATCAGTTTCCCGCCGTCTTCCACCCCCTCCAACAGCTTAGGGAGCATATTCTCCAGGTATGACTTCAGCTCTTTGTCACCAATGGAATCCGGGATGCCCATCAGCCGCAGGTTATTGCGGCGTGACCGATTCTCTAGGTCGTCAATTTTCTCTTCCTGTGATAAAACCTTGGATTTCAGGGTCTCCACTTCCTGAGTCAAGGAGGCCAGGCCGTCTTCTGCCCGCCCGACGCGATTTTCAACCTCCTGCACGCGGCTGCCCAAATCTCCAAAGGAAGCCTGCAGATTATCCATTTTTTCCTGCAAGGTGGTAAACTGCAAGGCTAGGGCATCAGACACTGCCGCGGATACCTCCTCCAGGAACGCCGGTGAGGTTGGCGACCTCGGCGATTTCGGCTGGCCCATGGCATCCGCCATTTTAGGTGTTGGGGCTCCTCTCTCCCTCTCCTTTCTTCTCGCGGTCCTGGCAGTCGCCGCCATCGCCAAATCAGCTCCGCCGCCTCGCAATCTGCTCCGGGTGTCAATCCCCTACACGCAGGTATGCTCTTTATATTGGGACTGTCCTAAAGCCGGCTTTAATGACCCGTTTTGGGGTGGAGGAGACCGGAGCTCAAACGGAAGCCGTCCGCTGAGTTCACCGCATCACGTGCTCCCCTCTGTGAGAGGCCTTCTTTTAACGAAGCCTCCCATTAAGCCACCACCGGTGGCATGGGACTTGAACCTGGTACTTGGGCAGCTCATGAAACTGCCCTTTGAACCATTAGCCACTACCTCTTTGAAATTCCTTTCCTGGAAAGTTATCTTTCTCATTGCAGTCACATCAGCACGTCGCATCAGTGAATTGCAAGCCTTGGTGGCTGATCCTCCTTATACAAGGTTCCATCATGATAAGGTAGTCCTTAGGACTCATCCACACTTTATGCCAAAGGTGGTTTCACCCTTTCATTTGAACCAAGCGGTTTACCTTCCCGTATTCTTTCCAAGGCTGCACGCCTCAAATGCAGAAAGGAACCTTCATGCTTTGGACTGTAAAAGAGCTTTGGCCTTTTACTTGCAAAAGGACACAGCAACATAGAAAATCCTCTCAACTCTTTGTTGCTTTTGATCCTAGTCATTTGGGACTTCCAGTCTCCAAAAGGACACTGTCCAACTGGATTGCACAGTGTATATCTTTTGCCTATGACAGTAAGAACCTTCCTCTTGAAGGCCATGTTACAGCTCACAATGTTAGAGCCATGACCGCCTCAATGGCTCATCTTCACTCTGTGTCTATCGACGACATCTGTTGAGCAGCTACTTGGGCTTTGTTTCATACCTTCACAGCCCATTACTGCTTAGACAAGGACTACCACCAGGATGCCTTGTTTGGTCAGGCTGTTCTCCAACACCTGTTCCAGACTTAATCAACTCCTACCCACCATCTCTGGTAGGATGCCAGAGATCCATGGGGGGAAGTGGAGCCCTTTCACAAGGGCACACAACTTTCTTGGGTCATCTCCCTGGCATCTGCAGCTAGGGAGTCCCCATATGTGAAGACTACATTCCTGCTTGTTCCTGGAGATAGCATAGTTACTCATCTGTAACAAGTGATCTCAACCCGCCCACCTCCCCTAGAAGTTGTATCTCTCTCTCTTTCCCTCTCTCTATCTCTCTCTCTTTCCCTCTCACTTTTGTCTCAGCTATAAACTCGGCTGGATAGGGATAGTTGGGAAAGGCGGGAAGGCAGCACGCAAGCGCTGTGGGATGCTCCCAAAATCTTTCCTATTTGACGCTGGGGAGCATTCCTACGCAGGCTCCATCGGTACCGACGATACCCATATGTGAAGACTAAATTCCTGCTTTTCCCGGAGATCACCTATTACAGGTGAGTAACTATGCTTTACATTATCAGAATATAGAAAGACTAGGGGACATGCAATGAAGCTACAGGGTAAACTATTTAAGACTAATAAAAGAAAATATTTTTTCACTCAACGTGTAATCAAACTCTGGAATTTGTTACCGGAGGATGTAGTAAAGGCTGTTAGTGTGGCTGGGTTTAAAAAAGATTTGGAGAAGTTCCTGGAGGAAAGGTCCATAAACCATTATTAAAAAGGGACCCAGGATATCAATGCTTGACCCAATACAAGCATTGTGGAACCTGTGTCATTTGTGGAAACTGCTAGGTACATATGACCAAATTGGCCACTGTTGGAAACAGGATACTGGGCTTGATGTACATTGGTCTGACCCAGTATGGCATATCTTATGTTCTTATATGTGAAAGTGTGTCAAGTGCATTTTTATTATTAGTATTGCAAGACTGATTCATAGTTTTCTATTTCATGGGTTTGGTTTCTATTGTGATCCGTTTCGGATCTGTCTCGTGTGACCTGCCGTTTTCCTACAAGATTAGGCTTTGCTGAAAAGTTTTTATCCTTTGCACCTTTAATGTATATAGCCAATGCGGCTTCATTGGTTAGGTCATTGTATAATACGTTTGACGGCGTTTATACATTTTTTAATAAAAAAATGTCACGATTACACAGCGGTTTAAGGATTTTTTTTGCAGGATTTTCTTTGCAGTTTGGTTCCACGTTTGATTTCATTTCATTTTACAAGGTTTGACTATGGACCTTCGCCAGTTTGGAACTCTGGTCATGATTGTTTCTTAGAATATGACCATTTTTATGGTTTCTATTACAATTCTGACATGATACACATATATTGGTCTGTTCCGTTGATACTCCCCAGTGTTTTTAAGCCATGACATAACGATTTTTTGTTATTTTTTATCTGTTGTCCTTCTTACATTCTTGGATTCTAATTTTTACTAATTTGCCATCAATTTAGTGTTTTTAACATCTTCTATAGATGGTTTGCCTGATGGCGTTTCAATGTTATGGTTTCATTTTCTCCAATGATACAATTTTTAAATATTCTTCCCTTTTTTTAGTAGTGAGGCTGCCAAGAGATCAAAGAATTTATATTGCACATATACACTGTTTTGCTCCTTTGATGCTCCCACTAAGTTTTAGTTTTGATTTTTTGCTATGTCATATATAATTTTATTTTTTGTTTTTAACTTATTGTCCACTTTTTAATTTAGATTTTTACCAGTCTGCAATGAATTTTTTCAATATTCCTTATGTATTGTTCTTCTGGTGGCGTTTTAATGTTATTTTCTGTGATGACAGAATCTTGGAACATTTCCCGTTGTTGTGAGGCTGCCGCTAGTGACAATTTTCTCTTTAATATATGATAACAGCAGCTCTCTATCTCTCCCTTTTGTGTCGTTTCCCTGTCACTAATATATATATATATCTCCCTTCCAGTGCTTTTACCTTATAAACAGTCTGGAGTTTTGAAGGTACCACATATGTCTTCCTTATCTCCTTTTATCATTCTTTTTATTCTTTTTTTTAATCAGTTTTGGACTATATCATTGTTTTATTTATTTTCTATATGTGTTTTGAATTTGTATGTAATATTTATGGTATGTAAGTAAGTTATTTGGAGTGGAGGAGTAGCCTAGTGGTTAGAACACTGGCTTGGTAACCAAGCAACCAGGGTTCAATTCCCACTAGCACTCCTTGTGGCCTTGGGCAAGTCACTTAACCCTCCATTGCCTCGGAAGAAAGGCCTGGCAATCTACTTCCGGAGACACTGCCAAGAAAACCCTGGAGCTTCTGGGTCGCCAGGAGTCAGGACTTGCATTGCAAGTAAGTTATTTATTGCTTTATTGCACATTTATAGGATTTGAATAGATGCCTATGTGCATCATGCTTCTACACATCACCCTTGCACTTTTTAATGTTTTTATTGTTTTAGTCAATTATATTTATTTATTAGTCATAAATAAATATGGCAGTTTCATAATAATAATCTTACCGCTTCTGATCGCTGGAAGGAGCGGGATACAAATACTCTCTAAATAAATAAAATAAATAATTATTTTATGGTTTTAATTTTAATTTTGATTTTATCGTTTATTGATTATATTTGTTTTATGATTTTATAATTATTGGATATTGTATTTATATGATGATATGTGTTTTCATTTGTACATTGTTCTTTCCTAGGTACATAACGTTGCGTTTGCTCCACATTAAGAACATAGAACATAAGATATGCAATACTGTGTCAGACCAAGGCCCATCAAGCCCAGTATCCTGTTTCCAACAGTGGCCAATCTAGGTCATACGTACCTAGCAGTTTCCCCAAAAGACACAGGTTCCGCAATGCTTGTACTGGGACAAGCATTGATATCCTGGGTCCCTTTTTAATAATGGTTTATGGACCTTTCCTCCAGGAACTTGTCCAAACCTTTTTTAAACCCAGCTACATTAACAGCCTTTACTACATCCTCCAGTAATAAATTCCAGAGTTCGATTATACGTTGAGTGAAAAAATATTTTCTTTTATTAGTCTTAAATAGTTTACCCTATAGCTTCATTGCATGTCCCCTAGTCTTTCTATATTCTGATAGCATAAACAATCGATCTATCTTTAGCCGTTCCACTCCATTCATTAATTTATAGACTTCTATCATATCTCCCCTCAGCCGTCTCTTTTCCAGGTTAAAGAGCCCTAACTTTTTTAGCCTTTCTTTATAGGAGTATCCTTCCATCCCCTTTACCATTTTGGTGGCTCTTCTCTGTACCTTTTCTAATAACGCTATATCCTTTTTAAGATATGGCGACCAGAATTGCACACAATATTCAAGGTGCGGTCTCACCATGGAACGATATAGAGGCATTATAATATCTTTTGTTTTATTTTCCATTCCTTTCCTTATGATACCTAGCATTCTATTTGCTCTCTTGGCTGCCGCTGCACACTGAGCCGAGGGTTTTAACATGCTATCCACAATGACGCCTAAATCTTTTTCCTGGGTGGTGGTTCCTAATGTGGAACCTTGCATCGTGTAACCATAGTTTGGGTTGTTCTTCCCTAGGTGCATAACTTTGCACTTGTCGACATTAAATTTCATCTGCCATTTTGATGCCCAGTCTTCCAATTTATCAAGATCCTCTTGCAATTTTCCGCAATCCTCTTGGGTTTTAACAATTTTCAATAGTTTTGTGTCATCTGCAAATTTGATAACCTCACTCGTTATTCCACTTTCCAGGTCATTTATGAATATGTCAAAAAGCAGCGGACCCAGCACAGATCCCTGGGGTACACCACTATTCACCTTTCTCCATTGGGAAAATTGGCCATTTAGCCCAACCCTCTGCTTTCTATCTTTTAACCAGTTCTTGATCCACAGTAGTACACTACCTCCTATCCCATGACTCTTTAGTTTTGCCAAAAGTCTCTGATGAGGGACCTTGTCAAAGGCTTTCTGAAAGTCCAGATACACTATATCAACAGACACCCCTTTGTCCACCTGTTTATTCACACCTTCAAAAAAACATAACAGTTTAGTAAGACAAGATCTTCCTTGTCTAAAGCCATGCTGGCTGTCTCCCATTAGGCCATGACTAACTACATGCTGAGTAATTTTATTCTTTATGATGGTTTCTACCATTTTTCCCGGTACTGACGTGAGGCTCACCGGTCTGTAGTTTCCCGGATCACCCCTGGAATCCTTTTTAAAAATTGTTACATTGGCGATCCTCCAATCTTCAGGTATTAGAGATGATTTTAATGATAGTTCACAGATGACTAATAGCAGGTGTGAAATTTCATATTTCAGTTCTTTCAACACACTTGGATGTATATCATCCGGCCCAGGTGATTTGCTACTCTTCAGTTTATCTAATAGTTGCAATACATTTTCCCGATGTATCGATATTTCCTTGAATTCTTCCGCACCTTTAAATACCATTTCAGTCATGGGTAACATCCCTACATCTTCCTCAGTAAAGACCGAAGCAAAGAATTCATTCAGTCTCTCCACTATCGCCTTGTTGCCTCTTAGTGCCCCTTTAACTCCTCTATCATCTAATGGACCAACTGACTCCCTCACAGGTTTTTTGCTACGAATGTACTTGAAAAAATCTTTATTTCGTGTTTTTGCTTCCGCAGCAAGCTTCTTCTCAAAGTCTCCCTTTACCTGCTTTATCAATGCCTTGCATTTGACTTGCCAATGCTTGTGCTGTTTCCAGGTTTTGTCGTTTGGCTCTTTTTTCCATTTCCTGAAAGATGCTTTTTTGGCAACAACAGCCTCTCTGACCTCCCCTTTAAACCATGCTGGCAGTTTTTTGGACTTCCTTCTACTTTTCTTAAAACGTGGAATACAGCTGGTCTGGGCTTCTAAGATAGTATTTTTCAACAACACCCAAGCTTGATGTAAGTCTTTAACCTGTGCAACTGCTCCTTTTAGTTTTTTCTTAACTATTTTCCTCATTTTATCATAGTCTCCCTTTCGAAAGTTAAAAGGTAGTACTGTGGATTTCCTTACTAACACTTATTAAAAGAGGGCTGCTACACAGTACCCTTTCCTGTGCTGCTGAGGTAAGCTATATTCTTATTTGATTTAAATCATAGCTCTTTGCTGCTGCTAGGCTCTAACATATTAAGAAATTTGAACTACAAGCTCTCTGCTGGGTTCTAAATTTAACCAGAAAGCTCTCTTCTGTGTTTTAAATTTAAACTAAAAGTACTTTGCTGATACTCGGCCCTGAGTGACTATTAAATTAAAACTACAAGCTCTCTGCTGGGTATGAAATGTAACCAGAAAGTTCTCTTCTGTGTTTTAAATTTAAACTTAAATTTCTGCTACTAGGCCCTGACTGATTTAACAAAAAATAGTGGGTTCACAGATTAATTAGCTTTAATAGAAAGAATTCCTTTCAAAAAATTCCCAGAAGTATATACTCACAATTCCAGATCTCTCTCCAGAAGTAACAGTCCCCTTATGAAGTTCTTTCATCTGCCATTTGAACGTCCAGTCTTCCAATTTATCAAGATCCTCTGGCAATTTTTCACAATTCTCTTGGGTTTTAACAGCTTCATATGCTGGTTCTTATAAATTATCTCATGGGTATGTTTTTTTTCTTGTTCATGCATCCAGTTTTTCCAAGATCTTTTAAGAGGCCAGTCTGCAGGCTCAAAGATTATACATAGTACATGGATTGTAAACTGACCAATGGCTTGTATCTTATTCTGTGACTGTTAGAGCACTTTTTAATATCAGTCTTATTTTTCTGTGATATATGCTGTTTTTTTCTCTCAGTAATTTATGATGATTTGTTGCTCCTTCCTCTGTTCCTAGATATTTACATGCCCCTTCCTTTTCAATTTGCTTTATTTCACAGTCCTCAGAGCAGTGTGTTCTCAGTTTTGTTCAAATTTCCTCTAAAGAATGTTGCTTTAGTACATTTGTCCAGCCCAAAAGTTATCCTCATGTCATCTGAAAAGCATTTTACTAAAGGGAGTTCTTCTAAGTGCTGATGTTTCCTCTGCATTGTTGTTTTCCTTAGGATTAAAGTTAAATCTGTGGACCAAATAGGTGATTGAGTGCTATACAAAACAAGAGTAGTGTCAGGACTCTCCCTGAAATATTCCTCGCTAGATCTTGATGTTAGAACAGGTATACTGTTCATCTTCATTGTTCAGATGGAATGTGGTTTGCCACATTTTCATGGTGAACTTGATGTACTTAATCTAGAGCAGGTCACGTGAGCGCATGAGCGGGTGAGGACGTGTCTTACCTCGCTCCCTAATCGTTTGAACAAGGATCTTCTGCTGGCAACGAGGGTCTTAAAGTGAAGGATAACGTGAAGAATTGAGGAGACTACATTGCGGCGCTGTGTAGTGGCAAAAAACCCCAAAAAACAAATGCCTTTGCCAGCCCGAAAGGACCGTGAGAGAGGAGTCAAGGCCGGAGGCTCAGCTGCAGCGGAGTTGCAACCAACTTCGCCCGGAGCGGAAAGCACGGACTCCTCGACAGAAGAGGTGGCGAAGGAAGTCGTTAAAATGTTGGATCCTAAGTTTGATCTAATCTTAAAGAAGCTGGAAGAGGTAGGAGAATCCCTGGGAGAGATAGGGAAGCGTGTGGATGAGCTTGAGCACCTCGTGATAGCTGTGGAAGACGAGGAAGGCCGACAGTCCAGGGACTTAGCAGCCCAGAAAATGCAAATTGAAGCTTTGCTAGCAAAGGTAGATGACTTAGAGAACCGATCGAGAAGAAATAATATTCGATTGGTGGGCATCCCTGAGACTACGCTAGATCGTTCACTGCCATCCCTGATTGAAACGTGGCTTCCCAAGGAGTTGGGCCTAGACTCGGTGATCGGCCTGATTCAGGTGGAGCGTGCTCATCACATTGGAGTGCGGAGGGAGAATAGTCAGACCCAGGGTGGTGATCGCCCGTATTTTGAACTCTCAACATAAAATGCTGCTTTTACAAGTGTACCGCAAGAAAGGGGAACTTCTATTGGAAAACCAGCGTATCCTGTTGTTCCAAGATTACTCCGTGGTGGTGGCGGCTAAGAGAAAAGAGTTTGCCCCGCTGTGTGCAGCCTTATTCAAGTGAAAGATGCGCTTTACTTTGGCGTTTCCGGCAGTGCTGCGTGTCAACAACCAGGGCCAGCAACATGTATTTGAGTCTCTGGCGGCTGCCAAGAGGTATGTGGCGGGCCTTGAGAAAGAGCACTCTGAGGAGCCGGAGGTGTGAGCTGGTGAACTCATCAGTGGTGAACTCTGTGGTCCTGTTTCGTTGCTGCTGTGGTTAGTGAAGTGAAGTGAAGTGTTGCCCATGGACTTGTTGAGACTGTCCCCTCCTGTTTGGGAACGGAGTGCTGTGTCTCTGTCGGAGCTTCTGTTCCCGATGGGGGGGAGGACTGGACGCTGAATTGCTTGCAGCGAAAGAGTTTGTGGGAGATAGCAGGCTGCAGAGAAGGACTTATCTTGTCCCTTTGGAGACCCTCACAAGCGAGGAAGAGGCGTGAGGCAGCCCTGTGGCGCTTGGAGGGGACCGAACCTCAGCAGTGCAGTGGCTGAGGAATGGGGAAAGGGACTCTGTGTGTTGGCGGAGCAATGCTGGATGGGGGGGAGTTCGGTGGTAAAGAGGGGGGGGAGGGGAGGGGGGTAGAGGGAGTTTGGGGTGGGAGGGTAGATCACATACTTTTTATTGGGGGGAGGAGGGTAGGGGGAGGGAGATGGAGGGGCGGGAGAGGGGGTGACTAGTGAGGGTGCTTCGTTCTCTGTAATTGAGGCTGGTACAAATACTGCTGAGAAGTTGGAAAGAGGCACGTTGCATCACACGGGACTTGGGGTAGAGGCTGGGCAACTCTGGGTCAGATTTAGTCAAGAGTTGAGACAGTTGCAGGAGATATCATATCCCCGGGGTTGTGGCTAATGAGCTTTGCATAATTACTTGGAACGTAGGTGGCGTTAACTCTCTGATCAAGCGAACAAAGATTTTGCAGGCCCTGAAGCAGAAAGGTGCTCAGGTGGTATTTTTACAAGAGACTCACCTGACTGAAGCAGAACACAATAAATTAAGGCGGGATTGGGTTGGGCAGGTGTTTGGAGCCTCGTCCGGTACACGGAAGAGAGGGGTAGCGATATTGATAAGGAAAGGAGTTATGTTGGAGGTTATTTCGGAAGAGAGGGATCCGCAAGGCCGTTATTTGTTTATGCATGTGAAAATAGCTGGAGAAGATATGCTGCTAGCCAACATCTATGCCCCTAACCAGTATGATCATGCTTTTTTCAAAGGAGTGCTGGAGCGGCTCATGCGGTCATCGAAAATGCCTGTGGTGCTAGCAGGCGACTTTAACTGCCCGCATGACCCGACATTAGATAGGACTGGTCCCAAAGCGGGAGGTGGTTGGAAACATAAGGGTGTGGGGTATGTCTGTGAGATGGGAGACTTGTTGGATGTTTGGAGAGTACTCCATGAGGGGGCTAAGGAGTTCACACATCTGTCTCGGGCCCATCAAACCTGGTCGCGCTTAGATTATATCCTAGTCTCGAAAGACGCCTTTGGTAGAATGCGGAGTATCGATATTGAGCCTATCTTAGTGTCTGACCACGCGATGGTAAAGATGAAGTGGGGAGGACGCAGCGCTGTGGGGCGGAAATGGTCCTTCCCGAGTCATTTATGGAAAAATGAGGCATTTCGGAAATATCTTGTTCAAAATTGGGAAGAGTATGTGCGGTTTAATGAAGCCTCGATGACCTCGACGGCTGTGTTTTGGGAGGCGGGGAAGGCGGTGATTCGGGGGTCAGTTATAGCGTATGTTGCAAAAGAACGGAAGAAACTGGATAGTAGGATTTTGCAGCTGACGCAGGAGCTGCAGCGCCCGGGAAGAAATGTCTCGGTAACACCAGGGGATCGAAGTGTACACAGATACCAACAACTCCAGATTCAGCTAAATGCTTTGTTACATGAGAGAGCAGTGCAGTCGATGCAGTATTATCAGCATTAATTGTTCCGATATGGAGACAGGTCCGGCCGGCTGTTGGCAAGGCTAGTGCGGGAGGGGGGAAGCACTAAAGTTGTGGCGGTGGTCAAAGATGGTAATGGAGTGAAGCACATGGATCCCTGAGCAATAGCCAAAGTTTTTAAAGTTTTTTATGAGAGGCTCTATGCCCCGGAGGCGGAGGATAGAGGAGAGGAACGCCGCTTTTTGGATGCAGTGACGCTGCCGTCTTTAACTGAGGCGGAGGTCTTGGAATTAAATGGCCCCATTACAGGGGGAGAAATTAAAAAGGTTATTAAGGCGGGTGCGCCTCACAAGGCCCCTGGACCAGATGAGTTTGGGGTTGAATTTTATAAGATGTTGGAGACGCAGGTGACTCCCACGTTGGCTGCCCTGTTTGGGGAGGCGGCTGAGGTGGGATGTTTCCCCAGGGATATGCGGACGACCCTTATATCAGTAATTCCCAAGGCAGGGAAGGCATTGGATGATCCTGCTTCATATAGGCCGATTTCCCTAATTAATTATGACATGAAGCTTTTGGCTTCAGTACTGGCCAACAGGTTGCAGGGCATCCTCCCCAGATTAGTGGGACTGCATCAGTCAGGATTTGTGAAAGGGCGGGAAGCATTTTTGAACATCAGTAAAATTTTGCTGGGTATGGAGATGTGCTTGGCCCGGCGGTGCCCACTGCTGTTGGTTAGTCTGGACGTGGGAAAAGCGTTCGATCGTGTGTCGTGGGCATATATGTTTGAGGCGTTGCGGCGGTTTGGTTTTGGAGGCCCCTTCTTAGCGTGAGTAAAGGCACTATACGCGGATCCAAGAGCTTGCGTCTTAGTGGGTGGACAACAGTCCCAGGCGTTTTCACTGCTGAGGGGACGCGGCAGGGATGCCCGTTCTCCCCCCTCTTGTTTGTCTTGCCATTAGAACCCTTACTTTTGACTTTGATAAATGCGGAGGAGATTAGGGGTATTGGTTGGAAGGAAGGGGGCATAAAGCTGAGTGCTTTTGTGGACGATTTGCTTTTGTGTCTCAGAAACCCTGTAGAGTCTTTGGGAACTGCACTAGGAATAATTGAGCAATTTGGTTCGTTTTCGGGGTTGCGAATTAATAGAGCGAAGTCCAATGCACTGGATGTGGGAGGCTTAGTGAAACCATGTTGGAAAGGGGAGTTTCCATTGGTGTGGACTAAGGATCAACTGCGATACTTGGGTATACAGATCCTGAGCTTCATGGGGCGGTTATATCAGATTAATGTTACGTCACAGTTAGAGTCGACGATAGCACGGTTGGCGAAATGGAGAAACCTCCCTATTTCCCTTATGGGCCGGGTAGCTCTGTTTAAAATGGTGGAGCTTCCCAGATGGATCTATTTATTGAGGCATGTGTCCCCCTGTGGATTGCGAAAAAAGATCTACGGTTTCTGTACAGACATTTAGGTAAATTTCTATGGAGGGGCCGTAAGGCGCGCATTGCATGCTCGGCATTGATGGCGCCGAAGGAAATGGGCGGGGCGAATTTGCCATCAGTTAGGGCTTATAACTTGGCTTGCCTGGCCCGGCCCTTTAGAGATTTCCTGATGGGTTCGGAGATTACTCTTCCGGTGAAGCTGGTGGATGCTATGTCAGGGGGAGTGCATAGGACCTTGTTACTACATAGACCAGCGGGTAGATTGCCGCTGGAGTGGAAGGCCTCGGTGTACTTGCAATCGTTACGCCAGGCCTGGAAGGTACTGTGTAATCACAGGAAAGTGGGCTGGAGAGGGACGGATTGTTTGCCCCTGGCGGATAACATAGACTTTGCCCCTGGGGTGAGGGACAAGGTTTCAAGAAGATGGGCTCATTGCGGGTTGATGTATGTAGGGCACTTAAGGATGGAACATTCCCCAGAGATTGATTCGTTTCAATCGCTGCAGAAAAGGTTCCAGTTAGGGCAACGAGACTTCTATTTTTACTTGCAGGCACGGCACTATGTGCGCAGTTTGCAGAATGAGTTCCCTACTCTCTTGGGAGAAGGCGGGATGCTAGACCTTATGCAGTCCCTTGAAGGTAGAATCACCAAATGCAGTTTGTGGCAGTAGTTGGAGCCAGCGCCCAGTTGGGGGGCTTTGGAGAGATTATCTTTAAGATGGGGAGCTGATGGACTACCAGATGTTACGCCAGAGCTCTTGCGGAGAGCATTTGCTGAGGGGGCCAAAGTGTTGGATTCGATTCGATTGCAGGAAGTTCAATATAGATTCCTCTGGAGGGCCTATGTTCATGATGTATGGGCCTGGAAAGCGGGTTTGTCTCAGACAGATGTGTGTAGACTCTGTGGGAGTGCTAAGGGAACACTGACTCATCGGTTCTGGGGATGCTCGCAGGTCCACGTTTTTTGGCTGGGGGTATGTACCCAATTAAGTAAGTGGTTAAGAAAGGAAGTCCCTACCTCCCCTGGGTGGTGTCTATTTGGGGTGCCTGCCCCGGGAGTGATCTTGCAGACTCATCAAAAGAAATTATGCCTGAAGGGGTTCGTTCTGGCTAAGCAATGTATATTGTGTACTTGGCTGGCAGATCAGCCCCCAGGAGTGGTGATCTGGGAGAGGGCAATGTTGGCGTTAAGAGGAATGGAATGGAGAACAGCTCAGTTTGGGGCGACTTAAGAGGGATATGCATAGCGCGATTTGGGATCCAGTGAGTCCTTAGAGCCCAGCTGGTTAGGGGAGTTTGATAGTGGCCACTAAGGGTGTTGGATAATTCGGGGGAGGTTGGGAGGCAGTGGCTATACTAATCACAGAGCACAGGCTCCCGGGGAGGGCGGAGTATGGGGAATTATGACTAGTCACTCGAAGGGTGGGGGGGAGTGTGGGGGGTAGAGGTGGGGAGAGGGGGGTTGGAGCGGGGTTTGGGGAAGTCTTAGGGGCGGAAAGGTTATAAGTGAAGGTGTATTGGGTTCTTATTAAGTTGAACAGTTATGGACTTGTTTGTTGTAGTATGTGCAGTTAGGAGGGATCTTTTGGTACATTCGGTATGATGGTGTCTGATATATGGGGGGATCATGTATGTATATTGTTAATTTGGCCTGTCTATGACATAGGGTCCGGGGGAAGGGGGGTGGGGGAGGTTAATATTTAATGTTTGGTCAGCTCAGTTGTGTTGGAATTTGGCATGTAAAATAGGTGAAAAATTGGATTTGCTTTCATGTGAAGATGTATGTTGTTTTTTTTTTACTGCTGTGCTAATAAAAATAAGTTTCCATAATCTAGAGCAGAGCTCAGCAAACCCCAGGTGCCAGGTTGCCATGGTGACTGAAAAATCTGACCTGATGCCTGAGGCACATGTGGGTAGAAGCACAAATGGGCAAAAGGCTGAGAGCGGCAGAGTCTGCCTGCAGGACATAGCATCCTGGTGGGCAGGCAGCAACAGTCTTGGCCATATTTGTGGCTTTTTGCAGCATTTCTGCCCATGGGGAGCCCATCTCTTGTGGGCCAAAGTGCTGCAAAAGGATCTGAGACCAGCCACTATCTGCCCACAGGCAATGGGATCCCCATTTTCAGAGGTGCTGCAAATTATCGCAACCGCAGCAGAATTGCTGCAACCACTGGGAGCTTGCAAAAAAATTTTTTAGCATACATAAGGGCTGAGGAAATTTAAAGGGACAGCAAGTTTGATTTAAAAAAGAATGGAGGGGCATTAGTTATTAGAGGATGTAGTAAAAGCTATTAGTATATCTGGGTTCAAAACAGGTTTAGACGAGTTCTGGAGGAGAACACTCCATAAACCATTGTTAAAAAGGATAGGGGAAATCCAGTGCTTACCCCTGGGCCTAGCCGCATGTAATGTGTATAACTTTGGGAATCTGACAGGTGCTTGAGACCTGGATAGCCACTGTTGGAAACAGGATACTGGGCTTGATGGGCCCTTGGTCTGACCCAGTATGGCATATCGTATTTTCTTATGGGAATGGTGGGCAAGGGGGGAGGGAAAAGTGGAGAAAATCTGAGAAGTGACATTGGGGTGGGGGAGGGAGAGCAGAAGTGGGGGAGGGAGGAGAGCAAGCAGTTGGAGGGTGAAGCACCCCACATCTGCACCCCCACATACCACACACATACACGTGTAGCTTAAAGGATCAGTAGGGGTGGTAGGAGAGGAAGAGGAAAAGTAGGGCCAGATTTATTAAGCTTTTTCCCATACAAAATGAGAAAACAAATCTTAGTAAATCAGGCCCTAAAACCTAAAAAGGTAACTGGGATACACCTTTTTTGTTGGGGGGGGGGGGGGGAGAGGAATAGGGATGTGCACTGTGACCTAGGTTTCTTTGGCCAGCTCCTAGATTTTTTGGCTGGCTCCTAGATTCCAAGAAAATTTGTCAAGTCCTAATCTAGATTTTGTTGTACATTTCAAGCACTTTTCTTATTCAGGAGTGTGGGATGTTGTAGGGCTGGAGGAGTAGCTGAGTGGTTAGAACAGTGGTCTGGTGATCAGAGAGACCAGCGTTCAAATCCCACTAGCACTCCTTGGGCAAGTTATTTAACCTTCCATTGTCTCGGGTACAAACTAAGATTGTAAGCACTCTGGGAACAGGGAAATACCTACTATACCTTATGATAACCTGCCTTGGACAACTCCTGGAAAAGCACGAGAGAAATACTACTTAAAAAAAAAAAAAAAGCAAACGTGCATAAATGACCAATGCTGTCAACAGGGGATGGAAGAATTTAAAGCAACAATATTTGTTTTGGGAAATTCCAAGGCTACCCAAATGGAATGGAAGGGGGTAGTCTAGTGCTTAGCGTAGTAGCTTGGTGACCAAGAGACCAGGGTTTGATTCTAACTGGCACTCCTTGTGACCTTGGGCAAGTCACTTTACCCTCCAGGTCCTCAGAAGAAAGGCCTGGCAGTTTTCTCAGTCCCACCTTGCCAAGAACATCCAGAGGCTGCTGGTTTGCCAAGAGTCAGCATTGACTCAACGGCACACATTGCATTTGTAGGATGTTGTGTAGTGATCTGCTTAGGAAGTAAGATTTATTGGAATATATAGATATATTTTCACATACACACACACGTACACACTCATGTGGGTGTGGGATGCTAAACTGAGATCTGTTTTTCTTAGCGCTGCCATAATGGTTTTATTTATCATTAACTGGTTCCATATACTCTCCTCTTGTCCTTCTGTTCTGTTTCCATGATAATGTTAGAATCACTATGATCAAATATTCTGTCTGAATCGGCGATGTGCCGAATTAAGAGCTCTAAGAATCGTTCTTCCATGCCACTGGGCAGAGATTGCAGAACACTCTGTGCCTTTTAGGCGAAAATGCTTCCAGACATGCATATTAGCCTCCAGAATAAATTCTTACATGATCTACGTGGGCATGTTTCTGAAGGACATTATCAGGGATCTGGAAACTTTCACTCCTCTCCTTCCTGACAATAAGAGGAGTGCTTTGCAGATACTCATCAAACAAAGCCAGAACACTTCCAAGTTTCTCACCAGGACCTCCTTTGATGCCTTTCAATCAGCAAGCAGAGCTTCAGCAGTCTCCATTGGGGCTCCTGGATGGCCTAGCTACAAGCATCCAAACATGAACAGTGGGTACAAGACAAATTGGCAATTATCCCATGTACTGGCGAAAACCTTTTTGATAAGGAATGGAGGGAAAAGGCAGGGAAGATTGAGGCAGACGATCTCACCCTAAAATGCCTTTCCAGGAAAACAGCTGACCCCTCCAAAACAAAGGCTCTTCCAAAGAAAACTTTCAGTGCAAAAAGAAGAGATACTATCCTTCTTTTTCGTCCTCTGCTGCCTGTCAGCAACAACTTCCATAGCAGAAGCAGCAGGGTCCTCGTCAACCCAGGAAGCCAAAGACTCTTAAGCCTCATCCAGCTGCACAGCCACAGCCTGCACCTGGTTTTTGACTTTTTCCTAGAGAGCATTGCCAGTCTGCCTCTGGAAGGGCCACAAACCCTCCACATAGCAGGCAGACTTTGCCATTATGCCCACAGGTTGCACCTCATAACATCAGAGTACTGGACACTCCACATTGCCCAAGGAAGTTATCAGCTTCACTTTGAGACCTTACTCCCCACCATCTTCACAAGGGACTATCCCACACAAACCCTTCAAAACATTCTCTTAAGAGATGAGGTGGCCACCTTGTTGTCCCAGGGTACCATAGAAAGAGTTCCTTCTACTTGAGAAAGAATGGGCTTCTGCTCTATATTTTCTCATTCCAAAGAAAACAGGAGGTTTCAGGCCCATCTTAGATCTCAGAGACCCAAGTGAGTTTCTGGTTCAGGAAAAATTCATGATGATTTCACTAGAAACTCTTCTACCATACCTTCAGAGACACAATTGGCTATGTTCTCTAGACCTCAAAGAGGCATACACACATATACTGATACATCCTTCCTGCAGACAGTATCTGCGCTTCGTTTTTCGGGGAAACCATTACCCTTCAGTCTAGCCTCTGCCCCAAGGGTCTTCACCAAATATATGGCAGTAGTCTCTGCCTATCTATGCACCTTGGGCATATTCATCTTCCCTTACTTAGATGACTGACTGATCAGGGGAGACTCCCCTCAAGAGGTAAGACTCTCCCTTCATCGCACCATCACAGTGCTCTAATACCTAGGCTTTGTCCTAAACTTTCCAAAATCTCATTTTGCTCCAACCCAACAACTGGAGTTCGTCGGAGCAGTTTTAGATACCCAACAAGCCAGAACTTTTATTCCACAGGATTGCTTTGCCCACCTTATTGAACTGGCGGAGCACCTGCAAAATCAGACTGATGTCACAGCTTGAGAGGTGCTATGTCTCTTGGGACTCATGACCTCCATGCTCCATGTTGTCCCCCAATGCTCGACTGCACATACGTCAAGCCTAGTGGACACTGTCTTCCCAATGACCACAGGCACAGGGGTGTCTCAGAGACGAGATCCACATCACCCCTCAGCTGATCAAGTTCCTTCAGTGGTGGTGTTCTCCTCAAAACCTACTAGTCAGGTCACCTTTTCAGATGCCTCCACCTCGATGCACCCTGATGACTGATGCTTCCAAGCTGGATTGGGGGGCACATCTCAATGACTTAACCACACAGAAACAGTGGACACAACAAGAATCTGCCATGCAGATCAATTTCCTAGAACTACAAGCATGGACAAATGCTCTTCGGGTTTTTCAACTCCAAATTTTGGAGCAACCTGTTCTGGTCAGAACGGACAGTCAAGTAGCTATGTTCTATGTGAACAAGCAGGAAGGGATGGGGTCCTTTCCACTCTGCGAAGAAGTGCTTCAACTGTGGTCTTTTGCCATCTCACCCAAGTTTAATTTTCCTGTTTAATGTATACCCAAGTTATTATACCTGTTTCACTGTAAGCACAAATCACGAAATTGAGATGTGCAACTCTTATGTTCATTGTAAACCGCACTGATGTCGAATAGCGCGGTATAAAAGAGACTGCAAATAAATAAATAAATAAATAAATCTCACACCGCATTTACCTCAGAGTGGTGTACCTCCCACAACTATTCCAGAATCTTTGGCTGCAATCTTTTAGCCTCAGGAATTGTACTGCTCCACCACCATACCTGTCTGATTCCAGGGAGCTAGCAAGTCCCAAATGTGAAGACTGCATTCCTGCTTGTTCCTGGAGATAGCATAGTTACTCACCTGTAACAGGTGATCTCTGGGAACAGCAGGAATCAATCTTCACAACCCACCCTCCTCCCTCAGGAGTAGAAGAGTTCCTTATTTTTTCCTCCTCTTCTCAGCTACAAACTCAACTGAGGAGAGGAGTTGGGAAGGCAGGTACACAGGCTCAGTGGAGGCTTCCAAAAGCTTTCCTATTGGATGCTGGGGAGCGTTCCTACGCAGGTTCTGTCGTTGATGACATCTCCATATGTGAAGACTGATTCCTGCTGTTCCCGAAGATCACTTATTACAGGCGAGTAACTGTTCTTTCTAGGTAGCCTGAAAGGTTGGTTTTTCATAATTGATAAAGAAACCTAAATCTTGGAGAAGGTTTATAGTGCTCTGCTGTACTGATACGGCAATTATGGAAAAGGGTCCCTTGACTAGCCAATTGTCTAGATAAGGAAAGAATTTTCCTGCTTGTGAGGTGTGCTACTACTACTGCCAAATGTTTTGTAATGACTCAGTGTGGTGCTGGAGAAGCAAGATGGCACCAGAGAGAGAGAGAATATGCTTGCAGCTCTCTTCGTGACATTGTTTTTTCTTTCCTATTACCTGGTCCCATGGGCAAGAGAAAAAGGAAAGTAGGGGTGAAGACTCCACTTTCCTTCTGAAATCCTGACCCTTGCCAACTGAAGATATCTCCAGGAACAAGCAGGAATGTAGTCTTCACATATGGGTGACGTCGTTACCAATGGAGACCTTGCGAGAACACTCCCCAGCGTCCAATAGGAAAGCTTTTGGGAGCATCCCACTGCACCTGCATAGCTGCCCTCTCGCCTTTCCAGCTCTCCCTCCTCAGCTCTTTGTTTTCCGCGGAGCTGAGAGGAAGCAAATTTTGTCACTGCAGAAAATTCCTGTTTTTCATATTTTTGTGGTTCACATCTGCCTTCCTGTTGATGCTGGTACTGACGGAAGTCAGTACGTTCTTTCTTTTTTCTTTCTTCTTTAAAAAAACAAAAAGAAACTGAAGACGAAGGTTTTTCCTTTCTTCAGGTGCATCTTAGGCCTATTTGTCTATGATAAAATGGAGAAACCATCCAGTGGTTTTAAGAAGTGTGGCTGGTGTCTAAAATGCCTAGGGCCTGATCATCAACCATCAGAATGTCCTCTCTGTAGAAAGATGACTAAGAGAGGCCTACAGAATAGAACTGCAAAGTTGAGCACCCTTTTTGCCTCCAACGCCGTCTCATTAGCATCAACGTCATCGAGAGCTTCATCTTCCTCCCAAGGATCTTGGGTATCGAAACCTAAGTCTTCATTGAAGGCTGGCCGCCCCTCCAAGGATAGAACTCCTTCAAGGCATCGAGATGCCTCGGGCATTGCCCTGGAGGGGGACACACCAGCCAAACAACCCCAGCGGGAGGACCTTCCCTCCAAAGCCTTAGTGGGCCTTCCACCTCTGGAGTGCTCCTGGTGCCATGCTTGGGGATCGTGGCCCACAATTCCGGTACCGATACCCAAGCATCAGCAAGCTCCATGGATCAACATATCCTTGCCATCAAGCAGAGCTTAGCGGCCTTACTGGCGGCCTCGGTTCCAATAAAACCCTTACAGTCGGTTCCGAAGGCGTCGTTACCAATACCGGCTGCATCGACTTTCTTGCCACTTTCCACGCTGGCCCTTGAATCCGTTTATGGTACCGAGGTTCAGACTATACAGATTCCAGGTACCAGCTTCGACCAGTACCGAGTTCGTACAGAGTAGGAACTCCCTGCCTGAGATACTTCGAGTCTTCAGATTCCGATTCCTCGGACGATGAATCGGCCGATACTCGAGACATGCAAACTCTCCCGGAGGACCTATCTCGGTCTCCACAACGCTGCATGTCCCCACCAGAGGACAGGTCTTTCCAAGACTTTATTTGCGATGTTGCTAGGGGCCTGTCCATAACAGTAACATCGGAGAAAGAGCCTAGGGCCGAAGAATTGGAAATTCTTCAATACCTGACAGCTCCAAAAGAGGCAACTACACTCCCTATCCATCGGATACTCCACGACCTCATGCTTCGTATGTGGGAGACACCTCTGACTATTTCTCCCCATGCCTGCTGGCTCAATACCATGTACTGGGTTCTGGAATGTCCTGGTTTTCAAAAGACACAATTGCTGCACCATTCATGCAAATCAAGAGCATGAAAACACATTCCTCAAACCCTCCGGGTCGGGAATAGAGAACTCTCAACGCTTTTGGTCGACATTGCTTTCAAGCCTCCATGCTATCGGCCAGAATTAGTCCCTACATATTCTATATGGGTATGTTACTCAGAGAGGTGGCTAAAGATTTGGAGTTAATGGCTCCTCTTCTTCCCAATGACAAGAGGGCAGATTATCTCACCATTGTAAAGCATGCTCAGAATGTCTCAAAATTTGTTAATAGAGCAACTTTTAATTGCTTTGAGTGCATCAGCAGAACTTCATCCATCTGCACTGGTGCACACATGATTGCTGGCTCCAAGCATCGGATCTTGAACAATGGGTTAAAGATAAACTGGGTAATATCCCTTGAACCAGTGAAAATCTTTTTGGCAAGAATTGGCAAGACAAGGCCTCTCAGTTGGAGTCTGAGAAACTTTACCCTAAATAGGCTCTCTCTAGATCTACTGCCAACCCAGCTAAGAAGAGAGCAGCATAGAAAGCCTTCTTCAATAAAAAGAAGACATATTATCCTTTTTATACCCCTACTGTTCAATGTCAGAATCATGCACCTCAGAAGGGACAACAACCACCAAAACATAGAAACATAGAAATATGACAGAAAAAGACCACATGGCCTATCTAGTCTGTCCTTCCATAACAACTACAACAGTCCCCTTTTTACTTTAGAGATCCTCTGTGTTTGTCCCATGCTTTTTTGAATTCGGTTACTGTCCTCATCTCTACCACCTCCACTGGGAGACTATTCCACGGATCCACTACTCTTTCCGTAAAGAAATATTTCCGCATATCACTCCTGAATCTATCTCCCTTCACCCTCATCCCATATCCCCTCGTAGCAGAACTTGCTTTCAATTGAAAGAGGCTCTCTCCCTGAACATTTATGCCACGGAGGTATTTAAACATCTCGATCATATCACCTCTATACCGCCTTTCCTCTAAGGTGTACATATTAAGATCCTTCAGTCTGTCCTCATATGCTTTATAATGAAGACCACTAATCATTTTAGTACCTCTGCACCGACGCCATCCTGTTCACATCCTTTTGAAGGTGCGGTCTCCAGAATTGCACACTATACTCCAAATGAGGTCGCACCAAAGACTTATACAGAGGCATTATCACCTCCTTTTTTCTGCTAGCCATTCCTCTCCGTATGCATCCAAGCATCCTTCTAGCTTTTGCCGTCGCCTTTTCTACCTGTTCAGCTACTTTAAGATCATCAGACACAACCACGCCTAGGTCCCGCTCTTCTTTAGTGGACAAAAGTACTTCACCCCCTATACTATATTGCTCCCTTGGATTGCTGCAGCCCAAATGCATGACCTTACATTTTTTAACATTAAATCCCAGCTGCCAAATTCTAGACCATTCTTCAAGCTTAGCTAGAAACCTCCTCATGTTATCTACCCCTTCCTGGGTGTCTACTCTACTGCAGATTTTGGTATCATCCGCAAAGAGGCAAACCTTACCTGAAAGCCCTTCCGCTATATCACTAACAAAGATGTTAAAAAGAATCGGACCAAGGACAGATCCCTGGGGCACACCACTGATAACATCCTTCTCCTCAAAGTGAGCTCCATTTACTTGTGCTCTTTGTCGCCTCCCACCCAACCAATTTCGAACCCAAGCAGTAACTTTAGGGTCCATCCCTAGGGTGCTCAATTTGTTTATAAGTCGCCTGTGAGGAACAGTGTAAAAGGCTTTACTGAAATCTAAATACACCACATCTAGGGCTCTCCCTCGGTCCAACTCCCTGGTCACCCAGTCAAAGAAATCAATCAGATTTGTCTGACAAGACCTGCCTCTGGTGAATCCATGTTGCCTTGGATCCTGTAATCCGCTGGACTCCAGAAACCTCACTATTTTCTCTTTCAGCAGCGTTTCCAATAATTTACTTACCACCGAAGTTAAACTAACCGGCCTGTAGTTTTCAACCACATCCTTACTTCTGCTTTTGTGTAAAGGCACCACATGAGCCTCTCTCCAGTCCTTTGGCACCACTCCCGACTCCAACGAGGCATTGAAAAGGTCAGTCAGTGGAGCTGCTAGAACGTCCCCAAGTTCCCTCAGTATTCTCGGGTGTATCCCATCCGGTCCCATCACTTTGTCTACTTTAAGTTGAGATAGTTTCTCACGAACACAGTCTTTTGAAAATTGTTCAAGATGTCCTTTGCTTCTGTTCCTATTTGTGGGTATTTTCTGAGATCCTGCTCCTGGTTCTTCATCTGTGAACACAGAACAAAAATATTTGTTAAGCAATTCCGCTTTATCCTTTAAAACAGCAAAAGAAGGCTCAGACTCCCAAGTCTCAGCTACCTCAGCAGACTCAGGCTGCTCCAGGTTTTTGACTCCTTTCTAGAGAATATAGCTGCCTGCCTCTGGAGAATCCCAACCCTATCCACATTCCGCCATTATGCCCACAGATGGCATCTCATCACCTCAGAGCAGTGGACATTAGCAATAGTATGGGAGGGATATGGACTTCATCTATGAAGCCTAACACCCCCCTCCTGACTTTACCAAACGTTCCATTCTCAGCCCCCTCTCACTGCTCTGTTACTAAAAGGGATCACCTCCCTTCTTCTGCAGGGCGCAATAGAGGAGGTTCCAGCATTTCAGCAAGGAATGGGGGGGGGGGTGGGGGATACTGGTCCATTCTAGATCTCGGGGACCTAAACAAGCATCTCCTTTTGGAAAAATTCAAGATGGTCTCCCTGGGGACCCTTCTTCCCTATCTCCAGAGTCAGGACTGGCTCTGTTCTCTAGATCTAAAGGAAGCATGCACTCATATTCTTAGCCATCCAGAACACAGAAAGTTCCTGCGCTTCATGCTTCAAGGAAGATGCTATCAATGCAGAGTCCTGACTCTCAGCCTCACCTCTGCCCCAAGTGTCTTCACAAAATGCATGGCGGTAGTAGCCGCATTTCTAAGGACTTTAGGGATATTTGGCTTCCCTTACTTAGACGACTGGCTCATAAGAGCAAGCACCTCTCAAGAGGCCAGTCTGTCCCTCTCACACACCATGCAGATGTTACAACACTTTCTAAGATTTATGATGAATCCCAAGTCCCAACTCGTCCCCTCTCAAGCTCTATAGGGGCCCTCTTAAATACTCTGCAGTCAAGGGCATTTCTGCCCCAAGTCCACTGTGCTAGTCTGTCAGTTAGCATCTCAGGCATGTCTCAAGAAATATCTAGGTGTCATCCTTGATCAAACACTTTAATTTAAACAGCAGGTTGCAAAAGCCGCAAGATCAGTATTCTTCAAAGCAAAGATGGTGCAAAGGCTCAGACCACTCATAGACCCACAAGACTTCCGCACAGTTATGCAAGCAATGACACTACCTCACTTAGACTATTGTAATGCACTCTACCAAGGACTCACGGCTACCACCATCAATCCACTACAAAAAGCCCTCAGCACAACGGCGAGGATCATTCAGAGGGCAAAGAAACATGACCACATCACCCCTGTCCTAAGTGAACTTCATATTCTCCCATTAGAAGCACAAATAAAATATAAAACACTGGTTCTGATACACAAAGCTCTTCACCAACAGCCACCATCTTATCTACAAACCATGTTAACCCGGATGAACTCTGGAAGACCAACACGACAGACCATGAGCAATACACTCATTGTGCCACATGACAGAACAAAATTTAATCATCAGACATGTAACTGTGCATTTGATCTTTATGCACCCTCACTTTGGAACTCTCTTCCAACCCAAGTCCGCAGCAACAATGACCTTTCTGCTTTCCGAAAGCAGATAAAAACCCTTCTCTTCCGGGAGCACCTAGGGTTGACACATTACAGCTCCCAATGAACTTCCCCAAGGCGGTTTAAGTCAGCAGAGAGACTTAACTGTAAATAAACCCAATCTATGAATAAGACTGAAGAGAGAGTCAGAAATGTAACCATGACTGATACATCTCGCAAGAATATGAATGTTATACTCCCCCTGGTGGTGATATATTTCTTTCCCCCTGTAAATACAACTAACCCTGTTCAATGTATTCCCCTTGTTTATTGTAAACCGCTTTGACCCGGTGAAAAGCGGTATATAAGCACGACTAAATAAAATAAATAAATATGACTGCTTGAGAAATGCTACAACTTCTGTGTCATATGGCATCGTTGATGATCCAGATGTTGTAGCATTTCTCAAGCAGTTCCATATGCCCGTTTACACATGTGCACAGCCCAAAGGGCACTGGCATTCCAGTGGTCTCAGGCATCAGGTCGCCAGGGGACAGGATAAGTCTCTACCCTTCTGGTCTCGTCTCTCCAGTGGTGGCAATCCCCAGAAAATCTCCTTGTAGGGTCAACTTTTCAGATGCCTGTACATCAGTGTACCCTGATGACAGACGCATCTAGACTGGGCTGGGGAGCCCATCTGGAGTCTCTCTCCACTCAAGGACTCTGGTCTCAGCAGGAGTCGCAACTCCACATAAATCTGCTGGAGCTCAGAGCTATCCTCAATGCTCTCAAATTGTTCCAGGATCATCTTCATTGCTACAGAGTCCTAGTCCAAACAGACAATCAAGTAGCCATGTTCCACATGAATAAGAAGGGCGGAACAGGTTCTTGGACCCCCTGCAGCAAGGCTCTGTATCTCTGGTCCTCTGCCATACATCACCGTATTCACCTCCAAGTGGTGTATCTTCCTGGCAAACACAATGTTTTAGTAGACAGACTAAGTCAAATCCGTCTCCCCCATGAGTGGTCTCTTCATGTAGACAGACGTCTACATATTTCAGATCTGGGGGACTCTAGAGATAGATCTTTTTGCAAGTCCTCAGAATGTCAAGCTCCCTTGCTTCTGTACAAGGACTCCTGCACCAGACAGTCAACAAGTTGATGCTTTTCATCTCCACTGGGGTCACTGCTTCCTATATGCCTTCTCCTCCCATTCCCCTAATTCCCAAGACTCTTTTCAAACTCCAGAAGGACTTGGGCTTCTTGATACTCATAGCCCCACGCTGGCCACATCAACCATGGTACCCTCTCTTTCTATGTCAGGCTCAACCCATAGATCTGGGGTCTGCTCCAGATCTCCACTCTCAGGAAGGGGGATACTGCTTCATCCCAACCTGCAGTCTCTCCATCTCACAGCATGGCTGCTGAAGGCATAGCCTTCCAAGGTATTAATCTTCTCTAGGAGGTTAAGGACATCCTCTTGGCTTCTAGAAAGCCATCCACCAGATGGTCCTATGCTTTCAAGTGGTGTAGGTTTTCTTTCTGGTGTTCTCAGAAGAATCTAAATCCCTTCTCAGCTCCGGTGGAGGCACTCCTTGAGTATCTCCTCCACCTATCTTCTTTTGGACTCGAAACCAATTTGATAAGAGTACACCTAAGTGCAATTGTGGCCTCTCACATGCCCTTATATGGCCAACCCATCTCCTCTCAGCCGCTCGTAGCACGCTTCATGAGGGGTCTTCTATTAACCAAGCCTCCCATTAAGCCACTACCAGTGGCATGGGACCTCAGTGTTGTTCTAGGATAGCTTCTCAAGCCGCCTTTTGAACCTCTAGTCACTACGTCACTTAGGTTTCTCACATGGAAGATCATTTTCCTCATTGCCTTCACTTCAGGAAGGCGCATTAGTGAGCTCCAGGCCTTAGTGGCTGACCCACCTTACACACGGTTCCACTATGATAAGGTAGTCCTTAGGACTCATCCTCACTTCATGCCGAAGGTGGTTTTGCCCTTCCATTTGAACCAGTCTGTCTACTCCCTGTGTTTTTCCCTAGACCACACTTATCTAGGGCAGAAGCAACCCTCAACACTCTGGATTGTAAACATACCTTAGCTTTTTATCTTCAGAAGACTCGAGAACATCGGAAAGCTTCCCAGCTGTTCATCTCCTTTGACTCTAGTCACCTCAGGTTGCCAGGCTCCAAATGTACTCTCTCCAAGTATATAGCTGACTGCATCACCTTTGCTTATAAGAAGGCAGGGCTCTCCCTCCAGGGTTATGTCATTGTCCATAATGTTTGAGCCATGGCTACATCGATGGCAAATCTACAATCTGTAGCTATTGATGAGATCTGCAAAGCAGCAACTTGGTCTTCGGTCTATAATTTTGCTGCTCACTACTGTCTGGACAAGGACTCCTGTCAGGATGCCATGTTTGGCCAGGCTGGTCTCCAGCATCTTTTTCAGACTTAGAGCAACTCTGTCCTAGATTTCGATACCAGACATCCATGGAGGATACATGACCTCTTTAGGCATACCTGGGACAAACCACAGCTGATTCTGAGGTAATCTCTGGCACCTTCTAGCTAAGGAGTCCCATATGTGAAGACTACATTCCTGCTTGTTCCTGGAGACAACGTAATTACTCTATAACAGGTGATCTCCGGGAACAGCAGGAATTTAGTCTTCACAGCCCGCCCTCCTCCCCTAGGAGTTGTAGAGTTTCTCTTTTTTTCTCTTTCTCTCCTTTTATCTCAGCTACAAACTTAAGATGTAGATATGTTATACAATGTACATAGTTCCCCCCAGTTACTGCCAAGTTGATCTCCTGTTTATTGTAAATACAACTCAGGGTTCCTGTGTTGTATGGTTGATGTTGAATGTAAACCGCTCTGATCTAAAATAGAGCGGTATAGAAGAACTGTTAAATAAATAAATAAATAAATAAATAAATAACTGAGGAGGGAGAGCTGAAAAGGTGGGAAGGCAGCTACGCAGGTGCAGTGGGATGCTCCCAAAAGCTTTGCTATTCGACACTGGGGAGCGTTCCCGCACGGATTCCGTCGGTACCAACATCACCCATATGTAATGCCTAAATTCCTGCTGTTCCTGGAGATCGTCTGTTGTAGGTGAGTAACTATGCTTTCTGAGCTGCCCACCGCTCAAGTGCAGAAACTGCCAGTGGCTGCTTGTTCAGAGTCTGGCCTGGAAATATTGAGTCCCAGCGACAGGCCCTTTGCCTCCCTGCAGCAAATTTCAAACATCCCCAGTGAACTCGATGGTCAGACCTTCCCAGTGGGTAGTTTGCCTCAGATGGTTGATGGAGAAAGCCCAGGGTGTGATGCCTGAACCAGAAGACCAGTGCAGGACGTGCCAGAGAAGGGACAGGTAGAGACTGTTGGAATTGCCACCACTGCGGAACTAGAGGTGAGTGGTGAAGAGGCTGTGCAGGTTAGTATGGTGCAGTTGGCACTTTTGGAAATCATCAACAAGTCTCTGTTAGCAAGGTCCACTGATGTAACACTGGAGAGTGACTGGCAGGTGGTGGCTTTGATGGATAAGACTATCTCTGTGATAGCTACTTTGACTCTGAATATCCACTCAAGGTCTCCATCTAAAGATTTGGAGTTTACTAAATTGGAGCAGATGGTGAAGAAAGTGGAGACAGGTTTGCAAAAGATTGGAGAGACTCAGAGTGTTATTCTTCAAGATACGCTTGTGGTTTCAAGGAAATTAGAGAACCTGGAGACATTCCATTCATGCTCTTAATTTAAGATTCCAGAAACAAGCAGGAATGTAGTCTTCACATATATGGGTTACATTGGTACCTAGCTCACGCAGGAAGGCTCCCCAGCATCCAATAGGAAAGCTTTTGGGAGCATCCCACTGCCGCCTGCATTGCTGCCTTCCCACCTTCCCAACTCTCCCTCCTCAGTTCTTTGTTTTCCGCAGAGCCAGCAGGAAGCAAATCCTGTCACCGCAGAAAATTTGTTTATTTCTTTTGTTTTTTCTAATCGCATTTGCCTTTCCATTGATGCCGGAACTGACTATTGTCGGTTCTTTTCTTTTCTATTCTCTTCTTTTCTTTTTCTTTTTTCTAAAAAATAAATTAGAACTTTCTTGAGAGCATCAACGCTATTTTAGGCCTTAAGCCTACCATTTGCTTCGGCATAATGGAAAAACCAGCTAGTGGTTTTAAGAAATGTTCTACGTGTGGTGGTACCATCTCTGCTACCAACACTCATGACTGGTGTCTCAAATGCCTTGGGCCCGACCACCAGCCTTCAGAATGTCATTTATGTAGGAAGATAACAGAGAGGCCTGCAGAATCGAGCTGCAAAGTTAGAGATACTCTTTGCCTCAGACACAGTGTCTTTAGTATCGACGTCATTGAGGGCATCGTCTTCCTCTTATGGATCTCTCGTATCAAAACATAAGTCTTTGAAGACATACCGATCCCCAAGCTAGATCTCTTTCTAAGAATCGAGATGCCGTGTGCATTGCCCTAGAGGTGGATCGGCCAGCCAAACTACCCCGGCAGGAGGAACCTTCCTCCAAAGCCATTAAGGGGGTCCCAGGATGTTCCCGAGACCTCCACCTCTGGAGAGCTCCTGATGCCATGCTCTGGGACGGTAGCACGTATGTCCGGTACAGTATCCAAGCATTGGCAGGCTCTATGGATCAACGTATCCTCGCCATCGAGCGCAGCTTGGCGGCCCTACTAGCAGCATCTCTTCTGATCAAACCCTTACCAACAGTACTGATACCAGCACCGTCCATGGAATAAATGCAGTCTGCATTGAGGTTTGTACCCATCGAACCGCTACTACCCCTGCCTTCCCTCGAGTCCATCCCTGGTACTGGGGGCTTTTCCAGGCAATCTCTCTGATCTGATCCCGATTTCGATTGGTATTGGGCCTTAGCAGAGCACAGACATTGCTCTCGTTGATACTTTGACTCTTCCGATTCTGATTCATCCAATGAGGAATTGATTGATACTCAAGCAATTCAGAGTATACTGAAGGATTCTTCTCCCTCTCTGGAACATCGCATGTCCCCTCCTGAGGACATGTCTTTTAAAGAATTTATTCAGAACCTGGCCAGGGGCCTGTCCATTGCAGTAACATCTCCACAATGGTGAAGGAATATCCTTCTCAGCCTCCTTTCAGTGCTCTTTTGCTATAAAAGGTCACCTCTCTGTTGTCAGGAGGTGCCATAGAGGAGGTCCCAACATCCCAACAAGGAGTGGGTTTCTACTCTCCGTACTTTCTCATACCAAAGAAAATCTGAGGATACAGATCTATCCTGGATCTCAGAAACCTAAACATGTTTGTCTGCAAGAAGTTCAAGATGGTTTCTCTAGAGACCCTCCTACCCTATCTCCAGAGTCAGGACTGGCTCTGTTCTCACACAGGAAATATCTACGCTTCATGTTTCAAGGAAAACATTATCAGTACAGGGTCCTGCCATTCGGACTCGCCTCTGCCCCGAGAGTCTTCACAAAGTGCATGGCAGTCGTGGCCGAATTTCTAAGATCTTTAGGGATATTTGTCTTCCGTTACTTAGACAGCTGGCTCATAAGGGCAAGAACCTCCCAAGAGATTCACCTGTCTCTCTCTTGTACCATGCAGGGACTTCAACACTTGGGATTTGTGATAAATCTTCCAAAGTCCCATCTCGCTCCTACTCAAGCACTAGAGTTCATAGGAGCTCTTTTAAATACTCAAGAGTCAAGGGCATTTCTACCTCAGGCCCACTGTTCTTGTCTCATCCAGCTGTCTTCTCAGGCCCATGTCAAAGATCATCTCACTGCCTGCAAGATGCTACAGCTTCTAGGTCATATGGCCTCAACAGTACATGTAGTGCCACATGCACGCCTGCATATGTCCACAGCCCAATGGGCTCTGACTTCCTAGTGGACACAGGCCTCAGACTCTCTCAGGCAAAATATCAGAGTCTGCCCCTCTGGCCACATCACTCCTATGGTGGTGTTCCCCAGAGAATCTCCTCGTCAGGTCACCTTATCAGATGCCTCCACATCAATGTACCCTGACAATGGATGCCTCCAAACAGGGGTGGGGGGCCCATCTAGGGTCCATCTCCACTCAGGGCCTCTGGATGGATGAGGAGTCCAAGCTCCAGCTAAATCTACTGGAACGTCGGACAATATACAACGCCCTCAAAGTCTTTCAGGTACATCTAAGTTCTCAGAGGGTCCTGGTACAAATGGACAATCAGGTAGCCGGTTCTGTGAGCAAACAAGAGGGAACAGAATCTTGGCCCTTCTGCAGAGAGGCTCTCCATCTCTGGTCCTTTGCCATTACTCATCAGATACACCTCCAAGCGCTATATCTTCCAGGGGAGCAAAATGTCTTAGTGGACAGATTGAGTCAGATCTTCCTTCCCCACGAATGGTCTCTCCACACGGATACAGCATCCTTCATTTTTCAGACGGGGGGGACCATGGAGATAGACCTGTTTGCCACTCCTCAGAATGCCAAACATCTCCGCTTCTGCACCAGGTCTCCTATGTCGGGCAACAGGGAGGTGGATGCTTTTCACCTCCACTGAGGTTGAGAGTTCCTGTATGCTTTTCCTTTCATTCCCCTGATTCCCAAGATGCTTTTCAAGCTCCAGGCGGACAGGGGCCTCATGATACTCATAGCCCCATGTTGGCCACGTCAACCATGGCTTCCTCTCCTACTACATCTGTCTCAGACTCAACCGTTAGATCTCTGATCTTCTCCATATCTCCTCTCTCAAGAGGAGGAGACGCTGCTACATCCCAATCCACAGTCTCCACCTCACAGCATGGCTGCGAAAGCATAGAATTACAAAATCTTAACCTTACTCAGGAAGTAAAGGAGATCCTCTTAGCCTCTGGAAAGCCATCCACCAGACGTTCTTACGCTTTCAAGTGGTGTAGATTTTCCATCTGGTATTCCCAGAAGGACCTTAATTCCTTCTCGGCTCCAGTGGAGGCACTCCTCCAGTATCTCCTCCATCTATCCTCTTCTGGTCTCAAAACCAACTCTGTAAGAGTTCACCTGAGTACCATCACAGCCTCTCACCATCTCCTGGATGGACAGCCAATTTCCTCACAGCCACTTGTGGCGTGCTTCATGAGAGGTCTCTTGCTCACCAAACCTCCCATTATACCACCACCAGTGGCCTAGGATCTCAGTGTCATTTTAGGGCAACTTCTCAAGCCACCCTTTGAACCCTTAGGCACTACCTCGCTAAAGTTTCTGCATGGAAGGTCATCTTCCTCATTGCACTCACTTTGGCTAGGCGCATTAGTGAGCTACAGGCTTTGGTGGCAGACCCACCTTACACACAGTTCCACCATGACAAGGTTGTCTTAAGGACTCGCCCCCATTTCATGCTAAAGGTGGTGTCTCCTTTCCGTTTGAATTAGTCAGTCTGTCTTCCTGTCTTTTTTTTCTAGACCACATTCATCTAGGGCAGAAGCAACTCTACATACCCTTGACTGCAACGTGCCTTGGCATTCTATCTTCAAAGGATAGCAGAGCACCATAAAGGCTCACAGTTATTCCTCTCCTTTGATACCAGTGACTTGGTGTTGCCAGTATCCAAATGTACTCTCTCTAAATGGATAGCAAATTGCATCTAATTTGCTTATGACAAAGCAGGACTATTCCTTGAAGGTCATGTCACTGCTCATAATGTTTGTGCCATGGCTACCTCAATCAAAGCCTTAAAACCCTAACCAAATATAGGTGACCCGTAGTATAATAATTTTCTTTTGTCGGAGCTGACCGTGGGGAGGTCGAAAGGGAAAACGACCCCCACCCAGCGGGTAGCTACTTTTTATTATTTTTTTAAGGTTCTTCACCCAAAACCACAATCGAAATAAACTTTAGAAATACAAAACTTATCTCAGTCCAAAACAACGCTGCTTCCTGAAGTCCACTCGCACGATGCGCACGTTTCGGGTATACCTCACCCTGTATCAAGTGCAATAACAAAGTATAGATTTTTGCAGCAACCGTCCAAAAACGCTGTCTCTATGCAGCACAGGTCTAAATTTTCAATGGCGGACAACCAGCTCTTAAAGGAAGAACCAACCAATCAAGAAACAGGGAGGCCCCACATGTCGGGAAACCCTGACCCGATTGGGAGAACTGTTTCAATGTTAATTTACAATTAAAAAAGAATTGTCAGCAGACATTATCAACAACGTCCATGTCTACAACAGACTTGTCCAGTCTATGTCCCGATTGAGACCATCAGGTTCAACTGAACCTAAACGAAAGATCCATCGTTGCTCTAAGCGTTGAAGATGATATTCTCTATTTCCCCGACGAGGATCTAAGGGAACATGATCAATGATTGACCAGGTGAGTTGTGCAAAATCATGAGAGTGCTCCAAACAATGGGAAACAATCGGGGCTGATGTAATCCGCCGACGTAGCCGGGAAGCATGCTCCATTAGACGACGTTTCATGGAGCGAACAGTGCGGCCAACATAGAGAAGTGAGCACGGGCATTTGATAAGGTATACCACATATGTAGATTCACAAGTCGTATCCCAACGTCGTCGGTATACTCGTTGTGTTTTCGGATAAGTCCATTCCAGACCGGTTAAAGTAGAAGCACAATAAACACAGTTTTCACAGGCCACATGGCCACATACAGGATTTGGAAAAATTGGACGGTCCTCCACCATAGAAGTCTTCACTAAATAATCACTCAGGTTAAGACCCCGAGAAAAAGCAATTTGCAATGGCTGCTGAAAACATTCATGGAGTTGTAAAATCGGCCAATGAGATTTTATAATATGAAGGACATCCTTGCTCCGATCAGTATAAGGAAGAATTCCAGTAATTTTTGACATGTCAGAAAAGTTCGAAGACGTATATACCGGATCTATAAGCCACTCTCTATGAGTATATTTAGCTCTTTTATAGGCTCGAGATACTACAGATTCCGGGTAACCCCTAGATATCAGCCGATTGCGCAATTCACATGCGTGCAGTTTAAACGCCTCCAAAGAATGGCATAAACGCCGTAAGCGCAAAAACTGACCATAGGGAAGACCCCGACGTAAGGGGCCCGGGTGGAAACTCCGATAATGCAAGAGACTATTCCTTTGCACAGATTTTCTATAGAGAGAGGTAGATAACATTCCATCCAATATAGAGATCTGTAGATCCAGGAAATCAATCGTATCCAGTGCTATATGTTCTGTGAAACGGATATTAGGTTTCAACCCATTTAACCAAAGTATAAAAGCGTGTAAAGACTCCCCATCTGATGTCCACACGAAAAAAACGTCATCCAGGAAACGTCTCCAAAATAATACATATTGGTATAGGTCAGATTTTTCAATCAGAGTCTCCTCCATAGCCGCTAAATATAATGTAGCTACAGAGGGAGCCAGAGTTGCCCCCATAGCAATACCAGATAGTTGTTGGTAAAAGACCCCCTCTGACAGAAAATAATTACGAGTGAGAACTAATTCTACCAATTGATTCAAAAACAGACGTGGCAAACGTTCAGGTGCATATATAAATTTTTGTTGCAAGAGATCCAAAACTTCAACTTGATTAATATTAGTATATAAAGAAACCACGTCAAGGGTAACCAAAAAGGCCCCCTGTGGAATAACCAACATAGATATAGCTTGCAAAAAATGAGTAGAATCCTTTATATATGATTTCACCTGGCATGCTTCTAACTTTAAGAAAGTGTCACAAAAAATCGAAAGTGGCTCTAGAACGGAATCCCGGCATGATACAATAGGCCGCCCTGGGGGGGCCACAAGGGATTTATGTACTTTCGGAAGCATGTACAAAATCGGACATTTCGGATGCAGACAATTCAAAAAAGCATATTCACGATGCGTTATCCAGCCATTATTCAGAGCAGAGCCTAGCAGTGATTTTATTTCTAAGGACAGAGATATAGTTGGATCTTCAGATAGATTCTTATAAACAGTACTGTCATCCAAATGGGCACGTAAAGTCTGCTGATAGGCAGACAGATCTTGCAACACTAGCGCACCTCCTTTATCCGCCCGCTGGATCACTAGCGAAGGGTCAGATCGTAAATCAGTCAAAGCCTGTCGTTCGACCCGATTAAGATTGAAATAAGGACGAATTGGTTGCTGTTCCATACGAGATAAATCTCGCAATATCAGAGATTGAAAAGTAGCTAAAACTGAATCAGCAGGTAATTCGGGAGGCATCCATCGAGAGGGAGGAAATACTACAGATTCATCACGTGTAGAGGTACGATGTTGGAAAAAATGTATAATTCGTAATTTCCGAAAAAATCTGTAGAGACATACACGCATTTGAAAAGGATCATAATGATTCGTTAGAACATAAGACAAACCATAATTCAATACTCGCTCATGTTCAGGGGTCAGCATTTTGGAGGAGAGATTAACCACTATTGAAAGTTCTGTTTGTAACGTTGGCGGGTAACCGGAGGATCCCAATCTTTGGCCGCAGGAGGTTGACGAGAGCGACGGCCCCTCCGAAAAACCGGACGACCACGAGTAGTCTTTTGGTCATCAGAGGTACTATCATCAGTTTCATCAGAGGTCCTGTCAAAAGTAACTACTTTTCTATTAGAAGCAGAAGAATCAGCTGGTTCATACATCCAAAAATAGACCTTTTTTTCATCATAGTCAGTTTTGTCACGCAGAAATTTCTTAGATTTCAAAGATTTTATATAATCCGAATATCCCTTCAATTGTCGATCAAGATCAGCTAGTTTAACTTTCCAAGAATCTTCACCCAGAGACTGAACTAAGGCTGTTTTAGCTTCATCTATCTGTGTGGTAAGAGTAACTTCCTCCTGTGCGGTGCGTTCCAGAATAAGCGCCATCAAATCAAAACTACATTTATTGGAGATACGATTCCACTTCTCCACAAATTCTGTATCCCATTTAAACATTTTCGGGGCTCGAGTCATCCGTAGTCCCCGCGGGATGACTCTAGTTTTTAAATAACGAATCATACCTGCTCCATGCATCTGCGCCCTAATCAGACGTTTCCGAAGAGTTTTGTAAGCTGCTACAGAAGAGGAAACCGCAGTCACGGTATGATCCTCATCCAAAAGGCATGGTCGTTGTCGAAACAGTTCAAGTTGTTCTTCAGTAAAGGCAAAAGTATCTCCAGCCATGTATTAATAGGTATAAATTAAACACAAAAAAATAAACCTTAAGGTCAAGGTAAATCAATAATCAAATAAAATCACTGCTAGGCTCTGCTCTGAATAATGGCTGGATAACGCATCGTGAATATGCTTTTTTGAATTGTCTGCATCCGAAATGTCCGATTTTGTACATGCTTCCAAAAGTACATAAATCCCTTGTGGCCCCCCCAGGGCGGCCTATTGTATCATGCCGGGATTCCGTTCTAGAGCCACTTTCGATTTTTTGTGACACTTTCTTAAAGTTAGAAGCATGCCAGGTGAAATCATATAAAGGATTCTACTCATTTTTTGCAAGCTATATCTATGTTGGTTATTCCACCGGGGGCCTTTTTGGTTACCCTTGACGTGGTTTCTTTATATACTAATATTAATCAAGTTGAAGTTTTGGATCTCTTGCAACAAAAATTTATATATGCACCTGAACGTTTGCCACGTCTGTTTTTGAATCAATTGGTAGAATTAGTTCTCACTCGTAATTATTTTCTGTCAGAGGGGGTCTTTTACCAACAACTATCTGGTATTGCTATGGGGGCAACTCTGGCTCCCTCTGTAGCTACATTATATTTAGCGGCTATGGAGGAGACTCTGATTGAAAAATCTGACCTATACCAATATGTATTATTTTGGAGACGTTTCCTGGATGACGTTTTTTTCGTGTGGACATCAGATGGGGAGTCTTTACACGCTTTTATACTTTGGTTAAATGGGTTGAAACCTAATATCCGTTTCACAGAACATATAGCACTGGATACGATTGATTTCCTGGATCTACAGATCTCTATATTGGATGGAATGTTATCTACCTCTCTCTATAGAAAATCTGTGCAAAGGAATAGTCTCTTGCATTATCGGAGTTTCCACCCGGGCCCCTTACGTCGGGGTCTTCCCTATGGTCAGTTTTTGCGCTTACGGCGTTTATGCCATTCTTTGGAGGCGTTTAAACTGCACGCATGTGAATTGCGCAATCGGCTGATATCTAGGGGTTACCCGGAATCTGTAGTATCTCGAGCCTATAAAAGAGCTAAATATACTCATAGAGAGTGGCTTATAGATCCGGTATATACGTCTTCGAACTCTTCTGACATGTCAAAAATTACTGGAATTCTTCCTTATACTGATCGGAGCAAGGATGTCCTTCATATTATAAAATCTCATTGGCCGATTTTACAACTCCATGAATGTTTTCAGCAGCCATTGCAAATTGCTTTTTCTCGGGGTCTTAACCTGAGTGATTATTTAGTGAAGACTTCTATGGTGGAGGACCGTCCAATTTTTCCAGATCCTGTATGTGGCCATGTGGCCTGTGAAAACTGTGTTTATTGTGCTTCTACTTTAACCGGTCTGGAATGGACTTATCCGAAAACACAACGAGTATACCGACGACGTTGGGATACGACTTGTGAATCTACATATGTGGTATACCTTATCAAATGCCCGTGCTCACTTCTCTATGTTGGCCGCACTGTTCGCTCCATGAAACGTCGTCTAATGGAGCATGCTTCCCGGCTACGTCGGCGGATTACATCAGCCCCGATTGTTTCCCATTGTTTGGAGCACTCTCATGATTTTGCACAACTCACCTGGTCAATCATTGATCATGTTCCCTTAGATCCTCGTCGGGGAAATAGAGAATATCATCTTCAACGCTTAGAGCAACGATGGATCTTTCGTTTAGGTTCAGTTGAACCTGATGGTCTCAATCGGGACATAGACTGGACAAGTCTGTTGTAGACATGGACGTTGTTGATAATGTCTGCTGACAATTCTTTTTTAATTGTAAATTAACATTGAAACAGTTCTCCCAATCGGGTCAGGGTTTCCCGACATGTGGGGCCTCCCTGTTTCTTGATTGGTTGGTTCTTCCTTTAAGAGCTGGTTGTCCGCCATTGAAAATTTAGACCTGTGCTGCATAGAGACAGCGTTTTTGGACGGTTGCTGCAAAAATCTATACTTTGTTATTGCACTTGATACAGGGTGAGGTATACCCGAAACGTGCGCGTCGTGCGAGTGGACTTCAGGAAGCAGCGTTGTTTTGGACTGAGATAAGTTTTGTATTTCTAAAGTTTATTTCGATTGTGGTTTTGGGTGAAGAACCTTAAAAAAATAATAAAAAGTAGCTACCCGCTGGGTGGGGGTCGTTTTCCCTTTCGACCTCCCCACGGTCAGCTCCGACAAAAGAAAATTATTATACTACGGGTCACCTATATTTGGTTAGGGTTTTAAGGCTTTGATTATTGATTTACCTTGACCTTAAGGTTTATTTTTTTATGGCTACCTCAATGGCAAATCTACACTCTGTAGCCATTGACGAAATCTGCAAAGCAGCAACTTGGTCTTCGGTCCATACCTTTGCTGCTCATTACTGTTTAGACAAGGACTCCCGCCAGGATGCCATGTTTGGTCAAGCTGTTCTCCAGAATCTCTTTCAAACTTAAGGGCAACTCCTACCCTCCATCCAGGAACAACACCAGACATCCATAGGGGGATTCATGACCTCCTGAAGCCTGCCCTGAAGCAAACCTACCGGTTCTGAGGTCATTTTCTCTAGCATCTGGAAGCTAGGGAGTCCCATATGTGAAGACTACATTCCTGCTTGTTCCTGGAGATAGCGTAGTTACTCACCTGTAACAGGTGAGCTCCAGGAACAGCAGGAATTTAGTCTTCACAACCCACCCTCCTCCCCTAGGAGTTGTAGGTTTCTTCTCTCCTTTTTTCTCTGCTACAAACTCAACTGAGGAGGGAGAATTGGGAAGGCAGCGATGCAGGCGCAGTGGGCTGTTCCCAAAAGCTTTCCTATTGGATGCTGGGGAGCGTTCCCACGTGGGCTCCATCGGTACCAACGTCACCCATATGTGAAGACTAAATTTCTGCTATTCCCGGAGATCACCTGTTTCAGGTGAGTAACTATGCTTTCTCAGAACTCCATTGTTATCTCCACAGTCTACCCTTCAAAAATACTGTAAAGATGTGTTGAAAGGTGCCTGAGAATGTTTTACCACCTCTTTCAAACGCCTATTTCTTGCCTATTAAGAGAGAGTCTCTGAGTCCTGCTGTTAGTTTTTTGGGGCCAGAGTAGATGAACCACTAGACCCACTGGATTTAACTTCTTTCCTTGAGGATTCAAAATCTGAGTTTCTACAATGATGAACTTTGTTAGTTACTTTTGTTTTTCCTCAAGACCGAGAGTATATTCTGTGTTTTTTCTTTGCAGCACTGGAACAGCTATATTGGCCCTATTTAAGTGTCAAAGAATACTTGCAGTAGTTGGAAGCTGGGCTGTTACTGGCTCCACCTCTGGGAGTGACATCATCAGAACATGACAGATATCAGGACTGGATAAATTCAGACTGCAAGGCGGGCCTCACCTAAGGGCCATGCCAAAGGGCCCTTAGGTGTGGCACGAGTGAAGTTGACACAGGTTGTGAGTTTTGAATTTGATTGATATGGGGGATAGGATGCAATTGCTAATTGCAATAGGGTGGCTGTGTTTTTTTCCTTGGAGCTGCTTGGATAGGCAAATATTGTCTCAAAGGTTTTGATGTTTTAATGTTTTATGGTGTGGGACTGTTGAATGTGGCAAAAATAATACTAGGCTGTTTGATGGGTTGTTCTGTTCCAGTGATAGAAGGTAGGGGGCGATATTGGTGCCTACCTCACAAAGGGGGTTGAGAAGGGAGGGCACAACACAGCAGAAGATTTATAAAGAGCCAAAATGGCTTAATTTGAAGAAAACAGAGGGGAGGGAATTTTATAATTTAGAAAAAAGAATATGCTGTGGGTATGTTAATGTGTGTTCCATGATTAACAAGAGCATTCTCGTTCATGAAATGATTATTGATTATATGTTCTTTTTATTACCGAAACCTAGTTACCTGAAGTGGATGCGGTTTACACACAGGAGTTGATTCCCATAGGGTATGAATTATTACACCAACCTAGGTTGTGGGGGGCAAGAGAGAGGAGGTTGGAATTATTTTTAAAAAGTATTTGAAATTGCAGAGACTGGATTTATGTCATTTTGAAGGGGTTGAAGCACTGATGGTGGGTTCTGCGGTGAATAAGAATTTTGTTGTTTTCTTAGTTTATTTTCTACCAAGTAGAACAAATAATGTTCATGAAATTTTTTTAGAATGTTTGTTTAACTTTATCTGCACAATATAAGAGTATGTTGGTTAGTGGAGATTTTAATTATCATATGGATCAGGTTGATGAATCATAAGCAAAGGAATTTACTATTTTTATTAGTTCCTTAGATTGGAATCTTTTAGTTGATTTTCCCACTCATATGAAATGCCATAGTTTGGACCTTGTTATGTTTTCCAATCAGTTTAGACAATCTTTTAAGGTTAATAGTATGTCTGTTTCAATAATCCCTTGATCGGATGATTATTTTATTTCTTTTAATACTGAGGGAATTATGAAGCAAGTTTCAGGGGAGAAGGACGTATTAGTGGAAATGAAATGTGGAAAATTTCCAAAATTATTTAGAACAAGGGTTAATTTTACAGGAGGATAGTAGTTTAGAGCAGAATGGAATGTTAACTAATGCAGTGGCCCCTAAGATTAGAAAAAAAGGAGGAGAGGTAGGAAATTATCCTTTCCTTTTTCTGAAGAAACTAAACAGTTACAATTAGAGGGTCAGAGGTCGAAGACAGCAAAGGGAGGACAGAAAATAGCTGTCGAAAGATCAATCTTCGTAATACCTGCCTATATTTCTTAAATTTAAGAGATTATTTTACAAAAATCAGATTTTGGATGCAAAAGATGCAGATGAGTATTGTTTTCCATTGTTACAGAATTATCAAGTGAGAGTTCACATAATAAAATAACATTGAAGTTAACAAGTGAAGAACTAGCCCAGTTTTTTGTGGATAGAATTGAGAATATTGAAAAATATTTCTGATAGTGTCAGTATCAGAAGTGGAGGATGCAATTATGGAAAAGGAGATAAACGTAATTGGATTTTTTTTGTTCCTGCAGATGATTATCTGTGGAAGTTAATTAAGCATTTTATGGTGAGGTATAGTTCTGTTGATCCTTGCCCAGCACAGCTTTTAGGAGGTTTACTGGAAAGTTGCTTTTATTTTTTCGTGCAATGGTAGCTCAGCCTCTGCAGGAGGGTATATTTCTGTCTATTGAAACAGGCCTTAATTCGGCCAGTTCTTTAAAAAAAAAAAAAAAGACCACCTTTGTCAGTAGATGATGTGAAAAATTATAGGCCAGTGTCCAATTTGCTTTGTATTGCGAAGATCATGGAATCCATTGTGACCTCTCTATTGCAGGGGTATGTGGAAGAGATTACAGGGTTGGGTGAATGCCAGTTGGGATTTAGGGCTGCTTTTAGTATTGAAACCGTCGTAGTGGCTTTATTGAATGTGATGCAGAGATGGAAAGACTCTGGAGGTTGTGACTTTCTGGTCTTGATAGATCTTTCATCAGCCTTTGACACTATTTCTCATTCTTTGCTTGTAGCTAAGTTGCATTAGTTGGGAGTGTAGGGTTTGGCTTTAAAATGGTGTGTGTTTTTGACTAACAGATCATTTAGAGTGGAATTTAATGGGAAAGTGTTGAAAATGTTTCCCTGTACAACAGGGATACCTCAAAGGTTGCCTTTATCTCTCTTATTTAATATATATTTTAGTCCTTTAGCTCATCACATTACAAAATTACTTTTTTGTGGAGTGAAGGAGTAGCCTAATGCTTAGAGCACTGGCTTGGGAGCCAAGAGACCAGGGTTTGATTCCCACTAGCACTCCTTGTGGCCTTGGGCAAGTCACTTAACCCTCCATTGCTCAGAAAAATCCAAGTTATTAATGTCCCTGTTTAATGTACATTACCAAGTTTAAGTTACAATGTAAACTGCTTTGATTGAAATTATAAAGCGGTATAAAAAACCCCCCTGTTAAATAAATAAATAAATTTAAAAAATTGAGGTTTTCCCATTATTTATGTTGACAATGTTCAATTTTTTATAACAGTGAAGAGTTCTTATCAAGCTTTGGTAGATCAGTTATGTTCTGGGCTTTGTGTTCTGCAGGACTGGCTACAGGAAAATAAATTAAATTTGAATTTGGGGAAAACTGAGGTTTTATGGGTGGGGAAGGCTATGTTTCTAAATGATACCAAATTCGTCCGACTTGTGGGACAAAGTTGAGATATCATCAAGAGTGCGCACCTTGGATGATATAGAATCTAATTTGACTCTTGAGCCATACGTAGATCTGAGTTATTTATGGGGTGGAAATTTTGTTTATGTCCTGATTTATGTAAAACTACACAGGAGAGGAGGAGGAAGTTCATCTCTATGCATAACGAAGCTAAGGATTTGGAGGCTACAGTGGTGTTACGGTACCCCTGTAAATGTATGCTTAGGTTAAATAGTGTAAAGTACTTATTTTTGAACACTCACAAATCAGGTTTCTCTGGATTCGAAGAAACTGTTAGGCCAGATTCTACTCCAGTTAAATGAGGGCTATATGAATGTTATTCACCTGAGTTCCTGTCTTCTTGATGATCTATTGCTATCTATATTGGGGTCTGATGGAGAACTGATGTGTATTTTTTTTCTTTTGTGCTGTTATTACCTTTTGTTTGTGATTTTTGATGTCTATGCACTTTGCCTTTCAAGTAATACAACATGTAAATTTGTTTAATTACGTAAAAAATAAAAAAAAAGACTCACTGGCTGTTGAAACTCCAAAAGTATACTCTGCACTAGTGGTGTGATCCCAGGAGTATGAACTGGAAATGCTGAATGTATCTATGCCCTTGATGACATTTTTTCACAGTGTGCACTTTTAATTTTTTTTTGTCTAGTATGATGGTCTGTGCCATGATAACATTTTGTCTGAGTTTCAGCTACTGTCTTTTGCCCGCAGTGCTAATGTTTGAAACCCACCAGCATGAAAAGATGATTAGCAAGATCAAATTTCCAAAACTTTACACTATTTTGACTTTTTTTTTTGTTCACTGATTACACAATGAGGACAGGGAAGAGATGACGTGGGAACGTTTGCACATGCCTAAAAAGATTTTACTTATGGACTCTAAAAGCCATGTCTCAATGACATTGGATGGCCGCCTATGCAGCTGATACATCCTCCTTGTCTATGTATGCTCATCTGCCTAAAATGCCGGCATAAATGAGGAAGACTACAAAGCTGTCCTGAATAAGGGAAGCTCTCTTATAAGCATTCACATTCCATAGCGGTCAGCAAGGGATCTGTCCTTGCAGCGTGGACAGGAATAATGGACACATCAGATAGTGAAGCTGTTGGTTTTTTGTTTTATTTTGTTTTTTGCTGTCCTCTATTAAGTTACCCAGCTTACAGTTATTAAAGTATTAATTAAACACACTTTTAAGGAAAATGAATCACATTTAAATTGTCATCTGTCCCAAGGGAATTAGCCCATCTAAATATGCAGGATTTGAAATGATTGCTTAGGGCAAGATGTGTTGAGCATTTTTCTGTCGACGCAAAAGGGGTAATTTTATAAAATGTTGCCTGTGTGTGAGAGCAAAGTAGATGCCTATTTTTATAAAGCTACATAGGCATCTACATCCTTTATAAAATATGAAGGGTAAACTGGCAGAAATTATGGCTTGATTGAAGCCAGAGACATTTATGCCTGCTTAGGAGCAAGTGTAAATGTTAACACTAAAATGTTTTATTAAATACATGTGTAAATCGCAGCTCCATGTTCTGGCCTGACTCTGCTCCAGAACTCGCCTAAATGTGGGTCATGTAAAATGCATGTGTCTTCTTGTCACCACACATTCTTACACTTGTGTAACCTCTGGTGTAATTTTATAAAAGCCTTTTTATGCACGTTAAACAGGGTTTTAGGTGTGGGAAGTTTTATTCAATTACTCCTAAAGTGGGAAAAGCCCTTTAATATGTCTGGTCTTAATCAGCAAATAGTCTTGAAGGACTGCCCAAAGGGACTGCTGCTGGAAAGCAATCTGCACTTGTAATTATTTAGCTGCAGGGAAATTATATCTAAATCTTGGAGAAAAGGGAATTATTTGGGTTAAAGTTTGATAAATCTGCATATTTTAGAATTCAATGTTCTTGCTAAGTCAATGCTTAGTACCACTAGAGAGCTTTTCATTTAAATCAAATCAGAGTATAGCTTAGCATAGAAGGTAGAATAGGGTAAATATTCTTTGAGCAGAAAGAAAGAAATTGTTTCTAGAGACCTTTATAAAGAGGCCGTAGAAGCACAGATCAGGGCACTCTGTAGCAAGCCAGCTTTTAATAAGTGTTTCTGTCCCTCCCACCCATCCCAGACATAATCTTAGAATTATAGGCTTTTAAACCTATTAAAGGGAAAGACGTGGTCAAATTCATTTTGAAGTTCAGCTGGTTGTCCTCATCAAAATACATTAATTAAGGCCCTGAAATTAATTAATTTTGAGGCAGAGTCCCTTAAACTTATTAGGTATAGTTGTATTGGTACAAGTATCCCTAGCAACTTTAATTATAGGCCTGTCTAATATATGTGTTTGTACAGTGCTGCATACGCCTCATAAATGATTAACAGTAGTAGTAGTAGTAGTAGTAGTTGTTGTAGTAGCAGAAATTAAATATCTAAACAAATCCTTAAAACTAAGATGCAGAGAGCAGTCCAGCAGCGAGATTGGGGTTATCCAGTCTTTTGCATTGAGTGTCGCTTGTATGATTTTTTCCAAGATGGTGAGGGGTCTTGCGTGTGCACTAGGTGCAAGGAGCTCTTTGCTCTCAGGGAATAAGTCCGATCTCACGAAGCTAGAGTAGTAGACTTGGAGGAGCTAAGGAAAGCAGAAAGGTATATACATGAGGCTTACAGGGACATAGTACTGAAGTCCCACCTCCAGTCTGGCAGTGTCTCTGTTGCCATGGAAGAGAGCGGTCACGTGAAGGACAGCATCACCTTGATGTGGCAGGAAGTGATCCTGTAGCTAGGACCTGTTTTCCAGATGATGTAAAACCCTCTTGCACAGAGGTGATTTCTCCAGGACCATATGCCCATGAGGGAAGGGTTAGGATGGCCATTATAGTTGGTGATTCGATCATTAGGCATGATAGCTGGGTGACTGGTAGATGTGAGGATTACCTTGTAACATGCCTGCCTGGTGTAAAGGTAGCAGACCTCACACGCCATCCCTAGACAAGGTTTTAAATAGTGCTGGGGAGAAATCGGCTGTCTTGGTACATGTTGGTACCGGTGACAGAGAAAAATGTGGTTGGGAGGTTCTGGAGGCCAAATTTAGGCTTTTAAGTAGGAAGTTAAAATCCAGAACTTCCAAGTTAGCATTCTCAGAAATGCTTCCCATTCCACTTGCAGGACTCAAAAAGCAGGTGTCTCAATGCATGGATGAGCTGATGATGCAAGGAAGAGGGTTTTGGATTTGGTAGGAACTGGGCAATATTCTTGGGAAGGAAGAGGCCTTTCTGAAAGGATGGGCTCCATCTTAACCGGGGTGGAACCAGGCTGCTGGCATTAACCCTTAAAAAGGAGATCGAGCAACTTTCAAGTAGATAATAGGGGAAAGCAGTCACCCAAGAGTGCATGGTTCAGAAGGATGTATCCTTGAAGGATACTAGCAAAAGAGGGAAGTTAGGACAACCTGATAGGGAGGTTACAGTAAAAATAAAAGTAACCCAGATGCCTTTTAAGTACAGAGCAGACAGAGCTGAAATATTCCAAATTACCCTTGTCAACTGATAACCATATTGTTAATATGAATAAAATACAGCCTCTAAAATGCCTGTATATAAATGCTATAAGTCAAAAAATAAGATGGGAGTGCTAGAATATATAACACTAAATGAAAGGTTAGATATAATTGGCATATCAGAGACCTGGTGGAAGCAGGTCACTGATGTCACTACATACTCATTGTATAGCGTTATTAGAAAAGATACAGAGAAGAGCCACCAAAATGGTAAAGGGGATGGAAGGATACTCCTATGAAGAGAGGCTAAAAAGGTTAGGGCTCTTCAACCTGGAAAAGAGACGGCTGAGGGGAGATATGATAGAGGTCTATAAATTAATGAATGAAGTGGAATGGGTAAACGTAGATCGATTGTTTACGTCATCAGAATATAAAAGGACTAGGGGACATGCAATGAAGCTACAGGATAACCTATTAAAGACTAATAAGAGAAAATATTTTTTCACTCAACGTGTAATCAAACTCTGGAATTTGTTACAAGAGGATGTAGTAAGAGCTGTTAGTGTAGCTGGGTTTAAAAAAGGTTTGGACAAGTTCCTGGGGGAAAGGTCCATAAACCATTATTAAAAGGGACCCGGGATATCACTGCTTGATCCAATACAAGCATTGAGGAACCTGTGTCTTTTGGGGAAACTGCTAGGTACTTATGACCTAGATTGGTCACTGTTGGAAACAGAATACTGGGCTTGATGGACCTTGGTCTGACCCAGCATGGCATATGTTATGTTCTTACATAGTTTACCTTGTATATAAGTTAGCTTGAAATAATCCCCTGCATGCCCTGCTCACCAACTGTTCTATGTAAAATCACAAGTTCTCTGTAAATCACTTTGATTATAAGATAAGGCGGTATATAAAACCTGTTAAATAAATAAATAACCAATGGGATACTGTGATAGCTGGGTACAAACAATATTGCAATGATAGGGTTGATCAAATTGGTGGAAGGGTTGCGATCTGTTAGAGAGGGCATTGAGTCACACAGGATAATAGTTATCTCCAGGAACAAGCAGGAATGTAGTCTTCAGATATGGGTATCGTCGGTACCGATGGAGCCTGCGCAGGAACGCTCCCCAGCGTCCAATTAGAAAGCTTTTGGGAGCATCCCACAGTGCCTGCGTGCTTCCTTCCCGCCTTACCCAACTGCCTCTCTCCAGTTCATGGTTTTCCGCAGAGCCAGCAGGTCGTCGTTCCTGTCACCGCAGAAAGTTTTTCCTATTCTCCTTCTTTTTTATGGTCGCGTCTGCCTTCCTCAACGCTATACCGGTACCGCCGGTTCTTCTTTCTTTTAAAAAAAAAAAATATATATACTATTTTTTTCCAAACTTTTCTTCCTCAGGTGCACACGCCTTAGCCCAAAATTTCCTCTACTATGGAAAATCCCGCTTCGGGTTTCAAGAAGTGCACCAAGTGTGGCGGTACCATCTCCATCAACGACACCCATGAGTGGTGTCTCAAATGTTTAGGTCCTGACCACTCCATCTCGGAGTGTATGGCCTGTGCCATGATGTCCAAGAGGGGTCGACAAAACCGAGCTGCTAAGCTCAGCATCCTTTTTCCCTCCGATGCAGCCTCTGTGGCATTGACGTCTTCCAGGGCTTCGTCTTCCTCCCATGGATCTCAGGTAACTAAACATAAGTCTGGCCGGTCCTCAAAGGGTAAATCTCCTTCCAAGCATCGAGATGCCTCTGGCGTTGCCCTTGAGGGTTCTGTACCGGCAAAATTGCCCCGGCGGGAGGCTTCAGCTTCCAAAGTATTATCGGGGCTTCAGGATGTTCTCGAGGCCTCAACCTCGGCAGAACTACTGGTGCCATGCTCTGGGGTACTGGCTGCTTTCTCCGGTACCAATACCCAAGCATCGGCAGCATCGATAGACCAGAGGCTCTTGGCTATTGAACGCAGTCTGGCGGCTCTCCTTGCGGCATCGACACCCTCGGAACCACGTCAGACAGTTCAACCGGTACCGGCACTGACTCCGGCACCGGTATCGGTACTGGTACCGACAGCATCGACATCGGTGTCTGCTTTGCCGGCACCCAGTCATACTATGCCGTCCGGTACTGATACACCGGTACCGATTCCCCCCGGCACCGACTTCGGTCGGTACGGGTATCGTGCTCTACAAGAGTATCCGGACAGAAGGTACTTTGAATCCTCGGAGGAGTCTGAGGATTCTGACAGCTCTGTCGGTACCAGAATACTTCTCCCGGAGGAGCCTTCCTCTCCTAAATGTAGGATGTCTCCTCCAGAAGATATCTCCTTTCAGGATTTTATCAGGGAGGTGGCTCGAGGTCTTTCCATTACTGTGGCTCCCAAAACAGAGCCCAAGGCAAAGGAGTTGGAGATTCTACAATTTCTCCAGGACCAAGCAGGAAGTCAGTCCTCACATATGGGTGTCATCGGCGCCGATGAAGCCCCAGCGGAGCATTTCCCCAGCTTTCCATGAAAGCCTTTGGGAATGCTAGCACGCATGCGCGGTTCCCTTCCCGCCTAAAGGTGCCATCTTACCTCAGTCTCTTTTTTTCCGAGAAGCCCATCGGACGTGTGTCCTGTTCTCCCGGATAAAAGTGATTTTTTTTCTTCGGCGATTTTCGCTATTTTTTCTCCGGTTCGACGCCGGTTCCCCTCCCGCCGGGTTCGGTACACCGGTATCGAGCCGGTTTTCTTCATTTTTCGGTTTTTGCCCTTCGTGGCTGGCGTTCGCGCCCTTTTTTCATTTTTCACTGGAAGGCCGGTCTTTTGACCTCGTTGGGGCTATTTTTTCCCCAATGGCTTCCAGTGGTTTCAAAAAGTGTGATCGGTGTAAGAAAATTATGTCTCTCACCGACACACACGACTGCTGCCTTCGGTGCCTCGGCCCTGACCACGACCCAAAGTCATGTGGGCCATGTGGGAAGATGACTTCCAAGGCACTAAAGAGTCGACAGCATCAAAAGGAAAGGTTTTTCTCGGACTCTGCCTCCGGCCGGGCCCGGACCTCGTCTGAGGCCTCGACATCTCGGGATTCCGATCCCGAGCGCCGTCGAAGCTCCTCGGACAGGGGGTCCCCCGACCGGGAACGTAAGAGGAAGAAGTGGCTCGTGGCGTCGGAGGAGGTCCCTGGTCCCTCGAGGGCCAGGTCTAAGACCCCCGACCGCCGTCCCGGGCCCCTGGACCAAGAGAAGCCTGCCAAAGTTCCTCGCGTGGAGCTGGAGTCTCCTGGACACGTAAGCCCCGTAGTCCTTGTGGACATTATAACTTGGAGATAACTATTTTACAGGGAACATGGGCTATGGAGGGTTAAGTGGCCCCGTAAGCCGCCGTAGTCCTCATGGACTCCTCCCAGAGAGCCGACGTCGGGCCCGGCGCCGCCGGGGCTTGAGTCAGTGGCTGCTGCGTCTCCCGAGCTGAATCTCAGGATGACAGCCTTGGAGTGCAGACTGTCTGCCTTCATGGAGCAGCAGCGGGCACTGATGGCCAGCCTGTCTGGTGCATCTGCCCCAACCACCGGGACGTCAACTTCGAAGTCAACCCCGGAGACCGAGCCGATACTTGAGACCCTTGTGGCTCGAAGTCGTCCTCGGTCGAGGTCTCCCTCAACCTCCCGTTCGGGACCGAGGGTGTCGACGCCGGTGCCCCCGGCATCGGGGCGGGCGCCTCCGGCATCGGGGCGGGCGCCTCCGGCATCTGTGCGGGCGCCTCCGGCATCGGGGCGGGCGCCTCCGGCATCGGGGCGGGCGCCTCAGGGCCCCGCGGGGTCGGACCCTGACTCCTCCTCAGACGAGTCCACCTGGGAGACGGAGGACGAGGAGTCTCCTGATACTTTTAAGACTCGGTGCATCCCGTTGGACTCACCGCAGTCTGATCCCCGGAGTAGATCCCCTCCGGAGGGCACTAGGTTCTCGGAGTTTGTCCGGGATATGGCCGCTGCATTGGCTATCCCTGCTGATCCCGAGGAAGAGCCTTGAGCCGAGGAGCTCGATGCTCTACAGTACGACTCTCCTCCAAAGGAGGCCTTTACTGTCCCGGTTCCTCCGATGCTGGAACGGCTCCTTTTCCGAATGTGGGAGGCCCCGGCCTTGGCGCCATTTCTAAGTAAGTGAGTCGATTCCATTTATCGACTCCGCAAAAGCCCTGGTTTCCAGAAAGCACAGCTACCACACCATTCCATGGTTGTGGAATCGGCCGTGCATCGTCTGAAGAGCCAGAAGATGCACTCTGCGGTCCCCCCCGGCAGGGAGGCCCGCAACCTCGATGGCGTCGGTAGGAAGTGCTTCCAGGGGTCGATGCTTGCTTGCCGTGTCCAGTCTTACCAGCTGTACATGGGCATGTACTTGCGGGACCTGGCCAAAGAACTGGCCGGCTTCTCTGCTGGTCTCTCCGGGGAACCCTTGCAGAGATTTCAGACCTTGTCCTCGGGGATTCAGGAATGCTCGAAGTTCATTTCCCGCGCCGCCTACGATGGCTTCGAGGCTTCGGCCCGAGTAGTGGCTGCCGGCATCGCGGCTCGACGCCAGGCGTGGCTGCAGTCATCGGAACTCGAGCCATGGGTTCAGGACAAGTTGGTCGATGTCCCCTGCCGAGGTGAGAACCTTTTTGGCAAACCCGTGAACCGAGAAGGCCGCTCAGCTCGAGACAGAGCACCTTACCAGGACAAGGCTGTCGAGGAAGACCTCTGCCCCTTCACATAAGAAGAAGGGCTCGGGTAAAAAGTCCTTTTACCCGAGGAAGGGCACTGCCTACAAACAGTACCCTCAGTGTCAGGCTGCCCAAGCTGCCCCCCAGGGTCAGCAAGACAAGGGCCAGGGTAATGGGCCCCATAGGCAGAGGACCCCCAAGCCTTATGCCCCTGTTGCAACTCAGCAGGGTGGGGGTTTTTGACTCCTTGAGCGTAGACTCTCTTCCACTGCTCTCTCCACCCTGCACAGGAGGTCGCCTCGCCCTCTTTGCCCACCAGTGGCCCCTTATCACCGGGGACAGTTGGGTGCTGGACATAGTCCACAATGGCTATGCCCTCCATTTTCACCAACTGCCACCACCATATTTTCCAGGGGAGCCTCCAAGGCCTCCCCTGCACACACACCTCCTTCTAAAAGATCTTCATGGTCTGTTGGTGGACAGGGCGGTGGAGCCTGTGCCTCCCCACTTGCAAGGTCACGGATTCTACTCCAGGTATTTCCTGATACCCAAACGAACCGGTGGCCTTCGACCCATTCTGGACCTCAGAAACCTCAACAAGTTCCTAGAGAAAGAAAAGTTCAAGATGCTTACTCTTGGGACACTTCTGCCCTTTGAGGATCGCACCAGATGCTTTTCTGATGTCCTGGTCTCAGGGCCTCCTCTATGCGTTTCCTCCCACGCCCTTGGTGGCCCGAACTCTGTTCAAGATTCTTCGGGACAAGGCCTCGGTCCTGCTGCTAGCTCCCAGATGGCCGAGACAGCCTTGGTTTCCTCTTCTGCTTCAACTGGCGGTGGATCCCCCACTGCCTCTGGGGTTGCAACCCGACCTTCTCTCTCAGGAACAGGGTTCCTTACTACACCCCAATCTCAAGACTCTCAATTTGATGGCCTGGAGTCTGCAAGGGTAGTCTTGGCTCCCTGGGGTCTGCCTCAGGAAGTTGAGGAGGTTGTCCTAGCCTCTAGAAAACAGTCCACTAGGAAAGCCTATGCTCTCAAATGGAAGAGGTTTTCTGTGTGGTGTCAGCTACGTATAGAGGATCCTTTCTCCTGTACTGTGCCGGTAGTGCTTCAGTACTTGCTGCACTTATCCAATCAGGGACTTAAGTCCAATTCTGTTCGGGTCCACCTCTCAGCTTTAGTAACTCACCACTCACTGGTGGAGGGACATTCTTTTTCAGGTCACCCCTTGGTGTCCCGCTTTCTCAGGGGCTTGCTTTTGCTCAAGCCCCCCATCCGTCCTCCTGCTCCTGAGTGGGAGCTGAATGTGGTCTTGCAGCAACTGACTCGCCCACCCTTTGAGCCGATGCCTACTTGTCCACTACGCTTCCTCTCCTGGAATACACTCTTCCTGATAGCCCTTACCTCGGCTAGGCGAGTGAGTGAGCTTCAGGCCCTGGTCTGTGATAGGCCTTACACCTGGATTTATAGGAACAGGGTAGTCCTCATGATTCATCCCAAGTTCCTCCCTAAGGTTGTCTCCTCTTTCCACCTCAATCAGGAGGTGGTTCTTCCAACATTCTTCCCTAGGCCTCATGCAAGCCAGGCTGAAGCACTCCTGCATACCCTGGACTGTAGGAGGGCCTTATCCTTCTACCTTGACCGTACGCAGGGGCATAGGACTACTCAGCTCTTCGTATCCTTTGACCCCAATAAGTTGGGGTTAGCTGTGTCCAAGCGTACCTTGTCTATCTGGGTGGCTGACTGTATCACCTGGGCTTACAAGGCGGCTGACCTTCCTTTGCAGGGTAGGGTCACGGCCCATCGTGTCAGGGCAATGGCTGCCTCAGTGGCTCATCTCCGCTCTGTGCCCTTAGTAGACATCTGCAGGGCTGCAACTTGGTCTTCAAGCCAGACATTTGCAGCCCATTACTGTCTGGAAAGGGAGTCCCGTAGGGACAGTGCTTTTGGCCAAGCAGTACTCCGGAATCTCTTTGAGGTTTAGGCAACTCCTGCCCTCTGTTGGGCTACCGGTGGAGGTTGTGTCCTTGAAAAGCCTTTCTTTGCTGCTGGGACTAGAGGGAGTTCTCTTGTTCAGCCTGGGTTCCTCGGTAGCCCGGAGCTAGGGAGTCACCCATATGTGAGGACTGACTTCCTGCTTGGTCCTGGAGAAAGAGTAGTTACTCACCTGTAACAGGTGTTCTCCAGGAGCAGCAGGAATCAGTCCTCACAACCCTCCCTCCTCCCCTTGGAGTTGCAGTTGTACATAGTTTGTGTTTTTACATTTTTGTGTGCTCTTCTTAGCTATGTCATTTGACTGAGGTAAGATGGCACCTTTAGGCGGGAAGGGAACCGCGCATGCGTGCCAGCATTCCCAAAGGCTTTCATGGAAAGCTGGGGAAATGCTTCGCTGGGGCTTCATCGGCGCCGATGACACCCATATGTGAGGACCGATTCCTGCTGCTCCTGGAGAACACCTGTTACAGGTGAGTAACTACTCTATCCCAAGGCTCCTAAGGAGGTAGCTACTTTGCCTATCCATGAGATCTTACATGATCTCTTGCTAAGAATGTGGGAAACACCTCTTACCACCTCTCCTCACTTTCGTAGACTGGATACCATGTATCGAGTCCCTCCTTGTCCTGGTATCCAGAAGACTCAGCTTCCTCACCACTCCATTGTAGTGGAATCAGCTATGAGAAGGATCAGGAGTGCAAAGAGGCATGCCTCTAATCCTCCAGGACGTGAGTGTAGAACTTTGGATGCCTTTGGACGTCGTACTTTCCAGGCTTCCATGCGTTCTGCCAGGATCAGTTCCTATATTTTATATATGGGAATGTTCCTTAAAGAAGTCACAGGAGATTTGGAGATTTTAAGCCCTCTCCTTCCTGATGATAAGAAGCAGGATTTTCTCACACTGGTTAAACATGCCCAGGATGTTTCTAAGTTTGTCAATCGTGCAGCTTTTGACTGTTTAGAGTGCATAAGCAGAACCTCTGCCATTGCCATAGGTGCACGTAGAATTGCCTGGCTCCAGGCATCCGATTTGGAGCTCTGGGTGCAGGACAAACTGGGCAATATCCCTTGTACAGGTGAGAATCTATTCGGCAAAAATTGGCAAGAGAAAGCCAATGAGTTGGATGCTGACAACTCCACTTTGGATAGATTATCCAAAGCCACAGCTGATCTGCAAGGAATAAATCTTTCAAGAAACCATTCTTCTCCAAAAAGAAGAGGTTTTATTCCTCTTATTCTCAGCAGGGACGTTCTGCAGGTCAACCTGCCCGAAAGAGTCAGCAACCACCTAAACAAAGGAAAGCAAAGACTGCTAAGCCTCAACCGTCTCAGCAGTCTCAGCCTCCAGAAGGCCTTTGACTTCCATCTAGAGATCTTAGCCTTCCTGGTCCTCAATGGACCAGAGCCTTCCACCATTCCAGGAAGGTTGTGTTACTTTGCCCCCCAGATGGGGGCAGATAACAACAGAACATTGGACTCTCTCCATTATAAAAGAGGGGTACAAGCTTCATTTTCTCTGCATGCCCCCTACCACAATGATAAGACAGTTCAATTCTCAGACCTCTCTCATCAACCTGTTAGATCAAGGTCGCTATGCTCCTTGCCCAAGGGGCAATAGAAGAGGTACCCATTCCTCAACAGGGTACAGGGTTTTACTCCCCCTATTTCCTTATCCCAAAGAAAACAGGGGGACACAGACCTATTTTAGATCGCAGAGAATTGAACAGATTCCTGTTCAAAGAGAAATTCAAGATGATTTCTCTGGGAATGCTGCTGCCATACCTTCAGAGTCAGGATTGGCTTTGTTCTCTAGATCTCAAGGATGCGTACACTCATGTTCTCATTTATCCAACTCACAGAAAGTTCCTTCGGTTCCTTTTTCAAGGAAAGCACTACCATACAGGGTGCTTCCTTTTGGCCTGGCCTCAGCACCAAGGGTGTTAACGAAATGCATGGCTGTGGTAGCAGCATTTCTTCACACTCTAGGAATATTTGTCTTCCCCTACTTAGACGACAGGCTCATTCGAGCCCCATCAGAGTCAGTGGCCAGGATTTCTCTATCTTGCACAATGCGTATCCTTCAGTATTTGGGTCTGGTCATAAACATCCCAAAATCCAGCCTAACTCCCACTCAGTCTCTAGAGTTCATAGGAGCTTTGCTGGATACCAGGAAAGCAAGGGCCTATCTTCCCCAGACCCGTTGCCTTCGCATGGTGCAGTTAGCTTCTCAAGCAGTGCTAAAGCCTCATCTCACTGCTCGAGAAATGTTACAACTACTAAGCCACATGGCATCTACCATGCATGTGGTTCCTTATGCCAGCGTTTTTCAACCACTGTGCCGTGAGATATTGTCTGGTGTGCCGTGGGAAAAATTCCAATTTCATCCGTAACATGTGGCCTCGGCTCACAAATTAGGGTTGCCAACCGGCCGGTTTTCAGCCGGCCTGGCCGGTTTTTCCATGGCCAGGCCGGCTGCCAGCACAGTTGTAAAACCGGCCATTGAAAAGCCGGTTTTTTGCTCTGGCCGCAAGATCGGGAGCGGCCAGAGCAAAAAACCGGCTTTTGTGCCGAAGTCCGCGGCGCGAACGCGATCACGATTCCCTATAGCAGTGCAGCCGCTGGTTCTGCTTTGTACAGAGCAGCGGCTGCACTACACTTACATTGAAAAGTAAAGAGAAACTGTGTCAGGAGCCCTCCGATCATGCAGAGCCCGAGGAAGTGATGTCATGGGGGCGGGCTCCTCACAGGCTGTCTTTCCTTTTCAAATTAACTTTAGCTGCAATAAAGTTAATTTGAAAAGGAAAGACAGCCTGTGAGGAGCAGAAGCAGCGGCTTGGGCAGAGGGTGTGTGTGTGTGTGTGTGTGAGTGATCCAGCAAGGGGGGGGGGAGTGTGAGTAAACCAGCAAGGGGGGGGTGTGAGTGAACCAGCAAGGGGGGGGGAGTGTGTGTGAACCAGCAAGGGGGGGGGGGTGTGAGTGAACCAGCAAGGGGGGGGAGTGTGAGTGAACCAGCAAGGGGGGGAGTGTGAGTGAACCAGCAGTGGAGGGGGGGGGTGGTGTGAGTGAACCAGCAAAGGGGGGGGGGGCGATGGTGTGAGTGAACCAGCAGGGGAGGGGGGGTAAGTGAGTGAGTGACCCAGCAGGAGGGGTGAGTAAGTGACAGGGGGGTGGGTGAGTGAACCAACAGTGGAGGGGGGGGGGTGGTGTGAGTGAACCAGCAGGGGAGGGGGGTTGGTGTGAGTGTTTGATTCCTATTCAAGAGAGTTACTTTATATATAGTCAATATAGGCACAGAGGTAAATTTTTTAAACATTTTCTAATGGTGGTGTGCCTCGTGATTTTTTTCATGAAAAAAGTGTGCCTTTGCACAAAAAAGGTTGAAAAACACTGCCTTATGCTTGCCTCCATATGAGAGCAGCCCAGTGGACTTTATCCACTCAATGGACCCAGGCATCAGGGTGCCTGTCAGACAAAATAGCAAACACAAATCGCCTTATTTTTTCCCTCCAATGGTGGCAGTCCACTCAAAACCTGTTGGTGGGGTCCCCATTTCAACAACCTTTACCCCAGGCAACTCTCACCACAGATGCTTCACCAATGGGGTGGGGAGCTCATCTGCAAGACCTCTCCACTCAAGGCACATGGACTTCACAGGAGACTCATCTACACATCAATCTCTTAGAGCTCAGAGCAATCTTCCTTCTCTTCGAGTGTTCCACACCCTGCTCAGCCACAAGACAATCCTCATTCATATGGACAATCAAGTAGACATGTTCTACATGAACAAGCAGGGGGGGAACAGGCTCTCTGTCGCTTTGCAACGAAGCTTTGCAACTATGGTCCCTCACCAGAGAGCATCAGATTCATCTCCTGTCAGTGTATCTTCCAGGCATCCAAAACTCTTGGGCAGACATACTCAGTCGAGTTCTGCTTCCACACGATTGGTCTCTACATGCAGACCAGGTGGCCAAGATTTTTCAAATTTGGGGAACTCCGGACATAGACCTCTTTGGAAGTCCTCTGAATGCCAAACTTCCCCGGTTCTGTTCCAGAATTCTGGCTCAGGGCTTTCAGGCCAGGGATGCTATCCTCCTTCATTGGGGTCAAGACTTCCTATATGCCTTTCCACCCATTCCCCTATTTCCCAAAACCCTGTTCAAGCTTCAGAGAGACCGAGGCCGTATGATTCTCATAGCTCCACATTGACCACGGCAAGTGTGGTACCCTTTGCTTCTACATCTCTCTCAAGCTCCCTTTCTGGAGTTAGGGTCTGTTCCAGATCTCCTGTCTCAGGAGGACGGAATGTTATGGCATCCCAATCCCCAGTCTCTGCATCTCAGTGCTTGGTTGCTGAAGGCCTAGATTTTCATGATCTGAACCTTTCTCAACAAGTAAAGGATATCCTTTATGCTTCCAGAAAACCTTCCACAAAACGCTCTTATGCTTTCAAGTGGAAAAGGTTTACCATATGGTGCTCGCAAAAGGGTCTTAGCCCCCTTGCGATACCTCTGGAATCATTACTGGAGTATCTCCTTCATTTATCCAATGCAGGACTTAAAAGTAACTCAGTAAGAGTCCATTTGAGTGCTATTGCAGCTTCTTTCAAGCCTTTAAATGGACAACCTATTTCCTCCCATCCTCTTATAGCAAGATTTATGAGAGGCTTTCTTTTAACTAAGCCTCCCATTAGGCCACCACTGGTGGCATGGGACTTAAACCTGGTTCTTGGCCAGCTCATGAAGCCACCTTTCGAACCCTTAGCTACTACTTCATTGAAATTCCTTTCCTGGAAGGTTATCTTTCTCATTGCAATCACATCAGCACGTCACATCAGTGAGTTGCAGGCACTAGTGGCTGATCCACCTTATACAAGGTTCCATCATGACAAGGTAGTCCTTAGGACTCATCCACACTTTATGCCAAAGGTGGTCTCGCCTTTTCATCTTAACCAAGCGGTCTACCTGCCTTTGTTTTTTCCAAGGCTTCATGCATCAAATGCAGAAAGGAGTCTTCATACTTTGGACTGTAAAAGAGCTTTAGCCTTTTACTTGCAAAGAACAAAGCAACATAGAAAGTTCTCTCAAATCTTTGTTGCTTTTGATCCTTCTCATTTGGGACTTCCACTCTCCAAGAGAACACTGTCCAACTGGATTGCACAGTGTATTTCGTTTGCCTATCAGAGTAAGAATCTTCCTCTGGAGGGCCATGTCACAGCTCATAATGTGAGAGTCATGGCAGCTTCAATGGCTCATCTGCACTCTGTGTCTATCGACGACATCTGTCGAGCAGCCTCTTGGGCCTCGGTTCATACCTTCACAGCCCATTACTGCTTGGACAAGAACTCCCGCCGGGATGCCTTGTTTGGTCAGGCTGTTCTCCAACACCTGTTCCATACCTAATCAACTCCTACCCACTATCCCTGGTTGGATTCCAGAGATCCATGGGGGGAAGTGAAGCCCTTTCACAGGGACACACAACTTCTGGGGTCTCTCCCTGGCATCTAAAGCTAGGGAGTCCCCATATGTGAAGACTACATTCCTGCTTGTTCTCCAGGACCAAGCAGGAAGTCAGTCCTCACTTATGGGTGACGTCGGCGCCGACGGAGCCCTCGCGGAGCAATTTTCCCCAGCTTTCAAAGAAAGCCTTTGGGAATTGCAGCGCGCATGCGCTGTCCCCTTCCCGCCCAAGGGTGCCATCTTAGCCAGTCTTCTTTTTTCCGCGGAGCCCTACAGACGTACCCGTCGTGTCCCCGCAAAAAAGTTGATTTTTCTTTAGAATTACTCTTTTTTTCCATTCGGTTCGACGCCGGTCTTTTTCCCGCCCGGACTCGCGACGCCGGTCACGAGTCCTCTTCTTATTTTTCGGTTTTTCTGACTTAGTCAGTTTTCGTTTCGGTTTTTCCCTGGCAGCCCGGTCCTTTGACCTCGCCGGGGCCCTTTTTCCCCCGATGGCTGCCAGTGGTTTCAAGCGGTGTGGTCAGTGTGACCGAAATATGTCACTAACTGACACACACGACAATTGCCTCCGCTGCCTGGGCCCGGATCATGAAGAAATGATCTGTGGGCCTTGTGGCAAACTATCCTCCAAAGCGTTGAGAAGTCGGCGGCATCAGCGGGATAGAATCTTCGCTGACCCCAGCCGTACCCGGACCTCGTCGGAGGCCTCCGCGTCCAGGGGTTCCAGCTCGGACCGTCGCCGGAGTTCCTCCGACAGGGGTTCTCCCTCCGGGGACCATCGACGGAAGGTGAAACCTGCGAGGGCGGCGTCGGTGGACGCTCCTGGCTCCGCGAGGGCCAGGTCGCATAGCCCCGATAGCCGCCCCGGGTCCTTGGAGAAGGAGCACCTCATGAAGCGACCTCGCCTGGAGTCAGAGCTGCCTGCTCGGGTAAGTCCTGTGGTCCTTCTGGACTCGCCTCCGCGACAGCTGACGTCGGGCCCGACGCCGTCGGGGCCCGAGTCGGGGGCTGCTGGGTCACCTGAGCTCGGACTCAGGTTGACGGCCTTGGAGAGCAGACTGTCTGCCTTCATGGACCAGCAGCGGGCACTGCTCGCTGGCTTCGCTGGCGCCGCTGCCCCGACCGCCGGGACGTCGATGTCTAAGTCGACCCCGGAGACCGAGCCGATCCTCGAGTCGATGCGAACTCGAGTCGATCCTCGGTCGAGGTCGCCCTCGGCCTCCTGTTCGGGACCGAGGTCGCCGACGCCGACTCCCTCGGCGTCGGGGCGGCAGGCGCCGCGCCCTGCCCGGGCCGACCCCACCGAGTCCTCGTCGGAGTCGGTCTGGGAGTCTGAAGAGGAAGAGTCGCCTGATTCTTTTCGGACTCGGTGTGTCCCCTCGGACTCACCTGAGTCCGAACCTCGGAAGCAGTCCCCCCCGGAGGATGCCCGGTTCTCGGACTTCGTCAGGGATATGGCCAAGGCTTTGGCCTTCCCTGCGGACCCCGAGGAGGAGCCTCGAGCCGAAGAGCTCGACGCCCTCCAGTATGACTCTCCCGCCAGGGAACACTTTACTGTACCGGTTCCTCCCATGCTGGAACGACTACTCTTCCGCATGTGGGAGAGTCCGGCCACCTCGCCGGTCCTGAGCAAGCGGGTCGATTCTATCTATCGAGTCCGCAAGAGCCCTGGCTTCCAAAAAGCACAGCTACCACACCATTCCATGGTAGTGGAATCGGCCATGCATCGTCTTAAGAGCCAGAAGATGCACTCCTCGGTGCCTCCTGGCAGGGAGGCCCGTAACCTGGATGGCCTTGGTAAGAAGTGTTTCCAGGGCTCTATGCTCGCATGTCGTGTCCAGACCTACCAGCTATACATGGGCATGTATCTCCGAGACCTGGCTAAAGAGCTAGCCGGCTTCTCCGCTGGTTTGTCCGAGGAACCCTTGCGGAGGTTCCTGGCCTTGTCCACTGGCATTCGGGAATGCTCAAAATTCATGTCCCGAGCAGCCTATGATGGCTTTGAAGCATCGGCTCGAGTGGCCGCAGCCGGCATCGGTGCCCGCCGACAGGCTTGGCTTCAGTCGTCTGACCTTGAGCCCTGGGTGCAGGACAAGTTGGTCGATGTCCCTTGCCGAGGCGAAAATCTCTTTGGCAAGCCCATGGCTGATAAGGCTGCACAAATTGAGACAGAGACTCTCACCAGGACTAGGCTTTCTAGGAAGACCTCCGCCCCTTCCCAGAAAAAGAAGGGCTCGGGAAAGAAGTCCTTTTACCCGAGGAAGGCGGCTGCCTACAAACAATACCCCCACTATCAGGCCCCTGCAGCTCCCCAACAGGGCCAGCAGGCCAAGGGACGGGGTAACGGGTCCCGTAGGCAGCAAGCCCCCAAGCCTGCACCACCAGCCCCTGCTCCGCAGGGTGGGGGTTTTTGACTCCTTAAGCATAGCCTCTCCCCCCCCGCTGGTTCCTCCCAGTACCGGAGGCCGGCTGGTTCACTTCTCCCACAGGTGGTCCAGCATCACCTCAGATGCCTGGGTGCTTCAAGTCGTGCGAGAAGGCTATCTTCTCCACTTCCACCAGGTCCCTCCCTCCTATTTTCCGGGAGAACCTCCACGACCCCCTCTGCACAGGGAGTTACTCCTTCAGGAGTTAGCAGGTCTTCTACAGGATCAGGCGGTGGAACCGGTGCCCCACCACCTGAAAGGTCAAGGCTTTTATTCCAGGTATTTTCTAATACCAAAAAGAACAGGAGGCCTCAGACCCATCCTGGACTTGCGCAACCTCAACAAGTTCCTCGTGCGGGAGAAGTTCAAGATGCTTACCCTTGGAATCCTTCTGCCCTACCTCCAGCAGGGAGATTGGCTATGCTCCTTGGATCTAAAGGATGCCTACACGCACATTCTCATCCACCCAAGCCACCGCCAATACCTAAGGTTTGTGGTGGCAGGAAATCATTACCAGTACAGAGTACTACCCTTTGGCCTGTCCTCCGCACCGCGAGTCTTCACAAAATGTCTCGCGGTGGTGGCGGCCCATCTCCGGCTTCACGGCCTCTATGTCTTTCCGTACCTCGACGACTGGCTCATCAGAGCAGCGTCCGCTCTGGAGGTCACCAACGCCACGCGCCGCACGGTGACTCTTCTGCAGTACTTGGGCTTTGTTATAAACTTCGCAAAGTCCACTTTGCTCCCCTCACAGGATCTCGAGTTCATCGGCGCAAGGCTGCACACTCCTCAGGCACGAGCGTACCTGCCGCTCGACAGGGCTCAACGGCTCATGGACCTAGCCGACCGTTTTCGCAGCCAGCCCCTGGTCTCCGCCAGGCGCTTCCTGAGACTACTCGGCCATATGGCTTCCACCGTCCATGTGACCCCCAATGCCCGCCTGAATATGCGGCCTGCTCAATGGTGTCTCCGCCGGCAGTGGCGACAAGCCACAGGCGGCCTAGCAGACCTAGTGCGCGTCTCCGAGCCGCTGATCTCGTCTCTCCGGTGGTGGCTTCAGCGGCCGAACCTGATATTCGGCATGCCTTTCCAGTCACCTCAGCCGGCCCGGGTGCTGACAACAGATGCATCCCTCCTGGGCTGGGGAGCGCATTGCCAAGGGGCACGTACTCAGGGCCTCTGGACCACGTGGGAGTCTGCTCAGCAGATCAACTTCCTGGAGCTCAGGGCGATCTGCCTGGCTCTCAAGGCCTTCTCCCACCTGACTTCTCACCAGTCCGTCCTTGTCCAGACGGACAATAAAGTTGCCATGTTCTACGTGAACAAGCAGGGGGGCACGGGCTCCTTCCTCCTCTGCCGGGAGGCACAGAAGCTCTGCTCTTGGGCCGTCAGTCACGGCGTTCTCCTCAAGGCAGTTTATCTCCCAGGCCAAGAGAATTGCCTGGCGGACAAACTCAGCAGGATCCTCCAGCCGCACGAGTGGCGTCTGGATCCCTTGGTAGTTCAGAAGCTCTTTCTAAAGTGGGGCCTCCCCACGGTGGACCTCTTTGCCAGTCCTCACAACCGGCAACTTCCTCGCTTCTGCTCTCGTCAGCCACACCCCCTTCGGGTTGCGGCGGACGCTTTTCTACTCTCATGGTCGGGGAGCCTTCTGTATGCTTTCCCTCCCATCCCGCTAGTCTCTCGGACTCTTTTCAAGGTTCTCCGAGACAAAGCCTTCATGATCCTGGTGGCCCCTCGCTGGCCCAGACAGCCGTGGTTTCCTCTCCTGCTGCAATTAGCGGTGGAGGATCCATTCCCTCTGGGGTTACAACCGGATCTCCTCACTCAGGATCGGGGGTCTCTGCTACACCCCAACCTCAGATCTCTCAATCTAATGGCCTGGCTGCTGAGAGGGTAGTCCTTGCTCCCCTTCTCCTGCCGGCAGAGGTGGAAGAGGTCGTCCTAGCTTCTCGGCGACCTTCTACCCGCAAATGCTACGCCCTTAAATGGCGTCGCTTTTCCGTTTGGTGTACCCAACAGTCTCAGGATCCCTTCTCCTGCCCGGTGTCGGTGATCCTGCAGTACTTGCTATACCTCTCTAATCTGGGACTTAAGTCCAACTCCGTCAAAGTTCACCTCCGTGCTCTTTCAGCACATCATGTGCCGGTGGACGGCAGACCTCTTTCCAGCGACCCTCTTGTAGCGAGGTTTCTCCGAGGTCTCCTTCTACTTAAACCACCTCTGCGCCCGCCAGCGCCTGACTGGGATCTGAATGTGGTTTTACAGCGGATCACCTGTCCGCCTTTTGAACCTATGGCTACCTGTTCTCTCCGTTTTCTTTCTTGGAAAACCTTGTTCTTGATAGCCCTCACTTCCGCTAGACGCGTAAGTGAATTGCAGGCCCTCGTGTCTGATCCCCCTTACACTCGGTTCTACAAAAATAGGGTAGTCCTACGGACTCACCCAAAATTTCTTCCAAAAGTGGTCTCCCCCTTTCACATCAATCAGGAGGTGGTACTTCCAACCTTCTTTCCCAGACCACACTCCAGCCGAGCTGAAACGGTCCTCCATACCCTGGACTGTAGAAGGGCTTTGAACTTCTACCTTGACCGTACGCGGGAGCACCGTAAAGCTGCTCAGCTTTTTGTGTCTTTTGACCCCAATAAATTGGGACTCCCGGTCTCCAAGCGTACTCTGTCCATCTGGGTTGCGGACTGTATCTCTTGGGCTTATGGGGCTGCCGGACTCTCCTTGGAAGGTCGAGTCACGGCTCACTGCGTTCGGGCAAAGGCTACGTCAGTGGCTTACCTCCGCTCTGTTCCGCTGGCAGACATCTGCCGGGCCGCTACTTGGTCTTCGAGCCAGACTTTTGCGGTCCATTACTGTCTCGAGAGGGAGTCCCGCAGGGACAGTGCTTTCGGACAGGCAGTCCTCCGTAATCTCTTCGAGGTCTGAGCAACTCCTAACCTCCATCCCGGATGTGGGCTACCGGTGGGTAATAATTCAGCGAAGATTCTTTCCTTCTGTACTGCTGAGCTAGAGGGAGCTCATTTTTTGTGCTTAGGGTCTCCGGTAGCCTTGAGCTTGGGAGTCCCATAAGTGAGGACTGACTTCCTGCTTGGTCCTGGAGAAAGCGTAGTTACTCACCTGTAACAGGTGTTCTCCAGGAGCAGCAGGAATCAGTCCTCACAACCCTCCCTCCTCCCCGTGGAGTTGCAATCATCTGCTTTAGTTTTTTTTGCAAATTTTTATGCTGTCTTTTTTAGCTATGTCATCTGACTGGCTAAGATGGCACCCTTGGGCGGGAAGGGGACCGCGCATGCGCGCTGCAATTCCCAAAGGCTTTCTTTGAAAGCTGGGGAAAATTGCTCCGCGAGGGCTCCGTCGGCGCCGACGTCACCCATAAGTGAGGACTGATTCCTGCTGCTCCTGGAGAACACCTGTTACAGGTGAGTAACTACGCTTTCCTGAAGATAGCATAGTTACTCACTGTAACAGGTGATCTCCGGAAACAGCAGAAATTTATTCTTCACAACCCACCCACCTCCCCTAGGAGTTGTATCTCTCTATCTATCTCTTTCTCTTTCCCTCTCTCTCTCTCTCTTTGTCTCAGCTTTAAACTAAACTGGAGAGAGGCAGTTGGGAAAGACAGGAAGGCAGCATGCAGGCGCTGTGGAATGCTCCCAAAAGCTTTCTAATTGGATGCCGGGGAGCATTCCCACGCAGGCTCCGTCGGTACCGACGATACCCATATGTGAAGACTAAATTCCTGCTGTTCCCGGAGATCACCTGTTACAGGTGAGTAACTATGCTTTGCAGGAAACAAAACACACTATAGAATTTATAGATTGGAGGATTGGAGGATCGTCAATGTAACACCAATTTTTAAAAAGGGTTCCAGGGGTGATCCGGGAAACTACAGACCGGTGAGCCTGACGTCAGTACCGGGAAAAATGGTAGAAACCATCATAAAGAATAAAATTACTCAGCATGTAGATAGTCACGACCTAATGGGAGACAGCCAACATGGCTTTAGACAAGGAAGATCTTGTCTTACTAATCTGTTATGCTTTTTTGAAGGAGTGAATAAACAGGTGGACAAAGGTGAGTCGGTTGATATTGTGTATCTGGACTATCAGAAAGCCTTTGACAAGGTCCCTCATAGAGACTTTTGGCAAAACTAAAGAGTCATGGGATAGGAGGCAGTGTACTATTGTGGATCAGGAACTGGTTAAAAGATAGAAAGCAGAGGGTAGGGCTAAATGGCCAATTTTCCCAATGGAGAAAGGTGAATAGTGGTGTACCCCAGGGATCTGTGCTGGGTCCGCTGCTTTTTGACATATTCATAAATGACCTGGAAAGTGGAATAACGAGTGAGGTTATCAAATTTGCAGATGACACAAAACTATTTAAAGTTGTTAAAACCCAAGAGGATTGTGAAAAATTGCAAGAGGATCTGGATAAATTGGAAGACTGGGCATCAAAATGGCAGATGAAATTTAATGTGGACAAGTGCAAGGTTATGCACCTAGGGAAGAACAACCCAAACTATGGTTACACGATGCAAGGTTCCACATTAGGAACCACCACCCAGGAAAAAGATTTAGGCGTCATTGTGGATACCATGTTAAAACCCTCGGCCCAGTGTGCAGCGGCGGCCAAGAGAGCAAATAGAATGCTAGGTATGATAAGGAAAGGAATGGACAATAAAACAAAAGATATTATAATGCCTCTATATCGTTCCATGGTGAGACCGCACCTTGAATATTTTGTGCAATTCTGGTCGCCGTATCTTAAAAAGGATATAGCGATTTTAGAAAAGGTTCAGAGAAGAGCCACCAAAATGGTAAAGGGGATGGAAGGATACTCCTATGAGGAAAGGCTAAAAAAGTTAGGGCTCTTTAACCTGGAAAAGAGACGGCTGAGGGGAGTTATGATAGAAGTCTATAAATTAATGAACGGAGTGGAACGGGTAAACGTAGATCGATTGTTTACGTTATCAGAATATAGAAAGACTAGGGGACATGCAATGAAGCTTGTCAGATGGCTGCCTGGGTGAGAATATTCACACTCTTGGCAAGTGCATATTTCTATATGATTTGCAAGGTATTGTGGGCAATGTAGTTCATTCACACCAAACACAGCTGCTGACAATAATTTAGTTGTGCTCTTGGGTAAAGCCAATAAGATATTTATTTATGGGGTTATTTCTCCCAACACAGATATGCTTGGTAGCACATAAATTAGGTAACTTGCTTTCAGTGTTAATTTGGAAAAACAAAGTCAAAATCAGGAAAACAACAAATGAAAAGCTACAAAGCAAGAAACAAACTGTTCTTTTCAGGTTAACTTCTGATTACTTCCCACATAAATTCAGAAATGATTCTCTCCTAGCTCACAAGCAATTAGGTAAGGCTTAATTGCTAGCAGTCACCAGCTGAAACCCCTTAGCTGGCTTGCCTTCCACTGTGTGAGTCAAATCCTGCTTCAGGAGCTTTTCTGAGTAGATTAAAGAACAAATTTGTATTTCTTTGTGATGGTTGCTGTACTTTATAACAGAAAGTTACCAACGGAGTTTAGATAGAGAACAGTCCATATAAATAGGATCTTCATCTGCTATTATTCCCCCTTGTTCAACAAGCATGGGTTCAATATCATGGATTGGCACAGATGAATCTCTCAATGGAGCATTTTCAGGAGAATACTTGTTTCCCTGCTGTCTTTCAAGGTTATAGCTAGGGCATAGATCAGTGTTCATACCTGAGCTTCCATTGCTGCTAGAGTTCCTCTCTATATAGCCTGGCCAGTATGTAGTCCAGTTCTTATGTCCAGCCTTCCAATCCAGATCCCTGGACACTGGATCTCTCTTCACATACCTTCTGGCACGGGTCTTAGGGTCCCTTCCACATGCAGCCGTCTCCCTCACAGGTAGCCTCTGGTGATTCCTAGCTCTGCAGCACCATTCCTCTGGCTTTCCCCAGTCCAATGGTGTATGCTGGCCCTTGGAATATCTCCCAGTATACGTACTGCTTTGGACTCTTCTAGACCTCTCAAAGGCTTTTCTCCTCTTTCTTCCAGAGGGTCTCTTTCCCTCTCTGTCCGTCCGGTTTGACTTCTGCTCCTGATGATCCTTCAGATGAAACTGATGATCATTCTCTGGATATCCAAGGTGATTATGAAGATGGTCATCTGTAGAATAAACTCTACTCTTATTCTGCTTAGATGAGTGCTCCTCCCTAACATAGCGCAGCTGTGCTGAATCAGGCCCTGCCCTTTGAGATGAGTGCTTAAGGATTACCTCATAGCCCTCCTGATTGAACACACGTTTCCTCACTTCAGCTCCTCTAATGGCTGTTGGAAACCTGGTGCATTCTGGGACTGGTAGTCTTTTATGGCAAAATTCTGTTTTCATATTTCTACCAGAACTGACAGGTTGCTTGTTCAGAGTCACTTCACCTTTTCTATAGCTCCTTCCTGAGCTATGATAATCTTCCTTATCACAAGCTACAGGGTAAACTATTTAAGACTAATAAAAGAAAATATTTTTTCATTCAACGTGTAATCAAACTCTGGAATTTGTTACCGGAGGATGTAGTAAAGGCTGTTATCAATGTCACAGCAGAACATGCTAGGGAGATAAAGTTTCTAGATTAAATAAATGACTTCTTCTTGGAGCAGCTAGTTCATGAACTGACAAGAGGGGAAGCTATTTTGGACCTAGCCCTTAGTGGAACACAGGATCTGGTGCAAGAGGTAAGTGTTCGGCCCACTTGACAGCAGTGATCATAGCATGATCACTTTTGATTTCATAAATGGAGGGAGGATGGCAAGGAAATCCACAGTACTACCTGTTAACTTGCAAAAAGGAGACTATGATAAGTTGAGGAAAATAGTTAAGAAAAAACTAAAAGGAGCAGTTGCAAAGGTTTACATCAAGCATGGGCATTGTTTAAAAATACTATCTTGGAAGCCCAGACCACATGTATGCCACACTTTAAGAAAGGTGGAAAGAAGGCCAAAAAAACTGCCAGCAAAGTTTAAAGGTGATGTTAGAGAAGTTGTTATAGCCAATAAAAGCATCTTTCAGGAAATGGAAAAATGAGCCAAATGACGAACACGGGAAACAACATAAGCACTGGCAAGTTAGATGCAAGGCATTGATAAGGCAGGCAAAGAGAGAGTTTGAAAGAAAGCTTGCAGTGGAAGCAAAAACGCGCAATAAAAACTTTTTCAAGTATGTTCACAGCAAAAAGCCTGTGAGAGTCAGTAGGACCATTAGATGATATAGGGGTAAAAGGGGAGCTAAGGCCTACAAGACCATAGCAGAGAGACTGAATTAATTCTTTGCTTCAGTTGTTACTGAAGAAGCTGTAGGGAAGTTTAAAAAGGCTTGGACAAGTTCCTGGAAGAAAGCCGCATAAACCATTATTAAAGAGAGCCCGGGAAATCCACTGCTTACCCCGGGACAAGCACTGTGGAACCTATGTAACTTTTTCAGAACCTGCCAGGCAGGGCCGTACTGAGGGAAGATTGCGCCCTGTGTGACTTGCACATCGGGCGCCCCCCCCCCCCTCACGGCAGGAGAGAAGAGGTGTGCCTGATGTGCAAGTCGGTTTAAGGGGCGCATTTTAACTGTCCTGCCATTGCCTGCCGCTGCTGAGAGAAGAAAAGGTGGCGGTGGCAGGCAACGGAAGACAGCTAAAATGAGCCCCTTAAACCTTTGTGCACTGTGCGGCCGCACCGCTCGCACAGGGCTAGGTATGGGCTTCCTGCCAGGTACTTGTGACCTGTATTGGCCACTGTTGGAAACAGGATACTGGGCTTGATGGACCTTGGTCTGACCCTGTATGGCACTTCTTATGTAATTATCTTACTGTTAGATGTTTTATATACATATCTACTACTTATGATAGACTGATACATCTCTTGACTTGAGATTATATAAGTGTGATGCTTCTGACAAACATGTGCCATTACTTCACTGTTGCCCCAAATACCACTCTGCACTTGACATGAGACTATGAAATCCTGCTATAAGGGTTAACCATAATCATAGTTTAATTGTCTGCAATGGTTTCTTTATATATAAGGACATGTTCAACAAACAGTGGGAAGTCCACTTTCCCACCAACTCCTGGTCTGCCTTGCAACCATTCTTTTCTTCAGCAGCACTTCAGGCTTCGCCAGATTTCCCGCTTAATCTTGGGTATGGAATACAGCTCAGATAGTATACCCTGAGTAGTCAAGGGTCTATTCATAATATTTAGAACCAGCTTAGTCTGTCTGTTCTTATAAATAACAAGAAGGCCCAATTTTCAACTTTACCACCCATTGCCTTCTCTCATCCTTTTCTTTGAGCAGGTATTTCAGCTACCTCCTTTATCCCTGCTCTCATTTGTTTCATTTTGAGTTACACAGAGAGCAAGATCAAGAGAACTCTTTTCCAGTTCTTTGATGTCTTGTCCTCACAGCAATTAACAATGGATGCCTTCACGTCTTTTTTTTTATGAATTGTGATATTTGTTTCTTGTCTTGTTTTTATATTTAAAATTTTTTTATAAATCACTGCACCATCCCCAAGAATGCCCAGAGTCGTTAACAATCAGTAATGCAAATCATTATGAAATACACAACAGCAAACTGCTATTTATAGGAATGGACATATTTTATTGGTTATTTCAAAAATTGTAATGATCCATTTTATTTTCATTTTTAAAGGAACTTTATGACCACATGAATTGTTCTTTAGGAGGAAATGCATTAGAAGGATCCCAGATCTACCTTGGTAAGTGACGTTTCACAAACATTAAGAAAATTTGTAGAACTGCAGAACATTTCTTTGGCACAAGTAAACTGAGAAAATTGTTTCATGGCATAGCATTTTCCATGCCCAAAGTGACAATGTACCACCAGACACACCATTTTCTTTTCTCTGTTGAACATTCCTTTTGTTTTGAGCCCTCTGTCAAAGGAAGGAATATTGTTTTAAAGTAATTTTTTAAAAAATCTACTGTGCATGGAGTGTTTTCATTTTCTATGTGTTTTTTCCCCTGGTGGAAAGTTTAGTCCATTAGAAAAATAGAGAATTTAAAACAAGACAACCAGACTTTAGTTAATGGATTTTAAATATAAAACATATAATTTCTGATTTGTAAATCAGAGTTACTGTTTTACAATGCTCCCAGTCTTAAAATGATTGAAAGTAACTAATTGAGAGATTTGATTCTGTCTTGGCTCTTGATTTTATTGGCACCCATTCTAAATTACATGTTTACTTTTGTCCCCACATCAGAGTTGAGGGGCATAGAACTAATCTCCAGGAACAAGCAGGAATGTAGTGTTCACATATGGGTGACGTCGGTATCGACGGAGCTCGCGTGGGAACGCTCCCCAAAGTCCAATAAGAAAGCCTTTAGGAGCATCCCACTGTGCCTGCATTGCTGCCTTCCTGCCTTTGTGACTCTCCCTCAATTCTTCGTTTTCCGCAGAACCAGCAGGAAGCAAATCCTGTCACCACAGAAAATTTCTTCTTCTTCTTTATTATTTTTTGTAGTTGCATCTGTCTTCCCGTTGATGCCAGAACCAATATCTTCGATTCTATTTCTTTCTTTTTAAAAAAAATACAAAATAAAAACGAACGTTAGTTCTTCAGGCGCATCGATGCCATCTTAGGCCTACTGAAATGATGGAAAAACCAACCAGTGATTTTAAGAAGTGTTCCAAGTGTGGTAGCACTATCTCTGCTACTGATACCCATGACTGGTGTCTTAAATGCCTCGGCCCAGATCACCAGCCATCTGAATTTCCCCAATGCAAGAAGATGACAAAGAGAGGCCTACTGAATCGGGCCGTGAAACTCTGCTTCCTTTTTGCCTCAGATGCGGTTTCACTCACTTCGACCTCATCGAGGACATTGTTTACCTCACATGGATCTCGGGTATTGAAACACAAGACAGGCCATCCTCCCAAGGGTAGATCTCTATCTAAACATAGAGATGTCTCCAGCGTTGCCCTGGAGTTGGATCACTGGCCAAACTACCCCGGCGGGAGGGCCTCCTTCCAAAGCCACAAAAGGGGTCCAGGATGCTCCCGAGGCCTCCACCTCAGGAGAGCTCCTGGTGCCATGCTCTGGAATGGTAGCCCATGCTTCTGGTACCAGTACCCAGGCATCGGCAAGCTCTATGAATCAGCGTATGCTGGCTGTTGAGTAGAGTCTAGCGGCTCTTTTAAAGGCGTTGGTACTGGTCAGGTCATTACTGGCGGTATCATCGGTGGGGGTACCGTCCACGATGCCCATGCAGTCTGCATCAGGTTTCATGCTGCTTGGCATGCTTCTGCCCATACTGGCTCTCGAGTCTGTTCCCAATTCTGAGGTACTGGTACGGCAAGTCTCTCGAGGCGATATTGATCTCGATTGATACCGGACCTTGCAAGAATAGGAGCATCGCTCTCGTTGATACTTTGATTCTACCGATTCTGATTCTTTGGATGATGAATCGATCGGTACCCGAGAGATGCAAAGTCTTCTGGAGGAACCCACACTGTTGCCACAACAGCGCATGTTCCCTCCTGAAGATATCTTTCCAAGAGTTTATCAAAGATATGGCAAGGGAGCTATCCATTACTCCTATATCTGAGAAGGAACCCAGAGCAGAGAAGTTGGACCTTCTCCAATATCCTTCAGCTCCTAAAGAGGCAATTACGCTGCCTATTCACCATATACTCTAGGATTTTATGCTCCAGATGTAGGAAAAGCCTCTCACCATTTCTCCCAATACTCGACAACTCGATACCATGTATCAAGCACCAGAAAGCCCCAGATTCCAGAAAATGCAGCTTCCACACCATTCAATGGTAGTGGAATCGGCTATGCATCAAATTAAAAGTTCTAAGATGCACTCCTCCAATCCCCCGGGCAGGAAATCGAGAACCATCAATGTTTTCAGGCCTCCATGCTCTCAGTCCAGATAAGTTCATACATACTCTGCATGGGTATGTTCCTTAGGGAGGTAACTAGGGATCTGGAATAGATGTCTCCTCTTCTCCCAGATGATAAGAGGGCAGACTACCTTACATTAGTCAAACATGTCCAAAATGTTTCCAAATTTGTCAACAGGCCAATCTTTAACTGTTTTGAATGCACTAGCAGAGCAACTTCTATCTGTATAGGTGCACATAGGATTGCATGACTCCAGGCATCAGACCTTGAATAGTGAGTTCAAGATAAGCTGGGTAATATTCCCTGTACTGGTGAGAACCTGTTTGGATAAGGACTGGCAAGATAAGGCCTCTCAGTTAGAGTCTGAGAATACTACCCTCAATAGGCTTTCCAAAGCTACTGCCAACCCTGCCAAGAAGAAAGCACCTGCAAAGAAGCCTTTCTATGGTAAGAAGAAATTTTACTCTTCTTACCCCCCCCAGCTTCTCAATACCAACCTCAGGGTACCCAGAGGAAGCAACAGAAGAAGCCGCAGGCTCCTTAACCCCAGCTAGCTGCGCATACTCAATCTGCGCCTGTTTTTTTACCGCTTCCTAGAAAACATAGCTACCCTGCCTCAGGAGAAAGCCCCACCCCCTCCACATAGCAGGTAGAATTTGCCATTATGCCCACAGATGGCATCTCATCACCCCAGAGCAGTAGACACTAACTATACTGCGAGAAGGGTACAAGCTTTATCTGCAAAGCATTCTCCCTCCAGGCACCCCCCCTACTCTGGTGGGGGAATATCATTCTCAAACCCCACTCACTGCTCTTCTGCAGCAAGAGTTCAACTCTCTTCTGTCAGAGTGTGCCATAGAAGAGGTTCCAGTATCCCAACAGGGGATGGAATTCTATTCTCCTTACTTTCTCATACCAAAGAAAAACAGAGGGTACAGACCCATCTTAGACCTCAGGAACCTAAACAAGTTTCTACTCTGAGAGAAATTCAAAATAGCCTCACTAGGAACCCTTCTACGTTATCTCCAGAGTCAGAGCTGGCTCTGTTCTCTAGATCTAAAAGAAGCGTATACTCACATCATCATTCATCCAGAACACAGGAGGTATCTACACTTCATCTTCCAAGGAAATCACTATCGATACAGAGTCCTTCCCTTTGGGTTCGCCTCTGCTCCAAAAGTCTTCACAAAGTGTATGGCGGTCGTAGCTGCATATCTAAGGACTCTTGGAATATTCATCTTCCCTTACTTAGATGACTGGCTAATAAGGGCACCCACTTCACAGGAGGTTCATCTATCCCTCCTTCGTACAATGCAGGTACTGCAGAATCTGGGATTTGTGATAAATCTTCCAAAATCCCATCTAGTTCCCACTCAAACACTAAAATTCATAGGAGCTATTCTAGACACTCAGTGGTCAAGAACATTTCTGACCCAGGACAGTTGTACTTGACTAGTGCAGCTAGCATCTCAAGGCTCAGAGACAATCTTTCGGCCAGGGAGATGCTCAAACCTCTAGGCCATATGGCCTCCACAGTGCATGTAGTCCCATATGTCTGTCTGCACATGCGGACAGTTCAATGGACTCTTGCCTCCCAGTGGAAGCAGATCTCCGGGGCCCTCAATTACCAGATTCAAGTCACAGACAATCTCATCGACTCTTTTCTGTGGTGTTCTGCCACAGGAAATCTTCTCGTAGGGTCATCTTTTCAGATGCCTCCACATCAGTGCATCCTGACAATGGATGCCTCCAAACTGGGCTGGGGTGCCCACTTGGATTCTCTTTCCACTCAGGGCCGCTGGACGGAGCAGGAGTTGCAGCTCCATATAATTTTACTGGAGCTTCGTGCTATCTTCAACGCCCTCAAAGTGTTTCAGCAACAATTACAAGGCCACAGAGTTCTCATCCAGACAGACAATCAAGTAGCTATGTTCTACTTGAACAGGTTCTTGTGCCCTTTGCAGGGAGGCTCTCCATCTTTGGTCCTTTGCCATTACTCATCGAATATACTACCATCTGCCAGGACAGCAAAATGTCTTAGAAGACAGAGTGAGTCAGATCCTCCTTCTGCACGAATGGTCCCTCCATTAAGAAATGATTTCTTACATCTTTCAGACCCGGGGAACTCCAGAGATAGACCTTTTTTGCCACTCCGCAAAATGCCAAACTACCTTGGTTTTGCACCAGAACCCCGATGTCTAGCCTCCAACAGGTGGATGTTTTCCACCTTCACTGGGGTCAGAATTTCCTATATGCCTTTCCTCCCATACCCCTGATTCCCAAAATGCTTTTCAAGCTTCAAGCAGACAGGGGCCACATGATCCTTATAGCCCCACGCTGTCCACATCAACCGTGGTTTCCTCTCCTACTACGTCTGTCCCAGACTCGCCCCTGAGTCTCAAGTTAGCTGTCGATTCTCCTCTCACAGGAGGAAGGGACGCTACTCCATCCCAATCTGCAGTCTCTCCATCTCATGGCTTGGCTGCTGAGAGCATAGTGTTGCAAGATCTTAACCTTCCTCAAGAAGTAAAGCTGATCTTGCTAGCCTTAAGGAAACTGTCCACAAGATGTTCCTATGACTTCAAGTGGCGTAGGTTCTTCACTTGGTGTTCCCAGAAGGATCTTAATCCTTTCTCAGCTCCTGTGGAAGCTCTCCTTCAATATTTACTCCATCTTTCTTCCTCTGGTCTCAAGACAAACTCTGTGAGGGTTCACCTCAGTGCAATTGCTGCTTCTCACATCCCTTGGGATAGGCACCCTATCTCCTCACAACCGCTTGTAACGTGTTTCATGAGAGGACTTATTGAGCATATCTCCCATCAGGCCACCACCAGTGGCATGGGATCTTAATGTTGTCTTAGGACAGTTCCTTAAGTCGCCTTTTGACCCTTTAGTTACAACATCACTAAGGTTTTTCTCTTGGAAGTCATCTTCCTTGTTGCTCTCACTTCAGCTAGACGCATCAGTGAACTTCAGGAGTTGGTGGCAGACCTGCCTTATACCCGGTTCCAGCATGATAAGGTGGTCCTTAGGACTCACCCCCATTTCATGCCAAAGGTGGTGTCTTCTTTCCATCTCAATCAATCTGTTTACCTTCCTATCTTTTTCCCTAGACCACATTCCTCTAGGGCAGAGGCAACCCTCCATACTCTAGACCAGAGGTTCCCAACTCCAGTCCTGGAGGGCCAAACACCATTCAGGTTTTCAGGCTGTCCCTAATGAATATGCATGAGATATATTTGAATACAATGGGGGCAGTGCATGCAAATGCATCTCATGCATATTTATTAGGGACAGCTGAAAACCTGAATGGTGTTTGGCCCTCCAGGATTGGAGTTGGGAACCTCTGCTCTAGACTGTAAACGGGCCTTAGCCTTCTATCTTCAAAGGACTGCTGAGCATCTTAAAGACTCCGTTATTCATCTCCTTTCATCCCAGTCACTTGTGGTTGCCAGTATCCAAACATACCCTTTCTAAATGGGTAGCAGTTTGCATTTCATTTGCTTATGATAAGGCAGGACTATACCTTGAAGGTCATGTCTTTGCCCCATAACATTTGTGCCATGATTGCATCCACGGCAAACCTACGTTCTGTTGCCATTGATGAAATTTGCAAAGTAGCCACATGGTCTTCTGTAAATACCTTTGCGGCTCATTACTGTCTTGTCAAGGACTCCCGTCAGGATGCCATATTTGGTCAGGCGGTACTCCAGCACCTCTTTCAGGGCAACTCCTATCCTCCGTTCCAGAATTTTTCAGTGCCAGACATCCATGAAGGATCCATGCCCTCTTGAGGCCTGCTCTGAGGCAAAAGCGTAGTTACTCACCTGTAAAGGTGTTCTCCAGGGCAGCAAAAATCAGTCCCCTTCCCGCCCAAGGGTGCCATCTTGCTCAGTCAGATGACATAGCTAAAAGACGGCAAAAATAAAAGATGGTAAAGGAGCAACTCTAAGGGGAGGAGGGGGAGGGTTGTGAGGACTGATTCATGCTGTTCCCGGAGAACCTATATTACAGGTGAATAACTACGCTTTCCCTGGGAACAAGCAGGAAGTCGGCCCTCATGTATGGGACTCCCCAGCTACAGGCTACTGAAAGCCCATAGCGAAAATAGGGGCTCCCCATGGGGAGCTACAAGCAGCAGCAAATGAGTCCTTGTCCCCAAAGCACAGTAGGATCCCTGTATCCGATGAAACCAGCACTCTGGTAGCCTGAACACTGAAGGGTCAGAGGGTATGAATTGCCTAGACCCTGAAAAGGTTCCGGAGTACAGCCTGGCTGAAGGAGCTGTCCCATCAGGACTCTCTTTCCAGGCAATAATGAGCTGTGAAGGTATGGACTGAAGACCAGGTGGTGGCCCGGCAGATGTCCACCATCGGGACAGAGCGCAAGTTTGCCACCGAGGCCACCATGGCCCTGACACGGTGTGCCGTGACGTGCCTTCCAGCAGGGGCCTCTCTTGCTCATAAGTGAGGGTGATACAGTCTGCCACCCAAGTGGACAGCGTAAGCTTAGTCACCACCTCCCCCAGCCTACTGGGGTCGTAGGAGATGAAAAGCTGAGAAACTTTGCGGTGGCCCTGAGTGCATTGGATATAGAAGGACAAAGCCCTCTTACAGTCCAAGGTGTGAAGGGCCGTCTCCGCCCAACTGGAGTGTGGTCTTGGAAAGAAGATAGGAAGCACCATTTCCTGGTTGAGATGGAAGGGCGACACTAACTTTGGCAGGAATTTGGGGTGCGTACGAAGCACCACTCTATTCTTGTAGAACCTGGTATTAGGTGCCTCCACCACTAAGGCTTGGAGCTCGCTAACTCTGTGAGCCAGAGGTGAGTGCAACCAGGAAAGCCACCTTCCAAGAGAGGTAGCGAAGGAGGCAGGTAGCCAGCGGCTCGAAAGGTGGGCGAGTGAGCTGCCCCAACACAACGTTAAGGTCCCATTTGGTTGCCAGCAGGCGAACTGGAGGATTTGATAAGAGCAAGCCCTGAAGGAAATAGGTCACCGACGGCTGGACCGAGAGAGGCTTACCATCCACCGGATGGTGATGCGCCACCAGGGTACTTAGGTGCACTCGGACAGAGTTAGACTTGAGCCCGGAATGAGAGAGGTTGGGAAGGTACTGTAACACCAAAGCCACCGGGCAGGAGAAAGGATCAGTCCCGTGTTCAGTGCAAAAAGTGGAGAACCTGCACCATTTGAGGGCGTAAGTCTTCCTAGTAGAGGCCTTGTGAAAGGCTTGCAGAATGTCCTTCGCCTCAACCGGAAGGTTGAGAGGGGCCAGAGTCACCCTATCAGCAGCCATGCTGTCAGCAACAGGGACTCCAGGTTGGGGTGTAGGAGAGAGCCCTCCTCCTGAGATAGCAGCCCCGGGGCAGTCACCAAGGGGATGGGGGCCTCCACCGTCAACTGTAGTAGCAGCGGAAACCACAGCTGCCTGGGCCATCGAGGAGCTATCAAGATGAGAGAGGCCCTGTCGTGAAGGGTCCTGAACAAGGTCTTGGTGATCAGCGATGTCTGAGGGAAGGCATACATGAGTCCTTCCGACCATGAGACTAGGAACATGTCCACTGTCACCCTGAAGGGGTGGACCTACTGGGAGCAGAAGTGGGGCAACTGAAAGTTGTCCGGACTGGCGAACAGGTACATCATGGACGCCCCCCAGAATCGGAAAAGCCAACTGGCTACCCTGGGGTCCAGCTGCCACTCGTGCGGCTGGAGAACTCTGCTGAGTCTGTCGGCCAGCAGACTTGTCCTGGCCAGCAGGTTGTCCTGGGCTGGCAGGTACACTGCCCACAGGAGGATACCCTGTCGGATTGTGTACGGGCAGAAGGTTAGAGCCTCATGACAAAGGGTCCGGGATCCTGTGCCCCCTTGTTTGTTCACGTAGAACATCGCCACCTGGTTGTCCATCTGGACCAGAACCGGCTGGTGATGCTGGTGGTGACGGAAGACCCTCAGGACCAAGTATATGGCTCGGAGCTCCAGGAGGTTGATCTGATGTTGTCTGGTGACCAGTTGCCCTTGGTGCAGAGATCTCTGCAGTGGGCTTCCCAGCCGAGCAGGGAGGTATCTGTGGTGAGGACCCTAAAGGGGCTTGGGGTCTGAAAAGGCATGCCCTCATCGAGATGTTGGGGCGACTACCATCAGACCAGGGAGTCCACCAACTGGCGGGTCACAGAAACTCTGTCTTGGAGGTGGCCTGTGACTAGACCACTGGTCCCGGAGACACCACTGCGCCACCCTCATGTGGAGGCGAGCGTTTGGGGTGACGTGGACCATGGAGGCCATGTGCCCAAGAAGGTGCAGGAGAAGCCTGGCGGACACCGAGGGATGGTACTGTACGTTCTGAGCTAGAGACCGGAGACGATCTGCTCGGTACCTGGGCAAGAAAACCTTCAACTGACGAGTGTCTATCTTTGCCCCAATGAACTCCAGACATTGTGTCGGGAGGAGGTGAGACTTGGGGTAGTTTATGACAAAGCCCAATTGTTGCAGAACCTGGATGGTGCATGCGATGGCCTGCTGCACCTCTGAGGCTGTGCTTCCCTTTATTAGCCAGTCATCCAGGTAGGGAAAGGCGAAGACCCCCTGGAACCGGAGGAAGGCGGCCATTTTGTGAAGACTCTTGGGGCAGAGGCTAGGCCGAAAGGGCACACCCTGTATTGTAATTGTCTTCCCCCACTACGAACCACAGGTACTGCCTGTGGTTGGGGTGGATGAGGATGTGGATATAAGCATCCTTGAGGTCTAAGCAGCATAGCCATTCTTCCTGCTGGAGGTATGGTAGCAGTGTTCCAAGGGGGAGAACATCTTGAACTTCTCCCTCACCAGGAATTTGCTGAGGTTGCGCAGGTCGAGGATGGGACTTAGAACCCCTGTCCTCTTTGGTACGAGGAAATACCTGGAGTAGAACCCCTTGCCCTTGAGGTGGTGGGGCACTGGTTTCACTGCTTTGTCCTCAAGAACACCTGCCAACTCCTTCAGAAGCAGGTCCCAGTGGAGGGGAGACCTGAGGGACTCTCCTGGGAAATAAGGGGGAGGTGTCTGAGTCAGGTAGAGGAGGTAACCCTCTCTGACTTCCCTTAGTGCCCAGGAATCTGTGGTGATGGTCATCCACCTCTGGGTATAAAGGGGCAGATGTCCCCCTGTGGGTTGCTGATCTCCTTGGGGTAGAAAGACCATGCACAAGGAGTCAAAAGCTCCCCCCTGGCTGGGCCAGAGTCAGTGCTTGAGGTTTTGGAGCCTTCTGCTTACGTGGGCCATGCCTATGTCCCTTGGCCTTCTGACCCTGTCGGGGAGCTGGGGAGCCCTGATAAGGTGGGTAGTTTCTGTAAGCAGTCCCTTTCCTTGGATAGAAGGGATTTTTACCTGAGCCCTTCCATCGGAAAGTGGCAGCGGTCTTCTTAGAGAGCCTGGTCCTCATTGTGAACTCTGTCTCCAGCTTGGCAGCCTTGTTGGTCATGGGTTTGCCAAAGAGGTTCTCTCCTTGGCAGGGGACATTGACCAATTTGTCCTGAACCCACTGCTCGATGCCGGACAACTGTAGCCAAGCTTGGCAGCGTGCACCGATGTCAGCCACCGCTACTTGAGCTGCTGACTCGATTCCTTCATAGGCTGCCCAAGACATGAATTTGGAGCATTCACGGACTGCTTTGGTCAAGTTCTTGAAACGCTGCAAAGGTTCCTTGGACAGACCAGCCAAGAACCCGGCGAGTTCCTTCGCCAGGTCTCTCAGGTACATTCCCATGTACAGCTGGTAGGCCTGGATGCAGCTGATGAGCATTGAGCCCTGGTAACACTTCCTGCCGAGGGCATCCAGGGTGCAGGCCTCCCTGCCAGGGGGCACCGAGGAGTGTGTCTTCTGACTTTTCAGCCGACGCAAGGCTGACTTCATCACCATGGAGTTATGCGGCAGTTGTGAGTTATTGAAGTCCGTACTCTGGCGGACTTGGTACACTGAGTCGAGCCGTTTGCTCACTACCAGCACCGAGGCCTGTGTCTCCCATATCTGGAGCATCAGCCATTCGAGGATGGGAGGAATAGGCACTATGAGCGATTCCCATGGAGGGGCCTCGTACTGGAGGATTTGCAGTTCATCCACTTGGACATGTTCTTGACAAAGTCAACGAAGCCCATATCCTCGGGTGGAGACCTCCGTTGAGGCTCTGAGATGGGAGAGTCAGATGGGACGTTGCAGTGGCGACGGGTATTGAGGGACTCCTCATCTTCCTTCTCTCACTCGGAGTAGTCTGTTAAGGACTCATAGGAGGGTTGCTCCGTGGGCATCGGGGCTCCCGATGTCCCGCAGCCAGTGCCTGGCAGACTTGCTGGGGATGACCGTGGTCCCGTCGAGCGGGATTCAGAACGCAACCTCAGCCGAGGATCGACTCAAGGATGAAGGACCTCAAGGATCAGCTTGGCCTCCAGGGACGTCTTGGATGTCGAAGGCCTGGTGGTTGGGGGAGGGGGGGATGAACCAGTCGTGGTGGACAACAGCACCTGCTGCTGGTCCATGAAGGCAGACAAACTGCACTCCAGGGCCACCATTCTGAACTCCAGGCCAGAAGGCTCTGCAGTTTTCGGTGCGGGCACAGAGGGGCTAGGGCCCGACACCGGCTTCCCCAAAGGCGAATCCTCAATGAGGATAGTGTCTGGGGACCGAGGCCGGTCCACGGTCAGATCCTTCCGGGGGACCTTCGCAGGCTGCTCCTTCTACAATGCCTCGGACGAACGTTTCGGACTGCGGGACCGGTCCCGGGAAGCCCCCGACTGGTCAGAACCATCCAAGGACGCCGCTATCGAGGGTTGTTTCTTCTTACTGGGTTCCTTGGAGGGAGACCTCCTTTCTGAGGACCCACGACAAGGCTCAGGTTCAGAGGGTTCCACCCGAGATGTCGGGATCTCAGACGAGGCCCTGGCCTTCAGAGGCAATGGGGACTCGGGGGAAAAACTTATCGTGCTGCTGCTGGTGACTCTTGAAGGCCTTACTGGACATCCTCTTGCAGAGGCTACAGGCTGCCGAGTCGTGATCAGGCCCCAGGCTATGGAGACAGCAGTTATGTGTGTCGGTCAAAGACATAATTTTGGAGCACCGATCATACTTCTTAAAGTCACTGGTAGCCATGGGGGAAGAAAGTACCCCTGCGAGGTCGAAGACTTTCTGGGCTGCCAGCGGAAGAAAAAAGGTGCAAAGACTCTGGGAAAGGAAAAGAATAGAAAGCTACAAAATTGGGCAGAACTAGACGCCGAGGCAACGAGGTTGGCTTGCAGGAAGAGTACCAGTGCGATACTGGAGGATAGTATGAAACTCGGAGAGAAAAAAATAAACTTTTTCCAGGGACAAGCCAGACAAACGTCTGAAGGGCTCTGCGGAAAAAAGGAGACTGAGCAAGATGGCACCCTTGGGCGGGAAGGGGCCACATATGCGTGGTGGCATCTCCCAAAGGCTTTCTTTGAAAGCTGGGGGGATGCTTCCACGAGGGTTCCGTTGGTGCCAACGTCACCCATATGTGAGGACTGACTTCCTGCCTGTTCACAGTGAATCTACCGATTCTGGGGGCATTTCTCTGGGAGCTAGGGAGTCTCATATGTGAAGACTACATTCCTGCTTGTTCCTGGAGATAACGTAGTTACCTGTAACAGACGATCTTCGGGAACAGCAGGAATTTAGTCTTCACAACCCACCCTCTTTCCCTAGGAGTTGTAGGGTTTCACTCTCTCTCTCTCTCTATTCTCTCCTTTTATCTCAGCTGCAAACTCAACTGAGGAGGGAGAGTCACAAAGGTGGGAAGGCAACAGCACAGACAGTGGAATGCTCCCAAAGGCTTTCCTGTTTAACGCTGGGGAGCGTTTCCGCATGGGCTCCGTCGGTACCGACGTCAGCCATATGTGAAGACTAAATTTCTGCTGTTCCCGGAGATCACCTGTTGCAGCTGAGTAACTACGCTGTATCAGATTTAACTGATAATATATTCTTCATTATTGAATTCTGCATAGTTGTGTGACAATCTCTGCCACTATAGGAGCACTGCAATCCACTCAGTCACCATCACAATATCATAATCCTGAGACTACCGCAGCCAAAGCCTCTAGAATTCTTGTTTTGAGTAGTTAGGGTGAGGAGAGAAACACAGTAGAATTCCTGTTATTTTGTGTTCAAAGATTGTAACATGTTTTCTCTGTAACCTAGGTCTGTCTCCAAGAGATCTGATCCTGCAATTTAGACACAAGGTATGACTTTCTAGCATGCTTGCTCCAGTATAAAAAGCAGAATGCACTTATGTCGGGTTTTTAGTTTCAGTATAACATACAGGGGCGGCTCAAGGCAGTCTGCTGCCTGAGGCGAAGAATGAGATGGCGCCCCCCCCTCACCACCTTAGAGGGGGCGGGGCTTTTTCAGAAATCCAATCAGAGACTGAACCAAATCAAAAAGCCGATTAGATTATATGGAGGAAATGGAAGATGTTTGCACACAGGGCCGTATCGAACTGCAATCGCGCCTTGTGCGACTTGCAACTCGCAACTCGGATGCACGCCCCCCCTCCCCCATACCTCCATCCAGCGCTGCCTCCTATTTCCCTGCTGCTGCCACCCTCTGTTTTGTTCATGGTGGCTCCGGCAGCAGGGAAAGAGCAGGCAGAGCTGGACGGAGTTATGGGGAGGAGGAGGGGGACATGCACCCAATATGAAAGGCGCCGGCACTCTAAGCAGATCTGCCCCTCCCTGCTCTGACATCGTGTCGGAGGAGGGAGGGAACAGACCTGCTTAAAGTTCTGCAAAAAGGCTTTGGAGCACATTTTAACTGCCTGCTATTGTCTTGCCAGTGGCAGCAGGGCAATAGCAGAGAGCCGAAATGCGCCCCCCAAGCCTTTGCGCCCTGTGCGGCTGCACTGCTTGCACAGAGCTAGGTACAGTCCTGTTTGCACAACAAGGAGCTAAAAGACAGCAAGAATCAATAGCACAGTTTATAAAACTAAATTATAACCCATTTTTGTTTTGTTATAAACTGTGTTATGGTTCTCCTTTTTTCTTTTTCAACATATATTTTGCATCCACAGTAGGTGCAGAGCAGAACCAGGACATTCACCCACAGAACTCAATATTTAAAAAAAAAATCTGATTCTGATATCTCACTAACAACAACAACCACTATTCTTCAGTACCAGGCATATTGTGAACTAATAAAAAACCCTACAACAAAAAGCAAACCTACCATACCATACCATATCAGCACAAACTTCCAAAAGTCACATAAGGAGCCCATCCAAAAAAAGTGTCACTGTAAATACTACAGTGGGCCCTGAAACATTCATACACCTATTTGAAAAGCTGAACAAGTCAAATTACTACAGTATAGTATAGATCTTTATATACAAACTGCATGTTAACAGAACACCTGACCTCAGTCACATACGCACAACATCGACCCTCACCAAGTACAGAATAAGTAACCACAATCTAAAGTAAAAATAAAAATATGTAGACAAAATTTAAACTGAAACCCCAAGAAGCCAGAGTCCACTTGTAGTGCAACATCAGATAAATAAGAGATGCAGTTCCCCAATACTGTGTAAAATATAAAAATAGCACAAAGTCCAATCACCAAAATTAAATAAAATTATTTTTCTGTCTTTGTTGTCTGACCATTTTATTCTCTGATCATGCTGGTCCCGATCTGAGGCTTCTGCTTTCCTCTCTTCTCTTAGCCCTCTTTCTGTGGTCTATGGTCCATGTTCCATCTGCCATTTCCAGTTCCAGTAACCCTTCCCAGTATCAGTCCCCTTTCCAGTCCTCCCCTCCCAGTACCTTCCAATGTCAACCACCTTGCATTCCCATGACTGCCACTTGTGTTCATTCCCTTCCAGCCCCCCTCCTTTCCCACTGTCCAACCCCTTCTAGTCCAAATACTATCTCAGGTATCAGCCCAGGTTCACTCTCAGTGCCACCCCCCAGTCAGCTCCCAGCCACCCTACCCTCTGTCCATCTCCCTTCCAGTGCCATTCACATGTCAGCTCCCTTCCAGCCTCCTCCCTATTACCCAGTCACCTACCACTCCCATCCCCAAGTGCCAGCTCCCTTCCAGTCCCCCTTCGGTACATTCCAGGTCTCAACTCCTTTCCTGCCCCATCCTTCTCTTCCTGCCCCATCCTTCCCCTGGCAGACCCTCTCAGTATCCGCTCCCTTCCAGTCCTATTCTACCATCCCTCCCCCTGCATCAGCCCATTTGTAGCCCTAGCCCCTAGTTTTCTTCCAGGGCCAGCAGCACTCTCCTCCCCTCCCCTATTAGCCCATTTCCTGTCCAAGCCCATTTCTAGTCCTATCCCCTTTATCAGCCCACCCCAGTCCTAGCCCCCCAATCAGCCCATTACCAGTCGTAACCCTCCAATAAGTCCATTTTCAGTCCTAGCACCCCAATCAGCCCATTTCCTGTCCTAGTCTCCCCCCATAGCCCATTTCCAGTTCTAAACCCCCATCAGTCCATTTCCAGTCCTAGCCCTCTCTCGATAGCCCATTACCAGTCCTAGCCCCCTCCGATCAGCCCACTTCCAGTCCTAAGCCCCCATCAGCCCATTTCCAGTTCTAACCCCCCCCCTGATAGCCCATTACCAGTCCTAACCCCCTCCTGATCAGTCCATTTCCAGTTCTAAACCCCCATCAGTCGATTTCCAGTCCTAACCCCCCCCATAGCCCATTACCAGTCCTAGCCACCCTCCCGATCAGCCCATTTCCAGTCCTAACCCCCCATCAGCCCATTTCCAGTTCTAACCCCCCCATAGCCCATTACCAGTTCTAACCCCCCCATAGACCATTACCAGTCCTAGCCCCCCCATAGCCCATTACCAGTCCTAACCCCCATCAGCCCATTTCCAGTTCTAAACCCCCCCAATCAGCCCAGTTCCTATCCTACCCCCCTCCCTCATCAACCCAGTTCCAGTCCTAGACCTCTTCCCCCCCAACCCAGGGAAATTGAAAAAATAATAAAACTCCGGCATAAGAAGCAACTGCCGCTGCCGCTTCAGCAGCGGCCGAGGCAGAATGAGGAGCCCCCCCGCCGCCCCCCCCCCCCCCCGGAGAGCCTGCTGGTTTCCCCTCTTCACCGGCTCCGCTTTGCAGAGCCGCGACGAAGGAACAGTGTTTCCCTTTCACGCGGCTCTATTAAAGCTATGCCCGATGTGCTGATGGGAAAGAGGATTTCCTGTTTCCCATCAGTGCCGTGGGCTCAGCTTTAACAGAGCCGCGATTAAGGGAAACACTGTCCCTTTCCCGCGGCTCTGCAAAGTGGAGCCGGCAAAACCAGGGGAAACAGAGGGGAAACCAACAGGCTCTCCAGGGGGGGCAGGTGGGCAGCCGCGGGGCTCCTCATTCTTCCACTGCCGCTGCTGGAACAGCAGTAGCAGCTGCTTCTTACGCCAGAGTTTTTTATTTTTTTTTATTTTTTTTTATTTTGAAGGCTGAGTGAGGCAGTCTTTTTGGGGGCAATTTTGCTGCCCCCAAAAAGCTGCCACCTGAGGCCACTGCCTCAATTGGCCTCATTATAGAGCCGCCCCTGATAACATATCACATTCCAAAAAAAGATTATGCAGAAGCATTGTTTATATTTTCCCCATAGATAGTTTTAAACTAAGTTTCTGGGTCTCCATTGATGTTTGATTTTAGAAAGCTCTCATGATTTAAGAGGTTTTATAGGAGATATACTGCTAGTCATGTAACTTTTATGTTGTATGTGACACCTCTACTGTACACCTCATGAGTTGTTTATTGGTAATAATTAAGATGGTTTAGGAAATTTGCAGAACTGTAGGACAAAATGGTGAAAGTTTTAAGGGCATGCCAGTAGTTTCGTTAGTAATCCTTGTAGCTGCTTTCCATAATATGGACCTAATGATAGGCTTTTAGAGAAGGTTTATCTTCCTCTCTTGCCTTTCTCTTTGCAAATTTTCAGTCTTACAAGTAAAATTACTGCAGTATAATGTCAGAACTGAGAGGTGAACTTGCACTTCTACTTTCATTAAAACAGAAAAATATTACCTTTTTATTAACATTTTTAATGTTTTCTGTTTTATTTTATCAACCATTAACAACTAACACAGCAACCCCACTACTTTGTCCAACATTTTTCTTGTGAGGGGAGAGGAAGAGTTATTGTAATTTCCTCCTTTTAGGGGTGCCAGGGATCAAACCTTGTGACCCTGTTGTCTGGTGAGAGGTGACCTACAGTTGAGCCATAGAATCAACACAACATAGGAGCAAGCTATAAGAGCCTTCAGTAGAAGTGATAGGGGAAGCCCGCCCTCACTTTTACTCCCCCTTTCTGAAAAAATCCATTGGACCAATAAGATGTGTTCTATGAGACTCTATATATAAGGACATATCCTTGCTGGTTCTGTAGTTTTCAGTAGTCCTTTCCTGAATAGATTGAAGGGGAGAGAGACGACTCAGAGGGAGACCAAGGGAGACAGGTAACCTGGAAGTTATGAAGAGATATTTGGCATCATTAAGGCTATCTCAAATTAGTGGATAGTAGCAGATGGGGCTTCTGCACTGGGGTCCAACAGGCTATAAGAGAGTAAGATTTAAATTGTAATCCATGACACATGTGTACATGCTGTTATGATCTTTAAGATTAAAATTGAGCATCCAATTAAATTATCCTTCTAGGAAACTGTGCAGAGTAATGAGCCATTAGCAAGAAAAACCTAACTGGAAGTGCCCTGATAGAATGAAATAGATTACTAAAAGATCTGCACCAGGAGAGAAATATGTCTCTTAGAAAATTGTTAAATATTTGATTATTTAACCATTATGTCTTTGTGATTAGGGTAAATTAGCGTGTTGTATTAGAAAATTTATGGATATGGATGATGAATTTGCTGTCTGCCTTAAATCCAAGTTTTGGAAAAAGTGGGTTCTATATACTTATGTTAAATTAAATACTCATGTTAAGTCCCCTAGGCCCATGATTTTAATGCAGAAGTTGTCTGCCTCTTATGCAAATGTTTGAGGATAAGGGCTCTTTTACTGGGGAATTAAGTAAGGCTTTGGTCATAGTCATTTGCAAACCAGGCAAAATCTTCTAGGTCAGTATTCCATGGCCAAACTCCTTGCAGAAATTATTCTGCAGCTGCTGGCCAAAGACTAAGTCAGGTTTGTTTGAGGAAGGTATTTGGTTTCTAATGTATGGAGGAGTATTAGTGATGATTGAATATTGCCATATTATTCCATTGTTAGTCATTGCTTTGATGTGGAAAAAACGTTTGACCATGAGGATTGGGTGTACCTGTTTGCAGTCTTGTCACGCTATAGAATTTAAGGTTTTTTTTCTAGATGCAATTAAAGTTTTATATGCCAACCCAACTGCAGCTGTAATGGCTTCAGCAGATTTTTCATTTCAACAGGGAATACAACAGGAATGCCTGCTCTCACCTCTGTTTTTATTATTCTTGGAGCCTTTGTTGTGTTGGGTGAAGAGTAATTAAGTGATACATGGAGTGGTGATAAAGGGGAAATGATTCAAACTAGCTCTATTGGAAAGGGTATTAAGGGAAGTGACTGAGTTTTGGACATTTTCAAAATTGAATTTGTTAAAATCAGAAGCACTTATATCAGTGCATGTGGTGCAAGAGCAAAGGGATATGAATTTCCCTCTTAAGTGAGCAGAGGATAAGATTAGATGCTTGAGTATATGGCTTCCCTGAGACCTGACCTCAGAGTGATAGAATCTGAGAATCTCAAGGTGGTGAAGCAGTGTTACAAGGCAGTGGCCAAAACCAGATGGATATTAGGCTCCATACAGAGAGGAATAACCAGCAGAAAGAAGGAGGTATTAGCGTTCCTGTATAGGTCTTTGGTAAGGCCTCACATGGAGTATTGTGTTCAGTTTTAGAGACTGTACCTTGCAAAGAATATTAAGACTTGAAATGGTTCAGAGGAAGGTAACCAAAATGATATGCTGCCTGCACCAGAAGACATATGAGAAAAGAGTTGAAGACCTAAATATGTATACTCTAGAGGGGAAGAGGGACAGGAGGATATGATACAGACATTTAAATACTTAAAGGATATTAATGAAAAAGCAAACCTTTTTCAAAGATGGGGAAGCTGTAGAACTAGAGGACATGAAATGAAGCTGCAAGGAGGTAAACTTAAAAGCAACATCAGGAAATACTTTTTCATGGAAAGGGTGGGGGATGTCTCAAATGCCTTCCCAAAAGAGGTGGTGGGAACAAAAGCAGTGACAGAATTCAAAAAGGCATGGGGCAGACACAGAGGATCACTACATAGCAAGAGGATGGAATCAAAACAAATATGAATAACTTCTAAATGGAAAAGGGTAACCTGCCTGGAGAAGAATATACAACTCTACAATTTTGGCCCCTTACTGGGCTGACTAGATAGACCATGATGGTCTTTATCTACTGTCATTCACTATGTTGCTATGTTGCTCTTGGAAGAAATAGGGAAACTGCTGTGGAGCTGGGAATCATCCTCTTTCTCTTTGGGTTAGGATCCATTTGTATAAAATTGTAATGTTGCCTAAGTGGGTCTATAAGCTGCAAATGATAATACTTTTTCCTTTTCGTTCCTCCAGTTTAGTCCTCTACTTCTGGGTAGTGCACCTCCTCCTGCAACTTGGAGACTGGACCAATTAGAAACGTCTCATCACTGGATGTAGCTAGCTGGAAATCCCATCAGCCCCCAGTGTGTCCAGTCTCCATGCTTCAGGAGGACCCTGTGAGCCTAGGTTCTGGGCTCACTGGAGAAACCAATAAGGAGCAGGCTATTTAGTTTACATTTCCTTTCAGATTTCTTTACATTTGGTTTGCTTAGGTTTAGCCGGATACTGTCTCTTTAAATAAAAAAAAAAAAAAAGACAGCATAACTGAGCAGACGGGTTTTGGAACCATAGCCTACTCTGTCCTGCCTAGTCTCCTGTCTCCCCTAGCTATCTTGCTTGCCTTGCCGCAGGATCTCTTACCCCTAGATTGGACGGGGTAGAACTCTTTTCTCTTTCCCCTGGCAGCCCGCTGACTTTCTGAGCTTCAGCGCTGGCTCCGGGGACAGTTTCACTTGACGGCAGCATTTTCAGTGACGTTCCAGTCCGTTTCAGCGATCGGGCCTTGGGACGCTGACAGGAGAGCCATTGCCTTCAGGTACCGTCCAGGGAGAGCGATGGAGGCCAGGGGCTCGCAGTGGCTGTATCCTGCAGTGCTTCGGGGTCCTTTGTAAAAGCGCGCCAAACCATTGAGTGAAACCGTGGCCATTTTAGCTTCGCGGTTTCAACGGCGGCGGCTATATTTCACCGGCAGAGCCTTTCATCCACAGTCCCTAGCAGCGTATTTGGGGTTTATTTGTTCTTTTCTTTAATTTTCCTGTATTGGGCTTTTGTTTTCTTCTGAGGTTTTAGGTCCGCGGGGGCTGGGTGCTTCAGAAGGATTTTGCTTTGCTGACTTGGCTCTCACAGAGGATTACTTTAAAAAAAAAAAAAGTAGTAATAAGATAAAAATAAAGTAAACAGTAAGTCAGTACTGTAGACAAGCACATCAGGTGTGGAAGGGGGGGGTACGGCTTTCCCTTCTCCTGCTTGTGGGACCGATAGGCTTTTCTGTCCATGCCAGCGAGGTCTCAGTGTGTGATTTGTGGCTCCCGCAGGAACACAACTCCAGAGACAGGTGTGCAACAGTGTCTCTCAGTCTTTAACATCAAATGGAGGACGCGGCAGTCTCAACCCGGTCAGAAGTGCTGGCGGAGCCTGAGGGGAAGGCTTGGACGCCTGGGCCCTCCGCCCCACCTGCCGAGGGGGCATCTGGAGTTTCGGGGTTCCGTCAGTGCACATGGAGGAGTTTTCTCCAGACTTTGTTTTACTTATGCATCAGGCGTTCTGTCGTAAACGCCAAGGTATTGTGCCAGGATTGGCCCCTCTCTCCTCGGTCAGTATGCGCTCGGGACTGGCGGGACGTGAGAATGTGGTGACCAAAGCGCCCAAGAGGCCGCGTCCGCCGGAGCGCTCTCCCTCCAAAGTGGAGTTGCAGGAGGAAGAAGAGCAGGAGCTTGACATGGAGGTCGAGTTTGGGGATTTAGAAGAAGGTGAAATAGCTGAGCCTGAGGATCAAGCGAGGATCATTTGGGTTTTTCAGAGAGAGGAGTTGTCGGCCCTCATTTTGGAGGCCATGCAGACGCTTCGGCTCATGTCCAAGCAGACTACAAGCAAAGAGGATACTGCGGATCTTATTATTCAGGCGGTGCGCCAGACGCAGGTAGTGTTCCCTATTTATAAGGTGACAGATCAGATGATTCAGAACGAGTGGGACCACCCAGAGGCAGGCCTGAAGGGGGTAGGAACTATGAATAAGCTCTATCCCTTGGCGGACAAGGACAAGGACCGGTTTCGCGTCCCGAAGATTGATGCAGCGGTGTCAGCTGTCACGAAGAAGACCACTATTCCGGTGGAAGGCAGTGCGGCCTTGAAGGAGGCGCAAGATAGGAAAATGGATGGTCTGTTGAAACAGTCCTTTGAGGCGGACATGGTTTCTTTGCAGGCCTCCATATGTGGTGCTTGGGTGGCGAGGGCCTGCCTTCGTTGGGTCCAACACCTCAGACAGTCGACAACGTTGGAGCAAGACGAGATGCGGGAACTCCAGCGTTTAGAGTCCGGATCAGTGTATTTAGCAGATGTGCACTACGATCTAATCAGGGCCTTATCGAATAGTATGGCGTCCCTGGTAGCGGCGTGAAGGGCCCTTTGGCTGAAAAACTGGGCAGCCGACGGGTCCTCTAAATCTCGGCTTGGCGAGCTTCCGTTTAAGGGGAAATTATTGTTTGGTGAGGACCTTGATAAGCTAGTCAAGGATTTGGGGGAGTCCAAGGGGGGGGTAGATTCCCGGAAGATAAACCCAAGCAGGGAAAATTTTCCCCATCCGTTCGGGGACAGTTTAGGGATTTTCGCAGGTTTCGTTCTCCCCGTCTTGCGGGATCTCAAAGGGGAAGATTTGTATCACGCTCCCAAGGGTTCCGAGGGTTACCGGGGGCAAGCAGAGGTTTTGCAGCGGCTGCTCCTGGTGCCGCTCAATAGCCCCAGTGAAGGGCTGCGGGTCCCGGCGGAAGGACAATCGATCGGGGGACGCCTGAGGAGGTTTCTTTCCGTCTGGACCCACATAAAGTCGGACCAGTGGGTCTTAGAGATTATCCGCGACGGGTATGCACTGGATCTGGCGGTACCTGTGCGGGACTCATTCGTACAGTCTCCCTGCACAGGACCTCGGAAGGCCTTCCAGATTCGGCAAACAGATCGCTTCCTTCAGCTGGGAGCCATCGTCCCAGTGCCGCCCTCGGAGTACAGCATGGGGCGCTACTCCATCTATTTTGTGGTGCCAAAGAAGGACGGCTTTCTTTGCCCTATCCTGGACCTCAAAGGGGTGAATCGGTGTCTCCGGGTACCACATTTTCAAATGGAAACCCTCCTGTCTGTCATTGTAGCAGTTCGTCAGGGGGAGTATCTCACCTCTCTCGATCTTTCCGAGGCCTATCTTCATCTTCCCATCAGAGCGTCGCATCAGAAATTTCTGCGGTTCGCCCTATCTTGGGGACATTTTCAATTTCAGACGCTGCCCTTTGGCTTGGCGACGGCTCCCCGCGTCTTCACCAAGATAATGGTAGTAGTAGCGGCGGCTTTGCGGAGGCAGGGGATCCTAGTGCATCCCTACCTCAACGACTGGCTGATAAGGGCCAAATCCCTAGAAGAGAGCAGACAAGCCACAAAAAGGGTGGTGGAGTCTCTGCAGAGTTTAGGTTGGGTGGTCAATCCACTCAAAAGTCATTTGGCACCGACTCAGGTTCTCGAGTATCTGGGACTGCGGTTCGATACCCGGAGAGGGTCGGTATTTCTAACGGAACGCAGAGCGCATGTTCTTTGAAGTCTAGTGCAAAACTTTAGGAAGCTGTCGGCGCCAACGGCATGGAACTATCTTCAGGTGTTAGGGACCATGGCGTCGTCGCTGGAGGTTGTTCCTTGGGCCCGGTTTCACATGAGACCGCTACAACGGGCCTTGCTTCGTCGTTGGTTCAATCAGTCTGAGTCGCTCAGCAAGCGTCTTCCTTGTCCGCTGCGTGTTCGGCAGGCTCTGCGGTGGTGGTTGTGCCCTGTGGCCTTGCAAGCGGGGATGCTACTGGAGCAGCCAGAGTGGCTCCCTCTGTTCACAGACTCAAGTCTGGCAGGCTGGGGGGCGCATTGCGGAGTACACTTTACTCAGGGTCGGTGGTCGACGCGGGAAAGCAGTTGGTCGATCAACCGTCTGGAGCTGAGAGCGGTATTTTTGGCTCTACAGCAGTTCGAGATACTAGTGACACGCCAAGCGGTGCGAGTGTTGTCGGACAATGCGGCTACGGTGGGGTACATCAACCGGCAGGGCGGCACAGGGAGTGCAGCCATGGAGGAGGAGGCAGAGATGCTGTTTACCTGGGTAGAGACGCGCTTACAGGCCATATCGGCAGCTCACATTGTCGGAAGAGACAACGTAACAGCGGATTTTCTCAGCAGAGTCCAGGTGGATGCCGGAGAATGGGAATTGCATCCGGACGTGTTTGCTCAGGTGACTCTCCGGTGGGAAGTCCCGGTAATGGACTTGATGGCGACGTGTCAGTCAGCAAAAGCGAATCAGTTCTTCAGCAGGCAGAGGGAACCCATGTCAGAGGGGATCGATGCCTTAATTCAGCCGTGGCCAACGTCGGGTCTGCTCTATGTATTCCCTCCATGGGCCCTGGTCAGTCGTGTGATTCAGCGTATCAAAGCCCATTGGGGCAAGGTGCTTCTGATAGCACCGGATTGGCCTCGGCGCCCGTGGTACGCCGATCTGATATGCCTACTGAACGGACTTCCATGGCGGCTCCCCTTGTCTCCGGAGCTCCTGATTCAGGGGCCCCTTCGGATGCCACAGGTGGATCGATTTTCGCTTATGGCTTGGCCATTGAAAGGGCAAGGTTAAGACAGCGGGGCTACTCTAGGTCGGTCGTTTCAACCTTACTTCAGGTCCGAAAGCGATCGACCTCGCTCGCTCGCTTTTGTGCGTATTTGGCGAATCTTTGAGGACTGATGTTCCAAACATCAGGTACGAGCGGCCAGGGCGTCTGTGGCAGTAGTGCTGGATTTTTTGCAGGATGGCTTTGAAAAGGGCCTTGCCGCCAGTTCTTTAAAGGTACAATTGGCAGCCTTGGCCTGCTATAGAAGTAAGATCCAGGGCATGGCTCTTGGGGCCCATGGTGATGATGTGCATTTTCTGAAAGCGGTTTCCAGACTTCGTCCAGCCCGCCGCATTTCTGTCCCAGCATGGGATCTCAATTTGGTTTTACGGGCTTTAGGTAAGGCACCATTCGAGCCCTTATCCTAGATTTCGGTCAAGGACTTGACCCTTAAGGTAGTCTTTTTGATGGCTATTTGCTCGGCTAGGCGCATCTCAGAGTTGCAAGCCCTTTCGTGCAGAGAGCCCTTCCTATGTTTCTTTCGGGAAAAGGTGGTGCTCAGACCGGTGCCCTCCTTCGTGCCAAAGGTGTCCTCACCTTTTCATGTCAATCAGACGGTATCTCTCCAGGTCCTGAAGGCGGAAGCAGGGCAGTCCTCTGATCGAGGCTTGAGTCGCTTGGACGTGAAACGAGTGTTACATCGTTATTTGTCTGTCTCTGATTCCTTTCTTAAGTCAGATCGCCTGTTTGTATTGTTTGGAGGCCCCAGAAAAGGAGAGGCTGCTTCCAAAGCATCCATTTCCAGGTGGATTAAGGAAGCAATCGCCTCGGCGTATTTGTTGCAGGGGCGTTTGGTGCCCATGAGTCTTCGAGCTCATTCAACGAGAGCGCAGGCGGCTTCCTGGACAGAGCACAGTCTGGTTCCACCGGTGGAGATTTGTAAGGCGGCCACATGATCGTCGCTACATACTTTCAGTAAACATTACTGGCTGGATGTGCTAGCGGCTAGGGATGCCTGTTTTGGGTCGGCGGTGTTGCGTGCCAGCTGACAGGGTCCCTCCCGTTAGTACTGCTGTGTTACATCCCAGAAGTAGAGGACTAAACTGGAGGAACGAAAAGGAAATCGAAATTACACTTACCTGGTAATTGTAGTTCCTTGAGTGACGACAGTTTAGTCCTCCTTCCCGCCCTCTGTTTAAGGTCTAGCTCGGCACGAGTTCTCAGTCAACAAGAATATTGGCAGGTGAGTACGTGCGGTTGTTTCTTTTTTCGCTTGTTGTTAGTTTGTCCTTTCTTCCTCTGTCTGTCGTTCCGGACTCAGCAGGGGAGAAGAGTATCGCTATGGAGTATCTCACCCCTTTGTCTGTTAAGGGGGGCTATGTTTTGTTCCTGTTTATAGTTCAAATTTAAAAAAAGAAAAAAAAGAAAAGGTGGCTACTTATTTGTTGCTCTTGTGAGTCTGCTTTGTCAATAGTTCACTGGGGACTGATGGGATTTCCAGCTAGCTACATCCAGTGATGAGAAGTTTCTGATTGGTCCAGTCTCCAAGCTGCAGGAGGAGGTGCACTACCCAGAAGTAGAGGACTAAACTGTCGTCACTCAAGGAACTACAATTACCAGGTAAGTGTAATTTTGATATATTTTGCAGAGAGATTTAAATAAGACTTTATATTGGTTTCTGTGGAGAGGAAAAAAAACCTAAGCGGTCATGCTTTTTGAGCTCGTCTACGGCACACATTGCATTTTACCTGCTCAAAATTTTAGGAATCGATGGCTAGGTATTTATCCATGGTCTTGGGTTAGCCCTTGACGTTGAATGTGGATTGGATGTTTGATTGTGTATGGCCAGAGAATGGGAACTATCAGGTATGAAAGACACTTTTTTTCATAAGGCTTTGGTCTTCGCTAAAAAGTGTATTTTGGCTAAATGGAGATAGGAAGACCCTCATTCACTACACAGTGGTGCATAGCTTTATGTAGTTTATTGGTGATGGTGAAATTGGCCACTAAAGGTTTAGATAAGGAGAAATTAGAAGATATTTTTGAAGATTTGGGGGACATATTTAGACTGTCTGCCCCACTGAGCCTGGAGCATTGCTATTAACACGTAGGATTTTGAAACTTGATGTATGTTAGTGAATAGAGGGGTTATTGGAATGAAGTTATTCTGTGGAGGGTATGAATTCTGCCTGGGGTGGAGGGGAGAGGGAGTGGGAATATACTGTGTAAAAAAGTTATGTTTGTGATATACACGGTATGTAAATTTTATTTTATTTATTTTATTTATTTAGCGTACATTTATATCCCGCTGCTTCCAGTGATCAGCAGCGGTTGTTACACATGGTGATGTTGGCTGTACTGGCCAGGAATTAGATTAAAAACACTCTGATTAGAGGGGGGGGGGGCACAGCAGAATACAGGTTACAGGCTTACAGTTGATTGCTATATACATATTTACACATGATTGTTATATACATATTTACAATTGACTAAACTGTAAAACTTTATAAGTGGTCTGCATATGTATATGTATATTTACACGCGGTTGCGTGTAGCTCATGATGTTAGGTTGTAATGGGACTTGAAAAGGTGTGTCTTAAGCTCCTTTCTAAAGTCCTTTAGATCATAGATTTATCAAAGAAACATGCAGGCCATGTTGTGTTAATGTATATTCATGAAGCAATAAAATATATTTTTAAAATATTATCTCTTACCAGACCAATAATCGGTAGATTTGTTTAGGGAGCTTTGGGATTGCCCAAACAAATATTGGTGTGTTAAATCCTTCTATCCCATGTTGACAGCATAAGATCATTTACACACAAGTTCTGGGATTTATTTTTTTAAGTAGTATTTACCTCTTGCCTTTCCTGTAGTTGGTAAGTTACAGTAAGAATTTTCCTGTCCCCGGAGGGCTTACAATCTATGTTTGTACCTGAGCCAGTGGAGGGTTAAATAAATTGTCCAAGGACACAAGGAGTGCCAGTGGGATTTGAACCCTGGTCTCTTCAGTCACCAGGCTACTGCTCTAACCCCTCAGCTACTCCTCCACTCCTGGCCAGAATTTATCCAATTATTTTAAGGCACAGTTAGAAGTATTTCAAGAGCATAGTTCTAGTTTACCTTGACAGTGGTGATATTTAGTGCTGTCCAGTTAAACTTTCACTGGGTAGTTTGGCCTGAACGAATTGCTGGTCTAAAATTATCCATATAAGACAGACCGCTGAATTAAACTGGCTATGGTTATCTGATCATCTTGGCTGCATATCTAGTTAAAAATATCTGGAGAACATTACTTGGACAATGTCCATTGAACATTCAATAGTCCATTGAATATTGTCCCTAAGAGTAAATGGTACAACTCTAGAATCCCCCCTGCCATCCTGAACACAGCTATGCTAAAGAAAAGTCTAATGTACTGAAGTGCTAAAACCATGCTCATTCACCTGTGCTGCTTTCTCATCAAAGGGGCATGTGTACTAACGGTGCCGCAAGTAGTGCAGGCAAAATGTACAATGAGCATGTGAATATACCACAGAGGGGGCGTAGCAGCCATGGTGCAAGCAGGGAGTGCAGCTGCACTGGGGAAATATCACCGCACTAGATGCATCTCTAACTTGGTGGTAGGGTGTGCGTGTCCATAGCACATGTGTGCTACAAAGACATTCCCTATGAGCACCTTGCTATTGCGCACTACCAGTGTGATGTAATGGCTGTCACTGAACCCCTGTGGAGATATCATACAAAATATATGGGCCCCCACTCCACTAACAGGGCATCTAGGAAGTGGTCAGTGAACGATAGAGAGAGATGACTTGGGAAATAGGCACATCCAGCAGCACAGCTTGGAGCAATGAGCCAAAGTACGAGGGGGTAGGGCATGCACATCAGGGAAGCAAACTGTTGATTCTGGGGTGATAGAGTGCAAATGCAGCATCTGAATGAGTCAGGGGCCCCATAAGGTTGCAGGCAGGGTATCAGCAGTGGACGCTATGTGGAACAGCCATATGAACCCCTCTCACCCCGAGGCACCTGCGGTGCCCAATTCCTAGGCTGTAGTAGAAGTTACCATGCCTCTGGTATGGGAGGGTGTTAGGACTCCTCCATATCATTCCCCTTATACATCTGGCACAATACTCTTGCTAGTCAGGAATGTTGCCCCCATGGGGAAGAAGTGGGCTGTTAGAGTGGATCTGCAGGCTCAACATAGTGACCACATATATGTGGGGAATATATAACTGGGGTCCCAGTCACCTATACCTTCTACCACATGGGGTCCATTGTTCCCAGAAAGAACCTCTTTGGCCACCACTTAGGCCACCCACTTCTGTGGCCCAACCTCAGCCAGGGCGTGTTGGAGGCAGTCCATAAATGGCACCAATGCTCCCACCATGGGGAAAGCTCTGGAGGAAGACACTGCAAGACACCCTACACACCCCTATGGAGACAGGCAACCCCAAGCAGAGTCAGAGCATGCCAGCTCTCAGGGAAATGAAAGCCCACAGGTCTATCAAATGCCTCATCCTCTAGGCAGGGGGGGGAGGGGGAAGCTGACCAGGGAGCTCCAACCAAACAAGTCCATGTTCAGTGGTAGACGTGCAGGTACATGCTAATGAGCTGATAGGCCAAAGACATATCCTCCTATGGTCAGGGTTAAGGGCTATCTGCTCATAGGAACAGGGTCCATGATATCTGTGTAGCCCCCCAGGAACATATATGCACCACTATATGGTTCCCTATGCAGGGGAGGTGGTGGCATGATAGAACATATTGTGCTAAACCTGCATTTTGCCAGTTCTTGCAATACCTCATTTGCATGTCTTTTCTCCAGCTGTACTCTTCTGTCTCCAACCCTGGCTACATGGCCAGTACCAGCTGTTTCACTGACCATAGGCCATCTCCAGGAACAAGCAGGAATGTAGTTTTCACATATGGGTATTGGCGGTACTGACGGAGCCTACGCGGGAACGCTCCCCAGCGTCCAATAGGAAAGCTTTTGGGAGCATCCCACAGTGCCTGCGTGCTGCCTTCCTGCCTTTCCAACTGACCCTCTCCAGTTCTTCGTTTTCTGTGGAGCCAACAGATCGCATGCCCTGTCACTGCAGAAAATTTCATCTTTAATCTTTGATTTTGTGGTCGCGTCTGACTTCCCTCGACGCTATACCGGTACCGCCGATTCTTTCTTTTTCTAAAAAAAAAAAAAAGAAAGAAAAAACTATAGTTTCTGAAGTGGTTCACTTCAGGAACTTTTTTTTCCTTGGTGCTAGGCGCCATTTTGGGCACTAGGCCCAATTTTTCCTTAAAAATGGAAAAACCTACTTCAGGTTTTAAGAAATGTTCTAAATGTGGCGGTACCATTTCCATCACTGACACCCATGATTGGTGACTCAAATGTTTAGGTCCTGACCACGCTATTTCAGAGTGCCTCTCCTGTGGACTGATGTCAAAAAGGGGTCGGCAGAACCAAGCTGCTAAACCTAGCACCCTTTTTCCCTCAGACGTGGCATCTGTTGCATCGACGTCCTCCAGGGCTTCATCTTCCTCCCATGGATCTCAGGTAACTAAACATAAATCTGGCCGGTCCTCAAAGCGTAGATCTCCTAAGTATCGAGATGCCTCGCCGTTGCCCTTGAGGAATTTTCACCGGCAAAACTGCCCCGGCAGGAGGCTTCGGCTTTCAAAGCATTAACGGGGCTCCAGGATGTTCTCGAGGCCTCAACCTACTGGCACCATGCTCTGGGGTTCCGGACACTTCTACCGGTACTGACACCCAAGCATCTGCAGCGTCGATAGACCAGAGATTCCTTGCTATTGAACGCAGTCTAGCGGCTCTTCTCACAGCTTTGGTACCATTGAAACCGCTTCAGACACCTCAACCGATATTGGTACCGACTGCATCGACATTGGTGGGTATGCCACCCATACAGAGTCATGCGTCTCTGTCTGGCATCGACAGATCGGTACCGGAACAACCCGATACCGACTTTGATCGATACCGGTACCGTGCTTTGCACGATCACCGGGATCGGAGATATTTTGAATCCTCAGATGAGTCTGAAGACTCCGAAGACTCTGCCAATACCAGAGTATTTCTCCCTGAGGATTCCTCTTCTCCTCAGCACAGAAGGTCTCCTCCAGAGGCTATGTCCTTTCAGGACTTTATCCGTGATGTGGCCCAAGGTCTTTCCATCACAGTAGCTCCTGAAAAAGAGCCTAGGGCAAAGGAGTTGGAAATCCTCCAGTACCCTAAGGCTCCCAAAGAAGCAGCTACTCTGCCTATTCATGAGATGTTGCATGATCTTATGCTAAGGATGTGGGAAACACCTTTAACCACATCTCCTCATTCTCGAAGACTCGATACCATGTATCGAGTTCCACCTTGTCCTGGCTTTCAAAAAACTTAATTACCACACCATTCAATAGTGGTTGAATCAGCCATGAGAAGGATGAAAAGTGCAAAGAGACATTCATCCAATCCTCCAGGTCGTGAATGTAGGACTCTTGATGCCTTTGGGTGCCGATGCTTCCATGCTCTCAGCTAGTATCAGTTCCTATATCTTGTATATGGGAATGTTCCTTAAAGAGGTCACAGGAGACTTGGAGCTTATGAGCCCCCTCCTTCCTGATGACAAAAGGCAAGACTATCTTACTCTTGTCAAACATGCTCAGGATGTTTCCAAGTTTGTAAATTGTGCAGCCTCTGACTGTTTTGAGTGCATAAGCAGAACCTCTGCTATTGCCATTGGTGCACGTCGGATTGCCTGGCTTCAGGCATCTGACTTGGAAATTTGGGTACAGGATAAATTAGGAAACATTCCTTGCACAGGAGAAAATCTCTTTGGCAAGAATTGGCAGGAGAAGGCTAATGAGATAGATGCTGACAATATCACTTTGGATAGATTGTCCAAATCTACATCCGATCCTGCAAGGAAAAGATCCTCTAAGAAACCATTTTTCAATAAGAAAAAGAAGTTTTATCCTTCCTATACCCAACAGGAACACCATCCAGATCAGACTGCCCAAAAGGGACAACAGCAACAACCTAGACAACAAAAGAAGCCAAAAGCTGCAAAACCTCAGCCAGCTCAGCCTCCTCAGGGGTTTTGACTCCTTTCTAGAGAACTTTGCCTTCCTGCCCCTGAATGATCCAGAACTCTCGACTATCCCAGGCAGGTTATGTCATTTTGCCCACAGATGGTACCAAATAACAGCAGAAAATTGGACTCTGTCCATTGTATGAGAGGGGTACAAGCTTCATTTTCACAGCATGCCCCCTCCTACAATTGTAAGTTCAATTCTCAGACCTCTCTTGACAGTCTCTTAGGTCGAGAAGTCACAGCTCTCCTTGCTCAAGGAGCAATGGAGGAAGTACCTATTCCCCAACAGGGTACAGGGTTCTACTCCCCCTATTTCCTTATTCCAAAGAAAACAGGAGGACACAGACCCATTTTAGACCTCACAGAATTGAACAAATATCTGTTCCAAGAGAAGTTCAGAATGATCTCTCTAGGAGCTCTGCTGCCATCCCTTCAAAGTCAGGATTGGCTTTGTTCTCTAGATCTCAAGGAAGCGTATACTCATATTCTCATCCATCCAAATCACAGGAGATTCCTCCGATTCCTCTTTCAAGGAAAGCACTTCCAGTACAGGGTTCTTCCCTTTGGCCTGGCTTCTGCACCAAGAGTGTTCACAAAATGCATGGCTGTGGTAGCGGCATTTCTCCGAACTCTGGGAATATTCGTCTTCCCTTACTTAGACGACTGGCTCATTCGAGCCCCTACAGTGCCAGAAGCCAGCTGTGCTCTATTTCGCACAATGCGAATCCTTCATTATTTGGGACTGGTTATAAACCTCCCAAAATCCAATCTTGCTCCCACTCAGTCCCTAGAGTTCATAGGAGCTCATCTGGATACCAGACAGACAAGGGCTTTTCTTCCACAGCCCTGCTGTCTTCGCATAGTACAACTAGCTTCCCAAGCAGTGCTCAAGCCTTTTCTCACTGCTCGAGAAATGCTACAACTGCTGGGCCACATGGCATCCACCATGCATGTGGTTCCTTATGCTCGCTTCCACATGCGAGCAGCCCAATGCACTTTATCCACTCAGTGGACACAGGCCTCAGGTTGCCTTTCGGACAAAATAACAAACTCAGACCATCTTATTTCGTCCCTCCAATGGTGGCAATCAACCAGAAATCTTCTGGTGGGGTCTCTTTTCCAGCTACCCCTATCCCAAGCCACCCTAACAACAGATGCATCACAGGTGGGATGGGGAGCCCACCTGCACGATCTCTCTGGACCTGGACCTGGACCTGGGCCTGTCTTCACATCAACCTCATGGAGCTCAGAGCGATCTTCCTTGCTCTTCGAGTATTTCACGACCAGCTCAGCTACAAGACAGTCCTAGTTCAAACGGACAATCAGGTAGCCATGTTCTATCTGAATAAGCAGGGCGGAACAGGCTCTCTCTCGCTATGTAAAGAAGCTTTGCGACTATGGGCCCTCGCCAGAGAGCATCAGATTCATCTCCTTGCGGTGTATCTTCCAGGCATTCAAAACTCTTGGGCAGACAAACTCAGTCGAGTTCTGCTTCCACACGAATGGTCTCTCCAGGCAGACCAGGTTGCCCAAATATTTCAGATTTGAGGAACCCCGGATATAGACCTCTTTGCAAGTCTGCTGAATGCCAAACTTCCCCAGTTCTGTTCCAGAATTCCGGCTCAATGTTGTCAGGCAAGGGACGCCTTCCTCCTTCACTGGGGTCAAGACTTCCTATATGCCTTCGCACCCATCCCCCTCATCCCCAAAACCCTATTCAAGCTTCAAATAGACAGAGGTCATATGATCCTCATAGCTCCATGTTGGCCACGGCAAACGTGGTACCCTCTGCTCCAACATCTCTCTCAAGCTCTGCCTCTGGAGTTGGGATCCACTCCAGATATTCTCTCCCAAGAGGATGGGATGCTGTGGCATCCCAATCCCCAGTCTCTGCATTTCAGGGCCTGGCTGCTGAAAGCCTAGAATTTCAGGATCTTAACCTTTCCCAACAGGTAAAGGATATCCTTCATGCTTCTAGGAAACCCTCCACAAGATGCTCGTATGCCTTTAAGTGGAAAAGGTTTACCATATGGTACTTGCAGAAGGGTCTTAACCCTCTTGCGATACCTCTGGAATCGATACTGGAGTATCTCCTTCGTTTGTCAAATGCGGGTCTCAAGACAAATTTAGTAAGAGTCCATCTTAGTGCTATTGCAGCTTCTTACAAGCCTCTAAGTGGACAACCTATTTCCTCTCATCCTCTCATAGCGAGATTTATGAGAGGCCTTCTTTTAACAAAGCCTCCCATTAAGCCTCCACCGGTGGCATGGGACTTAAATCTGGTGCTCAGGCAGCTCACAAAACCGCCCTTTGAATCATTAGCCACTACATCTTTGAAATTCCTTTCGTGAAAAATCATCTTCCTCATTGCAATCACATCAGCATGTCGCATCAGTGAATTGCAAGCGTTAGTGGCTGATCTTCCTTATACAAGGTTCCACCATGATAAGTTAGTTCTTAGGACTCATCCACACTTTATGCCAAAGGTGGTTTCGCCCTTTCATTTGAACCAAGCGGTTTACCTTCCTGTATTTTTTCTGAGGCCTCATGCCTCCAGTGCAGAAAGGAACCTTCATACCTTGGACTGTAAAAGGGCTTTGGCCTTTTACTTGCAAAGGACACATCAACACAGAAAATCTTCTCAACTTTTTGTTGCTTTTGATCCTAGTCATTTGGGACTTCCAGTTTCCAAAAGAACACTGTACAACTGGATCGCACTTTGCCTATGAAAGGAAGAACCTTCCTCTTGAAGGCCATGTCACCGTTCACAATGTGAGAGCCATGACAGCCTCAATGGCGCATCTTCACTCTGTGTCTTATTGACGACATCTGTCGATCAGTTACTTGGGCTTCGGTACATACCTTCACAGCCCACTACTGCTTAGACAAGGACTCCCGTTGGGATGCCTTGTTTGGCCAAGCTGTTCTTCAACACCTTTTTCAGACTTAATCAACTCCTTCCCACCAACACTAGTAGGATGCCAGAGATCCATGGGGGGAAGTGGGACCCTTTCGCAAGGGCTGACAACTTCCTAGGGCCATCTCCCTGGAATCTGTAGCTAGGGAGTCCCCATATTTGAAGACTACATTCCTGCTTGTTCCTGGAGATAGCGTAGTTACTCACCTGTTACAGGTGATCTCCAGGAACAGCAGGAATTTAGTCTTCACAACTCGCCCACCTCCCCTAGGAGTTGTATCTCTCTCTCTCTCTCTCTCTCTCTCTCTTGTCTCAGCTATAAACTCAACTGGAGAGGGACAGTTGGAAAGGTGGGAAGGCAGCATGCAGGTGCTGTGGGATGCTCCCAAAAGCTTTCCTATTGGACGCTGGGGAGCATTCCCGCTCAGGCTCCGTCAGTACCGATGATACCCATATGTGAAGACTAAATTCCTGCTGTTCCCGGAGATCACCTGTTACAGGTGAGTAACTACACTTTATCTCCCAACACCACCTCAGCTCATCACACCAGCAGCCCTCCCACATCTATCCAGTGTAAATGCATACTTGAACAACATAATTTCAACACACATACACACACTCACACAGTCGTAAATTAAAAGCTTATATAGTTTACTTATTTGCCTTTATTAGCTATATAACGTCTTTATTTCGACATTTTCCGGTCGCCATCTTTGTTTTTTAAATTTGTCAATCGTTTACATCTGTCTTTTTGAAGTTTTAAATAACTTATTTGCTACGAGATGTTCTCACTTCTTTTTGGGCTATTCATGTGCTGCAGGCCCTGGTTTTATGGTTGTCAGGCTGCAGTGCTCTGCTGCTGTGACACACACTAAGTTGCTTATCCAATACCGATGCCCTAGGTGAGCAACTCGTTCAATTCTGGACATTGCCGTCCAGCATTGTCAAATATGGTATATATATGGTCTGGTTCAGGGCTTTAAACTGTTTGATATTTGTGACCAGGGCATGCATTGTCGATTCACTAGTAAGGCGGGTGCAACTACCACCTGGTCGGAGGCTGGCAGTAGTTGTACCCGCACTAGCGGCATCTTTGTACCTTTAGCATGTTGCTAGGGCAAGCACACCAGCCACGCACCACTACTACTGCCCTGTCTATTTTCCTCCCTGTCTATTTGCATGCTGCTATGGTAGCACAGTGTTTTTAGTGCGGGAGCCTTCTAGCCGCAGTAAATCCTGCGCTTCTGGCTACTGTCCTTTAGTAAACAAGCATCAAATATTCAGAAGTGAGGGAGAGACCAGTAAACATGACACTTAGGTTTTTCACAGAAGTGGTTGATATGATTCATTTTTAATATTACCTCTTATCCAGTGTATTCTTTATATTGTGTTCACTTCTTCTTCTTTTTTTTGTGCATGCAGGCTTTAATCTTGTTTAAGTTGATCCTTCTTGAAAGAAAGGTAAGCCAAAGAAGATAAACATTAAAATCATCAGAGTCTGAGATTTGTTATTGCTGTTTCATCGTCACAGGACAATTTGTTTTAATTTATTGGTATCTAAATATCTTGGTGTAGGCTCTTTTGATAATGCAATTTTATGAATAAAAATCTCTGAACATAGACATTTAGAATATGAAAATCTTATGTTTTCTTTTTGTATCAGGATCTCTTTTCCCTTGCTTACTGTAATTTTCACACCAGCCTTAATGACTGAATGCCCTTTTTTTTCTGAACCATTTGAACAACAGTATGAATTAAGAATCAAAAGGGTTTTTTGTAATATGTTGATGGAGCAGGATTGAGTCAGGCACAGAATGGGTGATGTCATCCGATGGCACCAAGATGGAACTACTGTCTCTCAATTCATAACTTTTAGTGTAAAATTATGAGCATGCAAGGCCTTTATGTGCAACAGTCTCCTCAACTTCACAGCTATATTTTTGCCACTCTGCCGTGCAGTCGCCACAAAAAAAACTTCCGTAAGTCTTCAAATTGATACAAATCAGTTTCTTTCTCAGATGTTTTTAAGAACATAAGAAATGTCATACTGGGTTAGATCAAATGTTTCCAACCTATCATGTTCCAAAAGGTAGACAAATTCCATGCTGATTATCCCAGGGATAAGTAGTGGATTTCCCCAGCACTTTAATAATAGTTTGTGGACTTTTCCTCCAGAAACATCTTTTAAACACAGCTACATTAACAGCTTTTACTACTTCTCCAGGACCAAGCAGGAAGTCATCCTCACATATGGGGTGACGTCGTCGTCGATGAAACCCTTGCGGAGCATTTACCCAGCTTTCCAAGAAAGCCTTTGGGAATGCAGGCACGCATGCGTGGTTCCCTTCCCGCCTAAAGGTGCCATCTTGCCCAGTCTCTCTTTTTCCATTAAGCCCATCGGACGTGTGTCCTAGTCCTCCCGGAAAATAGTTAGATTTTTGGCGATCCTTTGCTATTTTTTTACTCCGGTTCGACGCCGGTTCCCCTCCTGCCGGGTTAGGTACACCGGTATCGAACCCGATCTGCTTTTTTCGGTTTTTGCCCTTCGTGGCTGGCTTTCGCGCCCTTTTTTTCTTTTTCCCTGGAAGGCCGGTCCCTTGACCTTGCGGGGACTTTTTTTCCCCCGATGGCTTCCAGTGGCTTTAAAAAGTGTGATCGGTGCAAGAAGCTGATGTCTCTCACAGACACACACAACTGCTGCCTTCGGTGCCTAGGTCCTGACCACGACCCTAAAACGTGTGGACCATGTGGAAAAATGTCTTCCAAGGCACTTCGAAGTCATCAGCACCAAAAGGAAAGGCTTTTTTCTGACTCGGCCTCCGGCCGGGCCCGGACCTCATCTGAGGCCTCGACATCTCGGGAATCGGATCCCGAGCACCGTCGAGGCTCCTCGGACAGGGGGTCCCCCGACCGGGAACGAAAGAGGAAGAAGCGGCTCGCGAGGGCATCGTCGGAAGAGGTCCCTGGCTCCTCAAGGACTAGGTCTCAGACCCCCGACCGTCGCCCTAGGCCCGTGGAACAGGAGAAGCCTTCCAAAGTACCTCGAGTGGAGCCGGAGTCTGCTGGACACGTAAGTCCTGTAGTCCTCGTGGACTCTCCTCCCAGAGAGCCGACGTCGGGCCCGGCGCCGCCGGGGCCCGAGTCGGGGGCTGCTGAGTCTCCTGAGCTGGGTCTCAGGCTGACAGCCTTGGAGAGCAGACTGTCTGCCTTCATGGAACAGCAGAGGGCACTGATGGCCAGCCTGTCTGGCGCATCTGCCCCGACCACCGGGACATCGACATCGAAGTCGGCCCCGGAGACCGAGCCGATACTTGAGACCATAAAGGCTCGAGGTCGACCTCGATCATGGTCTCCCTCGACCTCCCGTTCGGGACCGAGGGCATCGACACTGGTGCCTTCGGTGTCGGGGCGGGTGCTCACAGGCCCCGCGAGGTCGGACCCTGATTCCTCATCGGACGAGTCCGCCTGGGAGACGGAAGACGAGGAGTCCCCCGACACCTTCAGGACTCAGTGCGTCCCATCGGAATCCACCGCAGTCTGAACCCCGGAGTAGATCCCCTCCGGAGGATACCCGGTTCTCAGAGTTCATCCGGGATATGGCCACCGCGTTGGCTATCCCTGCGTACCCCGAGGAGGAGCCTCGAGCCGAGGAGCTCGAGGCCCTACAGTACGACTCTCCTCCGAAGGAGGCCTTTACTGTTCCGGTTCCTCCGATGCTGGAACGGCTCCTCTTCCGGATGTGGGAGGCACCGGCCTCAGCGCCGGTTCTAAGCAAGTGGGTCGATTCGATCTATCGACTCCGGAAAGAGTCCTGGCTTTCAAAAGGCGCAGCTACCACACCATTCCATGGTGGTGGAATCGACCATGCATCGCCTGAAAAGTCAGAAGATGCACTCCGCGGTGCCCCCTGGCAGGGAGGCCCGAAACCTCGATGGTTTTGGTAGAAAGTGCTTCCAGGGCTCGATGCTTGCTTGCCTTGTCCAGTCTTACCAGCTGTACATGGGCATGTACTTGCGAGACCTGGCCAAGGAGCTGGCCGGGTTCTCTGCTGGTCTCTCCGGGGAACCCTTGCAGAGGTTCAAGTCCTTGTCCTCGGGGATCCGGGAATGCTCCAAGTTTATGTCCCGCGCTGCCTACGATGGCTTCGAGGCTTCGGCCTGTGTTGCGGCAGCCGGCATCGCGGCTCGACGCCAGGCATGGCTGCAGTCATCGGACCTCGAGCCATGGGTTCAGGACAAGTTGGTTGATGTCCCTTGCCTAGTTGAGAACCTTTTTGGCAAGCCCATGACCGAGAAGGCCGCACAGCTCGAAACCGAGCACCTCACAAGGACAAGGCTGTTTAGGAAGACTTCTGCCCCTTCCCACAAGAAGAAGGGCTCGGGTAAAAAGCCCTTTTACCCGAGGAAGGGCACTGCCTACAAACAGTACCCACAGTACCAGGCTGCCCTAGCTGCCCCTCAGGGTCAGCAAGCCAAGGGGCAGGGTAATAGGCCCTGTAGGCAGAGGACCCACAAGCCTCCGGCCCCTGCTCCCACTCAGCAGGGTGGGGGTTTTTGACTCTTTAGGCATAGCCTCTCCGTCCCTGCTCTCCCAACCCTGCACAGGAGGTCTCCTCACCCTGTTTGCCCACCAGTGGCCACTCATCACTGGAGACAGTTGGGTGTTAAGCATAGTCCGCAAGGGCTATCTACTACACTTCCAACAACTGCCTCCTCCATACTTTCCAGGGGAGCCTCCAAGGCCTCCCCTGCACACAGATCTTCTCCTTCAGGAGCTCCAAGGTCTGTTGGTGGACAGGGCGGTGGAGCCTGTGCCTCCCCACTTGAAAGGTCAAGGGTTCTACTCCAGGTATTTCCTGGTACCCAAAAGAACCGGTGGCCTTCGACCTATTCTAGATCTCAGAAACCTCAACAAGTTCCTGGAGAAGGAAAAGTTCAAGATGCCTACTCTTTGAACACTTCTGCCCTACCTCCAGCAGGGAGATTGGCTATGCTCATTAGATCTAAAGGATGCGTATACTCGCATCCTCATTCATCCAGACCACAGAAAGTACCTCAGGTTCATTGTGGGAGGAAACCATTATCAGTACAGAGTGCTACCTTTTGGCTTCACCTCCGCTCCCAGGGTCTTTACCAAGTGCCTGGCAGTGGTGGCGGCCTAACTGAGAAATCAGGGAGTCTTTGTCTTCCCCTATCTGGATGACTGGCTCATAAAAGGTCAGACGTGCCAGGAGGACCGACAGGCTACTCTCAGAACTATTGCTCTTTTTCAAAGCTTAGGGTTTGTAATAAACTTCGCAAAGTCCACTTTGCTCCCCTCCCAGAACTTGGAGTTCATAGGGGCGAGGTTGGACTCTCTGCTGGCAAAGGCATTCTTGCCAGAAGACAGAGCCCAAAGGTTGATAAACTTAGCAAACCAGTTTCTCAGCAGGTCACTGGTCTCCGCCAGTCTCTGCCTGAGGCTCCTTGACCACATGGCTTCGACAGTGCATGTGACCCCCAATGCCAGGCTACATATGAGGCCTGCACAGTGGTGCCTTTGGACTCGGTGGTCACAGGCCACAGGCAGCCTCAGAGACAGGATAAGGGTGTCCAGACGATTTCTGAACTCCCTCAGCTGGTGGCTGCACCCATCCAATCTGCTGCAAGGGGTACCTTTTCAGATTCCTGGGATCACAGTGGTGTTGACCACGGATGCCTCCCTGCAGGGCTGGGGAGCTCATTGTCTAGGCAAGTGCACCCCTGGGAAGCTGCACAGCAAATCAATCTAGTGGAACTCAGGGCTATTCGGTTAGCCCTCAAGACTTTCTCTCAAACCCTGGCTCATCAATCTCTCCTAGTTCAAACAGACAACTACGTAGCCATGTTTTATGTGAACAAGCAGGATGGAACTGGGTCCAGGCTCCTTTGTCAGGAGGCACAGCACCTTTGCTTGTTTGCTCTCAGACACAACATGCTCCTCAAGGCAGTGTATCTACCTGGCCAGGAGAACTACCTGGCAGACCGGTTGAGCAGGATTCTGCAGCCCCACGTGTGGCAGCTCCATCCTTTGGTAGTTCAGAAGATTTTCCTGAAATGGGGACTTCCATCCATAGATCTGTTTGCCAGTCCTCTGAACAAACAGCTGCCAAAGTTCTGCTCCAGTCAACCGCATCCTCTGCGGATAGCAGCAGATGCTTTTCTGATTCCCTGGTCTCAGGGCCTCCTGTATGCATTTCCTCCCACGCCCTTGGTGGCCCGAACTCTGTTCAAGATTCTTCAGGACAAGGCCTCGGTCCTGCTGGTGGCTCCCAGGTGGCCGAGACAGCCTTGGTTTCCACTTCTGCTTCAGCTGGCAGTGGATCCCCCACTGCCTCTGGGGTTGCAACCCGACCTTCTGTCTCAGGATCAGGGTTCCCTTCTGCACCCCAATCTCAAAGCTCTCAATTTGATGGCCTGGAGGCTGCAAGGGTAGTTTTGGCTCCCTGGGGCCTACCTCAGGAAGTTGAGGAGGTTGTCCTAGCCTCTAGGAAACAGTCCACTAGGAAAACCTATGCTCTGAAATGGAAAAGGTTTTCTGTGTGGTGTCAGCTACATACAGAAGATCCTTTCTCCTGTGCTGTACCAGTAGTGCTTCAGTACTTACTGCACTTATCAAATCAGGGACTTAAGTCCAATTCTGTTCGGGTCCACCTCTCAGCTCTAGCAGCTCACCACTCACTGGTGGAAGGACATTCTCTCTCGGTTCACCCCTTGGTGTCCCGGTTTCTCAGAGGCTTGCTCTTGCTCAAGCCTCCAATCCGTCCTCCTGCTCCTGAGTGGGAGTTGAATGTGGTCTTGCAGCAACTGACTCGCCCACCTTTTGAGCCGATGGCTACTTGTCCTCTCCGCTTCCTGTCCTGGAAGACACTCTTCTTGGTAGCCCTAACCTCGGCTAGGCGAGTGAGTGAGCTTCAGGCCCTGGTCTGTGACAGGCCTTACACCAGATTTTATAGGAACAGGGTAGTCCTCAGGACTCATCCAAAGTTCCTCCCAAAGATTGTCTCCTCTTTCCACCTCAACCAGGAGGTGGTTCTTCCAACATTCTTCCCTAGGCCTCATGCAAGCCAGGCTGAAGCAGTTCTGCATACCCTGGACTGTAGGAGGGCCTTATCCTTCTACCTTGACCGTACGCAGGGGCACAGAAGGGCTACTCAGCTCTTCATATCTTTTGACCCTAATAATTTGGGGTTGGCTGTGTCCAAGCGCACCTTGTCCATATGGGTGGCTGACCGTATCACCTGGGCTTACAGGACGGCTGACCTTCCTTTGCAGGGTCGGGTCACGGCCCATCATGTCAGGGCAATGGCTGCCTCAGTGGCTCATCTCCACTCTGTACCCTTGGTAGACATCTGCAGGCCTTCAACTTGGTCCTCACGCCAGACTTTTGCGACCCATTACTGTCTGGAAAGGGAGTCCCGTAGGGACAGTGCTTTTGGCCAGGCAGTACTCCGGAATCTCTTTGAGGTTTAGGCAACTCCTGCCCTCCTGCCCTCTGTTGGGCTACTGGTGGAGGTTCTGTCAGCGAAAAGCCTTTCTTTCATGCTGAGACTAGAGGGAGTTCTCTTGTTCAGCCTGGGTTCCTGGTAGCCCAGAGCTAGGGAGTCACCCATATGTGAGGACTGACTTCCTGCTTGGTCCTGGAGAAAGAGTAGTTACTCACCTGTAACAGGTGTTCTCCAGGAGCAGCAGGAATCAGTCCTCACAACCCTCCCTCCTCTCCTGGGAGTTGCAGTTTTACATAGTTATTTTTACATTTTTGTGTGCTGTTTTGAGCTATGTCATTTGACTGAGCAAGATGGCACCTTTAGGCAGGAAGGGAACCGCGCATGCGTGCCTGCATTCCCAAAGGCTTTCTTGGAAAGCTGGGGAAATGCTCCGCAAGGGCTTCATCGACGTCGATGTCATCCCATATGTGAGGACTGATTCCTGCTGCTCCTGGAGAACACCTGTTACAGGTGAGTAACTACTCTATCCTCTGACAATGAATTCCAGCTTTTGATAATGCATTGCATGAAAAAAATATTTTCTCTTATTAGTTTTAAATGTGCTACATTGTAGCTTTATTGTTTCAATATATATTTGTTGCGTTTTATCAGATTAAATACAATAACAAAGACAAGTAAATCAATTATTTCACCAAAACGTTTAAACATATGAGGCAATATAAATCCTAACCATTGATCAAGCGCACATTAAGGTGCTGAGCTGGGAATTTCAACAACTACATATTTCAAGGAACTAGAGACATTAAACATGCCCATATAAGAGAAGATAACATATTAATCTGTCGCCACAAGTTCCTCACCTTGTCTTCCTACAAGGAATTTATCCAATTGAGAGCTATCAAAAAAGGTATATCTCTGCCCCTGCAGGGTCACAAGACACTTACAGGGGAACTTCAAATAAAAAGCAACATCTAAAGCCAGCACTCTAAACTTTAATTCTAAGAACTGCTTCTAGTGAGCCTGAGTGGCTCTAGTAACATCCGGAAATATCCTCACAGTCTGACCACAAAACATCACAGCTTTATTTTTAAATAACAACCTCAAAATTCGCACCTTAACAGATTCTGCCATAAAGGGCACAAGTAATATATTACATCTAGTAATATTATCAGTGGAATCTTTTATAAAACAAGGTAAATTCTGGCTAACTGTAAGGGCTAAGAGTCAAACCCATGCTCACCAGCGGGGGGGGGTGGGCGGGGGGCACCCTAATATTAGTTGGAATGTAGAGTGCTCGAGCAATTTAAATATAATCTGGTATTTTCAAAATATTTCAAAATATTTTTGTAATAAACACTCTGCCGATAATAAATGTGTATAAGGAAAATTCAATATTTGTAAATTCCGTGATTTGGAGGCATTCTCTAGCACCTCATTTTAGCATACATAACACTTGAATCTTTAACAAAAACAGCTTTATCAGTTATCAATACCCTTGTTTCCAAATCAAACAGTTTCTCTACTACCCCATGTGTAAAATCACACAGAAAGCTGATAGTACTGGTGACTTTAGAATCGATAACTCTAATCATTCCAAGAATATCTTTCAGGGTAATCTCCCCCTCAACCTCCTTAGAAGACAGAACTAAAGACTGCACAGTAGCAAGAGTAACTGGCTTCAGAACTGGAGCAATAGAAACAAACTTTTCATCATCTAACAATGAAGTAGAAGACATGGGAGGAGATGGACATGGTGGCAGAGTACGCCCCCAGGGCTAAGAAAAACTCCCTCATTGGACACTTGGCTTACCGGCAAAGAAAAAACATGCCCATCCATTGGCCCCACCAGGACTCACGATGAGGCAGCAGAGGAACTGTCCTTCACAGTAACATTATTCTTCCTCTTTCTCATAGTAAAAAAGAATCCAAACACTTCCGGGACCATTCTACTCTGTTAGTTCTGGTGCACCAAAGGCCCATTCAGACCGCAACACGCAGCCACGTGTAAAATTGCAGGTCTTTTATGGGGAAGAGCCTCCACCCAGTAAGCTGACCACGCCTCTACCTGCTAGCACCAAACAGAGAAGGAAACAGCAAAAAGGAACAAAAATGCAGATAAGACAAAAGTTTTTCTCATGTTCAGCCCCAGCACAGACAGCAGGGGGTAAAGCTGCAGGACCTGTATGGGGAAGAGCCTCCACCCAGCAAGTTGATCATGACTCTGCTTGCTAGTACCAAACAGACAGGGAAACAGCAATCAGGAAAGAATTGCAAACAAGCCAAAAGTTCTTCTCATGTTGAGCCCCAGCACAGACCATTGTAGCTTCATTTTGTGTCCCTTAGTCTTTCTCATTTTTTGAAGGGGTGAACAACTGATCTGTGTTTACTCATTCCACTCCACTCATTATTTTATAGACCTCTGTCATATCTCCCCTTACCCATCTATTTTCCAAGTTGAAAACCCCAAACCTTTTAAGCCTTTCCTCATAGGGGTTTCCTCCATCCCCTTTATCATTTTGGTGGCTCTCTTCTGTACCTTTTCTAATTCTGCTATTCCTTTTTAAGATATGGCAACCAGAATTACACACAATATTCACAATATGATTGCACCATGGAGCAATACAGACGCATTATAATATTTTGTTTTATTCTCCATTCCTTTTCTCACTATTCCTAGCAAGCTATTTGCTTTCTTGGTCACCGTTGCTCACTGGGCAGAGGGTTCTGTTGTACCATATACAGTGATACCTAGATCCTTTTCCTGGGTGGTGATTCCTGATGTGAAACCTTGTATCGTTTAACTGTAGTTTGGATTGTTCTTCCCTAATTGCATAAATTTGCACTTGTCCACATTAAATTTTATCTGCCATTTGGATGCCCAGTCTCTCAATTTCATAGAGCACTATGGTCACATCACATAACCTAAGAGAATGGATAACAGCACTCCAATCCTCCCAAACAACTGAATATATATAAAATATGATTCTAGCACCACTGTAAATAGCCCACCCTGTATATAGCTCAAACAAATCAAGCACCCAACACATCCCTCACACAACTAAGTTTTATCCTCACTGCATGTACAACACACACACTTTACCTGATTGCTTGCTGTGATACCACCTTGATTATTAAGATAAGGCGGTTTAGAAATACTATTAAATAAATAAAATAAATAAAATAAATTATATTAAAAAATGAAACCATTCGTCACCAAGGTCAGGATTTCGACCCTGCCAGAAGTGAAGGAAAAAAATCCATAACTTGGAACAAATGTCATGGATAATACATTGAAACCCTCTGCTCAGCATACAGTGGCAGCCAAGAAAGCAAATAAAATGCTAGAAATCATAAGGAAAGGAATGGAGAATAAAATGAAGGATATTATAATGCTTCTGTATCGCTCCATGGTGTGATCACACCTTGAATATTGTGTGCAGTTCTGGTCACCATATCTTAAAAAGGATGGAGCAGAATTAGAAAAGGTACAGAGAAGAGCTACCAAAATAGTAAAGGGGATGGAAAGATATCCCTATGAGGAAAGGCTTAAAAGGTTAAGACTCGAACTTGGAAAAGAGACGGCTAAGTGATGCAATGCAATGTGTGCCTTCGAGTCAGCCCTGACTCCTGGCGACCCAGAAGCTCCTGGGTTTTCTTGGCAGTATCACCGGATGTAGATTGCCAGGCCTTTCTTCCGAGGCAATGGAGGGTTAAGTGACTTGCCCAAGGCCACAAGGAGTGCTAGTGGGAATTGAACCCTGGTTGCTTGGTTACCAAGCCAGTGTTCTAACCACTAGGCTACTCCTCCACTCCCAGCTAAGTGATAGAGGTCTATAAAATAATTTGAATGAAGTAGAACGGGTAAATATAGATCAGTTGTTTACCTCTTCAAAAAATAGACTAGGGGACACACAATGGAGTTACAATGTAGCACGTTTAAGACTAATTGAAGAAAATATTTTTTCACTCAATGCAAAATCAAACTACAGAATTTTTTACCCAGAGGATATAGTGAAAGCTATTAGTGTAGCTGGATTTAAGAGGTTTGGACAAGTTTCTGGAGGAAAAGACCATAAAACATTGAGAAACAGGGAAATCTACTGCTTACCCATTGGACAAGCAGCATGTAATCTGTGAACCTTTTGGGAACCTGACAGTTATTTGTGACCTGGATTGGTTGCTGTTGGAAACAGGATACTGGGTTTGATGGACCCTTTTTCTGACCCAGTATACATATCTTATGTTCTTCTATGCCTGGGAATGGACCACAATTAGTAGGACTGCATGCATTGTGCTTGAATGTCTCTGAGAGGATGAGATCATCTAAATCACCTCCTTGATCACTTTGAGGATGAGAAAAGGCTTCTTCAGGGAAAAGTCAGAAGGGAAACTACTCTGTGCAGCTGACTGTGTGATCTCTGCATATATGAGGTTACAATCTTCCTTGGAGTGACCTTCAACTTCCAGGTGCAGTGACTTTAAGAGTCCCAGTCGCACAAGATGACCATTCTATATCTTTGAAGCTAGAGCCCCGTGAGGGTTCCAGGTTTATAGCTCAGCCATATCTGGAGCGCCTGCAAAAACCTGAGTGCAAGGTGCTGTTGTCAACTTTTTCCAAAGTGCTGGAGAAACATAACAGCAGTCTGTCTCCTTAGGCCAAGAGGAAATGCTTTGATTTTGTTTATGCATAGCAACCACAGCACAGTTTGGATACACCCTACACAAACCTTATAGACATAGCGAAAGAACTGTTCACTGCATAACAGCCCGCCTCAGCGCAACCTGCACAGCAGCTTGTTTCTTCCACTCTAGTGTTGGTTACAGTGGCTGATTCATCCTCATGTGTCTCTGCCACTTCTGGAGCAGTCTCATTCATTTCTTCAAAAGATGTTCGATTAGTTTGTAAAGGGCTATCACAAGGACTTAACAAACCTTCATTTCCAGCAACTTTCCAAAGAGCCATCTTATTCCTCGGGCTTCATGCTAGCACAGAGACTCTATACTCACAGGACTGTATTGTTTCTTTGCTATTTACTTTGGATTTGGATCAAGAGCCAGTGCATTTGCTTCTTGCATCCTCTCTGGAGTCTGTGGGTTCTCATATAGAGGTCTTCTTAGGAGACACAAATTCTTGTCTATATAAGTTCTAATTTCCTTTGTTTGCTGTTGTTTTTGGAACTATATGTTGAGAAAGAAGTACCACGCTGTATTAGCATTGAAATGTCATTTGTTCATACTGTGGTCAATTGTTTACACTTGTTGTCTCAATAAAGAAATGTTGACATAGAGGTCTTCTTAGATCCTTCTGATACATGTCTGCCCTCTAGATAATTTGGAGGAGAAATTCTATCTGACCCTTCTTTGCGGTGAGGAATGAATCTTCATATGAAGACATTTCTTATTCAAAAAATGACTAAGGAAGTTCTTTTTCCATTGTAGCAGGATGTAGAATCAAGGGCAGGAGTTTTTTGGCCATCTTAAATAAATGCATAGAGCCCATCCAGAACAGTTGTTGCTGTTCCTATGCGTGGTTTGCTCCAAGGCTAGCAGTCCTGTATATGGTAAAATCCGCTTACTATTTAGCCTGTCTCCAAGAAGTTAGATGTAAAATATAAAGTCCAGCTGGCTCCAGGTTCCATTAAAGTCCAGCTTTCCTTTTCTTCACTTGAAGCTGCCACGAGGAAGGTCAAGAAGTTCAGAGATTTCTCTAACACTCCTGGAAAAGACCCACATTTGAATTATTAGGGAAAGCTTTTTCTGCAGAGCCCTGCTTTCCATCCATATTGCAGCCTAAAAGTACACACACATGGTTTTTCAAAAAGTCCAAGTTTTTCACTTTGCCTTTCATCTCACACTCAAGCTCTGTTAGCTGCCGTACTAATGGAGATTGATGAGTGTGGCATTTATAAAGACTGTTTCTATACAAGGTCTCAAAGATGTCATTTCCACTTCCACAGTTGTGACCAAATACTCTCCATGGTTAAGAGCCTCTGGTTTGCGTGAGGACATTCACTTGGAGTCGGGCAATGCTCCTTGTACTGGAAGCTCTTTGGTGATAAAGGTAACAGTGGGATACGTAAGACCACTACTTTATGCTTCAGTATCTTGCTGCTGTCCTGCCTTCTTCATCAGGCTCCTCTGGCAGGTATACCTCCTTCAACCAGTATCGTAGAGGTTTCTACAACTGTAAGAGGTTCTTGTACCAGAAGCAACCTCAAGTGCAGTATCCTGTTGTACAAAAACCATGACAAAGGGAGAGAGTTGAATCTAAGCAAGTTGTCCCTGCTAAAACCAAACTGCAGCCTTTTTTTGACTATTGTTGAAACCTTCACTCCATGCAGAATATTCACCCTGTGCTTCCTGTGAGGGGTCTGGTAGAATATTTTCTTCCAACCCTGACAGATGAACTCAACAGATTCATTTGTCTTCAATATAATCTGAAATAGCTATTGCCGCTGGTTTTGTCTGATGACTACCAGCAGTTCAACCCTTAGACTGGACCCATTTTTCTTTCTCCCGTACTAGCCTATTAGAAGAGAAAGTGTCTCTTCTGCTCACAAGCCCAATGTTTAATGCCATAGAACGTTCCTGAGCGGGTGTCCAGTTTAGTCCTCCACATCCGGGTAGTGCACCACCTCCTGCAGCAAGGAGACTGGACCAATCAACTCTTTAGTACTGTAGCCTGCTTACTGCTGGAACTCCCATCAGCCCTCCAGTGTGTCCAGTCTCCTTGCAGCAGGAGGTGGTGTGAGCCTGGGGCTAGGCTCACTTCTAGATTTCTTAGCTGTTTCTTTTTACCTGTCTAGTTTGGTTTCTTTTCCCTACTGTTTATTTGCTTTGTCTGTGCTACTTTAAAAAAAAAAAAAAAGTCAGAGAGACACGGGGATTTCCGCGGTGGAGAGGCTGAACGGCACTGCTCTTCTCCCCCGGTTCCCTTTCTGCAGTTCAGAGTTAGCAGTCTGTTGTGATCGCTCCCCCAGGACTATTCGGGGTGCAGGATCTGTGTGCTCGCGGGCTTCACGGGAGCTTATTGCCCTGAGCACGGCGCCAATCAGACCGTCTGCGGTCCGGCGCTTCAACTGCCCTTCAGCGCACAGGCTCTCTGCTCTGCTCCGTTCCCGATTGAGCGGCAGTACGAGTCTTTTCCTTTTGGCGCTTTGCCTGGTAAGTGTCTCCTTTCTGGGTTTAAGGGGGGCTTTGGTCTCATCGGCCCTTTTCTTTTCTTTTCTTTGTTTTTCGTTTTTTGGCGCTCTTTTTTTCTTCAGCGCGCCTCGATCGCGGTGGCCATTTTGAACTTGCATTTTTGGCGGTAAAGGACATTGCTGGCTGCCCATCTTGTTGATTTGGTGGCGTTTTGCTTCCCGATCCAGTTTGGACAGTTGCTGTGTGCTTGCTTTGCTCAAAGACTACAAAAAAAAACAAACAAAAAAAAACAAAACAAAGAGACAATTAAGCCCCGCGGTCTCCGTGCTAGGGCTGGGCAGTGTGGAGATCACTGCCTTGGTCCTTTGTTGTCTCAGTGGGCGCTGCCTTCTCAGTGTGTCTTTTCCTGGACCACTAAAAGTGTTGGCTGTACTTCATGTCCGCCAAACCGCAGTGTGTGGTCTGCGGTTCGCGTAGACGGGCCCTGTCTGCTTCTGGTTTCTGCGCAAGCTGCGCTACAGTCTCCTCTGTGATGGATCATCAGGTGGAAAACTGTTCTCAGGCAGAGCACTTGGAATCTGCGTTGTCTGCTGACAGTGATGTTTCTCCGGGGCCTCTGTTGCCGCCTGTCCCTACTGGCTCTCATGGTCCGGGGTCGGGAGTTTCAGTAGATCCAGGTGACGCTTCTTCTGCCCTGACGCATTTCTCTCCGGATTTCGTGCTGATTATGCATCAGGCGTTCAAATTGGGGCAGTTGGGCAAATGGCCTGAGTTCTCCCCCTCAGCTCCTGTGCCTCTGCCGGCTGCCTCGGTCCGGCCGGAACCGGCCTCCAAGTCGGCTAAGAGATTGCGTTCTGTAGACTTAGTACAGGAGGATTTCAAGGTGCCAGACCTGGAGGTGGATGCTGATCTTGAGGGCAGTGTAGATGATCTTGAAGAAGGGGAGATTCCTGACCCCGAAGATCAGGCTAGGATTGTTCGGGTGTTTCGTAGGGAGGAATTGGTTCCTCTTATCACGGAAGCACTTCAGACGCTCAATCTATCGGCGCCGGCTCCGGGGGAGGCCGATGCGTTGGAGGATCCTCTTATTCAGGTGGTTCGGGACTCTCAAGTGGTGTTTCCCATACACAGGGTTGTGGCTCAGATGATACAGACCGAGTGGGATCATCCAGACGCTGGCTTGAAAGGGATCAGGACGATGCATCGTCTCTATCCTTTGGCGGATGTTGATAAAGAGAGGTTTAAGTCGCCTCGGGTTGACGCTGCAGTTTCTGCAGTGACGAAGAAGACCACAATCCCGGTGGAAGGGAGTGCTGCCTTGAAGGACATTCAGGACAAGAAAGTGGACGGTTTATTGAAACAGGCATTCGAAACCAATGCCTTGTCGCTACAGGCTTCTATCTGTGCGGCCTGGATAGCTAGAGCCTCTTTGCGATGGGCTCAGCGCTTGCGTCAGAGTTCTTCCTTAGATCAGCAAGCGTTGCTCGAGGTCGCACGCTTGGAGTCGGGTTCCGCTTACCTGGCAGATGTCCATTATGATTTGATCCGTACAATGGCGAATAGTATGGCTTCATTGGTGGTGGCGCGCAGATCCATTTGGTTGCGTAACTGGGCCGCCGATCCTTCTTCCAAGTCTCATCTCAGCAGGCTTCCCTTTAAAGGCAAGTTGCTATTCGGAGAAGACTTGGATAAGTTGGTGAAGGACTTGGGGGAGTCTAAAGGTGGAAGGCTACCGGAGGACAAGCCCAAGTCGGTTAGAGGCTTCCCAGCGCTTCGGGGTCCGGTTTCGAGACTTTAGGAGGTTTCGGTCCTCCCACCTTTGGAATTCCCAGCGAGGCAGGTTTGCGTCTAGGACTCAGTCCTTTCGTGGTTTCCGGGGTGCTGGCAGAGGAGTTTCGATCGCTTCCTCAGGTGCGTCGTCCTCCTTTAGTTGCAAACCGCAATGAGATGAGGCGGGCTCCGGAGGGAGTTCAGGTTATCGGCGGTTGTCTTCGGAACTTTCTTCCCTCTTGGGCCCACATTACTACGGACGGGTGGGTCCTCGACATTGTCAAAGACGGTTATGCGTTGGAATTTGCTGTTCCTCCGAGAGATTCCTTTGTCCTGTCTCCCTGCAGGGGGCCGCAGAAGGAACTAGCCATCCGTGTAACTTTGGAGCGTCTATTAGCGCTGGGTGCCGTCGTTCCTGTTCCAGCGGGTGAGTACGGCCTCTGTCATTACTCCATTTATTTCGTGGTGCCAAAGAAGGGACGGCTCCTTACGTCCTATTCTCGATCTCAAGGGCATGAACCGCTGTCTAAGGGTACCTCATTTCAGGATGGAAACTCTCCGCTCCATCATCGTCGCAGTGCGGCAGGGGGAGTATTTGACTTCTCTAGACCTCTCCGAGGCTTATCTGCATATTCCTATCTGGACCGCGCATCAGAAATTTATCCGCTTCGCGTTTCCCTGGGGTCACTTTCAGTTCCAAGCACTGCCTTTCGGCCTGGCCACAGCGCCTCGCATTTTCACCAAGGTGATGGTGGTAGTCGCGGCGGCCTTGCGCAAAGAGGGAGTTCTGGTCCACCCCTATCTCGACGATTGGTTGATAAGAGCAAAGTCAGCGGAGGAGAGCTTGCAGGCCACGGACAAGGTCGTGCGTCTCCTGCAGAGTCTCGGCTGGGTGATCAATGTGCAAAAGAGCCAACTGGTGCCAACTCAGCATCTCGAATATCTGGGTGTTTGCTTTGATACGTCCGCGGGGGTGGTGTCTCTGCCGGATCGCCGAGCACGAGGCTTGCGTCAGCTGGTGCGCGTTTTCCTGGCAAACCCCGCTTCGTCAGCCTGGTGGTATCTCCGATTATTGGGAACCATGGCGTCGACTCTGGAAGTGGTTCCGTGGGCCCGGTTCCATATGCGGCCTCTCCAGCGTGCTCTGTTACGTCGTTGGTCCAATCAGTCGGATTCTCTCAATCGCCGGTTGTTGTGTCCCAGCCGGGTTCGGATAGCGTTACAATGGTGGCTGTGCCCTCAGTCTCTTCGTACGGGAGCTCCCTTGGAACAACCGCTCTGGTTACCGGTCATCACGGATGCGAGTCTCTCCGGCTGGGGAGCCCACTGTCTGGGACGTTTTGCACAGGGGACGTGGTCTCAGCAGGAGGCCTTGTGGTCGATCAACCATCTCGAGCTGCGAGCGGTGTGACTGGCGCTACAAGCCTTCGAGTCGTCTGTGCGGGGTCGAGCGGTTCGTGTTCTGTCGGACAACGCGACGGCGGTGGCGTACGTCAACCGGCAGGGACGCACAGGAAGTGTTGCCCTGGAAGTCGAGGCGGATGCGCTGTTCGTTTGGGTGGAGAAGCGACTCCTGGCCATTTCGGCAGCGCATATCGCCGGAGCGGAAAATGTAATGGCGGATTTTTTGAGTCGCGTGCGCGTGGACGCCGGAGAGTGGGAGTTGCACCCGCAGATTTTTGCTCAAATAGTTCGCCGGTGGGGTCCGCCCGTAATGGATCTCATGGCAACTTTCCGATCGGCCAAGACATGTCGTTTCTTCAGCAGGCGGCGAGAGCGAATGTCCGAGGGCATCGATGCGCTTCTCCAACCGTGGCCCGAGTTCGAGCTTCTGTATGTCTTCCCGCCGTGGGCTCTGATCGGAAGAATAGTTCAATGCATCGAAGCCCACCGCGGAAAGGTCTTGTTGGTGGCACCGGATTGGCCCCATCGGCCTTGGTACACGGATCTGGTGCGCTTGCTCGACGGCGTGCCTTGGCGGTTGCCTCCCCTGGTGGATCTTCTAGTGCAGGGGCCTCTACGCATGCTTCAGGTGGATCTGTTCTCGCTTACGGTATGGCCATTGAAAGGGCTCAGTTGAGAAGGAAAGGGTATTCCCCGGCGGTTATTTCCACACTGCTGCGCGTGCGGAAGTCTTCTACATCCCTTACTTATGTTCGTGTTTGGCGAATCTTTGAGGATTGGTGTTCCCGGCATGCCGTCCGGGCCGCAACTTCTTCAGTAGCGGTCATTCTTAGTTTTTTACAGGACGGGTTTGACAAGGGCCTGGCCGCGAGTTCTTTGAAGGTTCAGGTTGCGGTTCAGGACGTCCCTCTTGCAACGCATGTGGACATTCGGCGGTTTCTGAAGGCTGTGTTCCGGTTACGCCCCTCTCGCAGGGTTACCTTACCGCCCTGGGATTTGAACCTGGTGCTGCAGGCGTTGATTCGGGAGCCTTTTGAACCCCTCCGCCATGCCTCGGTTAAGGATTTGACGTTGAAGACGGTCTTTCTCGTTGCCGTTTGCTCGGCGCGTCGTATCTCCAAACTTCAGGCGCTTTCTTGTAGAGCTCCCTTTTTATCCTTTCTTCGAGATCGGGTGATTTTGCGGACAGTTCCCTCCTTTCTGCCTAAAGTAGTTAACCCCTTTTCACGTGAATCAGTCAGTGGTGTTGCCAGTTTTTTCTCCAGGGGCATCTACGGGGTCCGACTCCGCCCTCCATAAGCTAGATGTGCGACGGGCTCTGCGTCAGTATCTGAAAGTGTCCGCGGCTTTTCGGAAGTCGGATCGCTTGTTTGTGCTGTTTGGTGGAGCGCGCAAAGGGGAAGCGGCGGCGAAGGCCTCCATTTCTCGGTGGATTAAGGAAGCTATCGCGTCGGCATATCTTCTGCAGGGGAAAGCTGTTCCCTTGGGGTTGCGAGCTCATTCCACTAGAGCACAAGCCACGTCTTGGGTGGAGCGTAGCCTGGTTCCGCCGCTGGAGATTTGCAGGGCGGCGACGTGGTCCTCTCTCCATGCCTTTAGTAAACATTACCGTTTGGATGTGGCGGCGGCTCGAGATACTAGTTTTGGGTCGGCGGTCTTGCGCGCCACGTGCCAAGATCCCCCCCGCTGTTAACTGCTCTGGTACATCCCGGATGTGGAGGACTAAACTGGACACCCGCTCAGGAAATAGAAATTACACTTACCTGGTAATGGAAGTTCCTGGAGGGTCCAGTTTAGTCCTCATTCCCGCCCGGATATTGCTGTGTTTACTGTGTTTGGGCAGCGCGCTATGTCCGTTCTAGGATACTGTCGGTTGCTTTTCGATCTTTCAAAGATTACCATCGAAAAGAAATTAAAAAAAAAAACAAAAAAAAAACCTTGGGATAGCGCCCCGTGGGTTTTCGTTCCTTCGAGAAACTTAAAGCTTTTCTGAGAGCGCTTTTGATATGCAAATTAGATGGTCATAATTCTCTTTTTTTATTGCATCTATGTTTGTTGATATTATTGTATGTGTAATTCTATTAATGTTTTGTACATCGCAAAGATATTCTTTTGATAGGTGGCTTCTAAATATGGTAAAATAAATTTAAAAAATGAATAAATTAATCTCTCCTGTAGCTCATCTTTCAGAAGTGGGGAATATAACAAATTGATCTTTTCGCCAGCAACACAAACCAGAATTTCCTCTCTATTTTTCCATCCTCCCGACCCCTGGTTGTTTAACTTAGGATGCCCTAGCAGCTCAATGGACTTGGCCTTTCCTGTGCATATATCCACCTATTCCTCTCATAGCAAGAGTCCCACATGAGTTCTCATAGTGCCTTATTTGCCTTGGCAGAAATTTCCTCCTCTCAAAAAGCTAGCAGTTCTGCCTGCATTGAAACTCAACCAATTTCCAAGGCCAGCAACTTAACAGGAGCACAGTCATGTTCATCCATATTTGATGTCCCTTGCCTCACAGCGTAGAAATTGAGCAGTAGCTAGTTTCTGCTTTTGGGTTACCAGAACCTATCCAAAACAATCTACTCAAGGCACACATGTTTTCAAGTAAAAAAGATTTTTAGTCTAGTGTTTCACTAATGGCAGCAACCTTGTCACTTGTCCACCTACTTCTATGAATTACAATGTCTATACCATTTATATCATCTAGGCCTTTAGATGGTCCTGCCTTACAGTACACCTCAGTGCTTTGTCTGCTTATTACGCTCAAGTGGATAATCTTTCAGCATCTTAGAAACTAGAAACATGCCGACAGAAAAGCACCACATGGCCTATCTAGTCTGTCCTTCCATATCGACTACAGTAATCCTCTTTTTACTTTTAGAAATCCTCTGTGTTTGTCCCATGCTTTTTTGAATTCAGATACTGTCTTCTTGTCTACCACCTCCACTGGGAGACTATTCCTTGCATCTACCACTCTTTTCGCAAAGAAATATTTCCGCATATTACTCCTACGTCTATCCCCTTTCACTCTAATGCTATTTCCCCTCTTAGCAGAGCCTGCCTTCAATTGAAAGAGACCCCCCCTGTGCATTTATGCCACAGAGGTATTTAAATGTCTCTCTCATATCGCCCCATCCCATCTTTCTTCTAAAGTATACATATTAAGATCTTTAAGTCTGTCCTCATAAACTTCATTACGAATACCATTAACCATTTTAGTAGCCACTCTCTGCACCAACTTGAAGGTGCAGTCTCCAGAATTTGACGCAATACTCCAAATGAGGTCACACCAGAGACTTATACAGAGGCATTATCGCCTCCTTTTTTCTACTGGCCATTCCTCTCCCTATACACCCAAGCATCCTTCTAGCTTTTGCTGTCGCCTTTTCTACTTGTTTAGCTATTTTAAGATTGTCAGACACAATTATGCACAGATCCTGCTCCTCTTTTGTCGATAGAAGTACTTCACCCCCTACACTATACCGCTCCTTTGGATTTTTACAGTCCAAATGCATGACCCTACATTTTTTAGCATTAACTTTCACCTGCCAAATTTTAGACCATTTTGCAAGCTTAACTAGATCCTTCCTTATGTTATCTACTCCTTCTCCGCAAACAAAAAAGGAAGTCAGTCCTCACATATGGGTAACGTCGCTTCTCCAGGACCAAGCAGGAAGTCAGTCCTCACTTATGGGTGACGTCGGCGCCGACGGAGCCCTCGCGGAGCAATTTTCCCCAGCTTTCAAAGAAAGCCTTTGGGAATTGCAGCGCGCATGCGCGGTCGTCTTCCCGCCCGAGGGTGCCATCTTAGCCAGTCTTCTTTTTTCCGCGGAGCCCTACAGACGTCCCCGTCTTGTCCCCGCGAAAAAGTTGATTTTCTTCTTTATTTTATCCTTTTTTCCTTCGGTTCGACGCCGATCTTTTTCCCGCCCGGACTCGCGACGCCGGTCACGAGTCCTCTTCCTTTTTTCGGTTTTTCTGACTTAGTCAGCTTTCGTTTTCGGTTTCCCTGGCAGCCCGGTCCTTTGACCTCGCAGGGGCCCTTTTTCCCCCGATGGCTGCCAGCGGCTTTAAGCGGTGTGGTCGGTGTGACCGAAATATGTCACTAACCGACACACACGACTTTTGCCTCCGCTGCCTGGGCCCGGATCATGAGGAACTGATCTGTGGGCCCTGCAGCAAACTGTCCTCAAAGGCGTTGAGAAGTCGGCGGCATCAGCGCGAGAGAATCTTCGCTGACCCCAGCTGTACCCGGACCTCGTCGGAGGCCTCCGCGTCGAAAGGCTCCAGTTCGGACCGTCGCCGGAGCTCCTCCGACCGGGGTTCTCCCTCCGGGGACCATCGTCGGAAGGTGAAACCCGCGAGGGCGGTGTCGGTGGACGCTCCTGGTTCCGCGAGGGCCAGGTCGCATAGCCCCGACAGCCGCCCCGGGTCCTTGGAGAAGGAACACATCCCGAAGCGACCTCGCCTGGAGTCGGAGATGCCTGCCCGGGTAAGTCCTGTGGTCCTTCTGGACTCGCCTCCGCGACAGCCGACGTCGGGCCCGACGCAGTCGGGGCCCGAGTCGGGGCCTGCTGGGTCACCTGAGCTCGGACTCAGGTTGACGGCCTTGGAGAGCAGACTGTCTGCCTTCATGGACCAGCAGAGGGCACTGCTCGCTGGCTTCGCTGGCGCCGCTGCCCCGACCGCCGGGACGTCGACGTCCAAGTCGACCCCGGAGACCGAGCCGATCCTCGAGTCAATGAGAACTCGAGTCGATCCTCGGTCGAGGTCACCCTCGGCCTCCCGTTCGGGACCGAGGTCGCCGACGCCGACTCCCTCGGCGTCGGGGCGGCTGGCGCCGCACCCTGCCCGGGCCGACCCCACCGAGTCCTCGTTGGAGTCGGTCTGGGAGTCTGAGGAGGAAGAGTCACCTGATTCTTTCCGGACTCGGTGTGTCCCATCGGACTCACCGGAGTCCGAGCCTCGGAAGCAGTCCCCCCCGGAGGATGCCCGGTTCTCGGACTTCATTAGGGATATGGCCAAGGCTTTGGCCTTCCCTGCGGATCCCGAGGAGGAGCCTCGAGCCGAAGAGCTTGATGCCCTCCAGTATGACTCTCCCGCGAGGGAACACTTTACTGTGCCGGTTCCTCCTATGCTGGAACGACTACTCTTCCGCATGTGGGAGAGTCCGGCCTCCTCGCCGGTCCTGAGCAAGCGGGTCGATTCTATCTATCGAGTCCGCAAGAGCCCTGGCTTTCAAAAGGCACAGCTGCCACACCATTCCATGGTAGTGGAATCGGCCATGCATCGTCTTAAGAGCCAGAAGATGCACTCCTCGGTGCCTCCTGGAAGGGAGGCCCGTAACCTGGATGGCCTTGGCAAGAAGTGCTTCCAGGGCTCTATGCTCGCATGTCGTGTCCAGACTTACCAGCTATACATGGGCATGTATCTCCGGGATCTGGCTAAAGAACTAGCCGGATTCTCCGCTGGTCTCTCCGAGGAGCCCTTGCGGAGGTTCCTAGCCTTGTCCACTGGCATTCGGGAATGCTCAAAGTTCATGTCCCGAGCAGCCTATGATGGCTTTGAAGCATCGGCTCGAGTGGCCGCAGCCGGCATCGGTGCCCGCCGACAGGCTTGGCTTCAGTCGTCAGACCTTGAACCCTGGGTGCAGGACAAGTTGGTCGATGTCCCCTGCCGAGGCGAAAACCTCTTTGGCAAGCCCATGGCGGAAAAGGCTGCGCAGATTGAGACTGAGACTCTCACCCGGACCAGGCTTTCTAGGAAGACCTCCGCCCCTTCCCAGAAAAAGAAGGGCTCGGGGAAAAAGTCCTTTTACCCGAGGAAGGCGGCTGCCTACAAACAATACCCCCATTATCAGGCCCCTGCAGCTCCCCAACAGGGCCAGCAGGCCAAGGGACGGGGTAACGGGTCCCGTAGGCAGCAAGCCCCCAAGCCTGCACCACCAGCCCCTGCTCAGCAGGGTGGGGGCTTTTGACTCGCTAAGCATAGCCTCTCCCCCCCCGCTGGTTCCTCCCAGCACCGGAGGCCGGCTGGTTCACTTCGCCCACAGGTGGTCCAGCATCACCGCAGATGCCTGGGTGCTTCAGGTCGTGCGAGAAGGCTATCTTCTCCACTTCCATCAGGTCCCTCCCTCCTATTTTCCGGGAGAACCTCCGCGACCCCCTCTGCACAGGGAATTACTCCTTCAGGAGTTAGCAGGTCTTCTGCAGGAACAGGCGGTGGAACCGGTGCCCCACCACCTGAGAGGTCAAGGCTTTTATTCCAGGTATTTTCTGATACCAAAGAGAACAGGGGGCCTCAGACCCATCCTGGACTTGCGCAACCTCAACAAGTTCCTTGTGCGGGAGAAGTTCAAAATGCTTACCCTTGGAATCCTTCTGCCCTACCTCCAGCAGGGAGATTGGCTATGCTCCTTGGATCTAAAGGATGCCTACACGCACATCCTCATCCACCCAAGCCACCGCCAATACCTAAGGTTTGTGGTGGCAGGAAATCATTACCAGTACAGGGTACTGCCCTTTGGCCTGTCCTCCGCACCGCGGGTCTTCACAAAATGTCTCGCGGTCGTGGCGGCCCATCTCCGGCTTCACGGCCTCTATGTCTTTCCGTACCTCGACGACTGGCTCATCAGAGCAGCGTCCGCTCGGGAGGTCACCAACGCCACGTGCCGCACGGTGACTCTGCTGCAGCACTTGGGCTTGTTATAAACTTCGCAAAGTCCACTTTGCTCCCCTCACAGGATCTCGAGTTCATCGGCGCAAGGCTGCACACTCCTCAGGCGCGAGCATACCTACCGCTCGACAGGGCTCAACGGCTCATGGACCTAGCCGACCGCTTTCGCAGCCAGCCCCTGGTCTCCGCCAGGCGCTTCCTGAGACTGCTCGGCCATATGGCTTCCACCGTCCATGTGACCCCCAATGCCCGCCTGAATATGCGGTCTGCTCAATGGTGTCTCCGCCAGCAGTGGCGACAAGCCACGGGCGGCCTAGCAGACCTAGTGCGCGTCTCCGAACCGCTGATCTCGTCTCTCCGGTGGTGGCTCCGGCTGCCGAACCTGATATTCGGAATGCCTTTCCAGTCACCTCAGCCGACCCGGGTGCTGACCACCGATGCATCCCTCCTGGGCTGGGGAGCACATTGCCAAGAGGCACGTACTCAGGGCCTCTGGACCACGTGGGAGTCTGCTCAGCAGATCAACTTCCTGGAGCTCAGGGCGATCCGCCTAGCTCTCAAGGCCTTCTCCCACCTGACTTCCCAACAGTCCGTCCTTGTCCAGACGGACAATCAAGTTGCCATGTTCTACGTGAACAAACAGGGGGGCACGGGCTCCTTCCTCCTCTGCCGGGAGGCACAGAAGCTCTGCTCTTGGGCCGTCAGTCACGGCATTCTCCTCAAGGCAGTTTATCTCCCGGGCCAGGAAAATTGCCTTGCAGACAAACTCAGCAGGGTCCTCCAGCCGCACGAGTGGCGTCTGGATCCCTTGGTAGTTCAGAAGCTCTTCCTCCAGTGGGGCCTCCCCACGGTGGATCTCTTTGCCAGTCCTCACAACCGGCAGCTTCCTCGCTTCTGCTCTCGTCAGCCACACCCCCTTCGGGTTGCGGCGGACGCCTTTCTGATCTCATGGTCGGGGAGCCTTCTGTACGCTTTCCCTCCCATCCCGCTAGTCTCTCGGACTCTTTTCAAGGTTCTCCGAGACAAAGCCTTCATGATCCTGGTGGCCCCTCGCTGGCCCAGGCAGCCGTGGTTTCTGCTCCTGCTGCAACTGGCGATGGAGGATCCAATCCCTCTGGGGGTACAACCGGATCTCCTCACTCAGGATCAGGGGTCCCTACTGCACCCCAACCTCAGGTCTCTCAACCTCATGGCCTGGCTGCTGAGAGGGTAGTCCTTGCTCCCCTTCTCCTGCCGACGGAGGTGGAGGAGGTCGTCTTGGCTTCGCGACGGCCTTCTACCCGCAAATGCTACGCCCTTAAATGGCGTCGCTTTGCAGTCTGGTGTACCCAACAGTCTCAGGATCCCTTCTCCTGCCCGGTGTCGGTGATCTTGCAGTACTTGCTCCACCTCTCTAATCTGGGGCTTAAGTCCAACTCCGTCAAAGTTCACCTCAGTGCTCTTTCAGCACATCATGTGCCGGTGGACGGCAGACCTCTCTCCAACGACCCTCTCGTAGCGAGGTTTCTCCGAGGTCTCCTTCTACTTAAACCACCTCTGCGCCCGCCAGCACCTGACTGGGACCTGAATGTGGTTTTGCAGCGGATCACCTGTCCGCCTTTTGAACCTATGGCTACCTGTTCTCTCCGTTTTCTGTCTTGGAAAACACTGTTCTTGATAGCCCTCACTTCCGCTAGACGCGTAAGTGAATTGCAGGCCCTCGTGTCTGATCCCCCTTACACTAGGTTCTACAAGAATAGGGTGGTCCTACGGACTCATCCGAAATTTCTGCCTAAAGTGGTCTCCCCTTTCCACATCAATCAGGAGGTGGTACTTCCAACCTTCTTTCCCAGACCACACTCCAGCCGAGCTGAGACGGTCCTCCATACCCTGGACTGTAGAAGGACACTGAACTTCTACCTTGACCGTACGCGGGAGCACCGTAAAGCTGCTCAGCTTTTTGTGTCTTTTGACCCCAATCGATTGGGGCTCCCGGTCTCCAAGCGTACTCTGTCCATCTGGGTTGCGGACTGTATCTCTTGGGCTTATGGGGCAGCCGGACTCTCCTTAGAAAGTCGAGTCACGGCTCATTGCGTTCGGGCAAAGGCCACGTCAGTGGCTTACCTCCGCTCTGTTCCGCTGGCAGACATCTGCCGGGCCGCTACTTGGTCTTCGAGCCAGACTTTTGCGGTCCATTACTGTCTCGAGAGGGAGTCCCATAGGGACAGTGCTTTCGGACAGGCAGTCCTCCGTAATCTCTTTGAGGTCTGAGCAACTCCTACCCTCCATCCCGGATGTGGGCTACCGGTGGGTGATAATTCAGCGAAGATTCTATCCTTCTGTGCTGCTGAGCTAGAGGGAGCTCATTTTTGTGCTTAGGGTCTCCGGTAGCCTTGAGCTTGGGAGTCCCATAAGTGAGGACTGACTTCCTGCTTGGTCCTGGAGAAAGCGTAGTTACTCACCTGTAACTGGTGTTCTCCAGGAGCAGCAGGAATCAGTCCTCACTACCCTCCCTCCTCCCCTTGGAGTTGCAATCGTCTGCTTATGTTCTTTTTGCAAATTTTTATGCTGTCTTTTTTAGCTATGTCATCTGACTGGCTAAGATGGCACCCTCGGGCGGGAAGACGACCGCGCATGCGCGCTGCAATTCCCAAAGGCTTTCTTTGAAAGCTGGGGAAAATTGCTCCGCGAGGGCTCCGTCGGCGCCGACGTCACCCATAAGTGAGGACTGATTCCTGCTGCTCCTGGAGAACACCTGTTACAGGTGAGTAACTACGCTTTCCACGTGGGCTCCATTGGTGCCATCTCCCCAGTTTTCAAAGAAAGCCCTTGGGAGATGCACCACCCATGGGTGATCCACTTCCCACCCAAGGATGTCATCTGGCCTAGTCTCCTTTTTTTCTGCAGAGCCCATCAGACGTTGTCCAGTTTTCTCCAGAAAAAGTCAGATTTTTATTGTTGAGTTTTGTCCGGTTTGTGTACCAGTTCCTTCCCACCCCCGAGCCAGCTCACCTTGGGTTTGTCTATTTGTTTTTTCACTTTTTCATCAAGGTTCTCCTAGACCAAATTTGCACCCTTTTTCAGCTGAAGGCCTCAGACTCCTGCTGGGAGACAGGGACCCTCTTTTCGATGGCCTCCAGTGGCTTCAAAAAGTGTGACCGGTGTGGCAAAATAATGTCACTCACTGACCCACACAACTGCTGCCTCTGATGTCTTAGCCCAGAGCACGACTCAGATTGTGAGTTCTGCAGAACCATGACCTTAAAGGCCTTGAAGAATCGCCATCAGCAGCAGATACATTTCTTCCAGAAGTCCAACTCCGCGCCAGATTATCCAGTGACACCACACTCCAGGGCCCCCTCCGATATTTCAGTGCCCCACAAAGCCAGTCTCCTTGGAGTCCCGCAGCTGTGGTTCCTCTAAGCGGAAATCCCCAGAGGTGGAGCACAAGATGAAGAAATCCTCGAAGACTGCCTTGGAGGATGGATCCAGGAAAAAGGAGAAATCTCACCCAAGGCCCGCAGTCCCAGGCGTGAGTCTGAGGAGTCTGGGCAGGAACGACTCTCCAAGCTGCCCTGTAAGGAGTTTTCACCTCCTGCCAACCGGCCTCGGGCCTCCTCATCAAGGACTCCTCCTCGACAGTACTGACGCCGGACCTGAAATCCTCGGTGCCCGCATCAAAGGCTGCAGAGCCAACTGGTATGGAGACCAGAATGGCAGGCCTAGAGAGCAATATAACTGCCCTAGTGGCCATGCAGCTGGGCGTTTGTCCGGCTCATCCGGATCATCTACCGCCTATGACAGAACCTTCGACATCTAGGCCTTCCCTCGATGACGAGCCGGTCCTCGAGCGCCATTGGCCTCGAGAGCTCCAGGCCCCAGACGAGGTCCCAGTCCCATTACTCGGGACACCGGTCCTCCCTGGCTAGTGCCCACGGCACAGACTGACGATCTTGTGGCGGTCACGGCCCGCTGAGAGCAGCCCTTGACCGAGGTGATCATGCGGCATCAGATTTGTACTCTAACTTTGAGTCCAAATGGAAAACAGAGGTCAAAGAGTCCCTGGACATGAGGCAACACTGATATGCCCTCGGACCAGTCTCCCCCAATGCCACTCCCCACCCGAGTATGTTGCTTTCCTCAATTTTGTGTGGTATATAGCTAGTGCTCTCACCATCAAGACTGAGGCAGAGGAGAAACCCACGCACCGAGGAATTAGAAATACTTCAATATAAGGCACCCCTGAAGGAAATCCTGATGATCCCAGTGCCCCCGATCCTCGACCTCCTCCTCCTCCGAATGTGGGAAACACTGGCGTTGATGTACTGAGTATGCCAAAGCACTCGATTTCAAAAGACCCAGCTTTCCCACAACTCCATGGTCGTAGAGTCGGCAATGCGCTGGCTTAAGAGCCAAAAACACCATTTGTCGGTGCCACCCAGCAGGGAACCCCGAACCCTTGACGTCCTTGGCCAGAAGGCCTTTTTGGGCTCAATGCTCACGTGCAGGATCCAGACCTACCAGCTCTACATTGGCATGTATTTGAAGGAACTAAAGAAGGAGCTTGGTGGATTCTCAGCAGGCCTCGAGGGGGAACCCCAACAGAGGTTCAAGACCCTGACTTCTGCAGTGAAAGAATGCTCAAAGTTTTTTGTCCCAAGCAGCCTACGATGGCTTTGAGTCATTGGCCAGGGGTGGCCGCTGCAGGCATTGGGGCACGGTGCCAGACATGGCTGCAGTCATCCAACCTGGAACAATAGGTGCAGGACAAACTGATAGATGTCCCCTATATAGGAGAATATCTATTTGGGAAACCCATGGCAGATAAGGCAGCGGAGATAGAGACAGAGAACCAGGCTCTCCAAAAAGACTTCAGTGCACCCCCAGAAGAAAGCCCCGGGGAAAAAGCCCTTCTTCCCGAGGAAGAAAGGAGGCTTCAGCAGTACTCTACACTTCCAGGCCTTCTTGGCCCCTCAACAGGGCCAGCAGCAAAAAGACCAGGGACATGGTCCCAGAAAACAAAAAGCCCCAACGTCCCAGGCTCCAGCCCAACCTAAAGGGAGCTTTTGACTACCTGGGCCCGACCTCCCGATCCCCAGAGGGTCCTCTGCTGCCCACAGGGGAACACCTAGCCCTGTTTGCCCACAGGTAGACAGCCATCACCACCAACACCTGGGTGCTACAGGTGGTCAAGGAGGGCTACCTCCTTCACCTACAGCGGATGCCACCCACTTAATTCCCAGGGGAGTGCACTGGCCTCTTCTTCACCAGATCCTGCTCCTCACTGAGCTGGCAGGTCTAATCAATGACAAGGCACTTGAGCCAGAGCCAAAACATTTCTGGGGCACAGGCTTCTATTCCAGTCATTTCCTCATCCCCAAAAGGACGGCAGGGGCTTCAGGCCCATCCTGAACCTGCAAGAGCTCAACAGGTTTCTGGTCGGAGAAGTTCAAGATGCTCTCCCTAGGGACATTACTGCCATTCCTCCAGCAGGGAGATTGGCTATGCTTCTTAAACCTAAAGGATGCCTACACTCACATCCTAATTCACCCCAGCCACAGAAAATACTTCCGGTTCATGGTGGGAGGACAGCACTACCAATACAGGGTGCTGCCCTTCAGTCTAGCCTCGTCGCCAAGGATCTTTATGAAGTGCCTCATGGTCATCGCAGCCCACCTTTGGCCCCAAGGGGCCTTTGTCTTCTCCTATGTGGATGACTGGCTCATAAAAGGGGAACATGGCTGCAGAGGCACAATGCGCCACCAAGCACACCATCAACACCCTGCAGCACCTGGGGTTCATCATAAACTACCCCAGGTCCCACCTCACTCCAGCCCAGAGCCTAGAGTTCATAGGGGCACAACTAGATACCCTCCAGGCAAAAGCCTTCCTCCTCCAAGAGAATTCAGAGCACCTCAGAGAATTGGCCGCAGAGGTGCAATGGCACAGGACACTGCCCGCTCGGCTTCTCTTCCACCTATTGGGATACATGGCCTCCATGGTCCATGTAACCCAAATGCCCGCCTACACATGTGAGCAGCCCAGTGGTGCCTCCACTCCCAGTGGACCCAAGACACATGCAGACTCAAGGACAGAGTGCAGGTGACACGCCATCTGGCAAGCTCCCTCGGATGGTGGCAGAATCCAGGTCACCTTCGGGCTGGGATGCCTTTCCAGGCACCTACCCCCCCCCCCCCCCCAGAAGGTCCTCACCACAGATGCCTCTCTAATGCACTACGAGATCCTCCAGTGCAAGACTGCTGGTCCCAAAAGGAGTCTGAGATGCATATCAACCTGCTGAAGCTCAGGGCAATATTCCTAGCCCTCTGAGCCTTCCACCACCAACTACAGCACCACTCAGTGCTGACCCAAACTGACAATCAGCTCGTAATGTTCTATGTGAACAAACAGGGGGGGAGGTCATACCCCCTCTGCCAGGAGGTGGTAGCCCTCTGCTCTTATGACACACACAGAGGGATGCTTCTAAGGGCGGTCTGCCTCCCGAGCCAGGACAATGCCTTGACGGATAAACTGAGCAGAGTCCTCCAGCTGCACGAGTGATGCCTGGACCCAGCGGTAGCCTCACGGCTGTTCCAGCTCTGGGGTGTCCCCATGATGGACCTGTTCACCAGCCCAGACAACATGCAGTTACCCCGTTTCACCTACCACTGGCTGCACCCATCCCGGGTAGTGGCAGATGCATTCCTCATCCAATGGATGGAAGGCTTCCTGTAAGCCTTCCCTCTGACACCTCTGATAGCCAAGACCTTATTCAAGACTCAGCATGACAAAACATCGCTAGGGCTGATAGACCCTCCATTTTATTTATTTATTTATTTGGTTCTTCTATACCGCCCCTTCCAGAGATCAGGGGTGGTTTACATTTAACACAACATATTCCAAAGAACAGAGGTTGAACTATTTACATGGATCCGTAGGTACATTTAACATGAAACAAATGCTTTATATACATAGTTGTCTTAACTGACGAATAGTAACTATTTACAGTTTACTGTTTGTGTGTATTTCTGTGAGTTTAGATTTGAATAGGGATTATTGATGGGGGGTACAGAGGGTTGGGTGGTGGCGGCCCAGGCAGCCCTGGTTTCCACTGCTCCTCTCCCTATTAGCGGTCCAGCCGATTCCCCTGGGCCGAGCACCAAGGCTACCCTGCCCTGTTGAGGCATTCCTAACAGGGGCTCTACAGGTCAAAGAACGGTAAGGATTTGAGGGTTTATGTTTATTAAATTGCTAGCTCTCTGACTGGGAGCTCTTAAAAGGGTTTTTGTATATTTTTAAAGCAAAGTTACTTTCCTTTTGATGCTTTAGTAGAAATTTCCTTGTGCAGAGTAGGTTGTTGAACTCTAGTAACCTTCTCAGCTTTGGGAACTGCTGACACCTAATCAGGAGTTAGTTCCCTCCCAACCCACCCCGACTCCCATACACCCCTAGTGAGCAGTTTTGCTTTATAGGGCACCTCCCCATTTAACAAAGCACAGAGACTTCGCGCAGCACATTTTGAATATAATTAAAGAGATTTAACTGCTTTTTCTCTAAAAGGACAGCTGGGAAACCGGCTGGTACTTGGCAGATCTCTCTCTTTTGCTTTAACAGATACCTAAGCTCCACGAACAGAACAATGGTTGGGAAAAATCGTATCACTAACGCTTTTGCCCCCGATACAGCTTCTGCCTCTGTCCAGACGGAGGTCCTAATGCCAGTTGAAGGACCGGTTCCATGTGCAGGGTGCCTGCATCCTGAAGCTCTGAGGAAACAAGTGGAGGAACTCAGAGGAGGTGACGAAGCTGAGGAGCATTCAAGACAGTGAAGTACATTGATGAGATGCTTCTTGCAGCAACCAAGCTCTCCAGCAGAGGAGAAGATGGATGCCAACAGAATGTCGATGGTTCGACACAAGTCACCAGGGTCTGCAGAATCACCAATCCAACTTCTCCAGCCGTTAAATTGAAGAACCATTGTGCAGCCCTGGAAGTGGAGGAGGTGAAAGCAGCCCTGGAAAGGGAAGAAGCAGAGCTCAAGTACCCCAAAGTTGCAGAATCAGTGAACACAAGGAAGCGAAGGGTAGTGGTGGTTGGAGACTCTCTTCTGAGGGGTACTGAGGCGTCCATCTGCCAACCAGACTTGATGTCCAGAGTGGTATGCTGTCTACCTGGTGCCAAAATCCAAGATGTTACGGAGAGTGTGCCGAGACTCATCAAGCCCACTGACCATTACCCAGTGTTGCTAATCCATGTTGGAACAAATGATACTGCCAGGTATCCCTCAGAACGTATCAAAAGTGACTTCATGGCTCTGGGACAGAGGGTGAAGCAGTTAGGTGCACAGGTGGTGTTCTCTTCAATCCTCCCTGTTGAGGGTAAAGGCCAAGGCAGAGAGACTCGCATCCTGGAGATGAATGCATGGCTGCGTGGATGGTGTCATCAAGAGCGTTTTGGTTTCCTAGACCATGGGATGCTGTTCCAAGGGTTGCAGACCAGAGATGGCATCCATCTGTCCAAGAAAGGTCAAGGCGTCTTCGGTAGTAGACTGGCTAACCTACTGAAGAGGGCTTTAAACTAGATTTGTTAGGGATGGGTGAAGAAAGCCCCCAGGTAAGTGAAAGCCCCCAGGCAAGTGATACATTAAATACCTTTATGGAAATGGGTAACAGGGGTAACATATGGAAAGCGGTATGTATAAATGCCCGTAGCATGGGAAATAAGATCCCAGATACTGAAGCTTTAATGGGAGTGGCTGACTTGGATTTAGTGGCAGTTACAGAAACGTGATTCACAGAAAACCATGATTGGGATGTAACTATACCTGACTATACTTTATTCAGGAAGGACAGGGTAGGAAGAAGGGGAGAAGGAGTGGCGCTATATGTAAAAACTACTATTAAAGCTTTGGAATTACAGAGCTTAAAAGGGAGAGAGGAGGCATTGTGGGTTAAACTAGAAAGAGGGAAAGAGAAATCTATTTGCTTTGGCATGATATACAGACCTCCCTCACAAGAGGAAGAGGTGGACCGAGTTAATTGAAGACATACGCAGCATTGCTAGGAAAGGGGAAGTGCTACATATAGGAGATTTCAATATGCCAGATGTTGATTGGCACATTCCTGATGCAGTATCATCTAGAAGTAAGGAGATCCTGGATTCTCTACAGGGAGAACTATTCAGGCAATTGGTAACAGACCCCACACGTGAAGAGGCCATACTGGACTTGGTGCTTACCAATGGTGAAAGTGTTTCTGATGTTGTAGTGGGAGATCATTTAGCATCCAGTGATCACCAAATGATGTGGTTCAGTATTAGGACTAGGGCTGTTAGAATCCATTCAAAGGTGAGGGTCTTAAACTTTAGGAAGACTAACTTTGCCAAGACGGGCCAATACTTCAGGGAGTCGTTAGTGGGATGGGAACAGCTGGGGGATGTAGAAAAACAGTGGGCAAAACTGAAAGGGGATATTTTAAGGGCAATCAACCTTTTTGTTAAAATGGTAAATAAAGGTAAAAGGAAAAGGAGATAGCCATAGCTTTCGAAAGAAGTAGCTGAAAAAGTGAAGAAAAAGAGGGAGGCCTTCATGAAATACAAGAGACCACAGAGAGAGGAAGACAGGCATCTATATTTGGAAAAACTTAGAGAAGCTAGCAAAGTAGTCAGGAAGACAAAGATTCAAAAGGAGGAGGAAATAGCCAATGCAATAAAATGGGGGGATAAGACATTTTTCAGATATGTTATTGAGAAGAGGAAGGGCAAAAGTGGTATGGTCAGACTCAAGGGTGCAGGGGAGGAATATGTAGAAGCTGATAAGGATAAAGCGGAATTGCTTAACAAATATTTCTGTTCTGTGTTCACAGATGAAGAACCAGGAGCAGGACCTCAGAAAACACCCAGATACAGGAACAGAAGCGAGGGACATCTTGAACAATTTTCAGAACACTGTTCATGAGAAACTAGCTCAACTTAAAGTAGATAAAGTTATGGGACTGGATGGGATACACCCTAGAATATTAAGGGAACTTGGGGACATTCTAGCAGCTCCACTGACTGACCTTTTCAATGCCTTGTTGGAGTCGGGAGTGGTGCCAAAGGACTGGAGAGAGGCTCATGTGGTGCCTTTACACAAAAGCGGAAGTAAGGATGTGGTTGAAAACTACAGGCCGGTTAGTTTAACTTTGATGGTGAGTAAATTATTGGAAACGCTGCTGAAAGAGAAAATATTGAGGTTTCTGGAGTCCAGCGGATTACAGGATCCAAGGCAGCATGGATTCACCAGAGGCAGAACTTGTCAGACAAATCTGATTGATTTCTTTGACTGGGTGACCAGGGAGTTGGACCGAGGGAGAGCCCTAGATGTGGTGTATTTAGATTTCAGTAAAGCCTTTGACACTGTTCCTCACAGGCGACTTATAAACAAACTGAGCACCCTAGGGATGGACCCTAAAGTTACTGCTTGGGTTAGAAATTGGTTGGGTGGGAGGCGACAAAGAGTACAGGTAAATGGAGCTCACTCTGAGGAGAAGGATGTTACCAGTGGTGTGCCCCAGGTATCTGTCCTTGGTCCGATTCTTTTTAACATCTTTGTTAGTGATATAGCGGAAGGGCTGTCAGGTAAGGTTTGCCTCTTTGTGCATGATACCAAAATCTGTAATAGAGTAGATACCCAGGAAGGTGTAGATAACATGAGGCGGGATCTAGCTAAGCTTGAAGAATGGTCTAGAATTTGGCAGCTGGGATTTAATGTTAAAAAATGTAAGGTCATGCATTTGAATTTAATTTTATTGAGATTATACATAACATCAAGACATAAGCAATATAATAATCACAGGAATAATAAGAAAACTAACTTAGTCCACATCACGGGGAGCGGTGAGAGAACATTCAGCCAACTGCCAAATATAACAAAACTCTATTTATTACATACAATGCTAATGGAAACAACCAAAAGGAAAAACAAAGAACTAGCATACTTAAATGCCTATGCATCTGCTACAACCTGAGGATCTAATCCCTTAAGAAATACTTCTAATGATCCAACATCCATAAACACATATTTAGTATCCCCAGAGGTGACCAGGCATTTGCAAGGAAATTTCAAAAAGAAAGATGCACCAGATGCGAGAACCTTTGGCTTAAGAGCCAAAAAGGCTCTACGCCTAGCCTGTGTTTGCCTGGCCACGTCTGGGAATATATTAACCTTTCCACCACAGAATTCAGCATTCTTATTACGAAAGTAAAGTCTCATAATAGTACTCTTCTCCATCTCCGAAGAGAAGGATACTAAGAGAGTAGATCTAGTTTCAATTAAGTCACGCGAAGACTCAATAAAATTAGTTATATCTAAAGAGTCTACAGGTTCAGCCAAGGCCACAGATTGCCGTTCACCAGAGGTTAAAGACCTCGGGCCAGGCAGGTAATATATTTTAGTAATCACAGGCATAGTATTTACTTGATACCCCAATACTTCTGTCAAGTATTTTTCAAATAAAAGTTTTGACGACAATGGTCTAGTTCGAGGAAAATTCAAACAACGAATATTTACCGCCCTCAAATTATTCTCTAACAACTCTTGTTGAGTATGTAACGTTAAACTATCCTTCATGAAAGACATATTAGCTGACTGTAACAGAGAATATTGTGCATCAAATTTCTGACATTTATTATCTAAAGCAGATATTTGTAAATCATGCTGGGTCATCTTGGCAACAGAATCCTGTGAAAAACCATTAATCTGCATAGTTACTAAAGATAACGAGCGCTCAATCCTGGACAGAACACACCAGATGTCCGATAAAGACACATTCTGAGCAGCCTCAGGGGAAGCAGATGCACCTTCACTTTGAATGCCTCCAGTAACCGCAGGGAGCTGGAGGGCTTGAGGCAGAGGCACTACCGCAATGTCCACCAGACAACTAGATGTTACCACTGATGATATAGGTTCCAGGCCCACAAGGGGCCCTCCTTCAACGGGTGAAGACGTTAAAAGTTCAGGATTCCATAACTTTTAGCATGTGGGGCAGAGTTAAAACCCCCTAAAGAACCAATGGAGCTATCAAAGGATACCGAGGGCTTAGATACGGGAGCAAGTGATTTCCCATCACCAGGAACAGTTACAATATGCCTGTCCATTGGACCGGAGATCTTTACAGCCTTATCCGGGTTGGGATTACTCACATTTAGCTGCTTCTTCCGCTTACCCATATCAGCCCTGGGATCCTCCGCTCCCAGCGCGCCATGTGCGCCTAAGGGGCGCACAAGGGGCCTAACAAACCCCTTTAAACGCACCCCTTAAAACGCGACCGCGCAACCGCGGTACAGCCGCGGATTTCTAGCCCCGGAGATGACGTCGGGGCCAATAGCTGCGTCGCACCGCTGCTCCGGAAGGTAGGACTCCCCAACCGCACAGAGTAGGTACAGACCACAGTCGGGCATCAGCTGGACTCCTCTCACACACCCCCGGGATGCAACACTCTGCCACTTCCTTTTCTAGCCCCGGAGATGATGTCGGGGCCAATAGCTGCGTCGCACCGCTGCTCCAGAAGGTAGGACTCCCCAACCGCACAGAGTAGGTACAGACCACAGTCGGGCATCAGCTGGACTCCTCTCACACACCCCCGGGATGCAACACTCCGCCACTTCCTTTTCTAGCCCCGGAGATGACGTCGGGGCCAATAGCTGCGTCGCACCGCTGCTCCGGAAGGTAGGACTCCCCAACCGCACAGAGTAGGTACAGACCACAGTCGGGCATCAGCTAGACTCCTCTCACACACCCCCGGGATGCAACACTCCGCCACTTCCTTTTCTAGCCCCGGAGATGACGTCGGGGCCAATAGCTGCGTCGCACCGCTGCTCCGGAAGGTAGGACTCCCCAACCGCACAGAGTAGGTACAGACCACAGTCGGGCATCAGCTGGACTCCTCTCACACACCCCCCAAGGTCATGCATTTGGACTGCAGCAATCCAAGGGAACAATATAGTGTAGGGGGTGAAGTACTTTTGTCCACAAAAGAAGAGTGGGACCTAGGCATGGTTGTGTCTGATGATCTTAAAGTAGCTAAACAGGTAGAAAAGGCGACGGCAAAAGCTAGAAGGATGCTTGGGTGCATACGGAGAGGAATGGCCAGCAGAAAAAAGGAGGTGATAATGCCTCTGTATAAGTCTTTGGTGTGACCTCATTTGGAGTATGGTGTGCAATTCTGGAGACCGCACCTTCAAAAGGATATGAACAGGATGGAGTCGGTGCAGAGGGTGGCTACTAAAATGATTAGTGGTCTTCATTATAAAGCAAAAGCATATGAGGACAGATTTAAGGATCTTAATATGTACACCTTAGAGGAAAGGCGGGATGGAGGTGATGTGATTGAGATGTTTAAATACCTTCGTGGCATAAATGTTCAGGGAGAGAGCCTCTTTCAATTGAAAGTAAGTTCTGCTATGAGGGGACATGGGATGAAACATAGAAACATGACGACAGAAAAAGACCACAAGGCCCATCTAGTCTGTCCTTCCATAACAACAACTACAACAGTCCACTTTTTACCTTTAGAGATCCTCTGTGTTGGTCCCATGCTTTTTTGAATTCAGTTACTGTCCTCATCTCCACCACCTCCACTGGGAGACTATTCCACGGATCCACTACTCTTTCCGTAAAGAAATATTTCCGCATATCACTCCTGAATCTATCTCCCTTCACACTCATCCCATGTCCCCTCGTAGCAGAACTTGCTTTCAATTGAAAGAGTCTCTCTCCCTGAACATTTATGCCACGGAGGTATTTAAACATCTCAATCATATCACCTCTATCCCGCCTTTCCTCTAAGGTGTACATATTAAGATCCTTAAGTCTGTCCTCATATGCTTTATAATGAAGCCCATTAATCATTTTAGTAGCAACCCTCTGCACCAACTCCATCCTGTTCACATCCTTTTGAAGGTGTGGTCTCCAGAATTGCACACCATACTCCAAATGAGGTCGCACCAAAGACTTATACAGAGGCATTATCACCTCCTTTTTTCTGCTAGCCATTCCTCTCCGTATGCACCCAAGCATCCTTCTAGCTTTTGCTGTCGCCTTTTCTACCTGTTTAGCTACTTTAAGATCATCAGACACAACCACGCCTAGGTCCCGCTCTTCTTTAGTGGACAAAAGTACTTCACCTCCTATACTGTATTGCTCCCTTGGATTGCTGCAGCCCAAATGCATGACCTTACATTTTTTAACATTAAATCCCAGCTGCCAAATTCTAGACCATTCTTCAAGCTTAGCTAGATCCCTCCTCATGTTATCTACACCTTCCTGGGTGTCTACTCTATTGCAGATTTTGGTATCATCCGCAAAGAGGTAAACCTTACCCGACAGCCCTTCCGCTATATCACTAACAAAGATGTTAAAAAGAATCGGACCAAGGACAGATCCCTGGGGCACACCACTGGTAACATCCTTCTCCTCAGAGTGAGCTCCATTTACTTGTACTCTTTGTCGCCTCCCACCCAACCAATTTCTAACCCAAGCAGTAACTTTAGGGTCCATCCCTAGGGTGCTCAGTTTGTTTATAAGTCGCCTGTGAGGAACAGTGTCAAAGGCTTTACTGAAATCTAAATACACCACATCTAGAGCTCTCCCTCGGTCCAACTCCCTGGTCACCCAGTCAAAGAAATCAATCAGATTTGTCTGACAAGACCTGCCTCTGGTGAATCCATGCTGCCTCGGATCCTGTAATCCGCCGGACTCCAGAAACCTCACTATTTTCTCTTTCAGCAGCGTTTCCAATAATTTACTCACCTCTGAAGTTAAACTAACCGGCCTGTAGTTTTCAACCACATCCTTACTTGAGGGTGAAGGGAGATAGATTCAGGAGTGTTATGCGGAAATATTTCTTTACGGAAAGAGTAGTGGTTCCGTGGAATAGTCTCCCAGTGAAGGTGGTAGAGATGAGCACAGTAACTGAGTTCAAAAAAGAATGGGACAAACAGAGGATCTCTAAAGGTAAAAAGGGGACTGTTGTAGTTGTTGTTATGGAAGGACAGACTAGATAGCCATGTGGTCTTTTTCTATAGTCATATTTCTATGTTTCTATGTACTCTCACAGGGGCAATGCTCTTTTCTACATCCCAATCTTGAAATGTAGCATTAGCCCCCTTCAACCTCCCATGAGACATGGAAGAAATTCTCTTGGCCTCTTGTAAGGCCTCCTTCAAGTGGCGCTGTTTCTCAATCTGGTGTGCAGAAAGGCGGGCAAACCCATTCTCCTGCTCAGTGCAAGTGGTATTCCAATACCTGCTCCACCAGTTGCAGGCGAGACTGACGTCCATCTCACCATTGCAGCGCATCACCACTCCATTGAGGGGAAATCCCTCTCGGCTCAGCCCCTTGTCTCTCGATTCCTACAGGGCATCATGATTCTAAACCTCCCCCCACCCATCCACCCTCCAGCGACAGAGTGGGATCTTATTGTGGTGCTCTCACAGCTCACAAAAACTCCGTTTGAGCCTCTGGCCACCTGCCACCTGCGATACCTCTCCTGGAAGGTCACCTTCCTAGTAGCACTCGCTTCGGCGTGCAGTGTCAGCAAGCTCCAGGCTCTGATGGCAGAACTGCCATACACGAGGTTCTACAAGAACAGGGTGGTGCTCCGCACACACCCTAAGTTTCTGCAAATGGAACTAGTCCTTCAACTGGTATTGGGATCTCTGTCTGGACAGAGGCAGAAGCTGTAATAGGGGCAACAGCTTTAGCAATGTGATTTTTCTGAGCCATTGTTTAGTTCATGGACCTTTGGTACTTGTTGAAGTAAAAGAGAGAGACCTACCAGAGTCCCTACTTGTTTCTCAGCTGTCCTTTAAGAGAAAAAGCAGTTAACCTCTTTTAAGTGTGTTCTAACAGTACTGTTCTATGTCCCTGTGTGCAGCTAATTGGGGAGTCACCCTATTAAAGCAAGAAGGCTCACATAGGGTGGGTGGGTGAGTGGGTGTAGGGTTGGATGGTGAGGGACCCAACACCTGATGAGATCAGTGGCTTCAAGAGTTAGCTGTAAATGGATAGCTAGAACAATGACAAAGAATTCTAACTGGCAGAGCTTTTGCCCTACACTACAAGCAAACAAAATAAATTCCCCTTTGCAGTATAGAAAAAGGGCTTAGCTTTTAAAAAAGAACACCAAAATCCTTTCAAGAATTACCTTTTAAAAATGAACACAACCCCTTTTGTGAGCTTTCAGGCAGAGCAGCAAAGTTCGTCAGGACATATTATTGCTCACCTCACGAAGGGTCTTCTTCCTGTAAAATCTTCACTGCAGAAGCTCCCTGTACCTTGGGACCTTTAATCTAGTGCTAACTTCACTCATAAAGCTGCAATTTGAACCACTGGATTCTCCTGCTCTTAAATTCCTCATCTGGAAAGTACTCTTCTAATAGCAATTACTTCAGCTAGATGAGTTAGTGAAAATCAGTCATTGGTACTGTAGTATGAACCATATACTCAATTTTATCATCACCAGGTTGTTTTCTTAACCAACTCTATAAAATGTTACCTTTTTCACATAAATGAAGAAATAGCGCTTCCCATGTTTTGTCTGAAACCCCATTCAGATCCACACGAGAGTCCTTCATACTCTAGACTGTAAATGGGCTCTTGCCACTACCTTAAAAGAACTGAATCATTTAGGAAGTGCACACAACTTTTTTTCTCCTTTGATTCCACAGATATGGTATACCAGTCGGAAAAAGAACTTAGGCGATTGACTGGCATCCTGTATGAACAACACAAGAGGAGCAAACTCTCGCAATAGCTAAGAACAACACACAAATGGCGAGGGGTAATAGGTGGTCACTAATGCTTTATTAAATGTTAAAAAAATGCCCCAACGCGCTTCAGCACATCCTTTGTCAGGGGGCTGAGAACTGCAAAGTAACAAATAAAAAATAATAAGTATAAAGGACACATATTGCATAATACAAAAATATAAATATAAAGATGTATAAGACAGACCATATAAAAATATAAAATAATCAATAAAACATAATTACAACTATAGTTACAACTTGAATTAATAATAGTAATATTAAGGAGCAAAATAAAAACATCAATATAAATTATATCAATGTAAAACAGACATGGACTAAAAGATAAAACTTATATACATAAGGTATAGCGATACTTACAGATTAAGAGGATAAACACCACTGTGGAGTGCACAGCAACCGATATAACCATATGTATAAAGTAAAAGCTGGAATTATATCACAAATAACAAAATTAATATGAAGAGATATATTAAGAGAAACGTGTATTACATGTATATTATAGTAGCGGGAAACCAGGACCACAAGGCTCAAAAAGCAACAAAAAAAAGGAGAGGATCCCTAAAAGCTAACTGTAGCATAAGCATTGAACTAAGAAAGTACAGATTATAAAAATGAAAGATAATGAATAATCAGTAATGATTATAAAATCATAAAATCATAATTATAAATTACAACAATAGGAGTTAGACATTAAGAACACGAATGTCTAAAATATTAGCCCAAAAAGAGGGGCAAACTCTGTCGTAAAAATGTTGTATATCAATAGATAATCTCGTGGAACAATGTAATAAAATAATCAGGATACCTAAAATAGAAAATGCACATAAATAAGGGAAAAGCCACCAGCAACAACAGTTGAACATGAGGATATGTCTTGGAAATCCATATAATGAATTTTAGAGAACATTGATTGAGCTCACAGCAACAAGGATGACTTAACATAAAAAACCTCTTTGTAAAAGTACCTAAAAACTGTTATGAAAATATGAAGAATACAGCCGTGAAACGGTGGTAAAAAACTTTGATTCATAAGTAAAGATATATGTATATGTGCATAGCTCGTGTTTTAACCACAACGAGTCTGAAAAGCAATATTGCTTATAAGAAAAATAAATCTAAATATAAAAAAACGCCGGCCACCCGCAATGGTCTAATCTTTAGTGCAAGGGCTAAGAATATGCATAGCTCATAATATAAATCTGCCCAATATAGGGCATGAACAATAAACAAGACACACAAAAACGTTACGGAACCCCCAAGGTGGAATATCACTATAAAAAATCACTAATGTATTTACGGACACCGCGGGGAAACAGGATATTGGGAATCAAAAATTCATGAGCTCTCAGAATTAATCGCGTACTAAGATCTGTAGCGTGAAACTAACTATGAGAAGACGTTTTACCGTGAAACGGAACAGTCTTGCAGTAAGCCGAGGCATAAAACTTCATAAGCAGTATTGATTGTATACCATAAATGATGTAGGAAATCTAAGAAGGCTATAAGTGACTAAGGCATGCAAAAGGTGCAATAAACAACCTATTGCATATACTTGAAATTTTAAAAAAAGCTCTACCTGTCATGAACAGCAACCTTGAGTGTTTGAAAAAACGCCATGAATCGCGCCTTTTTAAAGTAAGATGATACTCAGAGTGATACGTTAACAGGGGCTCATGACATCATTAATCATTATGCATCCCAGCATACATTTGTTTAGAAAACAAATGTTAAAAAATAATTATACTCTAGAAAACGTTTTTGCAACAGAGTTTGCCCCTATCACCTTCTGATAAACTGTCGAGGAGAGAATCATGATGCTCTTTGCCATGCAATATGTCAGAGTCTGTCAGACGGCTGCCTGGGTGAGAATCTTCACAGTCTTGGCAAGTGCATATATCTATATGATTTGCAAGGTATTGTGGGCAATGCAGTTCATTCACACCAGACACAGCTGCTCACAATAATTAGTTGTGCTTTTGGGTAAAGCCAATAAGATATTTATTTATGGGGTTATTTCTCCCAACACAGATATGCTTGGTAGCACATAAATCAGGTTACTTGCTTTCAGTATTAAACTTGGAAAAAACAAAATAAGGAAAGCAACATTTTAACTTATCAGGCAATCAAAAGCAAAAGAAATAAGACCTGGTTGATAACAAACTGGTCTTTTCTGTAGGCTTAGCTAATATCCTCTTAGCAAGTATCAAACAACAAACCAAAAGCCACAAAGAAAGAAAAAAAGCTGTTCTTTTCAGGTTAACTTCTTATATCTTCCCACATAGATTCAGAAGTGATTCTCTCCTAGCTCACAAGCAATTAGGTAAGGCTCAATTGCTAGCAGTTATCCAGCTGAAACCCCTTAGCTGGCTTGCTTTCTACTGCGTGGGTCAAATCTTGCTTCAGGAGTTTTCCTGAGTAGATTAAAGAACAAGTTTGTATTTCTTTGTGATGGTTGCTGTACTTTATAACAGAAAGTTACCAAAGGAGTTTAGACAGAGAGCAGTCCATGTAAACAGAATCTTCATCTGCTATCATTTCCCCTTCTTCAACAAGCATGGGTTCAATATCATGGATTGGCACAGATGAATCTCTCAATGGAGCCCTTTCAGGAGAATACTTGTTTCCCTGCTGTCTTTCAAGGTTATAGCTAGGGCATAGATCAGTGTTCATACCTGAGCTTCCATTGCTGTTAGAGTTCCTCTCTATATAGCCTGGCCAGTATGTAGTCCAGTTCTTATGTCCAGCCTTCCAATCCAGATCCCTGGACACTGGATCTCTCTTCACATACCTTCTGGCACGGGTCTTAGGGTCCCTTCCACGTGTAGCCGTCTCTCTCACAGGTACCGTCTGGAGATTCCTAGCTCTGCAGCACCATTCCTCTGGCTTTCCCCAGTCCAATGGTGTATGCTGGCCCTTGGAATGCCTCCCAGTATACGTACTGTTCTGGACTCTTCTAGACCTCTTAAAGGCTTTTCTCCTCTTTCTTCCAAAGGGTTTCTTTCCCTCTCTGTCCGTCCGGTTTGGCTTCTGCTTCTGATGATCCTCCTGATGATGAAGATGATCAAGCTCAAGCTGATTCTCAGGATAAGGATGATTCTCTGTAGAATAAACTCTACCTTTATTCTGCCTAGATGAGTGCTCCTCCCTAACACAGCGCAGCTGTGCTGAATCAGGCCCTGCCCTTTGAGATGAGTGCTTAGGGATTACCTCATAGCCCTCCTGATTGAACACACGTTTCCCCACTTCAGCTCCTCTAATGGCTGTTGGAAACCTGGTGCATTCTGGGACTGGTAATCTTTTATGGCAAAATTCTGTTTTCTTATTTCTACCAGAACTGACAGGTTGCTTGTTCAGAGTCACTTCACCTTTTCTATAGCTCCTTCCTGAGCTATGATAAGCTTCCTTATCACAAGTCTCAATGAATGTTACCATGCTGCCTCAGAGTATGGAGGCTATCCTTGAGAATCACAGTGGGCCCACGAGAGAGGCATCAACATCAGGGCATCTAAGGGCCCCAAAACAGATTTCTGCCCAGCCAATATCATTCTCCAACACATCGGGGACCGATGTACCTCTGATACACAGGAAGTAATCAATGCATTGACAGTCTCAAAGGAGCTTCCGATCCCCATAGAGAAGGAGAGTCAACCAGGCGAAAACTCAGAAGTACTTTGACTTCCTCTCTGAGTCAGAAGGCTGGAACACTTATGAGGAGTCTGATGGTCCGTCAGAGAAAAGATCTCCAGAGCACCCCTCTGGAACCAGACTGCTGGCATTAATCTTTATAAAGGAGAAAGAGCAGTGTTTAAATTAGATAATGGGGGAAAGCTTAAGTTGCCCAAGAGCTCATGGTTCGGAAGGATGTATCCTTGAAGGATACTAGCAAAAGAGGGAAATTAGGGCATATCGACAGAGAGGTTCCAATAAAGGCAAAAGTAACCCAAATGCCCTTAACAGCAGCTACGGGTACCAGTCTGTCAACAATGAGCCGCCTGACTGAAGATCGAACACAATTTAGGATAGCTATCCAGAGGGTCGCCATGAGTCGACTCCGACTCGACGGCACTTAACAACAACAACAACAGAGCAGACAGAGCTTAAAGGTTCCAAATTACCCCTGTCTACTGATAACCAGATTCATATGAATAAAATACAAGCTCCTAAATCCTTGTATGCAAATGCTAGGAAGTCTAAAAAATAAGATGGGAGAGTTAGAATATATAGCATTAAATGAGACGTTAGACATGATTGGTATCTCAGAGACCTGGTGGAAGGAGTACAACCAGTGAGACACTGTGATACCCGGGTACACATTATATCACAATGATAGTCGATCAAATTGGTAGAGGGGTTGCACTCTGTTAGAGAGGGCATTGAGTCACACAGGATTCAAGTTTTGCAGGAAACAAAATACACTATAGAACCAAAATGGATCAAAATTCCATGTAAAAAGGGGAAGGTGATGGCAATGGGGGTGTACTACCGACCGCCTGGCCAGAATGAACAGATGGATGATGAAATGCTCAAAGAAATCAGGGAAGCCAGGGCTGGCCTGACAACTAGGCGAGCTAGGCGGCTGACTAGGGCAGCCAGCAGCAACCTGACCGGCCACCCTGCAGATTCTGTTTGGGGGGAGGCCGGCAGTGGTAGCAGCAGTATTTCCAGAAGCAATGGCAAAAAGCAGCTGCTTTTTGAAATACTGCCGCTGCTGCTGCCCGCCACCCAAGATGGAATCGGTGGCAGGTGGGAGGGGGCGGCCGCAGCAGTGGGATGGGGGTTGGTGAGGCCGAGGTTTCTGCCTAGGGCAGCAGAAACCCTTGGACTGGCCCCAAGGGAAGCTAACAAAAGTTACAGCATAGTAATAATAATTGGTGATTTCAATTACTCTGGTATCGACTGGGTCAATGTCACAGCAGAACATGCTAGGAAGATAAAGTTTCTAGATGAAATAAATGACTGCTTCTTGGAACATCTGGTTCATGAACAGACAAGAGGGTTGGCCATTTTGGACCTAGTTCTTAGTGGAACATAAGACCTGGTGCAAGAGATAAGGGGGATGGGGCCACTTGGCAATAGTGATCATAGCATGGTCATGTTTGATATAATAAATGGAGGGAGGACAGCAAGGAAATCCACAGTACTACCTTTTAATTTTCAAAAGAGAGACTATGATAAGAAAAAACTAAAAGGAGCAACTGCAGAGGCTAAAGCTTTACATCGAGCATGGGTGGTGTTAAAAATACTATCTTGGAAGCCCAGACCAGCTATATTCCACTCTTTAAGAAAAGTGGAAGGAAGGAAGTCCAAAAAACTGCCAGCGTGGTTTAAAGGTGAAGTCAGAGAGGCCATTGCAGCCAAAAAAGCATCTTTCAGGAAATGGAAAAAGGAGCCAAATGATGAAAACGGGAAACAACATAAGCACTGGAGAAAGGTCCATAAACCATTATTAAAGAGGACCTGGGAAATCCACTGCTTGCCCCAGTACAAGCATTGTGGAACCTATGTGTCTTTTGGGAACCTGCTAGGTACTTGTGACCTGGATTGGCCACTGTTGGAAACAGGATACTGGGCTTGATGGACCTTGGTCTGATTCAGTATGGCATATCTTATGCTCTTATGATCCTTCTTCTCATGAAAGACATAGATCTCCACCTGAGAATATGACCTGCCAAGATTTTGTGAAAGATATGGCTGAGACTCATATCATTTTTTTGGAGACAGAGGATGAACTCAGGGCAGAAGAATTGGAGATCTGCAGTACTCCACAACCCCCAAAGAAACTGTGACAATGTCCGTGCACTGCATCCTTCAGAGGTTACAGATATGAACATGGGAAACCACCCCCTCATTGTTCCTCTTGTTAGTAGAAAGATTGACTCCATGTACTGAGTTCAGAAGGCTCCCAGATTTGAGAACCACTCTCTGGTTGTCTAATCTGTCCTCCAAACGTTCCAATACATACTCCTCAGCGCCCCTAAGGAGGGAGGCTCAGACACCTGGACTCTTTTGAGAGGAAAGCTTTTCAAAGTACCATGTTTGCTTCCCCTGTGGCCTCTTACCCAGCTCTACATCAGCATGTTTCTGAAGGACATCACGTGGAGCCCTGATGATATGTCTGTTTCTCCCTCAAAAGAAGCTCAAGCAGTATCATTCCCTAGTGAGTCATGTCAAAAACTCAGATTCATGGTCCGAGCAACCTATGATATTTTTGATATGGTATACAGAGGTTCTGCAGTAGGTATTGGTGCCCGGAGACACGCTTGCCTCGGGGGTTTCAGACCTCCAGTTTAAATGCAGGACAAGCTAGCTAATGAACCGTGCCATGGAGAGAATCTCTTCAGAGATAAGGTTTAAGAGACTGCGGGCTTCATTGAGAAGCAATCTATCACACTTCAGACTCTCACCAGGCACATGTCTGAGCCGGCCTCCTACCACAAAAGGTTTCAAGGTGGCAGCCAAAGAAAGACTTACTGCTCCCAAAGGTGTAACTTATTCCCTGGCTTGGCTCTCAGTACTCCCAGTCTAAGCAGACTCCTCGAGCATGTCCAAAGCTAGTCGTCGCAGAAGGCCCAACCAGCTCCCCAGCCAAAACCAGTGGTGGGTTTTGACTGGTTCATGCAGAGCATAGTCATTTTTTCTGTAGTCTCGGTGGAGAATTCTCCTGTTAGAGGGAAGTTCACTCTCTTTGCTCAGTGGTGGCCCCTTGTAATCTCGACACTTGGGTTTTACATATCCAAAGAGACTGCATCTAGTCGGCCTTCCTTCAAATTCCCCCCCCCCCCCCACCCCTGCCCTGAGGGTTCATTTTCTAAGCCCTCTGCATCAGGAGCTGCTACTTCAGGAAATTTCTGCCCTTCAGAATGAGTCTGCATTTGAGCTTGTTTCATCAGGGCATGAAGGGCATGGATTTTACTCAAGGTACTTTTATCTTTATTATTACATTTGATTAACTGTCTGGGCTGAAACATCAAGGCGGTGTACAAAAACAAATAATTTGCTACTAAAAAAGAGAGAAAGAAATGCCAAAAACAAGATAGGAGAGAGAAGAGGACAGGGCACCTAGAAAAGATAGAGGATAGGAGGAGAGAGGTTATGCAATATGAACCTAGGTAGGGGGGAGATCGGACGTTGGGGGAAGGTCAAAGGTGATGCCAAAGAATGAGTCTTCAGCATCATCTTGAACTGGGGGAAGGATTGCTCTGCTCAGAGGGTAGGTGGCGGTAAGGAATTCCAGAGTGCTGGACCAAGAAAGAAAAATGCAGAGTGGCTTGTAAGTTCCAAATATGCACGAGCCAGGGAGGGGAGAGACAGACGGTTGTTGTGAATGGAGCGGAGAGCATGGGGGGGAGGTGCAGGTGTAGTAGATCGGCCAGATATTGTGGAGTACCAGTATGTAATGCGCAATGTACAATGATGAGAACTTTGTATTGAAATCGGTATTGGAGAGGGAGCCAGTGCAAGTTGAACAGAAGGAGCATCACATGATCAGTACGAGAGGCATGGGTGATGAGCCGGGCAGCTGCATTCTGTAATAACTGTAGAGGGTGAAGCTGGTAACGGGGAACTCTGGCTAGGACAGAATTACAGTAATCAGGTCTGGATAGAAGAAGGGCCACTATGAGAGTAACCAGGGAAGATGCTGGGAGGATAGAAGGCACTGCCCTCAGTTGACGCAATACGAGAAAGGAACGACGTACAACAGAGGTGACATGCTGGTGGAAAGAAAGGGAGGAATCGAGGATAACACCCAGGTACCAAAGTGTTGGGTCCAGGGGAATGGCAGTGCCAGAGAAAACGGGAGCTAGTAAAGGTGAAGGCGCACCAAAAGTAAACCAGATGGCAGCGGACTTGATGGAATTCAGATGCAAGTAGTTGGAAGAGAGCCAGGAGGAAATCCAGGTTAGGCGAGGGGCGAGGTCGGGCGAGAGAGAGCTAGTGCAGAAAAGGATGATGTCATCGGCATAGTAATATGCCGAAAGACCAGACTGCTATACAAGTAGTCAGAGGTGCAAGGAACAGATTGACCACTGTTGGAAACAGAATACTGGGCTTGATGGACCACTGTTGGACCACTGTTGGAAACAGAATACTGGGCTTGATGGACCTTGGTCTGACCCAGTATGGCATATCTTATGTTCTTATGTTCTTAAGAGCGCTAATACATAGCCCTGTGGTACACCGCATGGGACGGGTGTGGAAGGGGAAGAAGAGGAGCCAACATGTCCTGAAAAAGAATGTGAGGACACAAAAGACCAGAACCACTGATGCACCATACTGTGAATCCCATAGTCATTGAGATGAGATAGAAAGTAGGATGATCAACAAGATCGAATGCGGCTGAAAAATCAAGAGATACTGCTATAGAATAGTCACCCTGTTTGTCCACCACATGCAATTCATTCAGAAAGGAAATCAGCTGCAGCCGGCTCGAAAGACAGATTGCCGGGGGTGAAGAACCAGTGTAGAGTCAAGGTATGAGGATAGTTGCAAGAAGACTGCCTTTTCCAAGAGTTTAGATAGAAAGGGAAGGTTGGAAACAGGCCGCCAGTGTGCAGGGGTCGAAGAATCCAGGGACGGTATTTTCAAGAGGAGATGAACAATAGCGTGTTTCCAGGAAGAAGGGAAAGAACCAGAGGAGAGACTGGAATCTAGAATGGAGAGCAAGAATGGGAGCAGGGCCAGAGATGGTTCTGACAACCAGTGGGAAGGAATAGGATCTGAGGGGCAAGTGGTCTTGCGTGAAGAGCCAAGGAGCTTGAAAAGCTCAACCATAGTGATAGGATGAAACTAGGTCCAGGTGTGCACGTGGCTATTGCTGATAGGAGACAGAGGGCTAGTAATACCAGGAGGTGGTAGGAGGAGGGGCAGAGAAAGGGGGCAGGACAGCGTGGGAAGGTCTGACACAAGGACTGAACCTTATGAGAGAAAAAGGAAGCGAGAATGGTAGGATCAGGGGCATTGGGGAGTGGGGTGGTGGGCAGGTTGCTGGAATGTGAAACCAAGAGAGAGAGCGGAGGGTAGAATACAGTCAACAAGATGAATTTGAAGTCAAGGAAATATGGTTAGAGTAATAGGCAAGCTTGGCCGACCTGATCATGGTTTGATAGAGATGGTGTGAGGAACAAAAATTGGCCAAAGAGATTGAGGGGCGCTTTCGCCAGAGACGCTCTGCACAGCAGATGTAGGACCGTTGCAGGTGCAGACCATGGTCAAACCATGGATGTGGGAAGAGGGACAGGAGCACCGTGCAGGGACCCAAGGGGCCAGTCTATCCAAGGCTGCGGATAGCAGAGTGTCCCAGGTCTGAGCCTGCAAATCCATAGGAAGAGCGGTGAAATCGGGGGGGGGGGGGGGGAGGGAGAAGGGTGTCAGCGTACGGAAAAGCCTGAAGTGTGGCGAGGGTAATCTGGCGAATCAGCTGGGCAGGGGGAAGCACGGTGTCCGAAGGGGGGAATATGAGGTGCTGGTACAGTTAGAGTGAAAAAAAGGTGTAATGGTCTGTCCAAGGAAGAATAAGAGCGGAGAGGTCAGTAAGTGGACAGGGGAAGCTAGTAGAAGAAAGGATGAGATCCTAGTGTATTGCCAGCAGAATGGGTGGCACAACGCACGTGCTGTCAAAGAGAGATGTCGTCGAAAAGCATATGGAGGGCATGATCCCGAGGGCGAGATGGCAGAGTGAGGTGTGAATTGAAGTCTCCCAAAACCAGTAGATGAGGAAAGGAGAGAGAGGCCTCAGTCAGAGTCTAAAGAAAGGCATCCCAGAGATCTGGTTGAAGGGTCAGTGGAACATAGACCAGGAGAAAATGGAGTGAGGGAGCAAGACGATAAAGGGAACATTCTGGATACCACATAGGAAAGGACACAGTGGTAATAGCAAGAGAGGAACGATACAGACACACACACACACACCCTCCCCGGAGGGAGACATTGCTGGAGGAGAGCCTCCTCGCCATCCCTAAGCCAGGTTTCAGTGAGAAATATGGCGTCCAGGGATTGCTGAATACAGAGGTCTTGCACGAGAGAGGATTTGGACCGGAGAGACCTACAGTTTAGTAACACCAAACTGAGGAGCAAACAGGACGGGGCTGGCAAAAGCCGTGAAGGAGTGGGACGTATGAGTGGACAATACACAAGATTGCCAGTAATCCGAGCCAGATGGGCAGAGGGCAAGCCTGAGGAAGGGGAGGGGCGCCAGCCCCAATGTACAGGAATGAAGGGACATGGCTGGGAGCAGCAGTAGTAGAAGCGAACAGAGCCAAAGACAAGATCGTGGCAGTGGGTGGGAAGAGGAGGGCTTAACTCGAGAGATTGGAATTGTCACCAAGAAGATGGGAAGGTACTCTCCCATCCTAGATCTCAGAGACTTGAACAAATATTGGTCAAAGAAAAGTATTGGATGATTTCTCTAGACACTCTGCTTTCTTATCTTCAAAAAGGAGATTGGCTATGCTCGCTGGATCTAAAGGATGTGTATAACCCCATCTAGATACATCCTGGTCACAGGAAGTATCCCAGATTCGTTGTAAGAAATCAGCACTTCCAGTACCCTGTACTGCCCTTTAGCTTCACGTCAGTTCCTCAGGGGTATTCACAAAATACCTCGCCATGGTAGCAGCTTTTCTGCATGGGCTGGGAGTGCATGTTTTTCCCTACTTGGATGATTGGCTGCTCAAGAGCACCACTCCAGAAGAAACTCTGGAATTGTTGCAAACTACCATTTGGGTTTTGGAACTACTAAGTCCATAATCAATTACCCAAATCCCATCTTCATCCCTCCCAAACAATTGGACTGTATCAGAGCTCCTCTCGATACAGTTCAAGTAAGAGCTTTCCTCCTGCATGACAGACTATCCAGGCTAGTAGCAATAGTGTGGGAGACTCAGTTGAGTCAGCAAATATTAACTCATGCCATGTTGAAACTACTCGGCTGCATGGCCTCAACAGTTCATGGCCTTGGCACATCTCCATCTGAAATAAGCTCAATGGACCTTGAGTACCTAGTGGACTCAGGCCACGGGAAGATTAAGAGATGTTCTTTCTGTCACTTCCCTACTCATTCAGTCTCTGACCTGGAAGACCATCCACAAACATCTGGCCAGAGATCTACCCTTCCAAATTTCCTCACGTCAAAAACTCCTGATGACAGATGCATCCAAACTGGGATGGGGAGCATATCTCGATGGGTTTCACACTCAGGGGAACTGGTCTCTACCAAGAAAGTCTCCATCACATCATCTTATTGGAATTATGAGCGAAAGCGAATGCTCTCATTTAAAGATCAGTTATTCAACCAAATTGTTCTGATTCAAATCGACAATCAAGTTGCCTTGTTCTACATCGGCAAGCAGGGAGGAGTGGGTCATACCTTCTGTGTTGGGAAACTGTCAGGTTTTGGAACTTTGCTATCTCTCACTGAATGGAGTTGAGAGCCACATATATACTTACCTCGCAGATAGAGCGAGCCGAGGCAGTCAACCTCACAAATGGACCCTGGACAGGGAGGTGGCACTCCACATCTTTTGAGAGTGGGGTACCCCCTTGATAGATCTTTTTGCCACTCCTCAAAATGCCCAGATGTCTCAATTCTGCTCTGGAGTAGGGTTACATGGCCAACTAGCCTTTATTATGGGGGGGTTCTTCTGCATGCATATCTTCAAATACGTCATATTGCCAAAACCCTCCCGAAATTCAAAACAGACAGAGGTACAGTGATTCTTATTGCTCCTTATTGGCTCCAACAACCATGGTTCCCTCTGCTTCTGGAACACTCTATTCAGGATTCAAAATGTCTAGGGAAAGCACCAGATCTGATGATATAGAACAAAACAATGTTGCATCCCAACATCATCTCTAGCCCTCACAGCTTGGATGTTGAGAGGCTAACATTATCTGCTCTATCTGCTAGCTAGTGTCACCAATATCCTTTTGGCATCCAGGAGGGCCTCAACAAGAAGGTTTTGTGCTTTCAAGTGGAAGAGGTTTGCTGTCTGGTGTGAAGCACGCTCTATAGAGCCTTTCACCTGTCCCATGGAAACGCTTCTTGAATATCTTCTGCACCTTTCCAAGTCTGGACTTAAATCCAACTCAGTAAGGGTTCACCTCAATGCAATTGGACCATATCCTGGTGTAGAGGATAAACTAATTTCTCTACCGCCCTTAGTTCATTTCATGCGGGGCTTGCTTCTTTTCAAACCTCCCTATAAGTCTCCCGCAGTGTCTTGGGACCTCAGCGTAGTCTAACGCAGTTGATGAAAGCTCCTTTTGAGACATTCAATACTTGTCCTCTGAAATTCTGGACCTGGAATGTCTTATTTCTGGTGTCACTCACTTCAGTGCACAGAGTGAGTGAGCTTAAGACTTTAGTAGTTCATCCACTGTACACTAAATTTTTTCACAACAGAGTGGTACTTCATTCTAAACTCATCCCAAGTCCCTTCCAAAAGTTCTTACAGAATTTCCTCTTAATGAGTCAATCATCCTTCCAACATGTTTCTCAAAACCCTATTCTCACAAAGAGGAAGCTATGCTGCCATCAAGTCTTAGCTTTCTATTTGGAGAAGACAGAAGTCCATAGAAAGTCCATCTAGCTTTTAGTTTCTTTTGACCCCAGCAAGCTATGGGGCCATTGTCTCCAAATGCACCTTATTAATTTGGCTCACAGACTGCATCTCTTTCACTTATGCCCAGGCAGGCTTAAGCCTTGAGGGTTATGTCGTCGCTCATAGTGTCAGAGCCATGGCTGCACTGGTAGCCCATTTGCGCTTAGTCTCCATGAAAGAGATATGCAATGCTGCAACATGGACTTTGGTTCACACTTTCACCTATCACTACTGTTTGGATGGGAATTCCTGATGCAGCAGCAGATTTGACCAATCAAATGTTTTTGGGGTGTAGAATCCAATTCCACCCCCTAGGCCCATTTCTTTCTATTCAGGCTGCCTTTCAGAAAAGAAAAAGATTGTATAAAGGACATGTTGCCACCAGAAAAAAAATGCTGATTGTTAACTGCAGTTGGGCATATTGTTATCCCCTTTTTTTATTAAAGGTAGCCTGTAGCAAGGGATTTACATATGTGAGGACTTTTTTCCTGCTTGTCCACAGAGAAAGTGTAATTACTCACCTGTAGCAGCTATTATCCATGGACAGCAGGAAAAGTCCTCATAATCCTTCCTCCTCCCCTTGGAGTTGTATCCTTCTCAGTTTGTATTAGGACCTAAGCTAAGATGGCACTGCAGTGGCAGGCAGGAAGGCGCACACAGGCATGGTGCAGCTTCTAGAAGGAGCTGGGAATGCTCCCATGGGGGACTCCGTTGGATGACGTCACCCATATGTGTGGACTTTTTTTCTGCTGTCCATGAAGAACATCTGCTTACAGGTGAGTAACTATACTTTCCTTGAATTCTGTCAGACCAATCCAGAAGGTCTGGCTGGGAATTAAAACAAGTGCATTGTTGTACATTTTGAAGTTATTTGGGATTAATTTGACCCTTCTTACTTCATATCTGTATTATTTATCTCTTACTTCATATCTGTATTAATGACCAAGGAGAGAGATTTTTGGCTACCCCAGGTTTGGTTTTGGTGTTCTAGAAGCTCAAAGAAGGCCAGTTTTTGTTTTTTGTATCTGATGTGCTTTCCTTATTCTGAGTTCTTAGCTTTGACATAGGTTATGCTGAAAAGTGGAAGGCACCAGCATAACCATAAGGGCCGTGAGCTTCATCTCTGAGGTATTTTCCCCTCCGTCTCCATCTGCTGGCAGGAGAATATAACCCACTTGTCTAGACTGGTCTATCAGGATTCAAGAAAAGGAAATTAACAGGCAAGTTTAATATTCACTGTAATGCTGTTCCCAAAATTTGTACTATTCTTTAAAATCCTGCAGATATTAAAGCACTTTTCAGTTTAGTGTTGCTGTTCTAAAGTTCACAATTAAGTGACCAAATCTAAGATAAAGAAAGTTAGCATGTGCTATCTGTAGTGCCAAGGCTGGTTTCTGGTGACCAAAAATCAGCAGTACAAAACCATGTAACATGGGGTTGTTAGTAGTTTTTAGTTTTATTTATTTATTGTTTCTAAATGGTAGTTTATTTTTTGTACCTACTGTATGTTGTGTTGTAACTCACCTTGGGCACTTATTAGAAAGAATGTATTAAAGACTATTAAATAAATATTACTTCAGGATATCCTTTTCCTGCTTGCCTTGGCACTTTTTAGCTGCTGGAGAATGTAAGAGGAAATGTCAATAAGCAAGTCAGATATGTCCACAATGAAACTAGCAAGTGCCAGCTTTTATAAATTTAGATATTAATCTTTAAAGATTGAGCTTTAGATAACCAGCACCATGATGGAAAGTAGGTATTTATCGGATCCAACAGGTACTACATCTGTTGTTGTTAAGTGCCGTCGAGTCGGAGTCGACTCATGGCGACCCTCTGGATAGCTATCCTAAATTGTGTTCGGTCTTCAGTCAGGCGGCTCATTGTTGACAGACTGGTACCCGTAGCTGCTGTTATTGTAGCAATCCATCTCATTGCTGGCCTTCCTCTTTTGCGTTGACCTTCTATCTTGCCAAGCATGATGTCTTTCTCTAATGATCTCTCTCTTCGCATGATGTGTCCGAAGTATGAAAGTCGAAGTCTTGTCATCTGAGCTTCTAAAGAAAGCTTAGGTTTGATCTCTTCTAGTACCGACTGGTTTGTTCTTCGGGCAGTCCATGGTATACACAGTATTCGCCGCCAGCACCATAATTCAAAGGCATCAATTTTCTTCCTGTCTGTCTTTTTCACTGTCCAGCTTTCACATCCATATGATGTTATTGAAAATACCATGGCTTGAACAAGTCGAATCTTTGTATGGAGAGAGACATCTCTGCTCTTGAGAATCTTATCTAGGTCTTTCATAGCCATTCTGCCAAGAGCAATGCGTCGTCTGATTTCTTGACTGCTTGTTGCTTCTTTATTGATAGTTGATCCAAGTAGGTTAAAGTTGTTCACGATTTCAATTTCTTCTCCTTCAACGATGAACCTGTTGATTATGCCAGTTGTCATGATCTTTGTCTTCTTTACATTAAGGTGCAGGCCCATTTTGAGACTATGTTCTTTGATTGTGAGAAGCAAATGTTTCAGATCATCTTCACTTTCAGCCAGTAATGTGGTATCATCAGCATAGCGAAGGTTGTTGATGAGTCTTCCACCAATCTTCACACCTCTGTTGTCTTCATACAGTCCTGCTTCTCTGATGATTTGTTCTGCATATAAATTAAACAGGTAGGGGGAAAGTATGCAGCCTTGTCTTACACCTTTGCTTATTTTAAACCATTCTGTTTCTCCTTGTTCCGTTCGAACTGTTGCTTCTTGATCAATGTACAGATTACGCAAGAGAACGATCAGGTGTTCTGGTATACCCATGCTTCTTAATGTGGCCCAGAGTTTCTCATGGTTTACACAGTCAAAAGCCTTGCTATAGTCGATAAAGCACAAATAGATATCCTTTTGGTATTCTTTAGTCTTTTCAAGGATCCATCTCACATCCGCAATGATGTCTCTCGTTCCTCGCCCTTTCCTGAACCCTGCTTGCACTTCAGGTAGTTCTTGTTCTAGGTATGGCTGTAGTCTCTTTTGAATAATCTTCAGTAGAATCTTGCTGGCATGTGGGATCAGAGCGATTGTGCGATAATTTCCACAGTCAGTTGGATCACCTTTCTTTAGTATTGGTATAAACACAGATCTTTTCCAGTCAGTTGGCCATGATGTTGTCTTCCATATTTCTTGGCAGAGCCTTGTAAGTACGGTAACAGCTGCATCAGATTGCTGTAATACTTCTATGGGAATGCTATCAATGTCTGGTGCTTTGTTCTTTGATAAGGCTTTCAATGCTGCTTCAACGTACTACATCTATTTGTAACAAATGTATATATTGCTTTTTTGACCCAAGTCATTCAAAGCATCTTGCAACCAGATTTTTAAAACAATTTAATAAATACAAAAGCTCCCTAAACAACATAAAAACAAAACATAAGCATAGAAACTGCTTAACTCCTACTAAAGAAAAATAAATGACAGCCACAACCTAACCTTACAGAACCATTGTCAGAACCCAGAGCTACTAAAATGTTTCTATTGGCATATGGTCACTTGAAAGTTTTGGAGATAAGCAGAATATAAATTACCATGTTCTGCTGTGCCATGTATTTTTAAAAGATAAATCCAAGCAAGAATGCAGTACAGAGAGTTAGACAGAAATGATTGAGCAAACCTGTGTTTTTGTATGATTCAACTATAGGATTGCATTCTAACTCAGGTTGGGGAAAAAATGGTGGTTATAAATAAAAATGTGCTTCCAAATCAGTGGGTAGCAGAATTTGTGCATATAGAAGATTCATCCTATACAGTAGAACTGTGACATGTAATTGTCCGTAGACCCTATACAGTTATCTATAGATATATGGAGAGAGAGACTAACATTCAGAAAAATTATTCAGTTAGCAAGACCTGCAAACGCGATAAACCCTACTGATCCCAATAGTACCACTGAATATTTCCTCTAACCACCACAACACTAACCGGACATTGTTGGGGCGGTCTGGGGGCAATGCGAGGACAGTCCAATATAACTTACTGTATCTAGTTAACTGTGCTTTTCAGTCTGGTAACTGGATGAGAAACAGGAGTCACCAGAACAGCGCAGGGAGGACATGGCCGCACCACTTAAAAACAAAGAAACCTTTTATTTCATAAAACCTTCAAAGCAAGTCAGACCCGACTTGGCCAAGTTTCGGCCATCAGCCACTTCAGAATCAATTGCATTTATACTCCAATGGCAGTCAGGACATTGTAACAAATAAAAAACAGTAGCTGAAAGCTCAATAAGTGCTTCTCAGATATGCCTTCACATCTTCTGAGAAAGTGAAAGTGATTTCTGTAGAAGGTTGGTCGTCTTCTTCCCTTGGTGTTCTCAACTGGATGAGAAACCACAAAAAAAGACCAAAAAAGCATTCCTAACTTTATGTGGTTTAGATATTCAGATAGCAGTTGAATATTGCTGCTGTCTAGATAACTAGTGGTAGTCACTGTTGAAACCTTATATTCAGTGGAAACCTTACCTGGGCATTTCCACAAAATATCCATTTTCATTTTGCCCATGGCAGCTAGCATTTAAAACACATGTTGACCACTGTAGGCTGAATATCAGTCGGATTCATAATGATTTTGAAAGAGAACGTCTATTTTGTAAAGGGAACATAGAACCCTATGTGCTTTTATGAAATAAACCCTCAAAACAAGCCTCAAAAGTGCACAAATGCACATGCATTAATTGACATCTGCTCTGGAAAGCTGTAAATGTATGCATATACTATGGATGTGCTTGTGTATTGTATAAAATATGTGTGCATGCTCCAACTCCTCTCTTCTCTGCTCCAAATAATGCCCTTGGGAATATCTTTGCTCATATCACAAAAGTGTATATTTTTAATGTAAAAGGTCAAATATATAAAGGGGATATTTTTTATAAAGAATTTCTTGCATAAAAAGCCTCTTACAAATTACCACATGCATAAAGATATGTGCAGTGTCAAGATGTATACTTTTATATGCATAGGTATAAGTATGTTTGTGGGTATGGTTTGAACAGTGCAGGCAGAGTCATGGATAGGTTGTAAAATTTGTGCCTGCATGCATACTTCAGTCTCGTAGATTTATAATAGTTCCTGAGCATTTGTACTGTAAATGTATGTGGCTGCATTTTAGCTACAATTTACAGAACATAGAAACATGTCAGCATAAAAAAAACTATATGGCCTTCCATATCAAATACTGTAGTTCCTTTTTCCTTTAGATATCTTTTGCATTTTCTCATGCTTTCTTGAATTCACTACTACCACTACTAAACATTTGTATAGCACTACAAGACATACACAGCACTGCACAGACAGTCTCTGCTCATCAGAGCTTACAATCTAGTCAAGACAGACTAGTCAAGACAGTAGCTGTAGACATGGGATACAGCTAGGGGGAATAGTAAGGAAAGACAAAGAAGATCAGATGAGTCAAGATCCAAAAGCAGCAACGAAGAGGTGGGTTTTCAGCGTGGATTTGAAAAAGGTCAGAGAAGGTACCTGACGTACAGATTCAGGTTCAGATTCAGTTTGTTCTGAGCATAAGGAGCAGCAAGGTGAAAGAAGCAAAGTTTGCAGTTAGCAGTAGAAGAGACAGACACAGATAGAAACGATTTGCCAACGATAAGAGAGGAAAGGTAGTGAGGAGCTGCAAAATGAATACACTTATAGGTCAATAGGACAAGTTTGAACTTAATGTGGAAACGGATAGGGAGCCAATGAAGTGACTTGAGAAGAGGGGTAATATGAGCATATCGAAGCAGGCAGAAGTTTAGCCGTGCAGCAGAGTGTTGAACAGATTGAAGGGGGGAGAGATGATTTAGAGGGAGACTAGCAAGGAGTAGGTTACAATAGACGGGAGATGACTAAAGAGTGGATAAGTGTCTTAGTAGTGTGTTCAGAAAAGAATGGGTGAATTTTGTTAATAATGTAGAGAAAGCTAAAACCTGCCGTTTCTATCATTTGGATGTGTGTGGAGAAAGAGAGAGGAGTCAAGGACAACCCCAAGGTTGCGAGCTGAGGAGATAGGGAGGAATAGAGAGTTATCCATAGAGACTGAGAAAAGAAGGGGAGAGGAGGGTTGGGGGGGGGGGAAGCAGCTCAGTTTTGGCCATGTTCAATTTCAAGTGGCAGTGAGACATTCAAGCAGCAATGTCAGAAAGACAGGCAGAGATTCGGGCCTGGATTGTTGGAGAGGTTTCAGGTATAGAGAGGTAGATTTGGGAGTCATAAGCATAAAGATGGTACTGAAACCCATGGGAAGAAATGAGTGCACCAAGGGACTGGGTATAAAGAGAGAAAAGGAGTGGACCCAAGACAGATACTTGGGGCACACCATCTGACAGCGGGATAGCAGTAGAGGAGGATCCACCAGAACAAACACTGAAAGAGCAATGGGAGAAATAAGATAATGAGGATAGCACAGAGCTCTTAAAACCAAGCAAGGACAAGATATCAAGGAAAAGGTTGTAGTCAACAGTGTCAAAAGCAACATAAAGGTCAAGAAGGATGAGGATCGATTAAACACCGTTGGATTTTTCCAGGAACAGGTCATTGGAGACTTTGACAAAAGCCGTTTCAGTAGAATATAAAGGGTGAAAGCCAGATTGTAGAGGATCCAGCAGGGCTTGAGAGGAGAGAAAATCGAGGCAAAGGCAGTGAACCACACATTCAAGTAGTTTAGAAACGAAGGGGAGGAGAGAGATGGTTCAATGGAGAGAAGGACATATAGGGTCTAGTGAGGGTTTCTTGAGGAGAGGAGTGACCACAGCATTCTTGAAGGCTGCAGAGAAAGTTGCAATGAAGAGCGATAGGTTGAGAATATGAAAGATGGAAGGGACTACAGTGGAAGAGATGGAGCTAAAGAGATGGATGGGAATAGGATCAGAGGAGTAGGTAATGAGTTTGGATGATGAAAGAAGGTGAGTGGTTTCCTCCTCAGAGATCATAAAAAAGGAAGAAAGGGTAGCAGATGTAGGGGGGGGGGAGGGAAGATGGGAGTGAAGAGGGGAGGAGGGGGAATAGCTGACCTCGTGGGGAATTAGAGCATGATCTTGTGGATTTTGTCATGGAAGTAGTCAGCCAGGGTTTGGGCAGAAAGGGAGGGAGGAGTTGGAGGCAGAGGCATCTTGAGGAGTGAGTTGAGTGTTGTAAAGAGAGGTGAGGGTCCTAGGCAAGAGAGTTAGTCAGATGGACATAATAGTCTTGTTTGGTGAGTGCTATGGCTGACTGGAAAGAGCCAAGCATGAATTTGAAGTGTAGAAAGTCTGCAAGGGTGTGGGATTTGAGCCAATCATGCTCAGCTGAGCAGGCACAGCAATATAGATAGCAGGTAGTGGAAGACAGCCAGGATTGAGGTAGAGTATGCCTCACAGGATATGGGATGGGCAGAGCAAGAGCATCCAGAGAAGAGGAGAGTGCAATGTTATAGGAAGCTACTGCCTCATCAACAGACTCAGATGACATAGTAGAGGAAAAAGGTGATGAGACAGTGGAGGAGAGAGCCAACGGGTTAATAGCATGAAGACGTTGGAGGAGACAGGGTGAGGTTGAGGCGGTGAGTGATAGAATGAAGCTTAGCAGGTGATGGTCTGATAAAGGAAGAAGTGAGGTACAGAGTCTGAGGGTAAGCAATTAGAGAAGAATACAAAGTCAAGGCAGTGGCCTTGCTGGTGAGTAGGGGCAGTAGAGCACAGCTGGAGGTTGAATGATGAGGTAAGAGAGAGGAGCTTTAAAACATAAGGATCAGAGGGATTATCAACATGAATGTTAAAATCCCTGAGAATAAAGGAAGGGGAAGATGAATCCAGAAAGAAGGAAAGCCATGAGTCAGTCAGAGAAAAGTAGAGGTGGACTTCCCAGGGGGCCGATAAATAACAGCTAATCAGAGGTAAAGGATTGAGATTGAGGTAGAAGAGGAGGGATTGAAATTGACAGGAAGGAGAGAATAGAAGCCCAACACCTCAGTCTCAATCCTTTCAACAGTCCCCTTCTTCCTTTTAGAGATCCTCTGTGTTTGTCCCATGCTTTTTTGAATTCAGATACTGTCATCATCTCTACCACCTCCACTGGAAGACTATTCCATGCATCTACCATTCTTTCCATAAAGAAATATTTCTGCATATTACTCCTGAGTCTATCCCCTTTCACTGTCGTCCTATGTCCCCTCGTAGCAGAGCTTGCTTTCAATTGAAAGAGGCTCTCCCCTGTGCATTTATGCCACAAAGGTATTTAAATGTCTCAATCATATCACCTCTATCCCGCCTTTCCTCTAAAGTATACATATTAGGATCCTTAAGTCTATCCTCATATGCTTTATAATGAAGACCACTAACCATTTTAATAGCCACCCTCTGTACTGACTCCAACCTGTTTATATTCTTTTGAAGGTACAGTCTCCAGAATTGCACACAATATTCCAAATGAGGTCGCACCAAAGACCTATACAGAGGCACTCACACCTCCTTTCTTCTGCTGGCCATTCCTCTCCCTATACACCCAAACATCCTTCTAGCTTTCGCCGTCGCTTTTTATACCTGTTTAGCTACTTTAAGATCATCAGACACAATCACACCTAGGTCCCATTCTTCTTTTGTGGACGGAAGTACTTCACCCCCTGTACTATATCACTCCCCTGGATTGCTGCAGCCCAAATTGATGACCTTATTTTTTTTTTTTTTAATTGAAAGGCTTCCAAGAATACATAGAATCATAAACCACAAAGATCTTCAAAGAAAATGCAACAGTAACAGCATAACTTCAGATCACACCAACATTCAACAATATGCCTTCATTTTTGCAGTTTTAAGATAAGGAAACGGGGAGCAATAACCCCCCAACCTCCCTTTCCCCCCCCCCCAAAGCCTCCCTAGCCCAGAACCCCCCTCCCTCCCTCCCAACCTCCCAAGCCCCCCAACTATGACTTGCTAGTGTTTAAGCACGGGAAAATGGTGAACAAGAGGCACACACAGGGGGCAAGCTCCCTTGAAAATATTTTGTGTATTCCCCCCCTCTCATCCAGCACAGTCACGCACCATAACGAGAGACAAAGGGGGCCCACACCAACTCAAAGCGCGCCAAGCGCATCCTACTGACCGCTACCCCTCGTTCCATGGTATACATATCCCACATCCGTTCCAGCCAAGCCTGAAAGGAGGGGGCCAAGGCACACTTCCAGGCTGCTGCAAGGGATAATCTAGCTGCATTCAGGCCATGGCGAAGTAAAGCAAGCTGCAGAGCCCGTGCACCCGGCACCGAGGCCCCAAGCAGGAAAATCCCCGGATCCCAAGGGATACTCACGCCCAGAAGCAATTGCAGCCGGAATTGTATACCCCTCCAAAAGGCGCGAATGCGGGGGCAATCCCACCAAATATGCCCTAGGGTACCCCGTTGCCCACAGTTACGCCAACAGAGGTCCACCGCCCCAGGATATATACGTGCGATCCGTGCCGGGGTCATGTACCAGCGGTACAGTATTTTATAATTGGTTTCACGGGCATTAATCGCTACCGCACTCTTCCACAAATGTGCCTCCGCCCCCTCCCACTGCTGCTCAGTATAGGAGAGGTTCAAATCGGAATTCCAAAGTTCCCTGTGTCTAGTAGAACACGATTGGGACCCCTGCAAGTGGGCATACAAGGTCGCCACGAGTCCCTTAGTGGTGGTGCACCCTTCACAATAACGTTCCAGATCTGTCAGGGCCCGAGCAACCTGGGGCCGAACAAGCTTGGATCGAACCCAGTGTGTCACTTGCATATATTGATAGAGATGCCTAGCCGGAATGTCAAATTCATCTTGTAACGCACGAAAGGATTGTAATCGACCGTCATCAAAGAGTTGTCCGACCCGACTAAGGCCATGATGTCCCCACTGCCGAAAGACTGTATCGCTTAGCCCCGGCGGGAAAGAGGCATTATCTACTATAGGGGCTAAAGGGGTTAAGTCCATGTCTCGAGACCGAAAGTGCTGGTCCCAACAACGGAGGGTATGAAGAACATAGGGGTTGCTAGTGCATTTACCACGCCGGAGTTTGGGACCAAGCCACAGCCAGTCCCCTAGGCCGGCTCCCCCCGCCAAGCTCATTTCCAGTTGTACCCATCGCTTAGTGCTATCAGCAATCATCCACTCCACCCCCGCCCGACATTGCGCCGCCGCATAGTACCAGTGTAAATTGGGCATGCCCATACCTCCAGAGCGCTTACGGGCATAGAGAACATGTCGCGCTAATCGCGGGCGACGATAATGCCATATGAATTTCATAAGCAGCTGCTGCCAGGTCGCCAAAGTGGCCCGTGCAATGGGAAGCGGCAGAACCTGAAAAAAGTAAAGAAAGCGGGGAACGACCACCATCTTGACTACGGCTATACGCCCGAACCAGGAAAGGAGCAGGCCATTCCAAACCTCTAGGTCCCGCCGAATCTGATGAAGCAGGGGATCATAGTTGGCCTTAAAGAGGTCCGCCCGCTCCACAGTCAAATGCACCCCTAAATAACGTAGGGCTCCGGACACCCAGCGAAGAGGATAAGCCGCTTGAAGCTCCGCGCAAACTGCCCCGGGGACCCCAACATTCAAGATCTCCGATTTGGTGTAATTAATTTTAAAACCCGATACCCGAGAATAGTTTTCGAACAACTGCATCGCAACTGGAAGGGAAGTGGACGGATCCACCAGGGGACAATATGATGTCGTCCGCAAAGAGTGCAATCCGATATTCTGCAGGGCCAATATGGACCCCCTGCAAGCCTGAATGTTCTCGAAAGGTCTGAGCCAAGGGTTCCATCGCGAGTGCGAAGAGCAGAGGCGAAAGAGGGCAACCCTGTCGCGTGCCCCTCTCCAGAAAGAAGTGTCTCGAGTGTCCCCCATTAATCCGAACGCACGCCTGGGACATCTGATAAAGACTATGAACCCAACGGATATAATTAGAGCCAAAGCCCATTGTCTCCAGAACACACCATAGGTATTCCCAGTCGACCCGGTCAAAAGCTTTTTCTGCGTCAATCCCCACCAGCAGGGCTGGTTGTGGTTCCTGTTGGGCTATGTGAATAACCTGCAACATACGCCTAATGTTGTCTGCAGCCTGGCGACCTGGCACAAATCCAACCTAATCTGGGTGCACCAAGCCCGGAAGGACCCGATTCAAGTGCGCAGCCAGCACAGAGGCAAATATTTTAACGTCAACATTTAACAGGGAAATGGGGCGGTACGACGCCGCGTCGTGCAGTGGTTTACCAGGTTTGGGTATCATCACTATCAATGCCTCACGCTGGGACGATGGTAGAGAGACCCCTCCCAAAATCTCATTGAACAAGATAGTCAAGGTTGGCGCTAATTGTGCCCGAAACTTCTTATAATATTCTGCTGGGAAGCCATCACTACTCGGCGCACTGCCAGTTTTCAATCGCCGGATTGCAGTTTCCACTTCGTCTACCGTTAATTCAGAATCTAGTTGAGCCCGGTCAGGGTCAGAGAGATGCGGCAGAGCAATCCCCTGCAAATAGTCCTGTACACGATCCCGATCAAAGGGCTCTGCCTTATAGAGCTGCTCCAAATAGTCAGCAAAGAGATCACGTATCTCCCGGGAAACAACCCTCTTCCGTCCCCCAGAGTCACGCAGTTCGCGAACCACTCTCGCGGACTGCTGTTGTCGAAGACGCAAGGCTAGGAAGCGGCCTGTTTTATTCCCATGCTCATAAAAAGTTTGCCGTAATTTCCGGCGTTTATTATCTAATTCTTTCTGCAAACACACATCCAAGTTTTTATTTATTTATTTATTTTATTTATTTACATTCTCTTATATACCGCGCTATTCTGCATCAGTGCGGTTTACATTGAACAAACTGAAATTACATTGAACAGGGCATTATAACTTGGAGATAACTATTTTACAGGGAACATGGGCTATGGAGGGTTAAGTGGCTTGCCCAAGACCACAAGGAGCACCTGTGGGACTAGAAACCCCAGTCCTTCCGGCCCAAAGTTGCTGTCCTCTAGTGAGATTTGAACCCCCGACCTTTCAGCCTGAAGTACCTTGCCCCAACCACTAGGCCACTCCTCCACTCCAGTTGGCTCGAACAGTCCGCCACTGGCGCAGAACCTGACGCGAACCAGTTCGGGCGTGTTCCAAACCTAGGCGAGTAGCCTCCTTCACCAACTGGTCGTGGTCATGCGTCCACATTTTGCGCGTGCGGGCCGCCTCAGCCATGAGTTGACCTTGAGCCGTAGCCTTATAAGCATCCCACACCGTGGGGAGGGGAACATCCCCAGAGTTATTAAGCTCAAAGAATTCAGTGATAAAACGGACATGGTCTTGCACTGCACCTTGCCGCCGCAGGAACCTCACGTCTAAGCGCCAAATCCGTTGGTGCTCACTGTATAATCCGGCCGGAAGAGCAAGCCAGCACGGGGCATGATCTGACCAAGTCAGCGTTCCATGTCCAGCCTTCACTCTCCCGTCCATCAGGCGCTGATCCAATAAAAAATAGTCAATGCGAGTGTGAACCTGATGGACCGGAGAGTAGTACGTATAGCTTCTCTCCCCCCCATGGGTGTCCCTCCAGACGTCCCGCAAACCTAGGTCTAGCATAAAGCGTTGAAGGGATCTTGCCGACCCCCCCACTCTCCCCCCAGCGTGACTTGTGGAATCCAAGTGGGGCACCAAATGCGTATTACAATCCCCCCCCCCCCAGAACAATGGGGCCCTTTGCAAAATCCGCCAGTAAGGCTTTCAATCGTGCAAAAAAGGGCCCCTGACCTGTATTGGGCGCGTAAACATTAGCTAAAGTTAGCAAGTGTCCTTCTAAACGGATATTCAAAAAAAGCCACCTTCCCAGAGTATCTCGCTTTATCTCCTCTATCTGTAGAGAGAGGCTCTGATGAAATAGTAAGGCCACTCCCTGTTTCTTCCATCCCTGCGCGTCTGAGGCTACCTGCACCTCAGTATACGGGGACCTCTTTAGCCAGCCCTGTTTACAATTCTGAAGATGGGTCTCCTGTAAGTAAACAATGTCCCCCTGCAAAGTGCGCAATTCTGAGAACAGCAGGGACCGCTTCCTCTGGGAATTAAGGCCCTTAACATTCAAAGAGATAAAGCGCACCATTGGCAGTTACAATCCAACCCCTCGCATCTGCCAGCTACCCAAAAGGTCCCAATGGCAGCTCCCCCCCAACAAACCCGGGGAATTAGTTAGTCGGGCCCACCCATTCCATCTTCCAAGAACAAAAGCCATAGTCCCTCCTCCCAAGCCCAAGCACACACCCCAATTCCATATTGAAAAAGAACCCCCCTCCCACCCATCTCCCCCCCCTTCCCGTCAATACCACCTGCCTGTCTAGATTAGTACAGGACACGGTAAATTGACCACAAACCCCGAACCCCCCAGAACCCCACAAGGCAAAAACTCAACCTAAGCAGAGAAAAACATACCCCCCACTACTCCCCTACCTACCCTGGATAACCAAGCCCACCGCACCCCTCCATCAGAGCAATAACATCAACAAAACATTTGCAGATCATCCGCCGCCCCCCATGTATCAGAGAGTAGGGGCCCCGAGCTAATTCCCACCACCACTGATCCAAAAATCGGGGGACCCACAGAATGAGACTCCCTGAAAAAAGAAAAAGTAAGAGGAGCTCCTCAATTCCGCAAAAAATCAAGTGGACTTGCCCACCCGAGTCCACTTGGAGTGCTGGGGCTTAGGGGGCGGCGGGTGAGGCTGAGCATTGTCATCAACTAAGCCCGCCTGGCGGAGGGCCCACCAAGCTTCAGTGTAGTCCTTTGCAGAGATCTTTTTGTTGCCCAAAAGAAAGTTCATCCTAAATGGGAAGGACCAAGAGTAGCGAATCCCCTTGCTGTTCAGGACCGCTGAGACTGGTTTCATCTCTCTCCGCTGCGCCAGGGTGAACGTCGAGAGGTCTTGGTAGATGGACACTGTCGCGTCCTGAAAGCGGACCGTCTTTTTCTCCCGGCCTCGACGGATAAGGAGCTCAGCATCAGAATAGCACAGAAATCTCGCAATGACATCACGAGGTTGATTATTGGGGGGTTTCCCCAAAGCGCGGTGAACTCATTCAATTTCCATACCAGAGGCGTGTGCAGCCAAGTCCTCCGTCGGGAGCAATTCCGCTATCAGCGATTTAAGCACAGTTGGTAGATCTTCTCCGCCCCCTACCGCCTCTGGGATTCCACGGAAGCGCACGTTGTTGCGGCGGGAACGGTTTTCAATGTCATCAATTTTATAGGTCAGCTCCATGGCTTGCGCGTGTTGCCGGTCTAAAGCACATTGTAAATCCATCAGAGTCCCATCATGATCTACCACTTTGGTCTCCACATCTTCTACTCGGGCTCCCAGCTCCTTGACGTCGGTCCGGAGCTCTGCGACATCTTTCATCAGGTCCTCCCGTAGTGCGCGAAACTCATTAGCTAATTCCGCAAAGCCCCTACGAAGTTCTTGTTTGAGTTGAGCCGAGGAGAGTTGCTTATGCGGATCCAAATCCTCTTCACTAACAGTCTCATCATCAGAACCTGATGGGAGAGGTTGTTCGTGTGGGCTGCTTGGGGCTCCGGACTTGCTCTGCAAGCGCTGGGAGGAGCGCATCCCCTCCCGAGTTTCAGAACTTTTAGCTTTAGCAGCCATCTCACAAAGTCACCAAAGTCACACAGTGGTAGGAGAGGGATATATGCAACGCCAGCAAAGGGGAGGACACCAAGGAGATGGCGGCGTCCAGGATCTCACAAGCCCGCAGAGCAGTCACTGCCACACAGTGTCAGGAGATGGGTACAGTCAATGTCAGCAAGGCGTAAGGCAGTGAGGCAATAGGAGAGGGGGTAGACAGAGAGGCAATAGGAAAAAGCTGCCCCAGCCCTCTCGAGGTAACAGGCTGCGACAGATAAAGCTCAGATTGTTCTGTAGAGCTACATGGAGATGAGAGAGCAAGTGCCCACAGTTGCAAGATGTTAAACCCCCATGAGAAGTCCGGGGGCAGAGATAGCGCAGATACCGTTTAACAGGGCACCCGAGATCCACTCAGAGGGACAATGGCTTCGGCGGGACACCAAGCTGCTAGAAGATAGCCCCTGTCACCGGCTCCAATTGCAAGCCAAAAGGCAGGAAAGGAGAAAGTTGACTCTCAAACTTACCCCCCTCGGGGTGATTCGCATTAGCAGGAGAAGGTGGTAAACGCCGGCAGTTGCCACGTGGACTCCACGCTATCTCCGCAGGTCTCACAGGCAAGGCTGCAGCACCACAGTCACAGGCCTCAGCGCTGGGAGTAGGTGTCCCACTCGACCCACGGGCTGCCGCACGCTCTATAAGGCAGCGCCGAAGAGCCAGCCGTTCAATCTTGTAGGGATCCGCTCAGATGGTACTCAAGCCGCGTAGAACTCAAATGTTAGCCGCTGGATCAGTCAGGCCCGGATCCATCGACGAGGAGAGGCATCCAGCAGGCCGCGCTCCAAAGGTGATCTCCGCGGTTTTCCAGCCCTCAAGGAGCCCGCCGAGCCGTTGAACCAGGCTCCGAGGGGGACCGTTTGCTCGTGCTGACCCAGGGCAGGTAGAGGAAGGGTAAATTGCGGCAGTTAGCGCATGTTAGCAAGAGTTTTGGGGTTGTGAGGACGGAGCTCTGTTAAAATGCGGCCATCACGCTGCGGGCTCACCGACCTTATATTTTTTAATATTAAATCTCAGCTACCAAATTCTAGACCATTCTTCAAGGTTAGCTATATCCTTCCTCATTTCATCTATACCTTCCTGAGTGTCCACTCTACTCTATTGCAGATTTTGGTATCATCCGCAAAGAGGCAAACCTTACCCGGCAGCCCTTCTGCAATATCACTAACAAAGATGTTAAAAAGGATCGGACCAAGGACAAATCCCTGTGGCACACTACTGCTAACATCCTTCTCAGAGTGAGTTCCATTTACCTGACACTCCCACTCAACCCATTTTTAACCCAGTCACTTTAGGGTCTATCCCTAGGGTGCTCAATTAATTTATATGTCATCTGTGCAGAATGTTGTCAAAGGCTTTACTGAAATCCAAGTATACCATACCTATGGCTTTCCCTCGGTCCAACTCTCTAGTCGCCCAATCAAAGAAATCAATCATATTTGTCTGACAAGTCTTCCCTTTGGTAAACCCATGCTGGCTTGGATTCTGAAATTCATTGGACTCCAGAAAGCTCACTATCCTCTTTAGTAGCGATTCCATTATTTTACTCACCACAGAAGTCAGACTAACCAGCCTGTAGTTCTCAACCTCATCTTTACTTTTTTTATGTTAAAGGACTCCATGTGCCTTTTTCCAGTCTTCTAGGACCACTCCCAACCCTAAAGAAGTATTGAAAGGGTCAGTCAGTGGAGCTGCTAGAACATCCCCAAGTTCCTTCAATATTCTCGGATGCATCCCATCCGGTCCCATCACTTTGTCTACTTTTAGTTTAGCTAGTTTGTCCCGAATGCAGACTTCTGAAAATCATTCAAGATCCCCTTCACTTCTGTTCCTATTTGTGGGTGTTTTCTGAGGTCCTGCTCCTGGCCCTTCATCTGTGAATGCAGAACAAAAATATTTGTTAAACAATTCCGCTTTATCCTCATCAGTTTCTACATATTCCTCCCCTTGAGTATGACAATACAACTGTTTCATTTCCTCCTTTCACTGTCATATCTGACAAATTTCTTGTCACCCCCCCCCCCCCCCATTTTATTGCATTGGTTATCTTATTATTTTTGTATGTTTGCTATCCTGACTACTTTCCTAGCTTCTATAAGTTTCTTCAAATATTGTTGTTTGTCTTTCTCTCTCTGTGATCTCTTGTATTTTATGAAGGCCACCCTCTTTTTCTTCACCTTTCCAGCTGTTGCTTTTGAGAACTGTAATGGCCTCATTTTCCTTTTACATTTTTTCACCTTTCTAACTAAAAGGTTTGTTTTCTTTAAAATATCCTTTTAGTTTTGCCCATTGCTTTTTTACATCCCCCAGCTTTTCCCACCCTGCTCCTTGAGGTATTGTCCCATCTTTGCAAAGTTTGTTTTCCTAAAGTCTAAGACCCTCGCTTTTGAATAGATTTATCAGTCCTAGTCCCAATACTGAACCACACCATTTGGTGATCACTGGATGCAAGTTGATCTCCCACTATAATACCAAAAACACTTTCCCCATTGGGAAGCACCAAGTCCAGTATGGCCACTGCACGTGTGGGTTCTGTTACCAGTTGCTGGATTCGTTCTCCCTGTAAAGAATCCAGGATCTCCTTACTTCTAGATGACACCGCAGCAGGAATATGCCTATCAACATCCAGCATATTGAAATCACCTATCAGTAACACTTTTCCTTTCATGGCAATGCTCTATATATCCTCTATTAAATCTCCGTCCACTACTTCTCTGTGTGAAGGAGATTTGTATATCGAGCCAAAGCAAATGGATTTCCCATTCCCTCTTTCTAGTTCAACCCACAGTGCCTCCTTGCTCCCTTTTAAGCATTGTAATTCCTGTAATTCTATAATTTTGTTATTTTTGACATATAGTGCTAAATTGACATATAGTGCCACTCCTCTTCCCCTTCTTCCTATCCTGTCCTTCCTGAATAAAATATAACCTGGTATAATTGCATTCCAGTCATGATTGTCCTTGAACCATGTCTCCGTAACCACCAGTCAGCCTCTTCCATTAAAGCCTCTACATCTGTGATCTTATGGGCATTTATGCACACTGCTTTCTAGATGTTGCCCGTTTTACCAATTTCTACAGAGGTATTTAATGTTTCACTTACCTGGGGGTTTTCTTCACCCATTCCCAATGAACCAGTCTGCTGTGGAAGACACTTTGTGACCGTTCTTGGATAGGTGGACACCATCACTGCTGTGCATCCCATGGTCCAGAAAATTAGAATGCTGTCAATGATACCATCCATGTATTCAACTCCAGGATGCAATCTTCTCTGCCTTGGCTTTTACTCTCAACAAGTAAGACTGAAGAGAACACCACCTGCACACCTATCTGCTTCACCCTCTGTCCCCGAACTATAAAGTCACTTTTGAAATGCCCAGAAGGATACCTAGCAGTATAATTTGTGCCGACATGGATGATCAACATTGGAAAATAGTCAGTAGACTTGCTGAGTCTCAGCAAAGTCTTTGTAACATCTCAGATTTTGGCACCTGGCAGACAGCACATCTCTCTGGTCATCAAATCTGGTCGGCAGATGGCCTCAGTACCCCTCAGAAGAATCACCAATCAACACCATCCTTTGCTTCCTTGTGGCCACTGATTCCGCAACTTTGGGGTGCTTGAGCTCTGGTTCTTCCATTTCTTGGGATGCTTTCACCTACTTCACTTCCAGGGTTGCATACTGGTTCTTCAGTTTGAGGGCTGGAGGAGTTGGGTTGTCGATTCTGCAGACTCTGGTGACATGTTCAACTCTCTTCATTCTGTAGCATCCCATCTTCACCTCTGTCGGAGAGCTTGAAAGCTTTAAGAAGCATTTCATTAATGTACTTCTCACTGTCTCGAATGCTTCTCAGCCTTGCCACATCTTCTATGAGCTCCACCACTTGTTTCATGAGGGCTTCAGCTTGCAGGCATCTTGCCTATGGAAGCGGTCCCTCGACTGGCATTGGACTGTCTGTCCAGACAGAAGCAGAAGCTGTAATGGGGGTAACAGTTTTGGAAATACAATTTTTCCCAGCCATTGTTCAGTTGGTGGAGCGTTGGTGCCTGTTGAAGTAAACGAGAGAGACCTACCAAAGACCCTAATTTCTCATCAGATGTCTTTTAAGAGAAAAAGCAGCTAACCTCTTTTATGTGTGTTCTAACAGTGCTGTTCTATGTCCCTCTGTATAGCCCTATTTCCTTGCTAGATAGTTATTACTTTAGAATACTAAACGTTGATATGATGCATCTAAAGTATATAGATTGGGTAATTTTACAAAGGAAAGCTCCTTATAGAATGGCAAATTGTTTGTCAATAAGCCAAATGGGGAGTTGCCCTATATAGCAAGACTTTCACATGGGGTGGTTGGGAGCTAGGGTGAGAAGGGAAGGATCTAACAACTGATGAAGTCAGTGATTTCAAAGAGTTTGCTTACTCCTTTGAACATGAAGGCTAGAGGAGGAAAAAATTAGCAGAGGAGGTGATGCTCTTTCATAAGGAGACATAGGCACCTATGTGTTTTCATGAATTTCAGGGACAGATGAACGCCTGTTTTTTGTGGGGGACCCCTAACTCTGTCCTCACATCAACCATAGCCCCTTGTGAGCAGACAACCTGCTCCGAGACTGCAATCACAGCTTTTCCCTTCTGTTCTGCCCATGGCGATTGTATCTCCTGTGGACAGAGAGGAGTTTTTGCTTCAATCACAGCCATCCCCTTCTCTTCTGTCCATGGGAGATGGGATCCCTGCAGGCAGGCTGACTGCCTCAAGGCTGCATTTTTGTCCTCAAAGATCTGATTTTCCATGGCAGACAGGAGTCTTTGCCGCGATTGCACCTACACTCTTATCTTCTGCCCATGGGAAATGCGATCTCCACAGACAGACATTTGCTTCCTGGCCACACTTGGCAGGGATATTTTGATAGGGGTAGGGCCCATGCACCCACCCTGTTCTGACACCTGTGATGAATTTTACCCAGAAAGGGAGTACGGGGCAGTTCTCTGGGAACAAGCAAGAAGTCACTCTTCACATATGGGTAACGTCGGCGCCAATGGATCTCATGTGAAAGCATCTCCCCAGATTTCAAAGAAAGCCTTTGGGAGATGCACCATGTGTGGTGCATCTCCCAAAGGCTTTCTTTGAAATCTGGGGAGATGCTTTCACATGAGATCCATGGAGATGCTTTCACATGAGATCCATTGGCGCCGACGTTACCCATATGTGAAGAGTGACTTCTTGCTTGTTCCCGGAGAACTGTCCCGTACGAATGGGTGCCATCTTGCCTCAGTCTCCTTTTTTTTATGGAGCCCATAGGATGTTGTCCAGTTTGCCCCAGAAAAAGTCTGATTTTTGTTGTTAAGTTTTGTCTGGTTTGTGTACCAATTCCTTCCCACTCCTGAGCCAGCTTGCCTCAGCTACTCCTCTGGTTCATCCATTCATTTTTCTAATTTTTTCATCGAGGTTTTCCTCGACCGGTGTTCGCGCCCTTTTTCAGCAGAAGGTATCGGATCCCTGCCAGAGGTGGGGACCCCCTTTTTCCAGTGGCCTCCAGTGACTTCAAAAAAGTATGACCGGTGTGGCAAAATGTCACTCATTGACCCACACGACTGCTGCCTCTGATGCCTTGGCCTGGAGCATAACGACTCAGAGTGTGAACTCTGCAGAACCATGACCTCAAAGGCCTTAAAGAGTCACCATCAGGAGCAGGAAAAAAATTTTCAGAAGTCCAACTGCATGCCAGAGTCTCCATTGATACCACACTCCAGAGCCCCCTCTGATACCTCAGTGCCCCGGTGAAGCCAGAACCTCTTAGGAGTCCTGCAGCAGTGCTTCCTCCAAGCGGAAATCCCTAGAGGTGGAGCACAAGAAGAAACCCTCGAACGTCTCAAAGAACAAATCCAGGAAGAAGGGGAAATCCCACCCCAGCTCCCACAGTCCCAAGCATGAGTCCAAGGAGTCAGGGCAGGAGTGGTCTTCCAAGCTGCCCATCAGCACCAGCCTCAGATCTTCAAGGCCATCCTCATTGAGGACTCCCCCTCAATAGTACCGACTCCGGGTCTGAACTCCTCAGTGCCCACATCAAAGGCTGCGTAGCCAACTGGTATGGAGACCAGAATGGCTGCCCTAGAGAGCAGTATATCTGTCCTAGTGGCCATGCAGCGGGCGCTCATGTCTGGCTTGTCCGATTCATCTGCCCCAACGATGGGACCCTCGACATCCCCAGATGTCGAGCCGGTCCTTGAGCACCACCGGCCTGGAGAGAGCCCCCGGCACTGGCCAAGATCTGGGTCCCATTACTCAGGACACTGGTCCTTCCCAGCGAGTGCCCATAACTCAGACTGCTGATCCTCTGGAGGTCGCGGACCGCCTGGAGCGACCCTCGACCGAGGCGACCGTGCGGCATCGGACTTGTACTTGGACTTCGAGTACGAATGGGAGACCAAGGACGAAGATTCCCTGGACACGAGGCAACACAGAGACGTGCCCTTGAACTCGTCTCCCCTCATGACCCAGCGCCATTCCCCACCCAAAGATGTCGCGTTCCTCGATTTTGTGTGGGACATGGCCAAGGCTCTCACTATTGAGATTGAGTCCAAGACCAAGGAGGACCTGTGCACCGAGGAATTGGAAATACTCCAATTCTAGGCCTCCCCCGAAGGAAACCCTTACAGTCCCTAGGCACCTGATCATTGACCGCCGCCTCCTCCAAATGTGGGAAACACCAGCATCAGTACCAGTCGTTAGCAGGTGTCTCGATGCCATGTACTGGGTACACTAAAGCCCTGGGTTCCATAAGACCCAGCTTCCCCACAACTTCATGGTCATGGCCAAAAGCCAAAGTCTCATTCATCGGTCCCACCCAGCAGGGAGGCCCAAACCCTCAACGCCCTCTGCTGCAAGGCTTTTCAGAGTTTGATTCTAATATGCCGGCATATACCTGAAGGAACTGTCAAAAGAGCTTGGTGGATTCTCGGCATGCCTACAGAGGTTTAAGACCCTGACCTTGGCGGTAAAAGAATGCTTGAAGTTTTTATCCCGAGCAGCCTATGATGGCTTTGAGTCATCGGCCAGGGTGGCCGTGCAGGCACCAGGGCATGACGCCAAGCATGGCTGCAGTCATCCGACCTGGAACAGTGGGTGCAGGACATACTGATAGCTGTCCTTCGCATAGGAGAGAACCTATTCGGGAAGCCCATGGTGGATAAGGCAGCAGAGATGGAGACAGAGTTCATGACAAGGACCAGGCTCTCAAAGAAGAATTCAGTGCAGCCGCATTGAAAAAGTCCTTCTTCCCCAGGAAGAAAGGGGGCTTTAGCAGTACACTACACTTCCAGGCCTTCCCAGCCCCTCAACAGGGCCAGCAACAAAAAGGCCAGGGACATGATTCCAGAAAACAAAAGACCCCAAAGTCTCAGGCACCAGCTCCAGCCCTGCCACAACCTGATAGGAGCTTTTGACTCCCTGGGTGTGACCTCCTCTCCCCCAGGAGGTCCCCTTCTGCCCACAGGGAGGAGGGGCGCCTAGCCCTGTTTGCCCACAGATGGAAAGCCATCACTACCGACACCTGGGTTCTACAAGTGGTCAGGGAGGGCTACCTCCTCCATCTACAGCGGATGCTACCCTCGCATTTCCAGGAGAGCCCACCAGTACTCTCCTTCACCAGACCCTGCTCCTCACTGAGCTGGCAGGCCCAATCAACGACAAGGCAGTCGAGCCAGTCCCGAAACATCTCTGATGCACAGGCTTCTACTCCAGGTATTTCTTCATCCCCAGGAGGACAGGGGACCTCAGGCCCATCCTGGACCTGCGAGAGCTCAATAGGTTTCTGGTCTGGGAGAAGTTCGATGCTCTCCCTTGGAACACTGCTGCCATCCTCCAGCAGGAAGATTGACTGTGCTCCTTAGACCTAAAGGATGCCTACACACATCCTAATCCATCCCAATTACAGAAAATATCTCCAGTTCATGGTGCGGGGACAGCGCTACCAATACAGAGTGCTGCCCTTTGGTCTGGCCTCATCACCAAGGGTCTTCATAAAATGCCTCGCAGTGGTCACAGCACATCTCCAGCTTCAAGGGGCCTTCGTCTTCCCTTACCTGGATGACTGGCTCATAAAAGGGGACACAGCTACTGAGGCACAATGCACCACTGAGCGCACCATAAACACTCTGCAGCACCTTGGGTTCATCATAAACTACCCCAAGTCCCTTCTCACTCTGGCCCAGCACCTAGCATTCATCGGGGTGCAACTAGATACCCTCCAGATGAAAGCCTTCCTCCCTCAGGAGAGGTCAGTACACCTCAGGGTATTGGCCGCAGAGGTACACTGATGCCGGACACTACCTGCTTGGCTTCTGCTCTGCCTCTTGGGACACATGGCCTCCATGGTTCACATGACTACCTTCACATGAAGGGAGCCCAGTGGTGCCTCTGCTCTCAGTGGACGCAAGCCTCAAGCAGGCTCAGGGACAGAGTCAAAGTGACCTGTCAGCAGGTGGATGCCCTCAGATGGTGGCACATCCCACATCGCTTTCAGACAGGAATGCCCTTCCAGGCACCCACCCCCCAGAGGGTCCTCACCGTGGATGCCTCTCTACTGGGCTGGGGAGCGCATTACAAGGACCTCCAGATGCAAGGCTGCTGGTCCTAAGAGGAATCCTGGCTGCAAATCAACCTGCTGGAGCTCCAGGCCATATTCCTGGCTCTCTGAGCCTTCTGCCACCAGTTACAGCACCTCCCAATGCTGAACCAGACTGACAACCATTTTGCAATATTCTGCATGAACAAACAAGGGGGAACAGGGTCGTACACCCCCTGCCAGGAGGCAGTAGCCCTCTGCGCCTATGCGGCATGCAGGGGTATGCTCCTAAGGGCAGTTTATCTTCCGGGTCAGGACAATGCCCTGGCAGACAAAACTGAACAGAGTCCTCCAGCCGCACAAGTGGCGCCTGGATCCAGTAGTTGCCTCCCAGCTCTTCCGCCTCCGGGGCGTTCCCGCAATAGACACCTGTTCTCCAGCCCGTACAGCACATAGTTCCCCAATTCTACACCCACCAGTCGCACCTTCCTGGGTAGCAGTGGATGCATTCCTCATCCCATGGACAGAAGGCCTCCTGTATGCCTTCCGACTGATGGTACTGGTCACTAGCATTCAAGGTCCAGCGTGACAGAGCATCACTAATGCTGATAGCTCCTTGGTGGCCCAGGCAGCCCTGGTTTCCACTGCTCCTCTCCCTATTGACTGCAGAGCCGATTCCTCTGGGCTGAGCCTCAGGGCTACTTTCACAGAAGCAAGGCTGTCTCCTACACCCCAACCCTGGGGTCCCTCTCACTCACAGCTTGGCTGCTGAAAGGGGGTAGCATTAGCTCCCTTCACCCTCCCATGGGACATGGAGGAGGTTCCTCTGGCCTTGTGCAAGGCCTCCACAAGAAGGGCAGGCATACGCCTTCAAGAGGCGCTGTTTCTCGGTATGATGTGCAGAAAGACAGGTAAACCCGTTTTCCTGCTCGGTACAATCAGTTTTCCAGTACCTGCTCTACCTGTCGCAGGTGGGACTAAAATCCAATTTGGTCAGAGTACACTTGCGCTCCATCGCAGCACACCACCATCCCATTAAGGGGAAAGTCCTCAGTGCAGCCCCTTGTGTCCAGATTCCTTCGGGGCCTCATGTTCTCCAAATCCCTGTCCACCTTCCAGCAGCGGAGTGGGATCTAAACGTGGTGCTCTCACAGCTCACGAAGCGTCCGTTTGAGCCTCTGGCAACCTGCTACCTGCAGTACCTTTTACGGAAAGATTGTATTTCTTGTAGCACTCACATCAGCTTGTAGAGTCAGCGAACTCCAGGCTCTGATGACAGAACCCCCCTACACAAGGTTCTACAAGAATAGAGTGGTGCACTGCATACACCTTAAGTTTCTGCCGAAGGTGGTATCCTCTTTCCACCTCAACCAGGAAGTGGTTCTCCCCACCTTCTTTCCGAGGCCTCACCTCGGGAGGGCAGAGACCATCCTCTGGATTGTAAAAGGGCCCTCAGCTTTTCGTATCCTATGACCCCAGCTGTCTGGGGCCCCCAGTGACTAAACGAACTCTGTCTGCTTGGATGGCAGACTGCATTACCCTTGCCTATGAGCAGGGAAGGATTTCACTGGACCAGAAAGTCACGGCATACCACGTCAGGACCATGGCTACTTCCGTGGCAAATCTGTGTTACGACACCATGACGGAAATCTGTCAGGCTGCCACTTGGTCTTCGGTCCATACCTTCGCAGCTCACTACTGCCTGGAGAGGAGTCCCAACAGGACAGCACCTTCGGCCAGGCCATACTCCGTAATCTCTTTGTGGTGTAGGCAACTCCTGCCTTCTGACCTTTCTGTGTTCAGGCTTCTGGAGTGCTGGTTCCCTGCTGGACATTTGGGTCCTGTGAGAGTCTCTCAGTAGGTATACCGCGACAATCGGTTCCGACTCTGATTCCGGTACCGCAACCGATACCGGTACCCAGAGCATATACTTCCAGTAGTATGCCGGTTCCGGTCTCTGGTTCCGGAGATTTTCTCGATACCGCTTCGATTCCCGGTACGCCCGATGTCGATACCGGTCGGTACGCGTATCGATCTCTGGAAGCAAATAGGCGGTACTTTGAATCTTCTGAAGATTCTGATACCTCAGATGATTCTGCTGATGTCTCTTTTACTCTTCCTGAGGAGCCCTCTTCTCCAAAAAGGAGAATGTCTCCTCCAGAGGATTTGTCCTTTCAAGACTTCATTATTGAAGTAGCTAAAGGACTTTCCATATCTGTAACCTCTGAAAAGGAACTTAGAGCAAAAAAATTGGATATTTTAGGATACTCTAAGGTTCCCAAAGAGGCAGCCACCTTACCCATACATGAAATTCTTCAAGAACACATGATGGACTTGTGGGAGGCTCCTCTCACCCTATCTCCACATTCTCGATGTTTGGACACCATGTATCGGGTTCCTCCTTCTCCTGGTTTTCAAAAAACTCAGCTTCCTCACCACTCTATTGTGGTGAAGTCTGCTATGAAAAAGATAAAGGGTACCAAAAGGCACTCTTCTACCCCTCCAGGAAGAGAATGTAGGACTCTGGATGCTTTTGGTAGAAAAATCTTCCAAGCTAGCATGCTTATTGCCAGAATCAATTCATACAGCCTCTATATCACCTCTCGAACTTCCACTAGATGCTTCCGCCACTTCGATAGGGAACTCATCCTTTCGGAGACCCCTTCACTCATTAACAAAACAACACCTGACCTTGATGAACTAATCTCTTGCTGGAACTCCAGCCTGCTTGCCATCTCACAACACCCGAACCCTAAAAATACAGCAAGATCAAAAAGAAGATCCTCCCCATGGTTCTCTCCTGAGCTGCGTGCTTCTCTCACGCAACTACGTAGACTCGAACGCAGATGGCGCCGATCGCGCTCACCGGAAGATCAGACCGCATACCTAACCCACCTTGCAATACATCGAGAAACAATCACTACCAGAATGAGACAATATCACACTGACACCCTAAAGAGGTCTTTGAATAAACCACGTGATCTCTTCAATCTGGTCAAATCCCTCTCAAAGGAACCATCGCCCGAGCAACACAGCGAAATTCACCCACAAGAATTCGCTGATTATCTGCAATCCAAGATTGTGCAAACTAACAAGGTCGCAGCAGTCCAATATCAAGAACCAACCGACCTCTCTCCACTTAACTTTTTTTCCACACCATCCAATAAATGTATTGAGAACACTATAGCATCACTCAACACCTCCACTGCACAGACCGACCCATGTCCAGCTTTTTGGATCAAGGAGCTACGTGATGTGTTCAGCTCTGTCATCGCAAATATAATGAAACTCTCCTTTACAACAGGTTATTTTCCCACTTCACTCAAGCAGACTTCCATTAGGCCATTACTGAAAAACCCCAAACTGGACCCCCAAAGGGTTGACTCCTATCGACCAATAGCTAGCATCCCCCTCTTAGCCAAAATAATTGAGAAAGAAGCCCAACGTCAAATTCAAGATCACATAGACTCTGTTGCTCCCTTAGACAACTGCCAACATGGGTTCAGAGAACATCATGGGGTTGAGACACTACTTACTGGTCTATTCAACAATATCATCACAGGAATTGACAACATCCATCAAGGGTTTGTGCTCATTTTCCTAGACATCGCCGCGGCGTTTGACTCCGTGAGTCACGAAATCCTCCTCGGAAGACTAAAAGAAAAGGGTGTCTGCAACAATGCACTAAAATGGTGTAAGTCTTATCTGGACGATAGATGGCAATATGTGAAGTCTGGATCAGAAAAGTCAAGCCACTTCCATCAAAAGCAAGGGGTACCTCAAGGATCCTCATTATCCTCCTTACTCTTCAATATCTACATGCAGCCCATCTGCAATATCATAAGATCATTCAACGTAAACTGCATGATTTATGCAGATGACATTCTTTTGTACATGCCTTTCTCCACAACCCACATGGACCTGACCCCACTCACAGATTGCTTCAATGCAGTTTCAACATGGCTCCAGACACAGAACCTACGTATCCAGCATAAAAAAACAGAGGTCCTTTTCATCACCAGAGACTCCAACTTTACGCCCCCGTCCCACGTCAGTGTCAAGGAAGCTGATTTGCAAACTAAAGATGCAATAAAATATTTGGGAGTTACCCTGGACCAGCATCTAGACATGAAACGCCACATAAGCAACATAGTCAAAGCCATCTACTTCAAAATCCGCTCCCTCAAACACCTACGCTCCCTGCTGGACCCAAACGATTTCCGAACCATATATCAAGCGCTGATCATGCCGCATTTTGACTTTGCAAATGCCATCTTACAAGGTCTCCCCCAATCCACACTAACCCCCTTACAGTTGGCCATGAATGCTGCAGCTAGGGTCCTCTATGGTGCATCCAGAAACGACCACATGACTCCTATTCTCAAACAGCTGCACTGGCTACCGATCCACGGGAGAATCACCTTGAAATCCCTTTTACTAGCATTCAAGGCAATCAAAGGTACTTCATCCCTCTCACTCACGCATCTAATCCACATGGTCCCCCCCAACAGATCAAGAAGAACATCAGCTGTAAACCTGCTAGCTATACCAAAGGCTGCGACAAAGTCCAACATGAACACCACAAACAGAGCATTCAGTTTTTATGTCCCCAAATGCTGGAACACTCTACCCCCGACATTAGGGCCATTACCAATCTATATCAGTTCAGGAAGGCTCTCAAAACCTACCTTTTCTGCCAATACTTCCCAGACAGCAACTGAACTAGATATCCCTTCCAAGAAATGACCCAGTCTAGAAATGCCCTCACAACTTATATCTACAGTGTAGATAGCTTATATATATAGTTAACCCAGTTATCCATGTTTGTACTCCTGTTCAATGTAAAACCTGACAGTTTTTCGTTATGGTCGTTTTGTTATGATGTAAACCGCGCTGATTCTAAATAGCGCGGTATATAAGAAACTGTAATAAATAAAAATAAATAAATAAAATATGGGCATGTTTTTGAAAGAGATTGCACTGAAGATACGTCATTTTCTCCCCTTTATCCCAGAGGATAAGAAGGAGGAGTTCCTTCTTTTGCTAAAGCAAACTCAAGATGTTTCAAAGTTCTCCAACAGAGCAGCCTTTGACTCTTTTGAGGGGGCTAGCAGAGCCTCTGGCTTTGCCATAGCTGCTCGCAGACTTGCTTGGCTCCAGGCCTCTGATTTGGAACCCTGGGTACAAGAAGGCTTGGGCAATCTGCCCTGTACAGGTGAAAATCTGTTTGGCAAGGAGTGGCAAATCAAAGCCACTCAAATGGATGCAGAGAATGCTGCTTTAGATAGACTTTCTACCTCTACCCCTGCCAAGAAAAAACCTTTTAAGAAGCCTTTCTATAAAAAGACCAGATTTTCCACAAATACTGGCCAGCAATCTTCCCAAGTTCGCTTTGCTCCTAAGCGTCAGCAATCTAAACAGGCCAGAACAAAGTCTACAGGGGCTGCTACAATCCAGCAGTCCCAACCCCCTCAGAGTTTTTGACTTGATTCTAGAGAACTTAACCTTTCTGGCTCTGCAACAACCAGAGCCTCTCACCATTCCAGGAAGGTTAACTCATTTTGCTCCCAGATGGGAACAAATCACATCAGAACAGTGGACCCTCTCTATCATCAGAGAGGGCTACAAACTACATTTCTCCAGCCTTCCTCCCCATACCATGGTGAGACAATTCAATTCTCCCCCATCTCTCCTGTACCTGTTGGGCCAGGAGGTGACCACTCTTCTCGCCCAAAAGGCAATAGAAGAGGTTCCTCTTCCTCAACAAGGGTCAGGTTTTTACTCCCCTTATTTTCTCATTCCCAAGAAAACAGGGGGGGTACAGACCCATTCTGGATTTAAGAGAATTGAACAAATTCCTATACAAGGAGAAATTCAAGATGCTTTCTCTAGGCACTCTCCTTCCATACCTACAGAGTCAGGACTGGCTTTGTTCTCTAGATCTCAAGGATGCGTACACACATATACTCATCCATCCATCCCACAGAAAATACCTACGGTTTCTGTTCCAGGGAAAACATTTCCAATACAGAGTACTTCCCTTCGGTCTAGCCTCTGCTCCAAGGGTATTTACCAAATGCATGGCAATAGTAGCTGCATTTCTACGCACTCTGGGAATCTTTGTCTTCCCATACCTGGATGACTGGCTCATCCGAGCTCCATCTCAATCCGAGGCTCAGACTTCCCTGGACCACACCAGACGCATACTGCAGTATCTTGGACTTGTCATCAGTCTGCCAAAGTCTCAACTCACCCCTACTCAGTCCCTAGAATTCATAGGGGCCTGGCTAGATACCACCACTGCAAGGGCCTATCTTCCTCAGGCCCGTTGCCACCGTCTAGTGCACTTGGCCTCTCAAATTCAGTCCAGAAGCCACTTGACTGCCAGGGAGATGCTACAACTGCTAGGCCACATGGCATCCACAGTTCATGTGGTGCCTTATGCTCGCCTATATATGAGAGCAGCTCAATGGACTTTGTCCACCCAGTGGACCCAAGCATCAGGAGCTCTCTCAGACCAAATAGCAACCTCAAAACGTCTTTTTTGGTCTCTCCAATGGTGGATATCCACTCAAAATCTGTTGTTGGGGGCCCCCTTCCAACCTTTGTTACCCCAAGCAACTCTCACTACAGATGCCTCCCAAACAGGTTGGGGAGCTCATCTCCAAGACCTCTCCACTCAGGGCACTTGGTCTCCACAGGAGACCACACTTCATATCAACCTTTTGGAGCTGCGAGCAATTTTCCTTGCTCTCAAGGTCTTTCATACCCTCCTCATCAACATGACAGTCCTTGTTCATACCGACAATCAAGTAGCCACGTTCTACATAAACAAACAAGGAGGGACTGGCTCTCTGTCGCTTTGCAACGAAGCTCTAAAATTGTGGGCCTTCGCCAGAGAGCATCAAATCCATCTCCTGGCAGTATACCTCCCAGGAATCCAAAACTCTTGGGCAGACAGACTCAGTCGAGTTCTGCTTCCACACGAATGGTCCCTGCACATGGATCAGGTACTCAGAATCTTTCAGAAATGGGGAACCCCGGACATAGACCTGTTTGCAAGTCTGTGCAATGCCAAACTTCCCCGGTTCCGTTCCAGAATCCCGTGTCAGGGAGCTCAGGCCAAGGATGCCTTCCTCCTTCATTGGGGTCAGGCCTTCCTGTATGCCTTTCCACCCATTCCTTTGATTCCCAAGACTCTATTCAAACTTCAGAGGGATCAAGGATCTATGATCCTCATAGCTCCACGCTGGCCACGCCAAGTGTGGTACCCTCTACTTCTGCATCTCTCCCAGGCACCCTCCCTGGATCTAGGAGCTGCTCCAGACCTTCTGTCTCAAGAGGAGGGGACTTTGTGGCACCCAAACCCCAAGTCCCTTCACCTCAGAGCTTGGTTACTGAAGGCTTAGACCTTCAAGACTTCAATCTTTCTCAACAGGTGAAGGATGTCCTCCATGCATCTAGGAAACCTTCCACCAGGCGTTCTTATGCTTTTAAATGGAAAAGATTTTCCATTTGGTGTGCTGAAAAAGGTCTTAACCCTCTAGCACTACCTTTGAATTCTTTACTCGAATATCTCCTGCATCTTTCCAATGCAGGACTTAAAACCAATTCTGTAAGGGTCCATTTGAGTGCTATTGCAGCATCTCTTCAGCCTATCAATGGACAACCTGTTTCCTCTCATCCTCTTATTGCGAGATTCATGAGAGGCCTAACCTTAACTAAACCTCCCATTCAACCTCCTCCGGTGGCATGGGACTTAAACGTGGTTCTTGGTCAGCTTATGAAGCCACCCTTTGAACCCTTAGCCACTACCTCCTTGAAATTTCTTTCCTGGAAAGTCATTTTCCTTATTGCAATCACTTCTGCTCGCCGCATCAGTGAACTGCAGGCTTTAGTGGCTAATCCACCTTATACAAGGTTCCATCATGATAAGGTAGTCCTTAGGACAAATCCCCACTTTATGCCTAAAGTGATCTCACCTTTTCATCTTAATCAAGAGGTATATCTACCTGCCTTTTTTCCAGCTCCTCATGCATCTAGTGCAGAGAGGAACCTACATACGTTAGATTGTAAAAGAGCTCTTGCCTTTTACATCCACAGGACACAGCAACATAGAAAGTCTTCTCAAATTTTTGTTGCTTTTGATCCTTCTAATTTAGGACTTCCAGTCTCAAAAAGAACACTGTCCAATTGGATTGCTCAGTGTATTTCTTTTGCTTACCAGAGTATGAACCTTTCTCTGGAAGGCCATGTCACAGCTCACAATGTGAGAGCCATGGCCACATCTATGGCTCATCTTCATTCTGTATCCATCGATCAGATCTGTCGAGCAGCCACTTGGGCCTCGGTTCATACCTTCACAGCCCATTACTGCTTGGACAAGGACTCCCGCCGGGATGCCTTGTTTGGTCAGGCTGTCCTCAGACACCTGTTCCATTCTTAAACAACTCCTGCCCACCTTCCCTGAATGGATGCCTGAGATCCATAGGAAGATGAGGAATTCTTGCAGGGGGATCTCCCCGGCATCTTAGCTAGGGAGTCCCCATATGTGAGGACTCATTCCTGCTTGTTCCTGGAGATAGCACAGTTACTTACCTGTAACAGGTGATCTCTGGGAACAGCAGGAATTAGTCCTCACAATCCACCCACCTCCCCTAGGAGTTGTATCTCTCTCTCTCTCTTTCCTCTCTCTATTGTCTCAGCTTTAAACTCGAACTGAGGAGAGTTGGTTAGGAAGGCGGGAAGGCAGCGCGCATGCGCTGTGGGAGGCCCCAAAAGCTTCCTTTCTGGGAAGCTGGGGAGCTTTCCCGCGCGGGCTCCGTCGGTTCCGACGTACCCATATGTGAGGACTAATTCCTGCTGTTCCCAGAGATCACCTGTTACAGGTAAGTAACTGTGCTTTCTTTACAGGTTCTTGGTACCCTGTAGCTGGGAGTTCCATAAGTGAGGACCGACTTCCTGCTTGTTCCCGAAGAAAGCGTAGTTACTCACCTTTAACAGATGTTCTCTGGGGATAGCAGGAATCAGTCCTCACAACCCTCCCTCCTCCCCTTGGAGTTGCTTCTTTACCGTATTTTATTTTTGCCGTCTTAGCTATGTCATTGGACAGCAGGAAGTGACCACGCATGCGTGGTGCATCTCCCAAAGGCTTTCTTTGAAAGCTGGGGAGATGCTTCCGCGCGGGCTCTGTCGTCACCGACATCACCCTTAGGTGAGGACTGATTCCTGCTGTCCCCAGAAAACACCTGTTACAGGTGAGTAGCTATACTTTTACAAAAATTAAAAAGTAAAAGCAGCTTATAAAAATCAAACCAGTATTACAGCAATTCATATAAAACAAAAATGCAGTAAAATATAATCATAAAATGAATATTAGTTACATAAATTACACAGACAAACAAGTCTGTAACATCTACCTCCTGCAGTCAGCACATTTTCCTCACAAAAGGACCCTAAAGAGCCAAGTCTTCAAATGGTGGAAAAATTAAAGATAATTACATTCCAATTCCAAATTAAGTGCCTACGTGATCTCCAAGTAGTCTCTTTTGTGGCTTAGTAGCAAATCATTCACCTGCCCTAGATCTAACACACAAACTCAGTAATGGTTCCTTCACCTGGGCCTAGTTCAGCTACTGTAAGGACTCCTTTATAGATAAGGTACCAGTTGTCAAATTTTGGGCGCTCAGACATCTTAACACCTGAGAATTTTCAAGCCATGAGTAGAGGTATATCTTGGCTGGTATATGGCTGCTTTTTTAAGTTTTGTTTATTTCTTTGTGCTATAATACATCATTATAGGATAGATTTATTAAAGACATTAAGACATGGGCACATGCTAATATTCATTATTTATTTCTGTCCCATTTTATGTAATGGGACCTATTTACTAATAATGTATATTAAAGGTATTAATACATGCTTATGCAATAATGTAGTAAATGTAGCTTGTATAGATATTTTTGCAGCTTAAGAGAGTATTATTTCTCTCTGATGTTTTAGGGACCTTTGTTTCAACATAATGAATCTTTAAGTTTCACCTTTTTTCTAAGGACAAGCAGGATGAATCAGCCATGCGATTGGATGAAATCATCTAATAGCAATGATGTGAACAGTCTGCTGGAGAATTCTGGAAAAGCATGATAAGGTTTTTCTTTGTATGTGTGGGAATCCTGTGCTCTCTTACAGGGCACCCACGATCCTTTTTTAGTCCATGGTAAGAGTTGGATTTGTTTTCTCCAATTCTCTTTTATGTAGAGAAACTTTTTCTTTGCAATTGGACCATTTCAATAGCTTTAACATAATATCCCTGGTTGTGGTAAGGTTTCATTTTGGTTGTGGCAGCAGTAGCAAGTTATGAGCTAGCTTGGAGCCTGTGCAAGCATATGGTTCAAGTGAAGCAACCTAGTGTTTAGAGTAATGGGCTGAGATTCAGGGAAGCTTGGCAAATCATTTTCACCCTCTATTGTCTGCGGTACAAATCAGAGATACCAAAAAGTGAAATTTACAGGCAAAAAATGTCTCTGTGGCCCAGAGAACAGAGTGGGAGCTTCCTGACTCCTTGTACAGTGCTGGAAAGGGAAATGAAATGTCCCTACTAGTTAAATTTTTATCATGAAAGCCAATCCATTTTTCCAAGCAAAAAAGGTGCCGGTACTCTTATGTAGGATTCTTTCATTAATACATGAAGACTAGAGGTGAATATTAGCAGGCAGTGAAAAAGGTGCTGGTACTCCGTATCACCACGTACCCCCTCAAAAAAAAGCCCCGATGAAAACCATCTACTTTTTAGGATCCTGCCAGGTACTTCTGACCTTGATTGGCTACTTTTGGAAACAGGATACTAGCTTGATGGATTCTTGATCCGACCCAGTATGGCAATTATGTTCTTATGCATAAATCTAGAAAGATTTAAGTGTCAAAAAGATTTTACAAATGGGAGGAAATATTCAGCTTTCTTTGGTATTTCTGAAATGATACAGAGAGTGTGGAGGCAGTATTAGGGCAATTTACAAAGAAATTTCCCTAGCCAAGGCATACCAAATCACTAAACAAAAATGAAACCAAGAAAAAAAACATTGAAAGAGACAAGGGTCAACCAGTGCTGTAAATGAATATTCAACAGCAGTATCCAAATAATGGCTGCTGCTGAATATCCAGATTGACCATCCTATGATTTAATTACATTTTAGAAATGTATTTATTTATTTAACTGTTTTTTTTTATACTGCCTTTAAGCCAAACTGGTTTACAGTGAACAAACAATAATCAAACTCAATTGAGTTGTAATTACCTAGAACTTAAGTGTGGAACAATTTGGAGTCAACTAGAACAGAGGATTTACATATTTAGCAGATGGTGATAGCGGTTAGCTTTATGGAGTTATGTGATCCCATTGGCACTGTAGTGTTTAATGAACAGCCGAGTCTTAAGTAGTTTCTTCAGGTCCTGTGTAGACTGTGCGGATCTTATGCATTCCAGAAGTGAGTTCCAGAGTGTGTGGTGAATAGCGTGAAGGCTGTATTGTTTGTTTGCTGTGTGCATCTAGTCTTGAGGGGAGGGATAGCTAGTAGGTTCTGATTCACTGATCATCTTGTCTTTGTTGAGGGCACTCTGTTGATTAGTGTATCCAGGCAGGAAGCTGATAAGTTGTGTAGAATTTTGCAGATAGTTGTTGCGACTTTGTGCTTTATCCTTTGGGCTATTGGAAGCCAGTGTAAGCTCTTGAGGGTGAGTGTGATGTGTTGGCATCTTGGCGTGTCTGTTAAGATTCTAGCAGCGGTGTTTTGCATCAGTTGAAGCAGATATAGGACTTGCTTTGGTAGCCCTTGATAAAGTATGTTGCTATAATCAAGGTGGGGCATTATGATGGATTGGAATATTGTTCTGTAGTCATTGTGGTGGAGAAGTGGCCGTAGATGTTGGAGTGATTTCAGTTTCGGATATGCAGTGTTGACTGACTTTTTGATATGGAAGAACATGTTGAGTTTGCTATCAAGAGTTATACCCAGGTGTTTGACTTCTTCTTTTACAGTGACCTCAGTGTGTTGGAATGTGAGCTTTGCTGGTGGAGTGAAGTATGGGTCTCTTATGACAAGTAGTGTTTCAGTCTTGCTGCTGTTCACTTCGAGGTTTAGTCCTGTAAGGAATTTTGTGGTGGCTGTGAAGCAGTCCGAAATGGCTGAGAAGTCTGGCATTAGAGTGTGGAAGGGCATGTAGAATATGATGTCATTGGAGTATAGATGAAAGTGCATGTTGAATTTTCTGTGCAGGCTGCAGATGGGCTGAATGAAGATATTAAATAGCAGAGCCAATAAGACTGCTCCTAGTGGTATGCCTTGCCTTAGGCTGAAATATTTGGATTTGAGGAGACCAATTTTTTTTTTTTATTTATGATATTTCTTGAACAATACAAAATGAGAGAAGGAAAACAACAAGTAATGTTGACAATCCAAGAAAAATAGCTGATCACACATAAGAAACTCATCAAGGAAGAGGAGCCAGCCAATAGTAAACAACTATGATAGAGAAAGAAAAAAGAAAATAGGAGTAAACAAACTCCACATCAGGGAGCAAAAACAGTTATCCTACCCTCCTCTAAGTCCCCACTGCTTCCCTTTCATTCAAAAAGTTTAACAATGATTGTACATCAGTATATACAAAGGTTTGTCCCCCTAATGATATAATGCGATGACAAGGAAATTTCTGAAAAAAAGAAGCCCCCAGAACTACCACGCGGGTTTTCAAACTCAGAAACTGCTTACGCCGAATCTGAGTGGCTCGGCCAACATCCAGAAACACCTGGAGCTTAAAACCACAAAAAAGAGCCTCTCTATGTTTAAAGTAGGCCCTTAATATATGCTGTTTAGTAGACTCAGAGCCAAACTGCACAACCAAGGTGCAACGTTTGGAGATGAGATCTGTGGAATCCTCCAGAAAAGCCGTCAAGTTCTGACCAACTGACCCAGCCATAGGGGAAAGAACCCCTGCGGCTGATGGTGAGGGACCAGAACTCGCAGAGAGGTAATACATATGGTCGATATCAGAAATAGTATCTAGATGCAATACCTCGGAGAAGTATTTTCCAAGTAAAATTTCTGAAGATAACAAGTGAGTTACAGGAAAAGTAAGTTACATGCCCTGAGCTTGTTCTCCAACACCTCTAGCTGATATGATATTGTAGAAGAATCTCGCATAAAGGCAATATTATTATCCCTAGAGGTTTGGAGTTGAGACTCAGTTCGAGCAATTGATTTAACAATATCACCTATTTGTTGATCCAGACTTTTCAATTTAGTTACAGTATCTTGTGAGAATTTATAAAGAGATAAAATTGTAGAAGACAAACGTTTATCAATACTTTGAATAGCAATCCATATGTCCGTAAGAGTCACCTCTCCTGCAGAAGGGACTGCAGTCGAAGCTTCGGTAGTTGCCAAATAAACTGGGAGAGGCATCAGTGGAGAAACAGCAGGGGGAGATTCCAATAATGTGGATGGAAAGGGGTGCCTGTGGGAGAGGAGGAGGGAACCGGGAATCAGGGCTTAAAGAAACCCTGTCCGGTGACAGAGTGCCGGGCAGCGGGGAAGTCAAATGTTTGTCCATGGGGCCCACCACCTTACCTCCTTTAACTGGCTCTCCCGGCTTAGCACCGACTTTACCTTTTCGCTTCCCCATATTACACCGACAAGCACTCAGACTTCTCAGGAAACCATACGCTCCTCGTGTGCGCCGAAGGGGCACAAAAGGGGTGTGTCCTGCCCCTTGATTCACGCCCCTTAGTCCACGACACGCTGGTCGCGTAAGGTACCTCCGGGCTTTGTAGAGCAGGGTGGGGGGTCCTCCTGCACTGGGAACTTCCTCCAAGTTGCCTGCAAGATGATCCTGAAGCACCGGTCTGCCCACTGCACAGCACCGTGAGAAAACAAACGCGGCAGCTCCCTTGTACAGCGGCTTACTCTCCCTTGAGGAGACCAATTTTTACTTGCAGTTGTCTTCAGAGAGGAATGAGGTAAACTAGTCTATCATGCTACTGTGGAGGCCTATGTCATTGAGCCTTGTAAGAAGGGTATGATGTGAGATAGAGTCAAAGGCGGCACTGATGTCCAAGAATATCATTGTGAAGCCTTGATGTGGCTTATCAAGACCCCTGATTAAGGTGTCGAAGAGTGAGGTGAAGAGGGTGTCTACACCATGTTGAGGGTGGAAACCATGTTGCTGGAGGGGTCCAGAGGTGTGTGTGTGTCAATATGCTTTTGTAGTTGATATTGTACTGTTTTTTTCTATTACCTTGGCTAGGAAGGATTCTTGCAGTAGGGCACTATGAGCTTGGGGCAAACTGGTCCATTGATGCTTTCTTTAGGATGGGTCTTATTGATGCCTGTTTCAGTGCAGGTGGTAAGTATCCCTGAGAGAGGGAGGTGTTGGACGATCTTTTGCATTGTTAAGGAACATTTGGTTCAAAGTGATTTTAGCCAGGAAATTGGGCATGGGTCCAGTGGAAAGATAGTGTTGTTGATGCTTCTGATGATGTCAAGAGCTCTTGCAGTGAGATCAATTTGAAGGTGTCCCAGTTTTGTACTGAGGTTGTCTTGTCCAGTGTGTGCAGTGGGGCTTTAAAATGAAGTGTAGTGGAGGATTGTCTGCTGTCTAGGTAGTCTGCCATGGTTTGTGGGTCGAGTTGAGTTTTTGTGTTTGCAGGGGACGCTGTTGTGGAGTCTTTGGTGAGGGAGGACACTATGGAGAGCAGTTCTCTGGGGCAATTAAGAGATTTCATAATGATAGTATAGTATTCCTTTCTACAGCTATTGGTGAGGTTGCAGTATTCAATTTGCTTGGCAATGAATTGCTCTTTGATGGATCTATCGTATGTTCTTTTCCAGCTTTGTTCAATGTGCCTAAGCTGTTGTCTGATATCTGAGTTTGGTGGAGTACCAGGGTGATTGTGCATAGTCAGGGGAGGCAGTGGAGCGTTGTGGTGTAAAGGAAGCGGCTTTGGCAATCACTGTGTTCCATGAGTATATTAAGTTGTCCAAGTCATGTGTGTTGGAGACCAGGAGTGGAGAGATGTCATCTAGGAAGGATTGCTTGTTGAATGCTTTGAAGCGGCACATGCTGGGCTGCTGCTGAGGAAGGTGTAGAATCTGGGATCCGGTTGGAAGGATGAGGGAAATCATCATGTGGTCTGACCATGGTACAGGGTCGATCTGCGAGTTTAATTGTGTTGCAGGGAGATATTTAGGTGAAAAAATAAGGTCAAGTATTGCTCCTTTGTAATGTGTAGGCTCTTTAATTATTTGGTGTAGTTGGAGTGCTTCCATTGCATTGGTGAATGCACATATGCCTGCTTGATGGAGGTGGATGCAAGATTTAAATTCCCAAGGAGGAAAAATAACTTGTTGGATGCTGCGTGCATGCATGCTTCTTTTAGCAGGTCTGATAGGTCTTCTATCTTCAAGAAGGTGTTCGGTATGTTAGGCAGACAGTGTCATTGCTATTGGAGATTGTGAGGAAGTCCAGTGTTTCTAGGGAGTGGGAAGTGAGCATGGTGAAGTTTAGATGCTCTTTTACCATAATTAGGACTCCTCCTCCTCGTCTGCCCACTCTAGGACAGTTGAAGAGCTTGTAATGAGGGGGCAACAACTGGTTAAGGAGTACATTGTCATTGGCTGAAATCCAGGATTCGGTGATGCACATGAGGTCAGAGTTGCTGAGGCGTATGAAATCTGCTATTATTGGGATCTTATTGCATATTGAGCAGGCATTGATTAGTAAGCATTTGACTGGATAGTGAAGTCTATTCTTTCAAGTGTGAGGTTTCTGTTCTCGGGTAGTGTTAATTTCCAGTAGTCTATGTAAAGGCATTATGCAAAATGGTTTGAGGTGTGTGACTGGAGTAGGGAGCCTAGGTCGGTAGAGGATTGAAATGTAGTCGTCGTAGGTTGCTATCACTTGTGAGAGTATTAGAAGAAAGAGGATTGTCAGTAATATCATTGTGCAAGTTGAGACTTTGTGGAGCATTGTGTTATGCTGTGGAGTTGGAGACTCATTGGAAGAATCTTTGCTGACTGTTGTGGCAGTTCATTGGTGTATGCTGTTGTTTTCTGGCAGTGTTATGAGATCGCTGTTTGAGTAGTGGGTCAGGGTTTACTATGTAGTGGTCTTTTATTGTTATGATAGCAGGAGGTGCTGTTTCAATGATTCTTGTTTCAGAGCAGATTCTGCATTGTCTTAGAGACCAGGAGCTGTTTGCGATGTTTGTGGTATCCCTCTACTTTGGTCTACACCTAAGGGCCACGCCAAAGGGCCCTCAGGTGCAAGCCCACCAGGCTAAACACACCTAATCACGCTGCTTTTTCATTTTTCCCGCTGGTGGCCTGATTGGATCTGGCAGTGGGGAGCAGGGAGGAGCTTACCTGCCTGCTCCCTTCTGCTGGGTCCAATCAGGTCTGGAGGCCAAGCTGGTCGGCGTGCTGCTTTTTAATTTTTCCCGCTGGTGGCCTGATTGGATCTGGTATTGGGAAGGAGCTTACCTGCCCGCTCCCTTCTGCTGGCTCCGATCAGGTCTGGTTTTCTTACTATTCCCACTCTTCCACCTTTATCTACGCATAGTAGAGATTCCAGATGAACGTGCAGGATGCTGTGCTACTCCGACACCCACTTCTTCTCCCCCTTGCTATCCCAGCACCCCAGGATATTCTACTGTAGCTGTGCAGCCAAATAGTAAGAAATGTTGGTTCCTCCAACATTTTCAGCTGCTGTCCAGATAAGTTATCTGGGTAATGGCTGAAAATCACCTCTATGCGGATACGTTAGTGGCCAACAACACCCTCACTCTGCCCGTGAACCACTCCAATGCTCTCTGGATAGTGCTTATTCAAATAACCTTCATGGCTTTCTGGATAAGGGCTTTTTGAAAACTGACCCCACAATTTCCAAAGAAAATAAGGACTACTTTTTTAAAGTGTTATTTCCTTTGAAAGTTATCGCTTTTATAATGTTTTTCTGTTGGTTTCATGTCTGTTTACTGATTTAGCTGAGTCTTTGCTCTGGATTGATTGACACTGAGGTCAGCATATTTTCTGTGGAAACTGACTTTGCTGATTGGCTACTATGACTGTGTAGATGTGAGGTAAAAATGTTGGTGTTTATTTGCTTGTAGTTGGCATGCTGTTAGGCTGAAGAAGCTTGTTATAATGAATACTAGTCATGATGGTAGTAAAATGTTTTTGTTCCTAATTGAATTTCTGACACTTCAGAGTGGTACATTATAATTGTATTTTTCCTTATCATTCTCCTAGACCAGCGATGGCGAACCTATGGCACGCGTGCCAGCTGTGGCACGCGAAGGCCTTGCAGCTGGCACGCGTGAAGGTCCGCAAAAAAAGAAAAAGCGGGCTCTGGCTGCTGCCGCGGACGCGGCAGCATGCAGTGTCCCGCGGGGCCCCCTCCGCCCGCTAAGCCCCTCTGCAAGGGCTTTCAGATTCGCGAGGGAGACAGCGTCTCCCTCGCGTCTCTGTTAAGCCCGTAGGGGTTAATGGGAAATTTCCCATCAGCCCCTTTAGACGCGAGGGACTGATGGGAAATTTCCCATTAGCCCCTGCGGGCTTAACAAGAGACGCGATGGAGACGCTGTCTCCCTCGCGTATCTGAAAGCCCTTGCAGAGGGGCTTAGCGGGCGGAGGGGGCCCCGCGGGACACTGCATGCTGCCGCGTCCGCGGCAGCAGCCAGAGCCCGCTTTTTCTGTTTTTAAATTTGCCGGGGGGGGGGGGTGTTAGGACTGCTAATGGGGGGGGGGGGGGGGGGGTTAGGACTGCTAATGGGGGAGGGGGGGGGGGTTGTTAGGACTGCTAATGGGCTGGGGGGGGGTTAGGACTGCTAATGGGCTAGGAGGGGGGGTTAGGACTGCTAATGGGCTAGGAGGGGGGGGTTAGGACTCATAATGGGCTGGGGGGGGTTAGGACTGCTAATGGGCTAGGAGGGGGGGGTTAGGACAGCTAATGGGCTAGGAGGGGGGGGGTTAGGACTGCTAATGGGCGAGGGGGGGGTTAGGACTGATAATGGGCTGGGGGGGGGGGTTGGACTGCTAATGGGCTAGGAGGGGGGGGGGTTAGGACTGCTAATGGGCTAGGGGGGGTTAGGACTGCTAATGGGCTGTGGGCTGATGGGGGCTGTCTGGAAATGGGGTGATGGGGGGTTAGGACTGCTAATGGGCAGGGGGGGGTTAGGACTGCTAATGGGCTAGAGAGGGGGGGTTAGGACTGCTAATGGGCTAGGAGGGGGGGTTAGGACTGCTAATGGGCTAGGAGGGGGGGTTAGGACTGCTAATGGGCTAGGAGGGGGGTTAGGACTGCTAATGGGCTAGGAGGGGGGGTTAGGACTGCTAATGGGCTGGGGGGGTTAGGACTGCTAATGGGGTGGGGGGGTTAGGACTGCTAATGGGCTAGGAGGGGGGGGTTAGGACTGCTAATGGGCTAGGAGGGGGGGGTTAGGACTGCTAATGGGCTAGGGGGGGGTTAGGACTGCTAATGGGCTAGGAGGGGGGGGTTAGGACTGCTAATGGGCTAGGGGGGGTTAGGACTGCTAATGGGCTGTGGGCTGATGGGGGCTGGCTGGAAATGGGGTGATGGGGGTTAGGACTGGTAATGGGCTAGGGGGGGGGGTTAGGACTGCTAATGGGCTAGAGAGGGGGGGTTAGGACTGCTAATGGGCTGATGGGGAGGGGTTAGGACTTGAGGTGGGCTGTTGGGTGGGGTTAGGACTGGAAATGGGCTGATGGGGGGTTAACACTGGAGGTGGTCTGATGGGGTTAGGACTGGTAATGGGCTATGGGGGGGTTTAGGACTGATAATGGGCTATGGGGGGGCTGGGACAAGAAATGGGCTGATGGGGAGGGGTTAGGACTTGAGGTGGACTGATGGGGTTAGGACTGGCAATGGGCTATGGGGGGCTGACTGGAAGTGGGGGGTTAGGACTGGTAATGGGTTATAGCGGGGGGCTTAAACTGAAAATGGGGTGATGGGGGGTTAGGACTGGAAGTGGGTTGATGAGGTGGGGATAGGACTGGTATTGGGTTGGGGGGCTGCTAGGACTGGAAATGGGCTGATGCAGGGACTAGAAGGGAATGGATGCTGGGTGAGGCTGGAACTAGAAGGGAGCTGGTGTTGGGGGAGGATTAGAATGGGATGGGGCTGGGAGAGTAAAATGGAGAGGGGAAAAATATTTTGTGTGGGAGGGATAAAAAATCTACAATTGGCCGGGTATTGGGAGAGTAAGTGGGGATTGAGGATGGAGGGGTAAATTTTGAGTAGATGAAATAGGAATGAGGAAAGAGCCAAAGGAGAAAGATTAGTATGTTAAAGCAGATGTAGAGAGAGAATGGAAAAAAAAAACAAGAAGACAGAAGAAAGGACAAATGGACAGCAGATGGAGAGTTAGCAGAAGACACGAAGAAACCAGAAGAAAGTGGCTGGAACAATTGCAACTGAAAAAAAATGCACAAAAGGTAGAAAAATATCTCTTTATTTTGAATTTATTAACTGGAATATGTCAGCTCTGGGAAATGTGCATCATTAATTTTTGCGCTTTGTTTAGTACAAGAGGAAATTAATATATAGTTTTATTTCTACAGTGTTGTTGTATATTCCAAGTTTGGCTTTTGGGGTTCCCAGTTTAATTATTGTCTTCCTGTTTCTAAATTGTGATTCCTTGTTTGGTGATGGTCTGTTCTGCATGTGTAACTGAGCTGAGGTATTCTGTTTATATAATTCCTATTTGACATTGCCACTTGTTCTTTCCCCAGTAGGTCATGTATTGTTGTTCTCTGAGATGTATTGGTTTAATATTTGCAGTGTTGCCTTTTGATAGGTAGAGTATGGTGCTTTGTGAGTCCTGGTAGTGCTGTTAGGATACGGCGGGTTTGCTATGGGTTCTAAATGGGCAGCGTTTGTAGTAGTTCCTAATGTGCCTGGCGGTTGGTACTGGATTATAGTAATGTAGAAACCTTTTAGTCTTTCTTTATCCATATACTCATTAAGAGGCATGTTTACTAAAAGTTAGTGTATGGTAACATTATGCAAATATTTATGCAAATGAAGCACCTTATGCAAATGGGGCTTTAATTGACGTGCTGGCACTTTGAGGAAATTCTTTGGTTTTGTGCGGCAGTTTGGGCACTCGGGCTCAAAAAGGTTAGCCATCACTGTCCTAGACCATTCCAGATGAATGGACTATGCTCCCAAACCACTAGGTGGAAGAAGGCCAGAGAAAATGTCAGTGATATCATCACCTGTATCTATGCTGGTGCAGCATTAAGAGAAGCTAGTATTGTCTGCCCTCCAGAAAGTGGCAAGGTGTGTGGACTGGTGCAGCAATGCAGATATGTCTGCCATAGCCCAGATCATGGTCTTGTGGTCCATGTGTCTGAGACCTTGGCCCAGCGCTGCTCAGAGCTGGGATACGCCCATTGTCTCCAAGTCTACAGTTGCCCTTTGTCCAGTGCTTTTACCTCCAAATTCCAGCACTGGTGACTGGAGAAGCAGACAGGTGGGACCCCACAGGGCCCCTGAGGTGGGTTAGTAAGTCTAGGCTGAGACCTCCCTTCTTTCTCACTCTCTTCTTTATGCATGCTCTGCTTATTTTTCCCTATTTTTTATTTTTGTGCTGTTTTCTTTAATTTGCTCCCTGTCTTTGCTGCTTGAATAAAGCAGCTTTAAAAAACAAATAGACCTCCTTTCAGGTAGTCAAACCTTCCCAGACCTATGTGGGCAATTGGGAAGGCTCTTCTTGGGTTTCTCCAGCCAGTGTGACAGTTGCAGAAATTCTCTTACTAATCAGGGGTTCCTTTTTTGCCATAGTTTTCTTTTTCTATCTGTTTTTTCCTTCATATTTTTTTTCTCTGACAGCATTTGATCCCTGTTATGATACCAGGTGCACAGAGGTGTGTTGCTTGTGGCTCCCATAGAGTGAGCTCCATGGCTGGCTTTTTGCCCCAAGTGCAATGGAGAATACTCGGGACACATTCTTTTTGGCAGTGTCAGGACCCCATGCTGATTTTTGCTGCCTCCACCTTGTCTCCAGCTATTGGGAATGGCATCCATCTTGGATGGCCTGATGGTCCCAGCTGAAGGAGAGTGTAGTGTTGCAGCCGCGGGCTTAAACCAGCAGGCCCCTGAGGGTTCTTTGTGGCCCCAGGACCTCTTCTCAGCTGGCTTTGAGCAGCAGCTCCTGAAACAGCCCAAGAGCAATTTTCAGTCTGGTAGCTTTGTTGCAGCCCTGCTTTCAGGGGTCTGAGGCCCTGACCTTCCCTATAAGTGACTCAGAGCCCTCTGGTGTCTCCTCCCTGTGGTGACAGTAGGGTTGAGTGACCCTTGCCCTTTATTTTCATCTGTCCTTTCCTCAGAGTCCAGGTCTGTCCCCTTTGCAGGAAGACTTGGGAGGAGAGAAGAACTCTTTCTACAATTGGTGAATCACTGGAGGAACGGGAGCTTTTCATGGTGGAGGAAGAGGATCCATCTGTGATCTGTCTTTTTCACAGGGGTGACCTTTCTATCCTTATTCAGTGGACCCTATCCTAGAGGGATTGCAGTGTCCCTTTGGCTTCTTTCCCTCCTGGAGCCCTTAAACTCATTTTCTCTCAGTGGGAGACACCAGAGCTGTGGCTGAGAGAGGTACTAAGGTCCTGGCTCAGCTATATCCTCTACCCCAAGGGGAACAGTTTTTTGGGGTCCCTAAACTGAATATCCTGGTCACCACAGTGACAAAGTACACGGCCATTTCAGTGGAAGGTGGAGGCACACTGAAGGGGACATGATAGGAGGGCGGAAGCCCTATTCAAGAATGCCTCCACTACTTTGGCCTTGCGTACTTAAGCAATGCTTTGTGTGGACGTGTTGGCTTGAGCGCTCTTATGCTGGATCCAGCAATTGCTGGACAGCCCAGAGGAGTGTTGTTTGTGGCAGATGCCCTGTAAGACCTTGATCAGGGTCTCTTGTAAGTCCATGGATATGGTGGTCAAAGGTGTCTCTGGCTCTAGACTTCATATGCCAGTGCTATATCCATGCTGTGACTGGGCAAGGTTCCCTTTAAGGGCAAGTTGGGAAAGACCTAGAAAGGTTGGTGAAAGATCTTGGAGAGACTTGCCCACAGAGACTCCTGGAAGATAAGCCCAGTGGTTCCTCATGTAGGGCTCAGCAGGGAATATGGTTTAGCACCAGAAAGAGTTCAGACATGGTCTCTTCCTCCTATGGGTCTAAACCCCAGAAGGGTCAATCCTTTCAGGGATCCAGCAATCTCAAGACTCAGCAGGCGCCTCCTTGGGAGCCAGTAAGCTCTTGTAATCAAATGTGACTCCTCTCTTCCGAGGGACAGGTTGTCAGGAGGGATCTATGGCTGTTTACTAGGAAAGGATTCATATCACATCAGACGAATTGGTCCTCAAAGTCCATGAAAAGGAGAATGCACTAGAGTTTGTGGAACCTCTTGTCTTGCCTAGACAAGGTGCAAAATAAAGACTAACACACTTTAGAATAGAGATAATTAGTTTATTTATAAAATATTACAAAAGATAACTTGAAAGCAAGTAATTCACTTAATCCACATATGATGAGCTAAGCTGTGCATGAAAGTAAGATAAAAGAAAACAATACATCACCGACAGAATTGTAAGCATCATCTCATGCCAACACTTTCGACTGAAAAAGCCCCAAATTCAGCCAGACAGGAGAGACCCTCAATCAGGAAGATCCCCAGGCGGTGCACACGTTCACCCCATGGGCAAGACTTTCCTCTTCTGTCTGACTGGCATGAGGCCCTGTTTTTTATACTTTGTTGCAATAGCAACCAGTTATTTTCTAAAAGTTGACACACACAGAATAGGATCAGCTATCCAATAAACATAATCAAGACGCTGGCCAGGTGCCTGAGAATTCCCAAGGGAGGCCTCTCCCATCCCATGGTTCAGAAACTCAGAACACCATCGATTATATTATGACCTTCAATTTATTTTGTATACGGTTGCTATGTGAAAAAGCTTTTCCTTATCTCATGTACCAGTGCCTCCTTGTATCAAAACTCCCTCTCGTAAGTTTCACGTGATGTTTCCTACCAGAATAGTTATGCAAGCTGTTTTTCACAAAATTGCACAGGAATTTCTTTCCTACAAAACTGAGGTTTAATTAACCCCTGACCTACTGCTGATGCATAATCAGTAGTCAACTTTAACTCACTTTCACCACACCTTTTTAGGACATTTTTGTGGAATCTCCTTATGGTTCCTTAACCAAGAGAGTGGCAGTTGAGGATGCTCCTTCAGTGCCTCCTGTAGTTGCAAGCTATCATTTGTGCCTGCAAGATCAGGGGCAGTATTCCATTTTCTTCATGGTGCCCCAAAAAGGCAAGTCCTTCCAACCCATTTTGGACTTCAAGGCAGGCAGTGCAAAGCTAAGAGTGCCCTACTTTTGCATGGAAACCCTCCGGTTGGTCATTCTTTCAGTCCAGCAAAGGGAGTTTCTAATCTTCCTTGGACCTTTCTGAAGTGTATTTGCATTTTCTGATCCGGGAGCAATATTGGCAGTTCTGTTTCTGCATCTTGGGCCATCGTTTTCAGTTTCATGCCCTGTCTTTTGGCCTTGAATGTTCTTTGAAGGTCATGGAGGAGGTAGCAGTGGCCTTACAGTGCAAGCAAGGAATCCAGGTTCATTTGTACCTAGACAACTGACTGATTTGGCCCAACTCTATAAAGACGTCAAGGGCGGACATGAACCAGGCGATCCGGTGGTTGAAGAAGCTGGGATGGATGATCAGCTCCCCATGAGCAGTCTAGTTCACTACTCCATCTGGGTGCCCACTTCAACAATCACTTGGGAAGAGTGTTTCTCACTCCGAAAGGTTATATAAGTTGCAGCTCAGGTGCTTTTGCTCTCACGCAGCGACCTGGGACTATCTGCAGCTCCTGGAGTTGATGGTGTCAACACTGGAACCTGGTACCTTAGTCCAGGGTGCACATGCACCTACTGTAGGGATACCTGAATCGCTGGTCTTCCTGCTCCTAGTTATTCAAACAACACCTATCTCTTCCCCAGAAGATCAAGGGGAAATTAGCCTGGTGTCTGCATACGCACTGTGATGGCAAGATTCTTTCAGAAATATTGGATAGGTTGATAGTCACCATGGATGCAAATCTACTGGACTGGGGGGTGTACAGTCTGGATCAGTTTGTTCAGGAGAGCTGTTCTCCTTAGGATGTTTCCTGACTGATCAACAGACTAGAGGCCAGAGCAATCTGCCTGGCTCTGGAGATTTTTTGGTCCCTCCTGGAGGGCAAAGCAGTCAGAATATTCTCTGATAATGCCAAAGCAGGTGGCATATGTTAACAAGCAAGGTAGCACTCACAGTGCTGTGGTGGCCATAGAAGTGGTTGAGGTCTATCGTTGGGCAGAGGCTCAACAAGCAGGCCAACTTCTTGAATCAGAACAATGTGCATCCCAATGATTGAGAGTGGGAGTTGAACCCTTGCGCGCCCTACCTCATTGTGTGGAGGTAGGGTCTGCCAGTGTTTGATTTGATGGCCATCCATGGGATGACAAGATGGAAAATATTTTATTCAGTCGCAGGAAGGATCCACATGTGGCATGTTTGACTATTCTTCAGGAGTGGCCCCAGAAGGGGCTCCCATATGTTTTTCCGCTGTGGTCTTTGGTGAGCTGACTTCTATGTAGAATTCATTCTCCCCCTGGCTTGGTCATTCTAGTAGCACCAGACTGGCTGTGCAGATTATGGTACGCAGATCTCTTGAGCCTATTGGCAGATTTCCTTCTATTGTTACTTCAAGAGAGGGAACTTCTATGGCAGGGCTCCCTGGTCATAGTGGATCCTGTTCCTTTCTCTCTTATGAGCAGGCTTTTGAGAGGCATCAACTGCTTAAGAAAGGATATTCTTGAGCAGTAGTCACTTGGCTGGGTGGGGGGCACTGAATTCACCTGTCACATAGGGCATATTACTAGCTTGGTATGGTCCTGCACAGAGGCACATCATATATGGCATCATTCATCACTCCCATTATGCTCACCCATCTAGACACCCACTTATACGTCCCCTACATCCAAGTCTGCAAATGGAGAAAAGGGGGCTACACCATTGTATTTTCTTTCTGTGTGCACTTTCAACTTGTTAAATTTATTTTTTGTCTACATTGCATCCTCCAAAAGGCCATTCCAAGCATCCATGATCCTTTCTTACATAGTTACATAGTAAATGACGGCAGATAAAGACCAGTATGGTCCATCTAGTTTTCCATTAGATAGTTAAGTTTATTTTTATTTTATCCTGTTGCTGTAAAGGGATGCCCCATGCCATTTTGAATTCTGTCACTGTATTTGCCCCACCACTTCCACCGGGAAGGCATTCCAAGCATCCACCACCCTTTCAGTAAAAAAGTATTTCCTGACATTACCTTTCAATTTACCCCCTTGCAGCTTCATGTTATGTCCTCTAGTTTTACAGCTTCCCCGTCTTTGGAAGAGGTTTGTTCATTATTTCTCTTTAAGTATTTAAAGGTCTGAATCATATCTCCCCTATCCCTCCTCTCCTCCAGAGTGTACATATTTAGGTCTTCAAGTCTCTTCTCATAAGGCTTCTGATGCAGGCTGCAAATCATTTTTGTCACCTTCCTCTGAACAGTTTCCAGTCTTTGTACATCCTTTGCAAGATCTGGTATCCAAAACTGAACACAGTACTCCAAGTGAGGCCTCACCAGTGACTTATACAGGGGCATTAGTACCTCTTCCTTTCTGCTGGTAATTCCTCTTTGTATGCAACCCAACATCCTCCTGGCTTTTGCCACTGCCTTGTCGCACTGTTTTGCCACCTTGAGATCCTCAGAAATAAACACCCCAAGGTCCTTCTCCTGGTCCGTGCACACCATCCTCTCGCCCCCTGTTGTGTACATTTCCCTCGGATTTCTGCTTCCCAAGTGCATGGCACTGCACTTCTTCGCATTAAATCTTAACTGCCAAGCATTAGACCATTCTTCCAGCTTTTGTAGATCTTTCCTCATGTTACCCACTCCCTCAGGGGATTCCACTCTGTTGCAAATTTTCGTGTCATCTGCAAAAAGACAGACTTTTCCATTCAGTCCTTCAGCAATATCACTCACAAATACATTGAACAGTGCTGGGCCCAGGACCGAACGCTGGGACACCCCGCTAATCACCCTCCTTTCATCCGATTGAGCTCCATTTACCATCACCTTCTGCTGTCTGTCAGTCAACCAATTTCTGATCCAGTTCACCACCTTGGAAAAAATATATCCTAATATTATTCCTGAATATATTCACTTTGAGCTTCATACCCTCACCTCTAGTTCTACAACTTCCGTTCTATTGATATGGGTTTATTTGAGCATTAATACCTTTCAAATTTTTAAAAGTCTATCATAATCCTATGATTCTCCTCGCCCTCTTCTCTGATCTGCCTTTAGATTCTCTCTATCGTTTCTGAACATACACATAAACTGCTTGACTACCTTCAGATTCAGGCCTCAAAACTAATTCTGTTAAGAGGCACTTAAATACAATTATCATTTATCAGCATTTAGAAGAAAACTAATCTTTGTCTGGTCTTCAGTTGTTAGATTTATGTGGGTCTTGCTTCAGTTGAAGCTACCTGCTATGTCATTGGATTTTAATATGATAACTAGAGGATGAAAACGCCCTTTAAGTCTCTAAATGTTAGTGGCTGATCTGGAAACTCAATTTTTCTGGACAGTCACTTTGGCTGGCAGTTAGTGAGCTTCATCCTTTAGTAGCTTACCATTTATTCTGAGTTTCATGATAGTAATTTCAACATCTCAAAAACCTGCATTAGCTGGTATTGGTCATCCACTTTGCCAATAATCCTACCAGCATTTTGTCATAACCATATCATCACCTGAAACAATTTGAATTGCAAAAGAGCTCTTACCTACGTGGAGCAGATGAACTCCTAGATGAACTCAGAAAATGCAGTCACCTATCCATGTCATCCTGAGGCAGAACGTAAAGCTTTTTCATCACCTCAAATCCAACCCCCCCCCCCCCCCCGATCATGGTATGGGCAGTTCCTTCATGCCTCCCTTGGAACAAAGCAATGCTGATGCCAAACAAGTGAAAACAGGCAGCAGTCAAGTGCTGGGTGATGAGCAGAGGACAATACTTACATGCTTCCGGCCTGGGCACCACTGGGGGGGGGGGGGGGTAATAGGCTGGGATACAGGCTGCACTGTGACCAAAGATTTCTTTTATATAATGCTCTTCCTTTTTCTTTAAAAAATAAATAGAGGAAATGTCCAAGAGGTAGTCTGGAAGAGGGGGGAGGGAAAGAAAAAAACAGGAAGACTATAAGTCAGGACTTCACCCAGCACAGGTCCAAAAGCTCAGCTGGTCAGAACCAGACAGGAAACGTGGCCTCCCTCCCCCCCCCCCTCCAAGTGGGAATCTTTAGCAGGAATATCTGCAGGTATGCCCTTGAGATGTCTGCTCCTAGCTCCACTGAGGAGGTGTCCAACAGGATGACTGCCCAGGAGCTATCCAGATTTTAGTTCAGCAGATAATGGTTGCGGAACTGGTGCAGCTCAGAGCAGAGCAATCCTGAAGTGTGCCTCTAGCTGCGCTGGCACAAGTATCAGCGATGATGAAACTGGAAGCTTCTAGTTTTTTGCCTGTGTACATCATCCTCTGGCAGAATGATCCAGAATGTTCAGTTTAGGAAAAAAGTAGGGAAAGCTGAAGAGTATGGTTCATGGAATTGTTTCCAATCCTTCTACACGTGTGGGTGTGTATGTATATATCTGAGTTATCTCTTATCTTGAAGGGAGAGGAGAAAGGTGTTTTGAATGAAGCAGTACCCAAACATTCAGTTGGTTTGGAAAGAATAATAAAATGAAACCAAATGTGATCATATATCAAACCATTAAATGTAACTGTCAGTCAATTTGAAAGGATGCGTTTTTTTGCAGAATCTCACTGTTCCATTGCAGTGGGTATTCCCATGTTTCTCCACCACTAGTTGGTAGTACTCATAGCAGCTCTTAGTCATTGTTATGTTTGGTTAATAAACAAGATTTATTTATTTAGCTGCATTTATATCCCGCTTTTCACCGGGTCAAAGCGGTTGGGGGATACATTTAACACGAGGGGATATGAGACACATACACTAATACTTACAGGGAACATGGGCAATGGAGGGTTAAGTGGCTTGCCCAAGACCACAAGGAGCACCTGTGGGATTTTAAAAATAAATAAATAAATAAAATCACGAAGCGGCTACCCAGTAGGGATAGGGGTGCAGCAGCACTGGGAGGTAAGAAGTGTGTGTGGTAGAGAAAGAATACAAAGCATACTTGATAAAATGATTTCTAATCCTTCTAAGTGCATGCATCTGTGCAGTTTTTAAAGTCCTTTTTGAATCGATGAACAAACAAACTTTTTTCAGAAGCTGCAAAACTAGAGGGCATACGATGAAGCTGCAAGGTGGCAAACTTAAAAACAACATCAGGAAATACTTTTTCACTGAAAAGGGTAGTGGATGCTTGGAATGCCCTCCCAATGGAGGTGGTGGGAACAAATACAGTAATGGAATTCAAAACGGCATGGGACAGACACAGTGGATCCTTTTATAGCAAGAGGATAAATAAATAGAGAGAGGTTGACCTGCATAGAGCAGCAGGTACAACACTAAACACAGGCATAGAGGGGGGTGACCTGTACGGAGCTGCAGTTACAACCATTCTAGCCACCTTACTGGGCAAACTAGATGGACCATACTGGTCTTTATCTGCTGTTATATACTATGTTATATGGAGTCCATCAAGTATTATTTTTTTTTTGCTTTTTAACACCACAAAGCCTGAGAATGTTCTTATCGAATAATCTATATCAAATTGGCTAGCAGATTGCATCTTCTGGTATGCCCGAGCAGGTCTAATTTTAGAAGGGCATGTCATGATTCATAATGTTGAAGTCAAGGATGCATCAGTGGCCCATCTAAGAGCACTCTTTATTGAGAAGATCTGTAAGACTTTTTTCTGTTCACATACAATGCAGTGTGTGCCTTTTGAATCAATGCTGACTCCTGGAAACCCAGCACCTCCTGGGTTTTCTCCAGGAACAAGCAGGAAGTCAGTCCACACACATGGGTGACATCGGTGCTGACGGAACCCCCATGGAATCATCTCCCCAGCTTTCAAAGAAAACCTACGGGAGCTGCCACCACGCATGCGTAGTCCTCTACCCGTCTAAGGGTGCCATCTTGCTCAGTCTCCCTTTTGCCACTGAGCCAAACAGACATCCGTCTTCTTTCCCCAGAAAAAAGTTGATATTTTTGTGCATAAAACTGCCCTTCCTTCTCCGGTTAGCATTGGTCCCTTTCCAGCATCAAGTCTCAAAACCGTTTTTCGTGTTTCTTCTAGTGTGATTTCATGCCCTTTTCTAATCACTGGGTCCTTTTTGCCCCAATGGCCAGTGGATTCAAAAAGTGCAATTGGTGCGCAAAGAACATGTCCCTAACCAATAAATACAACTGGTGTCTAGGTGCCAACCATGACCCAGAGGTTTGCGCCCTGTGCAAAAAGATGTCCACAAAGGCCATCCAAAGTTGTCGGCAGAAGCAAGATGACATCTTCCACAGGTTGGATTCTGTCCCGGTATCCCCGGTAACCTCATGCTCTAAGGCCCCGCATGGATCCTCAAAGTCACATAAAGCCCCCGCAGCTCCCAATCGGGTCCACGGACACTCCGACAAGGATTCCGCAGAGCTTGAGCGCAAGAAGAAGAAATTCTTGAGGATCTCATCCTGGGAATCGGACACACACAAGGCAAGTCCCATGCCAGGTCCCCGGGAGGGTATCTGAGGAATTGGAGCGGGAGCGGCTGGTGAAGGTGCCCAGAACAGATGCCGAGGCCTCCAGTGATGGGTCATAGACCCCTGAAGCCTGTCCCATCGAGGACTACCTCTCCTCACCTGACGCCTGACCCGGTCATCCTGGTTTCCGCGTTGAAGACTGCAACTCCTGAGTGGGAAGCCAGGATGACTGCATTGGAACACAGTGTCACTGCCTTCCTTGCCTCACAGCAGGCGTCAATGCCTGGCCCCACTGGTGCTTGTGCTGAGACCACAGGGACCTCAACACCGAGGACTCCCCAGGTCGCTGAGACTATCCTCGAAAGCCTCGAGCCGATCCTCTGCGAAAGTCTCGATCCTCAGTGAGGGTCTCGATCCTGTTCCTGATCCTCGGGAGCAAGATCCTCCCTGGCAAGCACTTGTGGCTCCAACCAAGCAGCTGCCAAGGGTCACCAAAGACCCGACCCGAGCCCGGCACCTCAAGCGCTGTCTGGCTTCGTGTCCTTGACTGACTACTCAGACTGGGAATCCCATGCCCTCGACGCCCTTGGATGTAAATGCTTCCAGGACTCGATGCTGGGTTGCAGAATACAAGCCTACCCAGCTGTATATCGACATGTATCTCCGAGACCTAGCAAAAGAGCTTGCAGGTTTCTCGGCAGGTCTCAGTGGAGATCACCTCCAGCGATTCCAAATCCTCACAAAGTATGTCAGGGAGTGCTTCAATACATGTCTTGAGCTGCCTATGATGGCTTCAAGTCCAACACGAGGGTGGCCACCGCAGGCATTGGTGCCCAACGCCAGGCCTGGCTCCAGGCATTGGACCTGAAACAGTGGGTCCAGGAGAAACTCCTTGATGTCTCCTGTCTCTGTGAAAACCTCTTTGGCAAACCGATGAAGGAAAAGGAGGCGGAGATTGAGACTGAGTTTCATCACGAGGACTTGGCTCTCCAGGAAGGCCTCCACCCTTCTCAAGAAGAAACCATTGGGGAAGAGGCCCCCTTTTCACAGAAAAGGACAGCCTTGCTGAGGCTGTCACCTGGGCAAAGGAGCGAACCAAGGCCAATGCAAGCCTAAGGGCTCTAAGCCCCAAACACCGGCTCCTGCCCAGGCTGGATCGGGGTTTTAATTCCCAGAGCATAACCTCTCCTCCCAGGGGAGAGCAGCTGCCAACATGGAGGCATCTGATCCACATTGCCCACCAGTGGCCAGCCATAACCACCAACACCAGGTGGTCAGAGAAGGCTACCTCCTTCACAATCTCCCCCTTTCTTTCCAAGAGAGCCCCCTCAGACTCCCCTGCACCAGGCCCTGCTACTGCAGGAAATCGCCCCATCGGGGATGGAACTGCGGAACCAGTACTCCTCCACCTCAGTGGCAAGGGCTTCTACTGCTGTTACTTTCTGCTCCCAAAAAGAACAGGGGGCCTAAGACCCATTTTGGACTTGCAAAACTTGAACAGGTTTCTGGGACAGGAGAAGTTCAAGATGCTCCCCTTGGAACATTGCTGTCCTACCTCCAGCAGGGAGATTGACTATGCTCCTTGGACCTAAAGAATGCTTACACCCACATTCTTATTCATCCCAGTCATAGGCAGTACTTAAGGTTCATGGTTGGGATGACCACTACCAGTACAAGGTACTACTCTTCAGCCTAGTCTCCGCACCAAGAGTCTTCACCAAATGCAGTGGTGGCTGCCTACCTCCATCTCCAAGGGGCCTTTGTCTTCCCATATCTGGATGACTGGCTCAAAAAGGGGGACACGTCCAAACAGGTGCAACAGTTCACAGCCTACACCATCAAGGTTCTGCAGCATTTGGGGTTCATGATAAACCACCCCAAGTGTCTCCTCACTCCAACGCAGGACTTGAAGTTCATAGGAGCTTGACTGGACACTCTCCAGGTCAGATCCTTTCTTCACTTGGACAGGGCAGATCGCCTCAGGGCCCTGGCCATCGAGGTGCAACGCCATCACACAGTGTAGGCAAGATTCGTGCTCCACCTACTGGGCCAAATGGCATCCAAAGTCCATGTGGTTCCCAATGCCTGCCTTCACATGCGGGCGGCTTAGTGGTGTCTCCGCTCACAGTGGACACAAGCCACAGGCAGGCTCTGGGACAAGGTCTTAGTGTCCCTTTTCTAGCAGAGTTGCTCTACTGGTGGCAGGGCACACAGCACCTGCAGGAGAGCATACCTTTCCAGTCCCCAAATCCACAGAGGGTCCTCACCATAGACGCGTCCCTACTGGACTGGGGTGCTCACTGCAAGGAACTGCACACAGGGCAACTAGTCCATAGCAGAGAGCCAGAAACAGATCAACTTGCTGGAGCTCAAGGCCATTTTTCTGGTGATTAAGGCCTTCCACCACCACCTGCAGAACCAGTCAGTGCTAGTCCAAATGGACAACCAGGTCATGATCTACCTGAACAAGCAAGGGGGCACAGGGTCTCGGTGCCTCTGCCAGGAGAAAGTAGCGCTCTGCTCGTACGCAATCAGTCAGGGAATACTCCTCAGGGCGGTATACCTTCCATGCCAAGACAATGTCCTAACAGACAGACTGAGCAGGGTCCTCCAGCCGCACAAATGGTGACTACACCCCAGGGTGGTACAGTGGCTCTTCTGACTCTGGGAAACCCCAAGTCTGGACCTCTTCACCAGCCCGACCAATGTTCAGCTGCCCTACTTCTGCTGTCCCCAACCGCATCCATCCCCGGGTAGTGGCAGACACCTTCCTCATCTCGTGGTCAGAGTTCCTGTATGCCTTCCCTCCCACGCCACTAATTGCCCAAACTCTCTTCAAGGTCCTGTGGGACAAAGACCTCCATGATCCTGGTGGCTTCACAGTGGCCCAGGTAGCCTTGGTTTCCCCTGTTGCTCCACCTCTCAACGGAGGTCCAGATCCCTCTGGGGAACACCCTGGGGCAAATGACCCAGGAGGAGGACTCCTTTCTTCACCCCAACCTGGGGTCCCTTTCATTAACAACATGGCTGCTGAACAGGTAGCTTTAGTACCCTTCAACCTCCCAAGGGAGGTGGAGGAAGTCCTCCTGGCCTCTCATAAGAACTCTATGAGACAAGCCTGCATCTTCAAATGGCGCAGATTCTCAGTATGGTGTGTAGAGCAATGGGTTGACCCGTTCTCTTGCCAGGTGCACACGGTGTTACAGTACTTCACCTTTCGCAAACTGGACTGAAGTCCAACTCCGTCAAAGTGCAGCTGAGCACGCTCTCGGCACCCTATCATTCCATAGTGGGCAAACCTCTATCTCCAGGAATAAGCAGGAATGTAGTCTTCACATATGGGTATCGTTGGTACCGACGGAGCCTGCGCAGGAACGCTCCCCAGCGTCCAATAGGAAGGTTTTGGGAGCATCCCACTGTGCCTGCGTGCTGTCTTCCCACCTTTCCAACTCTCCCTCCTCAGTTTTTCGTTTTCCGCGGAGCCGACAGGCAGCAAACCCTGTCACCGCAGAAAATCTTCTTTTGTGGTCGCATCTGCCTTCACCGTTGACGCCTATACCGGTACCATCGGTCTTTTCTTCATTTCTTAACTTCTTTTCTAAAAAAGAAAAAAAAAAAAAAGAGAAAGAATTCTTTTTTTTGGAGGGTCTGTCCCCTCTAGGTGCCAAGCACCATTTTCTTCTAAAATGGAGAAACCAACTAATGGTTTCAAAAAAATGTTCAAAGTGTAGCAGTACCATTTCTGCTGCTGACACATGACTGGTGTCTTAAATGTTTAGGTCCTGACCATGTACCATCGGAGTGTCTCCTTTGTAGAAAGATAACCAAGAGAGGCCTGCAGAACAGAGCTGCAAAACACAGCACCCTCTTTGCTGCAGATACGATGTCCATTGCATCAGCGTCTTCCAGGGCCTCATCTTCCTCCCATGGATCTCAGGTAACTAAACCCAGGTCTTCCAAGACCGGCCGGTCCTCAAAGGGTAGATCTCCTTCGAAGCATCGAGATGCTGCTAGCGTTGCCCTCGAGGAAAACATACCGGCAAAACAGCCACGGTGGGAGGTTTTGGCCTCCAAAGCACTAATGGGGCTCCAGGATGTTCCAGAGGCTTCCACCTCGGGGGAACTCCTGGTGCCATGCTCTGGTGTTGTAGCCACTTCCTCTGGTACCGACTTCCAGGCATCGGCAGGGGTTATGGACCAACGAATCCTAGCCATCGAGCGCAGTCTAGCAGCCCTTTTAGCAGCCTCGGTACCGCTAAGACCGCTTCAGACGGTTCCGCAGTCATTGGTACCGGTATCGGTACCAACTGTACCTGCTTTAACTGAAGTGCTTCCCCCCATGTTGGCTCTTGAATCGATATCCAGTATCGAGGGCCCGGTATCGAAACAGTCCGACGCCGACTTCGATCGATACCGGCATCAAGCAATGCAGGAACACCCAGCACGGAGATATTTTGATGATATTTCTGATTCGATGATTCCGATGACTCTACCAGTACTGGGGTGATTCTACCGGAGGATCCATCTACTTCTCCTCAACATAGGATGTCTCCTCCAGAGGACATGTCCTTTCAGGATTTCATACGTGATGTAGCCCGAGGACTTTCAATCACAGTAACTCCTGAAAAGGAACCCTGAGCAGAAGAATTAGAAATTCTTCAATATCCGGAAGCTCCTAAGGAAGCAGCTATCCTTCCCATTCACAGAATCTTACATGATCTCATGCTAAGAATGTGGGAAGCTCCTTTAATGGTGTCCCCACACTTGTGGAGACTCAGTACCATGTACCGAGTTCCTCAGTGCCCTGGTTTTCAGAAGACACAATTATCACACCATTCAATGGTAGTGGAATCAGCGATGCGTAGGATTAAGAGTACTAAAACACATTCTTCCAATCCTCCAGGTCGTGAATTGAGGATGCTTTCAGTCCTTGATGTTATCAGCCAGGATCAGCTCTTACATTCTCTACATTGGAATGTTTCTCAAAGAGGTGACAAGGGATCTAGAGCTTATGGCTCCACTTCTCCCTGATGATAAAAGGGCAGATTTGCTCACCCTGGTCAAACATGCCCAGAATGTCTCTAAGTTCACAAATCGTGCAACCTTTGACTACTTTGAATGCATTAGCAGAACCTCTGCTATTTCCATCAGTGCACGTCGCATTGCCTGGCTTCAGGCATCAGACTTAGAACAATGGATGCAGGATAAGCTGGACAACATTCCTTGAACAGGAGAAAATCTCTTTAGCAAGGATTGGCAAGACAAGGTTAATCAGATTGAATCTGAAAATACAACCTTGAACAGATTATCAAAGGTTACAGCCAACCCAGCAAAGAAAGACAACTAAAAAACCCTTTTTCAACAAGAAAAAGAAATTCTACCCATCCTACACCCATGCTGTCCACTGTCCAGTTCATGCTTCCCAGAAGGGGCAACAACAGCCCAGATAGCAAAGGAAGGCACAAGTCCCAAGAGCTCAACCATCTCAGGAGACTCAGCCACCTCAGGGGCTTTGACTCCTTCCCAGAGAACTTAGTCATCCTGCCTCTGAAAGGTCCAGAACCTCTCACCATCCCTGGCAGACTTTGTCATTTTGCCAGAAGATGGCAACAAATAACGTCAGAAAACTGGACTCTTTCCATTGTACGAGAGGGGTACAAACTCCATTTTCACAGTATATCCCCTCCCATCATCACAAGACAGTTCAATTCTCAGGGCCCTACCACCGCTCTCTTGTGTCAGGAGGTCACCTCTCTACTTGCTCAAGGAGCAATAGAAGAGGTAACCATATCCCAACAGGGCATGAGTTACTACTCCCCCTACTTCCTCATCCCAAAGAAAACAGGGGGATACAGGCCCATACTGGACCTCAGAGAGTTGAACAAGTATCTGTTCCGAGAAAAATTCAAAATGATCTGCCTCGGAACATTTCTTCCCTACATTCAGAGTCAGGATTGGCTATGTTCTCTAGATCTAAGGGGATACATACACGCATATTCTCATGCATACAGATCACAGGAAGTTTCTTTGATTCCTTTTTCAAGGAAGACATTTCCAGTACAGGGTTCTTCCCTTTGGACTGGCTTTTGCCCAAAGAGTCTTCACAAGATGCATGGCAGTAGTAGCAGCATTCCTGAGAACTCTGGGGATATTCATCTTCCCTTACTTAGACGACTGGCTCATCCGAGCATCAACAGCTCCAGAAGCCAGCTTCACTCTATCCCACACGATACAAATCCTGCAGTACTTGGGACTGGTCATAAACCTCCCAAAATCTCATCTCACCCCATCTCAGTCCTTAGAGTTCATAGGGGCTCTTCTCGACACAAGGCAGTCAAAGGCTTTCCTGCCACAGCCACGTTGTCTTCGAATACTCCAGCTCGCTTCTCAAGCAGCTATGAAAGCTTTCCTAACTGCTCAAGAGATGCTTCAGCTGCTGGGGCATATGGCATCCACTGTCCATGTGGTTCCCTATGCTCACCTTCACATGCGGGCAGCTCAGTGGACCCTATCCTCTCAGTGGACACAGGCCTTGGGTCACCTATCGGACAAAATCAGAAAGTCGTCTCATTTCGTCCCTATAGTGGTGGCAATCACTGGAAAACCTTCTCGTAGGCTCTCCCTTCCAGCAGCCACTACATCAAGCCACCTTGACGACAGATGCATCCCAGTCAGGCTGGGGAGCTCACTTGGACCATCTCTCCACCCAGGGTTTATGGACCCACCAAGAGGCTTGTCTTCACATCCTGGAACTCAGAGCCATCTTTTGTGTTCTTCAAGTGTTCCAAACCCACCTCAGCTACAAGACAGTTCTGTTACAGACAATCAATCAAGTAGCCATGTTCTGTGTGAACAAACAGGGTGGGACAGGGTCTCAAGCCTTGTGCATCGAAGCTCTATACCTCTGGGCCTTTGCCAGGAATCTTCAAATCCACCTTCTAGTGGTGTATCTTCCAGGCACACAAAATCTCTTGGCAGACAAACTCATTCGAGTACTGCTGCCACACAAGTGGTCTCTTCATCCAGAGCAAATTGCTCGAATTTTTCAGATCTGGGGAATTCCAGATATAGACCTCTTTGCAAATCCGCAAAACGCCAAACTTCCCCGGTTCTGTTCCAGAATGCCGGCTCAGAACTCTCAGGCAAGGGATGCCTTTCACCTCCACTGGGGTCAGGACTTCCTCTATGCCTTCCCACCCATTCCCCTCATTCCCAAAACTCTCTTCAAGCTTCAGAGAGACAGGGGCCATATGATCCTCATAGCCCCACGCTGGCCACGACAATCATGGTATCCTCTGCTTCTACGTCTCTCTTAAGCCAAACCTCTGGAGTTTGGATGTGCTCCAGATATTCTTTCCCAAGAGAACGGGATGCTATTGCACCCGAATCCTCAGTTTCTACACCTCAGGGCATGGCTCCTGAGATCCTAGAATTCCAGGATTTCAACCTATCTCAACTGGTAAAGGGATATCCTTTTGTCTTCAAGGAAACCTTCCACAAGGCAAGCTTACGCCTTTAAGTGGAAAAGGTTCTCTATTTGGTGTTCAAAAAAGGATCTTAATCCCTTTTCAGTGCCAGTGGAGGCCTTACTGGAGTATCTCCTCCATTTGTCATCCTCTGGTCTTAAGACCAATTCGGTAAGAGTCCGTCTTAGTGCCATTGCAGCTTTCCACAAGCCCTTGGATGGACAACCTGTTTCTTCTCAACCACTTGTAGCAAGATTTATGCGCGGTCTACTTTTAACAAAACCTCCCATTAAGCCACCACCCATGGCATGGGATTTGAATCTTTTCCTTGGGCAGCACATGAAACCGCCCTTCGAACCCTTAGCCACTACATCGCTTAAGTTTCTTTTTTGCAAAGTGATCTTCCTGATTGCTCTCACTTCTGCTAGACGCATTAGTGAGCTCCAGGCTTTAGTGGATGATCCTCCTTATACAAGGTTCCACCATGATAAAGTAGTCCTTAGGACTCACCCTCACTTTATGCCAAAGGTGGTATCGCCTTTTCATTTAAACCAATCGGTTTACCTTCCTGTATTCTTTCCTAGGCCTCATGCCTCCAATGCAGAAAGAAATCTACACACTCTAGATTGTAAAAGAGCCTTGGCTTTTTACCTTCAGAGAACTAAGCAACATAGAAAGTCTTCTCAACTTTTTGTTGCCTTTGATTCTAGTCATCTTGGACTACCAGTTTCCAAACGAACTTTGTCTAAATGGATTGCGAATTGCATATCCTTTGCATATGAGAGTAAGGGACTTTCTCTCGAAGGTCATGTCACAGCTCACAATGTGAGGGTAATGGCAGAGCAATGGTAGCTTCTATGGCTAACCTTCGCTCTGTGCCCATTGATGACATCTATAGAGCAGCTACTTGGGCTTCAGTACACACCTTTGCAGCCTACTACTATTTAGATAACATAGAAATATGATGACAGAAAAATACCACATGGCCTATCTAGTCTGTCCTTCCATATCAACAACTATAACAGTCCCCTTTTCACCTTTAGAGATCCTCTGTGTTTGTCCAATGCTTTTTTGAATTCAGTTACTGTCCTCATCTCTACCACCTCCACTGGGAGACTATTCCATGGATCCACTACTCTTTCCGAAAAGAAATATTTCTGCATATCACTCCTGAATCTATCTCCCTTCACCCTCATCCCATGTCCCCTCATAGCAGAACTTGCTTTCAATTGAAAGAGGCTCTCTCCCTGAACATTTATGCCACGGAGGTATTTAAACATCTCAATCATATCACCTCTATCCCGCCTTTCCTCTAAGGTGTACATATTAAGATCCTTCAGTCCTCATATGCTTTATAATGAAGATCACTAATCATTTTAGTAGCCACCCTCTGCACCGACTCCATCCTGTTCACATCCTTTTGAAGGTGCGGTCTCCAGAATTGCATACTATACTCCAAATGAAGTCGCACCAAAGACTTATAGAGAGGCATTATCACCTCCTTTTTTCTGCTAGCCATTCCTCTCTGTATGCACCCAAGCATCCTTCTAGCTTTTGCAGTTGCCTTTTCTACCTGTTTAGCTACTTTAAGATCAGACACAACCATGCCTAGGTCCCGCTCTTCTTTAGTGGACAAAAGTACTTCACCCCCTATACTATATTACTCCCTTGGATTGCTGCAGCTCAAATGCATGACCTTACATTTTTTAACATTAAATTTCAGCTGCCAAATTCTAGACCATTCTTCAAGCTTAGCTAGATCCCTCCTCATGTTATCTATACCTTCCTCAGTGTCTGCGTGAGGATTTTGATATCATCCGCAAAGAGGCAAACCTTACCCGACAGCTCTTCCGCTATATCACTAACAAAGATGTTAAAAAGAATCGGACAAGGACAGATCCCTGGGGCACATCACTGGTAACGTCCTTCTCCTCAGAGGGAGCTCCATTTACTTGTACCCTTTGTTGCCTCCCACCCAACCAATTTCTAACCCAAGCAGTAACTTTAGTGTCCATCCCTAGGGTGCTCAGTTTGTTTATAAGTCGCCTGTGAGGAACAGTGTCAAAGGCTTTACTGAAATCTAAATACACCACATCTAGAGCTCTCCCTCAGTCCAACTCCCTGGTCACCCAGTCAAAGAAATCAATCAGATTTGTCTGACAAGACCTGCCTCTGGTGAATCCATGCTGCCTTGGATCCTGTAATCCGCTGGACTCCAGAAACCTCACTATTTTCTCTTTCATCAGCGTTTCCAATAATTTACTCACCACCGAAGTTAAACTAACCGGCTTGTAGTTTTCAACCACATCCTTACTTCTGCTTTTGTGTAAAGGCACCACATGAGCCTCTCTCCAGTCCTTTGGCACCACTCCCGACTCCAACAAGGCATTGAAAAGGTCAGTCCGTGGAGCTGCTAGAACATCCCCAAGTTCACTCAGTATTCTAGGGTGTATCCCATCCGGTCCAATCGCTTTGTCTACTTTAAGTTGAGCTAGTTTCTCACGAACACAGTCTTCTGAAAATTGTTCAAGATGTCCCTCGCTTCTGTTCCTATTTGTGGGTGTTTTCTGAGGTTCTGCTCCTGGTTCTTCATCTGTGAACACAGAACAAAAATATTTGTTAAGCAGTTCCGCTTTATCCTTATCAGCTTCTACATATTCCTCCCCTGCACCCTTGAGTCTGACAATACCACTTTTGCCCTTCCTCTTCTCACTAATATATCTGAAAAATGTCTTATCCCCAATTTTATTGCATTGGCTATTTCCTCCTCCTTTTGAATCTTTGCCTTCTTGACTACTTTGCTAGCTTCTCTAAGTTTTTCCAAATACAGATGCCTGTCTTCCTCTCTCTGTGATCTCTTGTATTTCATGAAGGTCTCCCTCTTTTCTTCACTTTTTCAGCTACTTCTTTCGAAAACCATAGCAGTCTCCTTTTCCTTTTACCTTTATTTACCATTTTAACAAAAAGGTTGGTTGCCCTTAAAATATCCCCTTTCAGTTTTGACCACTGTTTTTCTACATCCCCCAGCTGTTCCTATCCCACTAACGACTCCCTGAGGTATTGGCCCATCTTCGCAAAGTTAGTCTTCCTAAAGTCTACGATCCTCACCTTTGAATGGATTCTAACAGCCCTAGTCCTAATACTGAACTACACCATCTGGTGATCACTGGATGCAAAATGATCTCCCACTACAACATCAGAAACACTTTCACCATTGGTAAGCACCAAGTCCAGTATGGCCCCTTCACGTGTGGGGTCTGTTACCAATTGCTTGAATACTTCTCCCTGTAGGGAATCCAGGATCTCCTTACTTCTAGATGATACTGCAGCAGGAATGTGCCAATCAACTTCTGGCATATTGAAATCTCCTATCAGTAGCACGTCCCCTTTCCTAGCAATGCTGCGTATGTCTTCAATTAACTCTCTGTCCACCTCTTCCTCTTGTGAGGGAGGTCTGTATATCACACCAATGCAAATAGATTTCTCTTTGCCTCTTTCTAGTTTAACCCACAATGCCTCCTCTCTCCCTTTTAAGCTCTGTAATTCCAAAGCTTTAATAGTAGTTTTTACATATAGTGCCACTCCTCCTCCCCTTCTTCCTACCCTGTTATTTCTGAATAAAGTATAGCCAGGTATAGTTACATCCCAGTCATGGTTTTCTGTGAACCATGTTTCTGTAACTGCCACTAAATCCAAGTCAGCCACTCCCACCAAAGCTTCAACATCAGGGATCTTATTTCCCATGCTACGGGCATTTATACACACTGCTTTCCATGTGTTACCCCTGTTACCCATTTCCATAAAAGTATTTAATGTATCACCTACCTGGGGGCTTTCACTTACCTTGGGGCTTTCTTCACCCATCTCCAACGAATCTAGTTTAAAGCCTTCTTCAGTAGATTAGCCAGTCTACTACTGAAGATGCGTTGACCTTTCTTGGACAGATGGATGGCATCTCTGCTCTGCAACCCTTGGAAAGGATCCCATGGTCTAGGAAACCAAAACACTCTCAATGACACCATCCACGCAGCCATGCATTCATCTCCAGGATGCGAGCCTCTCTGCCTTGGCCTTTACCCTCAACAGGGAGGATTGAAGAGAACACCACCTGTGCACCTAACTGCTTCACCCTCTGTCCCAGAGCCATGAAGTCACTTTTAATATGTTCCGAGGTATACCTGGCAGTATCATTTGTTCCAACATGGATTAGCAACATTGGGTAATAGTCAGTGGGCTTGATGAGTCTCGGCAAACTCTCCGTAACATCTTGGATTTTGGCACCAGGCAGACAGCATACCTCTCTGGACATCAAGTCTGGTCGGCAGATGGACGCCTCAGTACCCCTCAGAAGAGAGTCTCCAACCACCACTACCCTTCGTTTCCTTCTGGTCACTGATTCTGCAACTTTGGGGTACTTGAGCTCTGGTTCTTCCCTTTCCAGGGATGCTTTCACCTCCTCCACTTCCAGGGCTGCATAATGGTTCTTCAAATCAAGGGCTGGAGAAGTTGGATTGGTGATTTTGCAGGCCCTGGTGACTTGTGTCCAACCATCGACATTCTGTTGGCAACCATCTTCTCCTGTGCTGGAGAGGTTGGTTGCTGCAAGAAGCATCTCAATGTACTTCTCACTGTCTTGAATGCTCCTCAGCCTCGCCACCTCCTCTCTGCGTTCCTCCACTTGTTTCCTCAGAACTTCAGCATGCAGGCAACCCTGCACATGGAACCAGTCGTTCTACTGGCATTAGGACCTCTGTCTGGACCAAGGCAGAAGCTGTAACGGGGGCAACAGCTTTAGCGATATGATTTTTCCCAGCCATTGTTCTGTTCGTGGAGCTTAGGTATCTGTTAAAGCAAAAGAGAGAGATCTACCAAGTACCAGCCGGTTTCCCAGCTGTCCTTTCAGAGAAAAAACAGTTAAATCTCTTTAATTATATTCAAAATGTGCTGGTCCAATTCTCTGTGATTTGTTAAATGGGGAGGTGCCCTATAAAGCAAGACTGCTCACTAGGGGTGGGTGGGAGTCGGGGTGGGTAGGGAGGGAATCAACACCTGACTAGGTGCCAGCAGTCTCCAAAACTGAGGAGGCCACTAGAGTTCAGCAACCTACTGTGCTCAAGGAAAGTTCCACCAAAGCACCAAAAAGAAAGTAACCTTGCTTTAAAAATATACAAAAAACCCTTTTAAGAGCTCCCAGTCAGAGAGCTAGCAATTTAATATAATAAAATAAACCCTCAAATCCTTACTGTTGGTTGATCTGTAGAGCCCTTGTTAGGAAAGGATAAGTACTCCCGTCGGGATGCCTCGTTTGACCAAGCTGTTCTCCAGCATCTCTTTCAGACTTAGCACAACTCCTACCCGCTGTCCCAGGTTTCAATGCCAGAGATCCATGGGAGGAAGCATGACCCATCTCAACCTGGGTTTCGCAGCTTTCTGGGGTCATCTCCCTGGCATCTCTCAGCTGGGGAGTCCCCATATGTGAAGACTACATTCCTGCTTGTTCCTGGAGATAGTATAGTTACTCACCTGTAACAGGTGATCTCCGGGAACAGCAGGAATTTAGTCTTCACAACCCACCCACCCCTCCCCTTGGAGTTGTGTGTGTGTCTCTCTCTCTCTGTCTTTCTCTCTCTCTCTCTCTCTGTCTCTCTCAGCTATAACCTCAACTGAAGAGGGAGATTTGGGAAGGCAGCACGCAGGCGCAGGGGGATGCTCTCACAAGCTTTCCTATTGGACTCTGGGGAGCGTTCCCACGCAGGCTCCGTCATTACCAGCGATACCCATATGTGAAGACTAAATTCCTGCTGTTCCCGGAGATCACCTGTTACAGGTGAGTAACTACGCTTTCTTTGCAACCCCTCACTGCCCGATTTATGCAGCGCCTTCTGCTCTCTAAGCCTCCCGCTCTCCTACCCTGGCAGAATGGGACCTCAATGTGGTTCTGACGCAGCTCACCAAGCCACCTTTTGAACCTCTGGCTACCTGCCATTTGCATTATCTCTCCTGGAAGGTCGTCTTTCTAGTGGCACTCACTTCTGCCCACAGAGTCAGCAAACTTCAGGCCTTGGTGGCCAAGCCACCTTATACCAGGTTCTACAAGAATAGGGTCATGCTTCACACTCACTCTAAATGCCTTCCGAAGGTGGTATCTGCCTTCCACCTCAACCAGGAGGTGGTGCTCTCCACCTTCTTTCTATGGCCCCATGCCGTCAAGGCAGCAGCCATTCTCTATACTCTGGATTGTAAGAGGGCCTTGTCCTTCTGCCTGTAACATACCCAGGGCCATCGCAAAACCTCACAGCTTTTTGTTTCCTTCAACCCCAGTCGACTGGGGGAGGCTTTTACCAAGTGGACCCTGTTCACCTGGGTGGCAAACTGCATCATCCCTATCCTCACTCTTTTTCAATATATACATACAACCGGTTTGCAATATCATCAGGTCCTTCAAGGTTGAATGCTTGATATACGCAGATGACATCCTCCTATATATGCCTTTCTCCACAGTTCATATGGACCTTTCCCCGCTAGCTAAATGTTTTGATGCAGTATCCGAATGGCTTCAATCCCAGAACCTCTGAATTCAACACAAAAAGACCGAGGTTCTCTTCATCACCAGGGACCCACTTTTCACCCCCCCATCCCATATAAAGGTGAAAGAAGCTGAGCTCCAATCAAAACCTTCCATTCGCTACCTTGGAGTCACTTTTGACCAACGCATGGATCTGAAACTACACATAACCAACGTAGTCAGAGCAATCTACCTCAAGATCCGGACTCTTCGACATCTTCGCCCCCTGCTTGATCCTGATGACTTCAGAACTATATTTCAAGCCTTAACCTTACCACACCTTGACTATGCCAATGCCATTCTCCAAGGCCTCCCACACTCCACATTAAACCCTTTGCAACTCGCCATGAATACCGCTGCCAGAGTCCTCTACGGAGCATCAAGAAGGGACCATATAACACCCATCCTAGAGCAACTCCACTGGCTCCCCATACATGGCAGAATATTATTCAAAACATTACTACTAACATTCAAGGCCACTAAAAGCATCACCTCCTCCTCGCTAATAGACCTCATTCAGGCCGTCCCACCCAACAGATCCAGGAGAACGATATCAACAAATACTCTAATCATCCCAAAAGCAGCGACAAAATGCCTATCAGTGACATCTAACAGGGCCTTCAGATTCTATGCCCCTAAGTACTGGAACGCTCTACCCCCAGAGATTCGTGCTATCACTGATCTATCCCTTTTCAGAAAAGCACTCAAATCCCACCTCTTCCCCCAATATTACTTGACCAACTAACCAATCTTATTCACTACCCAAACTAAGAACAAATCCTGTTATGTATACTTGTAAATACTCTTGTAAATAGTTGCAGTAATGACGTCCCATGTTTTATCCAAGTTCTCTGACCTTGTTCTCTGTAAAACCTAACAGTTTGTTGTTATGGTATGTTGTTATATTGTGAACCGCGCTGATTCTGAATAGAGCGGTATATAAGAGCCTGTAATAAATAAAAATAAATAAATAAATAAATCACCTTCAACCATGATTAGGCTGGGCTTTTCATTGGAGTGCCGAGTCATGGCGCACAACATCAGAGCTATGGTAACCTCTTTGCAAGCTGACGCTCTGTCCCTATGGCAGACATCTGCCGGGCCACCACCTGGTCCTCAGTTCACATCTTTGCAGCTCACTACTGCCTGGGGAGGGAGTCTCAATGGGGACAGCGCCTTTGGCCAGGTTGTACTCCATAATCTGTTCGGGGTTTAGGCAACTCCTACCCTCCGACCCTTCTTGTTCAGGCTACCGGAGCAATGGTTCTCCCTGGACAATGGAGTCCTTAGAGCCTTTCCTCAGAATCACTTGTGGCTACTCACTGCTGGGCCGTGTTTGGTAGCCTGTAGCTAGGGAGTCCCATACGTGAGGACTGACTTCCTGCTTGTTCTTGGAGAAAGCGTAGTTACTCACCAGTAATGGGCATTCTCCAGGGACAGTGGGAATCAGTCCTCACAACCCTCCCCCTCCCCTTCCCCTTGGAGTTGCTGAACGATATTTGCCATCTTCTTCTTTTGTTGGCTCTAGCTATATCATCTGACTGAGTAAGATGGCACCCTTACACGAAATAAAGACTTTTTCAAGTACATTCGTAGCAAAAGGCCTGTGAGAGAGTCCGTTGGGCCATTAGATGATAGAGGGGTAAAAGGGGCAGTAAGAGGAGACAAGGCTATAGCAGAGAGACTGAATGAATTCTTTGCTTCGGTCTTTACTGAGGAAGATGTAGGGATGTTACCCAAGACTGAAGTGGTATTTAAAGGTGATACTGCAGAGGAATTGAGAGAAATATCGCTACACCGGGAAGATATATTACAACTATTTGATAAACTGAATAGTAGCAAATCACCTGGACCGGATGGTATACATCCAAGAGTGTTGAAAGAACTGAAATATGAGATTGCGGACCTGCTATTGGTAATCTGTGAACTTTCATTAAAATCATCTGTAATACCTGAAGATTGGAGGGTCGCCAACGTAACACCAATCTTTAAAAAGGGTTCCAGGGGTGACCTGGGAAATTAGACCGGTGAGTCTGACGTCAGTACCGGGGAAAATGGTAGAAACCATCATAAAGAACAAAATTACACAGCATGTAGATAGTCATGGCCTAATGGGAGACAGCCAACATGGCTTTAGACAAGGAAGATCTTGTCTTACTAATCTGATATGTTTTTTTGAAGGTGTGCATAAACAGGTAGACAAAGGTGAGTCGGTTGATATAGTGTATCTGGACTTTCAGAAAGCTTTTGATAAGGTCCCTCATCAGAGACTTTTGGCAAAACTAAAAAGTCATGGGATAGGAGGCAGTGTACTATTGTGGATCGGGAACTGGTTAAAAGATAGAAAGCAGAGGGTAGGGCTAAATGGCCAATATTCCCAATGGAAAAAGGTGAATAGTGGAGTACCCCAGGGATCTGTACTGGGTCCGCTGCTTTTTGACATATTCATAAATGACCTGGAAAAGGGAATAACGAGTGAGGTTATCAAATTTGCAGATGATACAAAACTGTTTAAAGTTGTTAATACCCAAGAGGATTGTGGAAAACTGCAGGAGGATTTGGATAAATTGGAAGACTGGGCATCCAAATGGCAGATGAAATTTAATGTGGACAAGTGCAAAGTTATGCACCTAGGAAAGAACAACCCACACTATAGTTACCCAATGCAAGGTTCCACATTGGGAACCACCAACCAGGAAAAAGATTTAGGAGTCATCGTGGATAACATGTTAAAACCCTCTGCCCAGTGTGCAGCGGCAGCCAAGAAAGCAAATAGAATGCTAGGTATCATAAAGAAAGGGATGGAAAATAAAACAAAGGATATTATAATGCCTCTGTATCGTTCCATGGTACGACCGCACCTTGAATATTGTGTGCAGTTCTGGTCACCGTATCTTAAAAAGGACATAGCATTATTAGAAAAAGTACAGAGAAGAGCCACCAAAATGGTGAAGGGGATGGAAGGCTACTCCTATGAAGAGAGGCTACAAAGGTTGGGGCTCTTCAACCTGGAAAAGAGACGGCTGAGGGGAGATATGATAGAGGTCTATAAATTAATGAATGGAGTGAAGCAGGTAAACGTGGATCAATTGTTTCCGCTATCAGAATATAGAAAGACTAGGGGACATGCAATGAAGCTATAGGGTAAACTATTTAAGACAAATAAGAGAAAATATTTGTTCACTCAACGTGTAATCAAACTCTGGAATTTGTTACTGGAGGATGTGGTAAGGGCTGTTAGTGTAGCTGGGTTTAAAAAAGGTTTGGACAAGTTCCTGGAGGAAAGGTCCATAAACCACTATTAAAAAGGGACCCAGGATAATCAGTGCTTGACCCAGTACAAGCATTGTGGAACCTGTGTGTTTTGGGGATACTGCTAGGTACGTATGACCTAGATTGGCCACTGTTGGAAACAGGATACTGGGCTTGATGGACCTCGGTCTGACCCAGTCTGGCATATCTTATGTTCTTAGGCGGGAAGGGGACCACACATGAATGGTGGCATCTCCCAAAGGCTTTCTTTGAAAGCTGGGGAGATGCTTCCACAGGGGCTCCATCGGCATCAACATTACCCATATGTTAGGACTGATTCCTGCTGTCCCTGGAGAGGGCGGAGTGGCTCAGTGGTTGGGACAGGTTACCTCAGGCCGGAAGGCCAGGGGTTCAATTCCCGCATGGGGGCAAGCAATTTCAGGCCGGAGGGACTGGGGTCTCTAGTTCCATGGCCACTCCTTGTGGCCTTGGGCAAGCCACTTAACCCTCCATTGCCTCAGGTACACTTATATTATGAGCCCTTCGGGGACAAGGGAATAAAAAGTACCCGTTAGTATACATGTAAACCGCACTGATTCTAAAGAGCGTGGTATCAAAATAAAATTTTAAAAAAAACACCTGTTACAGGTGAGTAACTATGCTTTCTTGGCAGTGTGATCGGAAGTAGATTGCCAAGCATTTCTTCCAAGGAAATGGAGGGTTAAGTGACTTGCCCAAGGCCAAAAGGAATGCTAGTGGGAATCAAACCCTGGTCTCTTGGTTACCAAGCCAGAGCTCTAACCATTAGGCTACTTATCCACATACAAGAGTGTCCCAAAAGTCTTAATGCAGTTTTAAGCTTTAATAACTTCAGAAGCATACATGCTACAGACTTACAAAAAAACATTTGAAAGATTATTTAAATTTTTAAAATATTGATGTTCCTTGTTACAATTCAACATAACCACCATCTTGTGCTATATTGTACATTGATCTAGTTAATTTTCAAACTTTGTAAAAACCTTCATCAGTTGCTGCTCAGTGACTGAAAAGATTGCATTTGTAATCCTGCCTTAAGATCATCCAAAGAATGAGGTTTTGATGTATACATGAGTTTTGATGTGACCCCACAAGAAAAAGTCTAATGGAGACAGATCAGCTGACAGAGATGGACAAGCAAATGGGATCTCCTCTACTGATCCACAGGGCTGAGCAAAGTGTCATCCAGAAACTCAAACATGCAATGCATAATGACAGGGTGTCCTGTCTTGTTGAAAAATGGTAATCTCCAGGAACAAGCAGGAATGAGTCTTCACATATGGGTACGTCAGTACCGATGGAGCCTGCGCGGGAACGCTCCCCAGCTTCCCAAAAAGGAAAGCTTTTGGGAGCATCCCACAGCGCCTGCGTGCTGCCTTCCCGCCTTTCCTAACCGCCTCTCCCCAGTTCTTCTTTTCCGCGGAGCCAGCAGGTCGTGTTCCTGTCACCGCTGAAGAAGTTCTTTGTTTTAATTTATTTCTTTGGTCGCGCGTCTGCCTTCTTCGACGTCGGACCGGAACTGCTGGTCTTTTCTTTCTTTTCTAAAAAAAAAAAAAGAATATATTTTTCCCTCACTTAGTGTGTTTTTCCTCTTTTGGGCCTTAGGCCTGACAAGAAATTTTTCTCATGGAAAAACCAGCCTCCGTGTTTAAAAAATGCACTAAGTGCAGCAGTACTATTTCTGTTACTGACACCCACGAATGGTGTCTCAAATGTTTGGGTCCTGACCATTCCATTTTGGATTGTTCATCCTGCTCCTTGATGTCTAAACGAGGCTTACAGAACCGAGCAGCCAAGCTTCATGTTCTGTTTCCCTCTGATGCAGCTTCAGTGGCATCGACATCTTCCAGGGCCTCTTCTTCCTCTCCATGGATCTCAGGTAACCAAACATAAAACTAGCCGGTCCTCGAAGGGTAGATCTCCTTCCAAGCATCGAGATGCCTCCGGGCTTGCCCTCGAGGATCCTGCACCGGCAAAACTACCCGGGCGGGAAGCTCCGGCTTCCAAAGCTCCACCTATGGGGTTACAGGTTGACATCGATGGCACGGCCTCGACCGATCACCTGTTAGAATGTTCTGGGGTACCGGCACAACCTTCCGGTACCGAATTCCAGGCATTCATGGCATCGATGGATCAGAATGTTCTATCCATGCAGCAGGCTATTACGGCCTTTATTCAAGCTGCGACGCCGCTGATACCACAACAAACTCCGTTGTCGGTATCGGCCCCGGTACCGGCACCAATGCCGGTACCGGTTCCGACTGCATCAACATCGGCCATGGTGTCGACTGCAGCGGTTCCCTGCCTAGGGATGCCCATCGGTACCGCACCAGTACCGATAACGCCCGATGTCGATACGGCTCGGTACGCGTATCGGGCTTTGGAAGAGCACCCTGACAGTCGATACTTTGATTCCTCCGAAGATTCTGATGCATCGGAGGCATCTGCTGAAGTATCCATAGCCCTTCCTGAAGAGCCTTCTTCTCCAAAAAGAAGAATATCTCCTCCAGAAGACTTGTCCTTTCAAGACTTCATAAGAGAAGTGGCTAAAGGGCTTTCTATTTCAGTAACCTCTGAATCAGAGCCTAGAGCTAAAAAATTAGATATTTTAGGTTATTCTAAGGCTCCTAAGGAGGCAGTCACCTTGCCAATTCATGAGATTCTGTATGATCACATGATTGATTTATGGGAGACTCCTCTCACTATCTCTCCTCATTTTCGTAGGTTGGACACCATGTACCGTGTCCCTCCTTGTCCTGGTTTTCATAAAACACAGCTTCCTCACCATTCTATTGTGGTGGAGTCAGCTATGAAAAAGATAGTGCAAAAAGACACTCTTTTGCTCCTCCAGGAAGAGAATGCAGGACCTTGGATGCTTTTGGTAGGAAAATCTTCCAAGCCAGTATGCTCATTGCCAGAATCAACTCCTATAGTCTCTATATGGGGATGTTTCTGAAAGAAGTTGCAGATAACCTGCACACTTCCCTGCATTTTCTTCCAGAGGATAAAAGGGAAGAATTTCTTATTTGGCTTAAGCATACCCAAGATATTTCAAAGTTTTCCAACCGTGCAGCTTTTGACTCCTTTGAGGGTGCCAGCAGAGCTTCGGCCATTGCCATAGCTGCACGCAGAATTGCTTGGCTCCAAGCTTCTGATCTAGAATCTTGGGTCCAGGATGGCTTGGGAAATCTTCCCTGTACAGGAGAAAACCTGTTTGGCAAAGATTGGCAAATTAAAGCCACTCAAATGGATGCAGAAAATTCTGCTTTGGATAGACTTTCAAAGTCAACCTCCATTCCTGCCAAGAAAAAAACTTTCAAGAAGTCTTTTTTCAAGAAAGGCAGATTCCATCCTGCTTCTGGCAAACAATCATCTACAGGTCGTTTTGCTGCTAAGCGTCAGCAACCTAAACAGGCCAGGCCTAAGCCTACAGGGGCTGCTGCAACTCAGCAGACCCAGCCTCCTCAGGGTTTTTGACTTGATGCTAGAGAACTTAGTCTTTCTGGCTCTGAAACAGCCAGAGCCTCTCACCATTCCAGGAAGGTTAGCTCATTTTGCTCCCAGATGGGAGCAAATTACAACAGAGCAGTGGACCCTCTCCATCATAAGGGAGGGGTACAAACTTCATTTCTCAAACCTTCCTCCTAACACCATGGTGAGACATTTCAATTCTCCAACATCCCTCCTCGACCTTCTAGGTCAGGAGGTGGCTACCCTTCTTGCCCAAGGGGCATTAGAAGAAGTACCTCTTCTTCAACAAGGGTCAGGGTTTTACTCCCCCCTACTTTCTGATCCCAAAGAAAACAGGGGGCTACAGATGCATATTAGATCTCAGAGAATTGAACAAATTTCTATGCAAGGAGAAATTCAAGATGCTTTCTCTGGGCACTCTCCTTCCATAACTTCAGAGTCAGGATTGGCTTTGTTCTCTAGATCTCAAGGATGCGTACACACATGTCCTCATCCATCCATCTCACAGAAGGTTCCTCCGTTTTCTTTTCCAAGGAAAGCATTACCAATACAGGGTGCTTCCTTTCGGTCTGGCCTCTGCTCCAAGAGTGTTCACCAAATGCATGGCAGTAGTAGCTGCATTTCTACGCACTCTGGGAATATTTATATTCCCATACCTGGACGACTGGCTCATCCGAGCTCCATCTCAGTCAGAGGCCCAGACTTCCCTGGACTGCACAAGGCGCATTCTGCAGTATCTGGGACTTGTGGTAAACCTCCCAAAGTCCCAGCTTACCCCTACTCAGTCCCTAGAGTTCATAGGGGCCTGGTTAGATACTACCACTGCAAGGGCCTATCTTCCTCAGGCCCGTTGCCTATGCCTAGTGCAGTTAGCCTCCCAGATTCAGTCAAAGAGCCATTTAACTGCCCGGGAGATGCTACAACTGCTAGGCCACATGGCATCCACAGTGCATGTGGTCCCCTATGCTCACCTTCACATGAGAGCAGCTCAATGGACTTTGTCCACCCAGTGGACTCAAGCATCAGGGGCTCTGTCAGACAAAATAGCAACCTCCAGGCGCCTCTTTTGGTCTCTCCAGTGGTGGAAGTCCACCCAAAATCTGTTGCTGGGGTCCCCCTTCCAACAGTTGTTGCCCCAAGCAACCCTCAACAGATGCCTCCCAAACAGTTTGGGGAGCTCATCTACAAGACCTCTCCACTCAGGACACTTGGTCTCCACAGGAGACCTCTCTACATATCAACCACTTGGAGCTCCGAGCAATTTTTCTAGCTCTCAAGGTCTTCCATACCCTGCTCAGCTACAAGACAGTCCTCATTCATACGGACAATCAGGTAGCCATGTTTTACATAAACAAGCAAGGAGGAACTGGCTCTCTGTCGCTTTGCAATGAACCTTTAAGATTGTGGGCCTTCGCCAGAGAGCATCAAATCCATCTCCTGGCCGTATACCTTCCAGGAATCCAAAACTCTTGGGCAGACAGACTCAGTCGAGTTCTGCTTCCACACGAATGGTCCCTACACATGGACCAGGTACTCAGAATCTTTCAAGAGTGGGGAACCCCGGACATAGAACTCTTTGCAAGTCTGTGGAATGCCAAACTTCCCCGGTTCTGTTCCAGAATTCCGTGTCAGGGAGTTCAGGCCCAAGGATGCCTTCCTCCTTCACTGGGGTCAATACTTCCTGTATGCCTTTCCACCCATTCCTTTAATTCCCAAGACTCTGTTCAAGCTCCAGAGGGATCAAGGATCTATGATCCTCATAGCTCCACGCTGGCCACGCCAAGTGTGGTACCCTCTACTTCTGCATCTCCCTCAAGCTCCCTCCCTGGACTTGGGAGCTGCTCCAGACCTTCTGTCCCAGGAGGAGGGAACTTTGTGGCACCCAAACCCCAAGTCCCTTCACCTCAGGGCTTGATTGCTGAAGGCTTAGACCTTCAAGGTTGGAATCTTTCTCAGCAGGTGAAGGATATCCTCCATGCTTCCAGAAAACCTTCTACTAGACGTTCCTATACTTTTAAATGGAAAAGGTTTTCCATTTGGTGTGCTGAGAAGGGTCTTGACCCTCTAACACTACCTTTGAATTCTCTATTGGAATATCTCCTGCATCTCTCCAATGCAGGCCTCAAAACGAATTCCGTAAGAGTCCATTTGAGTGCTATTGCAGCATCCCTTAAGCCTCTCAATGGACAGCCTATTTCCTCTCATCCTCTTATTGCAAGATTCATGAGAGGCCTAACTTTAACTAAACCTCCCATTAGGCCTCCTCCAGTGGCATGGGACTTAATCTGGTTCTTGGTGAGCTTATGAAGCCACCCTTTGAACCCTTAGCCACTACCTCCTTGAAATTTCTTTCCTGGAAGGTTATTTTCCTCATTGCAGTCACATCAGCTCGCTGCATCAGTGAGCTACAGGCCTTGGTGGCTAATCCACCTTACACAAGGTTTCATCATGATAAGGTAGTCCTCAGGACCAATCCACACTTTATGCCTAAAGTGGTCTCACCTTTTCATCTGAACCAAGAGGTATATTTACCTGTCTTCTTTCCAGGTCCTCATGCATCCAGTGCTGAAAGGAATCTTCATACCCTGGATTGTAAAAGGGCTCTCGCCTTTTACTTACAAAGGACTCAACAACATAGAAGGTCTTCTCAACTCTTTGTTGCTTTTGATCCTTCTCATTTAGGACTTCCAATCTCTAAGAGAACACTGTCCAATTGGATTGCTCAGTGTATTTCTTTCGCCTACCAGAGTAAGAACCTTTCTCTGGAGGGCCATGTCACAGCTCACAATGTGAGGGCCATGGCAGCTTCTATGGCTCATCTTAATTCTGTGTCCATCGACCAGATCTGTCAAGCAGCCACATGGGCCTCGGTTCATACCTTCACAGCCCATTATTGTTTGGACAAGGACTCCCGCCGGGATGCCTTGTTTGGTCAGGCTGTTCTCAAACACCTGTTCCATGCTTAATCAACTCCTACCCTCCTTCCCTGGATGGATGCCTGAGATCCATAGGAGGAGGTAGAGCCCTTCTCAGGGTCTCACAACCTTGGGGATCTCCCAGGCAGCTCTAGCTAGGGAGTCCCCATATGTGAAGACTCATTCCTGCTTGTTCCTGGAGATAGCACAGTTACTTACCTGTAACAGGTGATCTCTGGGAACAGCAGGAATAAGTCTTCACAACCCACCACCTCCCCTAGGAGTTGTATCTCTCTGTCTTTCCTTTCCTCTCTCTCTTTGTCTCAGCTTTAAAACTCGAACTGGGGAGAAGCGGTTAGGAAAGGCGGGAAGGCAGTGCGCAGGCGCTGTGGGATGCTCCCAAAAGCTTTCCTTTTTGGGAAGCTGGGGAGCGTTACCGTGCAGGCTCCGTCGGTACCGACGTACCCATATGTGAAGACTTATTCCTGCTGTTCCCAGAGATCACCTGTTACAGGTAAGTAACTGTGCTTTATTTAAAGATGTAATCTCTGTAGTTTGGGAATAAAAAAATTCTTAAGCACTGCTAAGTAAGATTCACCATTGACTGTAGACTTTTTTTTTAAAAAGTCCTAAAATGCAAGAATTCCTAATGGTGCACCAAACAACTTTTGAGGAGTCTCTTTAATGTTGCCAGACTTCCTGAGACTTTTATTATTCCAAATTCATTAAACAAAATAAGTGTAAAATAAATTAAAATAATTAAACTTTAAAGTGATGTTTTGTAAGTTTGTAGCATTTCTACTTCTGAAGTTATTAAAGCTTAAAACTGTACAAAGACTTAGATACTAATTCCTGATGTGTCAGTAATTTTGACTACTTGTATTCAAGTGTCACTTTGAGAGATAGAACTTAGTCACCTTTCATGCTAATTTTTATTATTTTAGGTTGTCTTCAATTTTATAAAAGCATAATATAAAATAAATTACATAACAAATAAAGGATTTTTGCTCAGCAAAAAGTTATCCTGCCCCCTTTTTTTTGTAGTTAGCTATGAATTCCCACTTGTTCTCAGAGAAAGCAAAGCTACTTTTGTGTAACAGGTATTTTCCAAGGATCGTGGGATGATCAGCCACATATTTCCACCTTTCTCTTATGGAGTTTTTCTGAGGCACCATCAACACAAGAATTTGTGTGCATACTTTGAAAAGCCATTTTATTCTTTCCAATCCAACGCAACATCAGTCTGTGGATAAATCAGTGCTCCTAAATCTTGACAGAACTGTACCAAATTTGGCACTGGAGGAGGGAACCAGAGAAAATGAGTCAGATTGGGCTTGAGGATAGCCAAATGTATTTCTGTGGGAGAGGTAGCTGCAGCAAAAAAAACATTGATATCCCCGGAACAGAGCAGTTGGTGAATTGCTTCTTTCAAACTGCCCTTTCTCTCCTACTCTTCTCCTGGTCTCACACATGTACATGCACACATGCTTTTGTTGACTTGTATGCAAAGGTTTAAGCATTCCTTCTGAAATTGTATATTTCAATGAATCCCTAAGTGAAAAGAAGTTGACATAGATCTGCAGGATACAAACTTAACACAACTTTTTTAACATTTTATTTATTTGCTATTTCGGAATAAGAAAAATGTAATATGGCAGGTGTAAAAGTTTGGATACTCTTTCAGTACTTCGTAATGCCTCTTTTGGCAGGAATAAAAGGTTCCAAACATTTCCTGTTGCCAGCTATGAACCTTTCTATTCCTGTTTTTGGAATTTCCCTAAAAGTCTTTACAGAACGCGTCTAGGTTCCCACAGATTTTCAATGATCTCATCCAACACATGGAAAATGAGACCATAACCAGGAGATTTAGATCCTTCAAAAAAGAAACATTCATAGACGAAATCAAACCACAACTTCAGCAAGATTATGAAACCCTTGACCTAGGCATAGAGAAGTGGAACTCCATAATATCAAATCCAGCATCAGCCCCTACAAGTACAGAAGAACAAACACACAGGATACCAATGCCCCCTGGTACTCAAGTGATATTAGAGAAGCAAAACGCACCCTCCGAAAACTGGAGAGAAAATGGAGGAGAAACAAGTCACATGACTCCCTAATTCAATACCAAGGCAAGCAAATGGAATACAACAATCTAATAAATGAACGTAAACAGCAACACCATACCAACCTAATCATGAAATCTGTCAACAAACCAAGCAAACTATTTAGAATTATCCAAACACTAACTAAGAACACTATGCAGCATGATACCCACCTTCTTAACCCACAGGAATATGCAGACTACATAAAATCGAAAAACAACACCCTGACATGCTCCATCGCACCGCAACCAGATGACCATGAAACGATAGAGGAGCATCAAACCTGGGAAGACTTCAGCATACCATCAAAACACTAAATTGAGGACATAATGAGTGGCCTCAACACAACAACTTCACCATCAGACCCATGCCCAGTAGCTTGGATCAAAGCCACTAAAACCCAGCTCTCCTATCACATTCACAAAATCGTCAAAGATTCACTCCAACAAGGATACATGCCGCAAGCTCTGAAGCACGCCATGATAAGACCAATACTTAAAGACAACAACCTCAGCCTCTCTGAACCAAAATCATACCGTCCTATCTCCAGTCTACCTTTCCTTGCAAAAATCATTGAAAAAACAGTACAACGCCAACTACAAGAGCATATTGACATCAATGCCCCACTGGACATCCATCAGCACGGTTTTAAACCCCAACACGGAGTTGAAACACTACTTACTTCCCTCTTTGACAATCTCTTAAAAAGCATGGACAACATAAAGAATGGATTCCTGCTTGTATTCATGGACATCTCGGCAGCCTTTGACACCGTGTCACACGCCAGACTACTGCAACAAATAGGATTATGCAAAAATACTCTAAAATGGTTTACTTCATACTTGGAAAATAGAACGCAACAAGTCAGATACGCACAAAAGAAATCATCACGTTTCCCCATCACGCAGGGAATGCCACAAGGCTCAGCCCTATCATCAATGCTCTTTAATATTTACATCCAGCCCATATGTAACATCAAAGGTCACAAGCTCCAATATCACATTTACACTGACGACATCATGGTGTATGCCCCAGTCAACCTACATCACAACTATAACCAGATGCCTTGAAGATATGAACACCTGGTTCACAGCCAATAATATGATGGTCAACTATGATAAAACTGAGGCAGTTTTTGTCACCAGGAACACTATCTTCACTCCACCACAAACTATCAGCATTTTAGATAAGCTTATAGTAGTTAAAGATGAGGTTAAATATCTGGGTATCACAATGGACAGAGCACTAAACCTGAAATCCCACATCACCAAAACCGCAAACAAGGCCTATCAACGCTTAAGGATCATCAGAAAACTCAAGCCATTACTCCGCCAGGATCACTTCCGCACAGTATGCCAAGCACTCATTATACCTCTGCTTGACTGCGGAAACTCGTTATACCAAGGCCTCCCTCAACAAACCCTACACCTACTCCAAATGGTGCAAAACACTGCAGCACGTATCATTACAGACACTCCAAGATCTGAACACATCACCCCAGTCTTACAGCAACTACACTCGCTACCCATGATGGCCAGAGCAAAATTCAAAATAATCCTAATCATATTTAAAATCATCCACCAGCTCTCAGCAGAGGCACTCCAATACATCATAATGAAGGATACCTTCAACAGATCAAGAAGAACCAATAAAAACAACATGATCGGCACACCTGCAGGATTCCACAAGACTAAACAAACAACTTCAAAAAGAGCTCCCTCCTTACTAGCGCCCATACTCTGGAACGCCCTCCCAACAATCCTGAGAGCATTAAATGACCTAATAGACTTCCAAAAGGACCTCAAAACTTATCTCTTTATTGAAACTTATCAGCAGACAGAAAACAGTCCCCACCCAAATGGTAATGCATCTACTACCGGTAATTTGATACTTACTCATCCCAAATAGGTATTGTCACGCCCTTAGCCCCTTACATTGGTATGGAGGGGCATGGATTTGTTTTTGCCATTGGGGTGCTTCAACTTTCTGGCCTTTTTTCTAACTGGATGCCTTTTAATGCATTATGGGAAAGGTAGTTCAGTTAGATATCATTTGGGCTCAGATGAAAAAAAACACCTTCATTGTAGTTGGGTTGAGTAGGTGCATTGACAAGAATTTATTTAGAAAAGAAAAACACGCTAAGGTTCACAGATCCACCTTTTTAGATATTTCACCAGGAATTCTTGTAACTCATTACAGGATAACTTGAACTGAAACAAAACAGCTTTCCTCAGCCTTAATTAACAGCACCTGCTTCCAGCAGAGCTTGCCGTGCAGTCCAAAACATACAGAAAAAAAACTTTAAACCAGGGCTTCTTTCCCTTTCCAGTCCAGAACAATTACCTGGCTATCTTGTATGCTTAAACACAGCTCTTTATATAGATAGTCAAATTCACACAAGCAGATAAAACTCTTTTCAAGGTTCTCTCAGTAGTTAGTCAAACAAAAGCATTTCTTACTTCCTTCAGTTGAAACGGCATCAAAAAGAGCTCAGCAATGCTCACAGCTGTTTCTCAAAAGATAATCAGGAAACTTCAGCTTTTCACTGCGTCACACTTTTCCTGAACTTAGAATTAACAAGCTAACACAGCTCTTAGGGCTTTGGACACTGGAGGCTTCTCTTTACGGTTGACATCCCTTGCAACCCTTCTTAATTGGCAGACTGGCATGCAGAGCAGTCCATGTATGAGACCTCTTCTTCACAAGGTAAATCTGACTCCCCCAATTCTATGGGTTCACACTCTGGCTCAGATTCAAATAGCTTACATGACTGCCTTCTGTTATGGTTAAAGCTGTCTCTGGTAAATACGTAGTGCTCCTTATTTGCTAAGCTTCTGGGGCTCATACCTTGATCAAAGCCTGTAGTAGCTTCACTTCTTACAAGCTCTGGCCACCATCCAGCACGTCCTGTTCTCCAATTAGTGCTTCTGGCTCTTACTGCTCCATTCCTTCTTAAGTAGGCAAAACTTCTGCTCTCTCTTTCTCTCTGGTCAGCAGTTGCAGCACTCTCAGGTCTCAGGAGTCCTTCCAGTTCCTCTCCACCTGTTTTGCTTGTCCCTCCTTGTCGTCTTGGTCTCTCTGACCTAACTGAGCTAAACTTATACCCCTCAGGCTCCTGCTCCACCCTCTCCCCTCTCAGGTGAGAGAGATAAGAACATAAGATATGCCATACTGGGTCAGACCAAGGTCCATCAAGCCCAGTATTCTGTTTCCAACAGTGGCCAATCTAGGTCATATGTACCTAGCAATTTCCCCAAGGGACACAGGTTCCACAATGCTTGTATTGGTTCAAGCATTGATATCCTGGGTCCCTTCTTAATAATGGTTTATGGACCTTTCCTCCAGGAACATGTCCAAACCTTTTTTAAACCCAGCTACACTAACAGCCTTTACTACATCCTCTGGTAACAAATTCCAGAGTTTGATTACACGTTGAGTGAAAAAATATTTTCTTTTATTAGTCTTAAATAGTTTACCCTGTAGCTTCATTGCATGTCCCCTAGTCTTTCTATATTCTGATAAGGTAAACAATCGATCTACGTTTACCCGTTCCACTCCGTTCATTAATTTATAGACTTCTATCATATCTCCCCTCAGCCGTCTCTTTTCCAGGTTAAAGAGCCCTAAACGTTTTAGCCTTTCTTCATAGGAGTATCCTTCCATCCCCTTTACCATTTTGGTGGCTCTTCTCTGAACCTTTTCTAAAATCGCTATATCCTTTTTAAGATACGGCGACAGAATTGCACATAATATTCAAGGTGCGGTCTCACCATGGAATGATATAGAGGCATTATAATATCTTTTGTTTTATTTTCCATTCCTTTCCTTATCATACCTAGCATTCTGTTTGCTCTCTTGGCCGCTGCTGCACACTGGGCCGAGGGTTTTAACATGGTATCCACAATGACGCCTAAATCTTTTTCCTGGGTGGTGGTTCCTTATGTGGAACCTTGCATCGTGTAACCATAGTTTGGGTTGTTCTTCCCTAGGTGCATAACCTTGCACTTGTCCACATTAAATTTCATCTGCCATTTTGATGCCCAGTCTTCCAATTTATCAAGATCTTCTTGCAATTTTCCGCAATCCTCTTGGGTTTTAACAACTTTAAATAGTTTTGTGTCATCTGCAAATTTGATAACCTCACTCGTTATTCCACTTTCCAGGTCATTTATGAATATGTCAAAAAGCAGCGGACCCAGCACAGATCCCTGGTGTACACCACTATTCACCTTTCTCCATTGGGAAAATTGGCCATTTAGCCCTACCCTCTGCTTTCTATCTTTTAACCAGTTCCTGATCCACAATAGTACACTGCCTTCTATCCCATGACTCTTTAGTTTTGTCAAAAGTCTCTCATGAGGGACCTTGTCAAAGGCTTTCTGAAAGTCCAGATACACAATATCAATGGACTCACATTTGTCCACCTGATTATTCACTCCTTCAAAAAAACATAACAGATTAGTAAGACAAGATCTTCCTTGTCTAAAACCATGTTGGCTGTCTCCCATTAGGTCATGACTATCTACATGCTGAGTAATTTTATTCTTTATGGTGGTTTCTACCATTTTTCCCGGTACTGATGTCAGGCTCACCGGTCTGTAGTTTACCGGATCACCCCTGGAACCCTTTTTAAAAATTGGTGTTACATTGGCAATCCTCCAATCTTCAGGTATTAGAGATAATTTTAATGATAGTTCACAGATTACTAATAGCAGGTCTGCAATCTCGTATTTCAGTTCTTTCAACACCCTTGGATGTATACCATCCGGCCAAGTGATTTGCTACTCTTCAGTTTATCTAATAGTTGTAATACATCTTCCCGATGTATCGATATTTCCTTCAATTCTTCCGCACCTTTAAATACCACTTCAGTCATGGGTAACATCCCTACATCTTCCTCAGTAAAGACTGAAGCAAAGAATTCATTCAGTCTCTCCGCTATCGCCTTGTCGTCTCTTAGTGCTCCTTTAACCCCTTTATCATCTAATGGACCAACTGACTCTCTCACAGGTTTTTTGCTACGAATGTACTTGAAAAGGTCTTTACTTCGCGTTTTTGCTTCCGCAGCAAGCTTCTTCTCAAATTCTCCCTTTGCCTGCCTTATCAATGCCTTGCATTTGACTTGCCAATGCTTGTGCTGTTTCCAGGTTTCGTCGTTTGGTTCTTTTTTCCATTTCCTGAAAGATGCTTTTTTGGCAACCACAGCCTCTCTGACCTCACCTTTAAACCATGCTGGCAGTTTTTTGGACTTCCTTCCACTTTTCTTAAAGCGTGGAATACAGCTGGTCTGGGCTTCCAAGATAGTATTTTTCAACAACAGCCAAGCCTGATGTACGTCTTTAACCTTTGCAACTGCTCCTTTTAGTTTTTTCTTAACTGTTTTTCTCATTTTATCATAGTCTCCCATTCAAAAGTTAAAAGGTAGTACTGTGGATTTCCTTACTATCCCTCCTCCACTAATTAAATCAAAGGCGATCATGCTATGATCACTATTGCCAAGTGGCCCCAACAACCTTATCTCTTGCACTAGATCTGGTGTTCCACTAAGGATTAGGTCTAATATGGTGTCCCCTCTGGTCGGTTCATGAACCAGCTGCTCCAAGAAGCAGTCATTTATTTCATCTAGGAACTTAATCTCCCTAGCATGTCGTGACGTGACACTGACCCAGTCGATACCGGGGTAGTTGAAATCACCCATTATTATTACTGTGCTGTAACTTTTGTTAGCTTCCTTGATTTCTTTGAGCATTTCATCATCCATTTGGTCATTCTGGCCAGGCGCTCGATAGTACACCCCCACTGCCATTGCCTTCCCCTTTTACATGGAATTTCAATCCATATAGATTCTACAGCAGATTTTGTTTCCTGCAAAACTTTAATCCTTTCTGACTCAATGCCCTCTCTAACATAGAGAGCAACCCCTCCACCAATTTGATCAGCTCTATCATTACGATATAGTTTGTACCCAGGTATCACAGTGTCCCACTGGTTGTCCTCCTTCCACCATGTCTTTGATATTCCAATCATATCTAACCTTTCATTTAGTGCTATATATTCTAACTCTCCCATCTTATTTTTTAGACTTCTAGCATTTGCATACAAGCATTTTAGAGAATGTATTTTATTCATATTAATTTGGCTATTGTTAGACATGGGTAATTTAGGATCTTTAAACTCTGTCTGCTCCATACTTGAGGGCATTTGGGCTACTTTACTCTTTTGTGGAACCTCTCTGCTTTTGGTAGTATCCTTCAAAGATACATTCTTCCGAACCATCTGCTCTTGGGCAACTGTCGGCTTTCCCCTAATGTCTAGTTTAAAAGCTGCTCTATCTCCTTTTTAAAGGTTAATGCCAGCAGCCTGGTTCCATCCCGGTTAAGGTGAAGCCCATCCCTTCGGAAGAGCCCCTCCTTTCCCCAGAATGTTCCTCAGTTCCTAACAAATCCAAAACCCTCATCTCTGCACCATTGTCTCATCCACGCATTGAGACTCCGGAGCTCTGTCTGCCTTTTGGGTCCTGCGCATGGAACAGGAAGCATTTCGGAGAATGCTACCCTGGAAATTCTGGATTTCAACTTCCTTCCTAAAAGCCTAAATTTAGCCTCCAGAACCTCCCTACCACATTTTCCTATGTCATTGGTACCGACATGTACCAAGACAGCAGACTCCTCCCCAGTACTATCTAAGACCTTATCTAGGTGGCGTGTGAGGTCCGCTACCTTCGCACCAGGCGGGCATGTTACCAGGCGATCCTCACGTCCACCAGCCACCCAGCTATCTACATGCCTAATGATCGAATCACCAACTATAACGGCTGTCCTAACCCTTCCCTCATGGGCACATGGCCCTGGAGAAACTTCCTCTGTGCGAGAGGGTTTTACATCACCTGGAGGACAGGTCCTAGTTACAGGATCTCTTCCTACCACACCAGGGTGATGCTCTCCTGTCACGTGACCTCTCTCCTCCATGGCAACAGGGATGCTGCCAGACTGGAGGTGGGACTTCAGGACTATATCCCTGTAGGTCTCGTCTATGTACCTCTCTGTCTGTCTTATGCTTTCCAAGTCTGCTACTTTAGCCTCTAGAGAACGGACTCGTTCCCTGAGAGCAAAGAGCTCCTTTGCACCTAGTGCACACGTAAGACCTCTCACCAACTGGGAGAAAATCATACATGTGACACTCATTGCAAAAGACTGGAAAGCCCCCATCCCGCTGCTGGACTGCTGTCTGCATCTTAGTTTTAAGTTTGTGTTTAGATCTAAGTTCTTTACTTACTAAGGCTGCTGCACAGTACCCTGTCTTGTGGTGCTGAGGTAAGCTATATTCTGATTTGATTTAAATTATAGCTCTTAGCTGCTGCTAGGCTCTAACTTCTTATGAAATTTAAACTACAAGCTCTCTGCTGGGTATGAAATGTAACCAGAAATTTCTGCTCTGTGTTTTAAAACTAAAAGTACTTTTCTGATGCTAGGCCCTGAGTGACTATTAAATGTAAACTACAAGCTCTCTGCTGGGTTCCAAATATAACCAGAAAGCTCTCTTCTGTGTTTTAATTTAAACTTAAACTGCTGCTACTAGGCCCTGACTGATTTAACAAAAATAGTGGGTTCACAGATTAATTAGCTTTAATACAAAGAATTCCTTTTAGAAAATTACCAGAAGTATATACTCACAGTTGCAGATCTCTCTCCAGAAGTAACAGTCCCTTTTTCTGGTCCTTCAAGATCAAACTCCCTCGTGGCAGCTGAGTGATTAGGGGATGCAGTGACGTAAGGGTTCCTTACCCTGGGCCTGTATTCCCTATCCTTTCCACCACTAGGGGCACTCTGTTCCTCATTGTAACCAGGAATTACCTGCTTTCTAGGAGCAAATGGAGTTTTAAGTCCTGGACCTTTTAAAATGGGTCCCTTTATTATGGTAAATTCCTTCTTTTTACCCCTCTCTTCTAGGTCCTGATAAGCTTCCTTATCACAGTATACAAGGTAATGACATAACACCAACTCAATACCCACTCACCCCAAACATAATATAACATTGTTAATTACCTCGTACTGTCTAGATGTTACCCTTATGATAAATGTAACCCTCCAATTGTACTGTCTAGATGTTAAGTTCCCCTATGTTAAATGTAACCCTCCAATTGTGATGTGACCACTTTGATTGTAGGATAAGGTGGTATACAAATCTGTTTAAATAAATAAATAATCAAGTCCTGATGATTGTGAAGGGCATTCAAAAACTTTCATCTTTCCTTAGTATTACTTAGTAGTTTTTGAGATATATTTTGGATCATTGTCTTACTGAAATATCCAGCATCTCTTCATTTCCAGTATCTTTGGTAACTCTGAGATATTAGCTTCTAGAATATGTTAATATTTGAATTCATCTTCCACCCACACTATATTTCCTGCACATCTGGCTGCCACACAACCCCAGAGCACAATAGATCTGCCACCAAATTTGATTGAAAAGCTGTTCTTTTCTTCATATGCTTCACCCTTTTTTCCTCCAAATGTATCTGTATGATTATAGCTGAACAGTTCCGTTTTCTTATCATCAGTTCAAAGAACTTTGTTGCAAATATTTACAAGCTTATCCATGTTTCCTTTTGTATAGTTTAAACTGATTTTTTTATTAGGTTGTAGAAGGGCCGGCACAAGGACATGAGGTGTCCTCGGCAAACCTCATCCCTTGTACCCCCGCCCCTCTGGCCGCCCCTCTCCAGGACCTACAGTAGCAGCAATGACCTGAAACAGCCCTGCAGTGCTCGCCTTCAAGCTTCAGTGTTGTGCCCCCATTGATGCCAACGTTTTGTTTGCATGTGATGAATGCGGCTTCCACTCCCATGCAAGCAGGAAGTTTGGTATCACTAGGGGCAGAAGCAGACAGCCCCGCAGTGCCAGAGTTTAAAGATAAGCACTGTGGGGCTGTTTCAAGCCATTTCTGCCACTGTAGCTCTCGGTAAAGGGCGACAGCAGTGGCAATAAGGGACGACTGAGGGGGCGCAGGGGATGAGGCTCACCTAGGTCACCTCTCCTTGCGTCAGTCCTGCTTCTAATACCACATGCTGCTATGTCCTCATGGCCTCTCCTAGCATATTTAGTAAATGCCACACAGTTGTCAAAGCATGTCTACACAGACTGGGCATGCACATGTTTCCATACATGGATAATTAGGTGGTCAAGAGCACAACCCAGGAAAGAGTTCAAGAATCTGTGGGCATGGCCATCAGAGTGTTGGAGTTACTAGGGTTTGTCATAAATTATTCCAAGTCAAATTTAAGCCTGTCAAATCAATTAGAGTTTATCAGAGTTCTGCTAGACATGATTTGGGCAAAAGCCTTTATCCTATAAGACAGGCTCACCCAACTGGTGCCAATTATTGGAGATGTCCAAAAGAGTCAACAGATGTCAGTGAGGACTATGTTGAGGATGTTGAGCCACATAGCTTCAACATTCCATGTCACACATTTGGTGTGTCTCCAAAATGAGACAGATTTAGTGGACCTTGAGCACACAGTGGAGATTGTCCACTCACAGGCTCAATGTTGTAATATCTGTCATGGTTTCCTCTGGGACTCCCTGTCCTGGTGGATGGTCCTGTGAGGAATAATGGCAGACAGAAAGATAAGCTATATCATGTTATGCTCACTTACACCTAGGGGAAAATCTGCCATAAATCCCTTGCCCGCAGATTCAGTGGGACCTTCTGGTAGAGAGCCAGGAGAAAGAGACAGAGTTCTGTGGTGATATATTAGGTTTATTTTGGATAGAAAAATAGAAAATATATAGACTAGCATTAGAAAAATGAAGTAATAAGTTGTAGCAGCACTATGATTATGTAGTAGCAATAAATGACTGATATTAGCTACCAGAGGTCACAGGCTCACTCTGCACTTAAGAAAACTGCAGAAAAAAAGCTACCTGACTAATTCCCACCCCCAGGGTGAAGACATAAGACCAATACCTTAGCTCTGCCAGGTGGACGGATGCAGCTGGAATTTGAAGCAGTCTCTGGAACAGCACAGAGTCCAAAGTGGAGGAGTGGCCTAGTGGTTAGGGCAAGGTACTTCAGGCCGGAAGGTCGGGGGTTCAAATCCCACTAGAGGACAGCAACCTTGGGCTGGAAGGACTGGGGTTTCTAGTCCCACAGGTGCTCCTTGTGGTCTTGGGCAAGCCACTTAACCCTCCATAGCCCATGTTCCCTGTAAAATAGTTCTCTGTGTGCTGTGCTTTCCTGTCTAATCAATGTGTTTATACCTCAAAAATTTCCTGTCATGATTTGACAATTTCCAATCTGTAATCAAACCGCTGCTGATCGCTGGAAGTAGCGGTATACAAAAATGTATACTAAATAAATAAATAAAATAAATAAATAAATGAGGCAGCTAGGCAAGCTTCACTAGCTCAAGCTGTAGGGGGCGAGCTGCGTAAGAGCACAGAACCTTACAGATGTCTGTGGGAGTCTTGGAGTATCTCACAGGATTAGTGGAACAGCCTTGGAATGACACAGTGTGTCTTTGTCCTTTATAGAAGCAGCAAGAAAATAAAAGGCATAATGGCCCCTGGTTCTTCTGTACATACTGCAAAGAATCTCAGCAGATCAGGAAGTAGGCATCATGTGGTCATCTTATAGACAAAGAGCCCATGGTGAGAGATGAAATGCAGAGAATGATGATATGCAGTCTCATATATTGTTGCAAATGTCCAAGACCAGTAGTACAGTCCGTGGCTAAGAAAGGCCTAAGAAGCAGGCTCTCTTTCACCTTCACATGGCATGGAACAATCGTCTTCTGTATGCAGATACACAAATACTTAACAGGCAGTTGCTTGGAGGTCAGCAAGTCTGAAGCTTGGAACACAGCAGAGCTTTCTGTAGCAAGAATCCATTTTATTTACTTCAGGTTTGGTTATGAGCTGGCCACAAGTTACCAGTCCTATGGTCCCAGGGCCGGTGCAAGCAGGGCTGGCCCATGAGCTGGGCGACTGCCTAGGATGGCTAGCCCAGGCGGGTGGCGGCAGCAGCAGCACACATGACTGGCCTGCCACTCCCCACCCCCCCCCCATCTGCCGCCAATTCCATTTGGGAGGAGGTGGGCAATGGCAGCATTTCCAAAAGCCATCGCTTTTAGAAATACTGCCATTGCCACTGCCTGCCTCCCCCTCCTGAGATGGATTCGGCGGCAGCTGGGGGGGGGGGATGCTGGGGTGGCGGTGGCAGCAGCAGCAGCTGGGGAGGGTGGCGAGGCCAGGGTTTCTGCCTAGGGTGGCAGAAACCCTCGAGCCCACCCTGGGTGCAAGGGTATTAAGCATCCTAGACGAAACTTCAGACTTGTTCCCTCTGGCAATTAGCTTTTGACCACTAATGTCCTTCTCCCTTCCCCCCCCCCCCCAAGAATTTGATTATTAAACTCAATTGTAATCATCTCAGCGCCATCCCTTCCAGAACAATCATATAAAAAATAAGTATTTGGACATCATGCTTCTAAATATTATACTTTTCCTTTGTAAATGTTATTTATTTTATTTATTTCGACTTCTTATATACCGCACTCTTTGACATCAGCGCGGTTTACAAATAACAGAAAGGAACCAGAACAACAGGCTGTTTGGTATTACATATAACAGGAGTATCAACTTGGATAACATGGGAGAACTATTTACATGGAGTATATAATCTATTAGCTAGATAGCATGCTCGAACTATTTACATAAAATTAGCAGTGATGCTTGGAACAAGAGGGATATTGTGGATTATACTAGGGTGAGGCTGTTATGTTACGGTTCATGTAGGGTAGTATTTGATGAAAAGGTGCAGTTTAAGGGCCTTTCTGAACTGGGTTAGGTCGGTTATGGCGCGGAGATCAGGTGGGAGAGCATTCCAGTATTTTGGTGCGCTAAACATGAAAGCTCTGTTTGATGTTGATAGGCTGCACGTTGTTATAGCCTTTGGGGTTGTTAGTGAGTTTAATGCTGCATGTCTCCTATTTCTATTTGATGGGACGGATTGGATGAGTTTGGTAAGTGATGTGGACGATAAACCATTTAAGGCCTTGAATGTGAGAAGGAGGGTTTTGAATGTAAGTCTTCCGTGTATAGGGAGCCAATGGAGCTCTTTGAGGATAGGTGTAATGTGTTCACTTCTGGCCGCTCCTAGAAGAACCCTGGCAGCGGTGTTCATTGCGAGTTGCAAGGAGCTTATTGTGGATTGTGGGAGTCCTTGTAGAATGGAATTGGCGAAGTCGAAGTGCGAAGTGCGGCAGTATCAGTGCTTGGTAGATGGTTCTGAAGTCTTCGTGGTCTAGTAGGGGACGCAGGTGTCTAAGAGTGCGTATTTTGAAGTATACAGATTTTACGATATTGTTTATGTGTGATTTCATGTCGAGCCTATGGTCTAGTGTGACTCCGAGGTATTTTATTGTATCCTTGGTGCCTAGGTCAGCTCCCTTGACACTTATATGTGGTGGTGGGGTGAACCTCAGTTTTCTTATGCTGAATGCGGAGGTTCTGTGACAGGAGCCATTGTGATACTGCATCGAAGCAGTTTGTTATAGGCAGTAAGTCCATTTGCATTGTGGAAAATGGCATGTAGAGTAGGATATCGTCAGCGTATATCATACATTTCACATTGAAGGACCTGATGATATCGCAGATAGGCTGCATATAGACGTTGAACAAGAGGGATGAGAGTGAGGACCCCTGCGGAACGCCTTGTCTTTGATGGAAGAGTTTTGATTCTCCTGTTGCGGATTTGACGTATTGCATTCTGGTGTCGAGGTATGATTTACACCATTCAAGTGCTGAGTTGCAAATGCCTTTTCCTTCCAGTCGACCGAGGAGAATCTCGTGATTTACCGAGTTAAACGCTGCTGCTATATCCAAGAAGATTAGCACGACGCCTTGTCGGATGTTGTCTATGGTATTGAGAATATCATTGAAGAGGGTGGTAAGCAGTGTCTCGACGCCGTGGAATTCTCTGAAACCGTGTTGAGAATAGTCTAGAGGGGCTGCGGAGTCGATGTGGTCTTGGATTTGGCGCTGTGCCTCTTTCTCAAAGATCTTTGCTAAGAGGGGGATACTGGCTATTGGCCTGTAGGAGTCTGGCCGTTTTGGATACAGTTTAGCGTTTTTCAGTAGTGGCCTGATGGATGTGAGTTTTAATGCAGATGGGAAGGCGCCAGTAGTGAAAGAGAGGTTCATGATTCTTGCAATGAAGGTGCTAAAGTCACCCCGCAGGTCCTTTATCCAAAAGGCTGGGCAGGGATCGGTTTGCGCAGTGGTCGTGTTGAGTGAGGAGATGGTGTCTTCAATGTGTTTAGAAGAAGGCGTGTGAAGTGCGGATAGGGATGTTGGGCAGGTCGTTTCTTGTATATTGTTTTTTGAGAGTTCATCTGTCTGTAGGAGTTTTGATTGCAAGTAATCAGCGAATTCTTGCGGGTGGATATCATTATTTTGTTCAGAAGATGGTTCCTTTGATAGTGACTTAACCAGGTTGAAAAGGTTGCGTGGTTTGTTCAATGATCTCTTGAGCATATCTGAGTGGTATTGCTTCTTTCTGGCTGCGATTGCCTCGCGGTGAGTTGAGAGGTGAAGAATGTAGGCTTCGTGGTCGTCGGTAGCTAGTGAGCGGCGCCAGCGTTTTTCTAGCCTTCGTAGGTGCGTAAGAGAGGCCCGTAGTTCCGGGGAAAACCATGGTGCAGAGGTTCTTTTCCCTGATAAGGTCTTTTTGTTTGGTAGTTGAGCAACAGCGTTGAGGCTGTCGTTCCAGGCAGCGATTGACTCGTCGAGGTTGAGTGATGTGTTGTTGAGGATTGGTTGGGTACTTGACAGAATAAGTTCTCTGTTGAAAGGTCGAAAGCCCCGTGTTACTCTGGATGTATTGGCGAGTTTGCTGGTGTTCAAATTATGACTGTTGTTCAGAGGGATTCGTAGGTTTATGAGTTTATGGTCAGACCATGGGACATCAGTGACCGATGTTATAATGTTGCTGTTTTGCTCGGCGACATGGTGTGGGGCAAATACCATGTCAAGAATGTTTCCTTTGGAATGAGTGGGTTCAGTGATCATTTGTTTATAACCAAGATTTTCGATGGCATTGAGGAGTGAGGAGGATTGGTTTTGTTGTAGTGATGGGAGGTTCAAGTCTCCCATAATCCAGTTGGGAGTGTTGGGGTTGCTGGTGTCAGCGGCCAGATCCAATATAGTGGGCAGATCGTCTGGGGAGCTCGAGGGGGCTCGGTAGACCAGGTTTATGGAGCATTGTTTATTGGCTATGGTGATTATGTCCAGATTGTTTGTGCTATGGGAGTTAGTCATGTTGAAGAGGAGTTCAGACTTGGTGAGTATGAGTGCTCCTCCTCCTTTCTTGTTTTCTCTGTGGGTTGTGTGTATAGTGAAGTTTGGTGGAATGAGTTGGTTGATAAGGACATTGTCTTCTTTAGATAACCAGGTTTCGGTGATCATGAGAGCATCAAGATCATAGAGGGTAACTATGTCTAGGATTACAGGCCATTTTTTTCGAATTGATCAAGCATTTATAAGGGCACATTTTAGGTGTTTTGAGGGCGATGGTTTGTGTTGCTTCAGGTTGCTGGATTGCTGTATTGCAATGTGGATCAGGTGGGAGTGTCGGATGTGCGCTTCCCTAGTCGGATACTGAAAAGGGTTGCCTGCCCATTGCTTTCCGTGGTTTTTGAGGATGGGGATAAGACTGTAGGAGGGGGAGTAGGCAATGGTGGCTCCGAGCCAATCTGTGAGGAGATAGAAACTGAGGAGAGTAATGAAGTGGGGAGACATTTTGGTTTCTGGGATATAGTATGAGGTGGTAATTGAGTTTTGGGTGGTAAGAATACACAATACAGTGGTAAGAATACACAATACAGTATACAGGTAATTTCACAGTACAGTATGCAGACTATTAGGTGGTAACAAAGATATCACTGATTAAGGTGTATGTTACAAGGCTAGTAATGACTATAGCAAAATATAACAGATGACGTGTGTGTGCATGTGTGAATGCTATACAGACAACTGTAAGAGTAAGACCAATGGAGAGAGTCAGGTGTGAGGGTATGAGAATGCAATACAGGCAACTGTAAGGGTTAGGCAAATGAGAATGCAATACAGGCAACTGTAAGAGTTAGGCAAATATAACAGGTGTCAGGTGTGTGTGTGTGTGTGAATGCTATACAGACAACTGTAAGAGTAAGACCAATGGAGAGAGTCAGGTGTGAGGGTATGAGAATGCAATACAGGCAACTGTAAGGGTTAGGCAAATGAGAATGCAATACAGGCAACTGTAAGAATGCAATACAGGCAACTGTAAGGGTTAGGCAAATGTAACAGGTGTCAGGTGTGTGTGTGTGAGCATGCTATACAGACAACTGTAAGAGTATATATGGCAGTAAGTGGGATTGCTTTGAACTGCTGAGTGAAATTCTTGGTTAGAGAGCTGAAGTATACTTGCTGTGAGGTCGGACAGTACGCTGGAGACGACTGAGGGTTCAAGTTGGGGGTCGGGTGTGATTGCAGACTTCTTGGCTTAGCTGTTACTCGGTGACATTTGAGAGTGCCTTTGCCTAAGGGCCTAAGGGCTCCGCCTCCCACAGCCCCGACTGGGCCGGAGGTCTCCTGAGCAGGCTAAGATGGCTGCTGCCTGCTCAGGCGTGCTCTACCCCGATCGGGGAGCACAGAGCCGGTGGGGAGCTGAAGAGGGTTTGGCAAAGACAGTGCAGTCCTTCTGGAGGCCGTGTGCGTGGACTTCTAATCTTGTGTCATTTAGATGTGGTGGCGGTTGGCTTCGGAGCGCTGTTGCTTCCCTGGAGGTCCCCGCCTAAGGGCCACGCCAAAGGGCCCTCTGGCGAGGCCCTCAGGCGCGGGCCCGCCCGATGGCGTTCCTTTTAAACCGCAGCTGGCCTGCCCCGATTGGGTGGAGGAAGACTGGAGGGCGTCCTTCTTCTTGCCGGGTGCTCGATCCCTCCTGGGAGAGCCGCGGCCGGGCGGGAAGTGGTGGAGGCAGCAAGAGGGAGCCTGCGCCCGATGGCGCTCCTTTTAAACCGCAGCTGGCCTGCCCCGATTGGGTGGAGGAAGACTGGAGGGCGTCCTTCTTCTTGCCGGGTGCTCGATCCCTCCTGGGAGAGCCGCGGCCGGGCGGGAAGTGGTGGAGGCAGCAAGAGGGAGCCTGCGCCCGATGGCGCTCCTTTTAAACCGCAGCTGGCCTGCCCCGATTGGGTGGAGGAAGACTGGAGGGCGTCCTTCTTCTTGCCGGGTGCTCGATCCCTCCTGGGAGAGCCGCGGCCGGGCGGGAAGTGGTGGAGGCAGCAAGAGGGAGCCTGCGCCCGATGGCGCTCCTTTTAAACCGCAGCTGGCCTGCCCCGATTGGGTGGAGGAAGACTGGAGGGCGTCCTTCTTCTTGCCGGGTGCTCGATCCCTCCTGGGAGAGCCGCGGCTGGGCGGGAAGTGGTGGAGGCAGCAGGGTAAGTTACAAGGTTAAATGGACTACTGGCATATTTCCCATTCTTTCTGAAGGTAAATGTACTGATGACTCTTTGAGTTTGTGTGGTTGCCAAAACCCATTGTTTTGCTTTGATTAGAGCAGCTCTTTGCTACCCTAGGCAACAGTGGTTGGGCAGGCCCTTATGGTCCATTCCCATCTGGCCAAAAGATTATCTTTCAAAATTCCCCCCTATCAAAAGCTGCTCAGAACGGGTGAATCCAAATTGGGCTATGGAGCCCATGTAGATGAGTTCACACTCAGGGAATGTAGTCTTCCCAAGAGAGTCTCCATTAAATCAGTTTCCTGGAACTTAGAGCAGTTTGAACACTGAAGACTTTCAGAGATCAGTTATCCAATCAAATTGTACTGTTTCAGACAGACAACCAGGTACTATATCAACAAGCAGGGAGGCACCAGGTCATACCTCTTATGTTAGGAGACTGTCAGAATGTGGAACTACGCCATCTCACATGGGATGATGCTCAGAGCCATGTATCTGGCAGACAGACTGAACTGTATTTTCAGTCTCATGAATGGACTTTGGATGGGGTGTCGCTCAGAGTATCTGTCAGGAGTGGGGCACCCCCTCGATAAATTTGTTTGCACTCAAAACAGGCAAGTGATTCTGTTCTGTTTCAGGGTAGGAACACATGGCAAACTAGCCTTGGATGGCTTCCTCCTCAATTGAGGGAAGAATCTTCTATATGTGTATCCTGTTATACTTCGGATAGCAAAGACTCTCCTGAAACTCAAGAGACAAGGGTACCATGACCCTCATAGTACTTTACTGGTTCAGACAACGCTGTTTTTTCTGTTTTTGAACTTTCCATCAGGGCTCCAATTCATGTGGGCAATTCACTAATCCTGATTTCACAAGACTAGGGGATGTTGTTGCACCCGAACATCAAGTATCTAGCCCTCACAGATTGAATGTTAAGGAGCCAACCTTGTCCTCCCTGAATTTACTCATTGGTGTGGCCTGTGTCCTCTTGGCTTTTAGGAGTGATACCACTCTGAGATCATATCGTTTTAAAGGGACAAGGTTGCTGTATGGTATAAGGGAAGGGCCTTAGATCCTTTCTTATGTCCCACACAAAAACTGTTTGAATATCTTTTACATTTGTCAGAGCCTGGCCTGAAGACCAACTTCATAAGGGTACACCTGAGTGCAATTGGTGCTTGTCGCCATCGTATAGAAGGTAAACTTCTACAGTCATTAGTTGCTTACTTCATGTAGGTCTTACTTCTTGCAAAGCCTTCCACAAGCCTTCTGCAATGTCTTGGGATCTCAACGTAGTCTTAATTCAGCTGATAAAAGTTCATTTTGAGCCCCTGAATACCTGTAGACTGAAGTTTCTGATCTGAAAGGTCTTATTTTTGGTGGCAGTCACCTCAGCACACAGAGTTAGCGAGCTCCAATCCCTAGTAATGGATCCACTCTATACAAAGTTTTACAACAATAGGTTGGTTTTGCGTACTCCTCTTAAATTCCTTCCTAAAGTCGTGTCTGTCTTCTGCCTTAGTATTCCTTCATCTTTTTTCCCAAGACCCTATACTCAGAAAGCGCATTGCATATGCTGGATTGCAAGTGAGTCTTGGCCTTCTGTTTGGAGCAGAATGAAGCCCATAAAATGTCCATCCTAGTTCTTGTTTCATTTGGCCCAAATAGGTTAAGGGCAACTGTCAACAAATGTACACTTTCAATTTGGCTAGTGGATTGTATCTGTTTGGCTTATGCCCAGGCTGATTTGACTTTTAAGGGTCATGTCATGTCTCATAATATTTGAGCCATGACTGCATCAGTGGCCCACTTGAGATCAGCCTCCATGGAAGAGGTCTGCAGAGTCACAACATGGACATCTATCCATACATTCACATCTCATTACTATTTGGAAAAGGACTCCTGACATGCTGACAGGTTCTATCAATCTGTTCTCTAGAATATGTTTGGCGAGTAGAATTCAGCTCTATTTCCCACTAAGCCAAGTTATTTTCTTTTCTAGACTGCCTCCCTTTAAAAAAAAACAAACTGGAAAAAAATACAAAACTCCAAAATTGCCTGTTGCCCACAAAAGGGTCTGCTTTTACAGTGTCAGCTTAGTGCAACACAAGGTTTTGCCCTTTTTCTTTTGAGACAGCCTGAAATTAGGAATCCCATATGTGAGCACTTACCCTGCTTGTCCATGGAGAAAATGGATTTAACTGTAGCAGGTGTTCTGCATAGATAGCAGAATAAGTCCTCACAACTCTCTCTCCTCCCCTTTGAGTGGCATCCTATCTTTAGCTAGTAATGACTGAGGAGATGAGGCATAGCAGGTGGGAATGGGGATGCAGGTGTGATGGAGCCACTCCAATATGTTTAGAAGCTGGGAGAGGTTCCCATGTGGGGCTCCCTCGATGACATCACCCATACATGAAGACTAAGCCTGCTGTCCACAGAGATCACCCGCTACAGGTAAGTAACTGTTTTCTTAACAATGTTTCTGACAGTTGAAATTGCTAGATGGAAGCATTTAAAGAGATTTTTTTATATCCTCCTCCTGCTTTCTATGAATAAATTATCTTCCTTTTCAAATGCTGAGACAGGTACTTAGAGAGGCCCATGGCTGTTGAAAATAGAATAACCATCACAAGCTGAGAGTTTAGAAAAATCTGATTTATTTGTTCAACCATGGAATTGTCTTCACCTGACTAATTGAAGGCCTAACTGGTCACTATACTTTGAGCCTTATTAACCACTTAAAAAATATAGCAATGAATAAACTGGAAGAGTATCCAAATGTTTGCAACTGTCATATTCACGTTTTAAAAATATTTTCAATGTGCTAAAATTAGCACCTGAATAGTAATTATGAATTAAAGTTTGCAGGAAGATGTTTTCAAATTTGTACCATGTAGAAGTTCTGTCGGCTTCCTTTAGAGATTAATACATACAATTTGACCAGGGATACCTACACTTTTACACACAGCTATGCACATGCACAAACATCAAAGTCTGTTTAAGAGGCAAACCAGTGAGTCACTGACTCAGTGTACTGAAGCCTCTCTCACCAGTTTGCCCTTCGCAGTAGCAGGACCTTGTTCCTTCATTCCCACTGCTATGTTCTTCTGCTGGCCTTGCCGCTGGAACTGCAGTGAATATTAAACAGGAGAACAAGCTCCTGCCATTCTGTAAAGGAATAATGTTTTTGGGGGAAGTGGGGGTTGTTGACACTGGATGGGGGCTAATACTGGAAGTGGTGGTGGCTGGAGTTGAAAGAGACTCAATGCAGTGTCTGGGACAAGGGGCCTGGAAGGAAGCTGATGCTGGGACTAGTGGTGGCTGGAGCTAGAAGGGGTTTGCTGGAGCTGAGAAATGATTTATATAAAAATATATATTACAATTGAATGTAACTTAATGATATTCTAATAGTTTTAGTGGATGGCTGGAGCTGAAATATAATCAGAAATGGCCAATCTGAGCCGGATTTGCATTTCCACTTAAGAAACTAACAATGCTCTCCCTGCACTGCTTGTGGCTGGAGCTAGCCGGGGGGACTTGCTGCTGAACTTGTTGAATCAATAAAAGGAGCTCAGGAAGGAGGTTGCACAAGCATAGACAAGGAGACAGAACCTAGCAGCAGCACTGGAAACTTAGAGAGTGCTTGTTCATGGAGGGGGGAGGAGCTTTGGGATCTAAATGTGTGGGATAATTTTAAGTCCAAAAATTGAGTAAACAATGGCATTTAAACAGGGCCGGTCCCTGAGTTGGTTCAAGGTGGTTGGCGCCCTAGGCAGACCTTAAGCCTTTCACCCTCCTCTTTGGCAAAATCTATTGTTTAGCTTTGAATGCCCTGCTCTTTGCCACATGCCCCCCCCCCAAGAAGTTGCAATCCCAGGTGACCTAGTTTAGCTAGCGCTGTGCTGGCCCTGCATTTAAGCTACAACATCAGCTTCCTTATTGTGTGGGGCCGTTCTTGTAGTATGAGCCCTGATATCTGCAGAGTTCATACTGCAAGATTTGCTTGAAGATGGGGAAATAAAAGTTGGCTCAAGACCGCTGTAACTCATTGAGCTGACCCTGACACACATACAAAGGCCCATCACAGACAAAGCACAGAAATGGAGAGGAGTTGGAAAGAATTCCATGAACCATGCTCGATGTACACTGATTAGAGTTTTCCAGAATTCTCTGAAAGAATATTCATGTGGATGGCATTGCCCACTTTGAGTGGCTGATTTAACCTGCTGTTCTTAAAGCATCTGATAGAGTTAAGCAACTTTGTTTGACATGTATCTACTGAGGTCTCTGTAACACTATAAAACATACCCCTAACAGAAAACTGAAGTACAGTAGCGATCTATAGTAGTCCCTTCTGGCTTGGATAAAATCTTCTTTTTTGTGTTGTGACCCCTCATCTCAAGCTCACCCCCATCTCCAAGCTGAAAACATCTGCATATTTAATCAAATCTGTTTCTTGCTCCTATCTACATGGGAAACAGGGCGTCTTTCCTATCGCTCATATGGATGTAATGCTGTGAGAGTAATTTTACCCACTATGACTCTCTTTCATTTTTTCCAGATCCTGTTTTATGTGTCTCCAGTAAATAGGCTAGTGGGGACACTGATGACTGTGCTCTCACTCTTCCCTTGTAAGTGGTGATTGCTATCCATTATGTATGATTGCTGTTCTGAAACTGAAAGAAACAGTGCATATTACATGCTGTCAAGTCAGTAGTTAAATGTCTTGCATTCTGAATCACTTTAGGCCTAGAAATTTAGAAATGTAATATGATGGTAAATAAAGGCCATAAGGCTCTTCAAGCATGCCCAATTTATCTCCTGGTGCAGTGCCATAGACCCCAGCTAGTTTCTAGTTTTTCCTTTACTTCCTAGCAAGTAATGATCCTCTATGTTTCTTTACTTTCTTTAATTTTGCTACAGTATTTGTCTGCATTACTACTCCTGGGTACCAATTCTATGTTTCCATAAGCCTTTCCATGGGGACATATTTTCTGTTTCCCTTTGGAGACCTATGTCACGACTTCATCCTTCTGCATTATTTATACCTTTGCAGTATTTGAAGATCTGTCATATATCCCACTTTTTCCCCATCTCTCCTTTCTTGTAGGATATGCATTTTTAGAATCTTAAATCTCATGTTGCATAGTGTTTTTGGTGTAGACTGAGCACCTCTTTGGATGTCCTTCCCTTTTTATTATTATTTTCTATTTAAAGAATTATTCTATTTTGTGTAGAATATATTTTTCTCTGTTTTTCTTTTTCAAGTAATCAAGTAATATAATTGTCATCCCAGAAAAAAAGATCCATGGCAAAGCTAAGCAATCTATGAAGATGTGGATCAATACGTTAGTGAGATAAGGGCAAAAGCATAATGAAAGTAAATTATTGAATAAGAGTTATCATATCAATAGAACTATTACCAATTATGCTACAGTGGATGTAAATTATAATCATTACTCCAATTCATATGGTAGAAGACTTTTGCTTAAATATTTATTTAACAGGTTTTTTATACCACTTTATCATTTCAGTCAAAGCAGTTTACATTGTAATTTTAAACTTGGTAATGTACATTAAACAGGGACATTGATAACTTAGATTTTTTTCTGAGGCAATGAAGGGTTAAGTGACTTGCCCAAGGCCACAAGGAGTGCTAGTGGGAATCTTGGTCTTTTGGTTCACCATCAGGCCACTCCTCCACTCCAGATAGTGTTCAAAAACACCTTGCTGTATATTTATGGAAGACTGTATATAAAATTATTTGAATACACATAAACATAAAACGAGTGTTCTCTTTACATAGACAATAATGTAGCTTTCAAAAATAATATGAAACAACCAGAGCCCATTTATCACATATGCATCATGGAGAAAAGAAAATGTTTTGCTTATCTTTTTGAAAACATCCCAATTGAAAACTGTTACAGCTTGTTCCTTGCAAATCATGCAGATAAAAATATAAGCCGAAAATACCAAAATTCATTGTTCTCAATCTCCATGAAAGTACGGTATTCTGACACTGATTTGCCTGCTTCAAGGGATGAATTTATTCTAATAAGGTGTCACAAAAGGACAGATCCTCCTCCAGTGCTTCTTTTCCCCAGCTGTACAGGCATCTTCCTTCAGCCACTTTTTCCTCTGTCATGTTTTCCTTGCTCCCTGGAGGCAAGGCTGGCCCAAGGGTTTCTGCCACACTAGGCAGAAGTCCCAGCTGTGCCCCCCCCCTCCACCAGCACCTTGCTGCCTCCTGCGTGCTGAGCCGTGCTACTGCCCTTCCCTCCCCCCCCCCCCCACGCTGCCTCTGATTCTGGCGATAGGGGCACAGCTCGGCAGCAGGCCATGTGTGTTTCAGCACACATGGCCTGCTGCTTCTGACCCCCCTCCGACATAACTTCAGTGGTCAGAAGCGTCAGGCCATGTGTGCCGAAGCACATGGCCTGCCGCCGAGCCGTTCTCCTCTGCCGCCAGAATCAGCAGCAGCGGGGAGCAGCAGCATTGCGTAAGTCAGCACAGGGGGAGGGCGATGTGGCTCGGTGGACACAGCAGGCCATGTTTGCCAAAGTACATGACTGTCACCCATAGAGATTTGTCACCAGTCGGCCCTGTCTGGAGGATTGGAGTGATGGTTATAATTTGCATCCACTGCAGTACATTGTTGTTCAGTGCCAAAACGCATTAGTTTCATCAGGACTTTGTGACTAAAGATTTTTTTTTAATCGGAATGATTTGCTATGAGCAAGCTATAGCATTTTTCACTTGGAATACTTTCAAAGAGAGAAGTAAAAAGTTGGCTTTTCTCTGCTCCATGGTGCATATGCAAGGACTGTGATTTTAGATTTAAACTGATAAAAACCCGGATGCAAAAAATTAAGAAAGGTGGATGTTGGATAAATACTGGAAACACACTTCCCTAGTACTCTTTCATCCCTCCCCTGGCTTGTCTTATATCCTCCACTTGGTGGTATATCTACTAAGCCAGACTAATGCTTAATGCAGGCTATCTGCAACTAGGTCCTATATTATTCAATATAGCCCGGATTAACAGATAGCCCAGTTTAGTAGACATGCCCCTTAGTCGTCTTGTTTTTTTTCCTGAACAGACTCCTCCTAAGTAATACAAGTATACATATTTGATTCCACCGAAAAAGGTACCAAGCAATAGTACCCAAGGTGCTAAAGCATCTGTAAATACAGAATTCTTTTTCTACTCTAGATGGAAAAAGCATCTAAATTTACAATTTATAAATATCTAAGAATAGAAGCCCTATATACATATGTGATATGACCTGGAGTTTCAGATTATTTTTTAGTCACTGTTGTGATCTAAGAAGAGAATATTGCATTTTAAAGTGTCATGATGTGGGGTTTTTCCTTTCAATTTAATTTTTAACATTATGTAATACACAAATACAACAAACATCAATGATTTTGCATTTCCTCCCCCACTAATCCCCTTAATCATTCGAAAACCAAATAATAAATTCTTCCTCCTGCTCTGTCGCTACTGCTCACCTCACCACCTAAGCTTCTGCATATGCTTGCTCCCACTCATATTTCTGCTAAATTCTTCACAAGTTGCCAGCTGACCATATTTTAAAGCCATCAGATGACTATAGAAGTAATAATGCCCCAGGTATACTCGCATTCTCACTCGCTCCAACACACACTAACTCCTCCAGTTGCACACAATCACACTTCTAGCCACTACAGTACAGTACCTTAGCAAAATCCTACCACATTTTGCAGATCTCTGGAGGTTTATACCTGAGCAAATAAATCTTTGGGTCCCTAGATAATTGGCATTCCACTAATTCTTCTATATATTTAGTACACTAATCCCAATGATCCTGTATCTTGAATACCTATTATGTCTGGTGGAGGTGCTTCATCTCCCCACAATTCTACCAAAACTGGTTGGAAGCACTGGAGTAAATCTTTTTAAGCCTCACAGGAGTCAGGTTCCACCTAAAGGTTTGGGCCCAATATTGAGGGCAATTAACAAGGTTCGCAGGGACTTTCGGTGACGTCGGAGAGCAAATGGCTGCAGCTTAGCCTAGCTCCGTACTAATTCCACCGTATTTGCTATCAGACACTTGTTCCCGGCAGAGTTGGTGGTCCGGAGAGCGATAAAAGTGGAGGAGATGTCCGTCCGAAAAAAGTTGGCGAATTTCCACTCAGCGTACGCCCGCAAAGAGGAGTGTGTTCGGCGAAACTCCGATGAGGTGGAGGAGAAAGAGGGCTCTGAGAGCGTGGACGATGAGGAGGAAGGAGGCGGGATGCACCTCGATGGAGCGGAGCTTAAAGTTTGGCTCCGGGAGTTTAAACGGGAGATGAAGGAGGAGTTGATAGCCATGAGAGGGGATCTGAAAGAGACTCTTAATTCCATGTGACAAGATCTGTGCAGTATGGGTCAGCGGATCGAGGACGTGGAGGAGCCAGGTGGAGAGTCAGGCCAGTGAGCTCCAGGACCTCATGGCGGCTCAGAATAAGCTGTTGCAAGGGCAGGAGGAGCTGCAGGAGAAAATCGAAGAAATAGAGGACCGGGCTCGGCGAAATAATCTTCGGATTCAGGGGATTCCGGAATTGGAGAAATTTAAGGACTGCTGCCAGGTGGTCAAGGGGCTCTGCGCGCATATACTGAAGCTGGCCAGGAGTGCAGAGGAGAGGTTAGAGGGGATCGGCATGGAGAGAGCGCACTGGAGTCTAGGCCCCAGGAGAGAAAAGGAGGGCAGAGACATTATAGCGTGCTTGAGCCATTTTCCCACCAAAGAAAAGGTGCTGGCAGCTGCCCGGAAGTATGGGCGGATAGCGTGGGAGAACTGTGAGGTTGAGATGTACAGTGATTTGTCCCACGGTACACTGGACAGACGTAGAAGCATGAGGGAAGTGACAGCGTTTCTGCGGGAGAAGAGCTTCAGGTACCAGTGGATGTTCCCCTTCGGACTGTTCCTGACAGTGGGAGGTGCTGCGAAGGAGGCGTAGCGGGCGCTGGAGGAGTTGGGCTGTGAGCAGGTGCCAAAGCCGGTGGAGCAGGGTCACGGACTGGCCAGCAAGGACTCGGGGAGTAAGAGCCGGTCGGGCTCTAAGTGGCAAAGAGTGACGGATCGGGGAAGCGGCTGAAGTGGCTGTCCCAGGAGCATCGGATCCCGCAAGAGAAGGAGGGAGAGTGAAGGGCTCCAGTTGCAACAGTGGCGGCGGAAGACAAGTGGAGAACGGGTCCTGCTTTCTAGTGGACATTATTTGGTGGATTTGTATGGGGAATTTCATAAACATGGTTGTACAAATATGGGGATAAGGGGTAGGGGGCGATGTGGTTTACGGGGGAAATAGCCGGGAGAGGGAGTTGGGATAAGTACATGACGCACATGGAAGGGTTGGTGAAGGGGGGGAAGGGGGGAGGGTTGGGGTGGTTTGGGTAGGGGGTGGGGGGGTTGATGTGGTACGGGATAACTTGAGGCAAGGGGGTGTGGCGGGAGGGTCGGTTATATCATGGTGCGGATTGGGTCCCTGAATGTTAAGAGGTTAAATACGCACCTTAAGCGCAGGCAGCTGTATAGAGAACTCCTGCAGAGGGAATGGGAGGTGGTGCTACTTCAGGAAACACATCTAAGGTGGGGAGATATTGGGAGGCTTAAGCATGGGAGGTTTCAGGAGCAATTCTACTCCTGCACTAAGGGGGGGGGGGTAAAAGAGGGGGGGGTTGCTATTCAGGTGAAGGTGGGGTGTGGGTTGCAGGTCCAGGGAAGCTTTTGGGATTGAGAGGGTAGGGTGGTGAGGATATGGGGGAAATTGGGGGAAGAGGAGCTTACCATTGTTTCAGTATACGGACCGAATGGAAACCAAGGGAGCTTCTGGAAGGAAGTGGCCCAGCTGCTTGCGGAGAAGGTCAAGGGGATGCTGGTAGTTGGGGGGGATTTCAATGTGGTGTTGCACCCCAGGTTGGATAGGAAGTCGGGAGGGGTGGAGGGGGGGGACAAACAGGAAAAGGTTAAAACAGATGATGAAGCGCTTTCATATAGTGGATGTCTGGGGAGAGCACGGAATCCCGACAGGAGGAAGTACACGTTCTACTCGGTGCCCCTTGGCAGCTGGAGTAGGATTGATATGATGTTGGTGGATGTGGAGTGGTTGGGGAGGGTGAAGGAGGTGGGGATAGAACAGGTGGTATGGACGGATCATTGTGCGGTATGGGTGGACTTGAGGGGGAGGAGGGAGGAAGGGGTGGAATTTTGGAGGTTAAACGAGAGTTTACTTAGGAGGAGGGAGGTGGTGGTGGATATTAAGGGGGCGATTAAGGAATATTTAGAGTTGAACGATACAGGAGAGGTTAGGACGGTAATGGTGTGGGAAGGGCTGAAGGCCTATATAAGGGGAAGGTTTATAATGTGGGGTGCGAAGCTCAAAAAAGAAAGGGGGGTGCGGGAGGAGGAGTTACGGCAACAATTGCAGCTCGCTGAATGAGTGTTACAGAGGGATGGGGGGGATAGGGCACGGAAGGAGGTAGAGCGGGTGCGGGGGGAGTTACGAAAGTTGCAGATAGATCTCATAGCGCATCAGATGAATCAAGTGAAACAAGTATTTTACGAATGGGGCAATAAAGCGGGCAGGTTGTTGGCCAGGAAATTGAAACAGCGGAAGGTGAACTCCACGATTTCCCAACTCAAGCGGGCGAATGGGAGCATGTGCAGTGAGGAGAAAGGCATTAGGGAGTGTTTTGCACAGTTTTATCAAGACCTCTACAGGAAGGATGAAGGGATAGAGGAGGGGGCCATTCACCAGTACCTGGAAGGAGTCCAATTGCCAGCATTGCAGGAGGATGCTCGGGATGTGTTGGACATGGATATTACGGTGGAGGAGCTGGGGAGAGCAGTTCGGGGGTTGGTGGGGGGAAAGGCCACTGGGATTGATGGACTGACGGGGAGTTTTTATAAGCTCTTCTTTGATGAAATTGGAGAAGTCAGGGGTAGGGTGTTTAATGGAATGCTAGAGGAGGATGGGGGGGTTGTCAAAAGACATGCTCACAGCTGGGATTACTGTTCTTCCGAAAAAAGGGAAGGATTTGCTTTGTTGTAGATCCTATAGGCCTATTTCCTTACTGAATGTTGATGTTAAACTTTTGGCGAAGGTGCTGGCGGGCAGGTTGGCTCCGCTGTTACCAGGGTTGATTAAGGAGGACCGGACGGGGTTTATTATGGGGAGGCAAGCTGGGGATAATATTAAGAGGGCGATGGAGGTGATCTGGGAGGCACGACGGGGGGGAGGAAGAGTGTATATTAATGTCTATCGATGCTGAAAAGGCCTTCGATAGGGTGCACTGGGACTTCCTAATGAAGGTGCTGGATAAAATGGGGTGTGGGCCAAAATTTCTGAGATGGGTGGGGGGGTTATATGCTGGGCCCCGGGCGCGGGTGAAAGTGAACGGTAGTTATTCTAGGGATTTTGAATTAGGGAGGGGGACGAGGCAGGATTGCCCGATGTCTCCGCTGCTATTCGCTATGGCGGTGGAGCCATTGGCGCAGCGGATTAGGGAAAATGATAGGATAGCAGGGTTGGTGAGGGGGGGGGGTGAAGCATAAAATTTCACTGTATGCGGATGACATCCTGCTGTATATATGTGACCCACAGGTGGGAATGCAGGAGGCTATGGGGGAGTTAGAGAGCTATGGGAGGGTTTCCGGCTTCAGGATGAATGTGGATAAAACCGAAGTACTTAATATCACGGTGGGTGCAGAGGGGGTGGAGAGGTTAAAAAGGGCATTCCCGGTTCGATGGGTAGAGGGCTCACTGGGCTATTTGGGAGTGCAGATCACGGCAAGGTATGAGGAGGCGTATAATGCTAATTATCCAAAAGTTCTTCGGGGAATTTGGAGGGATCTGGATGGGTGGATGGGCTATGAGACATCCTGGTTGGGGAGAGTAGCGGGAATCAAAATGAATGTGTTGCCGCATGTGCTCTATTTGTTCCAGGCGTTGTTGGTGAAGGTACCAGGAGCGGTATTACGGGGTCTGCAGTGGAAGATTTTCCAGTATATTTGGAAATGTAAGTCCCCTAGGATTGCTCGGGAGGTTTTGTATGCAAAACAGGGTGAAGGGGGGCTAGGTGTCCCCAATTTCCTGGACTATTATAGGGCGGCGCAGCTGAGTCATGTTATGGATTGGCGGGGGGGGCGGTGGGGGGAAGCCTGGGGTGGCGTTGGAAAGGATATATGTGAAGGGGGGCAGGTTGGATGCATGGTTGTGGGCACCTGTAAGAGTAAGAAAGGAGTTGGGGGTTGGTTCGCCGGCGATGAGAGTGGTGGCGGGGGTCTGGGATGGGATGAGGGCGGCAGTGCGGAGGGAGAGGGGGACAGATTTCTCCTTGGCGGTTCCATGAGGGGTTGGAAGGAGTTTTGCCCTGGTTGGGAAGGTGGTAGATTTGACAGTTGGATGAATAGAGGGCTGGAGTGTTTCTTTCAGTTAAGGGAGGATGGGGAGACACTGTGTTTTGAGAGGCTCCAGGAAGTGTATGGGCTGGAGGAAGCTGATTGATTTGCTTATCTGCAGGCCAGTCATTATTTGCGGGACATGCAACGGAGAGGGGGGTTTGAGGAGGGGTTGTCCAGGTTGGAGGCGATCTGGGTGGGAAATAGAGCACGAAGGGGAATGATTTCAGGGTTATATAAAGGAGTGCGGGGTAGGAAGTTTAAATATATGACGGAATGGGAGAAAGATTTAGGGGCGCCCCTGGAAGCTAAAGGTTGAAACGTGGTTTGGGCCCAGGTGAAAAAAGTTCCAATGGCTAGCAGCATCCGGGAGAACTGCTACAAGATCTTGATGAGATGGTATTATACACCAGACAGGATGCACAGAATGTATCCTGGGGTGGGAGCGGAGTGCTGGAGGGAATGTGGGGAGATTGGCTCTTTCTGGCATATCTGGTGGGAGTGTGCCAAAATTCAGGAGTATTGGAGAAGGGTCCAGCAATGGATCAGTAGGGTGGTGGGAGTAGAGGTAGGACTGAAACCGGGTATTTTCCTGCTTTCGTGGTGGGGGAGGAGAGGCAGCAGGGGGGGCGGATGGTGTTGGCCAGTTTGTGCGCAGCGCGGTGTGAAGTGGCAGCGGCATGGAAGCAGAGGGACGCGCCAGCCGTGGGTAGCTTTGAGCAGAGAATGAGGCATATTGTACTTATGGAAAAGTTGACCGCGGCTAGGCACGGGAGGATTGATAAGTTTGAGGCGCATTGGAGGGAGTTATGGAGGTGTTTAAGTGGGGGGGGGGGAGGGAGTGGGGGGGAGAGAAAGGATTAAGGTAGGGAGAGGGGGACGGGGTATAATAGATTATGGGGTGGAGTGCTATTAGTGTGGGGGAAGGTGCTGGATGGGAGGCGCAGGGTTTTTGGGGAAGGGGGCGGGGGGGGAGAGTTTACATGTATGGTGGTTAGCTTGGGGGACGGGTGTGTTTTTTCGTGTTTGTAGGTTGTGTTTGATGGGTGCTCGTTGTAATATTCATTTTAAAAAAGTGAGGGGGGAGGGGTAGGCATGACAAAGCAGAAAAGAAGGAATGCATTGATAATGTGGTGTGACGTTCCATTGAGTACTGCTGTGCGTAGTTTTTGCTTTTGTGGTGTAAAGTTTTGCTTATTCCTTCAATAAAAAACTATAAACAAAAAAAAAAAACCAAGGTTCGCAGACCTGTTAACTGTATTAACTGCTTTGGCTGGGATATTCAATGACACTAACCCAGTTAGTGCTGTTAAATATGCCTGGGTGCCACCGCTGCACACTCTGAAGCTAGCTGGATAGCATTAGGACATTTGGGGGTGGCACCAGGCATTAACTGTACAGTAGCAATTTTCAGCCACTGTATGGGTAGCTGGATATTACTACTACTACAATTAATCGTTTATGTAGCACTACAAGGCATGTGCAGTGCTGTACAGATACATATAAAAGATGGTCCCTGCTCGTCAGAGCTTACAAGCTAATCAAGAAAGACAGTACAATAGATGAGAACAAGGGCCCCCCAGCATTGCATAGTTGGGATTTAGTTTCAGCAGCAGCTAACCACTTTAGAATGGCTAGCCGCTGAATATCAGGCCCTTTTATATTCATTTTCTATTAAAGCAGCGGTTATCAATAATTTTATGATATTTCAATAAATAATCCTCAGTATCTCATCTGCAACGCCCCTGAATCCCTTCCTATCAAAGCACATATTGTGGTCAATCGTTCTGCTCACTCCAAAGCCAGATATAATTTGGATGTTCATCCCTTATTTCCCAATAGGTCTGCAGAGAAAGCCTCAAAAACAGTGAGATCCTGCTTCATAAATCATTCCTCACTTTCTTATTTAGGATGAAGTGCTAAAGCTGGCAATAAGCAAGCATATCTTGTTGGTCTGGTCTATACCAAACTGATCTCACAAATCCGGGAGGCAGGTTATCTATGTTTGGTCAGAAACGTGATTCAGCCTCCTAAGTCCTAAAGCTTCCCAATATTCATACACTGCCTTTACTCCGTGATTTGAAATTTGGATTCTCTATTCAGAAAAGGCCCTTTTAATAACGTACTACTTCTGCCCTCCTATGAATGGAGAGCATAGGTGTCCATGTATTGCAAGTCATAGCTCTCTTACTATGAGACCTAGATATCCACATTCACTGTCATGGTATTTCTCAATACATTTTGAACACTATAGACAAGATTTGCACCATTTGGATTGGAGTGATGATTATAATTATATGCACATTGTAGTACTATTGGTGTTGCAAGCTCTGCCCTGGAGGCTTTCCCTGAGCTTTTCCTGCTGCTTGCCCACTGCTGTATTCAGGTCCACTGAAACACACACACCCTGATGTCAGCATCACAAGCCTCACCCCCGAGGTGGCGTTATAACTGATCCCTTTATTCTGGAGCCCTCAGTAGTGTTCCATGCTGCATGCTCCTTGGGGTGGCTCCAGGGGTGCCTTTTGCCCCATGCTACACCTCTAGAGAAATTTTATTGTGGTCAGTTTCTTTTGCCTTCTCTGTCTGCCCTTACAACGTACTATGAATCCTACATTGTGCCTTCCAACAGGCCCTACAAGCATGACAGTGATCCCAGTCATCTTGGGGCAATGCCTTTCCCCACCCCTTCAGTCTACTTCCTGCAAACAGGTGAGCAATCTTACTATACCCTTACATTTGTGGTCAATATCATTGGCACCCTTGTAGTTCAATCCCTTATTATCCAATATCTCCTTTAAAAAAAAAAAAAGTTCCCAGTAAAATGGCTTTGGACTATACATGCACACATTTGACACACAAAAGAATCAAATAAAACAAGACCAATTGAGAAAGGACATAGTAGAAATAGTATAAAAACTGGGGCATTGTCATGACATGATTATTGGCACCCTTATAAACAAATCAATTAGAACAATAGAAACATTCACATTTCAGTAAAATTAGATGCACATGTGATCAATTGTCAGTACTCACATGACGTGAATCAACCAACGAATGATGGCTCTGTTTAAAATGGCCACATTCACTCCCTGTTCCATTTTCACAATGGTGAAGATGAGCTGACTGAGACCATTGTCAAAAAAGCCATTATCACCAAATATCAAACTTCAAAGGGGTATAAGACCATCTCCAAAAACTTTGGGATTCCTATGTTCACAATGTTATTAAGAGGTTTTCTGCTCATAGAATGTCAAGAACCTCCCAGGACGTGGTGGGAAGAGGAAAATTAATCCAAGAAGTCTTTTGAAGGTTAATGTGAACTATTGGAAAAACACCACGTACAACATCCAAAGAGCTTAAGGCTGCAATTCTGGCTGCCATATCTTAAAAAGGATATAGAGTTATTAGAAAATTAGAGAAGAGCCACCAAAATGATAAAGGGGATGTAAGGATACCCCTTTGAAGAGAGGATAAAAAGATTAGGGATTTTCAACCTGGAAAAGAGACGGCTGAGAGGGAGATATGATAGAGGTCTATAAAGTAATGAATGGAGTGGATCGGGTAAACATAGCTTGATTACCCCATCAAATTATAGAAAGACTAGGGGACATGCAATGAAGCTGCAATGTAACTTATTTAAGACTAATAAGAGAAAATATTTTTTCATTCAATGTTACTGGAGGATGTAGTGAAAGCTATTAATGTAGCTGAGTTTAAAAAAGGTTTGGACAAATTCCTGGAGGAAAGGTCCATAAACCATTATTAAAGAGGACCCGGGAAATCCACTGCTTGCCCCAGTACAAGCATTGTGGAACCTGTGTCTTTTGGGGAAACTGCTAGGTACAGTACCTAGGCCACTGTTGGAAATGGGATATTGGGCTTGATGGAACTTGGTCTGACTCAGTATGGCATATCTTATGTTCTTAATGTTCTTATGACCTGGAGCTATCTAGACTGGTGGTTTCAACTGCACTAAACAAAGAAGGACTTCATGGGTGAAAGCCAAGGAAGACTCCACTGCTCAAAGACAGACATAAAAGCCTAAAGCTACCTTGAGAAACCACAATCCTTCTGGGGAAAATATTCTCTGGACAGATTAAATCAAATTTCAGCTCTTTGGCAATGCAGACCAACAATACATTTACAGGCAAAGAAATGAAACTTATAAGAAAAAAAACACCCTTCCTACAGTTAAATATGGTGGAGGTTCCATAATGTTGTATGGCTGTTTTGCTGCTTCAGGAAGTGGAATCCTGGAACATATTAAAAGAATCATGAAATCAGAGGACTCCCAAGGAATGAAACATACTATCTAGTGTCAGAAAGCTAGGTCTGCATCGAAGTTCAAGGGTCCTCCAACAGGACAGTGACCCAAAGCATACATCCAAAAGTATTAAAGAATGGTTAAAAAGAAAGAAATGGACTGTTTTAAACTGGCCAGCAATGAGTCTTGATCTCAATCCAATCGAGAACTTTTGGAAAGAACTGAAATCTGTCTTTGGTAAAAGGAATCCTGGAAACATTCATGAGCTAGAACAAATTGCAGTTGAAGAATGGGAGAAACTACCAGCAGACAGATATAAGAAACGGTTGGAGGCTGTCTTCACTGCCAAGGTCTGTGAAGGGAGCCATTAATCCTGTTCAGGTTATATTTTGGGGGGGTTCTCAGAAATTACTACGTTTAAGTTGAACAGACATCTTTTGTTTGTTGTATGCCTTTGAACATACTATTGGAATATTTCCAATTATTTCTCAAGATATTGTACACAACATACCTAAAATGCAAGGGTGCCGATAATGTTGAACACAACTGTAATTACTCCTGCTATCGACTTGGTACATATGCTTCAATTCCCCTTCTTATTTTTCAGGTCAGCCTCCTCAACTATAGGTCCATAAAATCAAAAACCACTTTCATCCTTGATCTCATGGTAGACCATGCTCTATAATCTCCTCTGTTTGACAAGACCTGGCTAAAGGAAGGGGAGGAAACATACCTTAACCATTGCCTTCCCCCAGGCTACTGTGCATTATTCTCCCCTGTCTTTCCAGATATGGTGGTAGTATTGCTATCAGATTCAGATTCTCCTTGCTGTAGTCAGCTGAATCTGATTCTCTTTGCTATCCAGAATTTCTCCTTGTCAGATCTTCTGCTTCAGCAGAATTTCATATTCTCCTTTTTTATTATCCCCCTTCTCTTGATTTTTCTGCATGGAATATTTCATTCCATTTTGGAAATATCCATATCTCCAGGAACAAGCAGGAATGTAGTCTTCACATATGGGTGATGTCAGCACCGACGGAGCTGCGTGGGAACGCTCCCCAGCGTCCAATAGGAAAGCCTTTGGGAGCATCCCACTGCACCTGCGCAGCTGCCTTCACGCCTTTCCAGTTCTCCCTCCTCAGTTCTTCATTTTGTGCAGAACCAACAAGAAGCAATTCCTGTCACCGCAGAAAATTTTATTTTTTTCTTATTTTTTTATGGTCGCGTCTGCCTTCCCATCAACGCTGGTACCGACCCTGTCGGTGCTCACTTTCTTTCTTTTTTTCTGTAAAAAAAAAAACACAAAAAACCCCAAAAACCTTTTCTGAGGGGAGAATTCCTTCCCTCAGAGTGCATCAACGCCATCTTAGGCTTAGGCCTTGTTTTCCAAAATGGACAAACCAGCTAATGGTTTTAAAAAATGTTCCAAATGTGGCAGTACAATTTCAACCACAGATACCCATGACTGGTGTCTAAAATGTTTGGGACTGGATCATCAACCGACTGACTGTCCTCTCTGTAGGTAGATGACAAAGAGGCCTGCAGAACAGAGTTGTGAAACTCGGCACCCTCTTTGCCACCGATGCAACGTTGGTAGCATCGATGTCACCGAGAGCTTCATCTTTCTCCCAGGGATATCAGGTATTGAAACCCAGGTCTTCATCAAAGACTAGCCGGCCCTCCAAGGGTAGATCTCCTTCTAAGAATCGAAATGCCCTAGGCATTGCTTTGGATGGAGAGACACTGGCCAAACAACCCCGGCGGGAGGTCTTTGCCTCCAAAGCATTAGTGGGGTCCCAGGACGCTCCCGAGGCCTCGACCTCCGGAGTGCTTTTGGTGCCATGCTCAAGGATCGTGGCCCACAACTCAGGTACCAATACCCAGGCATCAGCAAGTTCCATGAATCAACATATCCTGGCTATTGAGCAGTGCTTAGCGGCCTTGCTGGCAGCTTCCGTACTGGTAAAGCCTCTACTGCCAATTCCCCACCATCGGTACCGACAGTGGTACCGAAGGTACCGATATCAACATTTTTGCTGCTTACCACACTACCACCTATGCCAGCCCTCGAGTCCGTCTCCAGTACTGTGATTCTGGCACCAAAACTTTCCGATGCCGATATCGAGTACGGGTAGAGTGCGAACACCCAGCCAGTCAGTACTTTGAGTCTTCGGACTCCGATTCGTCCAATGATGAATCAACCGGTACAAGGGAAATGAGAATTCTGCTGGAGGATCCATCTCCGCCCCCACAACGTCGCATGTCCCCTCCGTAGGGCATGTCTTTTCAAGATTTTATCTGCAATGTTGCTCGGGGCCTCTCCATCACGGTGTCTTCGGAGAAGGAGCCTAGGGCTGAGGAGCTTGAAATTCTTCAATACCCTGCAGCCCCAAAGGAAGCAGCTACTCTTCCTATTCATTGAATACTTCACGACTTTATGCTTCGAATGTGGGAGACACCTTTAACCATCTCTCCACATACTTGAAGACTCGATACTATGTACCAGGTACCGAAGTACTGCGGCTTCCAGAAGACACAATTACTGCACCATTCAGTGGAGGTGGAATCGGCAATGCAGCACATTAAAAGTGCCAAAACGCATTCCCCGAACCCTTCGGGAAGGGAATTGAGAACCCTCGATGCTTTTGGTCATCGATGTTTTCAGGCCTCTGTTATCGGCCAGAATCAGTTCCTACATACTCTACATGGGTATGTTTCTTAGAGAGGTGGCTAGAGATTTGGAGTTGATGGCTCCACTCCTCCCTGACGATAAGAGAGTTGATTATGGCACTTTGGTAAAGCATGCCCAAAATGTTTCCAAATTTGTTAATAGGGCAACCTTCCACTGTTTTGAATGCATTAGCAGAACTTCAGCTATATGCATTGGTGCACGCAGAATCGCTTGTCTCCAGGCCTCTGATCTTGAGCAGTAGGTTCACGATAAGCTGGGTAATATACCTTGCACAGTTGAAAACCTTTTTGGCAAAGACTGGCAGGATAAGGCAGCTCAATTAGAGTCTGAGAACACCACTCTAAATAGACTTTCTAGATCAACTGCCAACCCAGCTAAGAAGATAGCAAAGAAACCCTTTTTCAATAAGAAAAAAAAGTATTACTTTTCTTACAACCCTGTGATGCACTGTCCCATCCATGCTTCTCAAAAAGGGCAACAACAACCAAAACAACAAAGAAAGACTCAGACTCCCAGGTCTCAGCCAGCTCAGCAGACCCAACCTCCTCAGGGTCTTTGATTCCTTTCTGGAGAACATAGCCGTCCTGCCTCTGGAGATTCCAGATTCCATCCGCATTCCATGCAGACTGTCACTTTGCCCACAGGTGTCATCTTGTAACATAAGAACACTGGACTCTCCCTATAGTAAGGGAAGGGTACAAATTTCACTTCACAAGTCTACCCTCCCAGTCTCCTCCAAGAGTGTTCAGTTCTCAACCCCCTCTCACCCCTCTGTTATTGCAGGAGGTCACCTCCCTTCCCTCACAATAGAGGAAGTACCACTCTCCCAGCAAGGTCTGGGCTTCTATTCTCCTTACTTCCTCATTCCAAAGAAGACAGGGGGATACAGGCCCAACCTGGACCTCAGAAAACTGAACAAGTATCTAATCCAGGAGAAACTCACGATGCATTTGCATCATACGCCCCAAGATGCTGGAGTCAACTCCCTCCCAACATCAGAGCCATCATAGATCTTATGCAGTTCAAAAAAGCCATAAAACACCACCTATTCACTATGTACCTGACTGAACTCATCAACGAATCACTGCCTACCCCAAAACCTCAAGATCTCACGTTGACAAACCATTCACACTTCCCACTGAACAGTTAATGTAACCATATAGTCTATGCATGTGTTACCAAAATGTAAATAGAATTTGCAAGCATGTTTTTTGTTGGATTGTACATAGTTTACCCCAGTTGTAAGCCCATGTTACGTTCCCTGTTATTTGTAAACTCAAGACATGTCCTAAATGTCTGAGTAAAAATCTGTTTTATGTAAACTGCACTGATAACAAATAGCGCGGTATATAAGAACTGTTAAATAAATAAATAAATAAATAAATCTCCCTAGGTACTCTTCTTCCCTATCTCCAGAGTCAGGATTGGCTTTGTTCTCTAGATCTAAAGGATGCATATACTCACATTCTTATCAACGCAGAACACAGAAGGTTTCTGCATTTTCCGTTCCAGGGGAAACATTGTCAGTACAGAGTCCTGCCTTTTGGCTTGCCTCTGCCCCAAGAGTCTTTAGAAAGTGCATGGCAGTTTTAGTTGCATTCCTAAGGACTCTAGGGATATTTGTCTTCCCCTACTTAGACAACTGGCTCATTCGAGCAGGCACACCTCTAGAGGGCCAATCTTTCTCTCACATGCACCATTCAGATGCTGCAACACTTGGGATTTGTAATAAATCTTCCAAAGTCCCAGTTCGCTCCCTCTCAAACTCTGGCGTTTATAGGAGCCCTCCTAGACTAGACACTCAACAGTAAAGGACTTTTCTGCTTCAAGCCCACTGTGCTCGACTCATCCAGCTTGCATCCCAAGCAAGCCTCAAAACCTTTCTCACTGCTCGAGAAATGCTGCAACTCCTGGGCCATATGGCATCCACTGTACATGTGGTTCCATACGCTCATCTACATATCCATGCAACTCAATGGACCCTGGCTTCCCAGTAGTCTCAGGCATCCAGTCGTTTGGGAGACACGATAATACTCTCTACACGACTCATCTCCTCTCTCCAGTGGTGGCAATCCCCAGAACACCTTCTCATAGGATGACCTTTTCAGAAGTCCCTACATCAATACACCCTGACGACGGATGCATCCAGATTGGGCTGGGGAGCTCATCTGGACAATCTCTCCACTCAGGGACTTTGGTCTCAGCAGGAGTCACAACTCCACATAAATCTTCTGGAACTCGGAGCCATCCACAATGCTCTGAGTATTCCACGACCACCTTTGCTTCCACACAGTTCTAGTTCAGACGGACAATCAAGGAGCCAGGTTCTACTTGAACAAGCAGGGCGGAACAGGCTCTTGGACACTTTGCAGCAAAGTCCTATACCTATGGTCCTTCGCCATACACCAGATTCACCTACTTGCGGTTTATCTCCCAGGCAAACCGAATCTCTTGGCGGACAAGCTCAGTCAGGTACTACTACCCCACGAGTGGTCTCTCCATACAGACAAGATTGCTCGCATTTTTCAGATCTGGGGAACCCCAGACATAGACCTGTTTTCAAGCCCTCAGAATGCCAAACTTCCCTGCTTCTATTCCAGAACCCCTGCTCAGAACAGCCAAACGGTAGATGCCTTTCACCTCTTCTGGGGTCAAGGCTTCCTATATGCCTTCCCTCCCATTACCCTCATTCCCAAAACTCTCTTCAAACTCCAGAGAGACAAGGGCTACATGATTCTTATAGCCCCGCATTGGCCACGACAACCGTGGTATCCTCTGATTCTACATCTCTCTTAGGTTCAACCAGTAGATTTGGGATCTGCTCCAGATCTCCTCTCACAGGAGAATGGGACACTGCTGCATCCCAATCCACAGTCCCTGCACCTTACAGCATGGCTGCTGAAGGCATAGAATTTCAGGATATCAGCCTCTCTCAACAGGTGAAAACTATCCTTTTGGCTTCTAGGAAACCTTTCACAAGGCGCTCCTATGCCTTCAAGTGGCGTAAATTCTCCCTATGGCAGGGGTTCTCAACCCTGTCCTCGGGACCCACCTAGCCAGTCGGGTTTTCAGGATAGCCACAATGAATATGTATGAGAGAGATTTGCATACACTTCCTCCATTATATGCAAATCTCTGCCATGCATATTCATTGTGGTTATCCTGAAAACCCGACTGGCTAGGTGGGTCCCGAGGACAGGGTTGAGAACCCCTGCCCTAAGGTGTTCGAAAAGGAATCTTAACCCCTTTTCAGCTGCCGTGGAAGCATTACTTGAATATCTTCTTCACCTCTCTTCCTCTGGGCTCAAAACCAATTTGGTGAGAGTCCACGTAAGTACCATAGCAGCTTCCCACATGTCCTTGGATGGTCAGCCCATCTCCTCTCAACCGCTTGTAGCACGCTTCATGAGAGGTCTTCTATTAACTAAGCCTCCCATTAGGCCACCCCCAGTGGCATGGGATCTTAATGTGGTTTTAGGACAACTTATGAAGCCGCCCTTTGAACCCTTAGCCAGTACTTCTCTGAAGTTTCTTACCTGGAAGGTCATCTTCCTTATTGCCCTCACTTCAGCAAGGCGCATCAGTGAGCTTCACGTTTTGGTGGCTGATCCTCCTTATACACGTTTCCACCATGATAACGTAGTCCTTAGGTCTCATCCTCACTTTATGCCAAAGGTGGTCTCGCCATTTCACTTAAACCAGTCGGTGTACTTCCCTGTTTTCTCCCCTAGATCTCATTCTTCTAGGGCGGAGGTAACCCTTCATATTCTGGATTGCAAATGTGCTTTGGCCTTTTATCTCCAGAGAACTCGGGAACACAGAAAAGCTTCCCAATTTTTCATTGCTTTTGATTCCAGTCACCTAGGACTACCAGTATCCAAGCGAACTCTCTCCAGATGGATAGCAGATTGTATTTCCTTTGCTTATGACAGTGCAGGACTCTCTCTTGAAGGTCATGTCACTGCACATAATGTTCGGGCAATGTCTGCCTCCATGGCGAATCTGTGCTCTGTGGCGATTGATGAGATATGTAAAGCAGCAGCCTGGTCCTCTGTCCTGGACAAGGACTCCCGTCGGGATGCCTCGTTTGGCCAAGCTGTTCTCCAGTATCTCTTTCAGACTTAGATCAAGTTCTACCCCCTCCATCCCATATTTCGATAGCAGACATCCCTGGGGGGATATATGACCTACTACTTAGCCCTGTGTTCCACAGCTCACTCTGAGGTCATTTCTCTGGCATCTCCAAGCTAGGAAGTCCCATATGTGAAGACTACATTCCTGCTTGTTCCTGGAGATAGCATAGTTACTCACCTGTGACAGGAGATCTCCGGAAACAGCAGGAATTGAGTCTTCACAACCCACCCTCCTCCTCTAGGAGTTGTACTTTCCTCTTCTTCTCTCCTTCTCTCCTTTTAACTAAGCTACAAACTCAACTGAGGAGGGAGAGCTGGAAAGGCGGGAAGGCAGCTACGCTGGCGCAGTGGGATGCTCCGAAAGGTTTTCCTATTGGATGCTGGGGAGCATTCCTGCGCAGACTCCATCGGTGCCGACGTCACCCATATGTGAAGACGCAATTCCTGCTGTTTCCAGAGATCACCTGTTACAGGTGAGTAACTACGCTTTCTCTGACCCCCCTATTCTAGGAGACTTTGACATCCATGTAGATGCCTCTGCTAGAGCTAGAGACAAGTTTCCCACTTATTTCCTATCTGATCTTTCTCTTATTCAACGTGTTACATTCCCTACTAATGTAGTTGGTCACACTCTAGACCTCATACTTACAAGTAACACCTCCTTCCTTTATCTGTCACAATTCTTTATTCAGTTTTTTTCCATGAACAAACTCCATTTCCTTATTTCATGTCGCCTATCCGCACCATCTCATATTGCTTCTTCATTGCCACATAATCCTGTGACACTTCACCCACTAGATACCAGAATATTTCTACATAATGTCATTACTCTTTTTCCAGCAGCTGATTCATTATTTCCTACAGATTTTGATTCATTTCCCCTCACAGAGAAAGCAGATTTTTGGAAGACCACCCTCTCCTCAGTTTTGTCTTCCATTTGTTCACCACAATCATCTCTCCACCCCCTAGATGTTAACACCTATGGTATCACTCAGTCTGTACCTCACCAAACAGCAGCCTCAAAAAGCAGAATGTCATTGGAGCAAGCAGAAAACTTCTGATGATCTCAGATTTTATAAGGACTGTTTTATATATCATCCAATCGCCCCAAGAAGCTCTGTTATATAGTCTCACAACTGTCTTCTCCTAATTTCTCCTCCGCACCCATTGATGGACTGGCCCAACTCCAAATGCTCCAGCTGCATACTTTTCAGAGAAGATACTTGCCCTCTGCAAATCTTTCCTGGTTGCCACTCAGGTGCAACTTCTATAATATCCCAAACTCCTACCTCCCTCCTATGTCCTGGTCCACTTTCACCAAAATCATTCCGGTTATATTGTCTAAAATCATTACATCGTCCCATAAAACAACTTGCTCTCTCTGGATTTCTGCACTATTTTTGAGCCTATTTCCTATTATCTATCTTCAACTCTAGTCTCTCATCTGGAAAGATCCCCTGCCTTTACAAACACGTGCTTGTCTGTCCAATCGTAAAGAACACATCTGCAGACTCCACCAACTCTGCAAGCTGTCTTCCAATCTCAAATTTACCAGACCTTTCAAAGTTTAGTGAAAAATGGGTCTCTTATCAACTGTCCAATCACATTGAACACATTAATTACACAGGTACACTACCAAAAAACTGCCTCCAGTTTTGCAACTGATTCCTATAGATTTTGGGGTGCTGAATCCAGGAAAAATAGCCAAAATGTTCCATCACTTCACATTTTCTTGCAAAATTAGATTTCTTACCCATATAAGGAATGTTCACATAATTTCTTTTTAGCCGACTGCAGTTTATTTTCTTGGCCCAAAATAGAGGTTGTAATGGTTAACTAACTAGAAACACTCCCTCATGATATTTTAGAGTGTTTTGTATTCATTTTATACATTAACAGGACAATTGGGAGGCGGGGGGCTAAATCCAGTACTCGCGCTGGCGCATGTTCTTTCCTGTTCGCCTCGCCTCGTTCGCTCGCTCAAACACGGTGGTTGCGACATGAACGTTCCTGTCAAATTTCAGTTTCTTGCAAGTTCATTATTACCTTTTGTTTGCTCAGTCGTAATCCAGCTTTATTCCGAAGTGGTTCACTACAGTTGTAGTTTGCAGTGCTGTGTATTTGTGATGGCTCACAGAGCCAGAGGTTGCGTCAACTCTCCGGACAGTTTTTGTTTTATTTGTGGAGAATATACCATGAAAAAGCGGCAGAGGAACATTTCTGCATTTATTAAAAAAGTATATTTCGCCTATTTCGGTTTGAAGTTAGGCGATCAAGACAAACCGTGGGCTCCTCACAAAGTGTGCAAGACATGTGAGGAAGATCTACGCTTATGGATGAAAGGTAAAAAAACAAGCATTTCGTTTCGGAATACCTATGATGTGGCGTGAACAAAGAGACCACAGCAGTGACTGCTATTTTTGCTCTTGCATTGTGAAGGGATACAACTTAAAAAATAAGAACGTAATAATTTACCCCAACCTTCCCTCAGCAATTAGGCCTATGCCTCATAGCAACGAAGTACCTGTGCCTGAACCACCAAAATCTTTGGATCATATTTGTGTGGACGGTTCTGATCATGATGAGACTCATCAGATGGCTTTTCCCGATGAGTCCAGTACTTCCGAGTTTGAAACTGAACCAGATCCGAAACCTGAACTTTTCTCTCAAGCTGAATTGAATGATTTAGTCCGGGATTTAGGACTCCCAAAAGATGCTGCCCAACTGCTAGGTTCTCGGCTTAAACAGAAAAATCTATTGTCACCAGGAACAACTTTTTATTGGTACCACAACCGCGAGACACAATTTTTGAAGTATTTCAGCAAAGAGGAAGATTTGGTATTTTGCAACGATATATACGGAGTGATGGAAAAGTTTAAACTCAAGTATGATCCTGCTGAATGGCGGCTGTTCATTGATTCGTCAAAAGACAGCATAAAAGGTGTTCTTCTTCATAATGGCAACACATTCGCTTCAGTTCCTATTGCTCACTCTGTTATTCTCCAAGAAAATACGAGAATTTGGCCCTGATTCTTCAGAAGATTCGTTATGATGAGCATAAGTGGATGATTTGTGGAGACTTTAAAATTCTATCCATGCTATTAGGGCAGCAATCCGGTTTCACCAAATATCCCTGCTTCCTTTGCTTGTGGGATAGCCGGGCCCGCGACCTACACTGGGGAAAAAAGACTGGCCAATTCGGGAGTATTTGAGACCCGGTGAGAAAAATGTTCTTCATGAGAGCTTGGTACCTCGTGATAAAATTCTATTACCACCTCTCCACATTAAGTTGGGTCTCATTAAGCAATTCATCAAGTCCCTTCCAAAAGATGGTGAGTGCTTTCGGTACCTTTGCTCAAAGTTCCCCCGACTTTCTGAAGCAAAGCTAAAGGAAGGAGTGTTTGTTGGCCCTGATATAAGGAAACTCATTTCAGATGGAGCATTCGCTGAAACGATGTCTGAGAAGGAAAAAGAAGCCTGGGATTCCTTCAAGGATGTTGTTCTCAAATTCTTGGGGAACAGGCGGGATGAGAACTATAAGGATATTGTTGCCAGGATGCTCAATGCCTTCAAAGAACAAGGCTGTAACATGAGCCTGAAAGTCCATTTCTTGCACTCCCATGTGAACTACTTTCCCGAAACCTTGGGGGCGTACAGTGAAGAACAAGGTGAAAGGTTTCACCAGGACATCAAGGACGCAGAGAGAAGGTACCAAGGAAGATGGAACACCACTATGATGGCTGATTTCTGCTGGTTGCTGCTGCGGGAAACCCCAGATGAAAAATACGCCAAGCAGCGCACCAAGAGAAGCATTCGGGGGAAGAAGAAACGGGCCCACCAGGAGATTGATTGACCCAAGAATGACTTTAAAATCTAAACTGTGTTGACAAATATCGTGTTTTTACTAAACTTTGAAATAAAAATTTGCTAGTTATTACCACAGTGTCGGATCTCATTTATTAGAATTTTATTTTCACACCATCGGGTGTTTGTCTTCATGTATTGCAATGGTGCGGTTTGCGTTTTCTATTCTTACATACATACCTGTACAACATTTTTTGCACATTTCTTTGCTTTGCTTTGCTTTGTGTCTAACCTCGCTCTTATATGCTCAATGTTTGTGCACATGTATGTGGCTGTTTTAAGTGCAGACAATTTTGCTACCATCACAGTGTGTTTTGTTGACATTACTCTATTCTTATGTGCTGCCTTGTTACAATTTTCTTTATTCTTATTTGAATAACTACTAAACAATTAGTATAAAGAATTCATCCAAGAAACTTTTATCTCGATCGCACTCAATCTGAAACGTTCACCTCAAACTGCTAACCCAATGTAGCAAAAAATCTGTACATGATGGAGCAAATTGGTTACCAGATTTGGATTCAGCGCACCAAAAAACGTAAAAATCAATCGAAACATTAGAGGCAGTTTAAAAAAAAGTTTTTAGTGTACCTGTTACCTATACCCTAGACAATCGGGTTTCTGACCAGGGTAAAGTGCAGAAACCATTCTTATTTTCCTTAGCAACATAGTCCACTTTGCTTTGGACAGTAGAAAATTTATACTAGCCATTTCCCTAGATCTTTCTGCACAATTTGATTTAGCTAATCATATCATCTTACTCTCTCATTTCTCAGATATTGATATTTCAGGCCAGGTTTATGACTGGTTTTCCTCTTTTCTCTCTGACCGCTCTTTTCAAGTTACTATTGAATCCTTATTCTCCAGGACCAAGCAGGAAGTCAGTCCTCACATATGGGTGACGTCGGCGCCGATGGAGCCCTTGTGCGGAGCATTTCCCCCAGCTTTCAAAGAATGCATGCGCGGTCCCCTTCCCGCCCAAGGGTGCCATCTTGCTCAGTCTTTCTTTTTCCACGGAGCCCACCGGACGTGAGTTCGTGTCACCCGGGAAAAAATTGATATTTTCGGTGGTTTTCACGTTTCTTTATTCATTTCGATGCCAGTTCCCCTTCCCGCCTGTGCTCAGTACACCAGTATCGAGTCTGGAATTTCTTTTTCGTTTTTTGTCCTTCGTGACTAGCGTTCACACCTTTTTTTGTGATTTTTCACTGGCAGCCCGGTCTTTTGACCTTGCAGGGGCCCTTTTTTCCCCCATGGCTGCCGGTGGGTTAAAAAAATGTGTTCGGTGTAAGAAATTTATGTCTCTCACTGATACACATGACTGCTGCCTCCGATGCCTCGGGCCCGACCATGACCCACTGATCTGTGGCCCATGCAGCAAGATGCCGTCGAAGGCGCTTCGAAGCCGTCAGCATCAACGTGAACGAATTTTTTCAGAGTACGCGTCCGGCCGGGCCCAGACTTCGTCAGAATCCTCGACATCTCGGGAGTCTGACCCCGAGCGGCGTCGTGGGTCCTCTAAGAGGGGGTCTCCCACCCGGGAGCACAAAAGGAAGAAGCTCGTGAGGGCGGCGTCAGTGGAGGCACCTGGATCCTCGAGGGCCAGGTCGCGCAGCCCTGACCGCCGTCCTGGACTCTCGGAGTTGGAGCGGCCGACCAAGCAACCTCGCCTGGAGCCAGAGTCCCTGAGTCACGTAACATCTGTTGTCCTTGTGGACTCTCCCCTAGGAGAACTGACGTCGGGCCCGATGCCGTCGGGGGCTGCGGAGTCTCCTGAGCTCAAACTCAGGCTGATGGCCCTGGAGAGTAGCCTGGCTGCCTTCATGGAGCAGCAGCGGGTACTGATCGCTGGTCTGACCGGTGCATCTGCCCCGACCTCCGGGACCTCAACATCTAAGTCGACCCCGGAGGCCGAGCCAATCCTCGAGTCAATCAAGTCTCGAGTCGATCCTCGGCCACGGTCTCCCTTGACCTCCCGTTCGGGGCCGATGTCGTCAACGCCAGTGCCCTCGGCGTCGGGGCGGGTGGCATCAAGGCCCATACAGCTGGAGTTACTCGACGACTCCTCGGAGGAGTCGTCGTGGGAGACAGAGGACGAGGAGTCTCCTGACACCTTCCGGACCCGGTGCATACCATCGGACTCCCAGGAGTCCGAGCCTCGGAGAAGGTTCCCCCTCCCCCCCCCCCGGAGGATACCCAGTTCTCGGATTTCATCAGGGACATGGCCAAGGCTTTGGCATTCCCTGTGGATGCCGAAGAGGAGCCTCGAGCCGAAGAGCTTGATGCCCTCCAGTATGATTTTCCTCCGAAGGAAGCCTTTACTGTTCCGGTTCATCCGATGCTGGAACGACTGCTCTTCCGTATGTGGGAGGCCCCGGCCTCAGCGCCGGTTCTGAGCAAATGGGTCGATTCCATTTATCGGGTCCGTAAGAGCCCTTAGATCCAAAAGGCGCAGCTACCGCACAACTCCATGATTGTGGAATCGGCCATGCACCGGCTGAAAAGTCAGAAGATGCACTCCTCGGTGCCTCCTGGCCGGGAGGTCCGGAACCTGGATGCCCTCGGTAGAAAGTGCTTCCAGGGCTCTATGCTCTCTTGCCATGTCCAGACATACCAGCTGTACATGGGCATGTATTTACGAGACCTGGCAAAGGAGATTGCCGTGTTCTCGGCTGTCCTCTCCGAGGAACCCTTGCAGAGATTCAAAGCCTTGTCTTCAAGGATCCAAGAGTGCTGGAAGTTTCTCTCTCGAGCAGCCTATGATGGCTTCAAGGCTTCGGCCCGGGTAGCCGCAGCTGGAATCGGTGCACACTGTCAGGCCTGGCTACAGTCATCGGACCTGAAAGATTCTTTTTTGGCAACAACAGCCTCTCTGACTTCACCTTTAAACCATGCTGGCAGTTTTTTGGACTTCCTTCCACTTTTCTTAAAGCGTGGAGTACAGCGGGTCTGCGCTTCCAAGATAGTATTTTTCAACAACACCCAAGCTTGGTGTAAGTCTTTAACCTTTGCAACTGCTCCTTTTAGTTTTTTCTTATCTATTTTCTTTATTTTATCATAGTCTCCCTTTCGAAAGTTAAAAGGTAGTACTGTGGATTTCCTTACTATCCCTCCTCCACTAATTCAATCAAAGGCGATCATGCTATGATCACTATTGCCAAGTGGCCCCAACACCCTTATCTCTTGGACTAGATCTGATGTTCCACTAAGGACTAGATCTAATATGGCTTCCCCTCTGGTTGGTTCATGAACCAGCTGCTCCAAGAAGCAGTCATTAATTTCATCTAGGAACTTTATCTCCCTAGCATGTCCTGCCGTGACACTGACCCATTTGATACCGGGGTAATTGAAATCACCCATTATTATTACTGCGCTGTAACTTTTGTTAGCTTCCTTGATTTCTTTGAGCATTTCATCATCCATTTGGTCATTCTGGCCAGGCGGTCGATAGTACACCCCCACTGCCATCGCCTTCCCCTTTTTACATGGAATTTCAATCCATAGAGATTCTACAGCAAATTTTGTTTCCTGCAAAACTTTAATCCTTTCTGACTCAATGCCCTCTCTAACATAGAGCGCAACCCCTCCACCAATTTGATCAGCTCTATCATTACAATATAGTTTGTACCCAGGTATCACAGTGTCCCACTGGTTGTCCTCCTTCCACCATGTCTCTGATATTCCAATCATATCTAGCCTCTCATTTAGTGTTATATATTCTAACTCTCCCATCTTATTTTTTAGACTTCTAGCATTTGCATACAAGCATTTTAGAGACTGTATTTTATTCATATTAATTTGGCTATTGGTAGACATGGGTAATTTGAGATCTTTAAGCTCTGTCTGCTCCATACTCTAGGGCATTTGGACTACTTTACTCTTTTTTGGAACCTCTCTGCTTTTGGTATATCCTTCAAGGATACATTCTTCCGAACCATCTGCTCTTGGGCGACTGTCGGCTTTCCCCTATTATCTAGTTTAAAAGCTGCTCTATCTCCTTTTTAAAGGTTACTGCCAGCAGCCTGGTTCCATCCCGGTTAAGGTGAAGCCCATCCCTTCGGAAGAGCCCCTCCTTTCCCCAGAATGTTCCCCAGTTCCTAACAAATCCAAAACCCTCATCTCTGCACCATTGTCTCATCCACGCATTGAGACTCCGGAGCTCTGCCTGCCTTTTGGGTCCTGTGCGTGGAACGGGAAGCATTTCGGAGAACGCTACCCTGGAAGTTCTGAATTTCAACTTCCTATCTAAAAGCCTAAATTTAGCTATATGCTCCATTTCCACCAGCTACCACTATCCAGGGGAGCCTCCAAGACTCCCTCTACACAGAGACCACCTTCTTCAGGAGTTGTCAAGTCTTTTAAAGGAGCAGGCGGTGGTACCGGTGCCACACCACCTGGAAGGCCAAGGCTTCTATTCCAGGTACTTCCTAGTACCAAAGACAACAGGAGGCCTCAGACTTATCCTGGACTTGCGAAACCTGAACAAGTTTCTGGAGAGGGAAAAGTTTAAGATGCTTACCCTTGGGATACTGCTGCCTTACATCCAGCAGGGAGACTGGCTATGCTTCTTAGACCTAAAGGATGCTTATACTCACATCCTCATCCATCCAGACCACAGACAATATCTCAGATTTGTGGTGGGATGAAACCATTTTCAGTACAGGGTACTTCCCTTTGGCCTAACCTCTGCCCCCAGAGTTTTCACAAAATGCCTGGCGGTGGTGGCGGCTTTTCTCAGAAATCAGGGGATTTTTGTCTTCCCGTACCTGGACGACTGGCTAATCAGGGGCCAGTCACTCCAGGAGGCCTGACAGGCCACTCTTCGCCCTGTCTCTCTTATTCAGCATCTGGGCTTTGTCATAAATTACGTTGCATCCTGTGAAGGGTCCGATGGATCTATTTGTGCAGGGGCAGCCCACTGCCGTAAGCTCTGGTGGGTCTCCAGTTGTGTTGACGCCTAGGTCAGGCAACCCGGCATCGTCCTCAAAAGTAGATTATACCTTGTTCCTGGATGAGTGTCTCCCTGCTCCTCCTCCTCCTTCTGGTGCAGCGGCGAGACTGCAGATTCGCTTGGGAGGTTCCCAATCAGATGTCAGTGGGGTGGATTCCTCCCTTTGAGGAAGTGCGGCTGTTACTTTTGCTGACTATCTTGGCTCACCGGTGTCCCCGGTGGATCCAGGAAACTATAGAAGTGGAGTTGAGCCAAGAATATTGGTTGGCGTTTCTTTGGCAGCTCCCCCTGCAGTGTTCACCAGTCCTTCGGAAGTGTCTCCAGTGTTTACTCTGGAAAGAATTTAGGACACACTTGTTAACGTGACTGTTGCTGCTCGCAAGATGTTCATAAGATAACAGACTTTTACACCTGCTACACTCTTGGTTACATGCGCCTTGTTACCGGACTGGGACTGGCTTCTCAAGCTATTCTTCAAGAAATGCCAAGTCTCTTTCCTTGGATGTAATGTGAGAGTCTTTCCGGATTTAGTCCATATACTGGAGATAATTTTTGCTTCTGAAGGGAATGGTGCTGCAGATGGGGGCGCTTTTCTTCTTTCCTTGCAAATGCCTTGTGAAATATAATTCTTTTATGTCTTTTTTTCAGGTCAATTTTCTTTTATTAGGCATACTCCTTATCCAATAACATTGTCACTGTATCATATCATAATATACATAGTAAACTATTCATCAAAAACAAATACATAGTCATTCCTCTTGCCTATATCATTTATTTTATCCCCCCTTCCCCTTTCAATATTTCCCCCTCCTCCCCTCCCTCCACCCTTCCCCCCCCCATACCCCCCTTACCTACCCTACGGTGTGCCTCTACCCTCTTCCCCTACCCCATACCCACTCCCGTGGCGTATGTGGATTCTTACACTCCGCACAGGGGTCCATTCACTTCTATTCAGCTATACCTCAGCTACCATCCCACAGTCCTACTATTTGCTCCGTTTTCCCCCTCCCCCCAAACCTCCCTACTTCCCCACTCTATGCCTTCCTTCCACCCCTCCATCCTACCCCCCACCCCTCTTTTATATCCCCACTGCCTTTAGAATTATCTGCTTTTATTAATGCTAGATATATTGTTTCAGTCCCACCCAGTTTGTCTTGATGTATAGATGTTCTAACTTAGTGGTACGCAGCAGAGCTCAGGTCAGCATTTAATTCCTTTTATCTCCCATTCGGGATAAATTCTCTTGTTCTTTGTATAACCCATTCCTCCATTTTGATTTTGTGGACTTGTGAGACCTCACATAGTTTATTTGCCTATTTATTTTGTGTTTTCCCGCTTATGCTATATTTCTTTGTTATTTTCTTTTTCTTGATAAGTGTTATGTTTGGATATATAATTGAAAATTTAATAAATATAAAGTAGAATCAAATCTGAACAATTGAGAGGAAAAAGATTGATTCCACTCGTCCACCTTGAGGGGGACTCTCATTTGAGCGCGACGTGGGAGGCTCCATTAGACAGGTCTTTTCGGTAGCCAAAGGAGGAGGGAAAATTGGTTCAGCTCCATGCTCTTATCATAAGTGCCTGTTGAGCAGCCAGAAAATTGAAAGGACTTGGAAGAGCTCAGCAGCCTCACACAACCTCAACATCCCCTCCCCCCTCCTTTTCCCCCCTGCTCTTCCCCCCTGCTCTCCCCAAAGACTGAAGACACCTCAGAGGGATGTGGCTGCAAGCCTGTTAAGAAAACATAAGAAAGAAAGAAACAGCATCTGGGGAGTAGCACTGTGCCTGGCATAGTTTGCCCTGCCTGAGGCTCCCAGTGGGTGAGTACCAAGACTCTACTTCATCATTGTCCGTTTTGGGGTGTAAGTCGGGGTGGACTGCAGGTGACTCTTGGCTCAGCATTGGCACTTCCCGCCATTTTCCAGCACGCACTGTTAACATTTTCTGCCTTTGAGTACCTTGTGCCCAAGTGGTTCCAGCACACATTCTACCTGAGTGGCTCCAGCACACATTCCTGTCTCAGTGCCCATAACACATGCTAATATACACACTCCATTATTGCATGCTGTTGTGCCTACGCGGCCTTAGAGCACGCAAATATTTGACTTCCCTTAATTCTTTTTGTCTTCTTCCAGGAAGCATTGTTTAACCTGTGATAAGCAAAGAACCTCCTCGCTGGATTCATGCTGCATGGCAGCCTCTGACCTTTCGCTTTTGGGCTTGTCTCCCTTCATCCAACATAGGGATTCAATTGGCCAGGCATTTTCTGCCTCAAGGTGTAGTATGTGACTGATTGCTCTGTGGGTCAGACTAATAGCCTGGCCTTGCGTTCCGGTGACCGTGCTTCTGGCCACTCCTCTTCTCCAGAGGGCTTGGCTCCAGCTACCCCTGTGTTGGGGATCAGTCTCGGGGAGCTTCCATTATACGGGTTGCCCTCCCTGTAATTCTTACCCCCTTCAGCAAGCCTGGTCCTTTTGGTGCAAAAACACAGACCTTGCAGCCTGTGTTTTCCCTCAAGCTCAGTCATGTGAGGGATGGGCAGAATGTAGGAGTCCAGCTTGAGTGCTTCCCTCTACATGAAACAGACCGAGGTTTCCTCCTGGAGATGTAGGTCGGTTGGGGTCTGTCTTAGATTTGGACTTGAGTGCTGATTCAGTTGTGTTTGTTGAGGAGTCTGATAAAAAAATATTAATAGTAGTGTTTTCTCCATGAGAGGTTCTTGTGGAGGCTGGTATTTCCATCTGTCTTAGAAGGAAGATCTGGCAGCATTGATTCTTCGAATTTTGGTATATGCATGGCAGACTAACCATTTCCGGAGATATTCAAGAACATGTTCCATTTGAAAAAGGTCCTTCCCTAATTCCCGCCTAAAGGTATGTAAGAGGATGTGAGCCATGGGGCCGCGGCTCCGATATCACACGGAAGCCGCTACCACTGTTTAGTAAACATACCCCTAAAAACGGTAGGTGCCTCAATGCGTTTGTCTAAGCCTTCATCAGGGGGTCAACAGTCTCAAAAAAAACATAACAAACATGAATATAAGTAACAGTGTACAATAAAAACAAGGTGATAACTGTTTTTAAAAAGTGTTCATATATACATAAAAGGAAGGTGTAAGGCAATAAACTAATAAGTAATATGTAGATTAAAATCATCATAATAGATGATGATGATAATAAATACGAATATAAAAGTAAATCACAAATGCAGACATAAATCTCATAAAAAGGGGGAGGGGTGGGGAAGGAAAGGGGGGCAGGAGGGGGGAGGGGAAAACAAAATAAAGAGGAAATCATTCAACCATAATAAACAGTATGGCCAGAAATAAAAACAGTAAAAGACTTGCTACTGTAATAGCGAAGTGCCCGCAACCAATAAAACCCGGAGTCTATTGACTAGAATTCAAGCCAGTTTAATGTGCACAGTCTCAGACAATGATTACATACAAAATGGCTGAGCCCAGAGCTCAGAAAAATGACAGTTTATATACCTTTCTTCCCCAATCTAATACAGGTCAACCTCCTCATTGGTCTTGGTGGCCCAGCTACTGTCATCCAATAGCCATCTGTGACTGGGCTTACCCCCTGTTCCCCCCCCCCCCCTCCGCGCACATCTCTCTCGCCATGGCTCAAAACTTCAGAAATAACATTCTAACACTTTTCTGTTTTTTCATTCTGCTTGCAAGGTCACAGCACATCTAGCAGAGATACAGTGGAGCAGCATAACACTGAAAAGACATCTGTGCTTATCAAAACAAACAGTGGAAAAGTTTTACTTTTGCAGTTTTACTTTGCTTATCAGAAGCAGAGCAGAGCGGTTTTGCTAACAGCTACTGGTATTTCTGTAATATTCCAAAGTCAGCAATAATATTCTAAAGCAGGGGAGAGGGCTTCAGGCCTAGCTGACAGGCCTCAGCTACATACAAGGCCATCGCCTATCACATTCCCCCCTTTTGATTATTCACACCCGCACACGAGAAAGGGTGAGAATCTAATCACACATATATATGGCAGTACTCTAAACTATAGTAGAAGGAGCACTTCGGGGTATACGGTAGTAGTCCCATGTTGCTAATATTTGTGCTGCTTCCCTGCGGTCAAGACTATTATCAATAATGGAGCGTAGCATACGCAAGCATAGGGGAAGGAAACATGGGATACATAAGCAAACAGTTACAATCAGGAATACAAGTATGACAAGTGTCTTCAGGCCGCCTAGGCCGGAAAACCAAGAACCAAACCAGCCATCTAGTTGCAAGCCATGCCACGTTTGGACTGGGACATAAGTTTGTTTTCTCATGTGATTGGCTATGTCTTCTACTACCTGTCCTTCATTATGTATTTGCAAGCAGCAGTTAGCTAAATTCAGCTTGCCACATACTCCCCCTTCAGCTGCAAGCAGTTATCTAAAGCTAAGCGGTTCTGGTAAATGGCTGTACGCATCTGTGTGGCTTGTTTAGCTAACAAGGTTAGTGCTCTACTAGTTTCATTGGTTATAATTTCAACAACAGCTTGCAAACGTATAATACGATCTAACATATATATAGGGGTGCAGTAGCCCCAAGAACCATCTTGCGCCCAGGTAGCAGGTCCATAGTAAGAAACAATTCTCTCTGTTGGCCATTCTTCAGAGGTTGCATCCCATTTGTCCCACTGGCCAATTCTGAGAGCTTCTCGTTTCTGTCGACTTTTATATACAGGGAACCCCAATTGTTCTCCGTGGGAAAGGGGCAAAAGAAAGAAAGATGGCCGTATTGTTCCGAGAACACACGCTCCTCCCCATTTGGCAGGGAGTTTAGCATATGCTCGGGTGCCACAAATCCAATATAGTCCAGGTGGAGCTTGCCAAGTGCTGTGTGTAGCCAGATTTGTCCATATCGTGGCCAAATAAGGAAAGATGATCAGAGGATTAGAAGGTTCTGGAGTATTGGCACCTGACCACCAAGAAGACTTTCCAGTTGTGGCATTGTAATATTTCTGGTTCATACAGACTAATTGTCCTACCAATGCAGTCAATTGTGGTCCTGCTCGTACAAAACACAGTCTACCCACTATGGAGTGGGCTAGGACCCATTCATTGGTAGTATTATGCACATCAGTTTGGTTATATGGTACAGAATAGTTCAGTTCTTGTGCTTCCCAAGGCCACTGGTCTCCCATTTGAGTTCCTCCACAAAAGAGGCAGTCCGAGATCTGGAGGCTGGATGCCACAGCTCCAGCTAGTTCGATGAACAAGTTCTGCGAAGCATGGGGGACTACAAATTCTGCCTTCATGGCCTCATGGAAGGTATGATGTATGCGATATGGTGAAGAAACATGAGTCTTTACATTCAGCTGAATGAATATAATGGTTCAAGGATCAGTTCCACCTCCTGCTATGCGCAGGCCAAATCGAAATCCTTGCTTCCACTGGCTGGGGTCAAAGATCTGAAGTCGTAGGGGATTGCAGGTGCTTTTCTTGCACTGTTCAGGTTTCAGTAAGGGTAATCTTTCCAGCAGCGCCTTGCGATCATCTCCGGTCTGTCCTGTAGGGCTACCAGGCCAGGTAGCATAGTATACACAATCCCATTTCGGATAGAGATAATCTGCTTCTGATGATTTGCTATATGTTGTTGGGGAATGTATCCCAGTGCATATTCCCCAGTTGTACGCACCTTCAGGACACATATACTTCTCATCATAATAGTAGGCTTGCTCCCATGATCCACACCTGTAATAATTATTTCTATTAATCAAGTCACAAGCATCAAAATACAGGTAAGCAGGTTGGCTGGGATCAGAGAGTTGACTTGTAGCATTGATAAGGGCTCCATCTTCATCATTCTATCTCAATTCCAGGACGTAGTAAGATGGATTCTGGCGAGGTCTGAAACAAGTACGAGTCTTTTCCTTTGTGCAGACATTCATTATAGATACACCGGCTGACTACACCGGTACAAGTGTAGTAAGAGTGATAAAGCAAAGTCTGGGTAACTTGCATACCAGTTCGGGTGGTAGTTATACAGGCTGCACAAGGGGGCAAGGCAAGAGTGGTTCTCAAGAGTCCTAGGGCTACCGCAAGAAGGAAATAGCAGCAATTGGTAATCATCGTGATTATAGTCTTTGATGATTACTGAGGTAGATAATGGTTGATTGAGGTAGATAGATAAGGACTGATAGGGTGATACAAAACTGAAGGACGTCTCTTTCAGGAGCAGGGTGGCAAAGTCTTTATGATGACGGATCTTTTCTTCGCAGCATGAGGCGCAATGGTGCTGCAGGATTAGCAATCGAAGTCCAAGGGCGACTCTCAGGAATTGTTGCTGGCTTCACTCGGCCAATTTAACGGCTGTTGGGGTGGATAGCAAAACGATGTATGGCCCTTTCCAATGAGGCGCCAGCGGTGTCTTCTTCCACTCCTTTACCCACACCGAGGCTCCACGCTTGAAAGGATGCAAGGGCTCTGTTAGATTGATATGAAGGCTCTGCAAAACAGAACTTAGAGCCAACAATTCTTGCCTAGTGATTTCTGATCCAATCTGATTCATATCCCCTCTTATCCCCTGTACTATAGGCAGGGGCCTCCCATATAAAATCTCAAATGGGGATACTCCTAATTGCGTGATGGGGGCTGAACGTATTCGGAGAAGGGCAATGGGGAGAGCTTGGAGCCACTTCAGGTGGGCTTCCTGACAAAGTTTGGATATCTGAGACTTCAGGGTACGATTCATTCTCTCTACTTTTCCTGAACTCTGGGGCCTATAGGCTGTGTGTAACTTCCATTGTATCTGCAGGGCATGGGCTAACTGTAAACATTGCCAGGGGACTAGTAAGGAGGTAGAGACATAAGGTAGAGGTATTCCTATTAGTAATGCCCCGGAGAAGGCCAGCAGCAAAAGTCATTTTCCTATGAATAATGCCCTGTTGAGGGCAAGCATCTTGAGGTTCTTGGGGTAACATGCACACAATCTGTTTCATTGTTGGTGGCTATGAGCAAACAAATGCTGACTGGCCTTTGCCAGGCGTATACAGAAAAAGGCATCTTTTAAGTCCAAAACAGTGAAATGAGTGGCTTCTACTGGAATCAGTCCCAGGAGGGTGTAGGGATTTGGTATTACTGGATGTATGGTTTCAACTGCACTGTTCACTCGACGTAGATCCTGCACTGGGCGGTAGTCACCTGTCCCAGGCTTCTTGATTGGGAGAAGGGAGGTGTTCCAGGGTGATTGGCATTCTCTAAGAAGTCCATACTGCAGTAATTTCTTCAGGTGGCGATGAATACCTTCAATTGCTGGTCGTGAGAGGGGATACTGACGCACATGCACTGGTTCTGCTCCCGGCTTAAGGGTAACAAGTACAGGAGCTTATTCTTTGCTAGGCCAGGTGGATTATTCTCTGCCCATACTCCAGGTGGGGCGGAACCTGGAGCCCGGTCTGGCCTAGTCCTCATCATCCATGAAATCTGCTTCGGTGACTGCCACTCCCTGCACGGCAGTCTTATTCTGCTGGAACTGTTGAAACTGTGCGCGCTGCATCCCCCCTTGCTGCTGGAATCGCCCCCCTCCTCTCCTAGCGCTCCCGCGTCCCCTCCAGGGGGCGGAGTTCATGTTCGGGCATGTATCCTTCCAATGTCCTTCCTCTTTACAATAAGCGCACTGATTTGCACCTAAGGGGGGCCGAGAGCTCCCTCGGCCCCTTCCCCGTCCTCTGGCTCTTCGGTTAGGATATCCTCCTCCGCGTCCTTCCACTAGTGCTGCAGCGAGCAGATCCACTTTTCTCCTCATCCTTCTTTCACTTTCCCTTTTGCATTCTTCATCACGATTCACATATACCTTTTGTGCGACTTCCATTGGTTGTGCTGAGTTCATGCCCGCAAATCCTTCTAATTTCTGCAGTTTTCGTTTTATGTCTCCCTGGGACTGACTCACGAAAGCGCTATTCACCATGCATAAATTCTCCTCGGCTGCTGGGTCATATGGGGTGTAAAGTCTATAAGCTTCAGTTAATCGCTCATAGAAAGCAGCCGGACTCTCATCTGGGCGCTGAAGAACTTCTGCTACTTTCCCAATATTCATAGCTTTCTGGCCTCCCTTCTTTAGGCCCTGCAGTAGAGCCTTGAGAAACCGGGTGAGGGCTTTTTCTCCTACATCACTATTTGGGTCCCACCCGGGATCTTCATTGGGGAAATCTGCGGCTGCTGCCTGCTGGGGATCTAGATCTAGGTTTCTTCCAACTTCAGGGTTCTCTTCCAACCGTTTAGTGGTTGCTCGCACTATCCGTGCACACTCTTCAGTAGTAAAAAGGGTAGCCAGGAGCTGGCGGCAGTCAGACCAGGTAGGCTGGTGGGTTTGCATAATACTCGTCGTTAATTCTGTCAAATCTTGGGGCCTATCAGTATAGGAGGCATAATGCGTTTTCCAATTCAATAAATCTGTTGTGGAGAAAGGCACATAAACTAGACTGGTCGGTCCGGTCACAACCTGACCCTCGTCATTTTGAATGGGTAATCCTAGGACCTGCCGCAGCGGCAGTTGGCGGACTTCTTTCGGGCCCGCTTTTCTGCTTCTAAGGACGTAACGCAGATTAGCGGACCTGGGGGTGGCTCTACTACCGGTGTCTGAACTAGTGGATGGCCCTGGACTGGCATCTGACCCTCCACTAGCAGATTCATCAGGGGATGATTGTTCCTCATCAGAGCGCTGCTCAGGACTAGGGCTCTGACTTCTGTGGGGAGGGGTCTGCTCTTCAAGTTTTGGAGGTGGTTGCTCGGGTGGAGGCACCTCAACTGGAGGTACTCTCACTACCTCCGGCCCTACTCGGGGTACTAATGGGGGTACTTGGGGTGGTGCTGACGGGACTGGAGTATACAGAAAGGCGGGTGGATACTTTGGGATCTCTGGAGACTCTTGGGCTGCATAAATAGGGGGCTTTTCTTTCCTGGCAGGGACTCTCGTGGCAGTTGCTAACATAATTTTACTCTGTCCCTCACAGCAACGCTTCATCCAGGAGGGCTGCTTCTCACATATACCTAACCAGGAGTCTATGTAGGGAAACTGTTCGGGACTATAGCTGCGCACTACCTTGTGCACACGGGTCACAATTTGGATATCAAAAGTACCTTCTGGTGGCCACCCGGCGTCCAGCGCCGGCCACACCTTACTACACAATATTTCTAAGCGGGTCACTGTCATTTTTATCCCATAATCACTACTAAAACCTTTCTTAAAATTCGTGATCATACAGTTCAGCGGAATTTGTACGGACTCCGCCCCTCCCATTATAACATATAACGTACAAGACAGCAAACAGAAAGGGTAGGTAGGATGGCTACGGGTGAGGGGTCCGTGTAGCCCACAAAACAATGAGGGGGTCAAACAACAAACGCTTCCTCCTGTTCGCGACCTGGACGCAGTCGCCCGGCCAGGAACTGCGCTACTAAGGAGTCCGCTCTCGCTTGGCCTGTATTGCAAGACCTCTCAAGCACGCTTCACACAACCAAACATGCTAGCATTTCCCAAATTCCAAAACTCCCGGGCTAACTGACTAAACCAAAATTACCAAACCAAAAGGGTCAGCAGCTTCGCCTCGCGCATACTCATGCAAGGGTACTAGTGCCGCCCTGGAAGTTGATCAGACTTCCTTTACCTGTTACTGTACCAAATTTGTCTCGAGACTTTCCCAAAGCTATCTGACTAAGAACTAGAAAAATCAATACTCACCGGATCCGGTAGCTAATGCGCTGCGCAACCAGTTCCACCTTGGGTTGAATCCTGGACTCTCCTGGGTTCGAGGTGTTGGCCAGCTGGACCCAGCAGGCCGCCGAGGCAGGGCGGAACCCTCCGATGCAAGGGACCGGTCGGCGCCTGAGATCCTCCCCACGTCGGTCGGCTGTGGTCCCAGCCGGACCAAACCTGGAGGCGGTAATACGGGGTAATATTTCTTGCGCACTATTCGCGTATTACGCCTTCCCAGTCAGGGAACCAAGAATATGTAATAGCGAAGTGCCTGCAACCAATAAAACCCGGAGTCTATTGACTAGAATTCAAGCCAGTTTAATGTGCACAGTCTCAGACAATGATTACATACAAAATGGCTGAGCCCAGAGCTCAGAAAAATGACAGTTTATATACCTTTCTTCCCCAATCTAAATCAGGTCAACCTCCTCATTGGTCTTGGTGGCCCAGCTACTGTCATCCAATAGCCATCTGTGACTGGGCTTACCCCCTGTTCCCCCCCCCTGCGCACATCTCTCTCGCCATGGCTCAAAACTTCAGAAATAACATTCTAACACTTTTCTGTTTTTTCATTCTGCTTGCAAGGTCGCAGCACATCTAGCAGAGATACAGTGGAGCAGCATAACACTGAAAAGACATCTGTGCTTATCAAAACAATAAACAGTGGAAAAGTTTTACTTTTGCAGTTTTACTTTGCTTATCAGAAGCAAAGCAGAGCGGTTTTGCTAACAGCTACTGGTATTTCTGTAATATTCCAAAGTCAGCAATAATATTCTAAAGCAGGGGAGAGGGCTTCAGGCCTAGCTGACAGGCCTCAGCTACATACTAGGCCATCGCCTATCACACTACATGTTAGGCAAAAGGGTAAAGTTAATTGAAGTATGTATCTCTTGTAAGCAGATGAGGAGGAGCTATTAGATGGACAGCAAGACAATGTGTTAGAGTATACAAATGCACACACTTGTGATGTACACCTAAGCTATTGCACATATAAAATAAGGAAAATAACGTCTAATGTTGTCCAAGTCCTTATTAAGTTCTCCCTTCCTATAATATGCAAAAAGTCACAATAGGGCGTTAGCTTTTTTTTTTTTTTTTTAACGCATATCAAAGTACCTTGAAAATGGGTACTAGTATCAACATCGATCCTCATGGTACATGAAGTAAAGAGACGCTGAGGGAAAAAAACCTTGCTTATGAGAGGCATTTCATGCCAAAATCTGGTGAAAGGGCAATCGGGCACATAATCATGAATTTTAAGGAGGACTGTGATGAGTCGCTAAGAAGCTGTATCTGTGGATTATGTGTATATGATTAACTTGATAGTAAAGAGTATGTATATGTGTGTCTGTGGTAAATAAACTACAAAGCGTTAGCGAGGAAAATTCAAGTCCATGAGTACTAATATATATATTTTTATAGAGCTCACTTTAAGGAAAGTAATCGTGCATTGGCAACTATTGAGGGATTCTACAGTAGCCCGCAATATGTGTATGTGCAAAGCTATAATGTTGAATCGAACAATTGCTATCTGATAATCTCTCATAATCTGCCTGTCACAATATTGCATATATCTACACTGCAGGGATCAAGAAGGGACGTAAATGTCTTGACAATTTTTTCGTAACTCTGTAGTTGTCAATATCAAAAATCCTTCAGCGTGCGTGAGTCTGGCGCATTGTATACAGTAACCACTCATATCCCTGTAGGTGTAGAGAAACAATATTAACAAGAACAGACAAGATACCTGACATTAGTATTTTTGCTTTTGTGATGCAATACGGCACAGATTCCACATCTGTTAGTCTGGCTACCTTTTCCACCTATGCAAGTCAGCTGCAATTGCATGTTAAAATTATGAAAGTAAAACAAAAAAGGTGTTTTGCAAGTTAAAAAGTATTGGTAAAATATATTAAGATCATAAATACAAAAATTGTAATATAAAAATAAATAAATTATTAAAGGAGCTTGTAAAGGGTAATACATAATAAAAACTAAAACTTAAAAAAAAGAACGAGCTTAAAAAACAAAAAACAAAAAAGCCACCAGGGGGAGCCATGGGGTCAAAAATAAACCAGATGTAAAGGAAGGTTGATTGTCCATGCCATAGAATTCCTTCAACAAAACTGAAATGAAGTTCAAAAGGAACTTGATTCAAAAAGGCCAAATCAAAATGAAATGGAAAGTAAAATCAGTGAATATAAAAGAAACTTCAAAATATGGAGCACTAGTGAGCTGATCTACAATGGGTGGTCACATATAACACCCTAGAATTCCACCAGAAAAAGAAGTGAAAATAAAAATTGAAAAGTAAACGTGAACTCCAGTTGGCGTTGTGTGCATGTCTAATGACTCGAGCCCTGATCCTGTGGATTCAATCTCTCCTGCCAGATGACGCTACCCCTCCTTTGGAGTCAGTTACTGCCTTCCTTCTGATGACATGTATGTTCTAACCCACTTAGCGGCTAGAGATATTGTTCTATCGGCGGTGGCACAGTGTTGGATATGGTCTCACCACTGGGCAGCGGATACGCCCTCTAAGGCTTAAGTCTACTGGCCTTAAGGGAAAACCCCCTTGTGGGGCTAGATGGGAGAGGTTGGGGAAGAACTTGGACAAGTCTTTTCACCTTCCAGAAGATAGGCTGAAAGGGCCTGAGAAGCAAGCAAGGCCGTTTCCCTCTTTGGGCTCCGTACATCTGCAACGGACACGCTGGACTGACTTTCGGGGGTCTCGTTCTGATATGCCTTTTCTTCTCTGCTTCTGGATTTTGCATCCATAATTGGCTCTTCAAGGGGCTCATGGGCCTAGAAACTCTGTCCCCTCCTGAGGGGTTCCTCCCATTCATCACAATGAAGGGTTTTTTTGGGTCCATTCCCAAATGTCACCAAGGATAGCTGGGTGCTAGATACCATTCAAGCGGTTATGTGTTGGACTGTAAGCAGCTGATCCCAGAGGCATTTGTTTTCTCTCTGTGGTTTGGCAGATATGAGAGCCACCGCATGAGTCACAGTGGACAAGTTACTGCATCTCTAGGTGGTGGTGTCAGTGCCTCGCCAAGCAGGGCAAGGGCAGATATTCCTTTTCTTTCAGGCTAGCTTCTTTCAACCATTGCCCTCAAGAGGGTCACTGTTTCTTTATATGTGTTGCGCTTCCGAATGGAAACTCTGAGATCTGCGATTTTGGCAACGCCCCTAAGGTATCTCCTAGTATCTCTGATCTTGGCTGAAGCTTGCTTTCATATCCCAATCAGGGAGGATCAGCGGAGATGTCTGCGTTATGCCATGTTTGGCTCACTCCTTCAGTTTGCTGTCCTCCCTTCAGCCTTCTACTGCCCCAAGTTCTTTCTCTGGGTCCTGGCAGTGGTGACTGCTGTGCTATGGCACTAAGTGCTCTGTGTACACCCATTTCTGGATGACTGGCTCATCTGGGTCTGTTCTCTGTCGTTGACCTCTTAGGTTTTGGTCTAAGTGGTATCCTTCTGGGAGGCCTCAGCTGGGTAGCTAATTAAGAACTGCGTCCGTTGGAGCTTTCCCAATCCCTAGCATTCCTGGAAGCATGGTTTGATGCTAGAGTGGATGGAGTCTCCCTGCTGGAGGAGAAAGTGCAGAGATTGTTGGAACAACTTGAGGTGTTCTGTTCTAAACAGGCACCCAAGATTTGGGCTTATTTGCAGTTTCTTGACTTGATGGTGGCAGCAACCAAGGTGGTGCCATGGGCGTGCTCCTATTAGGCCACTCTGGCGGCCCTTCCTGACTGGAGTTAGAGCTCTGGCTTCTGCTCCAGCTGGGAATCTGAGTCAGAGTCAACTGGAGGTGGTGGCTTTGCCCACGTTATCTGCAGATGGGCATGCCGTTGGATGATCCTTTGTGGATGCTTCTAGTAACAGACACCAGTCTTAAGGGCTAGGGAGTCCTTGTCTAGACCAATCTGGGCTCATTTGAGCCAAAGGTAGATGGTATGGTCCATCAACTATCTTGAAGCAAGGGCTATATGACTGGCCCTTTTTGACTTATGTCCATCATCAAGGTAGCGTGAAGTGTGCATGAGTGGCTCTGGGTATGGCTCTCTGATTCGCCTGGATGAAATGAGCCTCTTAGCACTGTCAGCTCGGCACATTGCTGAGGTAGTCATTGTGGAAGTGGTCTTCTGTTGGCACTCTCTCGATCCCGGACAGTGGGAGTTGAATGAGGGAGCATTTCAGATGCTTTATTGCATTAGGGGTCACCCCATGATGGAATTGATGGCATTCCGCTCCCTTGACAAGCCATGCTGTTTCTTTAGTCACTGCATTGAAACTGGGTCCAAGGATGGTAATGCCTGCTGTATGTGCTTCCTCCATGGCAACTGTTGGGGCATGTGCATAGAGCACCATCCAGGCTGGATTAGTCTGGAGGTATTGGATTGGTCGAGGAGAGCGTGGTTCTAGGACCTGATGCAGTTCTGTAGGTTTCTCCTTTTTGTCTGCCCCATTTCAGGGCTGCTTGCATCAGAGACCATTTGTCCCGGATGACCCAGCTCCCTTCTCACGGCTCGGCTCTTGAAGAGAGTCGGCTGATGCATAAGCACTATTCTCCTGCAGTAGTTTCTGCTCTGCTCAGAGCTTGGAGTGGTTATACCAGGCTGTCATATGTGTGGGTCTGGTACTGCTTTGAGCATGGGTGTGACGTATGGCAGCTTGTTCCTAAATCTGCCAAGGGGCCAGCTCTGTTGGCTTTCTGCAGGATGGTCTTTCCCTTACCTGCTTGAAAATCTAGGTGGCAGCCTTGTCCTGTTTCAGAGGTCCAGTGAAAAGTCTTCAGCCTTGCAACCGGATATTTTGTGTTTTCTTTAAGGGGTTCCGCATCTGCATCTTCCCCTCTGGTCATTGTCCCTTCCTGGGATCTCTGTCTGGTCCTCAGGGCCCTGGGGTCGGAGCCCTTTAAGCCTCTGAATCATGCTACTCTGAAGGGCTTGACCCTCAAAACTGTGTTTTTGGTTGCAATTTGTCCAGCAAGATGGATTTCTGAGCTTCAGATTCTTTCTTGCTGGGGTCCATATCTCTCCTTTTCAGAGGAGGCCATCTTCTTTCAGCCTGTGCCTTCCTTTTTACCCCAGGTGATCTCTTCCTTTCATGTGAACCAGGTGGTTTGCTTGCCCTCTTTTCTAAGGAGCAGTGTAGAGGGAAAGATAAGTATTTTCGCCTTGTGGATTTCTGGAGGGTGCTTCTCTAGGACTTGGAGGTTATGAATTCCTTTTGTAAGGCCGATCATCTTTTTTTTTGGTGTCACAGCAGCCAAGTCTACCTTGGGATGCTGGATCAAGGAAGCTTATCGCTTACAGAACCGGCTGGTTCCACAGGGTTTACAAGCTCATTCTACTTGGATGCAAGCATCCTCATGGGCAGAGCATGGCTCAGTAGCCTCTTCAGTCATTGTCAGGTGGCTACATGGGCATCACATTCTACTTTTTGTCAAGCATTACTGCTTGGATGTCAGACACTACCTTTGGCTCAAAGGTTTATGAGCTGCTGTGTTTTCTTCCCTCCCACTGAAGATGTAGTTTTGGTACATCCCACTTGTCTGGATTGGTCTAGCAAGATGATATGGAAGGTGATATTTTTCTTACTAGATAATGTCCTTTTCTTGTGTCCTGCTAGACCAGTCCAGGACCCACCACTGGAACTGTGTTTGGTCTGTTATGCTGCGGCAATACCTTGGTCTGCTATGGTTTACATGCTTGTCACTGCAGGTCCATATCCTACTGACCACCTGCTGTTCATTCTCTCCTGTACATAGTTTCTCTGCAGGAGAGATTGAACAGCAGGTTCATCATTGTTACCCACGATGAGGTTGTGTGAGGTTTGCTATGCTTCCCCATATGCTTTGGGACAAATACTAAGGTATCCTCTAGTGGCTCTGGCTGATAGAGGCATGGGGGTGATGTCATTGAAATCTGGGCATTTCATTGGCTATCTTTCTCCACCAATCTGCTGGTAGGGGAATACAACCCACTTGTCTAGTCTAGCAGGACTCAAGAAAAGGACATTATCTGGTAAGTAAAATGTCACCTTATATTTCTCTTCCCTCTAAAGTCCGACGAGTCCATCTGCTGCTTGGCTTTTTTCTTTTATGTCCCCACCTATTGGTATTCATTGCCTTACCAACTTTGCCTTGAAGCATCTTTGCGAACATTTAAAGCACAATTAAAGGCTTACTTATTCCAACAAGCATTTGGTACATAGATCCTTCAGTGGCTCTGGTAGTTTTCCCCATTATTACTCTTTATCCTCCAATTTCCCATGAAGATTATGTCTCTCTTCTCCAGGACCAAACAGGAAGTCAGTCCTCACATATGGGTGACGTCGGCGCCGACGGAGCCCCGTGCGGAGCATTTCCCCAGCTTTCAAAGAAAGCCTTTGGGAATTGCAGCGCACATGCGCGGTCCCCTTCCCGCCCAAGGGTGCCATCTTGCTCAGTCTTCTTTTTTTCGCGGAGCCCGACGGATGTAGTTCGTTTTTCGCCGAGGAAAAAGTTGATTTCCCTGTTTTTTGTTCTTTTCCTTCGGTTCGACGCCGGATCCTTTTCCCGCCTGGGCCCGATACGCCGGTATCGAGCCCACTCTTTTTTTTCGGTTTTTGTCCTTTGTGACTAGCGTTCGTGCCATTTTTCTTTTTTCACTGGCAGCCCTGTCATTTGACCTCGCAGGGGCCCTTTTTCCCCCGATGGCTGCCAGCGGGTTTAAAAAGTGTGATCGGTGTAAGAAACATATGTCTCTTACCGACACACATGACTGCTGCCTCCGCTCCTCGGACCCGATCATGACCCGATGATCTGTGGTCCGTGTGGCAAAATGTCCTCGAAGGCGTTGAGGAGTCGGCAGCACCAGAAGGATAGGATCTTCTCTGACTCCGCGTCCGGACGGGCCCGGACCTCGTCAGAGGCCTCGACGTCTCGGGACTCCGGCCCAGAGCAGCGTCAGGGTTCCTCTGAGCGGGGGTCTCCTTCGCGGGAACAGCGCAAGAAGAAGAAACCCGCGAGGGTGGCGTCAGTGGATGCTCCTGGTTCCTCGAGGGCCAGGTCGCATAGCCCCGATAGCCGTCCCGGGTCTTCGGAGTCGGAGAGGCCTGCCAAGCAACCTCGTTTCGAGATGGAGTCTCTTGGACACGTGAGTGCTGTAGTCCTCGTGGACTCTACCACACGGTAGCCGACGTCGGGCCCGACGCCGTCGGGGGCTGCTGGGTCTCCTGATCTCGGACTCAGGTTGACGGCCTTGGAGATCAGCCTCGCTGCCTTCATGGAACAGCAGCGGGCATTGATCGCCGGTCTCACCGGTGCATCTGCCCCGACCACCGGGACCTCGACATCCAAGTCGACCCCGGAGGCCGAGCCGATCCTCGAGTCCATGCAGGCTCGAGTCGATCCTCGGCCACGGTCTCCCTCGGCCTCCCGTTCGGGACCGAGGTCGTCGACGCCGGTACCCTCGGCGTCGGGGCAGATGGCATCGGTGCCCGCCCGACCGGAGCCGCTCGATTCCTCCTCCGAGGAGTCGGGCTGGGAGACGGAGGACGAAGAGTCACCCGACACCTATCGGACTCGGTGTGTCCCATCGGACTCGCCGGAGTCCGAGCCTCAGAGACGATCCCCACCGGAGGATACCCGGTTCTCGGACTTCGTGCGGGATATGGCCAAGGCCTTGGCATTCCCCACGGATCCCGAGGAAGAGCCGAGGAGCTCGAGGCCCTCCAGTATGACTCTCCCCCGAAGGAGGCCTTTACTGTACCGGTTCCTCCGATGCTGGAGTGGCTGCTCTTCCGCATGTGAGAGACCCCGGCCTCGACGCCGGTGTTAAGCAAGCGGGTCGATTCCATCTATCGAGTCCGCAAGAGCCCCGGGTTGCAAAAGGCACAATTACCGCACCACTCCATGGTTGTGGAATCGGCCATGCATCGACTGAAAAGTCAGAAGATGCACTCCTTGGCCCGGAACCTGGATGCCCTCGGTAAGAAGTGCTTCCAGGGCTCTATGCTTGCTTGCCGTGTCCAGACATACCAGCTCTACATGGGTATGTATCTCCGAGACCTGGCAAAGGAGATTGCCGGGTTCTCTGCTGGTCTCTCCGAGGAACCTTTGCAGAGGTTCCAGGCCTTGTCCACTGGTATTCGAGAGTGCTCGAAGTTTATCTCTCGGGCAGCCTATGATGGCTTCGAGGCTTCGGCCTGAGTAGCCGGGACCGGCATCGGTGCCCTCCGACAGGCTTGGCTACAGTCATCCGACCTCGAGCCATGGGTACAGGACAAGTTGGTCGATGTCCCCTGCTGGGGTGAAAACCTCTTTGGCAAGCCCATGGCTGAAAAGGCTGCAGAACTCGAGACCGAGACTCTGACCCGGACTAGGCTGTCCAGAAAAACCTCTGCCCCTTCTCAGAAAAAGAAGGGCTCGGGGAAGAAGTCCTTTTACCCGAGGAAGTCCTCTGCCTATAAACAATACCCTCATTATCAGGTCTCTGTAGCTCCCCAACAGGGTCAGCAGGCCAAGGGGCAGGGTCATGGGCCCTGTAGGCAGAAGACCCCCAAGCCTCCTACTCCAGCCCCTGCTCAGCAGGGTGGGGGTTTTTGACTCAGAAGGCATAGCCTCCTCTCCTCAGCTGGCTCACATCAGCACAGGAGGCCGGCTGACCCATTTTGCCCACAGGTGGTCAGCCGTCACATCAGATACCTGGGTGCTCCATATAGTTCAAAAGGGCTATCTTCTCCATTTTCACCAGGTACCTCCCTCCTATTTTCCAGGGGAGCCTCCAAGAACTCCTCTGCACAGGGACCTACTCCTTCAGGAGTTAGCAAGTCTGCTAAAGGAACAGGCTGTGGAACCGGTGCCCCACCACCTGAGAGGTCACGGCTTTTATTCCAGGTACTTTCTGGTACCAAAAAGAACAGGAGGCCTCAGACCCATCCTAGACTTGCGCAACCTCAACAAGTTCCTGGAGAGGGAAAAGTTCAAGATGCTTACCCTTGGACTCCTGCTGCCCTACCTCCAGCAGGGAGATTGGCTATGCTCCTTGGATCTAAAGGATGCTTATACTCACATCCTTATTCATCCAGACCACAGACAATATCTCAGATTTGTTGTGGGAGGAAACCACTACCAGTACAGAGTACTACCCTTTGGCCTAACCTCTGCCCCCAGGGTGTTCACCAAGTGCCTGGCGGTGGTGGCGGCCTACTTGAGACTTCAAGGACTTTTTGTGTTCCCATACCTGGACGACTGGCTCATAAAGGGCCAGTCTTCCCAGGAGGCCCATCAAGCCACCCTTCGCACTGTGGCTCTGCTTCAGCACTTGGGGTTTGTCATAAACTTCGCAAAGTCCACTTTGCTCCCGTCTCAGAACTTAAAATTCATAGGAGCAAGGCTGGACACTCTTCAGGCGAAGGCTTTTCTGCCAGTGGACAGAGCCCACAGGTTGATGGATCTAGCCAGGCAATTTCACAGCAATTCCCTGGTCTCCGCCAGGAAATTCCTGAGACTGCTCGGCCATATGGCTTCCACGGTTCATGTAACCCCCAATGCCCGCCTGCACATGTGGCCTGCTCAGTGGAGCCTTCGAACTCAGTGGCATCAAGCCACAGGGAGCCTTGCAGACTCAGTAAGAATATCCACCCTGCTCGTCTCCTCTCTGCAATGGTGGCTTCATCTTCCGAATCTGGTACTCGGAGTGGTTTTTCAATCCCCTCCGCATTCTCAAGTGCTGACGACAGATGCTTCTCTTCTAGGTTGGGGCACGCATTGCCAAGGGGCATGTACTCAGGGTCTCTGGACCCCTTGGGAGGCTGCTCAGCAGATAAACCTCCTGGAGCTATGGGCGATACGCCTAGCTCTGAGAGCCTTCTCCCACCTCACATCTCACCAGTCTGTACTTGTCCAGACGGACAATCAAGTTGCCATGTTCTACGTGAACAAACAAGGGGGCACAGGCTCCTTCCTTCTCTGTCAGGAGGCACAGCAGCTGTGCTCTTGGGCCGTCAATCACGGGATCCTCCTCAAGGATGCCTACCTCCCAGGTCAAGACAATTACCTGGCGGACAGGCTGAGCAGGATCCTGCAACCACACGAATGGAGATTGAATCCGTTGGTGGTTCAGCACATCTTTCTCAGGTGGGGCCTTCCCACCATGGATCTTTTCGCCAGTCCTCTGAACCGGCAACTCCCGAGATTCTGTTCCAGACAACCGCATCCTCTCAGAGTAGCAGCGGATGCGTTTCTGATTCCATGGTCCCAAGGCCTACTGTATGCGTTTCCTCCCACACCACTAGTGTCCCGAACACTGTTCAAAGTCCTCAAGGACAGGGCCTCCATGATTCTGATAGCCCCCAGGTGGCCGAGGCAACCCTGGTTCCCCCTCTGCTACAACTGGCGGTGGACACTCCTCTTCCTCTGGGGATTCAACACGATCTCCTGTCTCAGGAACAGGGATCTCTCTTGCACCCCAACCTCCAGTCCCTTCATCTGATGGCCTGGCTGCTGAAAGGGTAGTCCTGGCTACCCTACTACTGCCTAGAGAGGTGGAAGACGTAGTCTTAGCCTCTAGATGGCAATCCACCAGAAAATCCTACGCTCTTAAGTGGCGTAGATTCTCCGCATGGTGTGCTCAGCGCAACGAGAATCCCTTCTCGTGCCTGGTAGCGGTAGTATTGCAATATTTGCTTTACCTCTCCAATCTAGGCCTTAAGTCCAATTCTGTCAGGGTTCACCTCAGTGCTCTCTCAGCGCACCACTCGCCGGTGGACGGCAGGCCTCTTTCCAACCACCCTTTGGTGGCTCGTTTTCTCAGAGGCCTCCTCCTGCTTAAGCCTCCTTTGCGTCCACCAGCCCCTGAGTGGGATCTGAATGTGTTCTTACAGCGGATTACTTGTCCGCCATTTGAACCTATGGCTACCTGCCCTCTCTGTTTTCCCTCCTGGAAAACCTTGTTTCTGGTAGCTCTTACCTCTGCTAGGTGAGTAAGTGAACTTCAGGCACTAGTGTCTGATCCCCCTTACACTAGGTTCTACAGGAATAGGGTAGTCTTACGGACTCACCCTAAGTTTCTCCCTAAGGTTGTCTCCTCTTTCCACCTCAATCAGGAGGTGGTTCTTCCGACTTTCTTTCCCAGGCCGCATGCCAGCCGGGCTGAGATGGTCCTGCATACCCTGGACTGTAGGAGGGCGTTATCCTTCTACCTTGACCGTACGCGGGAGCACCGGAGGGCGGTTCAGCTCTTCGTTTCTTTTGACCCCAATAAGTTGGGGTTACCTGTCTCCAAGCGTACTTTGTCCATATGGGTTGCTGACTGTATCGCCTGGGCTTATGGGGCAGCCGGCCTCTCGTTGGAGGGTCGAGTCACGGCTCATCGTGTCAGGGCGAAGGCTGCGTCAGTGGCTCATCTCCACTCTGTTCCGTTGGCAGACATCTGCCGGGCCGCTACTTGGTCTTCAAGCCAGACTTTTGCGGCCCATTACTGCCTTCAGAGGGAGTCCCGCAGGAACAGTGCTTTCGGACAGGCAGTTCTCCATAATCTCTTTGGGGTTTATGCAACTCCTACTCTCCGGCCCTGGTGTTGGGCTACCGGTCGGGGGCGTTCTCAGAGAAGATTCCTTCCTTACGTACTGACGAGCTCGAGGGAGCTCATCTTTTTGGCTTGAGGTCTCCGGTAGCCTTAAGCTGGGGAGTCCCATATGTGAGGACTGACGTCCTGCTTGGTCCTGGTGAAAGAGTAGTTACTCACCTGTAACAGGTGTTCTCCAGGAGCAGCAGGAATCAGTCCTCACAACCCTCCCTCCTCCCCTTTGAGTTGCAGTCATATGATTTATTTTTGCTAATTTTTTTGCTGACTTTTAGCTATGTCATCAGACTGAGCAAGATGGCACCCTTGGGCGGGAAGGGGACCGCGCATGCGCGCTGCAATTCCCAAAGGCTTTCTTTGAAAGCTGGGGAAATGCTCCGCACGGGGCTCCGTCGGTGCCGACATCACCCATATGTGAGGACTGATTCCTGCTGCTCCTGGAGAACACCTGTTACAGGTGAGTAACTACTCTTTATCTGTCCTGTTGATACTTGGAGTTCATTTTTAACCTTTTAATTTTATCTACTGTAAACCGCTTTGTCTATATACGAAAGGCATTATATAAAGTTTTAATAAACATAAACATAGTTCTATGAATGTAATAACTTCTATCTAATTTGTTCTGGTTATATGATAATTTCTATCTATTTTTGTGTATATGCCACTAATTTGTTGGTCCACAAAGTTATAATTGCAGAGCCAATACATACTTACATCCCAATAATAGTACTTTAGGTCATATCCCATTACAGTGCTTTATAATGATACTTGCATATTCAGCTTTCCTCCTGAAATGCCACTTCTCTTTCTAGTTAACCAAAAATGACCTAGCTCTGGAGAGATCCAAATAATCTGCAAACCTAAGCAGTGGGGTAGAAGTGTGTTGTGCTTTTTGAAGCTTAGAGAGAATGCCATACTCAAAGATTCCCCTGCTGTCCTGCAAAAGGACTTGAGGTCCCAGAATCCACTGCCTGCTGAAGGAGCAAATCCATCTGGCCAGCTGCAAGAACTGATGTTTTGCATGGGTAATATGGCCATTTACTATTGTTCTACCCTAATGACGGTAATGGTAAAACTCAAATGAGCTCCTGCAGAGCAAGTCTTGTAAGTGTTGGCCATCTTTCACTTTTTTTTTGCCTGGTGCCTTCTTTCTTTTCTTTCGTGTTGTAACTTCTCTAGGCTGTATAGATGTGAAGCTGTCATCCCAACTGTCCAAGGTTTCTTTTTTTTTATTATTTTTTTCTGTACCTGTCTGATCCAGCTATTGCTGCAACAATCTGAAAACACAGATGGAGGACCTCTCCTCAGCACATTATACAAACACACTGTTAGCCCAAATAAGTGTCACTGTTGTGGAGTAATCATATGACTCCTGGATGCTGTGAACACTGCCCATAAAGCACACAGTTGATCCAGGAATAAAGCTTGCATCTTCTACATGTTAGCAGTCAATACTGCTATTTGACCATTGGGCCAGCCTAGGTATGTCAAGTTTTATATGCAATTTGGTGAGCTACATTCTAACCTGAACAAGCAGCATCTGTTCATGATTTTGCAGTGAACTGTGGCAAAACTACCGAAGTAAGTTTTATTTAATTATTTTTTATTGATTTTTGTTACATTTTGTAATCTTTCCTTCCCAGTAAACTTGCCTAACCCAATGGAAGAGGAATCTTATCTTTTTTTTGTTTTGTTTTAAATGAGAGTTCCATTAAATTAAGTAGAAGCCAGAATAACTCGTAGAATGCATAGTCTATTTTTTTCTGAATTCAGATCGCACTATGGGGTATGTTTACTAAAACCCCGCTAATGTGCGGGCCCCGGTAGTGTGCGGGTGCCATATAAGAAATGGGCGTTCCCCGCTAAAGAAGAAATGCCGGAATTTACATATGCGCTAAGGTACGCGGCGCCCTTGTGCGCCCCACACCTTAGCGCATCAGACAGCTGCGCGGGAGGCATATGTGTCACGCTGATGGGCAAGCAAAAGAGCATAGCCACAGCACAATGGTTAAGGCACATACCAATGGTGCAAGAAGCAGGGGTTCGATCCCCCACAGAGCCCAATAAAGACGGCTGGCTGAGGCGTTAATTTATGAGGCAGTGAAATAATGGGCGGCATAAGGCGGCGTGCTAATGTGTTTGGAGGCATATGAATGATGGGCGGCATAAGGCGGCGCGCTGATGGGCATAAGGCGATGTGCTAATTTTCTAGGAGGCATCTCAATATGGGGCGGCATAAGGCGGTGCGCTGATGAGCAAACAGCAGAGCAGAGCCACAGCACAATGGTTAAGGCACGCACCAATGGTGCAGGGATCAGGGGTTCAATCCCCCACAATGCCCAATGAACAAGGCTGGCTGGGGCAATGCGTATTATGGGGAAGATTGCTTTAGGAGGCATTTTATTTATATTTTAATTATCAATAATAGCAAACGCACTCTCAAAGCGTGTCAACATAAGGCGTCCTATAAGGCACATAGTAAAGTGCACTGTCCGCCACGGTACCCTAACATGTCCCTATAGGGCACCCTATAATTTGCGTCACAGAATAATGTATAGTGCACCTTATATGGACGGGAGCCAGAAGGTGCCCTATAGGGCGCCCTATAAAGCGCCCTCAGAGGCACCGTATGGGTACAGTACGCTGAGGGTGTTTTTGCTGGCATCAAAAATGTACATAAAAAAAGATGATGCTATGGCCAACCCTATCAAATAACCCCACTGTGGGTTTGAACCCATGACCTCTGGCTTCACAGGCAGTGACACAACCATTGGGCTACAGCTCCATAGCTACTAGCAAGCCCCTGGCTGGCTGTAGAGAGCCTGCACGTCACCACACAGACAGTCTGCTGCAGACACCAGGACAGGGTTTATTTATTTATTTATTTAACAGTATTTCTAAACCGTCTTATCATAAAAATCAAGGCGGTGTCACAACAAAACAATCAGAAGATGTGGAGGGGGTTCATGCAGTGTTGGGGGAGTAAAGTGCGGGGGAGAGTTCATGCAGAGAATGCAGGGGGGGTGGTGTGTGTGTGGGGGGGAGTTCTAGATTAGCCCACCCGTACCCATGATGCACTGCATATGCAAATCAGCTGTCCACAGATGAACACAAGATGGGGAATGCACCCCCACAGCACCTTGGCCTGGTAGGGGGGAGTGATCGGGTGTACCCCCACAGCACCTCGGCCTGGTAGGTGGTACTGACCGTGTGTTTTACTAGCACAGAATAGCTACATACCGTCACATTGTGCGGGTACTGTGCTCACCCTGAGTGTGCGATGAGGCGGCCAGGACCAGGTCCACAACACCTTCCATGGCTGAAAGAGGCCATGCCGGAGGTCCAAAGCAGTGTTAAAGTTTCAGATACATAGTTTCTGCACAAACACCTTGGATATCTCTGTTTCAGTCAGGTGTAGCCCATATGGACCCCTAGGTGGGGCATGCACCACCACCCCCCCCCCTCCTCCTCCTCCAGGGCCGAGGGTGGCAAACAGGGTCTCCTATCAATAGATCCACCTTCTACCTCCCTGCAAAGGTGGCAGTAGAGGGGACCATCAACCCCAGTCCTGCTGAGGGACATACACCCCACAGGGCAGTCAATGCAGCTCTATACATATCCATAACACAATAGCAGACAGACATTAGGCCTGGATATGGTAAGCTACACCCCCAACACTATCTGATATTCTCCTGCAGCAAGGCATCAGCCACTGCATCCTGCAAGCCGCTCCATCAAGACACACACCAGCTGCAAACAGCCTGCTAGTTAGGCCATAGTGCATGTTCCCAGTGGAGATGCGTGCACCCAGAACTAGGATGTCAGCATACATGGCAAGCACATAAATCAGTGACTGGGCCCCAAAAGGAAACCCATATCAATCACATTAGAGAAAAACTATATAGCACTATGGGGGTGCCTAGCCATGCTGTGGTCACTGCACAGTCAGGGTGAGAGTGAGCTCTCAGCGGGACATACTGAGGTCACCCTGTCTGTGTAGGTGGTGGCCGGGCAGTAAAATGTCCCAGTCAGTACCCTATGCCCTGTGCAGATGCACCCTGGCCAGGCCACCCTGTTCGGCCTATACCCATGGTACCTTGCTCCTCATTATGCACATTGGCAGCACAATACTGGCAACAGTGCTGGCAGTGTGGGCTGTGGAAGGTGTTTGCAGCCACCACACACTGGATAGGCAGACAGCCACCCCCACACCTATGCCAGCATTGTGCCACTATAGAGGGGTTCAGTAGCCATACCCACCACACCAGTCCTGGGCACAGTACAGGCATGGATATGGTACGCAATACTGTTGGGGGTCACTCCCCAGGGGGTTAACACTGTTGGAGACCAGACCTGCAGCACACACCGCAGACATCAGAATGATTGTTATGATGGAGCTCAATGAGCAAAATGTGCTTAACGTAGGACTTGCTATCTGCCAGTTATCATAGGAAACGTCTGATAGCTGTGTACCGTATACCCAGGTGTAGGGTGGCATTGCTAGGGTATGCATGTGGTAGTATTGGGAGATGCATGCAGGGCCCAATGGCCTGCCTCTCCAGGAGGCATTAGCCAATGGGGCCTGTGGGTGTGGGTGTGTCTGCCCCTGTTGGCTGCTGCTTTACGGCAGAGGTTCCCAACTCCAGTCCTGGTGTGCCAAACACTGTTCGGGTTTTCATGCTGTCCCTCATAAATATGCATGAGCTACATCTGCATACCATGGGGGTGGTGCATATATGCAGCACAGGCATCTTTAGTAGAGGCAGCATGGAACCTGAATGGTGTGGGGCACTCCAGGACTGCATTTGGGAGACTCTGCTCTAGGTAATGCGCCTGTGTATGGTGTCTGTGTTTGGTGTGGTAAAATATAGGCGTATTAACCATGCGTATGTTCTCAGCATTAAACGTTTGTCCTTACTATCACGGTTTAGTTGTGGGAAAAATATGTGGACAGGATTTGCAGTAGCCCCAGCTGGCCTTTGAACCTGTGACCTTCTGTTCTTGCACACACTGTCTGCACACACTGTCTACGGAGCGTAGACCCTTCCAAAAATCATTTCTTTTTTTTGGAGCTTTCCTGGGGGTGTTTTTTATTGTTGCCCATTGCTATCACTATTGCCCAGCTGAATTGTAATTTTTAACATTTTTGTTGTGCTCATTTTTGATTTTTATTTGCGAGTTTGTTCTGTGCACATGTATCACACTGCTCACGTTGTGTAGGTTTCCCCTGTTTTGCTGTACATTGCTGACAGAAATGGTTTCTCTTCCCTTTAAATCGTCTCTAACGCGAGGTTTTCACTCGCGGTATTTTTGGGTCTATTTTCAGCCCCGCTCCTGTGCGGGGAGCCTCTCCCCTCCCACTTTCCACCCATTGACCCCGTCTCTCCGCCCCTCGGGGGCCTTCCTCCGCCCTCCGTACTCCTTTCCCCGCCTCTATCGCACATCAGCGCACCGCACACATGCGCGGACCAGTTAATGTGACGCGCACGCGTGCGGGGCACTTAAGAGCACTTAAGTGCATCATTGCGACTTCCGGTGACGTCACGGAGCTAATGGCAGCTTGAAAGCCGAGCTCCGTTTGAATCCCAAGTATAGTGCATTAAAAGCGGGCCCCCATTGGTAAAAGTGGACAGACTGCAAGCATCCAGGTCGGGGATGGCAGCACGGGCGAAATTGGAGGGGTTTCAATCCCCATATGTCCGGAAAGAGCTGATGGCAGCGGCGGCGAAGGAGTCGGCCCGCGGAGGGGTGGGAGATGGCGGAGGCGCCTCGGAGGAGGACGACGCCACTGATGCTGAGGGGGAGGACGAAGTGCCCCTACGGAGATGGCTGCAGGAGTTTAAATCGGACATGAAGGGGGAGATAAAAGCGATGCGGAAGGAGATGAGGGCAACTCTCCAGGCGATACAACAGGAGTTGAGTAGCCTCGGTGGCCGGGTGGAAGAGCTGGAAACCCACGTGCAAGACTGTGAGGGGGAGCTGCGCGGCCTAGGGGTTATGCAAAGCACACTTCAGGCTCAGCAGGAAGCAGTGCAGGAGAAGATTGAAGAGATGGAGGACCGGGCCAGGAGGAACAATTTACGGATCAGAGGGGTCCCGGAGGAGATGGATCCCAAGGACTGTGTGGGTTTGGTCCGGCGACTCTGTAGCCACGTGCTTCAACTAGGGGAAGTGTCAGGACAAGCCCCGGAGCAAATCAGTGTGGAGCGGGCTCATCGGAGCCTGGGGCCCCGGAAGGAGAAGCAGGCCAGGGATATTATAGCGTGTATGAGTAGCTTCCCTCTGAAAGAACAAATCCTCAGTGTGGCTCGGAAATTTGGGAGAGTTGCCTGGGAGGGGGCCGAGATTGAAATGTTTAATGACCTCTCGAAGGGGACTTTAGAGAGGCGGAGAGCAATGAGAGCAGTGACTGCCTACCTGAGGGAGAAACATCACCGGTACCGCTGGCTGTTCCCGTTTGGGGTTTTGATCTCCATCAATGGTATGAATCGAAAAGTGAAAACGGCGGAGGAGGCCTGGGCGGTGTTAAAGGAATTAGGCTGTGAAGGCCTGCCGGCGTTGGGCCCAAGCGCGCAGCTGCACAAGACCAGCGCGGGGAAAGGCAAACAACGGATGCACGCCAGCTCTCAATGGCAGCGCGTGGGGGAGCAAGGGAAGCACCTGAAGCGACTATCGCAGGAGCGGCAGAAGGCATCTGAAGAGCCGGTGTCATGAATCGGGTGCACAGCGGGACTGGCCTGGATGTTAGCAGGACTCAGGTGAAGAGCGCTAGAGCTCTGGAGCCCATGGTATATGGACACTGGACTTGTAGGGCACACTAAGGGGGGGGGAACCAGGGAGGCGGGATGAGGGGAGTTGGGGGGAAAGCGGGTTGGGGATAGGTGCTAAGGGGGGGCCGGGGTTAGACGAAGGGGTAAGGATAAGGGGGAGCGGAGGAGGAAGGGGGTATTAGGTGGGGTGTGGGGTGGGGGCCATAGTGATGGGATCGGACGTCAGGACTGGGAGGTTGGGAAGAATGGGACGAGCGGGCTGGACAGAGGGGGGGAGGGGGAAGGCAGGGGAGGAGGGAGGGATGGGAGGGGGGAGGGGATTGGAACACCATTAGGGAAAGAGTGGGGAAGAACGGGTTGGTTGAGGGATGATACGCATAGGGACCATTAATGTCCGTGGACTGAACTCGCCCAACAAGAGAGGGTTGCTATTCCGGGAAGTGGTGAGGAATAAGTGGGATGTGGTCCTCCTGCAGGAGACTCATCTCCGGGCTCGGGATGTCGGACGGCTGAGGCACCGACAATTCCCTGACCAATTTTACTCCTGCAGCAAGGAAGGGGGACGGAAAGGCGGGGTGGGCATTCTGCTTAGGGGGGGGGGTGTGGGATCCAGGTGGGGCACTCCTTTAAAGATCAGGAGGGTAGGGTTGTGGGGATTACAGGGAAGCTGGGGGGGGGGGGTAAGATATTGTGATTGTGGCAGTGTACGGCCCCAATGGGCAGCAAAGGGGTTTCTGGAGGGAGGTGGGGGTTTTAATTGAGAAGGCGGGGGGGGGGGAAGGTGATGGTGGGTGGGGATTTTTAATGTGGTACTGGACCCTGGGTTAGATAGGAAGCCGAAGGGGGGGGATGGCGGGCGGACGAATAGACGGGGTCTGCGGGGGTTGATGAAACGTTTCAACTTGTTGGATGTGTGGAGAGTGATGAACCTGCAGGCGGGGGGGTATACTTTCTACTCGGCTACACATGTTAGTTGGAGCCGGATAGACATGTTCTTGATAGACCAGACCTGGATGCCTGCAGTTCAGGGTGGGGGGGTAGTGCAAGTGGGATGGACAGATCATAAAGGGGTGGAGATTCTCCTACGGAATTCCCGGAGGCCAGGTGGGGCCTTTTGGAGACTGAATGATAGTCTTCTCCGAGATAGGAGAGTGGTGGAGGATATCAGGGGGGTCATTAAGGAATACTTGGGCTTTAACGATACTGGGGAGGTGAGGGAGGTTATGGTTTGGAAAGGGCTGAAAGCTGTGGTGCGGGGGAGATTTCTAATGTGGGGGGCTAAGAAAAAGAGGGAGCGGGAGCAGAAGGAAGATGAATTGAAGAAGGAGGTGGGTGAAAAGGAGGAGCGGTTCCGGGGGTCAGGGGCGGAGGAGGATAGAAAGGGACTGGAACAGGCGCGGGATGCGTTGAAGGATCTACAACTGGAGAAAGTGGCCTTTCTGCTACAGAGAGTTCAGCAGACCCATTATGAGTTTGGGGATAAGGCGGGGCGCTTGCTGGTGCGGCGATTGCGGTGGCAGCAAGGGGTGGCCACCATAGCATATATAGAAGGACCCGACGGGCGGCGGTGTTGGGAGGAAGATGCCATCCGGGATAGATTCCGGGATTATTACCTTGAATTGTACCGGGCGATGGAAGGGGGGACTGAGGGGGAGATAGAGGCCTATTTGGATGGGATAACGCTCCCGGTGCTACCGGAGGAGGCGGTAGAGATCCTGGAGGCAGAGATTAGAGAGGATGAAATTGCCTGGGCGGTGAAGGGGCTGGTTGGAGGGAAGTCCCCGGGCTTGGACGGCCTGACGGGACATTTTTATAAGGTCTTTTGGGAGGACGTAAAAGGGATAATGTGAAGGGTGTTCAATGGGGTGCTAGAGGAAGGGGGGGGAGTTGTCAAGGGAAATGCTGACAGCAGGGATAACGGTGCTATTAAAACCTGGGAAAGATCCAGGGAAATGCGGCTCCTATAGGCCGATATCACTATTGAATGTAGATGCCAAATTGTTGGCTAAAGTGGTGGCTGGGCGGTTAGCCGAGTGGTTACCGGGGATTATAGGGGGGGATCAAGCTGGCTTCATACCAGGACGCCAGGCGGAGGATAACATTCAGAGAGCGATTGGAGTGGTTTGGGAAGCGAGGGAGGGGCAGGAGGATATGATACTGATGTCAATCGATGCTGAAAAGGCCTTTGATAGAGTGCACTGGGCCTTTTTGATGAGGGTATTAGAGCGGATGGGGTGTGGTCCCAATTTATTAGGGTGGATCAAGGCGCTGTATAGGGGGCCCAGGGCGAGAATTAAAGTCAATGGGTTGTATTCTAGAGATTTTGAATTGGGCAGGGGGACCCATCAGGGATGCCCATTGTCCCCGCTCCTCTTTGCTATAGTGGTCGAGCCCCTAGCCGAAAGGATCCGCGGGAATGACAGGATTATTGGCTTGAGTAGAGGGGGGAGGATGCATAAAATATCCTTATACGCGGACGATATACTGTTGTATTTGGGGCATCCATCTGTATCGCTCCCAGAGGTTATGCAGGAGGTGGATAGGTATGGAGCGGTGTCGGGCTTTAAAAGGAATGTTGATAAGACAGAGGTCCTGAAGGTGCGATTAGCGGATGGGGTGGAGGAGAGTTTGAAACGCCGGTTCCCTTTGCGTTGGGTCAGTGGCTTACTGGGGTATCTTGGGGTGCGCATTACCGATAGGTATGAGACTCTTTATCAGGCCAATTATCCGAGCTTGTTCCACAAAATTGGGAGGGATTTAGAAGGGTGGATGGGATTAGAAATATCATGGATAGGGCGGATCGCAGCCATCAAAATGAATATTCTGCCCCGATTACTGTACGGGTTTCAGGCCTTGCCGGTAGCGGTACCGGATGGGGCGATGCGCGTGTTGCAGAGGCGGATATTTCATTACATCTGGAAGAGGAAGCCACCTCGGGTATCGCGGGCAGTGATGTACGCCCCCAAGGAGGAGGGGGGGTTGGGGGTACCGAACCTGTTGGCTTATTATAGAGCAGCTCAGTTAGTGCACATAATGCACTGGAGAGAGGGGGGGAGGAGCGGCCATGGGTGTCCTTAGAGAGGGGGAGAGTAAGAGGAGGACATTTGACGGCCTGGCTTTGGGCGGATGCCGAGGGGAGGAGGCCCTTGGGGGACGGTTCCCCAGCGATGCGACAAGGGGTCAGGATATGGGATAGACTGTAGGGTAAGGAGGGAGGGCCACAAAGGGGGGGATATTCCTTGCTGACTCCTTGGAGGGGGTCTCGGGTGTTCAAGCCGGGGTGGGAAGGGGGGAGATTCGATGTGTGGACGAAGGCTTATTATGCAGTTATCAATGTTTGGAGGAGGGAGAATTGAAGAGCTTTGAAGTGGTTAAAGAGGAGTATCAGTTGGAAGATACGGATAGGTATGCATATCTGCAAGTCCGATCATTTTTAGGGAAGGTGGTGGGGAAGGAGGGGTGGGGTAGGGAGCTCACAGGTTTGGAAGCGATGTGGTTCGGGAAGAGGGGAGCGAAAGGGATGATATCGGGGTTATACCGGGTGGTATGCGGGGCTCCATGGGGGCAACATAGGTATATGAAGGAGTGGGAGGCGGATATAGGGCGTCCAGTGACGGTTGTGGAGTGGAAGCGAGTGTGGGATCAGATTAGGAGGGGGCTCCTCTCTAGTGGGTCTAAGGAGAATAGTTACAAGGTGCTGCTACGATGGTATTACACCCCCAGTCGTCTGCATAAGATGTATGCGGCGGTGTCGCCTTTGTGCTGGAGGGGATGCGGTGAGGTTGGGACTTTTTGGCATGTGTGGTGGAGTTGCAAGAACGTACAAGAGTATTGGGGGAGGATTGTTGGTTGGATACTCAAGGAATTAGGGGTGGAGGTTCCGGTGACCCCTACCGTCTGTTTGCTGAACCTATGGGATGAGGGGCAGGGGAATAGGGGGGGTAAGATGGTGTTGGCTTGTTTGAGTGCTGCTCGCTGTGAAATCGCAGCAGCCTGGAGGCAGAGTGCGGTACCCGGGTTGGAGCAGTTTGAAAAGCGAGTTCGGCACACGGTTCTGATGGAAAAATTGACGGCGGCGCGTAGACAGACTTTAGCCAGATATGAGGAACAATGGGGGGTCCTGGGGGTGTTCTAGGGTTGGGGGGTAGGGGGGGCGGGATGGGTAGCTGATAGGGATTGGGATTGCAAGGGTCGGGGGGGTGAGGGGGTGGTAGGGGTGGGGGATGGGGGGTACATACTGTGACCTTTAGATTGGGGGGTGGGGGGGAGGGCTTGGGTAACTGCGGGTAGGGGGGGAGGGGGGTTACACATCAGGGGGGGTGGGTGTTAGTAAAGGCGGTAGGGAGGGTATGGGTAGGTAGAGACAGGGAGGGGGGTCTGCGGTGAAGGGGGAGTAGGAGGATTGGAGGAGGGGGAGGGGGGGGTAAGTGGAGGGGGGGGACAGGAGGGGGGGGAGTAGTTATGGGGGCTGAAGGAAGAGGTAATGGATTGCAGTTCCAATGGGTGAAGCCATGTTGGCGAGGGTACGAAAGGGATCTCTTTTGGGGGGGGGGGGGAATTGTTACTAATTGTTAATAATAGTATGCATTTTCATAACAACACTGTGTGATAGGGGTACTGTGCACAGGTGATAGCTGTTAGGTGGATAATCTTGTGGATATGCTCCGCGCAGCTGTGTGGGTTCAGGGGGGGGGGGGTCATTGTGTTTGTGCCATTGAATTGTAAAGTACCCATAACAGGGATAAGGGGAGAATGGAGGGGGAAGTGTTGAGTAATGCTGACAATATTGGGGTAGGCTTTCAGCATTGAGTTTCAGGCGGGATACCCTGTATAATATGTACCATATATGGCTAACAATTGAAGGATCAGTGGCTAAATCCTATGTAGAGTTTGGTATGGTACTGGCAGCTAGGATGTGGGGACCTCTGTGTTTCGCTGATAACCTGTTCTAGTTATATGTACATGGCTGTGTTTTGGAAATGATGCCAATAAAAACTTAAACACAAAAAAAGTGCATCATTGCCGTGTGCTACTGTGCGCCGCGCACGTGTGCGCGGTTTAGTAAACATACCCCTATGTGTGTCGCTAGCATTAAGCTACTGCTTTAGAATTATTCAGAGGCCATGACAAGGTGTAAATAAGATTACCAATAATGCAGAGATCATTTTGTCATTTCTCAGTTAATGTAAAAATATAATTTTTTATTTTTATGAACATTAGGGAGGTCATTCAGAAAACTTGCACAGCTTTTACATATGTAAATAGCTATTTACACATGAAGATCTGCAGTTCGCACAGTTTTTAAGGGAGTATATTTTTAGTAGGTCTAAGAAATGTGTGTATTTCCGATTTTGCAACAATACTTTACATACTTGAAAAAAAATTAGACATCAGTATTTACACTTGTCCAATGTAGGCATAAGTGTCAGCTGACTTCTTGTTTGGACTTGAGGAAGGAATGAGTGATTATGAAGTGATTGTGAAAGTAATTCTGCTTACCATCTCAAAAATAAAAAGAAAATTCACTCTGCTCCTTAATTCCTAAATGTCTAGTTTTGTAAAATCCAGAACTTAACATGTGTAGGCTGTCAAGTCAGCATTTACATGTTCAAAGCACCAAGTAATGCTACTATTGTTTTGAATGTGTTTCATGCTAAAATAGTTGTTCCCACTGGACGTGCCAGCGCTTACACATGTATTTCCTAGCATCCTTATAACTATTTTACAAAAGACTCTACATTCAGTGACTCTTTTTTAAAATATATGGGAAACTGTGAATTTCCTAGCTTGGACTGCTCATTTTCTGCCTATACATAATCAGTCTTTGTAGCTGTCAAGTTTCAAGTTACAAGCTTGCAGCTAGCTGCATGATCTACAGTTGAAATATGACATTATATTGTCAGTAAAGCAAACAGACTAAACTTCTAAAGAAATAGGGTAACGAGCAAAGAAACATAAGCTTAAACATACAGTAGGAAAACAAAATGGAGCATGGAAAATAAAGAATTGTAATTAAGTATAGTTTGTATGCTAAGTTTTTTTATTGTATTTGGTAGTACAAGAATATTTGTTAAGATAAATTAACCTACTCAAAGATAAACATGAGATGCTTTAGTGTAAGACTTTCGAAAGACCCTTCCAACTCCATTTGTCAAATAAAAGCTGAAATGGATGGGCAGGTAGTGTTTTTAAAAGTCATAATAGGTTAGAGTTCAATTCCTTATGTCCATGTATTAGAAATCCTATATAGAACCACCTGCTTCTTCAAAGCATTTGAAAATTGGAATTTGTCAAGAGATGGGAACACATTTTAGACTGCATTGAATATCTGTCAATCTGTCATATATTCATATATTACTGACCTATGGGAATATGAGCATACCTCTATAAAACACAACAAATTGTAGTATGTTTTTGGGCTGATTTTATAAGGGAGCAGTATAATGATACATATTTATTAGTGTAAGCCATTATTTTCCTGGACTTACAGTTGTGGTTAACATTATTGGCACCCTTGCAGTTCAACCCCTTAATGTCCAATTTCTTCTTCTTCTTCAAAAAAGTGGTGAGTAAAATGGCTTTGGACTATATATGCACACATATTTGACATAAAAAAGAATCAAATAAAACAAGACAAATTTAAAAAGGAAATAATATAAAAACTGGGACATTGCCAAGACTTGATTACTCTCACACAAAAACCCCCTTTGATCCAAAAAACCCTAATAAAAAAAACTTAACTATTTTTATCAGAACTCTTGCCATGAGGAAACCCCCTTGAAGCAACTTTCAGGTAGGTAATAGAGTGGCGAGATTACAATACCTAGAACAACGTTGGATATTTAAATTACAGATTGTCATGCCCCAGGGGCTTAATCTGGAGCTTGTTTGGTGGAGTTTGTTGTGATTGGCTTCTGATGAGGTATTTTGGACTTGAGACGTCATCAAAGTTTTGCCTATTAACACGATGGGTTTTTCGGGCACGCCATTCAGTATTGGCAGTTGCCTGATGAAGGGCCAGAAGATTACTGTGGCCTGAAGCATGGCCCTATATAGCAGTATGATGAGATTGAATGGGCTCGTCTGTAGGCGGTATGATGAGATTGTTCTGTGGAAAGATTAAACCAAACTTGAACTTTTTGGCAATGCAGACCAGCGATACATTTACAGGTGAAGAAATGTAGCTTATAAGGAAAAAAAAACACCCTACAGTTAAATATGGTGGAGGTTCCATAATGTTATGGTGCTGTTTTGTTGCCTCAGGATACTGAAGGCCTGGAACGTATCAAAGGAATTATAATGTCAGAGGACCTACCAAGGTATTTTGGAGTGAAATATGCTACCTAGTGTCAGAAAACTAGTTCTCCAGGACCAAGCAGGAAGTCAGTCCTCACTTATGGGTGACGTCGGCGCCGACGGAGCCCTCGCGGAGCAATTTTCCCCAGCTTTCAAAGAAAGCCTTTGGGAATTGCAGCGCGCATGCGCGGTCGTCTTCCCGCCCGAGGGTGCCATCTTAGCCAGTCTTCTTTTTTCCGCGGAGCCCTACAGACGTCCCCGTCTTGTCCCCGCGAAAAAGTTGATTTTCTTCTTTAATTTATCCTTTTTTCCTTCGGTTCGACGCCGATCTTTTTCCCGCCCGGACTCGCGACGCCGGTCACGAGTCCTCTTACTTTTTTCGGTTTTTCTGACTTAGTCAGCTTTCGTTTTCGGTTTCCCTGGCAGCCCGGTCCTTTGACCTCGCAGGGGCCCTTTTTCCCCCGATGGCTGCCAGTGGGTTTAAGCGGTGTGGTTGGTGTGACCGAAATATGTCACTAACCGACCACACACGACTTTTGCCTCCGCTGCCTGGGCCCGGATCATGAGGAACTGATCTGTGGGCCCTGCAGCAAACTGTCCTCAAAGGCGTTGAGAAGTCGGCGGCATCAGCGTGAGAGAATCTTCGCTGACCCCAGCCGTACCGGACCTCGTCGGAGGCCTCCGCGTCAAAAGGCTCCAGCTCGGACCGTCGCTGGAGCTCCTCCGACCGGGGTTCTCCCTCCGGGGACCATCGTCGGAAGGTGAAACCCGCGAGGGCGGCGTCGGTGGACGCTCCTGGTTCCGCGAGGGCCAGGTCGCATAGCCCCGACAGCCGCCCCGGGTCCTTGGAGAAGGAACACATCCCGAAGCGACCTCGCCTGGAGTCGGAGATGCCTGCCCGGGTAAGTCCTGTGGTCCTTCTGGACTCGCCTCCGCGACAGCCGCCGTCGGGGCCCGAGTCGGGGGCTGCTGGGTCACCTGAGGTCGGACTCAGGTTGACGGCCTTGGAGAGCAGACTGTCTGCCTTCATGGACCAGCAGAGGGCACTGCTCGCTGGCCTCGCTGGCGCCGCTGCCCCGACCGCCGGGACGTCGACGTCCAAGTCGACCCCGGAGACCGAGCCGATCCTCGAGTCAATGAGACCTCGAGTCGATCCTCGGTCGAGGTCACCCTCGGCCTCCCGTTCGGGACCGAGGTCGCTGACGCCGACTCCCTCGGCGTCGGGGCGGCTGGCGCCGCACCCTGCCCGGGCCGACCCCACCGAGTCCTCGTCGGAGTCGGTCTGGGAGTCTGAGGAGGAAGAGTCACCTGATTCTTTCCGGACTCGGTGTGTCCCATCGGACTCACCGGAGTCCGAGCCTCGGAAGCAGTCCCCCCCGGAGGATGCCCGGTTCTCGGACTTCGTTAGGGATATGGCCAAGGCTTTGGCCTTCCCTGCGGATCCCGAGGAGGAGCCTCGAGCCGAAGAGCTCGACGCCCTCCAGTATGACTCTCCCGCGAGGGAACACTTTACTGTGCCGGTTCCTCCTATGCTGGAACGACTACTCTTCCGCATGTGGGAGAGTCCGGCCTCCTCGCCGGTCCTGAGCAAGCGGGTCGATTCTATCTATCGGGTCCCGCAAGAGCCCTGGCTTTCAAAAGGCACAGCTGCCACACCATTCCATGGTAGTGGAATCGGCCATGCATCGTCTTAAGAGCCAGAAGATGCACTCCTCGGTGCCTCCTGGAAGGGAGGCCCGTAACCTGGATGGCCTTGGCAAGAAGTGCTTCCAGGGCTCTATGCTTGCCTGTCGTGTCCAGACTTACCAGCTATACATGGGCATGTATCTCCGGGATCTGGCTAAAGAACTAGCCGGATTCTCCGCTGGTCTCTCCGAGGAGCCCTTGCGGAGGTTCCTAGCCTTGTCCACTGGCATTCGGGAATGCTCCAAGTTCATGTCCCGAGCAGCCTATGATGGCTTTGAAGCCTCGGCTCGAGTGGCCGCAGCCGGCATCGGTGCCCGCCGACAGGCTTGGCTTCAGTCGTCAGACCTTGAACCCTGGGTGCAGGACAAGTTGGTCGATGTCCCCTGCCGAGGCGAAAAACCTCTTTGGCAAGCCCATGGCGGAAAAGGCTGCGCAGATTGAGACTGAGACTCTCACCCGGACCAGGCTTTCTAGGAAGACCTCCGCCCCTTCCCAGAAAAAGAAGGGCTCGGGGAAAAAGTCCTTTTACCCGAGGAAGGCGGCTGCCTACAAACAATACCCCCATTATCAGGCCCCTGCAGCTCCCCAACAGGGCCAGCAGGCCAAGGGACGGGGTAACGGGTCCCGTAGGCAGCAAGCCCCCAAGCCTGCACCACCAGCCCCTGCTCAGCAGGGTGGGGGCTTTTGACTCGCTAAGCATAGCCTCTCCCCCCCGCTGGTTCCTCCCAGCACCGGAGGCCGGCTGGTTCACTTCGCCCACAGGTGGTCCAGCATCACCGCCGATGCCTGGGTGCTTCAGGTCGTGCGAGAAGGCTATCTTCTCCACTTCCATCAGGTCCCTCCCTCCTATTTTCCGGGAGAACCTCCGCGACCCCCTCTGCACAGGGAATTACTCCTTCAGGAGTTAGCAGGTCTTCTGCAGGAACAGGCGGTGGGAAACCGGTGCCCCACCACCTGAGAGGTCAAGGCTTTTATTCCAGGTATTTTCTGATACCAAAGAGAACAGGGGGCCTCAGACCCATCCTGGACTTGCGCAACCTCAACAAGTTCCTTGTGCGGGAGAAGTTCAAAATGCTTACCCTTGGAATCCTTCTGCCCTACCTCCAGCAGGGAGATTGGCTATGCTCCTTGGATCTAAAGGATGCCTACACGCACATCCTTATCCACCCAAGCCACCGCCAATACCTAAGGTTTGTGGTGGCAGGAAATCATTACCAGTACAGGGTACTGCCCTTTGGCCTGTCCTCCGCACCGCGAGTCTTCACAAAATGTCTCGCGGTCGTGGCGGCCCATCTCCGGCTTCACGGCCTCTATGTCTTTCCGTACCTCGACGACTGGCTCATCAGAGCAGCGTCCGCTCAGGAGGTCACCAACGCCACGTGCCGCACGGTGACTCTGCTGCAGCACTTGGGCTTTGTTATAAACTTCGCAAAGTCCACTTTGCTCCCCTCACAGGATCTCGAGTTCATCGGCGCAAGGCTGCACACTCCTCAGGCGCGAGCATACCTACCGCTCGACAGGGCTCAACGGCTCATGGACCTAGCCGACCGCTTTCGCAGCCAGCCCCTGGTCTCCGCCAGGCGCTTCCTGAGACTGCTCGGCCATATGGCTTCCACCGTCCATGTGACCCCCAATGCCCGCCTGAATATGCGGTCTGCTCAATGGTGTCTCCGCCAGCAGTGGCGACAAGCCACGGGCGGCCTAGCAGACCTAGTGCGCGTCTCCGAACCGCTGATCTGGTCTCTCCGGTGGTGGCTCCGGCTGCCGAACCTGATATTCGGAATGCCTTTCCAGTCACCTCAGCCGACCCGGGTGCTGACCACCGATGCATCCCTCCTGGGCTGGGGAGCACATTGCCAAGAGGCACGTACTCAGGGCCTCTGGACCACGTGGGAGTCTGCTCAGCAGATCAACTTCCTGGAGCTCAGGGCGATCCGCCTAGCTCTCAAGGCCTTCTCCCACCTGACTTCCCAACAGTCCGTCCTTGTCCAGACGGACAATCAAGTTGCCATGTTCTACGTGAACAAACAGGGGGGCACGGGCTCCTTCCTCCTCTGCCGGGAGGCACAGAAGCTCTGCTCTTGGGCCGTCAGTCACGGCATTCTCCTCAAGGCAGTTTATCTCCCGGGCCAGGAAAATTGCCTTGCAGACAAACTCAGCAGGGTCCTCCAGCCGCACGAGTGGCGTCTGGATCCCTTGGTAGTTCAGAAGCTCTTCCTCCAGTGTGGCCTCCCCACGGTGGATCTCTTTGCCAGTCCTCACAACCGGCAGCTTCCTCGCTTCTGCTCTCGTCAGCCACACCCCCTTCGGGTTGCGGCGGACGCCTTTCTGATCTCATGGTCGGGGAGCCTTCTGTACGCTTTCCCTCCCATCCCGCTAGTCTCTCGGACTCTTTTCAAGGTTCTCCGAGACAAGGCCTTCATGATCCTGGTGGCCCCTCGCTGGCCCAGGCAGCCGTGGTTTCCGCTCCTGCTGCAACTGGCGGTGGAGGATCCAATCCCTCTGGGGGGTACAACCGGATCTCCTCACTCAGGATCAGGGGTCCCTACTGCACCCCAACCTCAGGTCTCTCAACCTCATGGCCTGGCTGCTGAGAGGGTAGTCCTTGCTCCCCTTCTCCTGCCGGCGGAGGTGGAGGAGGTCGTCTTGGCTTCGCGACGGCCCTCTACCCGCAAATGCTACGCCCTTAAATGGCGTCGCTTTGCAGTCTGGTGTACCCAACAGTCTCAGGATCCCTTCTCCTGCCCGGTGTCGGTGATCTTGCAGTACTTGCTGCACCTCTCTAATCTGGGACTTAAGTCCAACTCCGTCAAAGTTCACCTCAGTGCTCTTTCAGCACATCATGTGCCGGTGGACGGCAGACCTCTCTCAAACGACCCTCTCGTAGCGAGGTTTCTCCGAGGTCTCCTTCTACTTAAACCACCTCTGCGCCCGCCAGCGCCTGACTGGGACCTGAATGTGGTTTTGCAGCGGATCACCTGTCCGCCTTTTGAACCTATGGCTACCTGTTCTCTCCGTTTTCTGTCTTGGAAAACACTGTTCTTGATAGCCCTCACTTCCGCTAGACGCGTAAGTGAATTGCAGGCCCTCGTGTCTGATCCCCCTTACACTAGGTTCTACAAGAATAGGGTAGTCCTACGGACTCACCCAAAATTTCTGCCTAAAGTGGTCTCCCCTTTTCACATCAATCAGGAGGTGGTACTTCCAACCTTCTTTCCCAGACCACACTCCAACCGAGCTGAAACGGTCCTCCATACCCTGGACTGTAGAAGGGCATTGAACTTCTACCTTGACCGTACGCGGGAGCACCGTAAAGCTGCTCAGCTTTTTGTGTCTTTTGACCCCAATAAATTGGGGCTCCCGGTCTCCAAGCGTACTCTGTCCATCTGGGTTGCGGACTGTATCTCTTGGGCTTATGGGGCAGCCGGACTCTCCTTAGAAAGTCGAGTCACGGCTCATTGCGTTCGGGCAAAGGCCACGTCAGTGGCTTACCTCCGCTCTGTTCCGTTGGCAGACATCTGCCGGGCCGCTACTTGGTCTTCGAGCCAGACTTTCGCGGTCCATTACTGTCTCGAGAGGGAGTCCCGTAGGGACAGTGCTTTCGGACAGGCAGTCCTCCGTAATCTCTTTGAGGTCTGAGCAACTCCTACCCTCCATCCCGGATGTGGGCTACCGGTGGGTGATAATTCAGCGAAGATTCTATCCTTCTGTGCTGCTGAGCTTGAGGGCGCTCATTTTTGTGCTTAGGGTCTCCGGTAGCCTTGAGCTTGGGAGTCCCATAAGTGAGGACTGACTTCCTGCTTGGTCCTGGAGAAAGCGTAGTTACTCACCTGTAACAGGTGTTCTCCAGGAGCAGCAGGAATCAGTCCTCACTACCCTCCCTCCTCCCCTTGGAGTTGCAATCGTCTGCTTATGTTCTTTTTGCAAATTTTTTATGCTGTCTTTTTTAGCTATGTCATCTGACTGGCTAAGATGGCACCCTCGGGCGGGAAGACGACCGCGCATGCGCGCTGCAATTCCCAAAGGCTTTCTTTGAAAGCTGGGGAAAATTGCTCCGCGAGGGCTCCGTCGGCGCCGACGTCACCCATAAGTGAGGACTGATTCCTGCTGCTCCTGGAGAACACCTGTTACAGGTGAGTAACTACGCTGTCTGGGTTGAAGGTCATGGGTCCTCCAACAGGACTATGACCCAGAACATACATCCAAATGTACAAAATAATGGTTAAAAAGGAAAAAAATTACTTTTTTTTTTTTCAAAATCTTTTTATTAAACAACATAACATCATTACAACAATGTCAACGAGTGTAAGAACATATTTTCACACTTTTCTCCCCACACCCCCCCCCCTTTCCCCCCTCCCCACCAGGGACATCTATGTATCCACAACCGTTCATATCAGTCTTCTAGGCAGGGTGGTTTCTGATCCCTACCCAGAGGTCCCCAGCAACGGAGGGAAGCAGGAGGATAAAGAGAAGGGGGAGAATTCCCCCAATCACACAATGATGTAAAGATGCCTCCGAGGGGTGTATACCCTAACCCCCCCCTCCCCCCTTCCTACTCCCTCCCAACCCTCCCACCCCCCCCTACTCCCAGCCAGGGCCCTACCACTAACCACAAGGAGAGTATTATCCCCCTATCCTCCCTCCTCCAATATGCCCCTCCCTCACCTAGCCGCCCCCCTACCCCAGCGCTAGGACTTCACTGCGGGCTTTAGGGCCCAAGCTTTGTATATAAGGCATCCAGACCATTAAAAAGGAGGCCCAGCGCTGCGGGGTCCCTCTAGCTGCCCTACACTCCATTAACATGAGATGGTGAAATCTATTCCGCCATTCCCAGAATGTGGGTGCTGATGACTCTCGCCATTTATGAAGGATAGGACCCTTTCCCACCAAACAAGCCTTTCGTACCAAAATGCGTCCCCATCGCCCCTTAAGCTGTGATGGGCCTAAATAGTCCAGGGTAACCAATACACCCGACCACTGAACAGGGTGTAGCAATAAATCACCCAAGTAGGTCTCAATACGCCGCCAGTAGGCCTTGATGGGTCTGCAGTCCCACCACATGTGTCCCAAATCAGCCAGGGGTAGGGTGCATTTGGGGCACCCCCCACAATCCGTAAGCCCTGTGCGCAATGCCCGCCTCGGAGAGAAATGGGCTCGTGTAATGCACTTAAATTGCATTTCCCGCCATTTAGCCCCCTCTACTAACCGAGCAATCTGCCTGAGAGCCGCCCCAACCGAGCCCGGTGGAACCTCGCTACCCAGCTCCCTCGCCCAAGCGGCCTCTTCCCCCGAGTAGTCCACCGGGGTAACATATTGTGCTAGCCCCTTCTTTAGTACCGCTATTCTCGGCGGACAATTCGTCCCCAAGCCCAGTGATGCTATAATGCGTGCGGAGTGTGTTTCATGTAGTCCCACCCGTGGCAACGAATCAACATAGTGTTTAAGTTGAAGATATGCAAAGAAGGAAGTGCCCCGTGCTAAATCAAATTCTATACAAAGTGTATCGATGGTTTTACAGCAACCCTCCAGCGTAACGACCTGTCCTAGACACTGTATCCCCTGCCCCTGCCAGTGCCAAAATCGCGTGGACTCAGTTCCCGGCAGAAAGGCAGCGTTACCTCGTAAGGGGAGCCAACTGGAAACTCTCGGAGAGGTGCCCCACATGCGATTAAGACATTGCCAGGCATGTCGAAGCGGGGACACCAAAACACTTTGTTTCACCCTAGTCGGCAGCAGGGCACTTTCAAGATGAACCACTGCCGGAAGCGCATGTGGTGTCAAAAGAGCCTCCTCATAAGCCCTAGGCGTATAATAATCAGTCTCCCCTAGCCAATCTCCCAAGTGCCGGGCCTGGCAGGCCAGAGCATACTGAGACAAATCCGGGAGACCCATCCCCCCTTCTTTCCAGCCCCCTCGTAGTCGACCTAGCGGAATCCGGGCCCTCACCGCCCCCCATAGGAATCCCCGGACTTCCCGCTCTATCTTCCGGACATCCCGGCGGAGCAACCACACTGGCAAGGTCTGTAGCCAGTACAATAACCTAGGGAAGATAACCATTCCTATCGCCGCAAGTCTGCCAGAGAGTGACAACGGCAGGGGCTTCCAGGCTTGCAGCTGTGTCTGCAACTTGGAAAAAAAAGCGATCCAGATTAAGTTTATAAAGCATCCGGGGATCACGGGGCAGCAGAATACCTAAGTACACAAAGGATTCGTCCGCCCAGCGGAGTGGGAATTCCCCTCGCCACATTCCCCGCAGTGAACCCGCGACATCTAAAGCCTCAGATTTGTCCTTATTGATGCGCAAGCCTGCGAACCTCCCAAAAAGGGCAAATTCCGCAATGAGGTTAGCAAGTGATTCCTGAGGCGATAATACATGCACTAACATATCATCGGCAAAGGCCGCCAATTTAAATGTCTGAGCCCCTAGCCGGACCCCCGCTATACCCGGAGAAGATTCTATTCTACGCACCAACGGATCTAGGGACAGTACGAAGAGCAGTGGGGAGAGGGGACATCCCTGTCGCGTACCCCTCCCCAATGAGAAAGACTCCGAGAGTACCCCATTGCAGAGAATGTCCGCCGTAGGACCCGTGTACAATAAATCCACGGTTTGACAAAACAACGGCCCAAGGCCGTACTTGGGTAAAAGAAATTGCAAATAGTCCCAGTGAACTTGATCAAAAGCCTTCTCGGCATCGAAACTTATCAACAAAGATTGCAAGTCCCTCTCCCGGACCCATTCGAGCGAGGCTAGTATTTTGCGCAAGTTCCGAACCGCATAACGAGCTTTTACAAACCCCACTTGCGACTCATGCACCAACTCGCCCAATACGCCAGCCAGTCGGTCTGCCAGTATTTTGGCTAACACTTTCAAGTCGAAGTTGATCAGGGAGATGGGCCTATAGAAAGTAGTATGCGTAGGATCTTTGCCCGGCTTAGGGATCAACGTAATGTGAGCATGATTCGTACCCCAGGTAAAGGTGCCTTGAGCAACCCGTCGATGATACATTCCCTGTAATGCAGGGGACACTTGCTCACCTAACAACTTATAAAATTCCACCCCAAATCCATCGGGTCCTGGTGCCCGACAACAATTGGCCCCTTGAATCACTCGGAACACCTCCTCCACCGTCACCGGTGAGTCAAGGAGGGCCCGCTGAGCTGTAGTCACCTGAGGGAGGTGTGTCTCCCGGAGGTAGTTAACCATATCTTCCGGGGACCCCGGCCGACTAGCATAGAAATCTTGAAAATAAGTTCGAAAAACGCGCACTATCTCCCGACTCTCCTTTTGTAACTGCCCCCGCTCGTCCCGCACCGCCACAATTGCACGATTCCCCTGACTGCCCCGAAGACAGCGCGCGAGAAGTTTCCCCGGTTTATCACCAAACCGATATAATTGGTAGCGATAATATAAGTGAGATTTTTTAGCTCGTTGGTGCAATAGCTCATTCAGGGCCGCCTGGGCTTCCCAAAGTCTTTTTTTATTAGTTGGATTAGGATCACCCGCACACTTCCTCCTCTCCTTCGTAGTCTGTCTTTCTAAATGAACGATTCGAGAAGCCAGAACCCTCCGTTTCTTGGCAGCGTACGCGATAATGTCCCCCTGTAACACCACCTTTGCGGTTTCCCACAACAACTCTGGATCCACCACTTGCCGCTCGTGATTTTTTTGAAAATCCACCCAACGCTGTTTGAGATAACTATGAAAGGCCTGATCACGATACAAGTCCATCTGGAAACGCCAGGTCTGCGACCGCGGGGCCTGGGTTCCCCAGGTGAGGCTAACCCAGATTGGAGTGTGATCGGAAATTTCTAACGGACCTATTTGCGCATCTTCAACTTGTGCGAATAAGCGCTCAGAGATTAGAGTATAATCTATCCGAGCGTGGGAGCCATGGGCGCGGGACTGATGGGTAAAGTCACGTTCCATCGGATGTAGTAAGCGCCATGGATCTACGAGTCTTAAACGCTTACACATGGCACACGACGCCTTCGTAGTCTGCATCCGGGATCTCTCCCCTGCACCTGTCGAAGTATCCAAATCTATATCGAGTACCCCATTCAAGTCCCCCGCTAGTACCAGAGGGACATCGGGCCACTGCTCCAGTTTGGAGGCCAATCGGGCATATAATGCTCTATCTAAGATGTTGGGACTGTACAACGTTCCAAGGATAATAGGCTTCCCATCGATGGTGCCATATAACAAAAAGTATCGACCCCCCGGGTCAGCGTATTCTTGTATTGCCTCAAAGCGTAGGCGCTTATGGATTAGGATAGCTACCCCACCTTTTTTCCCAAGGGCCGGTGCGCCCCAGACCTTTCCCACCCAATCCCGTTGTAAACTTAGTATGTTCTACTGCAGTTTGATGAGTTTCTTGCAGCATAGCCACATCACAGCGAAAGCGGGCTAGGGCCTGCAATACCTTATATCTCTTGACGGGGCTCCCTATCCCACATACATTCCAAGATATGAGCTTCAGTGTTTAACACGCAGTACCATGTTTACCCAAGCCGTAATACCAACCAAGAAGAGGGCGGCCGTCCCAGCCTGCGGCCGTCCCCTGAACTTTCCAAAGGGTCCACGGAGCAATCTCCCTTGCAAATAGTAGCACCACCCCGGCTGTTCCCACCCTTTCCCACCCCTTCCCCCCCCCCCCTCCTCCCCCCCCCTCCTCCCCCCCCTACCCTCTCGCTGTCTTCCCCCTCTATACCTATCCCATGCCCCATCTCTATCCCTATACCCCGCCCCCTCTCCTAATATCCCATCCTGCGCCCTCCCATCTATTCCCTTCCCTTCCACCTGTCCCACTCCACCCAGCCTAATAAGGCCTGTCGACTTCCTGTGACAACCGGGCCCTATATCCCCCTCATTCCCGTAGAATCCCTTCCCAGCTCAGCGCCCCCACAATCCCAACTGTACATAGGTACTGAGCATATCATCATTAGAGATTTAGCCGCCTCCCTCTTCTTAACCTAAGATATATTTGTAGGAGCTACATCCTGGACATAGCCACAGAGAAAACTGCCCCAGTACCCCCCCCCCCCCAAAAATCAGTGAGCACCCCCTTGTTTTAGAAACAGTTAAACCATTAGTTAACAGAGAAGTTTAACATCAATACTATATTGCATATCAATACTCTAAACAGTTGAAACCCCTCCTGTAATAGCAGCTAAGCGGGAGTCTATTCCCCCCACAGCAATTTATACTTATACTAGCATCCCACCCTAGTATCTCTGAACAAACATATCTTACAGGAGGCTTTAAAGGACGTGTCAGTCACCCCAGGTACACCCGAAGTCACAGCATGTGGCCATCCTTCCCCCGCCTTCAGATACCCCCCATCTGTCTAAACAGACCCCCTCCTGCCTCCCGATGCTATTACCATCCGACCCCTCCCTCATGAAAACACCAGGGTGACTGCATGTCCGACCGGGGGGCGGGGGTGAGCCCAAGCCACGCGGATCCATCACCAGGCCCCAGCAGCAGGGCTAAAGGAAAAGGAGCACCACCACCCCCCCGAAAAAACATCCCACCCAGTCCAGGGCCTCCAACGTGGCCGTCGCTCCCACCTCTCCCCCCCATCCAAACAACCAACTCCCGGGATGGCTTCCTACTTAGGGGCTACCTCCCCCCGGAGCCAGTAGCGCTAAATAGCTGCCGAAAATTTGGTGACTCACCTAGTGCTCCGGTCACGCCGGGTTCGCGAATGAAAAGGTGCGAAGCCGCTGACGTTGGGGTCTCTACTTCCACCTCCCTCAAACCCCCCGGATGTAGGCCTCGCCGCCATTCGGGGCCTACCCTGTTGACTCCCCTGGCAGCCCATCCCCAACCCTCAACCCCCCCCTGGGTCCACCCTACGCACAATAACCCCTCCGGGGGGGGGGGAGGAGCCATCAGATAGAAATTAGTTTTGGGGCCTGGGCCTACAGGGATCCGATACTCCCACGTCCAGGAAGGACAGAAGAAGAGAAAAAAAAAGAACCCAAAAAGAAATATATAAGATAAAATAAAATAAAATTGAAGGAGGGGAAGAGAAATGAGAGACCCAAGAATAGAAACACAGAAGAGAATAAGCTGCAAGAACACCTTAGCACAGGAATACATTGTGACCATCACATTGCAACAACCACACAGTTTCCATTGTCCCTGGTCTCAACCCTCCCGCTACATAGTCCCAGCCACCGTCCAGAGCACTATAACTCAGGGTTACATTGTGGCAAGCACAGTGCAACAATTACAGGATCTCCTGCATTCGCAGTCGAAGCTCTCCCGATAAAGCGAATCTGCACTCCGAGGCCAGTAAGCGTCCAGAGATCCACTCTTCCATGCTCAGGGGGAAGTTGCCTCCGACTCCGTGAACTGTTCTAGATAGGTAAGAGCCTCCTCAGGGGACCTCAAGTAGCGAGTGCGTCCTTGGTGTTCCACCCTGAGCTTCGCTGGGTAAAGTAGAGAGAAGCGGACCCCCTTGCTCACCATTTGCGAGCAGACCGCAGAGAAGGCACGTCTCTGCTGGCTCACCAGCACCGAATAATCTTGGAAGACTAAAAGCGGTTCCGGTTCTCCGGCTTGCCTCCGATGACTGCGGGCCGCTCGCAGCACCTCCTCCTTTTGTCGATAGTCGAGGAAGCGTGCTAGCACCGCTCGAGGCCGCCTCGCTTGTTCCCGCCGGGGGCCCAACCTGTGCACGCGCTCCAAGTGGATAGAGTTCTCTGGCCCGCTCGGGAGGATCCCGCGTATCCAAACGCGCAGGTACTCAGCAAGAGCATTGTCCGCAATATTCTCAGGGACTCCAATGAATCTGAGGTTTTTTCGTCGCCCCCGATTCTCAATGTCATCCAATTTGTCCCCCTGCTGCTTCACTAGGGCCTCCAGATTTTGCACTTTGGCAGTCAAGGATTGTTGGGCATCCTCGAGGTCGGATATTCGCGTTTCAGCCTGCTCCATTCTGCCCGTGAACTCAGCGATATTCTGGGCTACGGTGTGCAGCTGATCTCCCAGATCGCGAAAGCGGTCATCTAGGGCCCTCACTACCGCGGCACTCACTTCTCTCACCATATTCTGCTCATTGTCCGATCCTGGACTTTTGGGTGCCCCTTCCGCCATCTTCGTGTCCGGGCCTCGGGTCTTCTCCCTTCGAGTAACTTTAGTAGCCATCGGAGGTTTTTTTGCATACAGAGTGTTCCAACCACTTTTCCAACACTGATTGTGCTAAACCGCCGTTCAACAGGGGGATTTAAATCGTTGATTTATGTTAAGTTTTGCCGCTTTGCAGGGGAATAGTGCCCGGAGCCGATCTGCACACGTCCGATCAGCTCATAGTCCCACCGGAAGTATCAAAAATTACTTTTTTAAATTGGCCAGCAATTAGTCCTGATCTCAATCCGATCGAGAATCTTTGGAAGGAGCTGAAATCTGCCATTGGTAAAAGGAATCCTGGAAACATTCATGAGCTCGAACAAATCACAGTTGAAGAGTGGGAGAAACAACCAGCAGAAAGATATATGAAATGTATAGATGGCTACAAGAAACGTTTGGAGGCTGTCATCATTGCAAGGATTATACAACCAAATATTAGTGAAGGGTGCCATTAATCCTGTCTAGGTCATATTTTGTTTTCTTCTAAGAAATTACTAAGTCTAAGATGCACAGACATCTATTTTTTTTGTTGTATACCTTTGAACATACAGTACTATTAAAATATGATGGCATACAGTTGGAATATTTCCATTTATTTCTCAAGATATTGTACAGAACATACCTAAAATGCAAGGGTGCCAATAATGTTGGCCACAACTGTAAGCATGAGAATGGGCACTTACATAAGTACATTCATTCTGGGCATGCACAGGGGTAGAGTATGGAGGAGCATTGGCGAAACACAGATTTATGCGCATTAGTTATAAACTCCTGTATTTTACATGCAAGCTTGAAAAATCTAGGTGTGGGCATTAAAACCTGCTATAGGGTAAGTTTAAGTGCTTTTTGCCTAGTTTGTGTGTGTTTTTACAGTCTTTAGGCACCTATCTTAGTAAAATAAGTGTGTACTTCACTTTATGCAATAGGCCTCAAATGCATGCGTACTCATGCAGTAAACTCTGTGGGAGATTATGAAATTAGCCTCTTTTTGTAGCTGCGTGCAAATACAGAGATTTAGGGATTCTAATTTCTGGGTTTTATGCTTTTACTCCAAAAAGGCTATATTAACAATGTCTTCCCTCTTTAAATTACATTTTTTTTAGGCATGATTGAACATGGTCTCACAGACTCTTCGCTGTACAGACCTCGAAAGAGTATCGTTAATGATCCTGGCTGTCAAGAAGTTGCATCCCTTATAGACAAATATGTTTCTATCCCTGCTGCTGATATCCCAAACACAATTGTGGAAAAAGCCATTGAAGAAAATACATCCAATACCTATCTGATGGAGCTTTCCAACACAGATGTAACTTCTTTCCAATCTGAGAATGAGAGCAGTAAAATGCAGACCTCCAATAGAACCTGCCAGCATTTGAAGCCACCTTCCCGCACCTCCCCAGAGTCCTCCGAAAGTGACTGGGAGACCCTGGATCCTAGTGTCCTGGAGGAAAGCATATTAAAAGAAGAGGAGCAGGAAAATGGGATGAGACAAGCTGAATTCTTTCCCAAAGAATATGTGATCTCTGAATGTGTTCCAGTTATCGTGCAACCACAGGCTAACACAGGACAAGCAGTTTTTGTTCCAGGGCTGGTATCAGGCTTGGAAGAAGACCAGTATGGCATGCCTTTAGCCATCTTCACCAAGGTAAATAATTGATACCCAAAATCACTTAGATAATGAGATTCATTAGTAATAAAGAATTTTGGGAGGGTGGGGTTAGAAAACAATTACTTCCCTTTTCATGCCAATAGTTTTAACAGAGGAAACTTGTTAAAATGAAACTCCCTCCCCCTCCCCCCTTGGAATGAATAGTCATTCCTTATCGGTCCTACATTTCAGTCCTCCACCACTGGGTAGTGCACCTCCTCCTGCAGCAGGGAGACTGGACAAGACAAACTTGTGACATCACCAGGTATATCCTGCTGGACTTCTCCCATCATCCCCCAGTGTGTCCAGTCTCCCTGCAGCGGGAGGACATAGTGAGCCTAGGTGCTGGGCTCACTTGTGAGGCAGATTAGCAACAGTTGGTCAGGATTTAATTTACTTGGTTAATTCTTTTGCTCCCTTTCTTTAGTTTGAATATTCTAAATTTTGACTTTACTTTTACAATTTGATTTACTTTGATTTAATTTAATTGAAATTTCATTTTAGACGTCAAGTTAGTGTTTTAATTTCAGGCTACCTGGCTTAGAGTACAGTGAGGTTCTGTCCCTTTAATATTGACATTCTGCGATTGGCCTCTCTGCTGGGGTTCCGTCGTTCACTCTGTGCCGGTAGTGATCTCTCCCCCAGGACTGTTCGGGGGAGAGCTCTCTGGATCACATCTGCCTTCTGGAGCTGTGCATGGCATCAGCTTTCCAGCGCGGCAGGAGCCTCAGGCTGTTGGAGGTTCTTCAGCCGGCTGGGTGGTGTGCTCAGTGTCGGCTGCTCTTGACGGCACCGGACAGCAGCGCGGTTTGACGGCATTTCGCCCCAGAGCTACAGCGGGGTGCTTGCTGGATTCCGACGCCGCAGAGGGGAGGCCCTCGAGCCCATAGGAGGGGGCTTGGGGCGGTCTCTGAAGTTGTGGTGTTTGGCGCCCAACGGTCATGCCTGACTTTGGCGCCATTTTCCTCGCAAGGCTGAGGCCTCGCGGCAGAGGGCGGAGCGGACCGCGCTGAGTCAAACTACACTGTTCTACGTTACACAGATAAGGAATTCATTGCTTTTAATTTATTTTCCATGTTCTTTTCGATTTATAATGCTATGTATTTTTTGTTTTATGGGTATTTTTGTTTTTTGGCTGTTCGCCTGCTTTCTGGCAGCTAGCGGCTTCTGTCGGATGCAGGGGGCAGTAATTGGCTTAGGGCCAGTGGCTTAAACTTGTTTAATGACAACATTTCCTTCCTTGGCTGTCCACGTTTGGACGGGGTTATTCATAGCACGTGGACCCGTGCTTTTTTTGTGTTGGCGGAATTGGCTTGGACCTTTAAAGTAGCTCTACAGCCAGTTGCTTTAATGGTTCAGCTAAGCTCCCTGGTACATGCTTGCTGCTATAAATCCTTCTGGTAGAAAGGGTGTTAATCCTGCGCTTTTCTTATGTTCTGGGGGAAAGGCACAGGGGACTGTGATTGCTCATTCTGACACTTGCACACTCCTCCTTGGTCGGAGGTAAATCAGGTTGGCACCCACCGATTAGGATGGCAGAAAGTCTTTTTTGCTTTTTCTTTAGGGCAATTATTTCCTTTGACAATGATATTAATGACAAGGGTTAAACGGTGAACCCAGGAGGTCTGTACGGGTGTCCGCGGCCTCCAGAAGGCAGATAGGGCCTTCCATAATGCCTTGCTGTGACCCAATGTAGTAATATTCAGGCTAGTCGCTGAAAGTCCGGAAGTATATGGGGCTTAGTGGTGTGTCCAAGGTTTAAAATCCTTTTCTGGGCTACCTGATAGCAGCTCTGCTCTTGGGGAAAAAAAAAAAATGAAAGTGGGATTGCATTCATCTTGGATTCACACCAGCTAGACACTGGGCTATAGCGCAATGATTAATACACTGACCCTGTGATACTGGGGGATCATGGGTTCGAACCCCCTGTGTGCCTGGGGAATGAGGCTGGCTGGGGCAGTGGGCTGTCCCTAAGTTCTCTGGTGGCAAGGCTGCCGGTGTCTCCCGCCGCTATTTCGTTGCTTACGGGATTGCCGGGGGGGGGGGGGTGCCTGGGGGTCTTCATAGCTCCCTTTCGCATGCCCTTCCCAGGAACAGAGGCTACCTCCCCGGCTTGTCGGTGGGTGAGTTTCTCTGTGTAATGTTGCAGAGGCAGGTAAGTCACACCGGTCTAGGGCCTGGGCATTCAGAGCTGAGCGGTGCGCGCTTGGCGGGGCCGCCTTCTGGTAAGGCTCTTGTTGGAGTTAGTGAAAAGGCAGACTTGGATGGTGCTGTCTGGGGCTTAGCGCCCCGGGACACTAGAAGGTGTCATGGCTAAAGTCAAGGCTCGCTGTCGACGCCCGGGCTTCCGCCTAGGTTCAAGCGGGCTCTCTGCGCTGTTTGGTGACAGGAGCTGGTTCTCCGGTATATGGGGATCTGTATGTGATAGGTTCCCACCTTGGCTCACGATTATATCTGGGGTGCATTCTCCATGGAGTGCGTCTACGGCTCTACGCTCAGGCTGTGTTCTCATGCTCAGGTATTTGTCCCGCAAGGAGGGTTGTCGATTGGGATAACTGGAGTAAGGTCTTCCTTCTGTTTCATGGGGTTTGCAGAAGCATGAGTGAGCCCGTCCTTTGGGGCTAGTGTCGCTGGCACCAGTTTCCTCTCTGTTTGGCTTGTATCCCGGAGGCTATCTTCCCCTACGTCTCGGCTGTCCAGGAAGCTAGACCCCGGGTCCTCTAGAGGATACATTCTCCGCCTCCGCTCAATGCGGGCAGGGGGTCGCGGAAGCCAGGGGCGGACCAACGTCGTCCGGTCATTCTTCTGCCTCAGTTTTCTAAGTTCACATGGTCCCAGTCCTTTCTTTGTTTGTCTATGCTGTGTTTCTCTCCTTCTTAAGGTGATCTACAGGCAGATGCGGTATGCTTCCCCTTGTCCCTGAAGGGATGCACAATTTCTGTCCTTTTGTATCTGTGGCGGTTCAAGTGGCTTTCTCAAGGCCAGATTGCTCGCCGTGGGGATCAGCATCCGCAGTCCTTCTGATCCTTCGTTGATGTGCTTCAGTGGGATGTAACCTTTTGGTCGGCTGGCGATTTTTTTCCTCCCGCTAGGCCTCTCCTCCCCCCAGGGCGTTGCTGAGCAGCACTGCGTCGAGGGGACTAGCCATGGACCATAGCGCTTGGCTCAGTCGGTTACATCCAAGGCGGCGACCTTGGGGAGGTTCCGGTCCTAAGGATACCGGCAGTGCTGTGTTGGGTTAGGCCAAGCTTCCTCAAGCCCAGGGGCCGTTTGTATTTGGGAGCCGGTCCAGGGCTTAGGGTTTGTCAGTAGGCCAAGGCGACGACGTGGTTCCTCAGTGCGCGTCTCAGAGCCAGCGCTGGGGTTCTGTAGGCTCCTATTCACGGCCTTCCATTACAAGTGCTGCTGAGGTGCAATTCTGTTAGGTGGTTTGTGTCTTGTAGACCATTGGAGTTTAAAAAAAAAAAAAAAAAAACCAGCAAAACAAAACTCGGGTACATTAATAGTTGGCTCCACTTCGCCGCCTTAGGAGGTTATAGAGCTTCCTCCGGAACCTTGGCCAGCATTTTGTTAGACTCAGCTACATTTCGGAGAGGCTTTTTGGCGCAAGGTGCATGCGGTACACAGCAGGCCCTGTGGTCGTTCGGCCAGCTGGACCTTCCAGCGGTACGGCACGCATGGCAGGCGTTCGCCGTCACGGTGACAGGTCAAGCGGTGTGAGTACTGTCCGACTCCGTGACTGTGGCCGACATCGATCGGCAGGGCGGAGCCCGAAGGGTGGCCTTGGTGGCCGGGGCGAAGGATCGACGTGCGCGGATTGAGCCTCGGATCTCGGCTTCTCGGTGGGCACGATGTGACTGCGGGTTGCCTTAGCAGAGTCCGAGTAACTGCCGGTGAATAGGAGTTGTATATGGAGGTGTTCGCAGGGCTCGGTCTCGGATGAGGACCGGCCATGTTGGATCGCATGGCACTGTTGCAGTGGGTAACGGTGGATCGCTTATTCGTCTGGCGACATGGAAGAATGTAGGATAGCATGGACGCATTGGTGCAACTACAATAGTTGGCTGGTCTTCGTTCTGTCCTTCCCTCTAGAGCACTCTTAGGTTCAGTACTGCTGCATGTCAAAGCGCGTCGGGCAGTTCTTGCCTAAAGTGGGGCCATTGAACGGTTAGGTTTTAATGGTGTGTGTAAAAAATTAAAAAAAAAACCCAGCCTGGGTGCATCTAGCGCATCGGTGAGACCGTGGGCTTGCGAAGACAGCCACGTGCGACTTTAGTGCCGGGTTCCTTAAAATGGCGTCTTCTACAGGATGGGTTCGATAGAGTGGCGTCAAGGTCCTGGGGAGCTCAGTTGGGAGCCCTACCCTGCTATGGGGCATCAAGCCGGGAGTGGCTCGTGCGCACAGGTCAAGCTGGTACGCTTGCTCCGGTGGCTACCAGCCAGCAGCCTCGCGTAGACGCTGACAGCCGCCAGCGCTGCTCAATGTAGTTTGGGGGCATTGGCTGGCGCGCTATTTCAGCCTTTGCGGCAGGCGTAGGTTATGGATTTCTTCTTGCGGGCCGTATGTTGGTGGTCATCTGTTCAGCGAAGCGGATTTAGTGATTGCAGGCGTGGTCGTGGCAAACTCTGTTTTTGTCTTCCTCCAGAGCGGAGGTGGCTTGGCTGCCAGTTCTGTGGTTTTTGTCCATAGGTGGTTTTCCGTTTTCACTCAATTCCTTCCCTCCTGTCTCTGGATGGAATTCCGTTCTGCTTCGGTTCTTCGAGTCCACCTGTGGCCCTCCTAATTGCCAGTTTTGAGACTTACGCTAGAACACTTCAATCGTGCTCTGCGATTCTTGGACATTAGGTAAAGTCGACATCGGTGTTTCGAGGGTCTCTTCGTCTGTCTGGCTGCTGCGGCTCCTCCTGCAAGGGGGAAGCGGCAGCTTCAGTTCCACGTCCGGTTGAGGTGGAGAAGTAAGAGGTTTAAATCTTCGTCATATTAACTGGATTCTCAGACCTTACATCACATCGCCGAGGCTCTGTGGTGATTTCTTTCCTGATATGCAGATAATGGCTGCCTGCTCAGTCATATAAAGGCACTATTGAGTGTACCAGCTGCCCTCTGGTGGCCATAGACCGTAGCACAGGCACTTCCCGGTTGGCTGTTTAACTGCCAGTCTATTTTTGTACATTCTAAGGTTTGCTAAACCTGTCCCTGTGAATTTTGGGCAGGAGGATATGTTTCTAGGGCGTTCGTTTCCAGTACGGTTGCGAGCGGGCTCTTCGGAGGTGCTAGCGCCGCTTGGTACACGGCGTCCGGTTGTCTTGCCAGTGTAGAGAGTCAGAGCGGACTCTCGGACGTTTCTTCATGGTTTCAGTAACACCTATTGCCTGGAGGACAGGCAGGGAATGGGGCCTGTTCGGTTGGGTGGCGAGGCGGCTGGAAAGGTCCCTCCCGAGGATTTACTGCTCTGTTACATCCCAGTGGTGGAGGACTGAAATGTAGGACCGATAAGGAAATGGAAATTACACTTACCTGGTAATTGTTGTTCCTTGAGGGAGTACATTTCAGTCCTCATTCCCGCCCGGGGATGAGCAAATCAGACACAAGGTGTCAGGTTGGAGAGGGTTTCCGCTTCATAAGGCGGAAACGGGCTATGCTTTGTCGGTCTTCATGAGAGCGCCTTTTCTTCCTTGGATCTTCCTTGGGCCTCCTTCCTTCGGGCTGTCTGTCCTTCTCTGGTTTGTGTTCAGGAGGTCAGGGGCAGGAAGGGGGGTGGTTTCGGCCCTTTATCTTAGGGCACTGTGGTTTAACTGTTGAAGTTTACGCATAGCATTGTAATTAATCCCTTAATGGGTCATTTGTTGCTTTTTTGAGTCTGCTTTGTCAGTAGGTCACTGGGGGATGATGGGAGAAGTCCAGCAGGATATACCCGGTGATGTCACAAGTTTGTCTTGTCCAGTCTCCCTGCTGCAGGAGGAGGTGCACTACCCAGTGGTGGAGGACTGAAATGTACTCCCTCAAGGAACAACAATTACCAGGTAAGTGTAATTTCCATTTGTTTAGCACATGTTTAATGGGACACATTACCTAAACTAAGCCTCTTCATCTACTTAATGTAATGAGTCATAATTTCATCATAGCAAACTAGAGAGATGTGATAAATATGTAAATCTTCATTCTGTGCCATACATAAAGATTTCACATTTCTGGAAACCTTCAATGCAAGGCAGATTCCCCTGGGGGGGGAGGGGGAGGGGGAGAGTGTGAGCTGGTGGAAGAAGAGAGATTCTGACCTAGGAAACACATTTTTGCAGTAGATACTTTCTCATCAAATTAATCTCCGTTTAAAGCAGATATAAATATAATATATAAAATGTGTGGTTTAGTTGTATTTGAATGTTAATGTGCCTAGTACTTGGGTATATTTTTTTAACCTATATACAAAGAGATGTATATATAAAATGATGAAATACCATCAGTATGGTGATCAAAAAGGAAGTTTATATGCTTTAAACTCAGATATACTGTGTAAATAGCTTTGACATGGTACAGATAAATACAGAGAATAAGGAGTATATTTACTAATAGGCAGTAGCAGATTCCATGCTATATCTGAGCCACGGCCCCATTGAATTCAATGGGGCCGCAGCTCCGATATCGCACGGAAGCCACTACCGCCGATTAATAAACATATCCCTAAGTGTAGTTAGCAGATCCCAGTGTTAACCTTTTAGTAAATTATTGTAGATAGGAAAATTGTAGATTAGTAGGTCTTAATACATTGTCATATATATATAAACTCTCCTGCTATCTGAGATTGTTAGTAATGCTCTGGTCAGATCACTTGCTGATCTGGTTCCAGCTTACTCTTAAATTAACCGTTGTCCAAAATAAGAAGATTATTAAAGAGTTTAGAAATTTTATAGCAGTTACTAGAAATCTTACCACTATCCCCTTGTTCTTTCCAAGTAATTTCTTAGAACAGTATATTGAAGCAGAAACCATTAGTTCAGACACCAGCTTCTTATCAGCAGCTGATTAGTTAGCACCCAAGAGGATTTGTCTCCACCACACATAATAACAAGTGGTATCACCCTGATTAGGCCTTTTGAAGAGACAATGCAGGCAGGTTGAAAAACGAGACTGCAGAAAATCTTGTACTATTTAAAAGATACCAGAAGCTCTTAATTCTATAAAAGTTGCCTTTGCAGAATAGAGCTATTACTCCTCTCTGAGCTCTGCCTGTTCTTCTCAATGCAAAAAATGTTCAGTATTTCTAGGAATCTCATGCAGTCTTCTACCCTGTTAAAGGCATCAAAGAACCAAGTGCCTTCTAAAACACTCATCACTACTTTCATCATAAGAATGCAGTCTCTTAGGACTCCCTTATTATACATAATTGTCTACGACATTCCAGACTTGCACTCCTCTACAAATATACAGTACTCCTCTAGGACAGCTTCACATGTTCGGTCAAGTTTCAACCCATCCATGGGTATGATCCTTACTAAGGCCCTTTCTTAAATGGTTCATACCCAAGTGGATGTTTTCTCCCCTAGACTTGTTAACATAACAAGAATGGTCTCTTTCCATTGCTGCTAGCTTTAACGAACAATAGTCTTAGCAGCATATTTTGTACCCGATGGAAACATTCCCTTATTCGTCCAATTGTAAAGGGAAATACCTTAGATCCCTCCAATGCTACAATCTATCAATCAATAGCTAACCTCCCATTTTGTTTCAAAGCACTAGAAAAAAATTGTATCTCAGCTCACATCTTTCCTGGAAAACATTCACACTTTGCAGCCCAGAAATTCAAGTATCCATACTGGGTACAGGATAGAAATTTTGATAATTGGACTGCTAGATGAGGTCAAATGTAATCTTGAAATTAATCGATCCTCTGTTGTGTCTCTGGATCTAAATGCTGCCTTTGATCTAGTTGACCCCACCTTACTCCCCTTGAGACTTGTTGACTTAGATATCACTGTTCTAGCTTGGTTTTCATTATACTTGTCTGGCTCTAATTATACAGTAACAATGGGATATACCCATTCACAAACATTCAAGTGACATTTAGGTATACCTCAAGGCTGAGCTGAAGACTTTTCAGAGTAAAGCCAGCATTTATGATGTGGTTGAATCCAAGCCCTCAGGATGTCTGACTACTGATGTAGCTGCACAAGAAATGAGATTCAGAAGCTGCAAAGATGTCTTACATATTGGGATTCAGAACATACAAAACATGAACCAAGAGAAGTTGGAAGTGGTCAAGAATTAAATGGAAGGTGTACTACTTGATCTGTTGGGTGACAGCAAACTGAAATGGATTGGCATTGGGCACATAGTTATTATGCTGGAAATGAAAGACAAAGAAGAAATGGTGTCGCAGTTATAATTAAGAAGAAACTTCCAAGAACTGTAATGAAATGCAATGCAATGCAATCACTGAAAGCTTAATTTCTATTTGTCTACAAGAAAGTCCCATCAACACTACTATTATTATTAACAGCTGCAGAAGAGGAAGAACTGGATGAGTTCCATTAACAAGTACAAGCTGAAATTGACAGAACATGGAAACAGGATATCCTGATAGTCATGGATTACTGGAATGCAAAAGTTGACAACAATGAAGGTAGGAGTGGTTAGAAAATATAGATTGGCAAAAGAAATAAAGCTTGAGAAAAACTGATAGAATTCTGCAGGACCAACAATCTATTCATCTGAAATGCCTTCTTCCAGCAACACAAGCAATGACTGTACAAATGGACTTCACCCAATGGATTATACAAAAATCAAATTGACTACATCTGTGGAAGTCAACGATGGAAAAGTTCAGTAACATCAACAAAGACAAAACCAGCTACTAGTATGCATACTCAAGCTAAAGCTGAAAAAGAGCAAGATACTCATGAATGTAGCAAAATATGACCTTGAGAAAATACCACCGGAATTTAAAGACAGTCTGCGAAATCAATTTGCTGCTTTGGATACAAATGACAGAGCACCAGAAGAGTTACGGGATGACATCAAGAAAGTTGTGTTTGAAGAAAGTGAGAAGTCTCTACAAAAGGTGAAAAAGAAAAAATGGCCAAAATGGATGATGATCTGAAAATTGCCCAGAAATGCAGAGAAGCTGAAGCCAGAGAAAGAGAGGCAATCACACAACGCAACAGAGATTTCCAACATGCAGCAAATGAGACAAGGAGAAGTACTATAATGACGCATGCAAGAAAATAGAATCAGAAACTACTAGAGGAAGAACAAGATTGGTTTTCCTAAAGCTATGAGCGTTAAACAGAAAATTCCAGCCTTGAATTGGAATGCAAGATGCTCAAGTATCCATGTTGAATGATGCTGAGATGATCAAGAAAATATCGAAATAATATACAGTATCATTATACCATAAAGATCAAGTGGACCAACATTAATTTCAACCTATACCTTATGATCATAAAACATAGAAACATGATGGCAGGAAAAGACCACATGGCCTATCTAGTCTGCCCTTCCATATCAACTAAAACAGTCCCCTTTTTCCTTTAGAGATCTTCTGTATTTCTCCCCTGCTTTCTTGAATTCAGATACTGTCCTCATCTCTACTATCTTCACTGGCAAGACTATTCCACACATCTATCACTCTTTCTGTAAAGGAATATTTCCGCATATTACTCCTGAATCTATCCCCTTTCACCCTCATCCTATGTCCCCTCATAGCAGAGCTTGTTTTCAATTGAAAGAGACTCTCCTCCTGTGCATTTATGCCATGGAGATATTTAAACTTTTTTTTTATCAAAATATGTCAACTTTTAACAAAGTAAGAAATAAGGAAAATGGCAGTATAGATCAGAAACAAAACTAAGCAATACAAGAAACATAAGCCATTGCAAAACCAAATCACGGGAAAGAGGAAGCCGGGCCTGTGCAAAGAAAAACAAAATTCTTATAAACAGAAGGTTATATCCTACACCCATTGAATCAAAAAAGAAAAACCAAGTGAAATAAGGAAACCAACTCCCGCCAATCAGAAGGACCATTACCCTTCTGTACTCTTAACTAAATCTTCTAATTGAAGAGGGTCAGAAAAACATAACAAACTCCCTGCAGATGCTTGGTGCAGGTATGGAAAAAGGTGGCAGCTATGCCGAGAGGTCGAGGCTTAAGTGCCCAGAAGCTCTTACCTGCAAAACATCTGGAAAAATAGTTATTTTCTGACCACAAAAAAGAAATTGCTTTCCGGAAAGTATGATTTAAGAATAGCAGATTTATCACATTCACGTGCAAAAGTTATTTTATTTATTTTATTTTATTTACATTCTCTTATATACCGCGCTATTCTGCATCAGTGCGGTTTACATGGAACATCAGAACTTACACATTTCAAAGTTGATTTGCGTTTACAATGAACAGGTAATTGAACTAGGATCAAAACTGGGGTAATTATTTACATCTTGACAATCTAATATAGAATGTTTCCTTTATACTTCATTGGCTATCTAGTTGAAGGGGGTTCTAGTGGTACTGTCTTCCGGGTAATACGAGAGGAAGAGATGATGTTTTAGTGCTCTCCTAAACTGAGTTAGATCGGAAATTGCTCAGATGCTGGGTGGGAGGGCGTTCCAGCACCTAGGTGCACAGAATTTGAAGGCTCTGTTTACTGTTGCTTGGTTGCTCTGGGTTATTGCTTTCGGGATTATTAGTGTGTTGACCGCTGCAGACCTTCTAGATCTGTTAGGGGGGTTCCTCTGTATGATCTCTGTTAGAGATGAGGAAGAGAGCCTATTGGTGGCTTTGAAGGTCAGCAGTAGGGTTTTGAATGCGAGCCTGGCATGTATGGGGAGCCAGTGGAGCTGTTTCAAGATGGGGGTTATGTGGTCGCTCCTGGCTGCTCCCAGAAGGACTCTTGCTGCTGAGTTCATCGCGAGCTGTAGCGGGTGCAGAGTGGACAGAGGAAGGCCTTGCAGTATGGCATTTGCGTAGTCGAAATGCGGTATGATCAATGCTTGATAGATTGTCCAGAAGTCATCCGGTTCCAGCAAGGAGCGTAGGTGCCGAAGAGATCGGATCTTATGGTATACTGCTCGTGCTATATTGCTTATGTGCCCCTTCATGTCTAGACACTGGTCTAAGGTTACTCCAAGGTATCTGATTGTGGGCTTGGTGAGAAGTTCTGCTTCTTTGACTTTCAGATAGGGTGGTGTGATGAAGTTTGGGTTCCTAGTGATGAATAGGACCTCAGTTTTCTTATTTTGAATTTGAAGATTTTGGGTTTGGAGCCAGATGGATACTGCGTTGAAGCATTCTGCCAGTGGGGAGAGGTCTAGGTTTTCTGTCGAGAATGGCATGTAAAGGAGAACATCGTCGGCATATATTAAGCAGTTCACATTGAAAGATTGGATAATGTCGCATATAGGTTGCATGTATATGTTGAACTTCAGCGCAGAGAGGGAGGATCCTTGCGGGACGCCTTGATTTTGGTGGAATGGCTCTGATGTTGAGGCCCCTGATCGTACGTGCTGCCATCTATCCGAGAGATACGACTTGCACCATTCTAGTGCAGTATCGCATATCCCCTTCTCCTTGAGACATTGCAGGAGGAGCTCGTGGCTTACTGAATCGAAGGCAGCTGCTATGTCCATGAAAATGAGAACACGCCCAAGATGGATGTTGTCAATACCAGTCATTATATTACTAAAGAGTGTGGTGAGGAGTGTTTCAACCCCATGTGCCTCTCTAAAACCATGTTGACAGGGATCAAGTGAAGCGGACGCATCGATGTATTCTTGAATTTGTCTTTGGCCATCTTTTTCTATAATTTTGGCCAGAAGTGGGATGCTTGATATCGGTCTGTATGAGTCCGCCTTCTTTGGGTCGAGCTTGCTGTTCTATAGATGAGGTCTAATGGAGGTGCATTTAAGTGATTGGGGGAATGTGCCTGTTGTGAAGGAGCGGTCCATGAGCCTAGCTATAAAAGGGCTGACGTCTGATCGTAACTCCTTTATCCAGAAAGCAGGGCAGAGGTCTGTTTGTGTGGTGGTTGTGTTTATCCTAGCAATTGTGTCTTCAATATGTTCCTTGGATGGCGTGGAGAATGTGGACAAGGGTGATAGATATCTTGGCTCAAGTGCGGTGGTGGGTGCTGGCCTGCTGGGGGTTTATTGGTCGGCAGAGCTTTGCTTGTAAGTAATCAGCAAAATCTTGGGGGTGGATCTCATTTGCTTGCTCAGGTGCTGGTTCTTTTGTGAGGTTCTTGACAAGAGCGAACAGGTCGTGAGGCTTGTTCAGGGACCGTTTTAGCGTGTCTGTGTGGAATCTTCTCATGTTCTCTGTAACTGCCTGGTAGTGATTTACTAGTTGCACGTTATGTGCTTTTTGGTCCTCAGTGGAGTGTGTTCGGCGCCAGCGTCTTTCCAGCTTCCTCAGGAGGTTGAGTGAGGAACTTAGCTCGGTGGTGTACCAAGCTGTGTTGGCCCGTTTCCCTGGCACTTTGTTTGAAGGTGGACGTAGAGCAATAGCGCTGAGGCTCATATTCCATTTGGAAACCAGCTCCTCCGGATCAAGTGTTGTCGAGGTGAGGAGTGGGCGAGTTTGGTTTAAGATCTTGTTTTTGTCAAAGGCCTGGAACCTATGTGGCGTTGTTTTGGCTTTGCTACAGGACCTATTGGAGTCTATTTGGGGTCTGTTGGGCAGGGGTATTTGAAATATGATCAACTTGTGGTCGGACCAGGGGACTGCGATGGTGGACAGCATGTAGGTATTGGTTGTGTTGGAAGTTTCTGTGGGGCGAAAACGAGGTCTAATATACCCCCTTTTACATGGGTGGGTTCGTTGACCAGTTGCTTGTATCCTAGTTCTTCAAGAGCATCAATTAATGCTGAGGCCTGAGAGTTGTGCAAGGAGGGCAGATTGAAGTCTCCTAGAACCCAGTTTGGAGTGCCTGGACACTGGGAGTTGGAGGCGAGGTCAATTATTGTTGAAAGGGCGTCTGTGTCTGTTGATGGGGCCCTATATAAAAGGTTGATGGAGCAGTGCTTGTTGGATATGGTGATTATGTCAAAGTATGCTGTACTAGTTGCGTTGCTCATGTGGAACTGGAGGTCTGTTTTAGTGATGGCGAGTACTCCCCCTCTCGTTTGTCATTTCTATGGCATGTGTGTATTGCAAAGTTGGTAGGTAGTAACTGGTTAAGGAGCACGTTATCACTGGAAAGCCATGTCTCAGTAATCAAGAGTAAGTCAAGGACGTGAAATGAGATCATGTCCGAGATAACTGGCCATTTCTTGCGTATTGATCTGGCATTTATGAGGGCACATCTTAGGTTCTGGGGGTAGGTGTTTGCTTCTTTCTTTGCTCTTTCATTGTGTTGTAGTGCTATATGTAATAAGTGGGGGTGGCGGGAGTGGGAGGCCTCTTCTGCTGTGTAGTGGGGGGTGCTGGACCACCTCTTCCTATGGCTGTGGAGGATAGGTATTTGGTTCTGGTCTGAAGATAGAGCTGTGACATTCGCTAGCCATCCAGAGAGTAGATATAAGGCAACTATGGAAATTCTTATGAGGGCCATTTATATGTCCGCCCTGATTTCACGTGTCAAGTGCTTGTCTGCATTGGCCTGTGTATGTGGTCCGGGGGATGGGCGATGCAGGCTGTGACTGGTAGGACGCAAGGAAGGTCTATCACTGGTGGGTAGGCAGATGGGTAGTTACTTGTGCTTTGGGCAAAAAGGTAAAAAGGAACGCTGTGTAATTTAGATCAGGCTATATGTCAGTTATTACAGTCAAGCATATCAGGCAGCAGGCTTGTATGAAGTAGGTACAAAGTATGCGGTACAACGGCAAGACAAAACAGTTTTGCAAAACAGGTGTAATAGGTAGAGGACTAAAGAGAAGGGCAAAACAAACAATTTTGCAATATGGTGTAACAGGTGGAAGACGAAGGACAAGTAAAGGCTACCCGGAGGGCTACTGTAACATTATAATGAGAAATCTGTATGTTTCAACTACACAGTTGTGTAATGGTGGTGTGGATTCTTTGAACAGAGTGGAGAGTTAGTTTTACTTGCGTTTTGCTTTATCTCTTCCTTTCAGGTTACTCCTGTGACTCCTTGGTGGTACGTGGCCTCCGGGTTTGACCTCTGCCTAAGGGCCACGCCAAAGGGCCCTCTGGCAAGGCCCTCAGACGCGGGGCCCCCAGGCGCAGGTGCGCCCGGTGGCACTTCTTTTTAAATGCTCCTGGTGCTCTGCCCCGATTGGACAGAGCAAGTGGCTGGCTCAGGCAGAGGATTCCGGGCAGCTCAATCCCTCCTGGGAGAGCTGATCTGGGGCTCGGCGGTCAGCGGCTGTCTGCGGGGCGCCCGGTGGCGCTTCTTTTTAAATGCTCCTGGTGCTCTGCCCAAGCATAGCTCTGTTGGATATAAGATCATCTGAAGATTCAAGAAAGTTAGACAAATCAACTGATTCTTGAAAGGGAATAGCAGGGCCGTCCGCTAATTGCTTATCAGGAAATAATAGAAGTTAGCGATAGCCATGGTTTCTGCATTAGGCAGCCTAAGCACATCCTTAAAATACTTGTGAAGCAAAATTAATGGAGAAAGGAAATGTGTTCTTGGGAAGTTAAAGATACGTAGATTACAAGAACGCAAGGAATTCTCAAGTGCTTCAATAAGTCTGGTGCTGCATAGACAATCTTTAATACCGGCTGCTCCTGAAACCTGAACATTAGTCAAAGAATGTTTGTTTCCTATTCTTAGGTCAGATCAAGAAACCATTTGGTCATAAGAGGTAAACTTAGCAACCACCTCCTCTGAAATGGAAGTGGTCTGATCTATGAAACCTCTGAAAGGAACATTAGTACTTGCAACCATTTTCCATATGTCCAACAGGAAAACAGAATCAGGTAGAACATCCATCTGACTCTGTAAACCCAATGATCCAGTAGCAACTTTTATAGCCTTAGGCATAGAAACAGTCAAGGAACTAGAAAGAGAGGCCTCTGGAAGAAGCACAGTCTCACTCATATCCCTCAGCGAGTCTGCACTCCTTCCCATCTGATCTGAAGGTTGAGGTGTGGGAGCCCTTGCAATAGGGCTTAACATTGTCCCAGACAGAGAGGAAGAAAACAAGCCTGGGATCTCATCCGTAGGGAGAATGGGCACATGTCTATCCATGGGACAGATTCCTTTAGGTGGCACCATTGGCATGGAAATACTCTTCTGGTCCTTGTACTTACGCTTCTCTCCTCCTTTAGGCATACCACCAAGGGACAAATATCTTAAAGTGCTACCCAGATGTAACTTAGATGGCACCAAAGGGGCAAACCCTTTCATGTGCCCCTTAGTTTGTGTGCCCATGGCCGCATGGCAAAATACTGTTTTTTAAATCAGCAGTCTCATCTAGATAACTAGGCAGGAGAGCAGAGCCTTTCCTCAGGCCATTCCCAGCTGGCTCTCCTTTGACGGACCAAGCAGCCCCAAAACAGCAATCTGCAGCGGTTCTCCTTTACAGGCAAGCAAACCTTCCTCCTGCTATTTACTTGGCTAATGCCATTTTTAAATTAGCAGTCATGTCCAGATGATTAGGCAGCCCCCAGACAGCAATCTGAAATGGTTTTCCTTTACAGACAAGCAAACTTTCCTCCCTGTATTTAAATGTCTCTATCATAATTCCTCTATCATGCCTTTCCTCTAACAAGGTGTGGTCTCCAGAATTGTACACAGTACTCAAAATGAGACTTATACAGAGGCACTGTCACCTCCTTTTTTCTGCTGGCCATTCCTCACTCAAGAATCCTTCTGGCTTTCGCCATTGCCTTTTCTACCTTTTTAGCCACTTTAAGATCATCAGAAACAATCACGTCTAGGTCCCGCATTTCTTTCATGGACAGAAGTACTTTGCCCCCTACAATGTACAGCTCCCTTGGATTTTTGCAGGCCTAATGCATGACCCTGCATTTTTTAGTATTAAATCTCAGCTGCCAAATTCTTCATCATTCTTCAAGCTCAGCTAGATCCCTTCCCATAGTATCTACTCCTTGGGTGTCTTCTCTATTGCAGATTTTGGTGTCATACACAGAGGCAAACCTTACCCAAGAGCCCTTCCAAAATATCACTAACAAAGATGTTAAAAAGAATCGAACCATGAACAGATCCCTGCGGCACAGCACCGGTAACATCCTTCTCCTCAGAGTGGCCTCCATTTACCTGAACCCTTTGTTGCCTCCCACTTAGCTAATTTCTAACCCAGTCAGTCTCTTTAGGTTCCTTCCCTAGGGTGCTTAGTTTGTTTATAAGTGGTCTGTGCGAAACTGTGTCAAAGGCTTTACTGAAATCTAAGTACACTATTATCTATTGCTCTCCCTTAGTCCAACTCCTTGGTCACCCAGTCAAAGAAATCAATCAGATTTGTCAGACAAGACCTGTTTCTGGTAACCCATGCTGCCTTGTATTCTGCAATCCATTGGACTCCAGAAACCTCACTATTCTCTTTTAGCGAGTTTCCAGTAATTTACTTGTGTCACCAGCAGAGGCTAAACTAAGGTTATTTAGCTTAGTGCACTACTGGCCCTGACCTTTCTATAAAAAGAAAGTGTAGTTGCAAGTCGAGGGTCAGGTTTAAACAAGGATTTATTCCCCTCCCGGGGTTTTGCTGGACTTTCAAAAATAATACAACTTCCAAACTCAAAAGATAACCATACTTCTGGTATAAACAAATGGATAAAGAAAAGTAGCTTCTTGCTTCACAAATCAAATGACAAAACAAAATATATCATCAAGGTAAACACCTGGGCAGTTTCCACTGTGCAGACCTGTCTCTCTAGCAGGCTTATTAGCTCTCAGCGCAGAGAGGTCTCTTCAGTCATCACTAGAGAACAGTCCATCTTTTCCTCATAAGATAAACCTTCATTCTGGTCAGTACACATGGGCTCCTCAAGTGACTCGTCTTCCCTCTGGCAGAGAGTTTGTAACCTCCTCCAGTCAGTGACTGGTCTCTCTTCAAAACTCTCTTCCTGGTTAGGGAGATAATTATCTGAGCCTTGATAAAACTTCTTTTCAGCTTTTCTGTTACACCTTGCTCTTGTCAGTTTGCTGCCAGGCTTCTCATACAAACATTCAGGCTCTGCTCTCATACAAATATCCTGAAGCAGTTCACTATCTCTATTATAAGGATGTGAATACCTTAAAAGCTTCTGGCTTTCATTAGCAAAGGGTTTTCTATGGTTAAACTCACTGTTGGAGAATAACTGCCTGTTATGTCTCCCAGCCCTTCTTGGCTTCTTATTCCAGGCCTCAGAATACACAGGGTTAGGCTGACAATACTCTGACCTTTTGTTGAAGGGTTTTAGGTTCTCTCTGACCTGCCAGGTTTCACAAACGCTTGCAGCTTCTGTGTCATCAAAACCTTCGTCAGAAAGCATACAGGAATCACATTCAGCCTCTCTTCCTGGATTCTCTCTCTCCTGGACTTGAGCACAATAAGGATTCTCCTTTCTGGCCTGCTCCCAAGCTCTGGCCTGTTCCTGCTCCTGCACTCGAACTAACTCTGTTTGCCTGCCTGCTTTCTTATTCAGAGTTGTGGGCGTTTTCCTGCACATGTGCAGAGTGTTTCCCTCAGTGTTTGGGGAGTGTCTATTGGCTGGGCGTGCCTTCAGGTCTCGTGCCTCAGCCTGCTCTGGTTGCCTATAGCAACTAGGAAGCTTTTTCTCTCCCTTTCTGTCAGAGTCTGTGCCGTACTCTTCAGCTTTTTGTGTCTTAAAGTTACAGGGCACATTTTCGGTGTTACACATCCCCCTTCTTAAGACATTACGAGCTGCTGACGTCCCCGTCGGACAGCGCGTAATTCTGCTCAACGCATCCGCATTACCATGCAGCTTCCCTGCACGGTGCTGTACCTCAAAACTAAAGGCTTGCAAAGCTAAATGCCAGCGCGTCAGTCGTGCATTATTGTTGCGCATTTGGCTTAGCCATTTTAACGGTGCATGATCTGTTATTAATATAAATTTTCGCCCTGTCACATAATATCGCAATGCTTCTACCGCCCATTTGATGGCTAAGCATTCCCTTTCTACAGTAGAATACTTCCGCTCCGCATTGGAAAGTTTCCTACTTAAGTAGGTAATCGGGTGTTCTACACCATCAAATTTCTGGGACATAACTGCCCCCAGTCCAGTCTCAGAAGCGTCTGTCTGGATAATGAATGGAAGCCGGAAGTCAACTCCCTTTAATACAGGAGCTTTACACAACTTCTCTTTAAGAGCGATAAAAGTCTCCTCGGCCTCGGGAGTCCAATGCACTTTATTTGGGGCATTTTTCCTAATCATGTCTGTAAAAAGGCTGCTCTCCTCCGCAAACCTGGGGATAAACCGCCGGTAGTAGCCGATTAGGCCCAAGAAGCTGCGGACATGCTTCTTTTCTACCGGTCGTGGGAAGTTCCGGACACTCTCTATTTTGTCCGCTAGAGGCTTTACCATCCCATTCCCAACTAAATGACCCAGGTATTTGGCTTCCTTAGCCGCAAAAAGACATTTTTTGGGGTTCAAAGTGAGACCCGCTTTTCGAATGGCGTTTAATACCGCCTCTACCCGTGATAGGTGTTCTAGCCAGGTGCCGCTATGGATAATAACGTCATCCATATAGGCCAACGCGTAATCTTGATGTGGCCTTAGGACCTGGTCAATAAGACGCTGGCACGTTGCCGCTGCGCCCTGTAGCCCAAATGGCATACGCCTAAACTGGTATAGGCCTAAAGGGGTGGAAAAAGCAGTTTTTGGCTTCGAATCCCTCGTCAAGGGGATTTGCCAATAACCCTTGGTTAAATCGAGGGTTGTTAGAAACCGGGCCTGCCCTAGCCGATCTAACAGATCGTCGATTCTTGGCATGGGGTATGCGTCAAACTGTGAGATCGCATTTACCTGCCTAAAATCAATACAAAAACGAAGGGAGCCATCCGGTTTTGGGACGAGGACTATTGGGCTAGACCAAGGACTATGAGATTCCTCGATCACCCCCATTTCCACCATTTCCTTGACTTGGGCAATGACCTCGTTTTGCTTCGCCTCTGGCAACCTATAGGGGCGTTGTCTAATAACTTTCCCCGGAACTGTAATGACCTCATGGGCTACCAGGCGTGTTTCACCGGGCACCGCTGTCAAAACATCGGAGAATTTCCTTAATAGCCGGGCTAACTCTACCTGCTGATGTTCAGACAGGTCAGTACCTGTACGTATTTTGGGTTGTTCCCTCCAATCTGAGAGCTGAGGGCCTAAGTCCTCCTCTTTCCTTTCCTCAGCGATGGCTGCTAAGCCCTTAACATCTTTTCTGCCCGTGGAGCCAAACCCCCCAGACCCACGGCCTGTAGAGGGTAATGAGGATGTCTCTAACAATACCGGGAAGCCCACCCGTTCACATATCAACTGGGCTATTCTTTCACCCCTTTTTATTATGAAATCTTCTTCCCCGAAGTTAAACAGTAGGGCCTTGACCACCCCCCGATAATCCGGGTCTATTACCCCGGCCCCAATGTCAATTGAATGATTGACCGCTAGGCCAGACCGCGGTGCTATGCGGCCATAACATCCTTCGGGGATTTGAATACTCAACCCGGTATCCACGAGGGCTTTCCCTCTCTTGGGGACTACTGTATCCTCATTGCTGAAAAGGTCATAGCCCGCTGAGGCTTCAGTAGCTCTTTGGGGACTCTTTACCTGCTGGGATGTTTTCGTGAAGTGCAACACAAACCCTTTTTTAATTGGGGTTTTCCCTTCCACCCGGGGTTTCCCAAATAAAGCACTTGGGATCTTTTGTGCAATGGCTTCAGTTATGGGGGTTTCGGACGATACCTCTCCCCTTAGTGGTTCTTCGGGGCCTACTTTCCCCTCAAGGCCTTTCCCCAATTCCTCCTTAAACGGGGGCCAGTCACGGCCTAGGACCACCTTAAAGGGAAGTCGGGGGACAACTGCCATGTGTACCTTTCCTCTGGTATTCAACCCATTCACACTCATGTCATATATCGGGTAAAAAGAGGAAGCACCATGCACACATCGCACTTTCACACGACCATCCGTACTATCCCACTGGGTAGGATTGTGGGCCTGAATGGCCTTCCACATTTCCTGGGAGACCATACTCTGGTCTGCCCCAGAATCCAGGAGTGCCACCGCATCTATACCCTCCACTTGGACATCTATAATAAACTCCTCCCCACCGTGTATTTCTCTCCCTGATACAAGGGCTATGTGTTCTTTACAGTCCCTATATACATGACCATTTTTTCCACAGTGGAAACATCTTATCAGATTATTATAGCTTTTTACATTTTCTTTTGAGACCGTAGAAGCATAAGCTTTCCTTATACCAGGCATCCTTCCCATGCCTGTTACCCGCATCATACTATTACTAGAAGCTCCGGCCAATGCAGCTTCAAAATAGCATTCGGTCATTTCCGCTGCTTCTCTAGTGGATTGACATTTTTGTAACAGCAGGAAAGCTTTTACTTCGGCGGGTACAGCTTCAAAATACTGCTCTAGCAGCACCGCATCCATTAAAGTTTCTATCGTGGCCCTTTCTGGAGCCAACCACTTTGCTGCTAAACCTTTCAACCTCTGCATTAAAGCCTTAGGTGTCTCCTGGGGCAAGAGCCTTGCCTCCCTAAAAAGTCGGCGATAATGTGTAGGGGTTAAACCTAGCCTATCTTGAACTGCCAATTTTACATCTGGATAACTGGTCACTAGGCCAGCGGGCATCGCCTTATAGGCCGCCAATGCCTCTCCAGTTAACGACATGGCGAATCGGACTGCCCATTGGTCTAGGGGCCATTTAGCCGCCTGAGCGATTCGCTCGAATGCGTCCGAATAATCATCAAAGTTATCACTTTTTTGTAAAGGTCCTAGTGCCAATGCACCATATTGTTGTACTCCTACCACCGTTGGTACCGGTACACTTTCCTCCGCAGCTATAGTAGTGGATGTCCGCTGTAGTAGCGTGGTCACCAAGTCCAACAGGGGCTTTTGTTGCGCAGCCAGTGCTGCCATAGTCCTGTCCTGGGCCTGTCGTGCCAGCTCACTTTGTGCCTTCCACTGCTCTTCCATCCATTTCATCATTTCTTTGGAATCCATCTTGGCGCTTGCGGTATACCTGTATAGGCGAGAAAAAAACAGAGGGCCCACCAAGTGCGGCACACAATATAGCTCTTTCTCCCTATCTGCTTTTATCCAGATATCTCTCTCCCCCTTTCTCCACAATCCTTACCACCCGTGCCCAGCCACTTGTACCTTAGCACGGTGAAGGATCTTATTTTGAGAAAGGTTCTCTGCACCTCCGTCCGGTCAGCTTGTGGATGTCCTTTCAGTATCAGGATTTTCTTCCTCTCAGGATTTCCTTTGCTGCTGTGAGTTTTTTTTCCTTTTTTTTTTTTTTTCTTCTTCCAATCTGTTTCTCTTTTGAAAAAACCTTGGATAGTAGTATTGCTTTTTTTTTTTTTTTTCAAAAATCCAACGTGCTACGCCATTTTATATGTCACCAGCAGAGGCTAAACTAAGGTTATTTAGCTTAGTGCACTACTGGCCCTGACCTTTCTATAAAAAGAAAGTGTAGTTGCAAGTCGAGGGTCAGGTTTAAACAAGGATTTATTCCCCTCCCGGGGTTTTGCTGGACTTTCAAAAATAATACAACTTCCAAACTCAAAAGATAACCATACTTCTGGTATAAACAAATGGATAAAGAAAAGTAGCTTCTTGCTTCACAAATCAAATGACAAAACAAAATATATCATCAAGGTAAACACCTGGGCAGTTTCCACTGTGCAGACCTGTCTCTCTAGCAGGCTTATTAGCTCTCAGCGCAGAGAGGTCTCTTCAGTCATCACTAGAGAACAGTCCATCTTTTCCTCATAAGATAAACCTTCATTCTGGTCAGTACACATGGGCTCCTCAAGTGACTCGTCTTCCCTCTGGCAGAGAGTTTGTAACCTCCTCCAGTCAGTGACTGGTCTCTCTTCAAAACTCTCTTCCTGGTTAGGGAGATAATTATCTGAGCCTTGATAAAACTTCTTTTCAGCTTTTCTGTTACACCTTGCTCTTGTCAGTTTGCTGCCAGGCTTCTCATACAAACATTCAGGCTCTGCTCTCATACAAATATCCTGAAGCAGTTCACTATCTCTATTATAAGGATGTGAATACCTTAAAAGCTTCTGGCTTTCATTAGCAAAGGGTTTTCTATGGTTAAACTCACTGTTGGAGAATAACTGCCTGTTATGTCTCCCAGCCCTTCTTGGCTTCTTATTCCAGGCCTCAGAATACACAGGGTTAGGCTGACAATACTCTGACCTTTTGTTGAAGGGTTTTAGGTTCTCTCTGACCTGCCAGGTTTCACAAACGCTTGCAGCTTCTGTGTCATCAAAACCTTCGTCAGAAAGCATACAGGAATCACATTCAGCCTCTCTTCCTGGATTCTCTCTCTCCTGGACTTGAGCACAATAAGGATTCTCCTTTCTGGCCTGCTCCCAAGCTCTGGCCTGTTCCTGCTCCTGCACTCGAACTAACTCTGTTTGCCTGCCTGCTTTCTTATTCAGAGTTGTGGGCGTTTTCCTGCACATGTGCAGAGTGTTTCCCTCAGTGTTTGGGGAGTGTCTATTGGCTGGGCGTGCCTTCAGGTCTCGTGCCTCAGCCTGCTCTGGTTGCCTATAGCAACTAGGAAGCTTTTTCTCTCCCTTTCTGTCAGAGTCTGTGCCGTACTCTTCAGCTTTTTGTGTCTTAAAGTTACAGGGCACATTTTCGGTGTTACACTTGCCACAAAGGTTAGACTAACTGGCTTGTAGTTTTCAACCTCATTCTTCCGCTTTTGTGTAAAGGGACCACATGTGCCTTTCTCCAATCCTCTGGGACCACTCCTGGCTCTAAAGACGCATTGAAAAGGTCAGTCAGTGGAGCTGCTAGAACATCCCCAAGTTCCTTCAATATTCTCAGATGTATCCCGTCCAGTCCCATCGCTTTGTCTACTTTTAGTTTAGCTAGTTCCTCACAAATACAGCCTTCTAAAAATTGTTCAAGATCCCCATCACTTCTTTTCCTATTTATGGTGTTTTCTGAGGTCCTGCTCCTGGCCCTTCATCTGTGAACACAGAACAAAAATATTTGTTACGCAATTCTGCTTTATCCTCATCAGCTTTTACATATTCCTTTCTTTCACCCTTGAATCTGACAATACCACTTTTGTCCTTCCTCCTCTCACTAACATATCTGAAAAATGTCTTATCCTACCATTTTAATGTATTGGCTATTTATTTTTCTATCTTTGCTTTCCTGACTGCTAGCTTTTCTAAGGTTTTGCAAATATAGAGGCTTGGCTTCCTCTCTCTGTGATCTCTTGTATTTTATGAAGACCACCCTCTTTTTCTTCACCTTTTTAGCTACTTCTTTTGAGAACCACAATGGCCTCCTTTTATTTTATTTATTTATTTATCCAGATTTGTATACCATTTTCTCCTTCAATCAAAGTGGTTGTTTACACATGTTGGGACAACAGGGGCGACAGGACATACATAGAGACTATAGTGGTTGGGCTATCGTAGATAGTGGTTGGGATTATCGTACATAGTGGTTGTGTCATTGTACATTCCGGCTAGTGAAGGGTCTTCAGGATGTTTGGTCATAGCATTCCGTAAATAGGTACAGTAGGTTTTAAGGGATTTACAGAAGTCCTTGAGGTCCTTTATTGGCCGCAGTCCATCTGGGAGGGAATTCCAGAGGGCTGCTTCTGAGAGGGATATGGCTCTGTTGGAGGTCACTTGTCTTGTTTTGTGGTATCCAGCGGGTATGCGGAGTCCATTGCTGCTGTTGGTTCTCCTGGGTCTGTTGATTGTGTCCCTGGTTATTAAAGTATGAAGGACATCTGCCGTGCATAGGTGTATGATCTTGAATATGTTTACTGTTTTGTATTTTGCCCATGTAGACATTGGTAGCCAGTGTAGCTGCTGAAGTACATGTGTAATGTGCTCGTGTTTGGCTGTGCCAGTTATGATTTGGGCTGCAGTGTTCTGTACTAGCTGGAGTGGATGGATGGCCTACTTAGGAAGTCCTTGGAATAAGGAGTTTCCATAGTCCAATATTGGGTGATGACTGTCTGGCATACAGTGCGGAAATGGTCCTGGCTGAGGATTGGTTTGAGTCTCCGTATGAGCTTCATTCGTTGGTATGCCTTTGCAGCAGTTTTGCTTATATGTGTCTGAAGATTTAAATTACTGTCCAGGGTGACACCTAAGTATTTCACCTCGTCCTTTGTTGATATTGTTCGGTTGAGGATGCTGATAGATGTAGGTGGATCAAAATTGGGATTCCTGGTTATGATCAATGCTTCCGTTTCGTCAAAGTTGACTCTCAGGTTGTTCTCAGTGAGCCAGTTTTTCATGTCTTCGAGGCAGTGAGTCATGGGGGCCGTATCCTGGTTTAGTGTGTCTATTGGGGCATACACCATAATGTCGTCGGCATAGATGTGATATTGTAACATGTGGTGCTTGATAATGCTACAGATCGGTTGGATGTAGATGTTGAATAAGATAGATGAGAGTACTGATCCTTGTGGTACTCCTTGGTTGATAGGGAACTGTGATGATTTTCCCTGGGTACATTTAACCAGCTGCGTTCTGTTGCTTAGATAAGATGTGAACCATTTTATTGTATTGCTGCATCTGTATTGCTGTATTGCCTGATCTTCCTTAATCGGTTTAACATTATTGTGTGGGAGACTGTGTCAAATGCCGCTGAAATGTCTATGAATACCAGCAAAAATCTTTTTTTATATTGTCTGTTCCTTTCAGCAGATTGTCAAAAAGGGATGTGAGCAGTGTTTCCACGTTGTGCTGTGGTTTGAAGCCATGCTGCTGCGGGTCTAACCGGGCTTGCAGATCAATGTAGTCCTGAAGTTGCCTCTGTGCTACCCTTTCAATAACCTTTGATATGAAGGGTAGGCTGGATATGGGGCGGTATGATCCTTTTACATTTATTTACCTTTCTAACAAAAAGGTTTGTTACCCATAAAATATCCCCTTTCAGCTTTGCACATTGCTTTTTTACATCCCCCAGCTGTTCCCATCCCGCTAACAACTCCTTGAGGTATTGTCCCATCTCAGTAAAGTTAGTTTTCCTAAAGTCTAAGACCTCACTTTTGAATGGATTTTATCAGCCCTAGTCCTAATATTGAATCTCAACATCTGGTGATCACTGGATGCGAGATGATCTCCCACTATGAAATCAAAAAAACTTTCTCCATTGGTCAACACCAAGTCCAGTATGGCCCCTTCACTTGTGGGTTCTGTTACCAGTTGCTGGATTAGTTCTCCCTATAGAGGATCTAGGATCTCCTTACTTCTAGATGACACCACAGCAGGAATGTACCAATCAACATCCTGCATATTGAAATCACCTATCAGTAGCACTTCTCCTTTCATGGCAATACTGCCTATGTCTTGTATTAAATCTCCATCCACTTCTTCTCCCTGTGAGGGAGATCTGTATATCACACTAATGCAAATAGATTTCCTTTTCCCTCTTTCTAGTTTAACCCACAGTGCTTCCTCACTCCCTTTTAAGCCCTGTAATTCTATAGCTTTAATATTATTTTTCACAAATAGTGCCACTCCTCTTCCCCTTCTTCCTACCCTGTCATTTCTGAATAAAGTATAGCCCGATATAATTACATCCCAGTCATGGTTGTCTGTGAACCATGTCTCCATAACTGCCACTAAATCCAAGTCAGCCTCTTCTTTTAAAGCCTCAACATCTGGGATCTTATCTCCCATGTAATGGGCATTTATATGCACCGCTTTCCAGATGTTTCCCCTTTTACCAAGTTCTACAAAGGTATTTAATGTTTCACTTACATGGGGGCTTTCTTTACCCATCCCCAAAAAATTTAGATTAAAGCCCTCTTCAGTAGGTTAGCCAGTCTGCTGTGTAAGACACTTCGGCCCTTCTTGGACAGATGGATGCCATCTCTGTTTTGCAGCCCTTGGAAAATCATTCCATGGTCCAGGAAACCAAAACGCTCTCAATGACACCATCCATGCAGCCATGCATTCGTCTCCAGGATGTGAGCTTCTACGCCTTGGCCTTTATCCATAACAAGGAGGATTGAAGAGAACACCACCTGCACACCTATCTGCTTCACCCTCTGTCCCAGAACCACAAAGTCACTTCTGATTCGCCGATATGGATGAGTAACATCAGTTAATAGTCAGTAGGCTTGATGAGTCTCAACAAACTCTCCGTAACATCTCTGATTTTGGCACCTAGCAGACAGCACGCCTCTCTGGACATTAAGTCTGGTCAGCAGTCTGGTCACTCTATCAACTACAGTATGAGCCGCCTGACTGAAGACCAAACGCAGCTTAATACAACTATCCAGACAGTCGCCATGAGTCGACACTGACTCAACGGCACTTAACAACAACAGCAAGACACAATTCTTATTCCTGTATCTTCATATCTCCGGAACAAGCAGGAATGAGTCTTCACATATGGGTACGTCGGTACCAACGGAGCCTGTGCGGGAACGCTCCCCAGCGTCCAAAAAGAAAACCTTTGGGAGCATCCCACACGCATGTGCGCTGCCTTCCCGCCCATTCACTTCCCTCTCATCAGTTTTCCGTTTTCCACGGAGCCGGCAGGACGTATTCCTGTCACCGCAGAAAATTCTTCTTTTTATTCTTGTTTTTTTGTGGTTGGGTCTGCCTTCCCTCGACGCCACCGGTACCTTTCTTTCTTTTTACTAAAAATGTCGTCTTTTCTCTAGGAAGTTTTCCTGTTTAGTGCCTGACGGCTTCTAGGCCACTAGGCCTCTATCCTTCCATTATGGCAAAGCCAGCCACTATCCTTAAGAAATGCTCAAAGTGTGGCAGTACAAATATATTTTTAGACACTCATACTTGGTGTCTAAAATGTTTAGGTCCTGACCATTGCCCACTGGAGTGTCTCTCCTACTGGATCTCAAACAGAAGAAGTCTTCACGATCGAGCACAACTCGATACCCGGTTCACATCGGACTCGATGTCACCAGCCAGAATATCTTCTTTTTCACAGGATCAGGTAACCAAACAAAAGTCTGTTAAGATTAGCCAGTCCTCGAGTAGTAGATCTCCTTCTAAGCATCGAGATGCCTCTGGCGTTGCCCTCAAGGACATTTTGGCAATAAAGCCCCGGCGGGAGTCTTCAGGCTCCAAAGCATTAACGGGGCTTCAGGTTGTTCCCGAGGTTCTTACCTCCATGGACATACCTGGGCCATGCTCGGTGGTTGTACTTCGAGTGGTACTGACACCCCGGCATCGGCTATGGTGATGGATGAAACACTCCTCACCAATGAACGTAGTCTAGCGCTCTCAGCTACTTCGGTACCACTAGAGTTGCTGCAGACTGTTCCTCGAGTATCGGTATTGGCTTTGGTACCGGTACCGGTATCGACATCATCACCGGTGTCAGTACCATCGATGTTTTCTTCGACAGACTCGCTCCCTTCCATGCCGAGCCTGGAATCGCTCTCTAGCATGGAGGATTCGGTACCAACTCATCTCGGTACTGACCTCGGGTGGTACCGAAGACATCACTTTAAAGAAAATCCGATGCTTCATCCTTTCAAGTCTTCCGATCCCGATGACTGGGATAAATCCATCGGTGCCAAAGCTGAATTTTCAACAATTTCAGCCTTTACCCCTCATTTCAGAGGGTCCTCAGGAGAGATTTCTTTTCAAGCTTTTTTGCTTGATATGGCAAAGTTACTTGCCATTTCTATACCTGGTAAAGAATCTATACCAGGGGATTCAGAGACTCTGCAATTCCCATGGATTCCAAAGGATGTGATCATGCTTCCTGTGCATCAGATCTTACAGTATCTACTATTAAAAATGTGGGAAGCTCCTTTAACGTTATCCCCAATTTCTAAAACACTTGACACTGTGTACAAGGTGCCACCTTCTCCAGGTTTTCAAAAGACTCAACTTCCTCATCATTCTATTGTTGTAGAATCAGCAATGAGGCGTATTAAGAGTGCAAAGAAGCACTCCTCTTATCCGCCAGGTTGTGAATCTAGGATTTTAGATGCCTTTGGACGTCGATGCTTCCAGGCATCTATGCTTTCAGCAAGAATTATCTCATATATTTTCTATATGGGATTATCTCTTGAAGAGGTCACAAAGAATTTAAAACTTTTGAACCCTTTGCTTCAAGAACATAAAAGAGCAGACTATTTCTTATTAGTCAGTCATGCTCAAAATGTCTCTAAGTTCCTTAATCGTGCTTCCCTGGACTGTTTTGAGTCTATTAGCAGAACTTCTGCTATAGCCATAGGGGCACGACGTATGGCCTGGCTCCAAGCTTCAGACTTGGACAAATGGGTACAAGAAAGGCTGTCAAATACTCCTTGTACTGGTGAAAATCTCTTTAACAAGGATGTTTTATTCCAAGCTAATCAGTTAAACACTGATATTGTTGCTTTCAGAGGATTGTCAAAACTTTCCTCTATTCCAGCTAGTAAAAAAATCTCCTAAAAAACTTTATCCCCCTAGGGGAAAAAAGTTTTATCCATCTTCTACCCATCATGCAGATGTTTCCAAAGAAGGGCAACATCAAACCAGGCTAAGAAAATCAAAACCTCAACAGGCTCAGCAAACCCAGCAGTCGCAGGGTTTCTGATATTTTATTCATTAAATCTCTTTTTCCTGTTTGAGGTTTAGAACCGCTAACCTACTTCTTATCAACAGAAGCATCTACAGTTCATCTCATCCTTACTGAGAGATCAGTGATACACTGACTCAATCCTCGACTCTAGGCATGAATCTCTTGCCACAAGACAAATCCATTCTTTTAGCACCTAGAGCTATTGAGGATAATCATGCCCTACAGGTATCAGGTTTCTCCTCTCCTTTTTGAAGGGAAAAGAGGAGTAACAACTAATAACAAGGTAGGCTATGCCCTTCACCTTGACAGTTTTTCTGTACGAGGATATCTCATAGTTTTGACTGCAAGGGGGCTTTACCTTTTTCAGGGACTTACCAAATTGTAAGTCTTCTCAACTCTGTATTACTTTCTATCCCTCTTAGTCGAGACATTCAGTCTAAGAGTGATACTATTCAACTGGAGGGCTTACTTTTTAAGCCCATAAGATTTTCTTCAATACCTACTCCAGTAAGTGGTTTCCATACAGAGCTTTCTTCCCCTTTGCAATCTTCTCAAATATTTCTTTTAAGACAGCTTATCAGACGATAATTGAGTTTTATCACTCCTAATTATGTCTGTTGGTCCTTTTCCAATCTATAGGACCTAAATTTTTCTGCTGCCTTAATAACAAATAATTCCAAGAGATGTTCCAAAACCCACTTGGACAATTTATCATTGCAGGCAACCAGCCTGTCTGTTGTTCTTAGCCATCTTCAATTCTTTTTGGCTCCAACAGAATAGATTAGGTTGCACACTGGCAATTAAACAGCCAGATCTCACCTAAGCAACCTACAACATGCTCTCTGCAATTCTACAAAAAAGCTCTGCAACTATGGGCCTTTGCCAGAGAGCATCAGAGCCATTCCTAGTAGGTAATTTCCAGATGGTTAAAAAGGCTTTGCCCAGTCATGCTCCTACATGACTATTTTTTTCCTACTCTTACCATCTTCCTTAAAATTTCCCTTTAAGAAAAAGGAACCAGGGCTTAGACCACGTGAAAGCATAAAGAATTGCTCAATACCCTGGGTTGTTCCACATCTCCAGTGGAACTCTTACAACAGGGATGCATTCCTTTTCACTGCAGTCGGTCCTTGTCTAGTGCTTTCCTTCTAATTCCCAATACTTCATTGAAGCTTATGCTGAACAAAGAACGCATGATACTCATATTGCCCTCATGGAGGGGCAAACATGGTATCCCCTTATATTGCGTCTTCTTCTCCACACTGAAGTTATAGAAGGATCCAGACTTGTTGTCTTAAGACTAAGGATCTCCTCTGCACCCCTTCATGTAGGTCTCCATTTCTGGTTATTCAAAGGCTAGAATTTTTAAAGAAATCTAGACCTCTCCTTCTAAGTAAGAACATTCCACTGGTTTCCATGTAGCCTTCTCCATGGTTCTTCCACTTGTAACCAGAAAGAGATTCTCTATCTATATTCTCAAGCAGGTCTTACCCCTTCTTGTTATTAAGTGAATCTCTCTCTCTTTATGTATATACATATATATCTGACTCTGAAAGATTTGTTACTGTCCATATTAATGCTGTTTCAGCATACCATAGGGTTTTAAATGGACAACCAATTTCTATGGTAATTAGAAACTACCTTCTTTTACTGTAACTTTTCCGGTTACGTTACATCTGAAGCTCTCCATTTACAGTCATTATCCTAAGTGGCATCACTTAGGGAAGACATTACTGATCTTCAAGAAATTGGAGGCTACACCACCTACTACAAATGTTTCTTTCTTTCATTTGGATAGAGGGGTCTTAAAGACCCATCCTTTTCCTGCAAACCAGTCAGATTTATCTCCTCTCTTTCCTAGAGCCTTATTCGGCTCCAAGGACAAAGAGCTTCAAACTTTGGCCTACAGAAGCTTTAGCTTCTCCTCCAAGGTCCAACCTCATTAAACTCCCCCAGTTTTTTCTTCTGGGATTAGTTCTAGCCATTAAGGCTTCTGACCTCTGCCTGTATTGCAACATTTATTTTCCTCTACTTCACAGGGAGGTAATTTCTTTGAGGATAATGTACTGACTCTTAGCACCAGACCCATATTAGCCTCAACAAATACTTTCACAATACTTTTGAATAAGGTCCACATTAGAAAATTGGAATTCAGTATTTACTAACATTTATGATCTACACAAGGACGCCCCTCTAGACACCTTGTTTAGTCAAGCTGTTCCACAGCACACCCTTTTTAATTCAACTCCTACCCTCCATCCCTTGGATGCCTGAGGTTCTGGGAAATAGCATGGCCCATCTCTTAGATTTGCAACATGCTGGGACCTCCTCTAGGCATCTCTAGCTTGGGAGTCCCCATATGTGAAGACTCATTCCTGCTTGTTCCTGAAGATAGCACAATAACTTACCTGTAACAGGTGATCTCTGGGAACAGCAGGAATAAGTCTTCACAACCCACCCACCTCCCCTAGGAGTTGTGTTCTCTCTCTCTCTCTCTCTCTAATTTGTCTACTTCCCTCCTTCGGTCTCAGCTACAAACCCAACTGATGAGAGGGAAGTGAATGGGCGGGAAGGCAGCGCGCATGCGTGTGGGATGCTCCCAAAGGCTTTCTTTTTGGACTCTGGGGAGCGTTCCCGTGCAGGCTCCATCTGTACCGACGTACCCATATGTGAAGATTTATTCCTGCTGTTCCCAGAGATCACCTGTTACAGGTAAGTAACTGTGCTCTCTCCACTAGCCACCTTAGTCCACTTGGACTAAGTGGACATTAGCAGATAATCTTAAAATAGTCTATTCTACAGACCACTTAGTCCCAGATCTGTCATTTCTCAATGTAGGTCTAGATACTGTTCCAAGTTGATTAGCAAAATATGGTCTGAAATTGAATCTTAGTTAATCTAAGGCCATGTGGATCACTCATCCTCTTCCAACCCCAGATTTTCCCGGTTTATACAGGGTGTTAAGATCCCACCCCAGGATTGTATAGTAATCCTTGAAGTACAAATAGACCTACTTCTCACCATGGAACCACAAATTACTTAAGTGATCCAATCAGGCTTTATGATTTTATGACGGCTATGCTCTGTGAAACCTTATTTTACTTTTCTGAGCTTAAAAAACAGATGTATTCCATGCTTTAAGAAAGGTGGAAGCAAGTCCAAATGACTGGCGGCATGGTTTAAAGGTGAGACTGCTATAGCCAAAAAAGCATCTTTCAGAAGATGGAAAACAGAGCCAAATGATTAAAAACTGGAAACATAAGCACTGGCAAGTTAGATGCAAGGCATTGATAAGGCAGGCAAAGAGCGACTTTGAAAAGAAACATGCCATAGAAGCAAAACTCATAAGAAATATTTTTCAGAGGATGGAGAGAGTGGTGATCTAAGATGGTGGAACCTGATGGAGCTCCAGTGCTGTAGCGTGTAGAAATGGGCAAGAGGGAAGTGGTAAGAGGTTAAGCCCTCTGCTACCACAAACCGACCCTGCCTTATACTTTTGTGCTCATACAAAACAGTTACTACACCAACCACTATGCAAAAACAAAAAAACCAGAAAAAAAAGAGGAAAGGAAAAACAAAAATACGCATGAGATAAAGCAAACAAAACAGAACAAAACAAGCCCCAATGCTTCTCATTCCTCGGACCCGCTCTCCATTGTCAGATTCTTCATTTGTGCATTTTGTCACCAAGTACAATCCTCTGAGTTATCAAGTTTCAAAGATTATTCAGTGGCATTCTCATGTTCTGCGTCTGACTCCAGGTCTTCAACACCATCGCATTCGTTCAGTATATACTAAAGGTTCCAATATGAAAGATATCCTTTGTCCATCGGCTTTTTCCAGTGTTTTATCTACACCTCTAGAATCTGGGGGGCACCGTAGTTGTGGTCATTGCTCGGTGTGCTCAGTGATGGAATCTTGCACTAGTTTTTCTTATCAGCACCACTTAGTTCGGCTGCGTCATTCCACGTCCTGTGCCAGTAACAATGTGATTTATTTTCTTCGTTGCCCTTGTGGCTTGGGTTATGTGGGTAAGACCAGCCGAGCTCTGCGGACCCGCTTGATTGAGCACCGTAGCCGTCTTCGCTGTATGGTTGAGGGTGCCCCCCGGGTACATCATTTTCAATCCATGGGGCACGTTTTTGAAGATCTAAAATGTGTGGTCATTACACAATGCATTCCTTCTGTGTATGGTGGGGATTTGCAACGACAGTTATCTCGTTTAGAACAGCGTTGGATTTTTTCTCTTCAAACCATAGCTCCTGCTGGTCTGAATGATTCAATTGAATGGAACAGCTGCTTGTGAGAATTTTGGCATTAGTTTGGTCAACTACAACGAGGAGGGTGGGTTTTTGTGTATTTTTTATTTTTCCCTGTTTATTTGCTTTTCAATTTAAGTTTTAGGGTGTTCGGCGCCAGAATGTATGATTTTTTGAGCCGGCTCTCGTCTGATTGGCTCAGTTGTTCTGACCCAGCCTTTTATATTTTTTGAGACGGCACATGCGTCGGCGTTTGGGGAGGTGAGCCGTTAGCCAGTCATTGTTATAGCTTGGATCTGCGTTCTGGCTGCTATTTTTATATATTTTTTGTTTATGATCTCCCTAGATCCAGCATACAGGGTATGTACTTCTTCTTTTGTTTTGTGGCTGGTTTTCTAGAGGGGTTGAATCCCGTGTTTTTCTTATCGCATGAGATATTTCTATTTACATCTTTTCTGTTTTTTTTCAGCTTTATTCTTCAGCTCCGGTGCATTTTTTCTGGCCATCTACCGTGCCAACATATACAGGGTGGGGAGTCAATTTATGCTCCCTGAAGAAGCCACGGAGGCGAAACATCTGATGTCGGGGCTTCCTACCACCTTAGTACATTATTGATGTCAGTGTTTTTCCTGCATCTTAATGGCGTTTCAACATCATCGTTGCCTGCTTTTTTCAACATCTGCAGATAAGTGTCCGGAGTATTTCTATTCCTGTTTTTTGTAGTGTGATACTTTAAGGACTGTGACTGTGCCAAGCTGTTTGAAAGCGTGCTGGTAGCCTGCCTTTGCTTTGTTAGGTATGGCTGGAGGTTTTTTAAGACCACTGATGTGATTAATAGTCTGTTCATTTACTCAGACGTTATTTCGTCTTTTTGACAGACTTGACTCCTTTGGTTTTTACATTGGAGAATACTGAGGTCTTTTTCCTCCTATACTGGTGGGTCAGCAGCATTGGGGTTTGTTTTGTTCTGTTTTGTTTGCTTTATCTCATGCGTATTTTTGTTTTTCCTTTCCTCTTTTTTTTCTGTTTTTTTTGTTTTTGCATAGTGGTTGGGGTAGTAACTGTTTTGTATGAGTATATTCATTGGCCCCTTGAGAAGATTTTTTGACATATCGAGAATACTATGGAAGCTACTTCTCCTATTTGGCGGGAAACCCTCACTTTTTCTACTGACCAGGTACAGGAATTACTCAGACAACCTACCTGTTTTGGCCCTGTGGATATTTCTGATACTCCGACTGTTTGGTCGGGTTTGACCAAACTTTGGAAACGTCAGATTCGGGCTGAGTTACATCGGGCCACTTTAATAGAGTACATCCGTCGTCAACATATCCCACGGGGATTTCGAGTGAAGAAAGCACCTCAATTATTTGTTGAAAATGATGAGTTTGTTGACAATTGGATTGGAATAAGATCTTGAATAAGTGTGCTCTGGACTTAATGGTTCTTACGGTCAATGCTACTAAGTCTTTTAATGATGTTACCAGCATTGAGATTGATCAGAAGCTTGCTACCTTGAAGGCTGAAGAATCCGAAGAAACGTTTGCTTTTCAATTGCGACAGTTGCAGACACAGTTAGATTCTTTTCGGGAAGAGACAAAGGCATTGAAACTTTCAAAATTACATTGTGATGCCACTGATTATACTACTGGTTTTGTATATGCTTGGATGCAACCTGATCGTCGTCGGCCTGATCATGTCTCTTTTGATTATTCTGATGACTCTGCATTGTCAGATCAGTGAGCTTCTGGTCCGGAGGATTTTTTAGAACGCGGCAAGACTACTCGCAAGCGCAGAGGTCGGGGGCGAGGCCGAGGGAAGCAGAACGATGCCTCGGTGCCGCTCCACCGCCCTTGGACCAGATCTCAAGCGACAGCGGATCCCGACGGCTTGTAGTTAATTTGTCTGCTCGGGATTTGTCTGTGGCTCAAATTGAAGTGTTGGAGAAGGGGTTGTCTTTCGTCCCCTGTGTCTCATACGATGCTTTTTCAACACAGCTTGAATTAGAGTCTTTGCTGCGTAAACTTCATTTACAAGCATTTTTTGCCAACCTGCCCATTTCTGTTCCAGTTTCTGTTCCAGTTTCTGCTCCAATGGGTCCTTCTGGTTCGAGTATGTAACGCTCTTCTCCTTCATTGGGACCTCTTCAGCTTCCCATGCGCTCCACTTGGGCTCCTCCAGGTCCGTTACCCTCAACGCTACAAGTGTTTCGTGAGCTTGTCTTGCGAGACATAGGGCAGCTAGAGTCTACATCTCGGAAGAAAATTCATCATGGTTTATCTTTTTCACAGCGCCAAGCGCTACGTGAACTTCGGGGCTACAAGGACATTATAATCCGACGAGCTGACAAGGGAGGAGCAGTGGTTGTTTTAGATACGTCTCAATATTTGGCAGAAATCCAATCTCAACTGTCTGATGTTGCCACCTATCATCGGTTGCTGCAAGATCCCACTTTTGAGTTACAGCGGGAGATTAAGCAGCTGGTTTCCCAGGCGTTGCAAGATGGTTTGATTACCAATAAAGAAGCTAAATTTTTGAGTGTCTCTCATCCACGTACTCCACATTTTTATGTTTTGCCTAAAATTCATAAAAATTTTAACCACCCGCCAGGCCGGCCTATTGTTTCTTTACGCGGCTCCCTTTTGGAACCCTTGTCTATTTTTGCTGATTCCTATCTCAGACCTTTGGTATTCCGGATCCCTTCCTATTTGCTTGATACCATGCATTTTTTGCAGATATTGGCTGCTGGGCATGAGAGCGATTTACCACAGGGGCTGATTATGGCTACTTTGGATGTTTCTTCATTGTATACCAGTATCCCTCAACAGGAAGCCATTGTTATCGGTCGGACCAATCTGCTGGTTCGTCAAGATCTTAGTCCTGCCAAAGTGGACTTCATTATGCACCTTTTGACAACAGCGATGACGCGCAACTTTTTCTGTTTTGATGGTGCATTTTATCAGCAAGTGCGTGGAGTTGCAATGGGGGCCACGTTGGCTCCCTCCATTGCTAATCTGTACATGGCAGATTTTGAACGTCAATGGATAGCAGATAGTGTGTATCAATCTCATATTCGATTGTGGGTGCGTTATATCAATGACGTGTTTTTATTATGGACCGGGGGCATGGATTTGTTACTGGAGTTTCACAGCTGGCTGAATTGTTGTGATCCTCATATTTCTTTTTCTATGGATCACAGCACCACAGCTATTCCTTTTTTAGATGTTTTGATATCACGTCGCAATGATTGTTTGGTCACTACTGTCTACACTAAGCCCACGCATCGGATTTCTTTTCTTCATTTTGACAGCTTGCATCCTCACCGTCTGAAAGAGAGTCTGCCTTTTGCGCAATTCCTCCGCTATCGTCGGAACTGTTCCACAGTGTCTGATTATAAAATACAATCTCAGACTCTACAAGCTGCTTTTGAGTCTCGGGGGTACCCTGCCCCATTGGTCCATCGAGCCCGACTTCGAGCTCGTTTTAATGATCGTGATTGGCTTCTCATTCCTCGGACCCGCTCTCCATTGTCAGATTCTTCATTTGTGCATTTTGTCACCAAGTACAATCCTCTGAGTTATCAAGTTTCAAAGATTATTCAGCGGCATTCTCATGTTCTGCGTCTGACTCCAGGTCTTCAACACCATCGCATTCGTTCAGTATATACTAAAGGTTCCAATCTGAAAGATATCCTTTGTCCATCGGCTTTTTCCAGTGTTTTATCTACACCTTTAGAATCTGGGGGGCACCGTAGTTGTGGTCATTGCTCGGTGTGCTCAGTGATGGAATCTTGCACTAGTTTTTCTTATCAGCACCACTTAGTTCGGCTGCGTCATTCCACGTCCTGTGCCAGTAACAATGTGATTTATTTTCTTCGTTGCCCTTGTGGCTTGGGTTATGTGGGTAAGACCAGCCGAACTCTGCGGACCCGCTTGATTGAACACCGTAGCCATCTTTGCTGTATGGTTGAGGGTGCCCCCCTGGTACATCATTTTCAATCCATGGGGCACGTTTTTGAAGATCTAAAATGTGTGGTCATTACACAATGCATTCCTTCTGTGTATGGTGGGGATTTGCAACGACAGTTATCTCATTTAGAACAGCATTGGAGTTTTTCTCTTCAAACCATAGCTCCTGCTGGTCTGAATGATTCAATTGAATGGAACAGCTGCTTGTGAGAATTTTGGCATTAGTTTGGTCAACTACAACGGGGAGGGTGGGTTTTTGTGTATTTTTGGGTTTTCCCTGTTTATTTGTTTTTCAATTTAAGTTTTAGAGTGTTCGGCGCCAGAATGTATGATTTTTTGAGCCAGCTCTCGTCTGATTGGCTCAGTTGTTCTGACCCAGCCTTTTATATTTTTTGAGACGGCGCATGCGTCGGCGTTTGGGGAGGTGAGCCGTTAGCCGGTCATTGTTACAGCTTGGATCTGCGTTCTGGCTGCTATTTTTATATATTTTTTGTTTATGATCTCCCTAAATCCAGCATACAGGGTATGTACTTCTTCTTTTGTTTTGTGGCTGGTTTTCTAGGGGGGTTGAATCCCATGTTTTTCTTATCGCATAAGATATTTCTATTTACATCTTTTCTGTTTTTTTTCAGCTTTATTCTTCAGCTCCGGTGCATTTTTTCTGGCCATCTACCGTGCCAACATATACAGGGTGGGGAGTCAATTTATGCTCCCTGAAGAAGCCACGGAGGCGAAACATCTGATGTCGGGGCTTCCTACCACCTTAGTACATTATTGATGTCAGTGTTTTTCCTGCATCTTAACGGCGTTTCAACATCATCGTTGCCTGCTTTTTTCAACATCTGCAGATAAGTGTCCGGAGTATTTCTATTCCTGTTTTTTGTAGTGTGATACTTTAAGGACTGTGACTGTGCCAAGCTGTTTGAAAGCGTGCTGGTAGCCTGCCTTTGCTTTGTTTGTTAGGTTTGGCTGGAGGTTTTTTAAGACCGCTGATGTGATTAATAGTCTGTTCATTTACTCAGACGTTATTTCGTCTTTTTGACAGACTTGACTCCTTTGGTTTTTACATTGGAGAATACTGAGGTCTTTTTCCTCCTATACAGGTGGGTCAGCAGCATTGGGGTTTGTTTTGTTCTGTTTTGTTTGCTTTATCTCATGCGTATTTTTGTTTTTCCTTTCCTCTTTTTTTTTTTTCTGTTTTTTTTGTTTTTGCATAGTGGTTGGGGTAGTAACTGTTTTGTATGAGTATATTCATTGGCCCCTTGAGAAGATTTTTTGACATATCGATTATACTTTTGTGCGGCATCCAAGCACTCAGCCATCAATCTCCAGCTGTCTTGGTGTCAGGCACAGGTGCAGAGGTCTCCCTATTCTCCCCCCCCCCCCTAAACTGCTGGCAGCCTTGTTACTCCAAGAACAATCTGGGTCCTTCCGGCTGCCGAAGAGCAGCAGTCAAGTTCCTGACGGAAGGCAGACTTCTGAGAGTGCCGCGATGATTGATCGATCATCACAGGAACACCATAAGACTGGAAGTGCTTCCGTTGGAGTCATGGTGGGAAATCCCGCCATGCCTTGGACCCAGACCTCTGCGGTTCAGCGTCGACTAATCTGAATGTAAGTTCCCCTGCTCAGCTTCTGGGGTTCTCTCTGGAAAGGCCAGCAAAGGTTTCTTTGGACTGGATATGGAATGTGATTTCAAGACTGGGAGAGGCATTAGTCCCACAAATGCAGGCCTTAACCAAGCAAATCAAGATAACACCACTGTTATTGATAAGAATGTTGAAGAGATATCTACAGTTAGAACTATTGTGAGTTTTGACACTTCCAATGACAGTGTCATTAAGAATTTAACAGCGTTAAATTTAAAATGGGGACTTTGAAGAATTTGTCTAGATCTTCAAATTTGCTTTTGATAAATTTTCCTAGAGAGTTTCTGGTTTCCCCTCAAGACATGTTCAAAAAAATATAGTATTTGGTGGTCATTCTTGGGGTTGTCCTACACCCTCCGTTAATCCGGGTTTACTATCTCCCTACTGCAATGATGATGTCTGGAGCTCTCCAGAGGTGCTTGGAGCAACGGATGGACATTTTAAACATTTCTGAAATATTGGAGAGTTCAGATTTAGAGCCTGCTATTCCAGCTACTTTATTTGTGACCTTTGCTTTGACTTCTAACCGTGAAGGACTACTAAAGATGTTTTTTAAGAAATGGAATGTAACCTTTAAAGGATTTACGATTTGCATGTTTCCTGTCCTCTCTAGAGAAACCCAGAAGAGTCGTACAGGCCGTTTTACAATCAGGGGCTCTGTTTTTTCTTAAGTTTCCTTGTAAATGCTTAATAAAACTTAATTTGGTTAACTGTATTTTTGAGCCTTCCCAATTGCTTTCCTTTATTAATTCACAAAGGCTTAGTGCATCTTACAGTAGATGCATGTATTCAAAAACCTGCTAATGTGAAATACAGCTGTAGTGTTTGAGTTTCTATTTCCTTATGTGTACTTAATGAATTTTTGTGTGCTCCTCCTTCCCAGTTTAGTGGACTTTATTGAATGCAAGACATTTTGTTTTGGTTTTTTTTGTTTTTTGCAATTTCTGTAGCAATTATTTCAAACTGCCTTTCAATTTCCTGAACAAGTTTCAAGATTGTTTATGATGTATACTTTACGAAAATAAAATTTTAAAAAAAACTTTTTCAAGTACATCCATAACAAAAAAAAAACCCTATGAGAGTCAGTGGGACTATTAGATGATAGAAGGCTAAAAAGGGCAGTAAGGGAGGACAAGGCCATAGCGGAGAGACTGAATGACTTTTTGTTTCAGTTGTTATTGAAGAGGACATAGGGAAGTTACCCATGCCCGAAATTATATTTAAAGGTGATGTATCAGAGGAATTGGAACAATTCTCAATAAACGATATAGCACTTTTAAGACAAATTAGGAAAAAATAGTTTTTCATGCAAAATTTGTTCAAGCTCTAGGATTCATTGCCAGAAGATAGTAACATAGTAAATGACAGCAGTATGGTCCATCTAGTCTGCCCAATAAGATAGCAAGAGTAGGTGTACCTGCCGCTCCGTGCAGGTCACCCCTCCCCATGTCTTTGTTTAGGGGTGAACCCACCGCTCCGTGTAGGACACCCCTGTTGAGAAATTATTCATATTCATATTCATTTATTTGATATACCGCCTTTCATTGGTAGATTAGATAGTTAAGTGTATTTTGATTTTATCCTGTTGCTGTAAAGGGATCCACTGTGTCTGTCCCATGCCATTTTGAATTCTGTCACTTTATATCTCCAGGAACAAGCAGGAATGAGTCTTCACATATGGGTACGTCGGTACCGACGGAGCCTGCGCGGGAACGCTCCCCAGTGTCCAATCAGAAAGTTTTTGGGAGCATCCCTCAGCGCCTGCGTGCTGCCTTCCCGCCTTTCCAACTGTCTCTCCTCAGTTTTTGTTTTTCCGCGGAGCCGGCAGGACGTCCTCCTGTCACCGCAGAAAACTTTTTCTTTAATTCTTTAATTCTTGTTTTCCTGTGGTCGCGGCTGTCTCCCCGACTCCACCGGTATCGCCGGTGTTTTTTTCTTTTCTTTTTATTTAATCCAGGGAATTATTTTCCCTCAGTTTCAGTTTTAAACTTTTGGGCCTTCAGGCCTCTCCATTATGGAGCCGCCTCCTTCTTTTCCTAAGAAGTGCCTTAACTGTGGCAGTGCAGTATTGTTTTTAGACTCCAAGTCCTGGTGTCTAAACTGTTTGGGTCCTGACCATCCGGAGCCATTAGGCTACAATATTATGAGAAGAGATTTCCCTTTTCGAGTTTTCCTCGATACCGAGTTCCCTTCCAATGGCAGGGCACCAACCATTTCTCCTTCTCTACAGGATCAGGTAACCCACAAACAGTCTGTTAAGACTAGCCAATCCTTGAGTGGTAGGTCTCATGCACAGCATGATGACGGCTCCGGCCTTGCCTTCAAAACCCCGGCGGGAGTCTTCAGTCTCCAAAGCCTTTCAGGGGTTTCAGGTTGTTCCTGAGGCTCACCCCTCACAGAACATACCTGAGCCATGCTCGGTGGTGGCATCCGCTTCGAGCGGTACCGATACCCCGGCATCGGCACTGGTGTTGAGCGATCCACTCTTCACCAGGGATCGTCATCTGGTTTTCTCGGTACCTTCGGGACTGGTCGATACATCCCAGATTGACTTTCCAGTATCGGTATCACCGCCGATACTTCCACCGACGTCGGTACCTTCTAGACATGCATCGATAGACTCGCTTCCTTCGATGCCGAGTCTGGAATTGATTTCCAGTCTGGAAGACTGGGTACCGACACGTCTCGGATCCGATGCTTACCGATTCCGGATGCTCGGTACCGAGGGTAATTACCAAAGGCCTTCGGTTTCCTCGGTACCACTTGAGCAGCCTCCGATGACTGCTTCGATGTCGGTATTGTCTTCGATTCCGGCACAGCTACTGGTATCGGTATCGGTGCCGATACCTGCAGTAGCATCGGGGTCAGCTCCTTCCATGCTTCTTTCACCAGAGTCGCTCCTTTCTATACCTAGTTTGGAGTCGATACCTGGCATGGACGATGCAGTACTGACTGTCTCACGTCATGACCTCCAGTACCAGCATCCATCCCTTAGGGATCCTTTTCTGCACCGGGCGAGATCTTCTATTCCTACATTCTCAAGTGTCTACTCCTTTGCCCAGGCTAGTTCTTCAGATCTAGCCTGTTCAGGGATGGTTTCTGTTGGAGATCCTTCTTTTCAGAATTTTCTCCTGGACATAGCAACATCCCTTGCTATTCCTACCCCTGGCTATGATCCTGCTCAAGACTCTCTTTGTTCTGGAGAAAAGGAAAATATAATGCTTCCTTTACATCATTCCTTGCAGGATCTTCTTCTACGAATGTGGGAAGCACCTTTAAGGGTTTCCTCACCTTCTAGAGCAACTGATCTTCTATATCAGGTGCCCCCCTCTCCAGGGTTTCAAAAGACTCAACTTCCCCATCATTCCATTGTAGTGGAATCAGCAATGAGGAAGGTAAAAAGCAAGAAGAAGCATTCTTCTTACCCGCCAGGTCGTGAATCTAGAACACTGGATGCCTTTGGACGTCAAGCCTTCCAAACATCTATGCTGGCAACAAGGATTCTCTCATATAATTTTTATATGAGTCTATCCCTTCAGGAGGTCACAAAGAAATTATCTCTTTTGACTCCTTTTCTATCAGAGCCCAAGGCTGCAGACTATTCCTTACTTCTTAGTCATAGCCAAAATATCTCTTGGTTTCTTTCTCGTGCTTCCCTAGACTCTTTTGAGTCTGTTAGCAGAACCTCTGCTATAGCCATAGGGGCACGACGTAGAGCCTGGCTCCATGCTTCAGACTTGAACAAATGGGCACAACAAAGACTGGGTAATACTCCTTGCACTGGAGAAAATCTCTTCAATAAGGAGTCTTTACATCAGGTTGCTCAGTGCTCCACTGACTTCCCTGTTTCTGAAGGTAATCCTAACCCTTCTCCTTTCCCAGTAGGTAGGAAATGCCCTACCAAACCTTCTTTCCCTAGGAGAAAGAAGTTTTACTCTTCTCCTGCCCATCATTCAGATGTTCCCAAGCACGAGAAGCCTCGTCCTGGTCTGAAGAATCCAAACTCTAGCCAGGCTGAATAAACACAGCAACCATGGGGTTCTGATTAATCTCTTTATAACCTACAGTTAACTTCTTTTCAACAGAAGTTTTTCACTGTTTTTTCATTCAAAACTCTACACAGGGATTCCTATTCTCAGGACATCCATTTACTCTTCGGTATGCTGAGCTGTCAGGCTATTCATGTCTATGGGTCACAGGTTTTTCCTCCTCTTCCTGGCAAGAAGAGAGGTTTAACAACTATCACATGATAGTTTTTCTGTACCAATATGAATTTTTTCCTTCCAGGGACTTACCATATGGTAAGTCCTTTTTCAGCTCTTGTATCTCTACCCTCTCCTCCAGGTTTTTCCCCTGTAAGAGTGGTACCATACCACTGAAAGACTTCTTGTCTTTCTTTCCACTGTGGAGTTTTTTCTCTGGAGTGAACTCCCTTCTTTTATCTGGGCAGCTCATCAGACAGGATCAGGATTCTCCCCTTCTTCAGTCTATTCTCTCTGTTTGACACAGAAAGATGCTCTCTGCTGTCCTATTCAGTAACTGCCCATGCAGGAGTTCCAGTGATTTGACTACTGGTACTTTTCCACAAGTTCCAGTCTTGTCTTCCACCACTTTTCGGTCTGGCCTTAGTAGTGATTCCAAGACAGCTTGGATAGTCCTTATCACTACAGGCTTCTAACACTACCTTCTATCCTTGCCATCTCCAATCCTTTGGGTTTGGCAGCATAGTTGACTTGGCTGCTGGTTTTTCCATCAGCCAGTTCTATCTCCCAATTCTCCTGCATAATGCTCTCTGCAATCCTACAGGGAAGCTTTCCACTATGGGCCCTTGCGAGAGAGCATGGAGTTTTTTCTCTAATGACTATCCATCATGGTCGAAAAAGGCTTCCTCAGTCATCCCCTATGACTGTGAGGGTTCTTCACACCCTACTATCTCCTTTTCGAACAAAGGATATAAGCCTTCTCCACGTGTAAGTCTAAAGAGTTATCCAGCTCCTATAAGGAATATGCTCTTTTTTCCTTACAGCTTGTCCTCATGGTATCCTAATCCTTCATGGACAGCACATATTAAACTAGAAAACGCCTGATACCCCTTTTGTCCCTCAAATGGGTCAACCTGGGATCTCATCCTATGCGTTTCTGTCCATTTACCATGCTAGAGTTCTACAGGACTCAGGACTTGCTGTTTACAGACTGATATTATCCTCTGTTTTTCCACATAACCATCCTGGTTATTTCACTGGATAGCATTCCTGCATCATTATAACCTTGGGGAATAGATTCTCTATATATCTTCTCAAGTAGGTTCCACCTTCTTGTTCTTAGATGAATCTTTCCTCTTCACATCTTCCATGTGAATGTCCTAATATGCATAGCTTTGTCTGCTTAATTGCAGGCATCTATCTTTAAACCTATATATATATATATATATAGGTTTAAAGATAGATGTAGATATATATATCTGTCAGCTAAGTGTGCATATGTTATGCCCTTCTAGATCTCATTATAGATAGATAGATATACCCATATATATATATATACACACATATCTATACATATATATGTGTATCTGTCGAGATACTTTATTATAGGTAGATATGTATTTACATACTTATCTCCCTAACTGTCTATGCTCATAAAGGTTTCCCTTCCTATATGTTCCAGACAGTGGACTTTGCCCATGTTCATGCTGTTCCACAGTATTTTGGGGGTATTATGCACTCAATCCGCTGCTGTGGTGCTGACAGCTCCCACCATAACCCTAGGTTTAAGTATCCCTGAAGCTCCATGCCCCAATATCTTCCTACCTCTCACCAGTTAGGAAAGACGTGGTGGATCTTCAGTAGATCTGAGGTTTCAACTCCTCAGACACCTGTCCTTTCTTTGGGAATACAGGATTTTTTCCATATCCTTTCTTCCCTCAAGGACTAGGCCAGTTTTTGTCCAAATCGGTCAGTCTTCCTCTTCTGCTCCTCACTGTGAATAACTCTGTAGCCAAAAGAGTTTTCAGCTTTTTCCATAAAGCTTCCCTCTGAAGACCTACCGTTTTTTGTACTACCCCAGTTAAATCCTGGGGTCACCTGTCACTTCCAGTTTTTGACCTTCACCTTCACTTCAGTGAGGTCACCTTGAAGATTCCTCTACTGGAGCCCCAGTAGACTCCCTCAGCCTCTCTACTTCCTGCAATCCAGTAGGTGAGGTTTATATTGCAATTGTTTATTTCAATATATTTCATGATAATTATCATACCTACAAGGACTCCTTGCCTGTAGTCCTATCTTACTTTAGCTGTTTTCTACAGCTCTTCTCTTTTTCAACTCCTACCCTCCATCCTCAGGATGCCTGGCCATATGAGGTATAGCATGTTTCAATCTCCAACATGCTAGGGCTCCAGGCATCTTAGCTTGGGAGTCCCCATATGTGAAGACTCATTCCTGCTTGTTCCTGGAGATAGCACAGTTACTTACCTGTAACAGGTGATCTCTGGGAACAGTAGGAATAAGTCTTCACAACCCACCCACCTCCCCTAGGAGTTGTATCTCTCTATCTATCTTCCTTTCCTCTTTCTCTCTCTTTGTCTCAGCTATAAAACTTAACTGAGGAGAGACAGTTGGAAAGGCGGGAAGGCAGCACGCAGGCGCTGAGGGATGCTCCCAAAAGCTTTCTGATTGGACGCTGGGGAGCGTTCCCGCGCAGGCTCCGTCGGTACTGACGTACCCATATGTGAAGACTTATTCCTGCTGTTCCCAGAGATCACCTGTTACAGGTAAGTAACTGTGCTTTACCCCTTCCACTTTCATCGGGAGGGTATTCCAAGCATCCACCACCCTTTCAGTGAAAAAGTATTTCCTGACATTGCCTTTCAATTATCCCCTTGAAGCTTCGTGTTATGCCCTCTAGTTTTACAGCTTCCCCATCTTTGGAAGAGGTTTGTTTGTTCATTAATTCTCTTTAAGTATTTAAAGGTCTGAATCATATCTCCCCTGTCCCTCCTCTCCTCCAGAGTGTACATATTTAGGTCTTTAAGTCTCTTCTCATAAGGTTTCTGACGCAGGCTCCAAATCATTTCAGTCACCTTCCTCTGAACAGTTTCCAGTCTTTTTGCATCCTTTGTGAGATATGGTCTCCAAAACTGAGCACAGTATTCCAAGTGAGGCCTCACCAGTGACTTATACAGTGGCATTAGTACCTCTTCCTTTCTGCTAGTAATTCCTCTTTGTATGCAACCCAACAATCTCCTGGCTTTTGCCACTGCCTTGTCGCACTGTTTTGCCACCTTGAGATCCAAAGAAATAATCACACTGAGGTCCTTCTCCTGGTCCGTGCACACCAACCTCTTGCCCCCTATCGCGTACATTTCCCTTGGATTTCTGCTTCCCAAGTGCATGACACTGCACTTCTTCGCATTAAATCTTAACTGCCAAGCATTAGACCATTCTTCCAGCTTTTGTAGATCTTTCCTCATGTTATCCATTCCCTCAGGGGAGTCCACTCTGTTGCAAATTTTCATGTCATCTGCAAAAAGACAGACTTTTCCATTCAGTCCTTCAGCAATATCACTCACAAATACAATGAACAGTGCTGGGCCCAGGACTGAACCCTGGGGCACCCCGCTAATCACCCTCCTTTCATCCGAGTGAACTCCATTTACCATCACCTTCAGTCGTCTGTCAGTCAACCAATTTCTAATCCAGTTCACCACCATTGGACCCATCCCAAAACTATTGAGTTTATTGATAAGCCTCCTATGAGGAACAGTATCAAAGGCTTTGCTGAAATCCAGGTAGATGACATCCATTGCATGCCCCTGATCTAGTTCTCTGGTCACCCAGTCAAAGAACTCAATCAGATTTGTTTGGCAAGATCGTCCTTTGGTAAAACCATGTTGCCTCGGATCATGCAACCTGTTGGTTTTGAGAAAGTCCACTATTCGCTCTTTCAGAAGTGCCTCCATTACTTTTCCCACCACTGAGGTAGGGCTCACGGGCCTGTAGTTTGTCACTTCTTCCCTGTCACCACTTTTGTGAAGAGGTACCACATCAGCCCTTCTCCAGTCCTGAGGAACTTCTCCTGTTTCCAAGGATCTTTTGAAAACATCCCTTAATGGCCCTGCAAGAACCTCTCTGAGCTCTTTCAGTATCCTGGGATGTATCCCATCCGGTCCCATGGCCTTGTCCACTTTCAATTTTGCAAGTTGTTCTAACACATCATCTTCTATGAATGGTGTGGTATCTACTTCATTCCCATTTTTATATTTGGTTGTCACAGGTGGTCCTTCTCCAGGATTTTCTTTAGTAAAAACAGAGCAGAAGTATTTGTTTAGCAATTTCACTTTTTTCAATGTCACTTTCCACGAGTCCGTTCCCAGCACTTCTGAGTCCTGCAATTCCATCTCTGATTTTCCTCCTCTCCCGAATATACCTGAAGAAAGTTTTGTCGCCACACTTCACATCTTTAGCCATCTTTTCCTCTGCCTTTGATTTTGCTTTCCTTATTTCTCTTTTTGTCTCTTTTAGTTTGATCATGTATTCCTTTTTATGTTCCTCTGTTTGTAAGCTTTTGAATTTTGTGAAAGCTGTGTCTTTTGCCTTTATTTGAGCAGACACTTCTTTGGAGAACCAAAAAGGTTTCCTTCGCCTCTTGTTTTTATTTACTTTCCTTACATATTTATCTGTTGCCCCTTTTATTGCCACCTTTAGTTTAGCCCATTGCAATTCCACTTCCCTTATCCCCTCCCATCCTGCCAACTCCTCCTTCAGGTATTTGGCCATTTTACTGAAGTCAATGTTTTTGAAGTCTAGGACTTTGAGCTTGCTATGATTGGACTGCACCTTGGCTTTTATCTCAAACCACACCATGTGATGATCGCTGCTGCTTACAGGGGCACCCACCTGGACATTCGACACGTTATCACTGTTGGTGAGCACTAAATCCAGTATTGAGCTTTCCCTGGTTGGTTCCACAACCATTTGTCTAAGTAACGCATCTTGGAAAGCATCCACAATTTTTTTTTCTTCTTTCCAGATTCGCAGAAGAAGTAATCCAATCCACATCGTGTAGATTAAAATCACCCAATATGATCACTTCCCCCTTTGTGGCTATCTTGGCAATATCTATAATCAATTAGTTATCTATTTCTTCGATTTGAGTCAGAGGTCTGTAGACTACAGCAGTATGGATATAATAAGATATAATAAAAGTTGTTACTGAAGCTGGGTTTAAAAGAGGTTTGGAAAAATCCTTGGAGGAAAAGTCCATAAACCATTGTTAAAGTGGATTGGGAAATTCATTGCTTACCCTACCTTTTAGGGAGTGGAGGAGTAACCTAGTGGTTAGAGCAACCTAGTGGTTAGAGCAGCAGCCTAGTGACCAAGAGGCCAGGGTTTGTTTCACACTGTCACTCCTTGTGGCCTTGGGCAAGTCATTTTACTCTCCATTGCCTCGGAAGTAATACCTAGCAATCTACTTCTAGTTGCACCTTGCCAAGAAAACCCAAAAGCTACAGGGTCACCAGGAGTCAGCACTGATTCTACGGCACACATTGCATTGCATTTAGGCACCTGACATGTACTTTTGACCTGGATAGGCCACAGTTAAAAACAGGATTCTGGGCTTGTTGGACCTGTGGTCTGACCCAGTATTGGCATTTCTTATGTTCTTAATCTTTTGCAATGTTACTTAGTTGTCTAGATTACTACTTATTTGTCTAGATGACTTAAAGCAGTCCTCATTGAATCATCTTCAGTTTTTTTAAAACACCACAGCTAGGCTTCTTACTGGTACTAATAGGTATCGCCACATAACACCCATTTTAAAAGAGTTGCACTGGCTTCTGATAATCTACGAGGTATGACAGAACAGAAACGAGACTCTGGCAGCCACACCCATGACTCACTGCCAATTGGCTAACCGCTTATGTCACTGTGTTGTGCAACATCTCGCCACTATTCTGCTGTAATATTTTTTCTCTCTCTCACTGTTTTTCTTTTTCAGGTTTTTTTTGTTGCACACTGCTACGTTGCTTTTTCACGCAGCTGGAGCTGGCAGAAATGTGGAGCAAAGAATCAACTTGAAATTTCTGGTTAAATTGAAGAAGGGCCCAACTGAGTGTCTCCAACTTCTCCAAAAGGCTTATGGAGAAGATGCAATGTCAAGGCCTTGAGTCTTTGAGTGGCACAAATGCTTCAAGACTGGCCGCAAGGAGGTGGAGGATGACCCCAAGTCAGGACGGCCTTCCACTACAAAGACGGCTGAGAACATTGACAGAGTGAACCAACTGGTGCGGAGTGATTGCAGATTGACGCTGCGGATAATAGCTGAGAAGCTCAACCTGAACAGGGAGTCAGTGCGGACCATTTTGGTGCAGGAGCTGGGGATGCGGAAGGTGTGCGCTAAGATGGTGCCCAGGCTTTTATCAGATGACCAGAAGGAGCACCAGGTCAATGTTTGTCGAGACTTGCTAGAGAAGATCCAGAGTTCGTTGGCCGAGTCATCACAGGAGACAAGACTTGGGTCTTGAGACAGAGCCTGCAGTGGAAAACTTGACTCACCCAGACCCATGAAAGCTTGCATGTCCAAATCAAGGATCAAGGTCATGCTGATCGAATTCTTTGACCAGAAGGGAGTGGTCCATCATGAGTTTGTTCTTGAGGGTCAGACAGTCAACCAGCACTTCTACCAGCAGGTCCTCAATCGCCTCCATGACTGGGTTCGGCGCAGCAGGCGGGCTCTGTGGAGAGACAAGTCGTGGCTGCTCCACCATGACAACATGCCCGAACATACCTCGCTCAGTGTGAGGCCAACAAACAGATCACAGCTCTCAACCACCCTCCTTAATCCCCAGATCTCACACCATGCGACTTCTGGCTCTTCTCCAGGCTGAAGACTGTGCTCAAAGGAACTCATTTCACCTCTGTAGAAGGGATCAAGGCCACTGTGATGAGGGAGCTGAGTGACCTCAAGGAGGAGGACTTTACCGAGTGCTTCCATACATGGCAGAAGCGAATGCAGAAGTGCATTAACTCTGGAGGGGATTACTTTAAAGGGGACAATGCATAATTTCTCTGTAGATTTTGTAATAAAATATTTATGGGACAGTCTCATTTCTTTTTTGTCACACCTCATATATTGTTTATTGGGATTTGATTGGCACCCTTAGTGAGGCAGACAGAGTGGTTTACAGGTTTTAAAAATTACACACATATTAAAGGTGATAGGAAAGGGGGAGTAGAGTGGAGTAGGATTTGCTTCAGAGTTCTAGTCATTCTAAGGTCTTGCATACTGGTTTCCACTCTTTTCAAAACTTCTGATCCAAATTCAGTCATCTAGGCCCATAAGATCTCAACATCCAAATCTTCTGCTTCTTCTCCCCCCCCCCCCCAACACCCCCTTTCCTGCTTTGATTTAGAGTTTACCAGGCACACCACCTTCTCATTCTGCGGCCCATTATTTTGGAATTCTCCTCAAATTGAGAAGGGAAGCTAATCTGCCAAAATATAAAGCTACTCTGAAAACCCATTCTTATACAAAAATCTTTGGAGAGTCGCATGGATGAATCAGGGGTAGGTGATAACCAGCAGAGCTAGTCTATCTAAACCTTCTCTTTTCTCTCTGTACTTTATTAGATGATATTTTTATAAACCACCTTGTTTAGCTTTGGCTTGACAGTATATTGTAGTTAATCTTCAACTAAATAAATGAAAAATGGCCAATTATTAATAAATGTGAGCCATATCATGAACCAAATAAAACAACTTGAATTTATAGCATAGGAAGGCATTTGCCTTGTCTAATCAAAATTATATCTGAAAGATCCAGAGCTTTTACTTATATGAGAAATTCTCTTTCTCGCTTGCTTGCTCTCTCTCTCTCTCTGTATATTTCTTTAAATATATAGATAGTTAAAGAGATCTATATGTTTAAAAGTAAGGTATTTTATTTACAAAATGCAATGTGAATATTTTCTTATTACTTCTTATTGGATAGCATTTTGAATGTCCTGAAGAACAGCAGTGACCATTTTATTTAATATGGTATTTGTATTTTGCCTTTTTGGACCTCTACCAATCCAAAGCAGCTAACAGCAAAAGACAAATGTACATAAAAATATAAAAGACTCAATTATAACAAAAACCTCTATCTAAAGTAAAACCTAAATAGCAAAGCTAAAATCCCTTGGCAAAATAATCCCGCACCTGCCCCACAACCAGTAAATGCACTAGCAGATATCCCCTGTTCAGTCACAGTTCCTACCCCACAATATCCATATTCCCTGAAACAAAGGTTTCCATCCTTTTTGATTATGTGGATCCCTTATTAACCTCCTAAAAGTTCAAGAGTTCCCAGTTCCTCCCCACCAATCTTTCTGGACACCCTCCCCTTAGCTCCAAGCCTGTTCTCATTATCCCTCTTTCTCCAGGAACAAGCAGGAAGTCAGTCCTCACATATGGATGACGTCGGCACCAACAGAGCCCTCGTGGAAACATCTCCCCAGCTTTCAAAGAAAGCTTTTGGGAGATGCCACAATGCATGTGTGGTCCCCTTCCTGCCCAAGGGTGCCAACTTGCCTCAGTCTGCTTTTTTCCGTGGAGCCCACCAGATGTCTGTTTCCCCCGGAAAAAGTATCAGTTTTTTTGAGTTTTTTACTCTCTTCTCCAGTCTTACACCAGTACTCTTCCCCCCCCCCCCCCACCCTACTCTGAGCAGGCTACCTCAGCATCACGTCTCCGGTCCTTTTAAAAATTTATTTTCTTCTATGTGGTTCACGCTCCAAGGCCCACTCTGAGGCTGAGGCCCTGAGCGAAGCAGCAGGTCCTCTGAACGGGGCTTCCCAATTGGGGAATACAAGAATAAATAAAAGCCCTCAAGGGCTATGTCCATGGAAGGATCCAAGGTGGGTAAGTCCTGAGCCAGATTCCGTAGTCCACGCTACTCATCCGAGGGCACGGAGCTGGAGCAGCCTACCAAGGTCACCCAAAAAGAATCCTCTGGTGATCGGCCTCAGACCCCTCAGACCATCCTCGTTGAGGACTCCTCCTTCAGGGGAACCGGCACTGGGCCCGAGTGCCTCAGTACCTACATTGATGGCTGCAGAGCCTTCTGGACGAGACCACAATGGTGGCCTTGGAGCACAGCTTGTCTGCCTTCATGGCTCAGCAGCAGGCCATGATGCCTAGCTCCGCCGGGTCATCTGCCTAGACCACCGGGCCCTCGACATTGAGGACATTTCCGGACGTCGAACTGATCCTCAAGAGCATGCAACCTCGAGTTGTTCCTCAACAGCGGTCTCAATCCCAGTCCCATTACACAGAACAGAGGTCCTCCCCGGCGAGTGCCCAAGGCTTTGGCCGCGGAGCCTCCGAGGGACCCCGACCAGGCTTGGGGCCAAATCATCCAGCTCAGCCCCCCCTTGATTCCTCCACTGAGTACTCGGATTGGGAGACTGAGGACGAGGAATCCCCAGACACCCGTTGCTACCGCGACGTACCCTTGAACCCATCCCTGACTTCATATGGGAAATGTCGAAGACGTTGGTATTTGCCACTGAGTCTGAGGAGGACCCTCACACCAGAGGACCTCGAAATCCTTCATTATGAGGCGCTGCAGAGGGAAGCACTGATAGTACCCGTCCCGTCCATCCTGAAATGTCTGCTTCTCCACATTTGAGAAACACCAGCATTGGTGCCCATCATGAGTCGACTCAAGAGCCAGAAGACACACCCCTCAGTGCTCTCGGGTAGGGAGATCCGCACCCTGGACTTCCTTGGCAGAAAGTGCTACTAGGGTTCGATGCTCATTGGCCGGATCCAGGCATACCCAGCTGTACATGGGCCTGATGGACCTGGCAAAGGAACTCGCCAGATTCTCAGCTGGACTTTCCGAGGAGCCCCTACAGTGGTTCTGGAGCCTGGCCAAAGTCATCCAGGAGTTCTCCAAGTTTATGATTTGAGCAGCCTATGACAGCTTTGAGTCAGCAGTTAGAATAGCCAGGGCAGGCATTGGTGGCAGACGCCAGTCTTGGTTACAGTCTTCTGAACTGGAGCAATGGGTTCAGGACAAATTGTTCAATGTCCCCTGCCAAGGAGAGAACTTTTTTTGGAAAACCCATGACTTTTAAGACTGCTGAGTTGGAGACAGAGTTCATGACTAGGACCAGGTTCTCCAAGAAGTCCTCTACCCTCCCCCGATGGAAGGGCTTGAGTAAAAAGCCCCTTTACTCAAGGAAGGGAGGTGCTTACAGAAACTACCTGCAGTATCGGGCCTCCCCAGCAGGGTCAGCAGACCAAGGGACATGGGCATGGCCCTCATAAGCAGAAGGCTCCGAAGCACAGGCCACAGCCCAGCCTGGCAGGAGTTTTTGACTCCTTGGGCATAGCCTCTCCACCCTCAGCAGGTCAGCAGCCCACAGGGGAATGTCTGATCCACTTTGCCCATCGGTGGCCAGCCATTTCCACCGACATTTGGGCACTCCAAGTGGCCAAAGAGAGTTGCCTCCTCCACCTAACACAGATGCCTCCCTCTTTCTTCCCAGGAGAGCCCCCCCCAGGACTCCCATTCACTGGGATCTACTACTGCTGGAACTCACAAGTCTCCTCAAGAACCGAGCAGTGGAACCAGTGCCCCAGCACAGGTACATCCTCGTGCCAAAAATAACAGGGGGCCTAAGGCCTATCCTAGATCTGTGAGACTTGAGCAGGTTCCTGGTGAGGAAGACGTTCAAGATGCTCTCCCTTGGAATATTGCTGCCTTACCTCCAGCAGGGAAACTAGCTATGCTCCTTGGAGCTAAGGATGCCTATATCCACATCCTCATTCATCCCAGCCACAGGCAGTATCTCAGATTCATGGTGGTGGGGGGCGGCCACTGTTGGTACAGAGTACTTCCATTCAGCCTGGCCTCCACCACCAGAGTCTTCACCAAATGCCTGGCGGTAGTCGCTGCCTACCTCCATCTTCAGGGGGCCTGTCTTTCCCTACCTGGGCGACTGGCTCATAAAGAGAGATAGAGCTGCAGAGGTGCAGCAGGCCATTGACTGCACCATCTACATCCTGCAGCATCTGGGATTCATGATAAACCACCCCACGTCTCACCTCCTCCCGACCCAGTGTCTGGAGTTCATCAGGGCAAGGCTGGACACAGTTCAGGCCAGAGTCTTTCTCTCCCTGGACAGAGCTGACTGTCTCATGGCACTGGCCACAGATGTTCAGCACTGACCCTCAGTGTCTGCTCGCCTCCTGCTGTGCCTACTCAGTCACATGGCCTCCACGGTCCATGTCACCCCAGACGCCCGTCTTCATATGAGGGTGGCCCAGTGGTTTCTTCACGCCCAGTGGACACAGAACACAGGCCCACTGTGAGACAGAGTGTCTGTGACCTGCAAGCTGGTGGAGTCCCTGAACTGGTGGCAGAACACACAGCATCTTCGACCGGGGATGCCCTTTCAGACCCCATCCCCCAGAGGGTCCTTACTAAGTATGCCTCTTTGCTGTGGTGGGGAGCACATTGCGAGGAACTCTGCATTCAGGGCATTTGGTCCAAGGCAGAAAGTCAACAGCAGATCAACCTCTTAGAACTCTGGGCCATACACTTGGCTTTCCGGGTTTTCCATCACCACCTGCAGCACCAGTCAGTACTGGTCCAAACGGACAATCAAGTGGCAATGTTCTATGTGAACAAACAAGGGAGCATAGGGTCCTACACCGTCTGTCATGAATCAGTGGCTCTTTGCTCCTATATGATCCGCCAAGGGATACTCCTGCAGGCAGTGTACCTGCCAGGACAGGACAACACCCTGGCAGACAGACTGAGCAGGGTCCTCCAGCCACACAAGTCATGCTGGACCCCGGAGTGGCCAACCAGCTCTTCTGACTCTGGAGGATCCCTCGAATTGATCTCTTTGCCAGCCCAGACAACTCCCAATTGCCCCGCTTCTGCTCACAGCAGTCCCATCTGTCTCTGGTGGCTGCGGATGCCTTCCTCATCCCATGGTCGGAAGACCTTTTATATGCCTTTCCACCCACACCGTTCATTGCCAAGATCCTCTTCAGGGTTCTTCATTACAGGGTGTCACTGATCTTGGTGGCCCAGGCAACCATGGTTCCCTCTTCTTCTCCGCTTAGTGGCGAAGGCCCCCGTCCCCCTGGGTGCTGCCCCAGGGTTGTTGTCCCAGGAGGAGGGTTCCTTCTTGCACCCCAATCTGGGGTCTGTGTCTCTGACAACTTGGCTGCTGAGAGGGTAGCCTTGGCCCCTTTCAACCTCTCGGGAGGTGAAAGAGGTTCTTTTGGCCTCCCATAAGGCCTCCACCAGATGAGCCTACACTTTCTAGTGGCACAGGTTTTCAGTGTGGTGCGCGGAGCGATGGGCGAACCCTTTCTCGTGTTCGGTGCAGCTAGTGCTGCAATACCTACTGCATTTATCGCAATTTGGGCTCAAATACAATTCCATCAGGGTACCCCTGAATGCTCTTGCAGCGCACCACCACCCTATTGAGGGCAAGCCCCACTCGGTGCAGCCTCTTGTCACCCGCTTCCTGTGGGGTCTCTTGTTGCCTAAGCCCCCCATATGCCCACCAGTGGCAGAGTGGGACCTCAATGTGGTGCTAGCGTGGCTCACTGGGCCGCCATTCGAGCCCCTGGCTACCTGACACTTGAGGTATCTCTTATGGAAAGTCATCTTCCTGGTGGTGCTCACATCTGCCCGCAGGGTCAATGAGCTCCAAACTTTGGTGGCAAAGCCGCCCTACACTAGGTTCTACAAAGACAGGGTTGTGCTCCGCATGCACCCCAAAATTCTTTCGAAGGTGGTGGTCCCTTTCCACCTCAGTCAGGAGGTGGTGCTACCCACTTTCTTTCTGCGGCCTCACGCCAGCAGGATGGAGGCCGTCCTCCATACTCTGGATTGTAAGAGGGCCCTGTCCTTCTACCTTCAACGTACTCAGTGCCTGCAGCAGGCCAGGCTTCAGCACACATGGCCTGCCGCTTCTGACCCCCCTCTGACAGGAAATTGTGTTGGAGGGGAGTCAGAAGCAGCAGGCCATGAGTGCTGAAGCACATGACCTTCCGCAAGCAGTTGCAGTCGTGCTGAGCCATCCCCCCACCCTGCCAATGGAATTAGGGGCAGTGGCTCGGCACCGGGGGGAGTGGCGTGGTTCGGCAAGGGCAGGCGCAGCATGGCTGGGGCTTTTGTCTGGGGTGGCAGAAACCCTTGGGCCAACCCTGTCTTTTACAGAAGGGGCAATCAGAATATAAGAACAAGAGAGCCATGCTGAGTCAGACCAAGGTCAATGGAGCCTATTGTCCTGGGGCAAATCCAGGTCACATGCATCCAGTGGATCCCTAAAAATAGACCTATTTCTTAGAGCTTATTTCCAAGGCTGGGCAATGGCTCTCCCTTCTACTTGCTAATAGTGTTTTGTGGACATTTCCTCTAGGAACCTGTCCGTCCAAACCTCTTTTGAACCCCATTAATTAGTTTGACCAAATCCAGCTACAGATTCCACAGGTTAATTATGTGTTGCATGAAAAAAAATCTTTCTACAATTTCTTTTCCTAGTAATCAATTTAATGGAATGAACCTTTTTGTTTTTCTATTACATAGGTTAAACAACTGTCTTCTGTTTAACCATTCCACCCCACTCATGATTCTGTTATTCCTTTTTAGTCTTTTCTCCAAGCTGAAGAGCCCTAACCTGTTTAGCCTTTAACATTTTCATTATCATCTTCTGACCCTTTTCTAGTCTGTTAGTCTGTCATCACTTTTTTACATTTAACTTTCCAGTGCTTGTTCTCTTCCCTGTTTTCTTCATTAGGGTTTACTTTCCATTTTCTGAAATATACCCTTTTGACTTTCACTGCCTCTTCACCTCCGCAATAAACCACACTGGACGTTATTTGGCCTTCTCTTGACCTTTTTTTAATGCATGGAATATATTTTATCTGGGCTTTAGCATCTTACTTGCAGTGATGACAAATTTGATCGCATCGGAGGGAGGAGTGGTCTAGTGGTTAGGACAAGGTACTTCAGGCCGGAGGGCCGGGGGTTCAAGTCCCACCTGGGGACAGCAATCTCAGGCCGGAGGGACTGGGATTTCTAGTCCTATAGGGACTCCTTGTGGTCTTGGGCAAGCCACTTAACCCTCCATTGCCCATGTTCCCTGTAAGTATTAGTGTATGTGTCTCATATCCCCTCGTGTTAAATGTATCCTCCAATTGACCGCTTTGACCCGGTGAAAAACGGGATATAAATACAGCTAAATAAAATAAATTGTAATCATTGTTACCTAATGGCCCCACCACCATTTACCTCTTGTACCAGGTTCTGTGTATCAGTACGGACTAGATCTAAAGTACTTTCCCCTCTAGTCTGTTCCTGAATGAGCTGTTTCATGAAGATATCATTTATAGTATAAAAAATGAGTCATCCTAATTTCTGTTAGCATTTCACTGTCTGTTCATCCTGTCCAGGTGGATAGTGATATATCTCACCAATATGCTCCTCCCTATCATACATTTAATTTTTATTCATAAAGATTCTATATTACATTTTGTTTCCTGTAGCACTTTTATCCTGTTTAACTCTATGCCATCTTTAACATATAGCGCCACCCTTCCATTAGTTTGATCCATCCTGGCACTTTGATATGATTTGTATGCTGATATTACGATGTCCCGTTGATTGTCCTCTTTCCACATGGGGCTGCTATTGCCTGTTCGCGTATTGCTCTGGGCTCTGCATAACAGGGGGGTCCATAAGTTAAAATGGCTTTGATGTTTCTATGAGGTGGTAGGTGCCCCTTCAAGAAAACAGCTTGGAACCCCATTGGATCAGACCCAAGGTAACCCATATCGCTGCCTGATCCAATCTCAGTGTCAATCCCATCCATTGAGATGCAGTACAATACCTTCATCATCATCCTCTACAACTAAAGCAGGAGCTGCGCTTGATTGCACAGCATCCCATGCTTCCATGGAGCCTATGCAAAAATCATGGAAATCAGGAACCCCCCTCCCCCCCAAAAAATGTACAGGGTCCAGTGAGGGCCTGGCTTCTGGAAGGCCCAACTGCCTCATATCTCAATGGTGGTTGAGTCCGCCATGCGGAAGCAAGAGTCCAGAACCCACTCTTCGGTCCCACCAGGTAGGGATTCTCATGCCCTTGAGCCCTTGGGCATAAGGCCTACCAAGGCTCCATGCTGGCGTGCTGCATTCATGCTTACCAGCTGTACATAGGTATGTTCCTTCGCGACCTCACGAAGGAGCTCGGGGGTTTTCAGGCGGGTCTTGATGGCGATTACCTCCACCATTTCCAGTCCCTCCTGAAGTCAGTGCGGGACTGTTCAAAGTACCTTTCTCGCACTGTATATGACAGCTTCAAGTCCTCCGCTCGGGTAGCAGCTGATGATATCTGGGCCAGGCGGCAGGCCTGGCTCCAATCCTCAGATCTCGAACAATGAGTCCAGGAGAAGTTGCTCTATGTCCCATGCCTGGGTGAGCAATTGTTTTGCAAGCCAATGGAGGACAAAGCAGCGGATATTGAGACGGAGTATGTCGCCCGCACTTGTCTCTCCTGAAAGACTTCCTCCCTCCCGCGGAAGAAGCAACAGGGCAAAAAGTCCTCCTTCCAGAGGAAGGGTCTCCCCTACCGGGGCTACCTACTTTACCCTCCAGCACCAGCTCTGTTGCAAAGCAGACAGAGCAAGAGCGGGCCCCAAGGCCCACGTAAGCCCAAGGGACCGAAGAGCCAGACCCTGGCACCAGCCCAGTCGGCCCCGGGTTTTTGACGCCAGATGCATAGCGGCTTGCCCCCCAATGACCCAGCTACTGGTGGGAGGGTGCCTGGTCCACTTCGCTCCCAGATGGGAGTCTGTCACCTCAGACACCTGGGTCCTCCAAGTTGTCTGGGAGGGCTACCTCCCTCACCTGGACTGGCTTCCTCCACTTTTCTGCCCCGTAGAGCCCCCTCAGCTCCCCGCACACCAGGCCTTCATGGCGCAGGAGCTTGCCAACCTCCTCTAGGAACGAGCGTTGGAAGTGGTTCCGCCGCATCTCAGAGGTCACGGGTTCTACTTCCATTACTTCCTTGTGCCAAAGCAGAAGGGCGGTTTCCGACCCATTCTCTATTTAAGAAATCTCAACGAATACCTGGTGTGGGAGAGGTTCAAAATGCTCTCCCTTGGCGCCTTGCTGCCCTTCCTCCGGCAGGGCGACTGACTATGCTCCTTTGACCTTCGGGATACGTACGCTCACATCCTCGTCCGTCTCAAGCACAGGAAATACCTGCATTTCAGGGTACAAGGGAACCACTACCAATACAGAGTGCTACCCTTTAGCCTTGCGTCTGCTCTGCGGGTGTTCACCAAATGCATCGCGGTAGCCGCAGCCCACCTTCGACTGCAGGGCACTTTCATCTACCCTTATCTAGGTGACTGGCTCGTTACAGGGGGGATGGCTGACGAGGTGCATTGGGCCACGGCTCGCAACATCCACCTCCTCAAGCACTTCGGCTTCATGGTCAATTGCCTGAAGTCTCATCTCACTCCAGTCCAATTCCTGGAGTTCATCGGCGTGTGCTTTGACACTCAGCGGGCAACAGCCTTCCTTCCCCAGGACAGGGCAGACTGCCTGAACACCCTGGCATCCACGGTCCAACACCGCTACACAGTAACGGCCCGGGCGATGCTCTGTCTCCTCGGCCATATGGCCTTGATGGTTCATGTCGTCCCCGACACCCAACTGCACATGCGAGCGGCACAGTGGTGCCTTCAAGCTCAGTGGTCTCAGGCAATGGGTCATCTCCGAGATGCCGTCTTGGTCACTCCTCAACTGACTGAGTCCCTCGATTGGTGGAGGGACGTCCGGAACCTGCTTTGAGACATGTCATTCCAGCCTCCACAACACGACATGGTCTTAACCACGGATGCCTCCCTCATGAGCTGGGGAGTCCATTGCGGCGAACTCCGCATGCAGGGACTTGGACCCTGGAGGAGTCCCGACTGCTGATCAACCTTCTCGAACTCCAGGCGGTCCTCCTCGTCCTCCAGGCATTCAGGCACCGCGTTCACTGGGCAGTGCTCGTCCACATGGACAACCGGGTGGCAATGTTCTAGATGAACAAACAAGAGGGCACCGGCTTTTACAGCCTCTGCCTGGAGGCGGTAGCCTGTGGTTCTTCGCGGTTCCCGGGGTAGCCCTAAGGGCTACCTATCTCCCGGGCCAGGACAAATTCTTGGCAGACAGGCTAAGCCGGCTACTCCAGCTGCACGAGTGGCGCCTCTGCCTGCAGATGGTGCAAGCACTGTTCCAGTGTTGGGGGACTCCAGTCCTAGAACTCTTCACCAGTCTGGTGAATTCGCAGCTCCCATGGTTCTGCGGCCTAGTTCCCCACCCGAACAGGGAAGCCTCCGATACCTTTCTCCTGTTGTGGACGCATGGCCTCCTGTATGTGTTTCCCTCCACCCCGCTCATAGCATGAACTCTTCTCAAATTTTTCATGGCCCTGCGGTGGCCTCGGCAGCCCTGGTTCCCGCTGTTGCTCTTCCTCTCATCAGAGCCTCTGGTTCCCCTCGGCACCATGCCGGGTTTGCTGATGCAGGAGGAGGGTCTGCTACTCCACCTGAACTTGAGGTCCTTATCCTTCACAGCCTGTGTGGCTGAGTGGATCGCTCTTTCCCCCTTCATCTTGCGGTGGAGGTCGAGGACATACTGCTGGCCTCATGCAAGGACTCGACTAGGAGGGCTTACGTCTTTAAATGGCATCTGTTCTCGATGTGGTGCTCGGGGATACGAGCCAACCCATTCTCTTGCCCCACTTACTTGGTCCTGCAGTACCTGCTCCATCTATCGCAGGCAGGCTTGAAGTACAACTCGGTCAGGGTCCACCTAAGCACCATCTTGGCTAACCACCATCCTGTCGGGGGCAAACCCCTCTTGGGTCAACTGCTGGTTTCCTGCTTCATGCACGGGCTGCTTCTTTCCAAGCCCCCCATCCGGCCACCTCCGGCGGAGTGTGACCTCAATGTTGTCCTCATGCAGCTAACTCAGCCGACCTTCGAGCTGATGGTGTCCTGCTCACTTTGGCACCTTTCCTGGAAGGCGGTTTTTCTGGTGGCCCTCAACTCGGCCCTGAGGGTCAGTGAGCTTCAGGCTTTGATGGCCGACTCCCCCTACACAAGATTCTACAGGAACCAAGTTGTTCTCCGAATGCACCCCAAGTTTCTCTTGAAGGTTGTCTCAGATTTCCACCTGAACCAGGAGATAGTGCTGCCAACCTTCTTCCCGAAGCCCCATGCCGACCGGGCATCAGCAGTCCTCCATACCCTTGATTGCAGGAGGGCTTTCTCCTCCTACCTGCAGCGTACGCAGGTTCACCACAGGTCTGAGCGGCTTTTCATCTCATATGTAGTTCTATGTAGTTCTATGTAAACCGCGCTGATAATAAATAGTGCGGTATATAAAAATGTTAAATAAAATAAATAAAAATAAAATAATAAATAAAATAAAATATGACCCTGCCCACATGGGGCTCGCAGTCGGTGCGGCAGACCCTTTCTATCTGGGTGGCAGACTTCATTGCCTTTGCCCAAGCTCAGGCCAGGCTACCCTGGACCACCGAGTCACAGCGCATGGTGTTTGTGCAAGGGCGGCATCGGTGGCCCACCTGCACTCCATGCGACTGATGGACATCTGGTCCTCGGCTAACACCTTCACAGTGCATTTCTGCCTGGAGAGAGAGTCCCATCGGGACAGAGCCTTCGGCTAGGTTGTACTCCATAATTTGTTTAGGGTTTAAGCAACTCCTTCCCTCCGATCCTTTTTCTGCAGCTACCGGGAGCATGATCTTCTGGGGACCCGGGGTCCTCGAGCTGTCTTTGGTTACCAGTGACTGCTCACGGCTCACCGTGGCACTTTTCTACAGGTTCTTGGTAGCCTGTAGCTGGGGATTCCCATATGTGAGAACTGACTTCCTGCTTGTTCCTGGAGAAAGCATAGTTATTCACCTGTAATAGGTGTTCTTCAGGGATAGCAGGAATCAGTCCTCACAACCCACCCACCTCCCCTTGGAGTTCCCCACAGTTATTAGTATTTTTGTCTTTTGCCTGAGCTATGTCATCTGACTGATCATGATGGCACCCTTGGACAGAAAGGGGACCACTCGTGTGGTGGCATTTCCAAAGGCTTTCTTTGAAAGCTGAGGAAATGCTCTGCACGGGCTCCATCAGTGCTGATGTCACCCATATGTGAGTACTTATTCCTGCTGTCCTTGGAGAACAGCTGTTACAGGTGAGTAAATACACTTTTTAAAAAGGGTTCCAGGGGTGATCCGGGAAACTGCAGACCGGTAAGCCTGATGTCAGTACTGGGAAAAATAGTAAAAGCCATCATAAAGATTAAAATGACTGAACATGTAGATAGTCATGGTTTAATGGGAGAAAGCCAACATGGATTTAGCTAAGGAAAGTCCTGCCTCGCTGATCTGTTATATTTTTGGAAGGTGTGAATAAACAGGTAGATGAAGGTGAGCCAGTTCATATAGTGTATCCTGATTTTCAGAAAGCCTTTGACAAGGTCCCTCATGAGAGACTCTTGGTGAAATTAAAAAGTCATGGAATAGGAGGTGCTGTACTATTGTGGATCAGGAACTGGTTAAAAGACTGAACACAGAGTAGGGTTTTGATTGATAAATTGAGAGACTGGATGTCCAAATGGCAAATGAAACTTAATGTGTGCAAGTGCAAATTTATTCACCTAGGAAAGGACATCCCAAACTAAGGGTACATGATGCAAGGTTCCACATTAGGAACCACCCCCTATGAAAAGAATTTAGGTGTCATTGTGGATAATACATTGAAACCCTCTGCCCATTGTGCAGCCGTGGCCAAGAACGCAAATAAAATGCTAGGAATCATAAGAAAAGGAATGGGGAACAAAACCAACCACACCTTGAATATTGTGTGCAGTTCTGGTCGCCATCTCTTAAAAAGGATATAGCGGAATTAGAAAAGGTTCTGAGAAGAGCCATTAAAATGGTAAAGGGGGTGGAAGAATACCCCTCTGGAGAAAGGCTTAAGAGGTTAGGGCTGTTCAACTTGGAAAAAGAGACAGCTGAGTGGAGATATGATAGAGGTTTTTAAATTATGAATGGAATAGAATGGGTAAATGTAGATGGGCTGTGTACTCCATCAAAAAGCAGAAAGACTAGGGGATGTGCAATGAAGTATAAGAAGAGAAAATATTTTTTCACTTAACATGTAATCAAACTCAAGAATTTGTTACCAGAGAATGTAGTAAAAGCTGTTAGTGTAGTGCAGTTTAAAAAAGATTTGGACAAGTTCATGGAGGAAAGGTCCATAAACCATTATTAAAGAGGACTTGTGCTTAAGGTTTATGGTTTAGGCACTTGATATACTGCCCTTTACTATGTGTATCAGAGTGGTTTACAGATATATTCTAAGTCACTTTTTACCCCGGACAAGCATTGTGGAACCTGTGTACCTTTTGGAAGCCTGCCAGATACTTGTGACCTGGATTGGCCACTGTTGGAAACAAGATACTGGGCTTGATGGATCTTGGTCTGACCCAGTATGGCATTTCTTATGTTTTAGTGATGGGGGAGGGGATTGTATAAGCTGTAAATGTTTGCAGTTGCAGTGTTGAATCAATCTGATTATTGGGGACCTTGAGATGGGGCTTGCTTTCTTCATGGGAAAGACCTGCGATCGGAAGTGGCAGCAGATCATTAGGAGGGGAGGGGAGGGGACAGGTGGGGGAGATAAGGGAAAGGGACAAGAAGTTCAGAAGGGAGTGTTTGTCTTCAGTGCATGAATACGTGTTGGAGTTGTGTTTATTCCTTAATGATTTATGGGATGCAAGGTAGTAATGAGCTGCAAGTGGTTATTTTGAATAACAACGGCCTTATGAGAAAATCCCCTTGGAAAAGGGGATTAATGTTTAAGGTGACAGAATGCATAAGGGTTTCTGTTCCCCTCATCCAGGAAACTCATTTGGAGCAGTGTCATGAGCAACTGGTTCAATCCCACAAATTCCTGGGGGTGTTTTGGGCATCAAATAGAATGCTGAAGAAGAAAGGGGAAATGGGCATTCTGTTCTCTTATGACCTTTGTGTTAAGGTGCTCACTTCAGTGTAAAGATTGGAGGGATAGATGTTTGGCTTTGGGAATATCAATCAATGGGGAGATCTTTAATGTATTGAGCATATATGGCCTCATTGAGGGACAGGGCAATTCTTAGAGTTGAGAATTCCCTGTTGCAGGTAGAAGCAGGTAAATTAATTATTGGAGAGGATTTTAACATGGCCACACTCTCAGGGAAAGATACTTCTTAAGAGAAAACTTATAAGGCCAAAGATCTTAAAAGCCTGAAACAGATCCATGAGCTTTTAGGTTTAGTGGATGCTTGGCGGGAGTTGCACCCTCAGAAGAAGGAGTATACCTACTGTTCACCAGTACATGTATCCCTACTTCAGAGTAGATCTGGTCTGGAGGAGCACTTCTCTGGTCCAGGCTGCTACAGGGGCGATCTCCTGGTTCAGCCATACCTCAATTTTGGCGGAAATAGGAGAAATACCTAGGGAGAGGCGGAGAAGATTTTCAAAGTTAAATGATAGCTTGTTAGAGACATTATTAGGAATGGGTTATTAGAATATTTGGTATCCAAAGATAATGGAGAAGTTAATGCAGCAACTTTCTGGAATGGACTGAAGACAATGGTATGGGGGAAGATAATTATACTAGCCTCAAGGCAAAAGAAGGAGAAAGCAAAGGAACTTGATAGAGCTCATACAGTGCTGAAATCCTGGGAGGCCAGGGAACAGAAGAGCCCTCCAGTGAGGGAGGGTAAGGCTTAGTTAGCTTAGAAGGGGGAAATTGAGGACTTTGTATGCGGAAGATATTAATCATGCTATAGATAAAGTTGCAATGCAAATGCAATGTGTGCCTTCGAGTCAGTCCTGACTCCTGGCGACCCAGAAGCTCCTGGGTTTTCTTGGCAGTGTCACCGGAAGTAGATTGTCAGGCCTTTCTTCCGAGGCAATGGAGGGTTAAGTGACTTGCCAAGGCCACAAGGAGTGCTAGTGGGAATTGAACCCTGGTTGCTTGGTTACCAAGCCTGTGTTCTAACCACTAGGCTACTCCTCCACTCCATAGATAGTTAGGTAGGTATAATTTGAGGTAGAGAACAAGGTTTGGAAGCTGTTGGTTCACAAAGCTAAGGAACAAAGAGAACAGACATATGTGTGTTGCACATCGGGATGCTCAGTGGATAGATCGTACATGAGTCTGGTGATATCAGAATTCAGTTTGCTCAGTTTTATGATCACATACAAAAATGGAGCACTCTGCCCCTGAGGCAGATGTAGACAATTATTCAGCATCTGTGCAGTTGATGTCCCTTGGGGAAGAGAAGAGGGAATACTTGGACGGTGAGATTCTGGCAGCTGAGGTGCTTCTGGTTATTAAACAACTATAGTCTAATAAGGCCCCGGGACTTGATGACTACTTGGCTACATTTTTATAATTGTTTTGCAGACTAATTGATAGAGGTCCATGGGAGAGATGTTTAACTTAGTATTGCAGTGTAGGAAATTGGCTGAGACTATGGGGTGGGCAGGTATTTCTATAATCCCCAAGACAGGGAAGGACCCAGTAGACTGTAGTTCTTATTGTCCGATATACCTGTTCAACCTGGATGCTAAGATATTAGCCAAAGTTCTGGTGGACAGACTTAGTGGATGTACAGTAACCAGGTGCATGAGGATTCGTGTGGATTAATCCCAGGTCGCTAAGCAACAGACCACGTTAGGAGGGTTTCAAATCTAATGAACCTGGCAAAGAAATGGGTCTTCCCTTTTTATGGTCTTCAGTAGATGTGGAGAAGGCATTTGATACAGTAAATTGGAGTTTCATGTTCAAGGTTCTGGAGAAAGTGGAGCTGGGAAGGAATTTCCACACCTGGATACAAGCTCTATACAATAAGCATAAGGCCTGCATTCAAGTTGTCCAGTTTCTTCTCTTGTTTGCCCTTGTCATTGAGCCATTAGTGGCAAGGATTTGTAAGAGTACAGACATTCAGGGAATAGAGGCAGGAGGCATAGACCATTGTATTTCCTTGTTTGCAAGTGACAGATTCGCCCCATATTATCTTGCTGCTTTTGTTGTGGGAATTGCAGAATATGGCTACTAGATGAGTTTTAAAGTAAACATGCAAAAAAACTGAGATACTGAGCATTCAAATGGGCTATCGAGAGCATATGTTACCTGGGCATTTCGCTCTTGGTGCGGCAGATCCCATCTATTTTGGCTAAATTATGAGCCTTTTTTACATCGATTAGAAGACTCTTGTAAAAATTGAATATCTTTTGGTTGGGTCTCATGGTCTGTGTCAAGATTATCCTTCTCCCCAGTTTTTTGTACATGTTTCATACATTACAGCTTTGGTTCCAGACTGGTATTTGAAAAAGCTACAGAGGCAGTGTTTAAATTTATATAGGAAGATAAGCTGCCCAGAATGGCTAACAAGGTTTTGAATTTTTTTTTTATTTTTATTAAGGTCTTTTAGTCATATACAATAACCAAATAAATTCAGGACATACCGCTGATATTTAACAAGGGAAAAAAAAGTCAATACAAATATGACAAAGACGAAATTCAAGAAACATCAGACTTGCAGTCCACATCTCGGGAGCTAAATAAAAAGAAACAACTAATATAGTAACCAACCCAAAAGTGACCACTTACTAGGAGGAACCAACAACAATACTTCGAGACCCTGTTGAACCCTGTCTGTCAAGCAAAAATCTTTCCAAATGCATTACATCAAGGAAAACAAAAGAAGCACCTTCATAAGTAATCAGGCACTTACAGGGAAATCTTAGGAAAAAAGTAGCACCCAGTTCTAAGACACGCGGCTTTAACGTGCCTGCTTCGCAACTGGGTGCTACGTGACACATCTGGAAAGATATTTATTTTATGGCCACAGAATAAAGCTGATTTCACCTTTAAAAAAGCCTTTAAGATACATTGCTTAACTAAAACAGAGGAGAAGGTGACCAGCAAAGTGGATCGAGTGTTAATATTATCTGAGGAATCCTCAAGAAAAGCGGTGAGATTCGCCACATTAGGAACAATTTCATCTAATTCACCATCTGTAGCGTTTAACTTCTTAGTGCCAGAAGAAATATAATAAATCTGTAATACATCAAAAACATCAGATATGGCAAGAATTTCTTTTACATACTTGTCAAAAAAATTTTTAGGCGAAAGTAAAGAAGTATAGGGAAAATTCAAGAATCTTAAATTACATGCCCGTGTGAAATTCTCAAGCGATTTTAACTTTAAATGCAAAATCAAGGAATCCTTGATTCCCATCACATTTGTAGATTGAAGTGAATGCACCTGGGATTCCAGTTTAACAACCGCCTTATCAGAGACACTTTCTCATCAAGTTGCTGCACAGCAACTGCAGTTTCTTGTGAGAAAGTAGTGAAAGAACCAATAACAGACACTTTAGAATCAATGCACTTCAAAGCCCCCCACAGATCTTTTAAAGTAACTTCTGATTCTGAAGGCAGGGCAGGAAGCTCCGAGGAGATATCCAGCACCACCGACTGAACCGGAATAGGCATCTTAATCACAATTTCATCTCTCACAGCACTCTCAGAGGGGACCCCAGAATTAGACACAATATCACTAACAGGACAGGGAGGGGGAGATCTCCCCCCAGGGCTCAAAGACGCCCCCTCTGGAGAGGACTGCGCAAGAGGGAGAGGAGCAAAATGTTTGTCCAAAGGGCCTACCGGTTTCTCAATTCCGGAATCAGCCGTTTGGACTTTGCTCTGTGACTTGGCCTTCCTCTTACCCATAATAACTTAGGTATTAAACCACCCCAAATAAATCTCAAAGAACAGACCAACCACACACAACCCTCACCTGACTGCTATTCTGCTCTGCCCACAATATCTTCGTCGATGTGGCGTCGAAGGGGCAGAACATGCCCCTTTAGACACGCCCCTTCAAACACGCCCCACGGTCGCGGAGAGGGCTGACTGCGATTTTATACAAAAATAAGCCCCTTCGAGCAACAGGCTGTCCCCGGAGTGCCTGTGATGGTCCCGCAGCACGGCAGAGCAGTCTCCGCACGCCTCCAGCCCTCAACAGGGCGCACACTCCTCCAGCACACTCCAGCAGGTAGCTCCACGGTACGGATGACAAACGGAGGGTTTTAAAGGCTCCAGAAGCCCCCTCAAACAGCAGGCTGTCCCCGGAGTGCCTGTGATGGTCCTGCAGCATGGCAGAACAGTCTCCGCACTCCTCCAGCACACTCCAGCAGGTAGCTCCACGGTACGGATGACAAACGAAGGGTTTTAAAGGCTCCAGAAGCCCCCTCAAACAGCAGGCTGTCCCCGGAGTGCCTGTGATGGTCCCGCAGCACGGCAGAGCAGTCTCCGCACTCCTCCAGCCCTCAACAGGGCGCACACTCCTCCAGCACACTCCAACAGGTAGCTCCCAAGGTTTTGAATTTAAACAGGGGACAAGAGGGTCTGAGTGTCCCAGAATTTAAGTGGTGCTACCTGACAGCCCAACTCTGGGCCACTGTAGAATGAAACAGGGACAAACCAGAGCAATGGGTTACAATCAAAGAGTGTGGTAACGGGAGGGGGGGTGCTAATTTCATGGATATAGGTGTGAAGATCTCATAAAGAGAGGGTGACGTTGGGCAGTCCATACATGGGACAGGGAGATGTACAGGCAGAAGTTATTGGAGAGCAAGTAGCTGTCAGACTTGGCTCCAGTAAGTATAACTCCTTGGCTTTGAACCTGGCACAGAAAGTTTGGTTTACAGGAGTTATGAGGTTAAAATGTTAAGGAGACTGCACTAATTCCTGGACCAGGCTCGGGTACTTTCCTTGCAGTATCAGATTTGGATAGATGCTAGAGACCTCTTTGCTTACTTTCAGACAGTCACTGTCTTATGTTCACGGCAGTAAAGGGGGACTTAGAGTAAGTCCTATCTCTTTGAAGCTTTATGTAAGGGGACCTGGAGATATAAAGGGAAGAATTTGAAAATCTATTTGGCTTTAGGGGGATCTTACCATGTTAAGACGAAGCATGCCCTGAATTGGGAGTGTGATCTGGGGAAAGCCATTATAGATGAGAAGTGGGTTGTAATGCTTTGAAATATAGTAAAACTATTTATCGCAGCCAACCTGGTCAAGGGTGTATACAAATTTTATTATACAGATGGCACTGGGCTCCAGAGAAGTTGCATAGAATTTGCCCATCCTATTCTGGTAATTACTGGAAGAAGCATGGGGGGCAGAGGACATATTTATATCTGTGGTGTTGCCGCCATCACATCCAATCTTACTATGGAAAGTCTTGGTTTTATGGAGGAGTTGGTGAGCCATAAATTGTACAAAGATCCAAAGGATTTTTTGCTGTGCCATTACACCCCCCTCCCTTCCAGGATGCCCTGAAGGACATGGGAATTCTTTAAATATTCTCCGTTAGCAAAAAGTAGATTGTATGTGCTTGGAAGAAAGTATGCACCAGAGTGCAAGTATGCACCAGAATGGTCTATTGTCTTGGTGAAGCTGGAGCATAGAGGCCGTTTGGCAAAATGTGAAGTATGGAAGAAAGATGAATGGGTGTGGACACACAACTGAATTTATGAGCTTGATGGGGGGGGGTTCTATTTTTAGGGAATAGAGGGGCTGGCAAGGCCAGGTAGCAGGCGGATTCAAAACTTTGGGGATCTTGCTTCCTGGCAAAATACTATGTTCTTATAGATTGCTGGGACTGTGGCTGGTAATCATTGGCAAATTGCATCAGCATGTAAATGGTCATTTTAGAAAAGACACATTTTACACTTGGCTGTCCATATCATGGCAAAAGTGTACAGAGACATTTTGGATGGGGCCAAGGTGAGATAAAAATCTATACATGTATTCCCCATTTCATATAGGGAATGCATGTGTAAGCCCAAAATTGTCCACATCCAGATTTACACCTGCTCCCTGACACAAATATATATTTAAAACATGTCATACCTTTTCCAGAAGGATTAAGGGGGATATCCTTAATTTCCCAGTGTTTTTCCCTTCCAAATTGAAATGAAATGAAGATAATCCTCTGTAGTTACTTGAGAGCATCTGCACATCTAGGTTTGCAGTTATGTGTGTAAGTTGCAGAATATCCTCCACCAGTTCTTCTGCACTTGGAAAATTTGTGAAGGAGTAGCCTAATGGCTAGAGCACTGGCTTGGTAGCCAAGAAACCAGGGTTCAATTTCCACTAGCACTCCTTGTGGCCTTGGGCAAGTCACTTGACCCTCCATTGCCTTGGAAGAAAGTCCTGGTAATCTACTTCCAGTCATACTGCCCAGAAAACCCAAGAGCTGCTGGGTTGCCAGGAGTTGGCATTGACTCGAAGGCACACATTGCATTTTTTGTAGATTTGTAAAATGGTGCCTCCACTGAATGTGGATGTTGATCCCCATGCATTCCCGCACCTCCGTATTCATATTTTAGAAACCGCTCCACCTTTAGCACAGTTATTTCTAAAATACCGCCAGAACCGAGTACATCATGCTGCCCTTGATATCTCTGTTCTGATCCTCAAATGCTGTCTAAAATTTGCCTTTACATGTAAAGGTAGGCATAGATTGAAATGTTAATTACAACTGATTTTTCCATTAAAAATTGTAATGGCATGATTGATTTAAATTAATTCAAAGAGCCCATACCCACTCTTGACCTGCCTTCCCTCATGTACCAGCATCCCTACCTCCCTCCCTCTCATACTCCCTTGGATCCAGCATCACTCCTCTCTTTCAACCTGTCCTCCCTCCCTGATGGTCCAGCATGTTTCCCTCTCCCTCTCTTCTCCTGTGGTACCTTCATTTGCCTTGAAATTTCAGCTTTTGCCGCCAGTGGCAGTGATTTACAAACGCAACCTCTCACTACCCTGCCCCCTAAAATTCCCTCTGCAATTTCCATTGTGGCAATTAGGCAGCATTTGTAAATTGCAGCCAAGGAGAGCTGATTGTAACAGCAAGTGAAAGGAACATGGAGGGAGGGAGGAAGATGAAGACTTGGAGGGGGGAGAGGTAGCTGCATTGGCATGAACAGTAGTTTGGAGATCCCTGCCTTAATACAATTAACATGTTAAACTTTTGAAATGCTCATTAAAAAAATGTTAACGTTAAATGTCCACCCCTAAAAATGTAATCTATTGCCCATTTTACTCATACCTTTTGAATAGTTCATTTTGTGAACATTTGTCACAAATGAACTATTTTATACACATAGAAAAGGAACCACTTACATCTTGCTCGGCCATTATTTATCTGGAAGTAAAACGCCATAAACCCAGCACGTTCACGTTTGACTGGATTTTTTTTATTTCTAAAAATCACAATAATATTAGTTATCACTTCCCCTTTGGAAGTTAAAATTCAGATTTATAGAATGGTTTTTATTTTAAACTGTAGCCCTGATTGCTGATGAACAAAGCTTTTCCCAAATTAGATTTTAGTTTAGAAAAGGATATTGCTGTCTAATTCTCTTTATGATAATGTTTATCTGTTTCTATGTTTTAGGGATACCTTTGTTTGCCGTATATGGCATTACAGCAGCATCATCTGCTTTCGGACGTCAGCATCCGTGGTTTTGTTGCTGGGGCTACCAACATCCTCTTTCGTCAACAGAAGCACTTGAGTGATACAATTGTAGAGGTATAAATCTTTTTTCCCCTCAACTTGTGTAACCTTATTTGCTTTTTAAAGTCATAGGTTAGAGAGATGATACATGCTTATATACTTTTTTCAATATGTACTCCAGAAAGTTTGTCAGATATGAACAATAGTAGAATGTGCATTGCTTTAAAATATTAACTTGCTAGTATTTTATCTTGTTAGTATAATTCATGTGTCTACATTTTTGTCTTAATCCGTTACAGCACATTAACTTTTCATTTTAATTGCCCAAAGTTCTTTATAAAAAGTTGTAGAGTCAGCATGACTATATCTAGGGTGGGAATAATATAATAATTCTAACAATGAATTTGAGGAGATGATAAATCAGAGTAACATAGTAATAGAGGAGGTAGGATACAAGTTGTTTTGTTTCAAAAATCTGAAAACAGAAGAAAGACAGTGGCAAGAAAAGTAGAGGTGAATATAGTGACAGCTGAAGAGAATAATTAGATCTGATTGTATAATTGAGATGGTAACAAATAAGGTTTGGCACTGGACTGAGGAAGCTTACAGTGGAATATGAAACTGAATTTTCCACAACACGAGTATTTTCAGGCAGGCAGGCAAGTGGGTGATATCATCTGAAAGCACTGGGATGGAACTGCTCTCCCACAACTCACTGTAAAGTTCTACACGGCCTTTCCCACATGAAGTGGTCTCCTCGGCTTCACAGTCGAATGGGCATGAAACAAAGCTCTGTTGTAAAGATTTTTCAAATGGCTAAAAAGCAGGGAGGGATGGGGGTTTTTGATGTCATCTGTCAGTTTATTTACTTTATGTTTACTTAAGGCCTGGCAATCTACTTCCGGTGACACTGCCAAGAAAACCCAGGAGCTTCTGGGTCACCAGGAGTCAGGACTGACTCGAAGGCACTGCATTTGCAAAAAAAAAAAAAAAGAATGAAGAAAATGTCACCAAAGTTAGCGTTTCAACCCCAACCCAAAGTGCAACAGAAAAATGTAGAACTTTGACACTCATTCCAAATGTATTCTATGCATGGGTCCAGACCACAATTAGGATTGTAAGTGTCGTATTTGAATGTCTCCCAGAGCACAAAAGATCAGTTAAATAGCCTCCAAGATCATTTTGAGGCAGAAAAAAGTTAGATGAGAAGCTGTTCTGCACAGAAAACTGTGAGCTCTCTACATATAGTCAAGAATTTTCCATGAAGCAACCTTCAACCTCCAGGCACAGTGATTTGGAATCCAGCTGCCTAAGGGGACTGCCAGATATCTTTAAAATTAGAGTATGCACCCCATGAGTTTTCCAGGCCTAAAGCACAGCTGTTTCTGAAGCACCTGCAAAAGCATGAGGGCAAGGTGCTCTGTCAACTCCTTCCAAAGCGCTGAACAATCACAAATATACAAGCGCTGTATCTCCTCAGGCCAAGAGGAAGTGCTTGGACTCTGTGCAACAACCTCAGCGCAGCTTGAGCACATTCTGCACAGACTTTCCAGACATGGCAAAAGTTCTGCTTCAATACAAGCCTCTGCAGTGGTCCATTTCTTCAACTCTGGTTTTGGTTACTGTGGCTGATGAAACCTCATCCTCTGTCTCTGCAGTTTCTAGAGAAGATTCATTCTTTTCTCACAAATGATTATCAATGAGTTTGTAAAGGGCTAGTGCAAGGATTTATCCAGCATTAGTTTCCAGCAACCTTCAGAAATGTCTTCTCATTTTGCATGCCTTATGCCAATGCAGAGAGAGAGTCATTCATAGGAACCTGATTGATTCTGTATCTACTTCATATTTGGGGGAAAAGCCAGTGAATTTGCTTTCTCCCTACTCTTCAGAGTCTGTGGGCCCTCATCTAGAAGGATTTTTAGTTGCTTTTGATACACAGCTGCCCTCTCCTGATAATGTGGAGGCAGGTTTTACAGGAATTCCATCCATTTCTTCTCCACCATCAGTAAGGGATGAATCTCCATATGAGGATATTTCTTACCCAAAATTGATTCAGAAAATAGCTAAGTTATTTTCTTGATCACTGCAGCAGGATGTGGAACCAAGAGCAAACATCTTCAGCCTTCCCAAGTGCATAAAGGTACCCAAAATAACTGCTGTTGTTCCTATCCGTGATCTGCTTCAAGACCAGCAGTTAGATATGTGGTAAAATCCATGTACTGTTCAGCCTGTCTCCAAAAACTTGGATGTAAAATATAAAATTCAGTTGGCTTCAGGTTTCAATAATGTCCAATCCTACTCTTCAATAGTTGATGTGACAGTAAGGAAGGCAAGACATGTAGAGATTTCTCCAATATTCCTCTGGAAAGAGCCTTATTTTTGGATCATCTGGAGAAAAATATCTCCAAGAACAAGCAGGAATGTAGTCTTCACATATGGGTGAATGTCACAGATGGAGCCCGTGTAGGAATGCTCCCCTGTGCCTGCGTGCCTGCCTTCCCAACTCCTCTCTTCAGTTCTTCGTTTTCCATGGAGCCAGTAGGATGCATCATCCTGTCACCACTGAAAAACTTCTCTTTTTTGTGCCCTTTGGGGTACATCATGCTTCTGCCTTCCCAACACCGATTTAGTCGAATCCGACACCGGTTCCGATAACACAGGTACACTACCAAAAAACTGCCTCCAGTTTTGCAACTGATTCCTATAGATTTTGGGGTGCTGAATCCAGGAAAAATAGCCAAAATGTTCCATCACGTCACGTTTTCTTGCTAAATTGGATTTCTTACCCATATAAGGAATGTTCACATAATTTCTTTTTAGCCGACTGCAGTTTATTTTCTTGGCCCAAAATAGAGGTTGTAATGGTTAACTAACTAGAAACACTCCCTCATGATATTTTAGAGTGTTTTGTATTCATTTTATACATTAACAGGACAATTGGGAGGCGGGGGGCTAAATCCAGTACTTGCGCTGGCGCATGTTCTTTCCTGTTCGCCTCGCCTCGTTCGCTCGCTCAAACACGGTGGTTGCGACATGAACGTTCCTGTCAAATTTCAGTTTCTTGCAAGTTCATTATTACCTTTTGTTTGCTCAGTCGTAATCCAGCTTTATTCCGAAGTGGTTCACTACAGTTGTAGTTTGCAGTGCTGTGTATTTGTGATGGCTCACAGAGCCAGAGGTTGCGTCAACTCTCCGGACAGTTTTTGTTTTATTTGTGGGGAATATACCGTGAAAAAGCGGCAGAGGAACATTTCTGCATTTATTAAAAAAGTATATTTCGCCTATTTCGGTTTGAAGTTAGGCGATCAAGACAAACCGTGGGCTCCTCACAAAGTGTGCAAGACATGTGAGGAAGATCTACGCTTATGGATGAAAGGTAAAAAACAAGCATTTCGTTTCGGAATACCTATGATGTGGCGTGAACAAAGAGACCACAGCAATGACTGCTATTTTTGCTCTTGCATTGTGAAGGGATACAACTTAAAAAATAAGAACGTAATAAGTTACCCCAACCTTCCCTCAGCAATTAGGCCTATGCCTCATAGCAACGAAGTACCTGTGCCTGAACCACCAAAATCTTTGGATCATATTTGTGTGGACGGTTCTGATCATGATGAGACTCATCAGATGGCTTTTCCCGATGAGTCCAGTACTTCCGAGTTTGAAACTGAACCAGATCCGAAACCTGAACTTTTCTCTCAAGCTGAATTGAATGATTTAGTCCGGGATTTAGGACTCCCAAAAGATGCTGCCCAACTGCTAGGTTCTCGGCTTAAACAGAAAAATCTATTGTCACCAGGAACAACTTTTTATTGGTACCGCAACCGCGAGACACAATTTTTGAAGTATTTCAGCAAAGAGGAAGATTTGGTATTTTGTAACGATATATACGGAGTGATGGAAAAGTTTAAACTCAAGTATGATCCTGCTGAATGGCGGCTGTTCATTGATTCGTCAAAAGACAGCATAAAAGGTGTTCTTCTTCATAATGGCAACACATTCGCTTCAGTTCCTATTGTTCACTCTGTTATTCTCCAAGAAAAATACGAGAATTTGGCCCTGATTCTTCAGAAGCTTCGTTATGATGAGCATAAGTGGATGATTTGTGGAGACTTTAAAATTCTATCCATGCTATTAAGGCAGCAATCCGGTTTCACCAAATATCCCTGCTTCCTTTGCTTGTGGGATAGCCGGGCCCGCGACCTACACTGGGGGAAAAAAGACTGGCCAATTCGGGAGTATTTGAGACCCAGTGAGAAAATGTTCTTCATGAGAGCTTGGTACCTCGTGATAAAATTCTATTACCACCTCTCCACATTAAGTTGGGTCTCATTAAGCAATTCATCAAGTCCCTTCCTAAAGATGGTGAGTGCTTTCGGTACCTTTGCTCAAAGTTCCCCTGACTTTCTGAAGCAAAGCTAAAGGAAGGAGTGTTTGTTGGCCCTGATATAAGGAAACTCATTTCAGATGGAGCATTCGCTGAAACGATGTATTCCTTCAAGGATGTTGTTCTCAAATTCTTGGGGAACAGGCGGGATGAGAACTATAAGGATATTGTTGCCAGGATGCTCAATGCCTTCAAAGAACAAGGCTGTAACATGAGCCTGAAAGTCCATTTCTTGCACTCCCATGTGAACTACTTTCCCGAAAACTTGGGGGCGTACAGTGAAGAACAAGGTGAAAGGTTTCACCAGGACATCAAGGACGCAGAGAGAAGGTACCAAGGAAGATGGAACACCACTATGATGGCTGATTTCTGCTGGTTGCTGCTGTGGGAAACCCCAGATGAAAAATACGCCAAGCAGCGCACCAAGAGAAGCATTCGGGAGAAGAAGAAACGGGCCCACCAGGAGATTGATTGACCCAAGAATGACTTTAAAATCTAAACTGTGTTGACAAATATCGTGTTTTTACTAAACTTTGAAATAAAAATTTGCTAGTTATTACCACAGTGTCGGATCTCATTTATTAGAATTTTATTTTCACACCATCGGGTGTTTGTCTTCATGTATTGCAATGGTGCGGTTTGCGTTTTCTATTCTTACATACATACCTGTACAACATTTTTTGCACATTTCTTTGCTTTGCTTTGTGTCTAACCTCGCTCTTATATGCTCAATGTTTGTGCACATGTATGTGGCTGTTTTAAGTGCAGACAATTTTGCTACCATCACAGTGTGTTTTGTTGACATTACTCTATTCTTATGTGCTGCCTTGTTACAATTTTCTTTATTCTTATTTGAATAACTACTAAACAATTAGTATAAAGAATTCATCCAAGAAACTTTTATCTCGATCGCACTCAATCTGAAACGTTCACCTCAAACTGCTAACCCAATGTAGCAAAAAATCTGTACGTGATGGAGCAAATTGGTTACCAGATTTGGTTTCAGCGCACCAAAAAACGTAAAAATCAATCGAAACATTAGAGGCAGTTTAAAAAAAAAAATTTTTAGTGTACCTGTGTAATTCTTCCTTTTTTATTTTCTATTTTCTCTTTTGTTCTCTATTGAATTTCACTGCAGTTCTCACCACTAAACTAAGCCTCTTGGGCTCCATAGCCTTATCTTCAATCTTGAAGACAACGTTTTCAGGCATGGAAAAGCCAGTCGGTGATTTCAAAAAATGTACCAAGTGTGCCAGTATCATTTCGACCACTGATAAACATGACTGGTGTCTAAAATGTTTGGGTCCTGAACATGAATCCATTTCTTGTTCTTTGTGCCAACAAATGACAGAGAAGCCTTAAGAACCAAGCCAGACAGTTTGGATTGTTGTTCACCTTGGACTCTGTTTCAGTGGCTTCCACTTCATCGAGGGCATCGATGACTTCTCATGGGTCTCAGGCTTCTTCAAAGGCCATACACAAAAGTAAGTCAAAGTCTATGGCCGTTTCCAAATCTTCAGCATCAAAAATAGATTCTAATGCCAGGGAGAAGTCCCAGAATAAGCATTGCGATTCACCTAGAGGTGCTTCCGATGCAGACCAGCCAGTCAAACAGCCCCAGTGGGAGGATCTGTCCTCCAAAGCATGTGGGGCTCCAGGACACCGATTCCACCCAGACATCGGCCATCTCCCTAGACCAGCGCATTCTAGCTCTTGAGAGGAGTTTGGCAGCACTTCTGACAGCCTTGGTACTGATAACATCAAGAGCTTCAGGAGTGCAGGCTTTGGCACCAAGCCTACAGCCAGGCATATTGGGCCCGATGCCGGCCCTCGAACCAGCATCATCGGAAAACCCAAGGCCGATTCCTCCATTGGAACCAGTCAATGCCCCCAGTATCCAACAGACTCAGACTGCTATTGTGCTCAGTTCCGATACCTCTGAGTATCTATATCAGCATCGATCGTCTACTTCCACAAAGCATCGAGGTCAAATCCAAGACCTCTGATACTTTGATTTCTTGCTGGACTCTGATTCAAGTTCTTCAGAATCTGTCAGGGGATCACTCAAGTCCCAAGAACTTCCTGACATCCCTTCAGACCCTTTGCCACCTCAGGAACAGCGTCTGTCCCCACCAGAAGATATGTCTTTCAGGACATCATAAGTGACATGGCAGCAGGGCTCTTCATCACTGTAGCCTTGGAAAAGGAACCCAGGGCAGAGAAATTGGAGATGCTCCAATACCCTCCCACACCCAAGGAGGCGGCTACCTTACCGGTGCATCGTATCCTGCAGGATCTTATGCTCCGTATGTGGGAGGCTACGCTCACAGTTCCGCATGTCAGCAAGAGATTCAATACCATGTACCAAGTACAAGAGTGCCCAGGCTTCCAAAAACCTCAGCTCCCCCACCATTCAATGGTGGTGGAATCGGCGATACACAGAATGAAGAACCAAAGAACCATTCATCCATGCCTCCTGGCAGAGACTCAAAGACACGCGATGCCTTCAGGCGTTGATGTTTCCAGGCATGCATGTTGGCCTCCAGAATCAACTCTTACAAAAGCTGTACATGGGCATGTTTCTGAAGAATGTCACCAGGGATCTGAAGACTTTTGTCCCCCTGCTTCCTCAAGATAAACAGAGTGCCTTCCAGACACTCATCAAGCAAGGTCAGAACACTTCTAAGTTTCTTACCAGGGCCTCTTTTGATGCTTTTGAATCCACAAGCACTTCAGCAGTCTGCATTGGGGCTAGCAGAATGGCCTGGTTACAGGCATCAGACCTCAAGCAATGGGTCCAGGATAAACCGGCCAATATCCCATGTACTGGAGAAAACCTTTTTGGCAAAGATGGAGGGAAAAAATAGGGGAGATTGAAACAGCCGATCTCATCCTAAAACATCTTTCTAGGAAAACTGCTGACCCATTTAACAGGAAGGCTTTTCCCAAGAAATCTTTTTATTCTAAAAAGCAGAGATACTATCCTCCTTACCCGCCTTCTGCTGCCTATCAACCTCAGCAGAGACAGCAGAGTCTTTGCCAATCCAAGAAACTCAAGGCCCCTAAGCCTCAACGAGCTCCACAGGCACAGCCTGCACCTGTTTTTTGACTCCTTCCTAGAGAGCATTGTCAATCTCCCCCTGGAGTCCCCCCAGTCCCTCAACATAGCAGGTAGACTTTGTCACTATGCCGACAGGTGGCACCTCATAACCTTGGAGCCATAGACACTCCAGATTGTCCAAAGGGATTATCAGCTTCACTTCAAAACCTTACCTCCCACTTGCTTCACAGAGGATTCTCCCATACAACCTCTTCAAAGCACTCTCTTAAAAGAAGAGGTGACCACCCTGTTGTCCCAAGGTGCCATAGAAAGAGTTCCTCCTCCTCAAGAAAAGTTGAGCTTCTGCTCTCCATATTTTCTCATTCCAAAGAAAACAGGAGGCTTCAGGCTCATCTTGGATCTCAGAGATCTAAACAAGTTCATGGTCCAAGAAAAATTCAAAATGATTTCTCTAGGAACTGTTCTACCATATCTCCAGAGACACTATTGACTATGTTCTCTAGACCTAAAAGAGGCGTACACACATTGACTGATACATCCCTTCCACAAACAGTATCTGTGCTTCATCTTTCAAGGGAACCTTTATCAATACCAGATTCTCCCCTTTGGTCTAGCTTCTACCCCAAGGGTCTTCACAAAATGCATTGCAGTCATCACTGCCTACGTACACACCTTGGGGATATTTGTCTTTCCTTACTTAGATGATAAGCTGATCATGGGAGACTCTCCCCCAAGAGGTAAAACTCTCCCTTCATCGAACCATCATGGTGCTCCAACACCTGGGGTTCATCATAAACTTCCCAAAGTCCCACCTCACTCCAACCCAAAATCTGGAGTTCATCAGAGCACTCTTAGATACTCGACAGGCCTGAGCTTTCCTCCCACAGAATCACTGTGCCCTCTTCATTGAGCTGGCAAAAGGGATACAACAGCAAAGCCAAGTAACAGCTCAACAGATGCTATGACTATTAGGACACATGGCCTCCATGGTCCATGTTACCCCGTATGCTCAATTACACATGCAACAAGTGCAGTGGACTCCATCTTCCCAATGTACACAAGCGAAAGGTCGACTCGGAGACAAGAGCCCCATCACCCCTCAACTGACCTAGTCCCTTCAGTGGTGGTGTCTCCCACAAAACCTACTCTTTGGGTCTCCTTTTCAATGCTTCCACCTCGATGTACCCTGATGATGGATGCTTCCAAGCTGGGTTGTGGGGCACATCTGAATGATCTGACCACACAGGGACTGTGGACCCAAAGGAATCTGCCTTGCGGATCAATCTGCTAGAACTGCGGGCACTGACAAATGCTCTTCGGGTTTTTCAATCCCAACTATCAGGTGGCCCTATTCTAGTCAGGACGGACATCCACATTGCCATGTTCTACGTAAACAAACATGGAGGAACGGGGTCCCATCCCCTCTGTGAAGAAGCGATTCGCCTATGGTCCTTTGTCATCTCTCACCACATCCACCTCAGAGCAGTGTACCTCCCGGGTGAACTCAATGTCCTAACAAACAGGCTAAGCTGTATCCTTAGACCACACAAATGGAGCTTGGATCGGGAGACGGCTGCTCAGATCTTCCAAACATGGCAAACCCCACTCATAGATCTTTTTTCCATTCCACAAAACATGTAGCTTCCGCTCTTCTGCTCAAGGGTTCCATCGCTGCACCAACAGGCCCCAGATGCCTTCCTTCTCAATTGGGGACAGGGGCTGCTCTATTTATTTATTTATTTTTATTTATTTTATAACTTTTATATACCGCGCTATTTGTTATCAGTGCGGTTTACATACAACAAGGGTGCACAGTCAGAAGTCTGTTCTGTGCTTACATTGTAACAGGAGTTTAAACTTGGAACATACATTGTAACAGGAGCATAAACTTGGAGCAACAGGGGAACTAAAAACCTATGTACAAAATATAATTAGCTTTGGATTGTATATACAGGAGGTCTAAGGCGGGTTCAAGATACTTGTGACAGGGTGCGGTTTGTAGACATTGGCAGGTGGGCGAGTAGAGGTGGGGTGGATGCTTGAGCAAAGTGAAGTAGGAAAATGTGGTGTTTAATTGCCTTACGGAACTGCATAAGGCCTTTGATGGATCTAATTTCAGGTGGAAGTTCGTTCCAACATTTTGGGGCATAGAAGGCGAATGATCTTTTCTTGGTCGTCTGTGTGCACTTGATGGATTCTTTGGGGATGATCAAGGTATTGTCAGTTACTGATCTTCTGAGTCTGTTTTTCGGGGTGAGGGTGATAAGGTCACTGAGTGTTGTGGGGGCTAGGTTGTTGATGATCTTGAAGATGATGAGAAGGATCTTGTATGTTAACCTGCAGTGAATAGGAAGCCAGTGGAGTTCCTTGAGTATCGGGGTAATATGGTCTGATCTTGTTAAACCACAGAGAACACGCGCGGCCGCGTTCATGGCGAGTTGTAGCGGATTAAGGGTGTTCTTGGGGAGTCCATAAAGAGCCACATTTGCGTAATCAAAATGTGGGAGAATGAGGGCCTGGAAGATGGTCCTGAAGTCATTATGAGGTAACATGGGCCTGAGGTGTCTTAGCGTTCTGATTTTATTGTAAACAGCTCTGGTGGTGTTTCGTATGTGCTCCTTAAAGTTGAAATGCTGGTCAAGAGTAATCCCTAAGTAGCGAATGGAAGGTTTGCTAGGGAGTTCCGCATCTCTTACTTTTAGGGAGGATGGAGGTGAAAAATCTTTGTTCCTTGAAATGAAGAGAACCTCCGTCTTCTTGAAGTTTATGCGGAGATTTTGAGATAGTAACCAGTCAGTGATGGCGTTGAAACAGTTGATAAGGGTGGAGAAGTCTGGTTGTTTGATTTTGAATGGTGTAAACAGCAGGACGTCGTCTGCATAGATTAGAGTGGAGATATTGAAGGAGCGAATGATGTCGCATATCGGCTGCATGTATACATTGAACAGCAGCGCAGATAAGGAGGAGCCCTGCGGAACACCTTGGTGTTGGCGGAAAGGCGTGGATGTAGTGGAACCAACTCTGACATGCTGCCAACGATCCGATAGATAAGACCTACACCATTCCCAGGCGAGGCCACAGATGCCCTTCTCCTGGAGACGAGTGAGAAGTTGAATGTGATTAACGGAGTCAAATGCGGCAGAGATGTCTAGGAAAATGAGGGCGAAGCCGTTTTCAACCTTGTCCAATCCTCTGTTCAAAGTGTTGGTTAGGGTGGTGAGGAGAGTTTCTACACCGTGAGACTCCCTGAATCCGTGTTGACAGGGGTCGAGAGGTGCCACCTCATCAATGTGGTGTTGAATCTGCCGCTGAACAACCTTCTCTATTATCTTGGACATTATAGGTATACTGGAGATTGCATTCCTTCCCATCCCCTTGATACACAAGGTGCTGTTCAAGCTACAGGCTGACAGAGTCTCAATGATTCTTATAGCCACCTTTTGGCCCCGTCAACCGTGGTTTCATCTGCTTCTTTGCCTTGCGCAGACTCAGCCACTTAACCTGGGATGTGCGCCCGACCTCCTCTCTCAGGACCAAAAGATGCTCGCCATCTCCATCTTTGCTCCCTACACTGACAGCAGGCTGCTGAAGACCTATTGCTTACCAACCTCGACCTACCATCTGCGGTCAAGGATGTCGTCCTTGTATCTTGTAAGGATTCCACCAAGCAATCTTATGCCTTTAAATGGAGTAGATTTGCCTTTTGATGCTCCCCAAAGGACCCTGATCCCTTTTCTTGCCTGGTGGAGTTGCTTCTACAATATCTCCTCAACTTATCCTTGACAGGTCTTAAGACTAACTCGGTGAGAGTTCACCTTAGTGCTATTGTGGCATCTCACAGACCAGTAGCATGCTTCATGCGGGGTCTCCTGCTGTCCCAGCCACCCATTAAGCCACCACCAGTGGCATGGGATCTGAATGTGGTTCTGGCACAAATTCTAAAGCCACCTTTTGAACTTTTAGCCACCGCTTCACTGAAGTTTCTATCTTGGAAGGTCATCTTCCTTATTGCCCTCACTCCTGTTCACCACATCAGCGAGCTGCAAGCTCTAATAGTAGATCCCCCCTATACTCTGTCCACCATGACAAGGTGGTTCTGCGTACCCATTCGTATTTTCCTACCGAAGGTGGTTTCCTCCTTCCATTTGTCAGTAATATTCCTAGTTTTCTTCCCTAGACCACATGCGTCTTGGGCTGAAGCAGCACTACATACTTCAGACTGCAAGTGAGCCCTGGCCTACTTCTTGGATGGAACTAAAGATCACAGAAAATTTCTCTGTTATTCATTTCCTTTGATCCTAGTCACCTGGGTCTACCGGTGACGAAAGGTGCTCTGTCTAGATGGATAGCAGATTGTATTACTTTTGCTTATGCACAAACAGGACTTGCATTGGAGGGTCATGTTACTGCTCATAATGTGTGGGCTATGACAACATCTGTAGCTAATCTCTGTTCAGTAGCAGTTGAGGACATTTGCTGGGCAGCTACCTGGCCCTCCATTCATACTTTTGCTGCACTACTATCTGGACAGAGATTCCTGTCAGGACACTGTCTTTGGCCAGGCTGTACTCCAGCATCTCTTTGGGACTTAAACTCATCTCCTACTCTCCATCCTGGACTTCTACAAGATACCAGGCTATCACTGGGGGAGTATCGCCTCCTGGAATTGAGTCCAGTGGCCCACAATTCTTCCAGACTCTTTGGCTACACATTTTTTGCTTCGGGGATTGCACCACTCTTCCCCCCCCCCCCCCCATATCAGCCTGTACCTGGGAGCTAGTAAGTCTCATATGTGAAGACTGCATTCCTGCTTGTTTCTGGAGATAGCATAGTTACTGACCTGTAACAGATGATCTCCAGGAACAGCAGGAATTGGTCTTCACAACCCGCCCTTCTCCCTAAGAATTGTAAAGTTCTTTTAACTTTCTTCTTCTTAGCTACAAACTCAACTGAGGAAAGGAGTTGGAAAGACGAAAAGGCAGGCATATAGGTGCAGTGGATTGCTCCCAAAGGCTTTTCTTTTGGATGCTGGGAAGCATTCCCACGCGGGCTCTATCAGTGAGGTTCACCCATATTTGAAGACTGATTCCTGCTGTTCCCGGAGATCACCTGTTATAGATGAGTAACTACGCTTTCCAGGGAACCATGCTAATTGACCCCAAAGTTCAGTCACTCAAGGCTATGCTATCCTTACCTCTGCTTTTGTCTCCACCAGCTGAAGCTGGAGGTACTTCTTCTCTACCACTGCACTCCTGGTCATATTTTACCCCTATGTCCCTCACCCAATTAGCATGTCAGCTTCAGCAGGCATGCAACACAGTTAACTGCCTGATTATCAGGGAAGGAGAGGAGTCCTGATCACTGACATGATCCATCAGCTGTGCCTATTCCAGTTCCGTGCACTTTTAAACAGCGTAGGCAGGTGGGCCTGTGCCTGAGGGCCTCACCAGAGGGCCCTTTGGCATGACCCTTAGGCGGGGACCTAAATACACAATCCAGGAGAATTTACCTCACAGTATTGGAATTATAAGCACGCTGCTAGTTTGTGCCACATAGTTTGTGCTGGTTACTTGTCACTCTACCCTGCTGCTATTAATATACTTGCTGTGTGTCTGACAGAGTTTTATGTTTCCCGTAGATCTGGCACTTGCTGCTTTTCCAGTCAAGACACAGTTTTGCCCCTTCTATACAGTGTGTTCTGATTTCGTTTCACCGCGGTCCTCACATCGTTGCTCAATCCGACTCTAAATACTCCTTTTTGGATTCTTATGGCGCCAATTCTGGTCTATTGGTCCCACCAACCTAAAACCACTCCCCTAGCTTTCAGGTATGTCAACAATTCTCATTCTTTCCAGCACCTTATTACCTGTGAATTGCATATGGTTCTTTCAGGCCTCCAAGCAGGTAATAATACTCCTGCATCCCGCAGAGGCAGGTGCAACCACTCCTTATCACTCTCTTGACTTGCCGGTCGCTTAAAACAAAATCCCCACTTATAACAGATGTAATTCTGTCCCTCTCATTGGATATTCTTTGCCTCATGGAAATGTGGCTTTGGGAGGGGGAGAAGGCTATCTGTTCCACTGTCTCCTACCTGGCGTATTCTGCCCCTTGATCCTCCGGTAAGGGAGAAGGAATGGCCATAATTTACGAATCCACCTTGACATTCTCTGAACTGCCTATATCATTACTTTGATAGTTGAGCCTTTATTGGTGAAATTCGGCTCCACCGTAGAAGTTTCCTTACTACTCCTGTATTGCCCGCCCTCCCTATTGCAAGCTGATTGGAAGAACATTCAACAGCTAATACTTAATTTGCTTGTGTCTTGCCCAGATCATATTATATTAAGAAATTTTAATATCCATTATGATGACCCACTGTGATCATGGGATAAAGTCTTTCATAGATTTCTTTCTGATCTTGATATCCTACAATATGTCCATCTGCCGACCCACTCTGTGGGGCACAGGCTTGATCTTATACTCACTCTTTCAAATGTACTCTCATCAGTCGCTAATCTTAATACAATCCCTGTGCCCTGGTCTGATCATACTTTATTGCTCTTTGATTTGATTTACTTGAAACCGTTCCTATCCGCTGCTTCGACCCTCTCTCCTGTGACTTTTTCCTATAGACCCATCACCCCAGCTACTCTTGCAGCTTTTCCGGCTGCCGACACATTATTTCCTGCAAATTTCTCTGATCTGCCTTTAGCTTAGCAGGGTTATATGTGGCACACCATACTTTCCACAGAATTAAATAAGCTAGCACCTCTGCAGACTAAGACACATGCTCTCAGAGTATCACAAAATTGGTATCATATGACAAACCCAAGCTGCAGAAAGATCTTAGAGGAAGGCTAAATCAACTTAAACCCTACAGAGGTTTTTATACCTGCCAGCTTTTCTATCATCGTAAAATATTTGAGGCAAAGAAAGATTACTTTTACATGCTCATCACCAATTCTCCATCAACAATAAAAGCTATATTTTCAGTTGTCTCTCAACTTTCTATGCAATGCCTACTCCAACAGCATCTGCCCTGGTCTGGGCCTATCCCAGAAACCAAAGTTCAGTCACTCAAGGCTTACGCTATCTTCACCTCCGCCTTTCTCTCCACCGGCTGAAGCTGGAGGTTGTACTTCTGGTCACATTTTAACCCTGTATCCCTTACCCAATTAGAGAGGGTATCACAGTACATTCATAAACATACTTCCTCCTTAGACCCAATTCCATCAACATGGCTAAATGAGCCCAGTTTGAGACTCCTCCCGATCTTGCTTTCATTGGTCAACCAAAGTCTATCCTCAGGAGTGGTATCTGAGGCCTGGAAAAAAGCTATACTCTATCCTTTAATAAAAGATCAGCATGGGGATCGGTCTGATCCTCAAAATTACCAGCCTATCTCAAACTTATCTGTCATGTCCAAGATAGTCGAGAAAGTCATCTTCTGTCAGCTTGCAGATCATGTGAACCAAATTCATTTTCTCCATCCTCGTCAATCAGGATTTCACCCATGCCACAGTATGGAAACAGTCCTGACTGCGGTCCTTAATGATATTTATAGGTCACTTGATTGTTGGAACTATACTCTCGCAGTTTCGCTGGACTTATCTGCAGCCTTTGATCTGGTGGATGACAACCCACTTTTGGCCCGCCTATACAAGGCAGGGATCCAAGGTACAGTGCTTGACTGGTTTCATTCCTTCCTAAATCATAGATCTTTCCAGGTTCATATTCAAAGACAGGTCAAATTAGCTTTTTCTGCTGCAGCTCTGGCACAGAATTAAATTTCAAGTGCTTCAAAAAATCTCTGAAAACCTTCCTTTTTATGACTGCTCTTACCTAAGTAGCTATTCTGGTTCGACAACACCTTATGGGCATGGTAAGGAGAGCCCTATAGTCTAAGGGGAATTGTGTGTATTTATCTTTGTCATATTCTGTTTGCCTATCTTTTCTATGCTGTTTCTATCTCTCCTATACTGTCCTGTCTACACTATAGGGTTCCTTTCACTTCTTTTATTTTTTAATTATTGTACATTGTTTAGACTGCTATGCAATGTTGTGGTATATCAAATAAAATATAACCATAGCCATAACATTGTTCCAAAAACCACTTTGAAATAGATGAAGAAGTAGGATATCACAGGAAAGATCCAGGGAGACAACCAGTGCAAATTTCCCATTATCCAAGGCACTATGGATGTTGTTGAGGAAGGATGTAATAATAGTCTTGGTACTGTGGAAAGGACAAAAGCCTGATTGGCATGGATGAAGCGAGTATGTTTAACATGGTCAGATAGTTGACTGAAGACCCAGCATTTGGCAAGCTAAGAGATGATAAATTGAAGATTGGAGAATGGATGACTTTGATGGAGACAGTGGATCTGGTTTTATGAGTATAGGTTGGACAAGTGCTCTTTTCCAGGAATCTGGAGTGAAGGAGTAGCCTGATGGTTAGAGCACTGGCTTAGTAACCAAGAGACCAGGGTTTGATTCCCACTAGCATTTCTTGTGGCCTTCGGCAAGTCACTTATTCCTCCATTGCCTCTGAAGAATCCAAGTCATCAATGTCCCTGTTTAATGTACATTGCCAAATTTAAGTTACAATGTAAACAGCTTTGACTAAAATGATAAAGCTGTATAAAAAAACCTGTTAAATAAGTAATAAAGAGGATGGAAGGATAACTCTCTGAGGAAAGGCTTAATAGGTTTGGGCTCTTCAGCTTGGAAAAGAGATAGCTTAAAGGAGATATGATAGAGGTCTATAAAATGATGAATGGAGTAAAATGGTTAAATGTAGTTTGGTTGTTTGCTCCTTCAAAAAGTAGAAAGACTAGGGGACATCAATGAAGCTATAATGTAGCACTTTTAAGAATAATGGAAGAAACTATTTTTTCACTGAATGCATAATCAAACTGTAGAATAAGTTGCCAAAGGATATAGTAAAAGCTGTTCGTGTAGCTGGGTTTAAAAAAGATTTGGAAAGGTTCCTGGAGGAAAAGTCCATAAATAATTATTAAAGGGAACTGGGGAAATCCACTGCTTACTGCTGAAATAATTAGCATAGAATCTCTCTACATTTTGGGAGCCTGACATGTATTTGTGACCTAGATTGGCCACTGTTGGAAACAGGATACTTTGCTTGATGGATCTTTGGTCTGACCCAGTATGGCATATGTTATGTTCTTATCTAAAATTGTAAACTGCTTAGATTTCTTGCATTTGCAGTGTTAGCAAATAAATGTGAAATAAAATATGAAATACCAACTCCATTGGGGTTGAAGTAGTCTCTTTCATGGATTCTGATAGATTCAGTTAAGATAAAAAGTGAGAGCCCTTTAGAAATCCAGAATGGGAAGGAACTTCTCGTGGATTCTTATAAGTAGAGCTTTTTTCTTAGGTGTTAGTAATTATAAATTTAGCAGGTCATTTTCTGGCTATTTAGAGTTCTTTAAGGGTATAAAAGAAATCCATGTTGAATGGTGTTCTGCAGGAACAAGCAGGAAGTCAGCCCTCACATATAAGAACATAAGAACATAAGATATGCCATACTGGGTCAGACCAAGGTCCATCAAGCCCAGTATTCTGTTTCCAACAGTGGCCAATCTAGGTCATATGTACCTAGCAGTTTCCCCAAGGGACACAGGTTCCACAATGCTTGTATTGGTTCAAGCATTGATATCCTGGGTCCCTTCTTAATGGTTTATGGACTTTTCCTCCAGGAACTTGTCCAAACCTTTTTTAAACCCAGCTACACTAACAGCCTTTACTACATCCTCCGGTAACAAATTCCAGAGTTTGATTACACGTTGAGTGAAAAAATATTTTCTTTTATTAGTCTTAAATAGTTTACCCTGTAGCTTCATTGCATGTCCCCTAGTCTTTCTATATTCTGATAAGGTAAACAATCGATCTACGTTTACCCGTTCTACTCCGTTCATTAATTTATAGACTTCTATCATATCTCCCCTCAGCCGTCTCTTTTCCAGGTTAAAGAGCCCTAACCTTTTTAGCCTTTCTTCATAGGAGTATCCTTCCATCCCCTTTACCATTTTGGTGGCTCTTCTCTGAACCTTTTTTAAAATCGCTATATCCTTTTTAAAATACGGCGACCAGAATTGCACACAATATTCAAGGTGCGGTCTCACCATGGAACGATATAGAGGCATTATAATATCTTTTGTTTTATTTCCCATTCCTTTCCTTATCATACCTAGCATTCTATTTGCTCTCTTGGCCGCTGCTGCACACTGGGCCGAGGGTTTTAACATGGTATCCACAATGACGCCTAAATCTTTTTCCTGGGTGGTGGTTCCTAATGTGGAACCTTGCATCGTGTAACCATAGTTTGGGTTGTTCTTCCCTAGGTGCATAACCTTGCACTTGTCCACATTAAATTTCATCTGCCATTTTGATGCCCAGTCTTCCAATTTATCAAGATCCTCTTGCAATTTTCCACAATCCTCTTGGGTTTTAACAACTTTAAATAGTTTTGTGTCATCTGCAAATCTGATAACCTCACTCGTTATTCCACTTTCCAGGTCATTTATGAATATGTCAAAAAGCAGCGGACCCAGCACAGATCCCTGGAGTACACCACTATTCACCTTTCTCCATTGGGAAAATTGGCCATTTAGCCCTACCCTCTGCTTTCTATCTTTTAACCAGTTCCTGATCCACAATAGTACACTGCCTCCTATCCCATGACTCTTTAGTTTTGCCAAAAGTCTTTCATGAGGGACCTTGTCAAAGGCTTTCTGAAAGTCCAGATGCACAATATCAACTGCCTCACCTTTGTCCACCTGATTATTCACTCCTTCAAAAAAACATAACAGATTAGTAAGACAAGATCTTCCTTATCTAAAGCCATGTTGGCTGTCTCCCATTAGGTCATGACTATCTACATGCTGAGTAATTTTATTCTTTATGATGGTTTCTACCATTTTTCCCGGTACTGATGTCAGGCTCACCGGTCTGTAGTTTCCCGGATCACCCCTGGAACCCTTTTTAAAAATTGGTGTTACATTGGCGATCCTCCAATCTTCAGGTATTAGAGATGATTTTAATGATAGTTTACAGATTACTAATAGCAGGTCTGCAATCTCGTATTTCAGTTCTTTCAACGCCCTTGGATGTATACCATCCAGCCCAGGTGATTTGCTACTCTTCAGCTTATCTAATAGTTGTAATACATCTTCCCGATGTATCGATATTTCCTTCAATTCTTCCGCACCTTTAAATACCACTTCAGTCATGGGTAACATCCCTACATCTTCCTCAGTAAAGACTGACGCAAAGAATTCATTCAGTCTCTCCGCTATCGCCTTGGCACCTCTTAGTGCTCCTTTAACCCCTTTATCATCTAATGGACCAACTGACTCTCTCACAGGTTTTTTGCTACGAAAGTACTTGAAAAGGTCTTTACTTCGCGTTTTTGCTTCTGCAGCAAGCTTCTTCTCAAATTCTCCCTTTGCCTGCCTTATCGATGCCTTGCATTTGACTTGCCAGTGCTTGTGCTGTTTCCAGGTTTCGTCATTTGGCTCTTTTTTCCATTTCCTGAAAGATGCTTTTTTGGCAACAACAGCCTCTCTGACCTCACCTTTAAACCATGCTGGCAGTTTTTTGGACTTCCACTTTTCTTAAAGCGTGGAATACAGCTGGCCTGGGCTTCCAAGATAGTATTTTTCAACAACAGCCAAGCCTGATGTACGTCTTTAACCTTTGCAACTGCTCCTTTTAGTTTTTTCTTAACTGTTTTCCTCATTTTATCACAGTCTCCCTTTCGAAAGTTAAAAGGTAGTACTGTGGATTTCCTTACTATCCCTCCTCCACTATTTAAATCAAAGGCGATCATGCTATGATCACTATTGCCAAGTGGCCGCAACAACCTTATCTCTTGCACTAGATCTGGTGTTCCACTAAGGATTAGGTCTAATATAGCTTCCCCTCTGGTTGATTCATGAACCAGCTGCTCCAAGAAGCAGTCATTTATTTCATCTAGGAACTTTATCTCCCTAGCATGTCCTGACGTGACACTGACCCAGTCCATACCGGGGTAGTTGATATCACCCATTATTATTACTGTGCTGTAACTTTTGTTAGCTTCCTTGATTTCTTTGAGCATTTCATCATCCATTTGGTCATTCTGGCCAGGCGCTCGATAGTACACCCCCACTGCCATTGCCTTCCCCCTTTTACATGGAATTTCAATCCATATAGATTCTACAGCAGATTTTGTTTCCTGCAAAACTTTAATCCTTTCTGACTCAATGCCTTGTAGTCATGTTTGTATCTGAGTATGATAAATCAGCTGTGTTTAAATTGTACTTTAAAAGGTCATCTATCCTGTACCTTAGCACCACAAAATAGATGTTCCCTGATGTCTGTAAGACCACACAACTTAGGAGACAGGCTTTTTTAGCTATGAAACCTAGGGTTTTGGCCTTATCGGCAAGTTTTTTTCTCCGATACCCTTGTAAATGTTTAGTTACATTTCAGGGGTCTAAATATATCTTTGCTGATCCTTCTCAATTGCAGTTATTTTTGGATAGTAAATGATTGGGCACACTTATGTAAGGAGAAGAGGGGATATTAGGTTGAGCTGTCGTATAAGTTGAACTTATGTTCTTGAAGTTTCTTTTGTCTTAACTGCTTCGTAATTCTCCCTCTTTTAGTGGGCTAAGAGATATGATTGCTGATGTGTCGTCTTTTATTTTATATACGGATGTTTTCCTGCATTTTTGTTTATGGTTGACATTGGCGTCTTCATTACCTGTATACTTCCTTTGTAAGTATGTTTAAAAATTTCAATATAAAAAAAAAAAAAACTTTAATCCTTTCTGACTCAATGCCCTCTCTAACATAGAGTGCAACCCCTCCACCAATTTGATCAGCTCTATCATTACGATATAGTTTGTACCCAGGTATCACAGTGTTCCACTGATTGTCCTCCTTCCACCATGTCTCTGATATTCCAATCATATCTAACCTTTCATTTAGTGCTATATATTCTAACTCTCCCATCTTATTTTTTAGACTTCTAGCATTTGCATACAAGCATTTTAGAGAATGTATTTTATTCATATTAATTTGGCTATTGTTAGACATGGGTAATTTGGGATCTTTAAACTCTGTCTGCTCCATACTTGAGGGCATTTGGGCTACTTTACTCTTTTGTGGAACCTCTCTGCTTTTGGTAGTATCCTTCAAAGATACATTCTTCCGAACCATCTGCTCTTGGGCGACTGTCGGCTTTCCCCTAATATCTAGTTTAAAAACTGCTCTATCTCCTTTTTAAAGGTTAATGCCAGCAGCCTGGTTCCATCCTGGTTAAGGTGAAGCCCATCCCTTCGGAAGAGCCCCTCCTTTCCCCAGAATGTTCCCCAGTTCCTAACAAATCCAAAACCCTCATCTCTGCACCATTGTCTCATCCACGCATTGAGACTCCGGAGCTCTGCCTGCCTTTTGGGTCCTGCGCGTGGAACAGGAAGCATTTCGGAGAATGCTGCCCTGGAAGTTCTGGATTTCAACTTCCTACCTAAAAGCCTAAATTTAGCCTCCAGAACCTCCCTACCACATTTTCCTATGTCATTGGTACCGACATGTACCAAGACAGCAGACTCCTCCCCAGCACTATCTAAGGTACCTTCGCACCAGGCAGGCATGTTACCAGGCGATCCTCACGTCCACCAGCCACCCAGCTATCTACATGCCTAATGATTGAATCACCAACTATAACGGCTGTCCTAACCCTTCCCTCATGGGCACATGGCCCTGGAGAAACTTCCTCGGTGCGAGAGGGTTTTACATCACCTGGAGGACAGGTCCTAGTTACAGGATCACTTCCTGCCACACCAGGGTGATGCTCTCCTGTCACATGACCTCTCTCCTCCATGGCAACAGGGATGCTGCCAGACTGGAGGTGGGACTTCAGGACTATATCCCTGTAGGTCTCGTCTATGTATATGGGTGACATCAGCGTTTACTAAGCCCATGCGGAAGCATCCCTCCCAGCTTTCAAAGAAAGCCTTTGGGAGATGCCACCACACATGCATGGTCCCCTTCCTGCGCAAGGGTGCCATCTTGCTCAGTCTCTTTTTTTTTTTTTTTCCACAGAGCCCAACAGACATATGTCCTGTTCCCCCGGAAAAATCCTTAACAAAATTGTTCTTAAATCTTAGTATTCTGGTAGGCGTACCGGTTCCTCTTCCCGCATCGAGTTGGCGCTTTCTGGCGCCATTCTCAGCTCCTTTTTGTCGAAGTCTCTCTTGACCAGCATTCATGCCTTTTTTCACACAGAGGTCGTTGACCCCGTTCGTATGTCTCCCACCAGGTTTAAAAAATGTGGGGGGCGGAGCCTGATGTCCAGCGGGATGGTCGCATAACGCTGAGGCTCCCGAGAGGCCTACTCAGAATCCTGAATTAACACCGTACATACCTGGAACTTCTACTCTGATCTTGCCGGGGCACATTGGTGAGATGGCGGGGACCAAACCCACGCGCCTGGAATTTGGATCTTCAGCGGCTTCTCACGGCAAACGTTCCAAAACTGAACCCCCGTCCCCGCAGAAGGGGCTGGCCTTGCGCGAGGGCCCCGAAATGCAGCAGGAAATCCTCGCAGAGATTAGAGGGGTCAAGGACCTCGTGCAGTCAAACGGTGAAGCACTCCGAGCGCTGCGGGAAGATCTTGGTGTGCTGCAGGGCAAGCTAGAGGGGCTTTCTTCGCGTCAGGACAAAATGGAGAGCATATTGGACTCCCATGCGGCCCGGTTATCCAAACTCGACAAAGTTGAACGTCAGGTGCGGGCCTTGCAGAAAGAAGTGGAAGATGGCAATAATAGAGCGCGCCGCAACAACATACGACTCGTGGGCATACCGGAGGGAGCGGAATCGGGAGACATGAAAGAGTTTTTATGCAAAATCCTCCCTTCCCTGCTCCAAATCACCTTTACCAAAGAATTGGAGATCGATCGCGCTCATCGTGTACCCACAAGCATAACGCTCAACAGGAAGACCCCGCGGCCTATCATTTTTCGACTTTTGAGATATCAACACGTGGAGCAAATTCTAAGTGCCTCTCGGGCAAAGGGCCATATGGAGTTTGAGAGCCACAAGATCTCCTTCTATCCTGACTTGGGTAAACCCACGGTCGACCGCCGAAAGCGCTTTCTGGAATTCCGGCCGAGGCTTCAACAACTGCAAGCACGCTATGGCCTGATGTACCCAGCCAAGCTCCGAGTCACGCTTCACAATCAGACAAGAACATTTGAGGACCCTGATCTACTAGCGGAGTTTTTGGATTCCAAAGAAGCCGACTTGATGCGCTGACTTCCAGAATATTCCTGCAAATATTCTCATATCCGCTGTACCGGCCATATTGGATCTGCCGCAGCCCAGCAAAGAATCAGGCGAGGGCAGTTCGTTTGCCTCACTTTTGATGATATCTGTGACCCGACTCCATCTACCCACAGTAGCCTCGATGAGTATCAGAGACCGTGTTAATTATGGACTCTGGTGTTTCTTTTCTTTTTTTTCATGTCTTTCTATTCCCTCTCTAGGGCCTCCTCCCGCAGACATATGGTCGCCATATTCTTTGGGGGTTTTGCTTCTTCTCTAAGATACTTTGGTACATACTTTTCAATATGGGGTGTATTAGCCAGCATACTCGGTGATTATGTCATTGTTGCACAGATTCTGATCATGTTGTATGTTTTCAAGCGCCCTTACCTAAAATGTCTATTACCGACTGATGGCACCATGTAAGATTTTCTCATTGAACGTAAAAGGAATCAATAATCCGATAAAACGGAAGAAAATCCTAAGCTACCTAAGTCAGGAAGCTGCGGATCTGATTTTTCTCCAAGAAACGCATTTAAATTCGAAGGAAACTCTTAAACTCAATATTAAACCTTACATGGTGGCCGCCTATTCCCCAGCCGTTTCTAAAAAATGTGGGGTTGCCATACTGGTTAGGAAATCTTTGCATGCTACTATTATTGCGACTAGCTCAGATACAGAAGGTAGATGGTCCAGAGTTCACCTCAAGATAGGTAGCCTTGAAGTTACATGTATATGCCTTTACGCTCCTAATGTGGATGACCCTGCCTTTTTTGCTACCATTGCTCAGGTTGCGCAGGCCTCTGCTAATACTTCATTGATAATTGGGGGGGATTTCAATCTAGTCCTTGATCCCCTGATTGACAAACAGCCGCCTAGGACAAGTGGTCCCCCCAAGAGTCATACCATGCTTACCTCCCTGATCAAAGATCTTGCTTTAGTTGATCTATGGAGGTTACTACACCCCAATGAGCTTGACTTCACCTTCTTCTCTTCCCCTCACAAATCCCAGTCTCGCATAGACTTCTTTCTAATATCAAAACTGTTAGTTCCTCAGGTTGACACTGCAAAGATTCACTCCCAACATATTTCAGATCATGCTGCTATTTCCTTTCAATTACACACTACTGCACCCCAAGGGAATTCGGGGGTCTGGTTCTTTGATAGAGCCCTGTTAACTCAGCCAGAGTTCCAGTTAGAAATTCGAGCAGCCATACAGGACTACTTCCATTTTAATCTACCCCAGGATACTGCGAATTGGGCTTGGTGGGAGGGCTTCAAAGCGGCCATTCGAGCAACGATCACTAGCTATCAAATCCGTCTGCGGAAACAACGCAAACAGCAGCTACTCATACTAGACCAACAAATAAAAGCAGGCGAACGAGTTCTAACTTCACGTACTGATCCATGTGTATTAATTCGATTACAGCGTCTCCGTTTTCAATATAATTCAATCCTCTCAACTGCAGCTTCTAAGAGTATTGAGCTTCAACGAGGGACATATTATCGTGAAAATAACCGAGCCGGTCGACTCTTAGCCAACGCCTTGAAAGGTCAGAAAGAAGCCAAACGCGTAGCGGCCCTTCGAGCCCCACAGGGAGGGGGCATAGTGACCACAGACTCCGACATTGTGGAACTCTTTCGGGATTTCTACACCCGCCTATATCAATCTGAATGTGAGTTCTCGTCAGAGACATTCGAGCGATTGCTTTCTGGCATTCAGCGGCCGACCCTCTCTGAAGAGGATAGGGATGCGATGGATGAACCCTTCTCTACTTCAGAGATCCAATCTGCCCTAAAACGAACAGCCTCGGGCCGTGCCGTAGGGCCCGATGGTCTCCCGACCGAATTCTACAGAACGTTCAGTGCAGACTTAGTTCCCTATTTAAAACTCTATTTTACTGCCCTTGCGGTAGATACATCCTCTTTGGGATCCTTTTCTGCAGCTAATGTGGTAGTATTTGAGAAAGAAGGCAGAGACCCGCTGCTAACCGCCAACTACCGTCCAATCTCCCTACTTAATGCCGATTATAAGATCTTCGCAACGATCTTGGCCACCCGGCTATCTGACAGGATGGCCACCCTAATCCACCCCGACCAATGCGGTTTTATACCCGGCAGATCAACTGCTGACAATGCTCGGACCTTGTGCCATGTGCTATCCAGTGCTGCCAATCTAGATCATCCATGGGTGGGTCTTTCCCTAGATGCCGAAAAAGCCTTTGATCGCCTAGAATGGCCCTTCTTATTTGCAGTTCTCCGATGGTATGGCTTTGGGGAGGGCTTCCTCCGATATCTCCAAGTCATGTATACTCAACCCGTCGCCAGTATTTGTGTAAATGCCATCAAGTCTCAGCCATTTAATCTCCAAAGAGGCACGCGTCAAGGTTGCCCCCTATCACCAATGCTCTTTGATCTAGCTCTTGAACCCCTAGCCCTCCTTATTAGACAGTCCGCACGTATTCGAGGTGTCCCCTTCAGTCATAGGGAGATTAAACTCTCTGCATATGCAGATGACCTTATGCTTTTCGTATCCCTCGATTCGGTTCCAGCTGTCTTGGATCTGATTGACGGATACTCACAATTATCGGGCTATAAAATTAACTGGACCAAATCTGTAGCATTCCCACTGAACCGCTGGGTACATGAGGCTGACATGCAGGCCTTTCCCTTCCTTTGGCAATCCCGCATGGTGAAGTATCTCGGGGTCCATTACTGTTCTCCTTTAGAAGACACTATCAGTTTTAATGCCAAAGAGGTAGTCTCCAAAGTCCGTGAGCTCACAAATCGTTGGTCTCCCTTATCTCTTACATGGTGGGGCCGCTTAGAAACTGTGAAAATGATGATAGTCCCCAAAGTGAACTACATTTTAGAAATGCTGCCATGCTTACTCCCGCTACATACTTATAAAGATATTGAGGGCCTTCTCGTCTGTTATCTCTGGCAGAGCAAGCCACCAAGGATAGCTAAACAAAAACTACAGTCTGCAAAGGAAAGAGGGGGTACCAGATTTCCTGATTTTCTTAGATATCATCAAGCCTTCCTACTTAAGCAAGGTGCCCGATGGCTAGATGCCTCAACAGACAGCAGACCAGTTTGGCTGGACATAGAAGAGGAGCTTAGTAGCCCAATTCCGTTGACCCATCTCCCCGGTATGTCCTATCAAGTAGACACCCGCCATCCACCAATGATTGTCGATACTCTTGCAGCCTTTAACACTCTCATTCTATCACTGGGCCCGAACGTATGTCCTCAGGACGGACTCCCGCTATGGAATAACCCCAGAATTCAAGTCCTAAATAGAATGATAGCATGGAAACCCTGGTTCTCAAGGGGGATCTGGACACCCCAACAGCTTTTCTCTGCAGCCCGTTGGAAAACCTTTTCTGATTTACAAAAGGAATTTGCGTTACCAGCGAAACACTACTTTCAATTGATGCAGCTTCAACACTGCCTCAAAAGTGCTCAAATCATGCCGCCCTCTGCCCCTACTGAGGACGGGCTACTAGAGATAGTTCACTCTATTAGTAGTACACATGGGGTAGCCTCTAATTTTTATAAAATATTATGTCAGGGTACAGACACGGCCACTTTTAGAGCCCAACAAGCCTGGGAGCGCGAACTGCAAACCACTTTAACCCCTGTGCAATGGAGCGTTTTCTGGAGCAAAGTTGTGCGGGTTTCCCGGTCTGCCTCTGTTACCCAAACTCTCTTCTTTTTTGCACACAGATGCTTTTACACCCCAGAAAAAATAGCCAAATGCAACACAACTGCTGGGGACCAGTGTTGGTCCTGCCATACTGCTGTGGGGACCTTCGCTCATGTTATTTATGAATGTCCTCAACTACAGGTTTATTGGGGGCGGGTTTGGGGTTGTATTCAATTTATCTTACACCTTCACGAACCTCTCTCTTGGAAGATCGTGGGACTCCGCTCTGTGGCGGAGGTCCCCTCTCTTCCTAAGAAGGGTCGCTTTCTCCTTGATTTCATGCTGGGTATAGCCATATGCTTAATCACGAGGAATTGGAAGGATAGCTCTCGACTTACTGTCCATGAATGGTGGAACCTCGTCTGCTTATATAGTAAATATGAGCAGATACCTCGGAGAGCTATTCCCCATGCCCAAACTCACTCTCGCTTGTCTAAATGGCAGATGCTTAATGATTATGTACAATCTGCTCATTGTTCCAACATGCCTGTCTAATGTGTACTCATCATGTTTCAGATCACCGTTAGGCTTTGTAACACAATATTGTAAGTACACGCCCGCTTCGGGAATCATTAGTTTTCTAGAGAAGAAGCAGGGGGGAGGTTGGTGGCAGGGGTTTATTTTGGTGTATGTATTACATTTTATGTATCTGTCTTTTAGCTGTATGTCTTCCTTTTCCTTTGTTGTTATAAAACGAAAATAAAGAATTAAAAAAAAAAAAAAAATGTGACTGTTGCAGTCAAACTATGTCCATTTCTGACACCCATGACTGCTGCATGCGCTGCCTGGACCCGGACCATGACAGCACCTCCTGCAGACTGTGCCAGGCCATGTCAGCCAAAACCAACAAGAAACAGTTGGAGTTACAGGAGAAGATGTTCTCCAGGTTCAACTCGGCATCCGCCTCCCCCGCACTGAGTTCCAAGCCTAGCACATCTCGAGATGCCCAGACATGCTCAGAGTCCCGCGGCCATGGAGCCTCTGAGAAGACCCTGGAGCTAGCGAAGAAGTCATCTTTGAAGTCCACAGAGGTTGCACTGGAGAAACCCAGTAAAACCCCATGGAGGGACTCTAGCGACTCTGAGCAGCGCCCTACTAAGGTCCTCAAGAAGGATGCCTCGGCCAGCGGAGACCATGCGAGGTTCCTCCGAGGCCTTAGTCCTTGTCGAGGACACACTCACTTGAGTGCTGGCACCTGGCCTGAAATCCTCATTGCCCGCATCAAAGGCTGTGGAGCCTTCTTGCTTGGAAACCAGAATGGCAGCCCTGGAGCAGAGCATCACTGCTATCCTGGCCCTGTAGCAGGTGATGATGGCCAGTTCCTCTGTCTCAACGACCGGGCCCTCAACTGCGAGGAAGTCCCCAGTCATCGAGCCGAACATTGAGCACTCCCGGCCTCGAGAAAGTTCTCAGCGCCAGTTGAGGTCCCGGTCCCGTTTGTTGGGCATCCATTGTCCATGACTCGGATCTCAGGTCCTCTGCAGGCCGGCGACCCTTCGGCACCAGCCTCGACACAAAGAGTCGCAGGGCATCGGACTCCTCGTCACCACTCAACTCCGATTGGGAAATACCGAAACATTCCCTCTAACCCATCTCCCCGACGCCATTCTCCTCCTGAGGACGTAGCCTTCCATGACTTTGTCAGGGATATGTGGTGTATGATAGTCACAGGTGCTTTTGTTGAATAGTCAACCTCTACGCGTTTCAGCAGATGCCTTCTTCAGGCAAAATAATAAATAATAAAAACATAATTAAAAACAATATTAAGAACAGTAATATATAAAACATATATGGTGACTCTAGGCAGGGCACTCCGCCATTGATATAACATTATTGACTTTTCATCTGACTCCTGTTTTATTCCATTTTACCTTTGCAGACTTGTTGTTTTTCAGTTATTTGTGTTTTGGTCAAGATATATTTTCACAGTGTGCCATTGTAAGTGCCCATTTAATTTATATAAGAGATGGCACATGCTGGCTCCTCCTCGTCTCTCTCTTATGTCCCAGTTTTCGGTCAGTATATGTGTTTTGTGTACTGTGATTTGATCAGGCAATGTTGTACATTATCCGCCTTATGTTTTCAACATGAGTTCTGAGTGTTTTCAGTCTTATTATTTTTTATTGTGTTTTGATATTTATTGCATTACTCATATACCTGTTTAGAAACAGTTTGGATTATGTTTTATATATCATTGTTCTTAATATTGTTTTTAATTATGTTTTTATTTATTATTTTTTCTGAGGCTGTGTATTTCCTGAAGAAGGCTTCTGCCGAAACGCGTAGGGGTTGATTATTCACTAAAAGCACCTGCGACCATCATACACTACTCGCTCCCTTGTGGTGTTATCCATTGTGAGGGTGTTCGCTTTCTTTGTGGTTTTTCATCAGGGATATGGCCAGGGCCCCCTCGGTGTACACCGAGGTGGAGGACCACCCGCTCACCGAGGAGTTGGAGATTCTCCAGTATGAGACTCCACCTAGAGAAACACTCACGATGCCTATACAGCTGATCCTCAAGAGGCTGCTACACTGAATGTGGGAAACCCAGGCATCGGTGCCCAGGGCCATACCGATCGTGAAATGCGCCCTTTGTGACTTGCAAATCTGGTGTGTGCCACTCCCCTGCACCTCCATCTCGCCACTTTATGGGGGTGGGAGAGAAGAGGTGCGCATCCAATGTGCAAGTCGCCGGCACGCTAAGCAGGTCTGGTCCCTCCGGGAGGGACCAGACCTGCTTAGCGTGCCGCGAGAAGGCTTAAGGGGTGCATTTTGGCTGTCTGCCATTGCCTGCCATCGCTGAGAGAAGAAAAAGTGGCGGTGGCAGGCAACAGCAGGCAACGTCAGACAGCCGAAAGGCACCCCTTAAGCCTTTGCACCATGTGTGGCTGCACCGCTCGCACAGGGCTAGGTATGGTCCTGTCGGTGCCTATAGTTAGCAGTCGGCTCGATGATATGTACCAAGTCTGGACAGGGCTGGGGTTTCACAAACCCCAGCTCCCACACAATTCCATGGTCATCGAGTCGACCATGCAGAAGCTCAAGAGCCTCCTCCGTCCCTCCAGGCAGGGAGGCCCGGGCCCTCGGGCGTAAATGCTATCAGGGTTTGATGCGGGGTTACCGGATCCAGGCCTTTGAACTCTACATAAGCAAGTACCTAAAGGCACTGGCCAAAAAGCTGTTGGGGTTTGCTGCAGGCCTCGTTGGGGAACCCCTTCAGTGGTTCCAGACCCTGGGCTGCCTATGACTGCTTTGAGTCAGCAGTTTGAGTTGCAGTGCCGGCATCAGGGCCGGTGCCAGACCTGGCTTCAATCCTCCAACCTCGAGCAGTGGGTCTAGGACAAACTGCTTGATGTCCCCTGTACCAATCAAAACCTTTTCAGCAAACCAATGGCCAATAAAGTTTCTGAGATTGAGACAAACGTCATAACCCATCAGATGCTCTCTAAGAAGACCTCATCCCATTCCCACAAAAAACAGTTGGAAAAAAGGACCTTTTTCCTGAGTTAAAATGTGCCTTTGCACAGGGTTACCAGTGCCAGCCCTACTCTGGCCAGCAGCAGGGTTCTCACCCCAAGAGGTAGGGACATGGGGCTCAGAAGGCAGACACCTAAGCCCCAGTCTCCAGCTCCCACCCAGCCTGAGGGGAGCTTTTGACTCCCAGGGCAGGGCCTCCCCTCTCCCAGGAGACCTTCCCCAGTCTATAGGGGGTGCCTCGCACTCTTCGCCCACAGATGGGCCCCACTCACCCAGACCTTTGGGTACTGCAGGTGGTCAGGAAGGGATACCTCCTCCACTTTCAGCAGATTCCACCCAAGTTCTTTCCCGGAAAGCCGTTATGGCCTCTCCTTCACCAGACCCTGCTGCTCGCAGGTCTTCTCAGGGACAAAGCAGGAGAACCTGTACCTAGACACCTCTGGGGCAAAGGCTTCTAGTCCAGATACTTCCTTGTCCCAAAGAGGACTGGGGGCCACAGGCCCATCCTAGACTTGCGAAACTTAAACAAGTTCCTGGTGAGGGAGAAGTTCAAGATGCTCTCCCTCGGAACACTGCCGCTTTGCTCCTTGGACATAAAGGATGCTTATACACACATACTAATCCACCCCTCCCATGGCAGTACCTAAGATTTATGTAATCAAACTCTGGAATTCGTTATTGGAGGATGTAGTAAAAGCTGTTCATGTAGCCAGGTTTAAAAAAGATTTGGACAAGTCCCTGGAGGAAAGATCCATAAACCATTATTAAAGGTGACCTGGGTTATCCACTGCTTGCCCCAATACAAGCATTGCGGAACCTGTATCTTTTAGAGAAACTGCTAAGTACTTGTGACCTAGATTGGCCACTGTTGAAAACAGGATACTGGACTTGATGGACCTTGGTCTGACCCAGAATGGCATTTCTTATGTTGGAGGGGGGCACTACCAATACAGGGTCCTACCCTTCAGCCTGGCCTCCTCGCCAAGGGTCTTCACAAAATGCCTAGCAGTGGCCACCACCCACCTGCAAGGGATCTTTGTCTTCCCGTACCTGGATGGCTGGCTCATCAGGGGCAGCACAGCCGCAGAGGCTCATCAGGCCATAGAGCGCACAACCCTCCTGCTGCAGCATCTGGGATTTATCATCAACTACCCCAAATCTAATCTCTATCTCTATTTGCGACATTTGATAGACCGCCCAGGCCAAGGCGTCAGGGCGGTGTACAATACAAAAACAGTAAAGGCCACTGAAAAATAAAGACAGAAAAGAACGCCAATAATAATAGGACAGAGAGAGACAGTCAAAAAGGTAGAGAACAGAAAAGGTCTAGGGAGGGGGCGGGGCAAAGTGGGACAGAGAGAGGAAGCGGGAGGAATGGCGGATGTGAAGTGGTTGAGAGGAGATTATGTGGGGTGGGGGGCGCGGCAGGGGGACAAGGAGCCACCGGCGGGGGAAGGGAGATCAAAAGCTTGACAGAAGAGATGGGATTTGAGGAGAGCTTTAAAGCGGGAGTGGGATAGCTCAGTGTGGAGCGGGAGCGAATTCCATAAAGTGGGGCCTAGAAAAAAGAATGCAGAGTGACGAGTAAGTTCCAGATGGCCCTGAGAAGGGGGAGGGAGAAAGAGACGATTACCAAAAGCTGAACAAAGAAGGCGTGGAGTAGGTTGGAGATGAATGGTGTCAGCCAAGTATTGAGGAGTGCTGGTGTGAAGAGCCCTGTGCGCAATGATAAGTATTTTGAAGATAAATCTCAACTTAACCGGAAGCCAATGGAGAGAGAGGAGGCATGGAGTGATATGTGAACGGGCGGGGGAACAGGTGACGAGACGGGCGGCGGCATTTTGGACAAGTTGAAGACGGCATAGCTGAGAGGAGGGGAGGCCTGCATAGATAGCGTTGCAGTAATCCAATCTGGTGATTACAAGTGATAAGACAAGAGCGACCACTCCATGCTAGAGCCTGGAATTCATAGGTTCTCAGTTAGACACCCTGCAGGCCAAGGCCTTCCTTCCCAGAGAAAGGGCAGACCACCTCAGGGAACTAGCAGCGAAGGTGCAACACTGTCGCTCGGTACCAGCCCGCCTTCTCCTCCTCCTGGTCCACATGGCCTCCACGGTCCATGTAACCCTTCTACCCCGTCCACATATGTGGACAGCTCGGTGGTGCCTTCGCTGTCAGTGGACGCAAGCCACGGGCAGACTGTGGGACAGGATCAAGGTGACCCACCAGCTAGCAACTCCCCTACCAACTCTGAGCTGGGTAGCCTTTTCAGGCATCCGCGCCCCAGAGGGTCCTGCCATGGCCACCTCCCTCATCGTTTGGTGAGTGCATTGTGAGGACCGCCACACACAAGGCAGCTAGTCCCAGGCGGAATCCCTGCCACAGATTAATCTTCTGGAATTCAGGGCAATATTCCTGGCCCTACGGGCGTTCCGCTGCTGCCTGCGACACCAGCCAGTACTGATACAGACAGATAACCAAGTCATCATGTTCTACATCAACAAGCAGAGAGGCACGGGGTGGTATCCCTCTGCCAGGAGACAGTGGCCCTCCTTTCCTTTGCTGCTTGCAGCATGCTCCTGCGGATGGTCTGCCTCCCGGGCCAGGACAACCTCCTGGCGGACAGACTGAGCAGGGTCATTCAACAGCATGAGTGGCTCCTGAACCCCAGAGTGGCCTCATGGCTCTTTTATTTATTTATTTATTATTTATTTGTGCATTCTTTTATACCTTTTCTTCCCAGAGATCAGATGTGGTTTACCTCTGAGGGATGCCCTTGATGGACCTCTTCGCCACCCCAGACAATACACAGCTATCCCACTTTTGTTCATGACAGCGCACCTGACAAGGGTGGTGGTGCACGCTTTCCTAATCCGGTGGACTTTCCACTGGACTCCCCCCCAGTCCCCAAGACCCTCTGGTTCCCACTGCTGCTCTCCTCGTCGGCAGCACTCCTGTCTCAGGAGGAGGGCTCCCTTCTGCAACTCAATCTGGGGTCCCTAACACTAACAGTGTGGCTGCTAAAAGGTTAGCTTTGGCCCCTTTCAACCTCCCACGAGAAGTCGAGGAGGTCCTGTTGGCCTCCGCAAGCCTTCCATGAGGCGAGCCTTTAAATGGTGAAGATTCTCTGTATGGTGTGCGGAGAGGCGGGATAACCCATTCTCCTTCCCAGTGCAACTAGTGCTCCAGTACCTACTGCATCTGTCGCAGGCTGGAATAAAGTCAAACTTAGTTAGGGTGCCATCTAAGTGCGATCGCTGCACACCACCACCCTATCGAGGGGAAGCCCTTCTCAGGTCAGCCCCTGGTCTCTCAGTTCCTCTGGGGCCTTCTGTTGTCTAAGCCCCCCCCCCCCCCCAGCGGCAGATTGGAACCTCAACATGGTGCTCTCACAGCTCACCAGACCTCCATTCAAGCCTCTAGCTACTTGTCATCTTCGGTATCATTCATAGAAGGTTGTCTTTCTGGTGGCTCTCACATCCACTCACCCTGGTGGCAGAGCTGCCATATACAAGATTCTACAAGAACAGGGTGGTGCTCTGCACCCACCCCATATTCCTCCCAAAGGTGGTATCCCCTTTTCACCTTAACCAGGTGGTCCTTCCCACCTTTTTCCCATGACCTCACACAGGTCAGGAGGAAACTATACTCTATACACTGGATTGAAAGTGGGCCCTGTCCTTCTACCGTCAACAGACAGAGGGCCACCGCAAAGCTCCTCAGCTTTTTGTTTCCTATGACTCCAGCAAATTGGGGCTTACTGTGACTAAGCGAACTTTGTCCACTTGGGTGGCAGATTGTATTGCCCTCACCTATGAGTGAGCTAGGCTCTCCCTGGAACACCAGAACATGAGAGCGATGGCCACATCAGTGGCAAACCTGCACTCAGTACCGGTGACGGAGATCTGCAAAACCACCTCATGGTCATCAATTCATACGTTCGCAGCACACTACTGCCTGGAGAGTGACTCCCGTCAGGACAGTGCCTTCAGCCAAGCTGTACTCCTTAATCTTTTCGGGGTGTAGGCAACTCCTGCCCTCCGACCCTTCTGCATTCAGGCTACCGGAGTGATACTGCCGCTGGACTCTAGGGTCTTGCAGAGTCTCTCAGTGGGGACTCATCTTCTGCAACTCACGGCTACCTGACTTGGTCACCGTTGGTGCTGTCATGGTTCAGTCTTAAACAGCCTGGAGCTAGGGAGCTTGTTCCTGGAGAAAGCATAGTTACTAACCTGTAACAGGTGTTCTCCAGGGACAGCAGGAATCAGTCCTCACAACCCTCCTTCCTCCCCTAGGAGTTGCCTCCCTATCTTGTTTTATTTTTACTACCGTCCTAGCTATGTCATCTGACAGAGCAAGATGGCACTCTTGGATGGAAAGAGGACCATGCATGCATGTGGCATCTCCCAAAGGCTTTCTTTGAAAGCTGAGGGGATGCTTCCGCATGGACTCTGTTGGTGCTGATGTCACCCATATGTGAGGACTTATTCCTGATGTCCCCGGAGAACACCTATTACAGGTGAGTAACTTCACTTTCTTGTGTCACAGTAACAGTTCCTTGATACTTTTACAAGTGTAATCAAAATATGTAGGTTTTTAACACACAGGGAGTATTGGTGCAACAAAGCACAAAAATAGAGTGGACGATATAAGACAAGCCGGGGAAGGTTGAGAGCACCTGGGGAAATAGCGTTTTTCCAATGTGTATCTAATAACACCTATTTTAATTTTTTTGCATCAGAGATAGTTTATTTATTTATTTAACCTCTTTTATATACTGTCTTTCTATCAGTGTTTATCAATTAAAACCTTAAATCAGAAGCCATAATTATGAGATTTAGGACAAAATGTAGGAAGCATTATTTCCTCCTTCTGAAGGGAGTAGATTCTGACAGTTGAAAGGGGGTCATAAGACTTATTGTTTGCCTAGGACCCCATCACCTTGAACCAACTCTGGAGCCAGGCGTGCTCCTAACATCTTGGAGACAAAGCAGCTTGCAAAGATAAATTCAAAATGCATATCAGAGGATCCAACAAGTGTCTGCCTCACTCCCTAATAAGCCAGTCCAGAGGGAATTCTGTAGGATTGGCCCTATTTATAATGAGCTCCACCTGTTTCTTAGCTATTAAATCAAAAGAGTAAATCTTAAGAATATCAAAAGAAATATCATTTGATGAAACTGAAAGTCTACTTGGTAACTCCATCTCAACAAGCTGTGCTTAAAATCGGCTGGAGAACAAGGGCTTTTCAAGTAGTAGCCCTCAGGTCTAACTCAAAGGGTCTGTTTGGGATTAGCTTCAACATTGCCTAAGTGAACTTCATATCTCCTGTTCACACCTGCTACTAGGAGGCTTCAATATTAACTGTGATTCTCCTTCTAGATCTCGAGACAAACGTTTCTCCGTGATCATAGTTTACTCCAGCACATTTCTTTTCCTATCCATTCTGCAGAACACACTCTTTTGATATCCTGGTCACTCCTTATGATTCCTTCCTTCAACCTTCCAATATGGCTTCTGTGTTTACCTTGGTCTGACCACTTTCTGATTCCCATTGAATTGCATTATCTTTTCTGGTATCTTTATCTAGGCCCACTACTGATAATGTGGCCACACCTTATACCCTGAATGTTTCCCCCCGCCAACAACCTTTTTCCCAACAATTTTTATGATCTACCATTGTCTACTCAGGTCGATCTAAGTCACTTGACCTCCTTGCTCCAGAGAAAATTTGTCACTGCTGATCGAGGCAGAACCATCCCTGGGACCATGCAGGCCTTTGCCTTCTCAACTGTCCAGCTAAGCAAGCCAAGAGACAATGGTGAAAATTCAAGTCACCTACTCTTCTCGCAGCTTTCAAAGAAGCTCATACCTTCTGCCAAAAACTTGTTTCTCAACTATCTTCAACCTGCTTTCTTCCTTCTGATTGCTGGAAAGGCCCTCCCTCCGGTACACTTGCCATCTATTTTCACAATAAGATATCTGATCTACGATCATCTCTACCGGCATCACCAACTTTTTCTCCTTTGACATCTGTTGCTGTTCCCATCTTTGGTCCAATTCACCCTTACCACTGGCATTGCTTTAAAAATACTCATCAGTTCCATTCACAAAGCCACTACTCCTTTGGATTCTATTCCATCTTCTTGGCTGGCTGAACAGTCCTACAGTAGGGTTTGGTTCTGGTTACCTGCAGTCTCAATCAGTCTTTATCATTTTTAGTTGCTCTTCTCTGTACCTTTTCTAATTTTTCGATATCCTTTTTTTAGATATAGTGACCAGTTGCACCATGGAGCATTTTTTTTTTTGTGCCGTCAAGTCAGTTCTGACTCCAGGCGACCCAGCTGCCTCTGGGGTTTTTTGCAATGTATCACTGAAAGTAGATTGCCAGGCCTTTTCTTCCGAGGCAATGGAGGGTAAAGTGACTTGCTCAGGGTCACAAGGAGTGCCAGTGGGAATCAAACCATTGATCTAAGTAGTTGCCCTAACCACTAGGCTACTCCTTCATGAAGCAACACAAAGGCATTATAATATTCTTTGTTTTATTCTCCATTCCTTTTCTTATGATTCCTAGCATTCTATTTGCTTTTCTGCCCCCCATTGCATACTGAGCAGGGGACTTCAACGTGTTACCACTGATGCCTAAAATCCTTTTCCTGGGTGGTGATTCCTGATAGGAAATGTTGCATCTCCTAACTGTAGTTTCGGTTCTTCCCTAAGTGCATAATTTTACATTTGTCCACATTCAATTTCATCTGCCATTTCGATGCTCAGTCTCCCAATTTCACAAGATCCTCTTGCAATTTTTCACAATCCTCTTGAGATTTAACAACTCTGAATAATTGTGTGCCATCTGCATATTTGATCACCTCACTTGTTCCCATTAATGATCATTTATAAATCTTAAAAAGCTGCAGGCCCAGCACAGATCCCTGGGGTAATTCAGTCTTCATTTTTCTCCTTTGAGTGAATTGGCCATTTGCCCCTACTCTGTTCTCTCTTTTCACCAGTTCCCAGTCCACAGTAGTATACTGCCTTTTATCTTATGACTTTTTACTTTCCTCAAGAGTTTCATTAGGGACCTTGTCCAAGGCTTTTCAAAAATCCAGATAAATGTGAGCTGATTGATATAGTGTTCATTCACATGTTCAAAATAAATATTGCAGATTAGCTAAAGAAGACTTTCCTTGACTAAATTGGAGTTGGCTTTACCCCATTAAACTTATGGCTATCTACATATTCAGCCGTTTTGTTCTTTATAATTGTTTCTATAATTGTATCAGCATACCATCAAAACAACAGCTAGAGGACATAATAACTGGACTCAACACAACAACCTCACCGTCAGACCCATGCCCAGTGTCATGGATCAAGGCCTCAAAGAGCCAGCTCTCCCATCACATTCAAAAAATCATAAGAGACTCTCTCCAACAAGGATACATGCCACAACCCCTAAAACACACCATGATACGACCAATAATTAAAAACAACAGCCTTAACCCCTCTGAACCAAAATCATACCGCCCCATCTCCAGCTTACCATTCATTGCAAAAATCATGGAAAGGCAGTACAGAGACAACTTCAAAACCATATAGATATGAATGCACCACTAGACATACATCAACATGGCTTCAAACCTCATCACAGCGTGGAAACACTACCCACTTCCCTCTTTGACACTCTCCTAAGAGGAATGGACAACATAAAGAATGGATTCATATTAGTATTCATGGACATATCGGCAGCCTTCGACACCATATCCCACGCTAAGCTACTACAACGACGACAACACATAGGATTACACAACACATAGGATTACGCAAGAGGCTTTCCTAACCAGGGCTCTACAGATCAACAAACAGTAAGGATATGAGGGTTTGTTTGTTTGTTTTTATTATATTACATTGCTAGCTCTCTGACTGGGAGCTCTTAAAAGGGTTTTTTGTATATTTTTTAAAGCAAGGTTGCTTTCTTTTTGGTGCTTTAGGGGAACTTTCCTTGAGCACAGTAGGTTGCTGAACTCTAGTAACCTCCTCAGGTTTGGAAACTGCTAACACCTAATCAGGAGTTAGTGGGCCTGATTTCCTGAGTGCAGCTGAGGCCTGCATAAAAGGCTCCAATGCCCTGCCCTGTTGAGGCTTTCCTAACCAGGGCTCTACAGATCAACAAATAGTAAGGATTTGAAGGTTTGTTTGTTTGTTTTTATTATATTACATTGCTAGCTCTCTGACTGGGAGCTCTTAAAAGGGTTTTTTGTATATTTTTTAAAGCAAAGTTACTTTCTTTTTGGTGCTTTAGGGGAACTTTCCTTGAGCACAGTAGGTTGCTGAACTCTAGTAACCTCCTCAGGTTTGGAAACTGCTAACACCTAATCAGGTGTTAGTTCCCTCCCTACCCACCCCGACTCCCACCCACCCACCCCTAGTGAGCAGTCTTGCTTTATAGGGCACCTCCCCCTTTAATAAATCACAGAGAATTGGACCAGCACATTTTGAATATAATTAAAGAGATTTAACTGCTTTTTCTCTGAAAGGACAGCTGGGAAACCGGCTGGTACTTGGTAGATATCTCTCTCTTTTGCTTTAACAGATACCTAAGCTCCACGAACAGAACAATGGCTGGGAAAAATTGTATTGCTAAAGCTGTTGCCCCCGTTACAGCTTCTGCCTCGGTCCAGACAGAGGTCCTAATGCCAGTTGAAGGACCAGTTCCATGTGCAGGGTGCCTGCATGCTGAAGCTCTGAGGAAACAAGTGGAGGAACTCAGAGAGGAGGTGGAGAGGCTGAGGAGCATTCAAGACAGTGAGAAGTACATTGATGAGATGCTTCTTGCAGCAACCAAGATCTCCAGCACAGGAGAAGATGGGTGCCAACAGAATGTCGATGGTTGGACACAAGTCACCAGGGCCTGCAAAATCACCAATCCAACTTCTCCAGCCCTTGAATTGAAGAACCATTATGCAGCCCTGGAAGTGGAGGAGGTGAAAGCATCCCTGGAAAGGGAAGTACCCCAAAGTTGCAGAATCAGTGACCAGAAGGAAACGAAGGGTAGTGGTGGTTGGAGACTCTCTTCTGAGGGGTACTGAGGCGTCCATCTGCCGACCAGACTTGATGTCCAGAGAGGTATGCTGTCTGCCTGGTGCCAAAATCCAAGATGTTACAGAGAGTTTGCCGAGACTCATCAAGCCCACTGACTATTACCCAATGTTGCTATTCCATGTTGGAATAAATGATACTGCCAGGTATACCTCAGAACATATCAAAAGTGACTTCATGGCTCTGGGACAGAGGGTGAAGCAGTGAGGTGCACAGGTGGTGTTCTCTTCAATCCTCCCTGTTGAGGGTAAAGGCCAAGGCAGAGAGGCTCGCATCCTGGAGATGAATGCATGGCTGCGTGGATCGTGTCATCGAGAGCGTTTTGGTTTCCTAGACCATGGGATGCTGTTCCAAGGGTTGCAGAGCAGAGATGGCATCCATCTGTCCAAGAAAGGTCAACGCATCTTCAATAGTAGACTGGCTAATCTACTGAAGAGGGCTTTAAACTAGATTCGTTGGGGATAGGTGAAGAAAGCCCACAGGTAAGTGAAAGCCCCCAGGTAGGTGATACATTAAATACCTTTATGGAAATGGGTAACAGGGGTAACATATGGAAATCAGTGTGTATAAATGCCCGTAGCATGGGAAATAAGATCCCTGATGTTGAAGCTTTGGTGGGAGTGGCTGACTTGGATTTAGTAGCAGTTACAGAAACATGGTTCACAGAAAACCATGACTGGGATGTAACTATACCTGGCTATACTTTATTCAGAAAGGACAGGGTAGGAAGAAGGGGAGGAGGAGTGGCACTATATGTAAAAAATACTATTAAAGCTTTGGAATTACAGAGCTTAAAAGGGAGAGAGGAGGCATTGTGGGTTAAACTAGAAAGAGGGAAAGAGAAATCTATTTGCATTGGTGTGATATACAGACCTCCCTCACAAGAGGTGGACAGAGAGTTAATTGAAAACATACGCAGCATTGCTAGGAAAGGGGAAGTGCTACTGATAGGAGATTTCAATATGCCAGATGTTGATTGGCACATTCCTGCTGCAGTATCATCTAGAAGTAAGGAGATCTGGATTCTCTACAGGGAGAACTATTCAGGCAATTGGTAACAGACCCCACACGTGAAGGGCCCATACTGGACTTGGTGCTTACCAATGGTGAAAGTGTTTCTGATGTTGTAGTGGGAGATCATTTTGTATCCAGTGATCACCAGATGGTGTGGTTCAGTATTAGGACTAGGGCTGTTAGAATCCATTCCAAGGTGAGGATCTTAGACTTTAGGAAGACTAACTTTGCGAAGATGGGCCAATACCTCAGGGAGTCGTTAGTGGGATGGGAACAGCTGGGGGATGTAGAAAAACAGTGGGCAAAACTGTAAGGGGGTATTTTAAGGGCAACCAACCTTTTTGTTAAAATGGTAAATAAAGGCAAAAGGAAAAGGAGACTGCTATGGTTTTCAAAGGAAGTAGCTGAAAAAGTGAAGAAAAAGAGGGAGGCCTTCATGAAATACAAGAGATCACAGAGAGAGGAAGACAGGCATCTGTATTTGGAAAAACTTAGAGAAGCTAGCAAAGTAGTCAAGAAGGCAAAGATTCAAAAGGAGGAGGAAATAGCCAATGCAATAAAATGGGGGGGATAAGACATTTTTCAGATATATTAGTGAGAAGAGGAAGGGCAAAAGTGGTATTGTCAGACTCAAGGGTGCAGGGGGGGGGGGGAAATGTAGAAGCTGATAAGGATAAAGCGGAATTGCTTAACAAATATTTTTGTTCTGTGTTCACAGATGAAGAACCAGGAGCAGGACCTCAGAAAACACCCACAAATAGGAACAGAAGCGAGGGACATCTTGAACAATTTTCAGAAGACTGTGTTCGTGAGAAACTAGCTCAACTTAAAGTAGACAAAGCGATGGGACTGGATGGGATACACCCTAGAATAATGAGGGAACTTGGGGACGTTCTAGCAACTCCACTGACTGACCTTTTTAATGCCTCGTTGGAGTCAGGAGTGGTGCCAAAGAACTGGAGAGAGGCTCATGTGGTGCCTTTACACAAAAGCGGAAGTAAGGATGTGGTTGAAAACTACAGGCCGGTTAGTTTAACTTCGGTGGTGAGTAAATTATTGGAAACGCTGCTGAAAGAGAAAATATTGAGGTTTCTGGAGTCCAGCGGATTACAGGATCCGAGGCAGCATGGATTCACCAGAGGCAAGTCTTGTCAGACAAATCTGATTGATTTCTTTGACTGGGTGACCAGGGAGTTGGACCGAGGGAGAGCTCTAGATGTGGTGTATTTAGATTTCACTAAAGCCTTTGACACTGTTCCTCACAGGTGACTTATATACAAACTGAGCACCCTAGGGATGGACCCTAAAGTTACTGCTTGGGTTAGAAATTGGTTGGGTGGGAGGCGACAGAGTACAAGTAAATGGAGCTCACTCTGAGGAGAAGGATGTTACCAGTGGTGTGCCCCAGGGATCTGTCCTTGGTCCGATTCTTTTTAACATCTTTGTTAGTGATATAGCGGTAGAGCTGTCGGGTAAGGTTTGCCTCTTTGCAGATGATACCAAAATCTGCAATAGAGTAGACACCCAGGAAGGTGTAGATAACATGAGGAGGGATCTAGCTAAGCTTGAAGAATGGTCTAGAATTTGGCAGCTGGGATTTAATGTTAAAAAACGTAAGGTCATGCATTTGGGCTGCAGCAATCCAAGGGAGCAATACAGTATAGGAGGTGAAGTACTTTTGTCCACTAAAGAAGAGCGGTACCTAGGCATGGTTGTGTCTGATGATCTTAAAGTAGCTAAACAGGTAGAAAAGGCGACGGCAAAAGCTAGAAGGATGCTTGGGTGCATACGGAGAGGAATGGCTAGCAGAAAAAAGGAGGTGATAATGCCTCTGTATAAGTCTTTGGTGCGACCTCATTTGGAGTATGGTGTGCAATTCTGGAGACCGCATCTTCAAAAGGATGTGAACAGGATGGAGTCGGTGCAGAGGGTGGCTACTAAAATGATTAGTGGTCTTCATTATAAAGCATATGAGGACAGACTGAAGGATCTTAATATGTGCACCTTAGAGGAAAGGCGGGATAGAGGTGATATGATTGAGATGTTTAAATACCTCCGTGGCATAAATGTTCCGGGAGAGAGCCTCTTTCAATTGAAAGCAAGTTCTGCTATGAGGGGACATGGTATGAGGGTGAAGGGAGATAGATTCAGGAGTGATATGCGGAAATATTTCTTTACTGAAAGAGTAGTGGCTCCATGGAATAGTCTCCCAGTGGAGGTGGTAGAGATGAGGACAGTAACTGAATTCAAAAAAGCATGGGACCAACACAGAGGATCTCTAAAGGTAAAAAGTGGACTGTTGTAGTTGTTGATATGGAAGGACAGACTAGATAGGCCATGTGGTCTTTTTCTGTCATCATGTTTCTATGTTTCTAACACCCTGAAATGGTTTACTTCTTATCTGGAGGGTCGTACACAACATGTCAAAAGCGACCAAATGAAATCGCTGCAGTTCCCCGTCAAGCAAGAAGTGCCACAAGGATCAGCCCTATCATCAATGTTATTTAATATTTATATCCAACCCATATGCAACATCATTAAACACCACAAACCCCACTACCACATCTATGCCGATGACATCATGGTGTATGCTCCAGTCAACCTTCTAGCAGTAGATATCACAACAATAACGAAGTGCTTGGAAGAAATGCACGCCTGGCTCACAGCCAATAACCTAATGGTCAACTTCAATAAGACAGAAGCAATGTTCATCACCAGGAATCCCACCTTCGTTCCACCACAAACTATCAGCATCCTAGACAAATTCATAGAAGTCAAAGATGAAGTTAAGTACCTGGGCATCACCCTGGACAGAGCTTTAAACATGAAGTCCCACATCTCTAAAACTGCAAATAAAGCCTATCAACGCTTAAGAGTCATCAGAAAGATCAAGCCATTACTCTGTCAGGACCACTTCCGCACAGTATGCCAAGCACTCATCACACCTCTGCTGGACTACGGAAACTCACTATATCAAGGCCTCCCTCAGCAAACCTTACACCCACTCCAGATGGTACAAAACACTACAGCATGCATCATAACAGACACACCAAGAGTTGAGCATATCACCCCTGTCTTACAACAACTGCACTGGCTCCCAATGGTAATGAACAAAATTTAAAACAATCATGATTATATTTAAGATCATTCACCATCTCTCAGCAGACGCACTACAATACATCATAACAAGAGATAACAGCAATAGACCAAGAAGAACCTGTACTAAAAACATGATCGGCACACCTACAGGATACCACAAGACCAAACAAATAACCTCAAAGAGAGCCCCATCACTACTGGCATCTACTCTATGGAACTCCCTCCCAACAAGCCTGAGAGCAATGGATGACATCAAAGAGTTCCTCAAAGCCCTAAAAACCCTGCTCTTTATTGAAACATATGAACATACAGAAAGTTCTACCTACCCAAACAATAATACAACAACGCACAGCAACACAACAATCTCCAACAGCTAGATACCTCCACCTACTACACACCCCCTTAACCTAGCCGGACGCTTGAGTCCACTATACATTGCACTTAAATCCCCCTATAATTTGCACTGCCTATACGTCTAAATGTTGTCAAGTACCCACATGTTAAATGTAACCCACCAATTGTGATGTAATGTGACCACTTTGATTGAAGGATAAGGTGGTATACAAATCTGTCTAAATAAATAAATTTTGACCAGCATCGACGTCAGGCTCACAAGTCTGTAGTATCCCGGATCGCCCTTGGAGCCCAGCATCATGCTGGCCAATCTTCAGTTGCTATAGACAATTTTAATGATAGTTTACAAATTTACAAATAGTAGGTCTGCAATTTCATTTTTGAGTTCTTTCAGTATCCTGTGTTTTGTACCATTCAGTCCTGGTAATTTGCTACTCTTTGTTTTATCAAATTGCTGTTATTACATCTTCCAGGTTTATCAAGATTTGTTTCAATTCCTCCAGTACATCACCTTTAAATATCATTTCTGGCATGGTAACTTCCCTACATCATCTTCAGTAAAGAATGAAGCAAAGAATTCATTCGTTCTCCGGGAACAAGCAAGAAGTCGATCTTCACATATGGGTGACATCTGCACCGATGAAGCCTGCGCGGTAGCTTCTCTCCAGCTTTCAAAGAAAGTCTTTGGGAGATGCACTACACATCCATGGTTCCCTTCCCACCCAAGGATGCCATCTTGCCTCTCTCTCCTTTTTCTGCGGAGCCCATTGGATGTGTGTATGCTTCCCTGGAAAAAGTGTTGGTTTTTTCTTTCTCTGGCTCCCTTTCCCACCCCCAAGCATGCTTGCCTCAGCGTTCTTTTTCTTTCTCTTTTTCTTTTCTCTGACGTATCTCGACCAGTGCGAATTTGCTCCTTTTTCCTTGGCCAGTCCTAGGGTTTTTGACCTCACGGGGGCATCTTCCCCACCATGGCCTTGACCAGTGGCTTCAAGCTATGTGACTGATGTACCCATAATATGTCTCACACGGACCCGCGCAACTGCTGTCTTCATTGCCTTTGCCCGGACAATGACTGCTTGGATTGCAGCCTCTGCAAAAAAATGACCTCCAAGGCCCTCAAGAGTCACCAGCAACAGTAGGAGTCCTCCTTCCACAAGACAGACTCAGCACCTGAGTCTCCAGTGATACTGCACTCTAGGACCCCCTCTGGTATGCCCAAACCTCGGGGTGACCATGCCGCCTCGGAGCCCCAGGACCATTGCTCCTTGACCAGGAGCACCCCAGAGGAGGAGCTCAAGAAGAGCTGGAAACCCTTGAAGACCGCATCAGCTGATGAGTACAGGAAAACGGGGAAGTCCATGGGCCCAGGGCCCACAGCCCTCTGGCGCGAGTCTTAGGGTGTTGGTCCGGAGCGACCAACCAAGATGCCCTGTGGAGTGGTTGAAGTCTGGAGATCGACTTTGGACCACCGAGGCCAACCTGGTCGAGGACTCTCCTTCAATGGAGCCGGCGCCAAGCCCGATATCCTCTGTGCATATGCCAAAGGCTGCAGAGCCATCCAGCCTCAAGACCAGAATGGTGACCTTGTAGTGTAGTTTGCCTTCATGGCCCAGCAGCGGGCTCTGATGCCCGGTTCCTCTGAGTCATCACTCTCAACTACTGGGCCCTCGACCTCGAGGAACTCCCCAAACATCAAGTTGATCCTCGAGTGCCAACCGCCTTGAGAGGTCCTTTGGCATCGGTCCCAGTCTTGGTCCCGATCCTCAGGACCCACATCCTCCCCGCTGAGCTGCATTTCCAACTTTAAGACTAATTTAAGACTATTTAAGACTAACAAAAGAAAATATTTTTTCACTCAACGTGTAATCAAACTCTGGAATTTGTTACTGGAGGATGTAGTAAAGGCTGTTAGTGTAGCTGGGTTTAAAAAAGGTTTGGACAAGTTCCTGGAGGAAAGGTCCATAAACCATTATTAAGAAGGGACCCAGGATATCAATGCTTGACCCAGTACAAACATTGTGGAACCTGTGTCTTTTGGGGAAACTGCTAGGTACCGTCGCCGCCTACCCCCGCCTAGGCGGTTGCCTGACGAGGAAAGGGGGCTGCACTTTCAATATTTTATTTAATATGTACTCCTAGGGCAAGGGCCTCTGGGAGTTGTAGTTCCTTGAGCATTTGATTGTAGTTGTAATAAAGAGCTTTAGCCGAGGTTTGAAAGCAACACAGGAAATTTTATTCGCCTCCCTTGTTTAACAGGAACTTCTAAGGAAGCTTGGCATAACACATGTAAAGACTTTTTCCACAAGAAATAAAAGGTTGGTAAACTTTCCACAGATATCAATTGCCCTTGCTTGCTTCAACAAGACAATGATTGTTTTCTTCCAAATAAAGGTTTCAGTTCACAATGCTTTTTGCAATTAATTGTCCATTGAAGACTTTCAGACAGCAATACTCCTGTAATAAACTTTTCTTCTTTGCTTCAACTTAATCAGGGTTTTAATTAGTTGCTCTAGAGACCTTAGGCATTCCTCCTTAACAAGTCTCTTGCTTTTAAAACAGCAGCCACACTAATTAAAACTTTCTTTCCCTTTCAGAACATACATGCACATAAAACAAACTGGAATCTCTTCAAGCTTATAACTCAGAAGATTCTCATTTTACCCTTATGGATAAATCACATTCCATTTCTTGATCAGGTTGACTTAATTCACTATCATCTTCTCCAACTTCCATTGACTCACATTCAGAGCAATCAGGTTCTGCAGCTTCGTTGAACAACCTAATCAGCTGTTCCCCTCGAGACCTCTCTCGGGACTTAGAGCTGCTATCAAAGCAAGGTAATTCCTGATCTTTTACCAAACGTTTCAACAGTTTTAAAGCATTCAAGGTTTCTCTGTTAAGAGGTTTTCTTACCAGCCCTCCTTGAGGTGAGATTCTTGGACTCAGCGTCTCCTGGTAAGCCTTTATGATTGAGTCACTCCCAGCAATCTCTCCTGGCTTAAACCTCCGGGTTTTTGAACCTACGGCAGGCTTCCTATAGCCCTGGTACCGGTCCAAACTCTGGAGCTGGCTTTGGGGATACTCTTCCCTCAAACTGGTGTCTGAGAACCTTTTTCTAGACTCCTGGCTAAAATCTTTACTTGCAGTTCCTTTTAGGATTCTCCTCAGCACTGTTTCACTGCCACTTCCTTGGCCATGCTGGTTCCTGCATAGATTAGCCCTTCCGTCTCTCTTCCTCGTGTAATGCTGATGCTCATGCTCAGATTCAGGTTCCTTCCCAGACTCCGCCTCTGAATCAGACTCAGCTCTCGATTCAGCTATTCCCTCAGCTCTCTTCCTCCCTATTCTCTGGGGCTTATATGAGTGGGTCTGGCCTGTATCTTTCCACCCCGCCCCCAGCTGTCTTAGATTGCCACCCTTAGTTACCATGGAGCTGGGGCGTGGCCTTAGGACAGCAGCTTTAGACAGGCTTTTTTCATTCTTAGCTGCACTTTTAAAGTGGCAATTCCCTGCACTTTCCTTCTGACTGGAGGAGACTGCAGGTGTTTTCCCTATTTCCATAGGCACTGGGCTAGCTTCGCCACCACATATCCCCCCGCTTAAGATATTACGGGCTGGCGTATTAACTTCAGCACAGCTCGTAATACGTGAAAGGGTGTCCTGTGTGACCTGATTCTTACCTATCCTATCCTTTACTGTGGCCAGCCGAGCCAAGGCTACTTGGTCCTGCCCGGGACGTAAGGCACTAGGGAACTTCCGTGGGAGCCCTAATAACTCCTGCTGCTGAGGCCAGGAAAGTTCTTCCCCTATCCTGGGGACTGGATCTCCCTTGCAATCCGTCAATTGCCGGCCCAGATCCTCTTCCTCTGTTACCTCACAGCTGGCAGCTAAACCCTTTATCTCTGTCTTACCGGTGGAACCAAAACCTCCGTGCCCCCTAGTGGTAGGAGTTAACTCCGTTACCTCCTCCAGGGACGGAAATCCAACCCGTTCACAGATCATTTGAGCTATACGGTCCACTATATTTACCTTAAAATCCTCTCTTGCAAAGTTACACAACAGCACCTTAATCGTCCCTCGATAGTCGGGGTCGATTACTCCGGCGCCTACATCAATGAAATTTTTCCAGGCTAAACCTGAACGAGGGGCAAGGCGTCCATAACTGCCTGGGGGTATTTCTACTTGTATTCCTGTCTCTACCAGGGCTTTTCCCTGATGGGGGATGATTATCTCCTCTGCGCTACATATATCAAAGCCGGCTGCCATTTGCATAGCCCGCTTAGGAACTTTTGCATTGGAAGTAGTGCGGCAAAACCTAAGGACAAAGTGGGACTTTTTAGGGATGTTCTCCTTATTAGCTATCCCCCTTTTGGCCTGTCGCTGTTCGGTTCCAAACAAAGGATGGGGAACCGGCCTAGCCTTAGTGTTCCTTGTATGTGTAGATATTGCTTGTTCTCCCTTACACTCTTTCCCCCGGGGTACTTTCCCACCTTCAAAATGAGGTGAATCCCCTGGTGGAGCTTCTCTCTTACCTTCTGGGTCTTTTAGTGGTGCTAAGGTGGATGTCTTACCTGTTCTATTCTGGAGACCCTCTGCTATCCCACGCCTAAACTGGGGCCAGTCCCTTCCCAGGACTAACGCTTGTGGGAGCCTTGGTACTACCGCCACAGGTATTTTCCGCTTTAGCCCTAAACCTTTCACTGAGACAGTATAAACGGGGTATGACGAGGCTGCCCCGTGAATGCATCGTATCCTTATACACTTTTCTTGAGGCTCGGGAACCGGACCAATCTGGGATGTTATCTCTTTCCAGAGCTTCTTCGAGATCATAGACTGGTCCGCTCCGGAGTCCAACAAAGCTTCTACTTGGACACCCTCCACCTCTACACCTAGGAGGAATCCTTCTCCCCTCTCTTCAGAATGGGAGGTCATAAGGGCTGTCCTAGCTCTGCAGTCTTTTTTCATGTGTCCCTCTTCCCCACAAGAAAAACATTTTCTTGGCATATATCTGGGTTTATCTAGATGCATTACCTTCATCCCTTCTCCCCACATGGCTTTTCCTTTCCTTTCTGAGGCTACTTCGACTGCTTGCGTTAGACCACCCACCTTAACCGGGCTTGCCACACTGGCCTCTAGGTAACGCTCAGCGAGTGAGGTTGCTGCCTCTGTGGTCTTGCAGTCTTGTAGGATCAGGAAGGATCTCATATCTTTTGGAACAGCGTCCATGAACTGCTCCAGGATAATACCATCTAATAATGACTCCTTCGTTTGAGTCTCAGGCATCAGCCATTTTAATGCCAACCCTCTAATCCGCTGGCACAAAGCACGCAGTGTTTCACCAGGTTTTAATCTAGAGCTCCGCAAAAGATGGCGGTAGACCATGGGGTTTAGGCCCAAACGGTCTCGTATTGCCTTTTGTAGCTCTTTATACTCGGTGGCTAATTCCACAGGCATAGCCCTATAGGCTGCTAGCGCTTCTCCCGTCAAGGAAGCGGCAAGGCGTATGTCCCATTGATCTTTATGCCAACCGGATAGAAGAGCTACCCTCTCAAAAGCTGCTAGAAAATCGTCCACATCATCCCCTTTTGCTAATTGCCCAAAAGAGAATGTCCCAGTCCCAGGTATCCCAAACCCTGGTATATCCCTTAAGGAACCTGGTACTGTCCTTGGGGATTCTGCTGCTTGCTTCTGTGCTCCCAGCCAATCACCCATCACCTCGAGCAGCGGCTTTTGCTGGGCCTGGAGCATGGCCGCCGTGTGTTCCAGTGTCCGTGCCGACATCTCTTGTTGTTTCTGGAATTGTTCGGCCATCCATCTCAAAAGCTCCGTCTGCTCCATCCTTGGTAGAAGCTGAAACGAAAAAAACAGAGAGAGAAACCACCAAGTGCGGCTCCCAAAATATAGGCCCTCTCTCCTCTGCTCTCCTGGCGCACTGCTGTAGTCCCACCCGGCACTGGTATCCGTTTATACCCCTTTATAAATACGGATTACCTTAGGCAGATGTAGACTCGGGTTTATCAGCCAGCAGGTCACGGCCTCCGGAATCTGTTCCAGTCCGGTCCTTCTGCTGTTGATCCGGGTCCTTCTTTTCTAGCAGGCTGCTTGTATCCTCAGTGCATGTAAAAAAAATTTTTCCCTTTTTTTTTCTTTTTCTTGTAGTTCCGGTGTCTTGGGAACACGTGGCCAAGCGAAATCCTAAATACTACGCCACCTGTCGCCGCCTACCCCAGCCTAGGCGGTTGCCTGACGAGGAAAGGGGGCGGCACTTTCAATATTTTATTTAATATGTACTCCTAGGGCAAGGGCCTCTGGGAGTTGTAGTTCCTTGAGCATTTGATTGTAGTTGTAATAAAGAGCTTTAGCCGAGGTTTGAAAGCAACACAGGAAATTTTATTCGCCTCCCTTGTTTAACAGGAACTTCTAAGGAAGCTTGGCATAACACATGTAAAGACTTTTTCCACAAGAAATAAAAGGTTGGTAAACTTTCCACAGATATCAATTGCCCTTGCTTGCTTCAACAAGGCAATGATTGTTTTCTTCCAAATAAAGGTTTCAGTTCACAATGCTTTTTGCAATTAATTGTCCATTGAAGACTTTCAGACAGCAATACTCCTGTAATAAACTTTTCTTCTTTGCTTCAACTTAATCAGGGTTTTAATTAGTTGCTCTAGAGATCTTAGGCATTCCTCCTTAACAAGTCTCTTGCTTTTAAAACAGCAGCCACACTAATTAAAACTTTCTTTCCCTTTCAGAACATACATGCACATAAAACAAACTGGAATCTCTTCAAGCTTATAACTCAGAAGATTCTCATTTTACCCTTATAGATAAATCACATTCCATTTCTTGATCAGGTTGACTTAATTCACTATCACCTTCTCCAACTTCCATTGACTCACATTCAGAGCAATCAGGTTCTGCAGCTTCGTTGAACAACCTAATCAGTTGTTCCCCTCAAGACCTCTCTCGGGACTCAGAGCTGCTATCAAAGCAAGGTAATTCCTGATCTTCTACCAAACGTTTCAACAGTTTTAAAGCATTCAAGGTTTCTCTGTTAAGAGGTTTTCTTACCAGCCCTCCTTGAGGTGAAATTCTTGGACTCAGCGTCTCCTGGTAAGCCTTTATGATTGAGTCACTCCCAGCAATCTCTCCTGGCTTAAACCTCTGGGTTTTTGAACCTACGGCAGGCTTCCTATAGCCCTGGTACCGGTCCAAACTCTGGAGCTGGCTTTGGGGATACTCTTCCCTCAAACTGGTGTCTGAGAACCTTTTTCTAGACTCCTGGCTAAAATTTTTACTTGCAGTTCCTTTTAGGATTCTCCTCAGCACTGTTTCACTGCCACTTCCTTGGCCATGCTGGTTCCTGCATAGATTAGCCCTTCCGTCTCTCTTCCTCGTGTAATGCTGATGCTCATGCTCAGATTCAGGTTCCTTCCCAGACTCCGCCTCTGAATCAGACTCAGCTCTCGATTCAGCTATTCCCTCAGCTCTCTTCCTCCCTGTTCTCTGGGGCTTATATGAGTGGGTCTGGCCTGTATCTTTCCACTCCGCCCCCAGCTGTCTTAGATTGCCACCCTCAGTTACCATGGAGCTGGGGCGTGGCCTTAGGACAGCAGCTTTAGACAGGCTTTTTTCATTCTTAGCTGCACTTTTAAAGTGGCAATTCCCTGCACTTTCCTTCTGACTGGAGGAGACTGCAAGTGTTTTCCCTATTTCCATAGGCACTGGGCTAGCTTCGCCACCACAGTACGTATGACCTAGATTGGCCACTGTTGGAAACAGGATACTGGGCTTGATGGACCTTGGTCTGACCCAGTATGGCATATCTTATGTTCTTATGTTCTTAACTATAGGGCCGCAGAGGTGCTGGGACTATCTGGTTTGGGGCCTGACACTGACCTCAGAGCCTGGGTCACCCTCGACACCTCCACTGACTTCGAGACGGACTGGGATACTGAGGACGACGAGTCCCCAGACATCCACTGCCACCGGGATGTTCCCTCTAACCCGTCTCCCCCAGAGTCATAGTGCCGATTCCAACCCGAGGACATAGCTTTCCAGGATTTTGTGTGGGACATGGCCAAGGCACTTTTCTTTGACCCTGAGTCAGAGGAAGATCTCTGGACAGAGGACTTTGAGATCCTGCAGTAGAAGGCTCCACCAAAGGGGGCACTCATGGTGCACATTCCCCTGATCCTGGAATGGCTACTCCTCCAGATTTGAGAGATCCCCGTATCAGTGCCCATAGTGAGCAGGCGGCTGGGCTCGATGTACCAGGTCTGCCAGAGCCCTGGCTTCCAGAAAGCCAAACTGCCTCACAATTCCATGGTGGTGGAGTTGGCCGTATGTCTGCTAAAGAGCCAGAAGATGCATTCCTCGATACCCCTTGGCAGGAAGTGCTTCCAGGGCTTGATGCTCATCGGCCGGCTCCAGGCTTACCAGCTGTACATGGGCATGTACCTGAGGGACCTGACAAAGGAACTCACCGAGTTTTCCAATGGTCTCTCCAAGAAACCCCTCCAGCGGTTCCAAACCCTGGCCTGTGCTATCATGGAGTGCTTCAAAATGACTCAGGCAGCTTTTGACAGCTTTGAGTCAGCGGCTAGAGTAACTGCAACAAGCATTGGTGCCCTACGCCAGGCTTGGCTACAGTCCTCCGACCTGGAGCAATGGGTTCAGGACAAACTGGTCGATGTTTCTTGCCGGGGAGAGAACCTCTTCGGCAAACTCATGACTGATAAGGCTGCCGAGTTGGAGTCCGAGTTCCTGACCAGGACCAGGCTTTCCAAGAAGATCACTGACCCTTCCTGACAGAAGCCTTCAGGTAAAAAGTCCTTCTACCCAAAGAAGAGAGAAGCTCATGGAAACTACCTTCAATACCAGGCTTTCCCAGCTCCCTAACAGGATCAGCTGGCCAAAGGACAAGGGCATGGCCCTCATAAGCCTAAGACTTCCAAGCCACAGGCAGTGGTCCTGTCTCAGCATGCTGGGAGTTTTTGATTCCTTGGGCATAGCCTCTCTCCCTCCCTGGGAGGTACAGCCCAGCAGCCCACAGAGAGGTATCTGGTTCTTTATGCCCACCGGTGAATGTCCTTCACCACTGACTCTTGGGCACTGCAGCTGGTAAGGGAGGGTTACTTCCTCCACCTGGCGAAGACCCCCACCCCCCCACACACACATTTTTCCAGGAGAGCCCGTCAGGACTCCCCTCCATCAGACCTTGTTTCTGCAGGAGCTCACAGTCCTTCTCGAGGACAGGGCAGTGGAACCGATGCCCACATATCTCAGGGGCAAAAGGTTTTACTCCCACTACTTCCTCATCCCCAAGTGGACCGGAGGCTTCTGGCCTATTCTGGACCTGTGGGATCTAAACAGGTTCCAGGTGAAGGAGAAGTTCAAAATGCTCTCCCTTGGAACACTGCTGCGGGGAGACTGGCTATGCTCCTTAGACTTACAGGATGCATACACGCACATCCTCATCCATCCCAGCCACAGAAAATATCTCAAGTTCGTGGTGGGAGGTCGCCACTACCAGTACAGGGTCCTACCCTTTGGACTGGCTTCTGCTCCAATGGTATTCACCAACTGCCTGGTGGTAGTCACGACTTACCTTCATCTCTAGGGAGCCTTTGTCTTCCCCTACCTGGATGACTGGCTCATAAGAGGCCAGAATGGTGTCCAGCCATGCCCCTATAAACTCCAGACACTGTGTCAGGAGGAGGTGAGACTTGGGATGGTTTATCATGAACCCCAAGTGTTGCAGGATGAACATGGTGTGTGCCGTCGCTTGCTGCACCTCAGCGTTGCACACCATCTTCATCGCAAGTCCCACCACCTCTCGACAGTGTCTGGAGCTTATAGGGGCATGGCTGAACACCGTTTAGTCCAGAGCCTTTCTCCCTCTAGACAGGGCTGACCACCTCAGGGCACTGGCCGCAGTCATGCAGTGCAGATGCTTGGTGACCACCCGCCTACTGCTCCGCCAGCTGGATCATATGGTGTCAACAGTTCATGTTACCCCAGACGCTCATCTCCAATTGAGGATAGCCCAATGGAGCCTCTGCTCTCAGTGAATGCAGGCCACAGGTCAACTGTGGGACTAAATGGTGGTAACCCGCCAACTGGCTGACTCCCTCAGCTGGTGGCAAGCCCCTCAACATCTTCAAGCTGGGATGCCCTTCCAGGCCCCTGCCCCCCAGAGAGTCCTCACCATCTCCTGAGCTGGGGAGCCCACTGTGAGGACCTCTGCACTCAGAGCAGTTAGTCGCACCTGGAAAGCCTGCTGCAGATCCACCTCTTGGAGCTTTGGGCCATATTCCTGGTCCTCTTATCCTTCCGTCACCGCCTTCAAAACCAGTCAGTGCTGGTCCAGATGGACAACCAGGTGGCAATGTACTAGGTCAGCAAGCAGTGAGGCACAGGGTTGTACCCCCTCTGTCAAGAGGCAGTGGCCCTCTGTTCATACGCAATCTACCACGGGATGCTCTTGCGGCCAGTTTGCCTTCCAGGCCAGGACAATGCCCTGGCGAATAGGCTAAGCAGGATCCTTCAGCCACACTAGTGACGATTGGACCCCTGAGTGGCTGGCTGGATCTTCCGGCTCTGGGGAGTCCCACAGATGGATCTCTTTGCCAGCCCGGAAAATGCTCAGTTGCCTCGCTTCTGCTCCCGGCAGCCACACCCATCCCAGGTGGCGGGGGATGCATTTCTCATCCCATGGATGGAAGGTCTTCTTTATGCCTTCCCGCCCACGCCACTGATAGCCAAAACCTTGTTCAAGGAACAGCACAATGGGGGCCTTGCTGATACTGATGGCCCCTCGGTGGGCCAGACAGCCATGGGTCCCTCTGCTCCTTCGCCTTTCTTTGGTGCCACCGGTCTCCTTGGGGCGTGTCCCAGGTCTACTGTCACAAGAGGATGGCACTCTCCTCCACTCCAACTTCGGGTCACTAACGTTGATGGCCTGGCTACTGAAAGGATAGCCTTGGCCCCTTTTCATCTCTCAGGGGAGGTGGAGGTGGTCCTCCTGGCCTCCCGTAAGACCTCCACCAGACAAGTCTTCAAATGGAGGGTCAACCCATTCTCCTGCTCCATACAGCTTGTGCTGCAGTACTTACTCCACCTGTCCTAAGCAGGACTAAAATCCAATCCGTCATGGTCCACCTTTAGTGTATACCACCACCACCACATTGAGGACAGTCCCTCTCCTTCTTGTGACCCGCTTCTTATGGGGTTTCTTGTTGTCTAAGCCTCCCGTCTGCCTGCCAGTGGCAGAGTGGGACCTTAATTTAGTGCTGTCGCAGCTCACTGTCCCACTGTTTGAGTCGCTGGCTACATGCCACCTGTGACACCTTTCCTGGAAGGTAGAGTTCCTGATGGCACTTACTTCAGCTCATTGGGTGAGCGAGATCCAAGCATTAGTGACAGATCCACCGTAAACTGGGTTCTACAAGAACAGGGTCATGCTGCACACGCACCCTAAGTTCCTTCCCAAGATGGTGTACTCATTCCACCTCAATCAGTAGGTGGTGCTCCCCACTTTTTTTCTGAAGCCTCATGCCAGCAGGGCAGAGACCATCCTTCACATTCCCGACTGTAAGAGGACCCTGACCTTCTATCTCCAACATACCCAGGGCCACCGCAAAGCCCCACAGCTTTTCATCTCCTATGACCCCAGTCACCTGGGGGAGGCGGTGACCAAATTTACTCTGTCCACTTGGATGTCGGATTGCATTACCCTCACCTACGAGCAGGCTGGGCTTTGGCTGGTTTGCTTGGTCACAGCACACAGAGTCAGGGCCATGGCGGCATCAGTGGCAAATCTACGTTCTGTTCCTCTCTCAGAAATCTGCTGAGCTGCCACCTGGTCCTCAGTCCATACCTTCACAGCTCATTACTGCCTGGAGAGGGAGTCCCGAAGGGACAGTGCCTTTGGCCAAGTAGTACTCTGTCATTTGTTCGGGGTGTAGACAACTCCTGCCCTCCAGCCCTTGGTGTGTTTAGGCTGCCAAAATGCTGGTGCCTCACTAGACACATGGGTCGCTCGGGAGTCTGTTACCCTAAGACTCAATTGCTGCTGCCCACTGCTCTCCCTTTTCTGGTCACCCGTGGCTTTTTTTCTTATAGGTTCTCCGGTAGCCTGTAGCTAGGTAGTCCCATATGTGAGGACTGACTTCCTGCTTGTTCCCAGGGAAAGCGTAATTACCCACCTGTAACATGTATTCTCCGAGGACAGCAGGAATTAGTCCTCACAACCCTCCCTCCTCCCCGTGGAGTTGCTTTTTTGTCATTTTTGCCTTTTGAGCTATGTCATCATACTGAGGCAAGATGGCACCCTTGGGCGGGAAGGGGACCACGCATGTCTCTCTCTCTCTCTTAGCATGCCCTCTCTCTCAGAACCCCTCCCTTTCACCCAGTCTCTCTCTCACACTCGCCATTCCTCTGCTCTTTGCCAAAACAATCTACCATTTCTTTATCTGCTGCATTTCCTTCATTGGCCATGTTTAAGAATTTTCATGAAACAGGTGAAAGCATAGTTCTTTCATCTTATGGAGCAATTGATTTAAAGCTACACAACTTTTGCTAAATCCAATTAAACTAAATGATACAGAATCTTTCTCAGATGGTGAGCAAAAACTGACAAGAAGTTGTTTTGAATATTCTCCAGGACCAAGCAGGAATCGGTCCTCACATATGGGTGACGTCACAGATGGGAGCCCGCGTGGGAACACTTCCCAGCTTCCAAAGGAAGCCTTAGGAGTGTCCTCCATGCATGCTTGCCGGTCTTCCCGCCCAAAGGAGCCATCTTGCCTCAGCAGGATGACATAGCTTAATAAAGCCCAAAAACTGAAAAACAACTCCACAGGAGGAGGGAGGGTAGTGAGGACTGATCCCTACTGTTCCCAGAGAACATCTGCTACAGGTGAGTATCTATGCTTTCTCCGAGACTCCCTAGCTACAGGCTACTGAAAAAACCCTGTAGATAGCTCAACGAGGCAACCAGAAAAAAATAAAACCGAGAAAACAGTGGGAAACGCTGAGGTTCCAAGAGTCAACACTAGTCCCAGACAGCAACCAATGGTAGACTCTTCAGTAGCCTGGACAGATAGAAGGGCTAGCGGAAAGGAGTTGCATTAATTCTCAAAGAGGTGCCGGAGTACGGCTTGGCCGAAGGTGCTGTCATGTATGGAATCTTGATCCAGGCAGTAGTGGGCTGCAAAAGTGTGGACAGAAGACCATGTAGTAGCCCTACAAATCTCCACTGTGGAGACAGAGTGCAAGTGAGCCACTGAGGCTGCCATTGTATGAACATTGTGCGCCATTACGTGGAACTCTAAGGTAAGCCCAGCCTGGGCATAAGCAAAAGAGATGCAGTCAGCGACCCAGATGGAGAGGGTATACTTAGAGAATGCTACCCCCCAGTCTGTTGGGGTTGTAAGAAACAAATAGCTGAGTGAAATGACGATGGGGCTTTGTTCAAGATAGAAAGCGAGCGCTCTCTTACATTCAAGAGTATGGAGAGAGGCTTCCACCCTGGAGGCGTGAGGTCGTGGGAAAAAAAGTAGGCAGTACCACGGACTGGTTGAGGTGGAAATGCAGAAACCACCTTAGAGAAAAACTTAGGATGAGTACGCAGCTCCACTCTATTTTTGTAAAACCTGGTATAAGGTGGGTGCGCTACGAGCGCCTGCAGTTCACTGATTCTCTGCGCTGAAGTAAGCACCACCAAAAATATGACCTTCCAGGTGAGGAACTTGAGTGGACCAGTGGCCAGTGGCTCAAAGGGTGCTGAGAGCAGCTGTCCAAGTACGTCATTGAGATCCCACGCCACCGGAGGTGGTCATACAGGGGGGACAAGATAGCAGAAGGCCATGCAGGAAGCATCCGATTAGTAGATGAGCAGAAAGGGGCTGGTCCCTCACTTTGCGGTGATATGCTGAAAGGGCACTCGTGCATCCTGACAGAGTTAGATTGCAGTCCTGAGTTGGAGAGATGAAACAAGTAAGTCAACACCATCTCCACCGAGCAAGTAAAGGGCTTGAGGGATCAGTCCGAACACCAGATTGAAAATCTGCACCACTTAAAAGCATATGACCTTCTGGTGGAATCCTTATGAGACTCCAGGAGAATGTTCTCAACATCCATGGGCAGATGGAACTCCAGCAGAGCTACCTGCTCAGCAGCCAAGCCATGAGCGATAGGGAGCAGAGGTTGGGATGCAAGAGGATGCCTTCCTCCTGCAAGAGTAGATTCCGTGCATAGCCCAGGTGAAAGGGTTGTGGCTGAGACAGACTTAGTAAGAGGGGGTACCACAGTTGCTGGGGCCATTGTGGGGCAATGAGTATTAAGGAGGCCCTGTCTGCTTGGACCTTGAAGAGAGTCTTGGCCACCAGGGAAGTCAGTGGGTAAGCATAGAGGAGGCTCTCAATCCAGTCCAGGAGAAAGGCATCAAATGCTACCTGACTGGGACAGGGCATCCAGGAGCAAAACAGCGGCAGCTGAGCATTGAGAGGAGAGGCGAAGAGATCCGTGGGGGGTGGGGGGGTGCCCCACGTCTGAAAGCTCTGGCAGACTATTTGGTGGTTGAGAGCCCACTAATGTGGTTGCAGGACTTTGCTGAGCCCGCCTTCCAAGGCATTGTCCTCTTCCGTGAGATACACTGCCCAGAGGAGCATGTGGTGCTTCACAGCGAACTTCCAGAGCTGGACTGTCTCCCAACAGAGGAGGTATGAGCCCATGCCCCCCTTGTTTGTTGATGTAGAACATCACCACCTGGTTGGTAGTCTGAATGAGAATGACCTGTCTGGTCAGCTGTGTCTAGAGGGCATGCAGCACATTTGCAATGACTTGGATTTCGAGGAAGTTGATCTGGTAGAGACTCTCGCTCTTCAACCAGAAGCCTTGCATGCAGAGACCGCCGAGGTGAGCACCTCAGCCATGCTTGGAGGCCTCCGTTGTCCGCACCTGTTGGTGTGGGGACTCTTGAAAGGGCAGGCCTACCAGAAGATGCACCAACTGCTGCCACCATGGGAGGGAAGCGAGCAGTGGTGGACTTACGTGCACTCTGTCGGATAGACAGCCTGACGCCACTGAGTGCAGAGGGTCCAATGTGCTTGCCATGAATGCAGGAGGGCAATGGAGTGACATGGATTTGGAAGCCTGTGGCTGAGGAGGCGAAGTATCTGGTGAGCAGACACCATCGAGCAGCACTGAACCTGGTGTGCCAGAGAGATAAGTTGGTGGGCCTGGTCTGTTGGGAGATAGGCTCTGGCCACCGAAGTATCGAGGAGAGCCCCAATGAACTCAAGGTGCTGAGTGGGTTGCAGGTGGGACTTTGGGTAGTTGATCATGAAGCCCAGCTGCTCCAAGACCTGGATGGTATGCTGCAAGGTCTGACGAACCTTGTCCGGAGAGCTGCCTCTCACTAACCAGTCGTCCAGGTAAGGGAAGACAAAAATCCCCTGCACACAGAGAAGAGCAGCCATGACCACCAGGCACTTTGTAAGAACCCTGTATTGCTAGTGCCTGCCCCTGAGGATGAAGCACAGTTATTGCTGGTGCAGGGGGTGAATGAGGATCTGACATTTTTCAGATCCAAGGAGCACAGACAATCTCCCCGCTGAAGTTAGGGCAGCAAAATTCCAAGGTACACACCATCTTGAACTTCTCTCTAACAAGGAAGCAGTTGAGATTGCGAAGATCCAGAATGAGTCGAAAACCGCCTTTCTTTTTGGGGACCAGGAAATATCGGGAGTAGAACTCCCTTCATGTCTGAGACAGTGGAACCAGTTTTATTATTTTTTATTTTTTTATTAATATCTTTCCTATACCGCGCTCTTTAAAATCAGTGCAGTTTACAGGCAAACATTAACCTGTACAGTGCGGTGGAAACCTGCACTGTACTTACAATGAACAAGTGGTGTAACTTAGGACTAATGGGGGTAGCTATATACAGGCTGGGCACTCAGGTCACAGATACAGTGTTAACCAGAGTTGCTTAACAACTATTTACAAGAAAAGATAGCTATATACATGTTGCTATTTACAGGTTATACAGTTGAACTAGTGGCGTTGCATCAGTGTGACGTGGGTGTGCAAGGGGTGCTGTCCTAGTGGTTCTACTGCCCTGGCTTCAAAAAGGTTGGCCATTTCCAGTTGGAGAAGTTTGCGATGCTGAGGATCCAGAGGGTATGCCCTTGAAAAGAACGGAGGAGGAGTCTGCTGAAAGTGCAGGAGGTAAACTTCCTTCACTATCTGCAATGCACAGGTGTTGGTGATGATGTTTAGCTAATGGTGGGCAAAGAACTAGAGATGCCCCCCAATGTGCTGCAGAACTGGGCCTGAAAAGGGAGGAAAGGCCGAGTCTGGGAGTCAAAAGTCCCCCCTCCCCACCAGGCTGCAGTTGAGGTGTCCTACACAGTTGTCTTTGGCCTTGGTCCTTGGCCTGCTGCCCCTGCAGGGGCACCTCATGATACAAGGTTAGGAACCATAAGCCTCCTTCTTCTTGGGGTAGAAGGACTTTTTCCCCGAAGCCTTCCATCTCCATCGGAAGGGGTCAGCAGTCTTCCTGGAAAGCCTGGTCATGGTGAGTTGTTCAGTTTCCAACTCACCAGCCTTTTCCTTTATGGGTTTGCCGAAGAGATTTTCTCCCCAGCACGGTACATCAGCCAATTTGTCATGGGCCCATTGCTTCAGGTCCAAGGACTGTAGCCAAGCCAGGCAGGATGCACCAATGCCCACCGCAGCTACTCTGGCCATGAACTTGAAGCAGTCATAGGCTGCCTGAGTCACAAACTTGGAGCATTGCTTGGTTTTACTGACCAGGATCCAGAAATGCTTAAGATGGTCCCCAGAAAGTCCAACCAAGAACCCACAAGCTCCCCTGCCAGGTCTCTCAAGTACATGCCCATGTACAGCTGGTATGCTTGTATACAGGACATGAGCATCAAGCCCTGGTAACACTTCCTGCCAAAGCCATCCATGGTGTGTGCCTCACAACCCGGAGACACCGAGGAATGTGTCTTAGTGCTCTTGATGCAGTGCATGGCTGACTCCACCACTATGGAGTTATGAGGCAGTTGTGTTTTCTCAAAGCCGGGGCTCTTACAGACTTGATACATGGAATCAAGCTGATTGCTCATGGTGGGAACCGTAAGCGGGATCTCCCACATCCTCAGAAGAGCCGCTCCAGAATGGGGTGGACAGGGACCGTGATGATCTCCTTTGGTGAGGTGGGATATTTTAGGATCTCAAGCTCCTCTGCTTGAGGCTCCTATTCTGCCTCCAGGGTAAAAGGCAAGGACTTTCCCATGTCCTTCACAAATTCCAGAAAGGAAAGATCCTCTGGAGGGGACCTCTGATGCTCCAGTGGAGGGGACTTCCGACACTCTGGAGGAGGGGAGGGATCCAAGGCACCGGGATGTGTCCACGGATCCCTCCCCTCGTGGTCTCCAGAAACTCATCCTCAGTCACCCAATCGGAGTCGAAGTCACTAAGGAAATCAAAGTACCAGTGGGATCGAGGACTCTATTGATGACAGGAAGGGGTCCTCTGTTCCCAGTATTTAGAACTGGAGGAGACGGGCTGCACCAACCAGGATAGGGAGCAGTTTTGAGATCCCGAGGAGACCGCTGAGGGTTCAAGGAGCTGTTGCATCTCATCTGGTGAAGCCTCCACTGTGGATGGTGCAGTCATTGGCGCTGAGGAATTGGAATTACCCAGTTCTCGGGGGGCAGTTGCACATAAAGGCGGCAAGGCTGCCCTTGAGAGCTAGCATCCACTCAGCAAGGAGGGTGGGTTCTGCAGCCATCAGTGTCAGCACTGGCATCGGCACTGGCACTAACAAAGTCTATTCTGGTTTCTTCATCAGGGATTCCACGAGGGTTTTAGCCTCAGGAGCCTTGTGCCAAGCCTCTGAGGTCTCAGGAGACAACTCCACCCCTCGGAACAGCTTGGAGGCCACTCTCTGCCTTCATCCTCTGAGTTGGGTCGAGGGCTCTGACGCCGATGTCTGGAGTCCGTTCCTTTCAGGGGTGACCTTGATGCTCGGAGCCACCTGGTCCCCTTTCAGAGCTGGTGCTTTTCTGCTTTTCTCAGTTCTTGAGCCTCTTGCATGTCATCTGCAAGCAGAGAGGGCAGGTCGAAGGCTCATAGTGAGCCCTGAGGCATTGAAGACATGAACTGTGTCCATAATCGAGATCGTCCGAACATACTGAGTGCACTTTTTAAAGCTGATGGTTAGATTTGACATGGCTGGGAAGATGGCTTCCGCCAATTCAAAGGATTCCAGTGTCCACACCAACCAAGGGGGGCACAAGGAAAAAACCCACACACCTGCTACAGTTGAGTAACTATGCTTTCTGCTTTATCTTCTGGGCAGCTCATTTGTGGTATAGAAGGTATGAAAGTACAGTTGGGAACTTCTGTCTCTTCATCACCACCATACATGTTGTTTTGAGATAGTGTTCTCAGCTAAAGTTAAAAGCATTAATTAGCAGTGCATGTAGGTGTTTTGAAAGGTCCAAAATCCATGCTATGTTCTAATGCCCCAAACATAGAAACATGACGACAGAAAAAGACCACATGGCCTATCTAGTCTGTCCTTCCATATCAACAACTACAACAGTCCCCTTTTTTCCTTTAGAGATCCTCTGTGTTTGTCCCATGCTTTTTTGAATTCAGTTACTGTCCTCATCTCTACCACCTCCACTTGGAGACTATTCCACGGATCCACCACTCTTTCCATAAAGAAATATTTCCGCAAATCACTCCTGAATCTATCCCCCTTCACCCTCATCCCATGTCCCCTCATAGCAGAACTTGGAGTGGAGGAGTGGCCTAGTGGTTGGGGCAAGGTACTTCAGGCCAGAAGGTCAGGGGTTCAAATCCCACTAGAGGACAGCAACCTTGGGCTGGAAGGACTGGGGTTTCTAGTCCCACAGGTGCTCCTTGTGGTCTTGGGCAAGCCACTTAACCCTCCATAGCCCATGTTCCCTGTAAAATAGTTATCTCCAAGTTATAATGCCCTGTTCAATGTAATTTCAGTTTGTTCAATGTAAACCGCACTGATGCAGAATAGCGCGGTATATAAGAGAATGTAAATAAAATAAAAATAAAGAAAGAAAGATGCTCTCCCCCTGAACATTTATGCCACGGAGGTATTTAAACATCTCAATTATATCACCTCTATCTTGCCTTTCCTCTAAGGTGTACATATTAAGATCCTTAAGTCTGTCCTCATATGCTTTATAATGAAGACCACTAACCATTTTAGTAGCCACCCTCTGCACCGACTCCATCCTGTTCACATCCTTTTGAAGGTGCGGTCTCCAGAATTGCACACAATACTCCAAATGAGGTCGCACCAAAGACTTATATTGAGGCACTATCACCTCCTTTTTTTATTTATTTTTATTTATTTATTTATTTGTGTGTTTTTTTATACTGCCCCTTCCAGAGATCAGGAGCGGTTTACAGAGAGCATGTCAAAAATTAACATTAACATTACATGGAACATTAACAGTGTAAAATTAGTTACATAGGACCCTAAAAATATAGGAACCTTTTTTCTGCTAGTCATTTCTCTCCATATGCACCAAGCATCCTTCTAGCTTTTGCCGTCGCCTTTTCTACCTGTTTAGCTACTTTAAGATCATCAGACACAACCACGCCCAGGTCTGGCTCTTCTTTAGTGGACAAAAGTACTTCACCCCCCTATACTATATTGCTCCCTTGGATTGCTGAAGCCCAAATGCATGACCTTACATTTTTTAACATTAAATCCCAGCTGCCAAATTCTAGACCATTCTTCTAGCTTAGCTAGATCCCTCCTCATGTTATCTATCTATCATTGTCACAATATTATCAAGGTAGCTAAATTTGTATAGATGCAAATGAGATGACTTGATAATCCAAATGTGATTACTGGGGAAATTGAATGAGAACAGCAGCAGTATTTTCTAAATTCCAGCATTCCAAACAAATGTTTTCAGGGTGGCAAGCCATGATCCAATAGTTTTGTACATCTCTGAGGAAGTAGTTGACATGGTGCTACAGCAGATGCTAGAGAAGTCTGGGAAGTGGCAGTGATTTAGATCCGTGGAAGGTTATGGCAGGAATAGCAGTAGCTTGTTAGTTGCAAGTGGCTTGGAGCCCAGTACCAAAGGCAGCCTCAGCACCTTAACAGAAGCGGAAGAAAGCATAGGAAGTGGGATGAGGTGGATGACGCCAGAGCCGCCACAGAGGCTCATGTTTCTGGCGAGGGCTATGAACGAGAGACAGCTGGTGTGGAGAACTCCTTGGCATGCTGCTGACTTCACATCCACAATCAGTTCTCTCAGCTTGAGCCGCACAATGAAGGAAGTTAAGGTAATCTCCTAAGATCTGAAATCGCAATATTACCCCTAACTTTCTCCAATGTGTGGCTTGGAGACAGCTGATCGTGGAAGTAATATCAGCATGCCATTTTTATTTCAGCATCGGCAGACACAAATCTTCACAGGTAATGAAATCCCAGGCATCAGGGTGCAATTTCTAGGTGCCATGGCAACCTGGCACCTGGGATTTGTTGAGCACTGACTTACATACAAACAACACTGAAGCACTTGTGGTTGACCACTATTTACATTGTTAGCACTCTTTTAAGACCTCTGTTGGAGGGTGGTTATGTTCAGAATACTACATTTTTGAGAGCGGTATTGGACTTTCAATTTAAATGCTGTTGTATTGTTTGGATTAAATGCTGAAATTTATCATATGATGAGAGATCTTTCTAAATGAAGATGCTGTGTTTTTTGTTTATTTTAAAGGCAGTCAAACAAACATGCTGTGAAGAATATTAAATATTTTTATAACCATCCCTGATGCAAAGGTTTCCTTAAAATAAGGACCATGTTAAAAGAAAAAATATTAAACTGTTGTGTCAGTATATGTGTTCCAGTTCACAATGAATGACTGTGAATTCAGTTGAGCTGTGCTGGCCAGCCTGTCTTTTTAACATTAGCAAGTCTTGCATCTTTCTTTAAGATGAGACTATGTCTTGGACTATTGACAAATTATAAATAAATTAAGCAGCCCTGATCTTGGGAGTTTCCCATCTGTGTTCCTGATCCAATCTTGCCTATCAACAGAAAAAAACATTGTTTCTCACCTGAAACAAATGTTTTCTGGGGATAGCAAGATTGATCGGGCACACCTTTCTACCTCCCTGAGAATTGCATCCTTCCTTGAGCTATGGGACTGAGGAGACTTTTGCATGCAAGAAAATGTAATAAATAAAAGATAACTGTAAAGGACATGTGGGTAATAAAGAAACTCAGTAGAATACAGAGCCTTTTCTAAAATACATGTAATGTCAACAAAGAAGCACGAGTTTGGCAGACTCAGAAGGCACTATGTTACAGAATAAAATATTCCAAAAAAAAAGTGCCATCACTTGTGACTTTGCACATGTAGGTAAAGCTTATTAATTTATAAGTAGCAAGTTTGCTACTTATGCTTGTAAATGATGGATTTTGTGAAACTGTACATCTGTGGGGAGCTCTCCTCCCCCCTCCCTGCTAGCTCACCTCCAAAACTCAAGAAGTTAGCTGACTGACTGTTATTCAGGATTTGAAACAGGTATAAATGCCCATGGAGCAATCTTCCTGGATATATGGAGTATTTGCATATTTTTAAGAACTGCCCAGAACATAACCTCTTTGAAATTGCTGCAAGCTGCAGCATATACATATAAGCAACACTTTTTCTGCATACTAATTATGCCAGTTTACACATATAAACCAGCTATTTGCATGTGTAAATGGTGCATAACTCTTCTAGACTTGTCTCTAAAATGTATTTGTACAAAGTAGTAAGAAACATTGGAATATTTCCAATAAAGTAATGACTACAATCAAGATATGCAGAGTTGAGGATATTAAGATAGAATTCATCTTGTAAATGGATGCCGGGAGAGTGTATATAAATGATAGTAATAAGTAAAAGTATTGTGCAATCTTACCCTGAAGCCATTCACATTGACTGACTGTTAATCACAGCACCATAAAGCCAAGAGCACCATATTTCCCTTGTGATCCTAGTAGTCTTCAGAATGACTATGCAAGATCTAATTTCTGAAGCGCTGTAACAACTAATGAAGAATCCTAATATGAAAGCATATCATTTTAAATAATACAGCTTTGTAGGTTTATTAATAAGAGTATAGTACAGAGAATTCTGATTTCTGCTCTGAATTTTGTCCTAATAGGTTGAAGAGGCACGGGTCCAGATCCATGATCCAGAACTTAGGAAGATCCTGAACCCTACCACTGCTGATTTGAGGTTCACAGACTATCTGGTGAAGCATGTGACAGAAAACAGAGATGATGTTTTCTTGGATGGCACTGGCTGGGAGGGAGGAGATGAGTGGATCAGAGCCCAGTTTGCACTCTACCTCCATGCTTTGCTTGTTGCTTCATTACAGCCAGGTGACTGAACTTATTTGGCCTATTATAATACTTGAAGAGAAGGTAGGATGGAAATAAAGAAACTATTCCTCATGTTCATATATCAGATTTTTGAAATGTGTTAGTAAAATTTTCACTTATTCTTTACTTCAGAAACAGGTCTCATAAATAGCATAGGAGGAAAAAGGCATGGTGACAATTACATAAGAACATAAGATATGCCATACTGGGTCAGACCAAGGTCCATCAAGCCCAGTATCCTGTTTCCAACAGTGGCCAATCTAGGTCATACGTGCCTAGTAGTTTCCCCAAAAGACACAGGTTCCACAATGCTTGTATTAGGTCAAGCATTGATATCCTGGGTCCCTTTTTAATAATAGTTTATGGACCTTTCCTCCAGGAACTTGTCTGAACCTTTTTTAAACCCAGCTACACTAACAGCCTTTACTACATCTTCTGGTAACGAATTCCAGAGTTTGATTACACGTTGAGTGGAAAAATATTTTCTCTTATTTGTCTTAAATAGTTTACCCTGTAGCTTCATTGCATGTCCCCTAGTCTTTCTATATTCTGATAACGTAAACAATCAATCTAGGTTTACCCGTTCCACTCCGTTCATTAATTTATAAACCTTTATCAAATCTCCCCTCAGCCGTATCTTTTCCAGGTTGAAGAGCCCTAACCTTTGTAGCCTCTCCTCATAGGAGTAGCCTTCCATCCCCTTTACCATTTTGGTGGCTGTACCTTTTCTAATAACGCTATATCCTTTTTAAGATACGGCGACCAGAACTGCACACAATATTCAAGGTGCATTCGCACCATGGAACGATACAGAGGCATTATAATATCCTTTTTTTTATTTTCCATTCCTTTCCTTATGATACCCAGCATTCTATTTGCTCTCTTGGCTGCCACTGCACACTGGGCGGAGGGTTTCAACATGTTATCCACGACGACACCTAAATCTTTTTCCTGGGTGGTGGCTCCCAATGTGGAACCTTGCATCGTATAACCACGGTTTGGGTTGTTCTTTCGTAGGTGCATAACTTTGCACTTGTCCACATTAAATTTTATCTGCCATTTGGATGCCCAGTCTTCCAATTTATCAAGATCCTCCTGCAATTTTCCACAATCCTTTTGGGTTTTAACAACTTTAAATAGTTTTGTGTCATCTGCAAATTTGATAACCTCACTCGTTATTCCCTTTTCCAGGTCATTTATGAATATGTCAAAGAGCAGCGGACCCAGTACAGATCCCTGGGGTACTCCACTATTCACCTTTTTCCATTGGGAAAATTGGCCATTTAGTCCTACCCTCTGCCTTCTATCTTTTAACCAGTTCCTGATCCACAATAGTACACTGCCTCCTATTCCATGACTCTTTAGTTTTGCCAAAAGTCTCTCATGAGGGACTTTGTCAAAGGCTATCTCCAGGAACAAGCAGGAATGAGTCTTCACATATGGGTACGTCGGTACCGACGGAGTCTGCGCGGGAACGCTTCCCAGCATCCAATCAGAAAGCCTTTAGAAGCATCCCAACATGCCTGCGTGCTGCCTTCCCGCCTTCCCAACTGTCTCTCCTCAGTTTTCGTTTTTCCGCAGAGCCGGCAGGACATCCTCCTGTCACCGCAGAAAATTCTTCTTTTATTTTTTATTTTTCTTGTGGTCGCGACTGCCTTCCCCGACGCCACCGGTACCGCCGGTGTTTCTCTTTTCTTTTCTTGTAAAATTTTTCCTTTTTAAGGAATAATTTTTCCTCCTCAGTGTCTCACAGTTTCTCAGGCCTGTTAGGCCTCTCCTTTTTCCTTCATGGAACCGCCAGCCACTATCCCCAAGAAATGTACAAACTGTGGCGGTACAAACTTATTTTTAGACACTCACAATTGGTGTCTAACCTGCTTGGGTCCTGACCATTTTCCTCCGGAGCCCTCTGGCAGTAGTATTGTGAGAAGAAGTTTTCAACATCGAGTTCCCCTCGACACGCGGTCCCCATCCAACTTCAGGGAACCGACCATATCTTCTTCTACACAGGATCAGGTAACCCAAAAACAGTCTGTTAAGACTAGCCAGTCCTCGAGCGGCAGTTCTCATGCACAGCATAGAGATGCCTATGGCCTTGCCCTCGAAAAACCACTGGCTTCAAAACCCCGGTGGGAGTCTTCGGCCTCCAAAGCCTGTGTGGGGTTTCAGGTTGTTCCTGAGGTTCACCCCTCACAGAACATACCTGAGCCATGCCCGGTGGTGGCATCCACTTTGAGCGGTACCGATACCCCGGCATCGGCAATGGTGTTGGATGAAACATTCCTCACCAAGGATCGTCGTCTGGCGTCCTCGGTACCTACGGGGCCGTTGGATACGCTCCAGATCGACCTTCCAGTATCGGTACCGGTACCGATACTAGTACCGACGTCGGTACCCTCCAGACGTGCATCGATAGGCTCGCTTCCTTCGATGCCGAGTCTGGAATCGATCTCTAGTCTGGAGGACTGGGTACCGACTCGCCTTGGTACCAACAGCAAACGGTACCGAAGGCTCGGTTCCGATAATTCGGATCCGCAACTCTCGGTTTCTTCGATACCGTTAGAGTTGCCACCGGCTGGCCTTCATCCACCGGTATCGGATACGGTACCGAAGTCGGTACCGGTATCCACATTACCATTGCTGTCGGTGCCTTCCATGCTTCTCTCATCAGGCTCGCTTCCCTCGATACCGAGTTTGGAACCGATCCCTAGCATGGACGATACGCTACCGACTGTTGCTGGTCCCGACCTCCTGTGGTACCGGAGACCATCCTCTAAGGACCACCATTCAGGATCTTCTATTCCTATAAAGTTGGATAGATCCCTCGGTGCCAATGCTAGTTCCTCAGCAGATCTAGCCTGTCCAAAAGAATTTCCCTCTGGGGATTTTTCTTTTCAAGCTTTTCTCCTGGATATGGCAAAATCACTTGCCATTTCTATATCTCGACAAGATCCTACACAAAGGAATACAGAATCCATGTATATTCCTGGAAGAGCAAAGGAGAACATCATGCTTCCTTTGCATCATTCCTTGCAGGATCTCCTTCTACGAATGTGGGAAGCTCCTTTAAAGGTACCCCCACTTTCAAGAGCAACTGATCTTCTATATCAGGTGCCCCCTTCTCCAGGATTTCAAAAGACTCAACTTCCTCATCATTCCATTGTTGTAGAATCAGCAATGAGGCGGGTGAAGAGTACTAAAAAGCACTCTTCTTATCCGCCAGGTTGTGAATCTAAGACTTTAGATGCCTTTGGATGCCAAACTTTCCAGGCATCCATGCTTTCAGCAAGAATTCTCTCATATATTTTTTATATGGGCTTATCTCTTGAGGAGGTCACAAAGAAATTACATCTTTTGACTCCTTTTCTTCAAGAGCCCAAGAGTGCAGACTATTCCTCACTGGTTAGTCATGCTCAAAATATCTCTAGATTTCTTACTCGTGCTTCCCTAGACTCCTTTGAGTCTGTTAGCAGGACTTCTGCTATAGCTATAGGAGCACGACGTAAAGCCTGGCTCCAAGCTTCAGACTTGGACAAATGGGCACAAGTTAGACTGGGAAATACTCCTTGCACTGGAGAAAATCTCTTTAACAAGGAGTCTTTACTCCAGGTTGCTCAGTTAACAACTGACTGTCCTATTTCCAGGGGCTATTCTACGCCTTTTTCTTTCCCAGTTGGTAGGAAATGTCCTGCCAAGATTTCTTCCCCTAGGGGAAGAAGATTTTATCCATCTTCTGCCCATCATACAGATGTTCCCAAACAGGGGAAACATCACCCTGGTCTGAAGAATCCACAAACTCAGCAGGGTCAACAAACCCAGCAGTCGCAGGGTTTCAAATAGATCATCATTGCCACTCTTGATTGCTGGTTAAAGTAGCAGTCTGCTTCTTTTCATTTGCAGTATCTGCACTAAATTTACTCTAACCTTCCTAGATATCTCTTCATGAGACATCTTTTCTTTAACTTTAAGAGTCTTTATGATGATCATGCCCATAATTAACAGGGTTTTCCTCTTCCTCTTGGAGGAAAGAGAACTAACAACTATATTTATTTATTTATTTATTTTATTTAACATCTCTTATATACCGCACTATTATCATCAGCGCGGTTTACATGGAACCAAACATATACATACAGAAAAACTGTAGTGCATTTTACAAGTAACAGGAATTTGAACTTGGTAATAAAGGGAAACTATGTACATTATGTAACTATATACAGTAGTCTATACACATTAGTCACAGTTGAAGTTGTCTTGACCTGAGTATGGATGTAGTATTTCTCTTGTGCAAAACTAAATTGGGAAATAGCTTAAGAAGAGGTGGTGTTTGAGACTTTTTCTGAATTGTGTTAGGCTGGTTATGGCTCGCAGTTCTGGTGGGAGTGCATTCCAAGCTATTGGGGCATGAATGCTGAAGGCTCTTTTAGATGTTTCCTTAGTGTATCTGATTGTTTGTCTTGGGATTGTTAATGAGTTTATAGCAGTTGATCTTCTGGATCTATTGGGAGTCTGTGTGTGTAAAAGGTTGGTGATCGTTGATGGTGCTTGATTGTTTAGAGCTTTGAAAGTAATGACTAGTATCTTGTAGTGGATTCTTGCGTTGGTTGGTAACCAGTGGAGGCTTTTTAGAATTGGGGTTATGTGGTCTGTCTTTGATATTCCTTCGAGAACTCTAGCAGCGGTGTTCATCGCCAATTGTAGGGGATTTAAAGTTGATTGCGGGAGACCATGTAGAATTGCATTTGCGAAGTCAAGATGAGGCATTACCAAGGCTTGGTAGACAGTTCTGAAATCTGTGGGTTCAAGTAAAGGTCTTAAGTGGCGTAGTGTGCGTATCTTGTGATATATTAGTTTTGTTATGTTTTTTATGTGGGTCTTCATATTAAGGCGCTGGTCAAGGGTAATACCTAGGTATCGTATCGTAGGTTTTACTGTCAATTCCTTGTCCTTTATCTTTAAGGTAGTGGGAGGTGTGAAGTTTTGATCCCTTGTGATAAACATAACATCGGTCTTGCTATGGTTGATTCTTAGGTTCTGTGAGAGGAGCCAGTCTTCTACTGATTCAAAGCATTTTATCAAAGGTGTAAAATCAGGGTGGTTGATGGAGAATGGCATGTATAGGAGAATGTCATCTGCATATGCTAGGCAGGTAACATTAAAAGAGCGGATGAGGTCACAGATTGGTTGCATGTATATGTTAAACATTAGTGCTGAAAGAGAGGATCCTTGTGGTACCCCTTGATCTTGCAGAAATGGTTCAGATGTTTTTTCCTCAATTTTTACTTGTTGCCAACGGTTATTTAGGTAGGATATACACCAGTCAAGTGCGGTTCCAAGTATTCCTTTTTCCTTAAGGCGATGGATAAGTATTTGATGGCTTACTGAATCAAACGCAGCTGAGATGTCCATGAATATAAGGATAAATCCTTGGTGGATATTATCTATTCCTGTGATTAATGTATTGAATAGAGTGATGAGTAGGGTCTCAACTCCGTGGGCTTCTCTAAAACCGTGTTGTGCAATGTCCAGTGGAGCTTCAGTGTCTATGTGTTGTTGTATTTGACGTTGTACCACTTTCTCAATTATTTTCGCTAGCAGCGGGATGCTGGATATTGGCCTATAGGATTCTACTTTTAGGGGGTCTAATTTGTTATTTTTCAGTAATGGTCTAATTGAGATTTGTTTAAGGCACTGAGGAAAGGTTCCGGTTGAGAAAGATTGTTCAAGGATATTGTGTATGAAGAAGCTTACTTCATATCTAATGTTTTTTATCCAGGCCGCTGGACATGGATCATTTGCTGCAGTGGTAGCATTTATTGATGCGATGGTGTTTTCAATTTCTTTGGTTGATAATGCGTTAAACTTGGTTAGTGTGTTTGACTGTGATAGCTTGTCTATATTTGTTGGTTCTGTGATGTAGATGTTGGTTGTTTTCTTCATTTTTGATTTTAAATAGTCAGCATAATCTTGTGGCTGTATCGTTTGAGTGTGTTGGGGAGTAGGTTCCTTTGCCATTGTCTTTACAATGTTGAAGAGGTCATGGTGTTTATTTAATGATTGTTTTAGGAGATTAGTATGGAATTGTTTCCTTCGATCTGCTATTTCCTGGCGATGCTTTTTTAGGTGCTTGCAGTAGGCTGTGTAGGCGTCGGTAGAGTGGGATCGTCTCCAGCGTTTTTCGAGTCTACGAAGATGGAGGAGGGATGTTCTCAGTTCATTAGAATACCAAGCAACATGTGTCCGATGGTTGGGCTTTCTTGACATATTTGTTGTTTGGGAGTTAGTTCTAAGAGTGTGGTCCCAAGTGTTGATTAGGCTATCCAAATCAGGTTCAGAGGTGTGTAGTATTGGAAGAATATTCTTGAGTACTTCGTCTTTGTCAAATGGGCGGAACCTCCTAGTTGTTGGTTTGGCGAGGGTGGATTTGGAGTTAATGGCCTTGGAGGAGTTGGGAATTTGGAATAAGATTAGGCTGTGGTCCGACCATGGTACTGGTATTATGGAAATATCATAATTGTGGTCGGTTTCTGAGGTGGCTTGTGGAACGAATATCAGATCGAGGGTATTTCCCATAGTATGAGTAGGTTCCTTGACTATCTGGTTGTATCCAAGGTTGTCGATCGCTTCTATAAATGCTGCGATTTGAGTATCATATAGAGAGGGGAGGTTGAAATCTCCTAATATCCAATTAGATAATTGTGGTTTTTCCGTATTGCAGGCCCGGTCAACTATCGTTGGCAGATCATCAGCTGACGTTGTTGGAGATCTATAGACTAGGTTGATTGAATGCTCATTGTTTGATATGTTGAGTATGTTTAGGTGGGTTGTGCTAATACTGTTGTCTATCTGAAATTGTAGCTGGCTTTTAGAGATGATGAGTACTCCACCTCCTCTTTGTTTGGTCCTGTGACACGTGTATATTGAGAAGCCAGGGGGGAGCATCTGATTGAGGATTATATTATCAGAGTCAGATAGCCAGGTTTCTGTGATCATCAAAATGTCAAGGTTGTGCGTTGTTATGAGATCAGGTATCAAAGGCCACTTTGTGCGGATGGATCTAATATTGATAAGGGCGCAATGCAGTGGTGGTTGGTATTGTCGTTTAGGTTGAGATTTTTTGGTGAGCTGAAGAGCAACGTGGATTAAATGAGAGTGGTGGGTATGGGTAGGGTTAGGGTCTGTTTGTGTCTTGTTTGACCATCTCTTCCAATTATTTCTTAATATTGGTATGGAGTTTTGGTCGCCATTAAAGGCGTTTGAGTATCCAGCTAGTGCAGTGAGGAGGTAGGTAATGATGAATAAAATAAAAATAAAAATAAAATATAAATAGACAGTTGTTTTTCCCTGTACTGGCATGTATCATCTCACCTGTCAGAGACTTCCTCCATAGTCAGTCTCTTTTAACTCTGTCTTACCTCCCTCTTACTATAACATTTGGTTTGTAAGAGGGACCCTTTTACACTGGTAAGCCCCTATGGTCCTCTACCTGTTCTACCGGGGGATTCTCCCTTCTGGAATTGTCTTCCCCCTTGTTACCTTAGGAAGCCCATCAGACAATAGGAAATCCTACCAGGTCTGTTGTTTCTTTTTCCCAATCCAAAAGAGGGAGAGGGAAAATAAATTTTCTCCGCTGCCCTGGTACGTTGCTGCAGACACAGCAACTCCTAGTGCTTAAGCCACTGGTTTTGTCCACCACACAACCAGGGATTCTCTTCCACTAGCAATCCTTCTAGCCTAAGTGCTAAGTCCAAAACAGGTTATCAACCTCGGTTGGGAAACCCTCTTATCACAGCCTGGTTGGTTAACTTCTATTCTTCGCCCCCTTGTCCTGGGAAGAATACTGGTTACCTGCTGGCTTTCCACAGCCAGTTTTTCTTCTAACCAACATGCAGCATGCTCTCTGCAACTCTACAGAGTAGCTTTGCACTATGGGCCCTTGCTAGAGAGCATTAGTATCTTGCCTAGCAGATAACTCCAGATGGTTAAAAGGGGTTCCCCCAGTCATGTTTCCATGACTGGTAGGTATTTCCTACCCTTACCATCTCATCTTAAATCTCGTTTGAGACATCAGTCTCAGGCCTTTCATTACGTGAAAACCTAAAGAAAGGCCAATTCCCTGGCTTGGCCCATATCTCCTTTGGTCTTCTCGTCAGAGATAATTTTCTTCAATGGCAGCTAGAGGACGCCCAATACCCCCTTGCCCTCATAGGCAAGTCACTAGGGTATCTTCCTCCAGTGGCGTCCTCTATCCATTCTCCATATGGCAATTCTGGAGACATCTGGACTTCCTGCCTACAGTCTGAAGTTATCCTCTGCCTTTTTCACGTAGGCCATCCTGGTTATTCAAGAGCTCAAATTCTGAAAAGAATCCAGACTTCTTGTCAGGGAGACCTCTCCTCTGACTCTGCCAATCATAACCAGGAAAAGAGATTTCTCTGTATATCTATTCAAGCAGGTCTTAACCTTCTTGCTCTTAGATGAATCTTCCTCTCTCCCTCTATCCCTAGGGGGGATCAGCTTCTATAGACCTCTCTCCTTCCACAAACCTGGAGATATGTGTCTATATGTCTTCATATTCGTATATATATATATATATATATATATATATATATATACACGCATATGTATATTTATATTCATCTGTATCTATCTGTGTGTCTTCTGCCCTACATATCGCCTATAGATATATGCATATATACCCTATATGTGTATATATTCAATATATATATGTATATATGCATAGATATATTTATAGATCTACTGAGATATATTTTTAGATAGATATGTGTCCATATACTCATCTATCTGTTCTGTTAGGTTCAGATATCCTTATATTCCTATATGATCCTGACAGATGGGCATACTTAGGGGGCGACACTTATAACCACTTCCTGTGGTAATTAACAAAATTTTCCTTACCATATAGGTTGGGTACTCCTGAAGCTCTCCATGTACCTTTCTTCTTTCCTAACTGACCCCATTTAGGAAAGACATTGCGGAGCTTCAGTTAACCTAACGCTTAGCGCTCCTGAGTCTGTCCTTACTTTCTTATCAGATACAGGGGTCTCAATACCCTTTCACCCCTACATGGACTGATTCCATCCCCAGTCCAGTTAGGTCAGACTCATTTTTTCTTTGGGTCCTAAATTTATACTGTTTCTGGACCTAAACAGCTTAAGCTTTCTTTAATACTACCTTCTGCGTCTCCGCTGAAGCTCTACCTCTTATACTACCCCAGTCTTTCCCCCTGGGGCCATTTCTCACCCTGAAGGGTTCTGACCTCCACTTGTTTTTCTCTGCTTTTATTACCTCTACTTCTCAGTGAGGTACCCCTTGAGCACATTCACTGGCTCTTCTAATAGATCCATATGTACCTCAGTGCAATTGTGCAAGGTCTACAAGGGAGGCCCAGATTACAGTATTTTACTACAAAATACCCTCTATACAGGGTCTTTCCCTTTAGAAACCCTGTTCTAGCCAGCTGTTCCACAGCTCCTCTTCTGTATTCAGCTCCTACCCTCCATCCCCAGGATGCCTGAGGTCTTAAACAATAGCATGGCTCGTTCTAGACTTGCAACATGCTAGGACTCCCTCTGGGCATCTGAGCTTGGGAGTCCCCATATGTGAAGACTCATTCTTGCTTGTTCCTGGAGATAGCACAGTTACTTACCTGTAACAGGTGATCTCTGGGAACAGCAGGAATAAGTCTTCATAACCCACCCACCTCCCCTAGGAGTTGCTTTTTCTCTATCTCTATCTTTCCCTTCCTTGCTCTCTCTCTCTCAGCTTTCAAACTTAACTGAGGAGAGACAGTTGGGAAGGCGGGAAGGCAGCATGCAGGCGTGTTGAGATGCTTCCAAAGGCTTTCTTATTGGACGCTGGGAAGCGTTCCTGCGCAGACTCCGTCGGTACCGACGTACCCATATGTGAAGACTTATTCCTGCTGTTCCCAGAGATCACCTGTTACAGGTAAGTAACTGTGCTTTCTGAAAGTCCAGATACACTACATCAACCGACTCACCCCTGTCAACCTGTTTATTCACACCTTCAAAAAAACATAACAGATTAGTAAGACAAGATCTTCCTTGTCTAAAGCCATGTTGGCTGTCTCCCATTAGGCCATGACTATCTACATGCTGATTAATTTTGTTCTTTATGATGGTTTCTACCATTTTTCCCGGTACTGACATCAGGCTCACCGGTCTGTAGTTTCCCGGATCACCCCTGGAACCCTTTTTTAAAAAGTGGCGCTACATTGGCGATCCTCCAATCTTCAGGTATTACAGATGATTTTAATGAAGTTCACAGATTACTAATAGCAGGTCCGCAATCTCATATTTACGTTCTTTCAATATCCTTGGATGTATACCATCCGGTCCAGGTGATTTGCTACTCTTCAGTTTATCAAATAGTTGTAATACATCTTCCCGGTGTAGCGATATTTATCTCAGTTCCTCTGCAGTATCACCTTTAAATACCACTTCAGTCATGGGTAACATCCCTACATCGTCCTCAGTAAAAATCGAAGCAAAGAATTCATTCAGTCTCTCCGCTATAGCCTTGTCACATCTTACTGCCCCCTTTACCCCTCTATCATCTAACAGTCCAATTGACTTTCTCACAGGTTTTTTTTACTACAAATGTACTTGAAAAAGTCTTTATTTCGCATTTTTGCTTCCGTAGCAAGTTTCTTCTCAAATTCTCGCTTTGCCTGCCTTATCAGTGCTTTGCATTTAACTTGCCAGTGCTTGTGCTGTTTCCATTTTTCGTCATTTGGCTCTTTTTTCCATTTCCTGAAAGATGCTCTTTTGGCAACAGCAGCCTCTCTGACCTTGCCTTTAAACCATGCTGGCAGTTTTTTGGACTTCCTTCCACTTTTCTTAATGCGTGGAATACAGCTGTTCTGGGCTTCCAAGATAGTATTTTTAAACAACACCCAAGCTTGATGTAAGTCTTTAACTTTTGCAACTGCTCCTTTTAGTTCTTTCTTAACTATGTTTTCCTCATTTTATCGTAGTCTCCCTTTCAAAAGTTAAAAGGTAGTACTGTGGATTTCCTTACCATCCCTCCTCTACTAATTAAATCAAACGTGATCATGCTATTATCACTATTGCCAAGTGGCCCCAACACCCTTATTTCTTGCACCAGATCTGGTGTTCCACTAAGGACTAGGTCCAATATGGCTTCCCTTCTGGTCGGTTCATGAACCAGCTGCTCCAAGAAGCAGTCATTTATTTTATCTAGGAACTTTATCTCCCTAGCATGTCCTGCCCGTGACACTGACCCAGTCGATACCGGGGTAATTAAAATCACCCATTATTATTACTGTGTTGTAACTTTTGTTAGCTTCCTTGATTTCTTTAAGCATTTCATCATCCGTTTGTTCATTTTGGCCAGGCGGTCAATAGTACACCCCCATTGCCATCACCTTGAGCGTGATCGCGGCGGGAACAGCGGCCATCATCTAGCAGCCTGCCCAATCGGGGCAGTCTCTGCTCAACATAAAAGGAAGCGCCATTGGGCGCTGTGAGACTCCCCCAGCCAGCCACCACCAGAAGCAACAGCTCTCCCCATCAGGGGATTGAGCGAGATCGTGGCGGGAACAGCGGCCATCATCCAGCAGCCTGCCCAATCGGGGCAGTCGCTGCTCAACATAAAAGGAAGCGCCATTGGGCGCTGTGAGACTCCCCCAGCCAGCCACCACCAGAAGCAACAGCTCTCCCCATCAGGGGATTGAGCGAGATCGTGGCGGGAACAGCAGCCATCATCCAGCAGCCTGCCCAATCAGGGCAGTCGCTGCTCAACATAAAAGGAAGCACCATCGGGCACTGTGAGACTCCCTCAGCCAGCCATCACCAGAAGCAACAGCTCTCCCCATCGGGGGATTGAGCGAGATCGTGGCGGGAAAAGCGGCGGGAACAACGCCCATCATCCAGCAGCCTGCCCAATCGGGGCAGTCGCTGCTCAACATAAAAGGAAGTGCCATCGGGCGCTGTGAGACTCCCCCAGCCAGCCACCACCAGAAGCAACAGCTCTCCCCATCGGGGGATTGAGCGAGATCGCGGCGGGAACAGTGGCCATCATCCAGCAGCCTGCCCAATCGGGGCAGTCGCTGCTCAACATAAAAGGAAGCGCCATCGGGCGCGCCCGCACCTGAGGGCCTCACCAGAGGGCTCTTTGGCGTGGCCCTTAGGTGGAGGCCACAGACCACCAAAAACAGCAAAGAGAAACCTCGTCATGACGTCTATAACCCAACACAGACACACAAGATAGTCTGAATCAGCACAAGAGACCAAAGATAAGTAAAACATCTATAACTATGCACTGGTAACTTCCTGGTATACTATGCCCACGCCTTAATGTATTACTGTTAGACCACCATATAAATGAAACTATACAGAATACTGCACTATTAGCCTTGTATCCACCTAGAAATTGCTACACTTTAATCTGCTTATCTAGAACTGTACTAGAAATTGCACGGCAAAAACCACATGCCTGAAACTCCCTAGAACGGCACTAGAAATTGCACCATCTAGCTCAATACCCACCCAACACTACATTATAATTATTTACTTGCCTAGTATTGCCTGAAATTGCATTAGGAATTGTACCGTTTAACTCTGTATCCACCCAATGCTACATTATAATTATTTACTTGCTTAGAATTGCCTGAAATTGCATTAGGAACTGTACCGTTTAACTCTTACCCACACAGAAACTGATACACTTTAACTTACTTGCCACACTTTAATTTATTTGACTAGAAGTTTACCTGAAATTGTAACATATAACCTATTTCCCTAGAATTGTATTAGAAATTGTACCATTTAAATTTGTACCCACCCTGAAACTGCCATACTGTACCCAGTTTTACCATCTACTAGATCTCTTCCACACAGGTCTCCCCCACACTCAAACCCCCCTCACCAAAATACATAATGGCCCCCATAAAAATTAAAAGCCTTCCTCTTCCTCTCCTTCTAATAGCTCTCTTAATACAGAACATTTACGCATACAAAGCCAACCAAACTCCTTATAATAGCATTCCCATCATCCATAACCCTTACCGAAATTTACCACATACCCCAATATACACTCACTCTTATAATCAATACTCACGCCACAATTCCCACAGACACTATCCTAGACTAATTCAGATGTAAACCATCAACATCATGGCAATGTAAATGACACCCCCAACACAATTACTAAATTAAAACTCATCCTAATAAACATTCGATCCATACGAAACAAGATACCAATTATCAATGACATGATAAGAGATAAAAAACCTGACATTATCTTCATCACTGAGACATGGCTTGCACCCACGGACACAATCCTATTAAACCAGCTAACTACACAACAATACGATGTATTCAACTGCCACCGGGATATAAAAAGAGGAGGTGGTGCACTCATACTCACTAAAAAAGACCTACAATACACCTTAACAAACTCAAATAATATAGATGGCATGGACATCATCAATATAGAAAATAAAAACCTTGCATTCACCCTCATCTACAGACCCCCATCAGCTGATCAAAAAAACCTCACCCCCATCCTTGAACTCGCATGCACAGCATCTCAAAGCAAACCACTCATAATCCTAGGTGACTTGAACCTCCTTTCTCCAAACCAATCCCAAACAGAAAACTTCATGGACTCTATGACGCAAATGGGATATGTTCAGATAATCCATGCCCCCACACACACAAAGGGCAACTCATTAGATCTCATCTTCCTCCCTACCCCCTTTAACAACCACCAACTATACCCCCCCCCCCCCAATTATAACGGAAGTACCATGGTCTGACCATCACTTGATAACATTCCACCTCCTGGCACAAACACCCTCAAAATCTACAAACATAATACCACACTACTTACGTTTCACTCACTTTGATAAAAATACATTCCTCGACAAGGTATTACCCAAACTCACTACAAACCTACCAGACATAAACTCAACTATAAATCATTGGAACCTAACAATCCAGGAAGCAGCCGCCCCCACAAAACTCACGCATAAGCAAATGAAAAAATCAGAAAAATGCTTCACGAAAGACCTTGCCAAGTTAAAAAAAACAACTGAGGAAACAAGAAAAAAGATGGAGAAAAACAAAATCAAATGAAAACAAATCCCAATACACAAGCGTACTCAATGAATATAAGAATGCAATTAACAAATCAAAAAGAGACTACCATTCTAAAGTAATAAATATAGCCATCAATCGACCTAGAGAACTATTCGTGATTGTAAAAACATTGACAAAAACACAGAACTCAGAGACTAAACAATCCACAATAAGTGTACAAACATTAGCAACACATTTTGCCGAGAAACTAAAGAGAAAACCCCTTATCCCAACAACAATATTACAAGCAAATCCAAAAATCAACAATGAATGGACAACTTTTCACATGGTCGAACAAAAACACCTCCTTAAAATCATAACAATGATCAATACCACAACCTCCCCGCTTGACCCATGCCCAGTGTCATGGATCAAGTCCACAAAAGATGATCTTGCTGAAAACATTCAATACATGGTTAACTAATCACTTTCACAAGGCATCACTTTCAGGCCGGAAGGTCGGGGTTCAAATCCCACTAGAGGACAGCAACCTTGGGCTGGAAGGACTGGGGTTTCTAGTCCCACAGGTGCTCCTTGTGGTCTTGGGCAAGCCACTTAACCCTCCATAGCTCATGTTCCCTGTAAAATAGTTATCTCCAAGTTATAATGCCCTGTTCAATGTAATTTCAGTTTGTTCAATGTAAACCGCACTGATGCAGAATAGCGCGGTATATAAGAGAATGTAAAAAAAAAAAAAAAAATCATGCCTGATGCCTTAAAGCTCACTTTGATTTGCCCCATCATAAAATAAACGCGACCCAAAAGACCCAAATTCATACAGGCCCATAGCCAGCATACCATTCATTGCCAAAATAATAGAAAAAAACTATACAACTACAATTACAAGAGCACATTGATGAGCACAAACCCCTTGATTCACACCAGTTCGGATTCCGCCCCTTCCATGGAGTTGAAACTCTCCTAATTACACTGATGGATTTTCTCATCAGAGGTACAGATGACAACAGCCAAGGCTTCCTACTCCTTTTTATAGATATATCTGCTGCATTTGACAACATCAACCACAACACACTGATCAATAGACTAGAAAACCTAGGAATAGGAGGGACAGTTCTCAAATGGTTCAAGTCATACATCTCACACAGAACGTGTTCAAATAGGTCAAGACACATCAGAAACATTCCCCCAAGGACAGGGAATCCCTCAAGGCTCAGCCCTCTCCGCCCTCCTCTTCAACTTGTACCTGTAACCCATTACAAGCATATTTAAAAAACACAAAATTAACCATTTTATATATGCTGACGACATCATGCTCGCTATCCCCATAAACACTAACAGCCCCATATATGACATCCTGTCCGAATGCATGAATGAGACCACCTCTTGGCTAGAAACCAACTATCTTAGCATCAACCTTAAAAAAACGGAAGCAATGTTTGTAACAAGAAAATCTGTTGCTGATGACACTTACCCAACAACAATCACAATAAACAAAACAACTATACCTGTTAAAAAAGAAGTAAAGTACCTCGGAGTAATAATAAACCACACACTCACCATGCTTCCTCACATAAAACAGACAGTAAGAACAATATTCTATAAACTCAAGACTATACAACACCTAAGACCCCTCCTTGACACACATGATTTTAGATCAGCAGTCAGTACACTCATCACCCCCCACTTCGACTATTGTAATAATCTCCTAATTGGCCTCCCATTAAAAAACACACATCTGTTACAAAGAGCCCAGAACATCTGTGCCAAGGTAATTTCAAAAGCTCGTCTAACTGACCATGTGACCCCAATACTGTTGGAATTACATTGGCTTCCTATAAATAGCCGAATAAAATATAAAATTCTACTAACAACCTTCAAACTCCTTAACGACATCTCCCCCTCACACCTGTCCACCCTACGACACGCCCCATCAGAATCAAGAACACGCAGACAAAACGCAACTCCCTCTCTCAACATCAGAAAAACAAAGAAAACCACAAGCTCTAGAGCTTTCTCCTTTGCTGCCCCCACTCTCTGGAACGAACTCCCAATAACTCTTCGCTTGATGAAAGACCTTCATCAATTCAGAAAAGAACTCAAAACCTACCTCTTCTCTGAACATTTTGAAATACCATACTTCCAGAGAGCCACCCCCCAGCAATCACAGAAACATTCCCACAAAACTCATGAAATCACAAATGACTAACTCAGACAGACCCTCCGCTATTAATACACATGTCTTACGATGGAAAAGGAAAAAAATCCAAAACTTATACAAGTTCAATTTAAATATATGTTTAATGTCTATTGTCCTCTGTAACATATTGTTTATTGTTCTTTGTAATTAGTTCCATGTAAATAGTTTTGAAACTGTTCCATGCAATGTTACCTGTACATAGTTACAAATACCGTTCTATGTAAAGTATACAGAAGTATACAAAATTGTTAACTGTTCCATGTAAACCGCTTGATCTCTGGAAGGGACGGTATAGAAGAAATAGATAAATAATAAATAAATAATAATAATAACCTTCCCCTTACATGGATTTTCAGTCCATAGAGATTCTACAGCAAATTTTGTTTCCTGCAAAACTTTAATCCTTTCTGACTCAATGTCCTCTCTAACATAGAGCGCAACCCCTCCACCAATTTGATCGATTCTATCATTACGATATAGTTTGTACCCAGGCATCAGTGTCCCACTGGTTGTCCTCCTTCCACCATGTCTCTGAGATTCCATTCATATCTAACCTCTCATTTAGTGCTATATATTCTAACTTTCCCATCTTATTTTTTAGACTTCTAGCATTTGCATGCAAGCATTTTAGAGAACAATGAAAAACAATGAAAATGTGTCAAAGCTGAATTTTTGTTCTGATACACCTTTATGTAGAACCATGATGTAGTTGGCTTAAGAAGGGACAAACCTTCTGTGTCCCTCTTTCTTTTTATTATTTGAGGTACAACTGCTTAACTCATCTTTTTCTTGGGATCTCACACTTTTTCTTTCTGTGTTCAGATAATGAAAAAATGATAGCAGATTATGGCTCTGCTTTTGTTGGAGCATGGAAGAATACTCACAACTACAGAGTATGGAACAGCAACAAACATCCAGCTCTCTCGGAGGTACATCCAGGGTAAGGGGTCAAGTTTATCTTCAACCAAAAACTGTACAATCTTGGAAACCTTTAATATGGAAAATCATTTTACAGGGCATGTGTATCAAACCAGCTGTTGTCAAGTTTGTAGCTTTTCCCAGCTATGCAGTGCTAGCTAGTACATATCCTTTGCTTTTCAATCTATACTGTATTATGTTCCCATAAAACAGTTCCATGGGTATAGAGCAAATATGCATATAAGTAGATGCATTCTAAAATATTGAGCAAGTAGATGTATTCTGAAATATTTACAAATGATCTGCACTGCCGACCCATAGCTATCAAGATATTGTTAGTGGATCGGCAATACCCAATATTTTTGTCCTTAGGCTGTTATGATAAACTTAAAAGCAGGAGTCATTCTAGCAGATTGCAAGGAAATTCATAACTAGAAGTCTTAGTGGAAATGTAGGCAGTAATGTAGCCTGGACTGTCTGACAGTCAATGCATTCATTGTGTTGACCAGGCTGGTAGTGAAGCACCATTCATAAAAGTTCATGGGACTTAAGAAGGCAGATTTTTGGGCATCATCCATGCTTGTATTGGTAGCTATTTAGATTGACATACAAATAAAAAAAAGTCACTTTGAGCTCAAAATCCTGATCTATGAACATGAGCTCTGCAAACCTAAGTAATGAGCACCTGGTGTTCTGTAACAGTTGCTCAAAATAACAAACTGAATGAAAAGGGAAAATGGAGGGTATTTCAGAAACTGAACAGACCATGTTTTGCAAAATACCTATTTTATTCGTCTTTAAAACCTTTTTTTACATAAAATAAAGGTATATGCATGAGAATGGCTTGTTATAAAATTGTTTGGAGTTTATATGGATGAAAACATGAGCATAATACTGTTTCACTTTTGGTTAGGCCATAGCAGTTGCTGCCAGAAGTATAGTCTTAATTTCTCTTCACCTCTCCCACCACTCAACTGTCCTCTTCAACTGGCTGGTGGAGTCAGCAAGCAGCACTTCACCTACTGTTGCAATCTCCTGCCAGGTTCTCTCTGGAGCTATGCAGGGCTGGCTAATTCATATCCTTTGCTTTTCAATCTATACTGTAATCTATCTGCAAAACCTGGCTTCGTGAAGGGGACACAGCCTATTTAGCACAAATAGTTCCCACTGGCTACTCTGTATTCCCTTGCTGCCACCCTTCCAGGCACGGTGGGGGCCTAGCCCTTATCACCCCTTTATCCTGGAATATCAGGGAAATTTCCAATTATACTACTGCTCATCTGGAATCTCTGGTGGTTTATATTAAGGCACCAACTCCCTTCCATTGCCTACTTCTAGATCTTGTCCCTCCCCTATCCACATCTTCCTATGGTGAATTGCATCAATTTATTACTGACTTCAGTCTCTTCCCTGCCCCTTTACTTATACTAGGTGATTTCAATATTCCGTTGAACAACCTGGATGCCTCTTTTGCTTCAGATTTTTCATCCTGTGTTTTCAAACTCTGTTTTGCAGCATTATCCACTAAGCCCGTGCATGCAGCAGGACACTGCCTTGACCTTGTTCTCTTAGAGAATGCAATCTTCCACCTAGTTCCTTTTCAGCTATACCAAAATCATGGATAGATCACTATTTGTTTCTTTTCACACTTGATTTTCTCCACTTCCACAAAGATGTCATTCAAAGTTTCGCACAGTCAGAGGCATCAGAAATATTGATGAAGATAAATTTGCCACCGACTTTAGCTCTTCCATCATCCTTCTCTACTCTTCCTTTGGAGGATAAGGTATCTTCTTAGGGGACTTTACTAGTTGATCAACATGCTAAGCTGCTCTAAAGGCCTCACATGGACGTCATCCATGGTTCTTTCATGAATTAAAAGAAATTAAGAAGTTCAGCGCTCCATTTATCAATGGCGTAGGATGCCCACTGCCATCAGCAAAGCTTCTTGTCTTTCTCTTCAGAAAGAATACTGACAATGGTAAGTCCTTTTATTACACTGGTCTAATACATAGACACGAGAGTTTTCCCAAACAGCTTTTTTCACACTTAAATAAATTAGCACGGAAGACATGTCAGACTTTGGATTGCATTCCCATCAGTCCAAATAAATTAGCCGCCTCTTTTATAAACAAGATCGTAGTGTTACAAGGTGAGGAAGATGTGACAGCTCACCTATTCTCTCCCTTTCCACTACCGCTATGGGAACATAATCCTAATGACCCTCCAGGATTTGGTTCCAGCTCTTTTCAATCGTTTGTTACCTTGACACAACTTTACCTTTCTAAATTTTTACACTCAGTTAATCAAACCAACACCCCCAACTGATCATCCTCTCTTACTAAAGAAATGTTGGGATTATTTTGCCCCAACGGTTCTGACATTAATCAATGACAGCCTCTCCAATGGCCTTGTCCCCTCCAACTGGAAACAATCTATTGTCCGTCCATTATTAAGACACTACAACTTGGATCCGTCTTTACCTCTCAGCTATCATCCCATCTTTAATCTTCCTTTCCTAGCCAAATTACTGGAGAAGGCTATCTATGAACATCTTCCACTTTTAGGAGAGCAACAAGTCCTTCCATCCCAGTCAGGATTTCACCCACAACACAGTACTGAAACTGCTCTCGTTGGACTTTTAAATGAAACTGTGACCCATTTAGACATCCTCAAAGAAATGATAATTCAACTGGACCTCGGCTCTGCTTCTGATGTTATAGATCACTCTCTCCTTGACCACTTGAGAATTTCTGGTATCACCACTCTTGCCCTAAACTGGTTCAGTTTGTATCTTTCCAGATGGACCTTCCAAGTTTCATTTGATGGCCATCTGTCCGCTTTCTTCCATCAGTCTTTCGGTGTCTCACAGGCATCTATCCTTGCACCTATTCTCTTCAACCTCTTTATTTCACCCTTTGCCACCCTCATTCAAGATTTAAACATTAAGGCCTGTTTCTATGCGGATGGCATCCAATTGATTATCACTCATGACACCTGGGATCCTTCTTTCTGAGCAACAAGAAATTCAAAGCGTGATTCCATTACATCATGACTCCAAGCTCATAAAATGATACTTAACCCCACTGTGTTGACCTACACTGTTCTACACAGTTTTTGTCACAGACCCGCTCTGACCTGTTTCATATGTAATTTTTCCCATTGTTTACAAATATGGTATCAGAATTTTTCTATCACCCATACTTCAGGAGATATCATCAAGTAAAGTGTGTACATTACTGTAAATTAGCCGTTACAGTTTTGTTTCAATAAACAAAGGTTGAATATGAAAAATTCCATCATAATTATTATTGTATGTTGTCAGCCACAACCAAAAATGCTGAGTCATGTAGTTATAATATAATTAAGGAACCGGGCCTCTTGCCCTACTGGTCCAGCTGATACAAACAGAAAACGCCGAGTCATGTATTGGTATGCTTTCTGTCGCCGTCAGCGATTGTGGTTTGTATTGTTTGAAAAAAACAGAATCTGAATGGATGTGAGTTTGCGTTAATCTATTTACTGACACCGTACTCCTCAACCACCTGCTACCCCCCAACTTCACAATACACTGTTGTCATAGAGGCGACAAAAGAGGCGGCGGAGTACTCACACTCGCCAAAGCTGCCCTCAATTTCCATCTCTCCAACAGTACCAACACTCCCAACCTTGACATAGTTATCATAGCAAATAATCACTGCTCCATCAATCTGCTGTACAGGGCCCCAACTCCTTCCCATGAAGACCTTGCCATGATAATTGAGCTAGCCTGCAATACTCCGAACTTGCGTACCCCAAACTGGATACTGGGAGACCTCAACCTGCCATCCCTGCATGACTCTCAAGCGACAGCATTCCTTGATGCTCTGACAGACCTAGGATATCAGCAGTTAATCAATGAACCAACTCACACAAAAGGGAACACACTAAACTTGATCTTCGCTCCTTTAACCGTCCACAATGCAGCCCCCTACTCCCCACCAACCTACATTGAAGTTCCTTGGTCAGACCATAATTTATTTATTTATTTATTTAGTATACATTTTGTATACCGCTACTTCCAGCGATCAGCAGCGGTTTTTGATTACAGATTGGAAATTGTCAAATCATGCAAGGAAATTTTTTTTGAGGTATAAACACATTGATTAGACAGGAAAGCACAGCACACAGAGAACTATTTTACAGGGAACATGGACTATGGAGGGTTAAGTGGCTTGCCCAAGACCACAAGGAGCACCTGTGGGACTAGAAACCCTAGTCCTTCCGGCCCAAGGTTGCTGTCCTCTAGTGGGATTTGAACCCCCGACCTTCCGGCCCGAAGTACCTTGCCCCAACCACTAGGCTACTCCTCCACTCCACAAGCTAATCACTCCATAAGCTAATCACGTTCCTTATCCCTATGGAAAACCACCCCAGGAAGCCCCCTGATAACAAAACAAACGCCACAAGAATACCCCCTCGTAGTTTTCATCCTTTCAACCGGGAAACCATTATGAATCACACACAGCCACTCCTCAGCACGACATCAACTAATCTTGATAAACTAGTCTCCAGCTGGAATGATAGCCTTAGCTCCATTGCACTATGCATGGAGCACAACAAAGCCCCAAGGAAAAGGGCTGCCGCGCCCTGGTACTCAAAGGAACTACGGGATTCCCTCCTCAAACTCAGAAAACTTGAAAGGCGATGGAGGCGTTCACGATCCACAGAAGACCAAGAAGCCTATAACCTCCAACTAGCATCTCACCGTAAAGCGATAACTGAGAAAATAAGACAAGCACACACAGATACTCTACGACGATCACTAAAGAAACCACACGACTTATTCAACCTAGTCAAGAACCTCACGAATGAACCAGAACCGGTGCAAAAAACTGAGATCCGCGCACAAGACTACGCCGACTTCCTTCAATCAAAACTATGCAAAACCAGCAAGCTCGAAGCACCTGTCCCCAACAAAGTGCAAAGCAATGCAACGAAACTAACAACCTTCTCCACTCCATCACTTAAACAAATTGTTGACGCCATCTCCACAATCAACACCTCCATGGCGCAGTCTGATCCTTGTCCAGCCTTTTGGATAAAGGAACTAAAAACAGAGTTTAGCCCATTCATAGCCAGACTCTTTGACACATCATTCAGCTCAGGAGTTTTTCCCCTAAATCTCAAACAAACATCCATCAGACTCCTGTTAAAAAACAGCAAACTCGACCCTCAGAAAGTGGAGTCATATAGACCAATTGCCAGTATTCCACTCCTAGCCAAGATAATAGAAAAAGAGGTCCAATGCCAGACACAACAACACATCAATGATACCGCACCTCTAGACCACTGTCAACATGGCTTCAGAGCTGCCCATGGTGTGGAGACACTACTCATTTCCCTCTTCAACAACATTCTCAACACAATAGACAACATTCATCACGGTGTGGCTCTTATATTTTTGGACATAGCCGCAGCCTTCGACTCAGTGTGCCACATGACCCTCCTGAGACGGCTAGAAGAGAAAGGCATCTGCGAGTTAGCTCTAGCATGGTGCAAATCATACCTCTCTGATAGATGGCAGCATGTACGAACAGAGACCTCAACGTCTGTACCGTTCCACCAGAAACAAGGCGTTCCGCAGGGATCCTCCCTATCAGCCCTGCTGTTTAACATCTACATGCAGCCCATCTGCGATCTCATACGTTCATTCAACATTGACTGCATGATATATGCCAACGACGTACTGCTATACACACCCTTCAAGACTGACCAGATCGATCTTTCATCACTAACGAACTGTTTCATTGCAGTGGAAAACTGGCTCCAAAATCAGAATCTCCAGATACAACACAAAAAGACTGAAGTGCTGTTCATTACCAGAAACCCTAACTTCCGCCCACCGGCCAACCTAAAAGTCAGAAATGTAGAGCTTCAAACCAAACCAGCCTTCCCGCTCAGGCCTCCAACCCAATCGGGGCTGTGGGAGGAGGGGCCAACACTCCAAAAGAGCAGCCGCTGCTGACACCCGCAGCCATCTTCAGCTCCCCGATCAGGGTAGAGCTCCTGAGCGGGCCGACCAACCTTCCCGCTCAGGCCTCCAGCCCAATTGGGGCTGTGGGAGGAGGGGCCAGCACTCCAAAAGAGCAGCCGCCGCCGGCGGGAACCGCAGCAGATGCCCGCAGCCATCTTCAGCTCCCCGATCAGGGTAGAGCTCCTGAGCGGGCCGACCAGCCTTCCCGCTCAGGCCTCCAGCCCAATCGGGGCTGTGGGAGGAGGGGCCAGCACTCCAAACGAGCAGCTGCCGCCAGGCGGGCCTGCGCCTGAGGGCCTCGCCAGAGGGCCCTTTGGCGTGGCCCTTAGGCGGTGGCCCTCCTGTTTCCCTCACCGCACCGTTCCAGCAGTCCAGCCCACCACTTCAACACATTTCCTATTGAATCATCCACCGACCCTCTGTGGCACTTCGCTATTTAAAGAAGGACACCACCAGTCGATGAGGTAAATCCCTCATTCCATAGCGGACACCCCACAGGGACCGATAGAACCGAACATTTTATCATTTACCTTACTCCTTCCAATGCTAAATTGCCTTACTTGAAACCGTAGATGTGCTTATTATGAGATATCATGCTATGAATAGCTCTCATCCTTATATCTGTACCTTTTGACCTACTGTAATTGTGCTACAGTACTGACACAGTTTGGATACATTTCTGTTACATTGTTATATTCCAACTACTACTGCCTCAACGTGTACCTAACCTAATTTTGCCACAGTACTGACATAGTTCGGATACATTTACTGATACTTTGTTACATTGTTATACTCTAGCTGCTACTGCCTTAACTTGTACCTTGGTATCAAACTCGAATCCTGCACCCAAAGTAGCTGCCTCACATAGAACATCCAAAATGCCTCCATCCTTATCCTTATTCCTCCTCCTCCTTACCTCTTGGGCCCCCAACCTATTACAAGCCCTCAGTCCTGATATCAGGCACATCCCAATTCTCTGTAACTATAGCAGAAGATGGTCTGAGAACCCCCGTCAACATTCAATAAAAGCCAGTGCCCTTCATCCTCACCTCCTACACATCCCCTTACAAGACTTTAAAAGGAGCCAAACTGAGAAATGCAACTACCAACAGTTACTTAAATGTGCTCTTATCAATGCCAGATCAACACGTTCAGAATGGCCAGCATTCATTGACCTTATAACCCTACATGACCTTGATATCCTAATGATAACAGAATCCTGGTTATCCGACCATGATAATGTTCTAATCAACCTGATGTCACCACCCGGTTATTCAACCTTTGCCTGTCATAGGTCCCACCAGAGAGGAGGTGGAACACTCATCCTCGCTAAATCCGATCTTCAATTTACTCTAAACAATTCTATCAGCTCAACCTATGGACATAATATCCATATCGAATGAACACTGTTCAATAAACCTATTATACCGAGCACCAACTGCATCACCAGATGACCTCCCATCAATAATCGACCTAGCTTGCAACTCCGCCAACCCACGCACCCTAAATGTCCTGATGGGAGATTTCAACCTGCCCTCCCTACATGATACGCATTCAACAGCATTCCTCGATGCAATGAATGAGCTGGGCTACACGCAACTCATCAACTCCCCTACTCATAACAAAGGTGGCATACTTGACTTGATCTTCGTACCACAGACTGCTATCAACCCCTCCCAGAGCTTGCTACTCTCCATAACACCTGTACCCTGGTCCGACCACCATTTACTCCTATTTCACATACCCACCAATGATCTTGGCATTTCCAGTAACAAAACACATGCCCCTACTAGAACGGTAACAACACGCTTTCGACCACTTGTTAAGGATAAGGCTCTTGAGAAGATCCTACCTCTACTCACCAACGACTCTCTCGATCCAGATGAACTGGTTTCCAATTGGGACAACACCCTTAGAGCTGCCGCCTGCCTATCATCCATCAACACAAACCGAGCGAAATGCGATCACGCACCATGGTACTTGCAGGATCTGTGAACATCACTCCTCCATCTACTTAAACTAGAGAGACAGTGGCACCACACCCGGACTCCTGAGGCACTCGGTGCATACTCCACTCACTTGCAAGCCCACCGCAGAAAAACCATGGAAAAAAGAAAGCTGTATTACTCAGAACTACTAAAGCGATTACTAAACAAACCTCACGACTTATTTAACATAGTAAAGTCACTAACTGGCGATCCAGCACTAGCCCAAACATCCTTGCCCCAGCCGCAAGACTATTCTACCTACCTTCAATCTAAGATGATACAAACCAAGTACAACATGAATACATCCATATTATCTACCTACACCTCTCACGGACCTCCCCAACCAACCCCCCTACTGTCATTCTCCAAGGTATCCAACAAAGAAATTTCAGATATCATCACATCTATTAACCTCACCACCGCCCCCAATGATCCCTGTCCTGCTAGTTGGATTAAAGAGTTGCGCCATGACCTCAGTCCATCTATATGCAGAATCTTGAATCAATCATTCACAACGGGATCCTTCCCTCAAAGCTTAAAGTACACATCAATCTGCCCCCTGTTAAAGAATAGTAAACTTGATCCATCTAAAGTTGAGTCCTTCCGGCCAATCTCGAGCATCCCACTGCTTGCCAAAATTATGGAGAAAGTAGTCCAACAGCAAATCCAACACCATGTTGATACTGCTGCGCCACTGGACCCATCCCAACATGGTTTCAGGGAAGCGCACGGAGTGGACACCATCCTCACTACCCTCTTCAACAACCTAATCACAGGAATTGACAATATCAACCATGGATTCGTCCTCATTTTCTTAGACATAGCAGCTGCCTTTGATTCAGTGAATCACGAAACACTTCTAGATCGCCTCAAAGATAAAGGTCTGCAAGGCTCAGCGCTAGCCTGGCGTGAATCCTATTTATGTAACAGATGGCAACAAGTCAGAGCAGGTTCCAAGACCTCTGAACCATTCTCACTGAAGCAAGGTGTACCTCAGGGATCATCCCTCTCTGCATTAATGTTTAACATATGCATGCAGCCCATTTGCGCTTTAATCCGTTCCTTCAATGTCCAATGCCTTGCATATGCAGATGACATCTTAATGTACTTACAATTTAAAATCGATCAACCAGATTTCTCTCCAATTATAAGATGCTTTGAAGCGGTAGCAGATTGGCTCCTTTCTCAAAATCTCCTTTAGAGATCCTCTGTGTTTCTCCTATGCTTTCTTGAATTCAGATACTGTCCTCATCTCTACCACCTCCACTTGGAGACTATTCCACGCATCTACTACTCTTTCTATAAAGAAATATTTCTGCTTATGACTCCTGAGCCTATCTTTTTCACCCTAATCCTATGACTCCTCGTAGCAGAGCTTGTTTTCAATTGAAAGAGGCTCTCCTCTTGTGCATGTATGCCACAGAGGTATTTAAACATCTCTTATCATATCTCCTCTATCCCATCTTTCCTCCAAAGTATACATATTAAGATCTTTAAGTCTGTCCTCATATGCTTTATGATGAAGACCACTAACCACCCTCTGCATCGACTCCAACCTGTTTACTGTATATCCTTTTGAAGGTGCGGTCTCCAAAATTCTACACAATACTCCAAATGAGGTTGCACCAGAGACATTACAGAGGCACTATCACCTCCTTTTTTCTGCTGGCCATTCCTCTCCGTATGCACCCAAGCATCCTTCTGGCATTTGCCGTTGCCTTTTCTACTTTAAGATCATCAGAAACAATCATGCCCAGGTCCCGCTCTTCTTTTTTGGGCAGAAGTACTTTGCGCCCTACACCGCTCCCTTGGATTTTTACAGCCCAAATGCATTACCCTACAATTTTTAGCATTAAATCTCAGTTACCAAATTCTTGACCATTCTTCAAGCTTAACTAGATCCCTCCTCATGTTACAGAATCTACTACTTCCTGGGTATCTACTCTGTTGCAGATTTTGGTATCATCTGCAAAGAGACAAACCTTACCCAACAGCCCTTCCGCAATATCACTAACAAAGATGTTAAAAATAATCAGACCAAGGACAGATCCCTGTGGCACACCACTGGTAACATCCTTCTCCTCAGAGTGAGCTCCATTTTCCTGTACCCTTTGTCACATCTCACTGAACCAATTTATTACCCAGTCAGTCACTTTAGGGTCCATCCCTAGGGCGCTCAGTTTGTTTATAAGTCGCTTGTGCAGAATGTTGTCAAAGGCTTCACTGAAATGTAAGTACACCACAGCTAGGGCTCTCCCTCGGTCCAACTCCCTGCTCACCCAGTCAAAAAATCAATCAGATTTGTCTGACAAGATCGGCCTCTGGTAAACCCATGCTGCCTCGGATCCTGCAATCCAATGGATTCCAGAAACCTCACTATTTTCTCTCTTAGCAGCATTTCCAATAATTTACTCACCACAGAGGCTAGATTAACTAGCCTGTAATTTTCAACTTCATCCTTACTTCCGCTTTTGTGTAAAGGGACCACATGTAAATTTCCCCAGTCCTCTGGGATTACTCCCAACTCTAAAGAAGCATTGAAAAGTTCAGGTCAGTGGAACCGCTAGAACGTCCCCAAGTTCCTTGAATATTCTCGGATGTGTCATATCTGGTCCCATTCCTCTGTCTACTTTTAGTTTAGCTAGTTCCTCATAAATGGTCTTCTGAAAATCGTTCAAAGTCCCCATCACTTCTGAGGTCCTGTTCCTGGCCCTTCATTTGTGAGCACAGAACAGAAATATTTCTTTAGCAATTCTGCTTTATCCTCATCAGCTTTTACATATTCCTCCCCTTCATCCTTGAGTCTGACAATACCACTTTTGCCCTTCCTCTTCTCACTAACATATCTTATTGTCACTAAATGTCTTATTCCCCCATTTTATTGCATTGGCTCTTTCTTCTTCTTCTTTTTGTATCTTTGCTTTCTTGACTACTTTGCTAGCTTCTCTACGTTTTTCCAAATATAGATGCTTGTTTTCCACTCTGTAGAAAATCTAGGATCTTCTAGATGACACCGCAGCAGGGATGTGCCAGTCAACATCTGGCATATTGAAATCACTTGTCAGTGGCACTTCTCCTTTCATGGCAATACTGCATATGTCTTCTATTAAAGTTTGGTGTAAATGGACACAGAGGACAGTGTCTTTCACTTAATTCACTTTAACAGAGTGTAGCACAGTATAAAATATGGCAGTCTCAAACTCATGTTAGACTGGTATGTCATTCCATATATTTCACAGTGGGCATCAGTCTGGCCATCTTTTTGATATTAAGGATGCTAAAACAAACTGAAAAGGCACAGTGACGCATAGTATGTAACTTCTCTTGGAAGCATTTATGAACTTGTAATTTGATTTCTACGCTAACCTGTCATCTGCCTTGTTACTATGTTTACTTTGCATGAAAACTAGTAAACCAACTAACTTTTTAAAATTACTTTTCCAGTCATCCATTCCAGGGGCAATACGGTGTATCAGATGTGAAGTTAAGACTTTCACAGTAAGTTTTTAAATACATGGTACACATCAAATATGTTTCTTTTAAAAGTGAGTACCCATATGATATTTCTAAGTATTTCCTTGAAGTATTTTCTCAGAAGACAGCAGTTGATTAGTCACAGAAACCCTCGTATTTCCCTTTTTGGAGTTGTCCTTCCCAGTCAAAACTGTGCAACTGGAAATGAGAGAAGCGAAAGGTCTCTGAAATGGTTGAATTCTGATTTAGATATTTAATTATTTTTCTTTCTAAATCCAAGTTGTCCATTTGACATTAAACTCAGTTAGTTGACCCCTTTATCTGACTAGCGAACTGCTGTCTTCAGTGAGCATCTGTTAAAGGTGATGTTTTTAGATTCCTTTTGTGCTCTGATAAGATGCTTTAACCATTTACTTACTTTTCCTCATAGTTCTGTGCAGAACAGTGAACGTGGTAAAAAGATTGGCAATGCTGTGGTCACTACAAGCCGGCATGTTGTACAGACAGGAAAAGCTGTTGGTAAGGAATTTCTTTAGTCAAAATCAAGTTTGAGCAAGGATCTTTAAGTTCTGGATGTGACCTCACTACTGATTTAAATGCACTAACGGTCAAAGTGCCTATAATGGGTAGTCACTCGCTTCTGGTTACCACCACTGCTGCCATGAAAGTGATAACTGAGAGATCACCAATGAATTTGATCAGATCAGTCCTTTTACCTGTTTTCTCCTGATCCTTTTGGACCTCCAAGTTAATGGGAACCAGAGTTGGCAGGCTGGGAACCTTCATTCTCAATTACCTGGGATTTATCCTCTAAACCACCTCCTCCCCCCGCCCCCCACCATCCCTAGTGTACTTAACTTCAGCAGAAAATTATACTACAGGGTACACCTGGAATCCTTTAGTCAAGTGTCATGAATAAAGTCAGCATTTACCACCTTTTTTAAGCAATCCCTATGCTTCTCTTTCTCCCCCTTCCATCCACCCCACCCCTTGGAGATTATGAACACTGTCTGCAGCATTCCCAGTCTACGTGAGGTGTGTGAGGCCCAATTCAGAGATCAAACTAGGGGCCATCCCCATGGCAGTGCCCTACCCAGCACCTAGACATTTTGATGAATATGAGAAGATTTCAAGCATGCATTGTGGGATTTCCTAACCAGTGTCCCTCTTTACTATCTAAACAAAACAAGGAGCACCGCTCTTGCAAAAAACAACAGGAACCACAGTAAGCAAGAGTCGAAAGACGTTAGGATAAGTTCAAAATGCTTTTATTGGAGAAGTCCCCAACGCGTTTCGGCGCGTATTGCCTTCATCAGGGGGTAGCAGCTAAAACACAAACATAAACACTCATAACAGTAATAATAACATAAATAATGAGCCTTATTAACACTATAAGTCATTAAAAACAATAAAAATCTTAAAAATACAAACTCATTGCTCCAAAAATTATAATGAACGCAGGACATAAAAAGTTGTAAAAATTAATAACTTATATTATATTATAAACATGTAAAATTGTAACAATAATACAATAAAATAGTGTGTATAAACAAACTCATGTATAAAGACAGACAACCAAATAAGATAATGTTAAGAACATAAGTAAAAAACATAAGTAAAAAATTTTTGTACTCACAATAACCCAATTCTAAATATCTATGATATCTTGGGTAAGACTCTTGCTTACTGTGGTCCCTCTTTACTATCTAACCAGATTGTACTGAGAAGGTATATGAAAGTAATCCTTAAGGCTGCGATGGGGGACGTGTGACATGCCCCATTTTCAGGAGCAGCAGGCAGGCACAAGAAGCAGTGATTTAGAGAGTGACTGGATGAAGAGGATGTATGAGAGAGATGGAGAGACTAGATGAAGTCTGGGAGAGGGGTTATGAGAGAGAGACTGGGTGAAGCTTTGGATCCACCCTTGAAGACTCCTATTACATGTTGGGAAATCCTGCTGCCTTTGCATTGTCTTTGTCAGAAATACTTGCTCATGTTTGTTGCAAATTTGTATTGTTGGTTAGTCATGTTATGCATTATGAGTTTTTCAGAGTTTGGTGTACTGCTTGAGAAGTGTCATATTGGCTTTTCTAAGTGCTGTACCAGCATATATGACATCACTGAAAGCTACTCAAGTTTGCCTTCACCTGCTGGCAAGGAAGCATAACACACTTGTCTGAACTGGTCTAGTAGGATACAAGGAAAGAAAATGATCAGGTAATATTTCTCCATATGAACTCCCCACATGCCTTCTGTAAATAGGGGAAATGTGCCATTGTTTATAGTGCACGTGTACACTTTTCAACTTGTTTTCATTTAATCTTTCATTTTCAGACTTCAAATAAAGCACTTTTTGTTGTCTACCCTTGACTCTCTGCTTGTTAAAATCATCTGTCTCTCTTAACTAGACTTTTTTATTTCTTACCATTTTTGCATTATTTGAGGAATAAAATAAAAACCTTATCTCCAGGAACAAGCAGGAATAAGTCCTCACATATGGGTACATCGGTACCGGCGGAGCCCACGTGGGAAAGCTCCCCAGCTTCCCAGAAGGAAAGCTTTTGGGGCCTCCCACTGCGCATGCGCGCTGCCTTCCCGCCTTCCTGACCAACTCTCCTCAGTTCTTCTTTTTCCGCGGAGCCAGCAGGTCGTGTTCCTGTCACCGCTGAAGAAGTTGTTATTTTAATTTGTTTATTTGGCCGTGTGTCTGCCTTCCCCGATTCCGGACCGGTACCGCCGGTCTTTTTTCTTTATTTCTTAAAAAAAAAAAATAATAATAATATCTTATTTTCCCCACTTGGTGTGTTTGTTCTGTGAGGCCTTTAGGCCTTCACAGAATTCTCCCTCATGGAGAAACAAGCCTCTGGTTTCAAAAAATGCACCAAGTGTAGCGGTATTATATCAGTCACAGACACCCATGAATGGTGTCTTAAATGTTTGGGGCCTGACCACTCCATTCCGGATTGCCCATCCTGTTCTTTGATGTCTAAACGTGGCTTACAAAACCGGGCAGCCAAGTTTCACATGCTGTTTTCTACAGATACTCCAGCATCGACATCTTCCAGGTCTTCCTCTTCTGATGGATCTCAGGTAACCAAACATTCCTCTGGCAGGTCCTCAAAGGGCAAATCTCCCTCCAAGTATCGAGATGCCCCCGGGCTTGACCCTGAGGACCCTGCACCAGCCAAACAACCCCGGCGGGAAGCTCCGGCTTCCAAAGCTTCTCCTATGGGGTTACAGGTTGACATCGATGGCACAGCCTCGACCGATCACCTGTTAGACTGCTCTGGGGTACCGGCTCAATCTTCCGGTACCGACATCCAGACAGTCGTGGCGTCTATGGATCATACAGTTCAATCCATGCAGCAGGCTATTATGGCTTTTATTAGAGCTGCGACGCCATCGGTACCGCAGCCAGCGGTACCGACTCCGGTTCCGGTATCACAACCGATACCGGTATCCAGGGCATCCACATCGACCAGGATACCGATTCCGGTTCCCGGTTCCGGGGTTTTCCCCGATACCGATCCGGTTCCGGGTACCCCCGATGTCGATACCGGTCGATACGCTTATCGATCCCTGGAAGCAAACAGACGATACTTCGAGTCTTCTGATGATTCTGATTCATCAGATGACTCTGCTGAAGTATCCCTAACTCTACCTGAAGAGCCCTCTTCTCCAAAGAGGAGAATGTCTCCTCCAGAGGATTTGTCCTTTCAAGACTTCATCCTTGAAGTGGCTAAAGGTCTCTCTATTTCAGTAACCTCTGAAAAATAACCTAGAGCAAAAAAAATAGATATTTTAGGATACTCTAAGGTTCCCAAAGAGGCAGTCACCTTGCCCATTCATGAAATTCTTCAAAAACACATGATGGACTTATGGGAGACTCCTCTCACCCTATCTCCACATTCTCGTCGGTTGGACACCATGTATCGTGTCCCTCCTTCTCCTGGTTTTCAAAAAAACTCAGCTCCCTCACCACTCTATTGTGGTGCAGTCAGCTATGAAAAGGATGAAGAGTACCAAACGACACTCTTCTACTCCTCCAGGGAGAGAATGTAGGACTTTGGATGCTTTTGGTAGAAAAATCTTCCAAGCAAGTATGCTTATTGCTAGAATCAATTCATACAGCCTCTATATGGGCATGTTTCTGAAGGAGATTGCATTGAAAATACGCCATTTTCTCCCCTTTATCCCAGAGGATAGAAAGGAGGAGTACCTTCTTTTGCTAAAGCATACCCAAGATATATCAAAGTTCTCCAACAGAGCAGCCTTTGACTCCTTTGAGGGTGCTAGCAGAGCCTCAGGTATTGCCATAGTGGCTCGCAGAATTGCTTGGCTCCAGGCCTCTGACCTAGAACCCTGGGTCCAGGATGGGTTGGGAAATCTGCCCTGTACAGGTGAGAATCTGTTTGGTAAGGAGTGGCAAATCAAAGCCACCCAAATGGATGCAGAAAATGCTGCTTTAGATAGACTTTCTAAGTCTACCTCTGCCCCTGTCAAGAAAAAATCTTTCAAGAAGCCTTTCTATAAGAAGACCAGATTTGCTACAAATACTGGCCAACAATCTTCTGCAGCTCGCTTTGCTCCTAAGCGTCAGCAGCCTAAACAGGCCAGGGCAAAACCTGCAGGGGCTGCTACAGCCCAGCAGTCCCAACCCCCTCAGGGTTTTTGACTCAACTCTAGAGAACTTAACCTTTCTGGTTTTAAAACATCCAGAGCCTCTCACCATTCCAGGAAGGTTAACTCATTTTGCTCCCAGATGGGAGCAAATCACATCAGAACAATGGACCCTCTCTATCATCAGAGAGGGCTACAAACTACATTTCTCCAGCCTTCCTCCCCATACCATGGTGAGATGTTTCAATTCTCCCCCCTCTCTTCTGAACCTGTTAGGTCAGGAGGTGACCACCCTTCTCGCCCAAAGGGCAATAGAAGAGGTTCCTCTTCTTCAACAGTGGTCAGGGTTTTACTCCCCTTATTTTCTTATTCCCAAGAAAACAGGGGGGTACAGACCTATTCTAGATCTCAGAGAATTGAACAAATTCCTATGCAAGGAGAAATTCAAGATGCTTTCTCTAGGTACTCTCCTTCCCTACCTACAGAGTCAGGATTGGCTTTGTTCTCTAGATCTCAAGGATGCATACACACATATACTCATCCATCCATCCCACAGAAAATTCCTACGGTTTCTGTTCCAGGGAAAACATTTCCAATACAGAGTACTTCCCTTCGGTCTAGCCTCTGCTCCAAGGGTATTTACCAAATGCATGGCAATAGTGGCTGCATTTCTACGAGCCCTGGGAATTTTTGTTTTCCCATACCTGGACGACTGGCTCATCCGAGCTCCATCTCAGTCCGAGGCTCAGACTTCCCTGGATCGCACCAGACGCATTCTGCAGTATCTATGACTTGTGATCAATCTGCCAAAGTCTCAACTCGCCCCTACTCAGTCCCTGGAATTCATAGGGGCCTGGTTGGATACCACCACTGCAAGGGCTTATCTTCCTCAGGCCCGTTGCCAACGTCTAGTGCACTTAGCCTCCCAGACCCAGTCCAGAAGCCACTTGACTGCCAGGGAGATGCTACAACTATTAGGCCACATGGCCTCCACAGTACATGTGGTGCCCTATGCTCACCTACATATGAGAGCAGCTCAATGGACTTTCTCCACCCAGTGGACTCAAGCATCCGGAGCTCTCTCAGACCAAATAGCAAACTCCAAACGTCTCTTTTGGTCTCTCCAATGGTGGATGTCCACTCAAAATCTGTTGTTGGGGGCCCCCTTTCAACCATTGTTGCCCCAAGCAACCCTCACAACAGATGCCTCCCAAACAGGTTGGGGAGCTCATCTTCAAGATCTCTCCACTCAGGGCACTTGGTCTCCACAGAGCCTCAGGAGACCACCTTTCATATCAACCACTTGGAACTTCGAGCAATCTTTCTAGCTCTCATTTTTCATACCCTCCTCAGCAACATGACGGTCCTTATTCATACGGACAATCAAGTAGCCATGTTTTACATAAACAGACAAGGAGGGACTGGCTCTCTGTTGCTTTGCAACCAAGCTCTAAGATTATGGGCCTTCACCAGAGAGCATCAAATCCATCTCCTGGCAGTATATCTTCCAGGAATCCAAAACTCTTGGGCAGACAGACTCAGTCGAGTTCTGCTTCCACACGAATGGTCCCTACACATGGATCAGGTACTCAAAATCTTCCAGAAATGGGGGACCCCGGACATAGATCTCTTTGCAAGTCCGTGGAATGCCAAACTTTCCCGGTTCTGTTCCAGGATTCCGTGTCAGGGAGTTCAGGCCAAGGATGCCTTCCTCTTTCATTGGGGTCAGGGCTTCCTATATGCCTTTCCACCCATTCCTTTGATTCCCAAGACTCTGTTCAAACTTCAAAGGGATCAAGGGTCCATGATCCTCATAGCTCCACGCTGGCCACGCCAAGTGTGGTACCCTATACTTCTGCATCTCTCCCAAGCCCCCTCCCTGGACTTGGGAGCGGCTCCAGACCTTCTGTCTCAGGAGGAGGGGACTTTGTGGCACCCAAACCCCAAGTCCCTTCACCTCAGAGCTTGGTTACTGAAGGCCTAGACCTTCAACACTTCAATCTTTCGCAGCAAGTGAAGGATATTCTCCATGCCTCTAGGAAACCTTCCACTAGGCGTTCTTATGCTTTTAAATGGAAAAGATTTTCCATTTGGTGTGCTCAACAGGGTCTTAACCCTCTAGCACTTCCTTTGAATTCTCTTTTGGAATATCTCCTGCATCTCTCCAATGCAGGACTCAAAACAAATTCAGTAAGAATCCATTTGAGTGCTATTGCAGCATCCCTTAAGCCCATCAATGGACAACCTGTTTCCTCTCATCCTCTTATTGCAAGATTCATGAGAGGCCTAACCTTAACTAAACCTCCCATTCGACCTCCTCCGGTGGCATGGGACTTAAACTTGGTTCTTGGTCAGCTTATGAAGCCACCCTTTGAACCCTTAGCTACTACCTCCTTGAAATTTCTTTCCTGGAAGGTTATTTTCCTTATTGCAGTCACCTCAGCTCGCCGTATCAGTGAACTGCAAGCTCTAGTGGCTAATCCACCTTATACAAGGTTCCATCATGATAAGGTGGTCCTTAGGACCAGTCCCCACTTTATGCCTAAAGTGGTCTCCCCTTTTCATCTTAATCAAGAGGTATATTTACCTGTCTTTTTTCCAGCTCCTCATACATCCAGTGCAGAGAGGAACCTTCATACTCTAGATTGTAAAAGAGCTCTTGCCTTTTACCTCCACAGGACACAGCAACATCGAAAGTCTTCTCAGCTTTTTGTTGCTTTTGATCCTTCTCATTTAGGACTTCCAGTCTCTAAAAGAACACTGTCCAATCGGATTGCTCAGTGTATCTCTTTTGCTTACCAGAGTAAGAACCTTTCTCTGGAGGGCCATGTCACCGCTCACAATGTGAGGGCCATGGCCACCTCTATGGCTCATCTAAACTCTGTGTCCATTGACCAGATCTGTCGAGCAGCCACCTGGGCCTCGGTTCATACCTTTACAGCCCATTACTGTTTGGACAAGGACTCCCGCCGTGATGCCTTGTTTGGTCAGGCTGTCCTCAGACACCTGTTCCATTCTTGAACAACTCCAGCCCACCTTCCCTGAATGGATGCCTGAGATCCATAGGAAGATGAGGAACCTTTCAGGGTCTCATACCCTTCAGGGGATCTCCCGGGCATCTCAGCTAGGGAGTCCCCATATGTGAGGACTTATTCCTGCTTGTTCCTGGAGATAGCACAGTTACTTACCTGTAGCAGGTGATCTCTGGGAACAGCAGGAATTAGTCCTCACAACCCACCCACCTCCCCTAGGAGTTGTATCTCTCTCTCTCTCTCTCTCTCTTTCCTTTCCTCTCTCTATTGTCTCAGCTTTAAACTCGAACTGAGGAGAGTTGGTCAGGAAGGCGGGAAGGCAGCACGCATGCGCAGTGGGAGGCCCCAAAAGCTTTCCTTCTGGGAAGCTGGGGAGCTTTCCCAGGCGGGCTCCGTCGGTACCGACGTACCCATATGTGAGGACTAATTCCTGCTGTTCCCAGAGATCACCTGTTACAGGTAAGTAACTGTGCTTTATCATCGCCATGCCCCCGTGTTTTTGCAGATGTTTTCTTCTGAGGCCTCCTTTTGTTTCTTTGGTTTCATGAAATACTTCATACCATTATAGTGAATAAAAAATCAGAAAGGACTAACAAATAATAGTACTTCTACTTTTTCACTGTTTTTCCACTTTATATTTTTTTAATATTCATTCTAGTATACTTAAAAGGTGTTATGTTACCTACTATTAATGAACATTTTCCATTAGCCCAAATAGGTCAGCAGTAAAGTAAGCTTCCTTCCATTGAACCAACTAGTGCTTCAAACCTTTTGTGACATTAAACTATATATAGATAAACGTTTACTTTATTTTCTGTGTGTTCTCCTACTCCTATGTACATTACTGGTAGTCTGTTTTTTTTTCCATTGTTTTGGCTTTCTGCTCAACTCAGTCATAGAGCCAAGATTCAATGAGGTTAATTTTATAAAGCATATTTTACAAACAGAAATGGCCATTATAAAATTGCATGGGGATATATGCGCATAAAAAACAGATGCACCGAAAAATTATTTATTTGGTTACATTTGTATACCGCTTCTTCCAGCGATCAGTTGCGGTTTACATTAAACTTTTATCACAGCAAACATTTGTTACATATAACAGGAGTGAAATTCGTTTACATATGCATATCACAGATTTAGAATTATACAGTATGAAATTTGTAAAGTTATATACATATTTACATGCGTTTCATGTTTATTTACATAGCCTAGTGTATAGTTGCATTAGGACTAGTTGTAGTATTCCTGGAATAGGTAGGTTTTTAGTTTTTTCTGGAAATCTTTTAGGTCATTGTTGGCTCTTAGTGCGTAAGACAGGTTATTCCATTGAGAGGGAGCTCTGTATGTGAAAGCTCTGTTCCTTATCGTTCCTCCAGTTTAGTCCTCAACCTCTGGGTAGTGAACCTCCTCTTGCAGCTTGGAGACTGGGCATGTCAAAAACTCATGACATCACTGGATATAGCCTGCTGGTCTCTCCCATCAGCCCCCAGTGTGTCCAGTCTCCATGCAGCAGGAGGACGTAGTGAGCCTAGCTTCTGGGCTCACTTGGGGGAACAGATAAGGAGCATTTAGTGTGGCAAATTCTATTCTGATTTTACTTTTGATTTTTACCTTTAATTTTACTTTTAATTCTGTTACCTTTGGTTAATTGGCAATCAGGGATTAGTTCCCTTTAGTTGTTAGGAGCAAATTTTCTTATATTTACAGTAATTTTAAATTTGAGCCTGGCTCTTTAAATTAGTAGCAGCTCTCCCCTTCCCTCCTTGTCAGTTATTTTCACTTACTGCAGGCATTCGCCGGTGCGGATCTCTCTCCCTTGACGGTAAGGGAGAGAGCTCCGGGACCCGTACAGCCACACTGAAGCTGTGTGAGACGGAGCCTCTCCATTGCTGCGGGATTTTAATTTTACTCTGTGGAACAGGCTGAGCCGTCCTCGCCGTCGCTGCAAGGCGCAGCAGTGCGGCTTGAGGATTGGATTAATTCAAGGCGGTAGGAGCAGGCTGAGTGGCTTTCGGCCATGCAGATAAGGCCTTCGGGCTCTGTCGGTCTGCTGAGGCCTCCTTTTTGCAGCGGCTGTTGTTCTTGGCACCCAAATTCGTTAGCAAAGGGGCGGCCATTTTCTCTCTAGGTATTTGGACCGCATGGCGAGAGTTGCAGTGAGCTGCCTGTGTGAGGAAGACGACAGGCAGGATAGCTAGATTTTTAGGTCTAGTGTTTCTTTTGTTTGTAAGTTTTTTGAGGCTCGGGGGGTTCCTCAGCCTTAAGGGGGCTGTTGTCAGTCCTCTTTATTTTTAAGTTTATTCTTAGTTTTATAGGACAGCAGTTTTGGCATTGATCACTGATGCCACATGTTCTTTCCCTCCTAATCATGTCTCTGAGGAGCATCTGTTAAGTCCCGGGATATTAGGCAAATTGCCAGCTGTTAGGTTCTTCAAGAGCAGAGCCCTAACTTGTAGGTGGAAGGAGAGACAGGCTGGAAGTGTGCTTTTGTGTATTCTGTAGTGAAAGTTTCCCAAACGCCTGTGGTTTCACAGGGACAGGTTTAGGAAACCTTAGGATATAAAAAAATATATAATAATAATGACAGTTAAACTGTCAACCAAGAAGTGCCTGTGCTACGGTCTATGGCCACCAGAGGGCAGCTGATACACTCAATAGTGCCTTTCTGTGACCGTGTGCATGCAACCATCATCAGTCAGATTGATCTCTGCAAGTCAGGGAAGAAATAACCACAGGGCCACCTCATGGGCACTCAGGGGTTAGTGACTAAACAAGCAACTGTAATGTTCTGCAAATCAAGATTATATGACCAAGATTTATAGCTCTTAACTTCTGTATCGTTTGTTGGGCTCTGGTGCTCTATAAGCCACCAGATGGCAGTGCTGCTCATGAATCACATATAGTATTCAGTGCCCCCATCCCTGGGGGGGGGGGTAGTAAAATACGAAATTGTATTCCTCATCAGGTTCACACAGGCAGCAACCTCTAAGACCTGCACTCTTTGCAGAGTGAGATCGCATTTCTTTGCTCAGACTGTTTTATCAGACTAAGGTAATTTCTCCAGTAATGGGGGGATATCAATTGTAATAAAGTGTTTGAGGTCCTCATGGTGTTACATGGGGTTGGAGATGCAGTCGTGGGATCTGCTGTGGAGTGAGCCGTCCGAAGGAGCTACAGTGTCACAGTCACCAGTTTCCCTTTTTCTTTGGGCTTTGCTCCCAGATTCTAGTCCCTCTTTCTCTCTGATGTCCAGGACGCAAGGTCCCCGGCCCACTGGACAGTCTATTCTCAGCCTTTTCTCAATGCTGGCAGGACTGGGAGAGCATGAAAGGAAGACCAGGAACCAGCACCAGCTCTGATGTCTCTCCACTGCCAGTGTTTGCTACGGTCACATATTCCCAGTCAGTTATTTATTTGAGTAAACTGATTGCCTACAGGTCAGGGTGGCATACAGTCAATTACGGTGTTTCTATTTCCCTTGTCCCTGAAGGGCTCACAATTTATGTTTTGGTACCTAAAGCAGAGGGTTAAGTCACTTAACGACGGCCAGAAGGACCACCTGTGGGACCAGAAACCCCAGTTTCTATGGCCCAAGGTTGGTGGTCTCGATGGGAATTCAAACCCTTGGTCCTCTGGCAACTTGCCTCAACCACTAGGCCGCACTGCTCTGTGTGAGCTAGCCACAGGGCCAAGCGCAGCCTGTTACTTCCAAGGCAGAGACCTTCGGGAGGTTCCATTCATAAGGATACGAGAAATGCCATACTGGGTCAGACCAAGCTCTTTCAGGTCCAGTATCCTGTTTCCTATGATAGCCAATCCTGGTCTTAAGGACCTGGCTGGTTTCCAAAAAGACGAATAGGCTACTCAATACTTGTATCTGGGCAAGCGGTGGATTCATGTGTGCTCATATTTTAAGGGTTCCGTTGCATATACAACAGATGTGATGCTCTGTTGGGTTGTGTGCCTTGTAGAACATCTTGAATTGGTGAAAGTTGGTATAAAAAAAAAATTATAATTTTATAGCTTCTCTCTAATAAAAGGTTATGGACCTTTCTTCCGGGAGCTTGGCCAAAAACTTTGTTAAACTCTTCTACGTTCGGAGATCGTTTCGCGCAAGGCTCTTGGAGTACACAGGAGACCCAGTGGCCAATCAACCGACTGGAAATGCAAGCGATACGCCAGGCATTGCAGGTGTTCGAAGCTACGGTGACAGGTCGAGCGGTGCAAGTACTATCTGACAACTCCGCGGCAGTGGCCTACATCAATCGGCAGGGCAGAACCGGAAGTGTGGCCATAGAGGCTGCGGCAGAGGATCTGTGTGTGTGGATAGAGCTTTGGCTGCCAGCGTTTTCGGTGGTGCAAGTTGCGGGTAAGGACATTGTGACAGCGTATTTCCTCAGCTGGGTCCAAGTAGATGCCAGAGAATGGGAGTGGCATCCGGAGGTGTTCACACAGATCGGTCGCATATGGGGACAGCCAGTAATGGACCGTATGGTGGCGTTTCACTCTGCATAAACGGGTCGCTTCTTCAGTAGATGACGTGAAAGGAGGTCAGAAGGCATCGGCGCACTGTTTCAACAGCGGCCGTCGTCCAGTCTTCTCTATTTCTTTCCACCGGGGGCACTCATAGGTTGAGTGGTTCTGCGTATCGAAGCGCTTCGGGGAAACGTGTGGTTGGGGACCTCGGGCTGGCTGAGACACCCGTGGAATGCCTGCCTCATACGGTTGCTCGACGGGAATCCATGGAGGTTTCCAACACTGGAGATTCTGTTGCTACGGAGTTCCCTTCGAATGTCTCAAGTGCATTGGTTTTTGCTTACGGGGTGGCCATTGAAAGGGCAAGTTTAAGGAAAAAGAGTTGCTCGACAGCAGTCTGCCACCTTGCCACAAAAAAATAAAAAATAAAAATAAAAAGTCTACGTCCCTTGCATATGTGCGTATATGGCGCATCTTTGAGGACGGGTGCTCGCAGAGGCACACTCGCGCAACAACCGTGTCTGTTCCCTTGGTATTAAGTTTTCTGCAGGACGGGTTTGGTAAAGACAGGTCCTGGAGAGTTCAGTTAGCAGCTCTGTCTTGCTATAGGGGCAGATAACAGGGAGTGGCTCTCATGCACAGGTCGATGTGGTACGCTTTCTCAGGCGGTTACCAGACTGTAGCCCTGTCGTAGGATATTAATTCCACCGGGAAAGCTCAAGTTGGTTTTAGGAGCGTTAGCTAGCGTGCCATTGGGGCCCTTGCAACAGGCATAGGTTAAGGGTTTTGCCTTGAAGATGGTATGTTTGATGGACATCTGTTCGGCGAGGCGATTTTCGGAGTTGCAGGCGTTGACCTGACAGGAATCATTTTGTCTGTCCACAGATAGAAGGTGGCCTGGCAGCTGGTTCCGTTGTTGTTGCCAAAGGTGGTTTCTATGTTCACCTAACTAAAATGGTCTCTCTTCCAGTGCTAGGTGCAGTTGAGGGGAGCATATTAAACCATAGCTTGCGCTGTTTGGACGTCAAGAGAGCGCTGCGGCAGTGTTTAAAGGTTTCAGAAACTTTCACAAGGCGGATCGTCTCTCTTCGGGGTGTTCAGAGGGCCCCGCAAAGGGAAGCGGCGGCGAAGGAGTCCATTTCTGGATGGATTGGAGCGGCGAGTGCATCGGCTTATCTTCTATGGGACCGTATAGTCCCAGGGAGCTTACGACATCACTCTACCAGAGTGCAAGCGTCTTCTTGGACGGAGCACAGTTTGGTTTCGCCAGTGGACATCTGTAGGGAGGCCTCTTGGTTGTCTCTCCATACTTTCAGTAAACACTACCGCCTAGATGTTCTGGTGGCTAAGGATGCTGTTTTCAGGGAGGCAGTGTTGAGATCCGGCTGGAAAGGTCCCTCCCAATGATTATTGCTCTGATACATCCCAGAGGTTGAGGACTAAACTGGAGGAATGATAAGGAAATAGGAATTACACTTACCTGGTAATTATGGTTCCTTGAGTGACTCCAGTTTAGTCCTCATTCCCGCCCAGGGATGGGGTCTTAGCAGTGGTTTTTCTGTTGGGGGAAGTGCAAGATTAAAAGTGGATATAGGCCTTCACTGGTGTTCAGTCATTTTGATGCTTCCATTTGTTTTGCGCTATATTGTTATATTATGATATTGTTATATATATTGCTATATTGCTCTGGATTGTTTAGGGCTAGGCATTGTGGTAAGGAAGCTCATTCTGAGTTAGGAGAAAGGGAAAAAAACCAAAGAATTCAAATTAATAAAAGGACCTATTTTGCAAGGTCAGAGAAATAAAACCACAACCACACCTAGAAACCAGAAAATCCCCAGCTGAAACAGGTTTCAGAGTTCCCCTAGTGGAGTAAGGGAGAGTGAATACAGACAGTCAAGCTCGCCAGAAGGAGCGATACGACCAGAGGGCCAAGCCTTGCCAGTTAGCACTGGGAGAGAAAGTCCTAGTACAGGTAGCAGGCGCCACTCCCAAGTTTGAGGTTCAGTGGAAAGGGCCATGGAAAGTGACCAAACAGGTAGGCCCGGTGTCATATGAAGTAGAAAGTAATACGGGTCGCAGGCAGATTTATCACATAAACGTGCTTAGGCCCTGGCAAGAAAGATCTGCAGTGGATAGTCTACCCAGCGCAGAACATAGGGCAGGAAAACCTCATCAAAACAATGATGCCTCAGCAAGGATTACGGACTGTTCGGAGGAACTCTCACAGACTCCGCCAGCCCGTAATATCTTGGGTAGGGGGGTATGTGGTAAGGAAGCTCATTCTGAGTTAGGAGAAAGGGAAAAAACCAAAGAATTCACATTAATAAAAGGACCTCTTTTACAAGGTCAGAGAAATAAAACCACAACCACACCTAGAAACCAGAAAATTCCCAGCTGGAACAGGTTTCAGAGTTCCCCTAGTCGAGTAAAGGAGAGTGAATACAGACCCAAGGTAAAAAAAACCTTACGTCAGTAAGCTCCCTGGTTACCCAGGTGCCAGAGGGCAAGCTGATCTCCGTCACCTGGGATGAGAAGAGGTGGGGCTGGAACCTTGGAGATTTAGCCCTAGGTTAGAATATACAGAAATTAGCCAGGAGAGCAAGGAGAGCTGGAGGAGCAACGGGAACAGGAGCAGGAATAGCAGGAGAGGAGAGTGCTGGAAAGAGCCGGAGAGAGGTACAGAGCATGAGAGAGGAGAAGCTGCTACAAGCCAAGGCACAGGTACAAGCCTTAGAAGCCTGTCCCATACTGAGCAGTGCAGAGTTGCAGGAGACACACTCAGCTCTGAGAGGCTGTCAGCTAAGCCCAGTGAGCTAGAAGGAGAGATAGAACAATGCAACTAGGAGAGCCTGATGCAGCTTTGAATGAGGAAGATATATTCATGGATTGCTCTTTGTGCCGAGCCTTAGCTACAGAGGGGTTGAAGGAAAGCCAACCTTAAGAGAAAACTCTCCAAAGCAAGGTAACCTTGAAAAGCAAGGAAGATGTTTTGTGCATTCCCTGTGTTAAAGAGGGGAAACTTATGCTGAGAAGTGAGAACAAGCTGAAGCTGTATAATTGTGCTTGTTAAACACCTGCTATCCTATGCAGTGAGACGGCAAGAAGCCAAACTAACGGTGAGAGGAAAAAGCTTTTGTTTTGCTTTTGAATGTTCCTAAGAAAACCTGAGTAGAGCTTTGTTTGCATATTGGAAGTTTGTTCCTGATGGAAGTTTTGCTTTGCTTATAAAGAGGAGAACAGCCTAAAAATGTTTGGAACTGAAAAGAAAGAAAATTGCCATTGAAGAAAGCTATTTGTGTTTATGCTTTAACCAGCAAGGCTAGAGAAAGCTGGTAGCCTTGCTGTTAAAGGGCTTTGGCTTTTGAGCTGAAGAGTACTGTAAGCTGATTCTTTGTTTTGACTTTTGCTTCTGTCCTGTTTTGCTTTTGAAAGAAACCTGGAGAAATAATCCTAAAAGAGGTAATTTATGAACCTTGCATTTGAGTTTAATAAATTTCTGTCATTGCCTTACCAAAAGAGCCAAACTACAAGTTTTTTTTCTACCTGAAGCCATATGTATAGCAGTTAAACTACATTTCCCAAGAAGCATTGCGGGGGAACCAGTCAGAGAAGGCTGAAAAGGGAAATTTCTATTATAACCACGACCCTCCATGCTGAATGCAAGGAGCAAGGGCGTGACAGCATTCAACGGAAAGGAGAGCATGCAGGAAGCAGTCCCTTTCCTTCTGGAAGGGGAGTAGTAGGTAGATAGGTTATATGTTCTGCGTGCCTTTGAATATAATGTTAAGTTTAAAAAAAAAAGTTACTGATTTTTTGCTCCTTTGAGTCTGTTTTGTCAATAGTTCACTGGGGGCTGATGGGAGAGACCAGCAGGCTATATCCAGTGATGTCATGAGTTTTTGACATGCCCAGTCTCCAAGCTGCAGGAGGAGGTTCACTACCCAGAAGTTGAGGACTAAACTGGAGTCACTCAAGGAACCACAATTACCAGGTAGGTGTAATTCCTATTTACTTGTGAGGGTTTTGATGTTGCATATGTTGAGTGGGACGTGTTAAGGTGTTTAGGTTGGGGTTCTTCTGCTCCTATTGGGGAGTTGTGTTGAGATAAGTGTGAAGAGGTAGGACGGAGCTAGGTTGTGGATCAGTTTAAATATTGTTACTATTATTTTGTATCTTATGCGAGCATGGATGGGAAGCCAGTGGATTTCTATTAGTATTGGTGTGATGTGGTCAGAGACCCACACTTTCATTATAATTCGAGCGGTGACATTCTGCGCCATTTGTAGTATGTTGAGGGGTTTTTGGGGTAATCCTTGAAGAATGCTGTTGCAGTAGTCCAAGTGAGGTGTGATGAGTGCTTGGACTACTGTCCGGAAGTCGGTCTGTTCAGTAATGTTGCGTAGAGGTTGGAGTATCCGTAATTTGTGGAATATTGCCCAGTTTAGTAATCTTAGGTGGGTTTCCATCTTGAGATTTTTGTCGAGGGTTGCTCCCAGATATTTTATTTCATGTTTGATGATGTATGTATTATTGTTTAGGAGAATTGTTGGGGGAGGGCTGAAATCAGGGTTTTTGGAGATAAACATTATGGTTGATGCTCATGTTGTTCTGCTGTAGCCAAGTTTGCGTTACCTTGAGGCACGCTTCCAGGTGATTATAGCTTGGGTTGTTCGTGTCCAGTTGTGTATACAGCATTATATCGTCTGCATATAGGTGGTAATTAATCTTGTGTTTCTGAAATATTGTGCAAATAGGCCTTAAGTAGAGGTTGAACAGTAAGGAGGACAATGCTGACCCTTGCGGTATTCCCTGTGTTTGTGGGAATGTCTTTGATGCTTCTTGGTTAAAGTGAACTTGCTGCACTCTGCCTACTTTTGCGCTATCTGTGCATAGGTGTTCTCAGGGGCATAGTTTGGCAACACTGCAATTGTATGCATGTATTTTATAAAATACATGCATGCATAGAATACACACACACATTTACACCTGCCTCTGAGTAGGTATACATTTGTGTGAGAGCATTTGTATGCTACTAGGGATTATTATAAGAGCCCATTAAAGAAAAGCATGTAGATGCCCATGTTGCCTTTATAAAATATGCATAAAATAGCTTTGTTTAAATTTTTTAGGCACCTTGTTATAAAATTACCTCCGTTACATACAAATATCTTCATTGTGGGTATTCTGAAAATGATACCTAATAGGTGAGGCTTCATGAGAGGGAATGTGAAATGGTGGACTAAACACAACCTACTATTTCGGAGGTTATTGTACATACACAAGGTGGTATTCATACAGAGTCACTACCAATCTTCAGCAGATTTAGGACACCGATATGTGGAATAAAATCTATGGGTATTCAGTGAATTAGATTGCTACATTGATTCATTCTTTATTAAATGTGTGACATTCTGTGACACATTTAATAAATGTGTGACATTTTTTAATTTTTTTTATTTCAATTTTTATTCCTTCAACCTACTACATTGTTGGAAAAAGAATTATACACAGGGGCTCCAAAGTTTGTCCACAGGTAAAATAATTCTCCACAACCTTAACAGAAAGGGAAGAAATATCTTGTGGGGCATAAATTGGGGAAAAGAAGCACTGAGCTTGAAAATGGACTGAGGTGAAGTAGTGGTTCTAGAGAAATAGTCTTTAAAATATTGACCCTTTCATTTCTATGGGAAAAGCTATTCTGCAGCTGCAACACAGAAACATTGATGCATTAACACACAGACCACTTCTTCCTTCCCCTCTCTTAATCAAGCATCCCAAGCCAACACACCTGCACATGGACTCAAACAAGACAGCACAGATACATACACACACATGCTGAGGAATTGGAAATTATTCCATGAGATATGCTACTTGTGCTTTTCCCACAACACACACTTGCCCCATACTGCCACACCCCCAACCCTGCTGGGGTAACTAAGTGATTCAGATGTGTATTTCATTTTCTTTGTTGTAAATTCTACAGTGTGCACTTAAGGACTGAACTGTACATCTTTTTTTTAATGATCTCCTCTGTGTACCACATTCTAGTAAAGAAAATGCACAGCAATATCTCTTGCTTTAGTACAGTGGCACCCTGTAAAATGCATCTTGCTTTAGTACAGTGGCACCACTTGAAAATGCATCTTTTGAAATCTGTTGACATTAATACCAGTGGTTAGATTATACTACACTTGTGTTGGTTTTATTTTTTTTCTTCAATCTAACAATGTTTGGGAGTCTATTCATTCAAACTACCTTTCTCTTCTCCCTTCCTGGTCAGAGAGAGACAGAGGCAGCACAGATACAAATACACATGCAAACATATATGGATACAGTGCTGGAAAGAATTCCATAACCATGCTCTGCATACTTTACTCTGTATTCAAGCAGGGGGATGCAGGCACACTCGAAGGTGCTGTATGGGTGACAGCACTGATGCCGGCTCTCACTTAGCTCAAAGAAGTCCTTCCCACCTCACCGTCAGTCTGGTGCCTCCTCAGTCTTCTACAACAGCGGTAGCAGCCAACCGCGTCTCTCCCTAGTTCCTGTCAAATTATGTTTTTCTTTAGTTCTTTGTTTTTGATTCTAGTTTCGTACCACAAAGTTTAAAAAAAAAAAAAAACAGAGCTCTTTCTCGGCAGTTCTCTGCCACCATGCTTTATCAGTCAGCCTACCCTGCCGTTGGCACATTGCTGCTGACAGAAAAAAAAAACAAGATGAAATGTAGCAAGAAGAGCCTTCTCTTGCCTGCACAGCTACATATTTAAAATAAATAAATAAATGAAGGAACCAGAATACAGAGCTCTATAGAGTTATTCTCAGCTGCACTGCCCAGTACACTTTAGACGCAGGCTTCAAGACTGCCAAAACCAGTTTGTTTTCTGTATCCTGTTTCAGGGTGGCTCCTACTTCATTGCCTGCCCCTATCCCATCGGGCCCAGACAAGGCACAATCAGGAGCAGATGGGCTGCCGTGCGCCCAGAGGCAAACTTCCTACCGGTGCCAGCATCGACAAAGATGGCCCAGAGCCTGAAACAGCAGGCCAGAGGGCCCTACACCAGCTCCACCTAACCCAGCCTCCATAGAACTGTCTCCGAGGCTGTAGCCTCAGGTAGGTGGCAAACATAGATCCAAGTCAAAGCATTGCCAGAAAGACAACTCAGCGAGTGTCCGAAGCTCATAGGGGCACAAACGAAAGTCCAACAGAGACTTGTCTGAGGCTTCCTCTCATATGTCCAAAAAGACAAAGCAGCAAATGGACCCTATACCATCTTTATCCACTTCGGCTACATTGATAGCAGATAGCCCCTCCCTACTGACTCTGCGACTCTGTGATGCCGTTTCATCCAAGACACTGCAACCCTCCTGGGGGCTGCCACTCCTAATGACCAACCATCTTCTGCGGAAGTCCCATCCTACCAGCCTCTGCCATTTTCTCTACAGGAACCCCCTCTCCTCGTGGAAAAGGGAGAACCCTTCTACCCTCAAGCATGGATCCTTATCAGGCCACAAGTTCCCCTTACTCTCATCAGTAGAATTTGGAGCCCTCTCTCATGGGAGATGTTGAGCCAACACCTTCTTCGGATCACCCACTGGTTACTTCCCCTCAAAATCCACCCCGCCCAGCAATGTTGCTCACTTGCATTAAGGAGATTGCAGTACTGCTCAAAAACCATGCAATTGAATCTCTGCTGGAGCAAGAGCGCAACAATGGCTTCTACTCCAGGTTCTTCCTTATTCCCAAAAAGACTGAAGGCCTCCGATTCGGGAACTCAACCTCTATATCAAGAGAGAAAAGTTCAAAATGATATCTCTAGCCACCATTCTTCCCCTGTTGAGACAGGAAGACTGGCTCACCTCTCTGGACTTCAAGGATGCCTACATCCATATCCATATCCCCATCCATCCTTGTCATTGGTGATACCTCCACTTTTGCTTCAAGACAGGATACTATCAATACAGAGTTCTACCCTTCAGACTCTCTTTGGCCCCAAGGGTTTTCACAAAGAGGCACATTCCAACCTGGCTGTCCAGCTTCTTGTGCAGCTGACCAGAGGTAGACCTGATTCTGATCCCGTGGGGGGTTAGACGTGCCCATGGGATCAGAATCGGGTCTGTGGCCTGGACATGCAGGCCGGGCCCTGATTCTGATTGGCCTATATGCCCAGCCACATGCTCGGCTATCCAAGTCAGGCTCCTAAATGGAGCCGCAGTGCAATGGCATCCCGTCACCTTGGCGCCATGGCACCGCGGCTCCATTCAGGAGCTGCGAATGCCGGCTGCCACAGATATCCTCCTTTCCTTGCAGCCGGACTCGCGATCCAGCCTCCCATAGCCAGGGTCCGGCTGCAGGGAACTTATTTCACCCCCTACCTTTTTGTTTGGGCCTGGCAGCATGATCCCCTGAAGTCCAGGGGGACTTATTCCACCTCTGCGGTGGAATAAGTTCCCCGTCTATGTTCACGGCCCCAGACGTACAGGGCTGACCTCTGAATTGACCCTATATGTCTGGGGTCACAGCCCACCCATGCCCCACCCTCCCTCCGCCTCAGGAACGCCTCCTCCCACCACTTTCTAGGCCTCCCTGTACAAACATGCTGTTCCTATGGGGAGGCTTTAGCCAAGGCTGGCAGGGGAGTGAATAACGGGATGGACGTCCAAACTGTTCGGAAGTACCCCCAAAGTGTCTGGCGGTAGCCATAAGGCACCTGCACAAGCAAGACCTGTGTGTTTATCCTTTTCTAGATGATTGGCTGTATAAACAAGTCCTTTTTATTGTTGGCATGAATATTAGTCTTTTGAGCATTTTAAATGGAAGCTGGCACCTAGAGAGTATTTGTTCTAGACAAAGTTTTACCAGAAACTAGGTTGAAAAACTACTTGGCCCATTTTAGTTTAGTTCCAAGGTGTCCAAAGGTAGAATACTGCTACACAAAACTATTGTACTTCTAGTTCCACGTTCCTTGGCAATTAAATAACTACAAATATCAACCTAGTATTCCATCAGGCTTTTTCACTTCCCTCTCTCCTTCCCCTGCATAACATATTGTAATTTTATTTTTGGAAGTCACACAATTTTAAAAGGAAATAATTTTAGTGTTAGACCACTTTGCTGCAGCTTTTATTATGAAATGTGATCTATCAAATGTAATAAATCAAATAAATCAAGCATGTTGCAATATAGGGCAACTACTGTAGTGAGTGTTCTCTGTGAACAAGAAGGAAATAAGTCCTCACATATGGGTGATGTCACCAATGGAACCCTATTCGGATCACTCCCCAGCTTCCAAAAGGAAGCTTTTGGGAAGTACACCACGTATGCGTGCCTGTCTTCCTGCCTGCTGTGGTGCCATATTCTACAGTCTTCTTTGATCCGCGGAGCCTCTAGGATGTGTTCCTACAGTCTGTAAAAAAAAAAAAATTTCTATCTGGCCCCCGTGGCTGGTTTTGCTATCTTTCGCCTGTCATTGGTTAGCTTTTTTTTCTCTTTTTAGGGTTTTGGGGGGGGGGGGGGAGTTCAACACTTTTGCATGACTTTTCCCCCTTTGGGGTGGTTTCCCGCTCATGGCAGTTTTTCAGTTTCACTTTGCCGAGGAGGTGTTTTACGGCATGTCTAAGCCAATTAGTGGTTTTAAGAAATGCACCAAGTGTGGCAAGTCCAGTTCCACCACCGATCATCATAATTGGTGCTTGCAATGCTTTGGGCCTGACCACGAGTCCGGCATCCTGTGAGCTCTGCTAGCAGATGACACGCCAAGGGCTGAAAGGTCAGGAAAAGCAGGAGTCATTCCTCTTCGGTTCATCTGATTCAGCATCCTCAGCCCTGACCCCCTCGTTTACACCTGCGAAAAGTCCTGAGGCTGCCAAGGGGAAGGAGCAGTGTGCTCAGTTGGAGCAGAAGGGCCCGAGCGGCGAGGGGAGACTTCCTGTAGAGACCCCATCGACATTGAGGGGTGAGCACCGGGAGAAATTACAGGTGCAGTATCATCACAGCCCTTCTCTACACGATGCAGCAACAATGACTGGGAGCAGTCGACCAAGCTTCCGCAGTGGAGGATCTGACTCGAACAGCAGAATCCATTTCTAGTACCCAGGAGGGCAGCTGGATGTCTCTCGATGCACCTATCATCGTGGAGCCCCCACCCGAGGTGTCAACACCAATGGCTGTGGCATCGGCCCTCTCACAGGTGGGGGTTCTGGGTAAATGCCTTTTGAGCCCTAGAAGCTCACATGGCAACAGTGGAAGCCTTGTGGAATGTGTCATCACCGCACTCCTTCCAGCGTACACTGGAGACCTATGCCCTGCCCGCCAAGGTAGGGACATCGGATGGGAGATTGGCATCAGCTCCGGTTACCAGGGCCATCTCCCTCTCCACTGTATTGGTCCAAGGTCCAGGGACACCACAATCCGCATGCCGGGTGGCATGAGGGCCATCAACGTACTCCCTCCCCCAAGCCATGGAGCCAACAGGAGGAGGAGACTCACTACTATTTTGACTTCCTCTTGGAATCCGAATTGGAATGGGGAACTGAAGCAGAATAGACTGCATTGGATCTCCCATCCGACCCATCACCTCCACCCGAACGGCATAAGTCTCCCCCAGAGGACATGTCCTTCCAGGACGTCATCTGGGATATGGTCAAGACAATCCCCTTTTCTCTGGAATTGAAGGAACCGAGAATGGAAGAACTGGAACTACTCCAGTACCCCTCGGTCCCCAGGAGGCAGTGGCAGTTCCCATCCATTATGTCCTGCAGCGGCTGCTGCTGTGGCTGTGGGAGGAGCCACTCATGCTTCTGGTAGTCATCTACCAACTCTATTCCCTGTACCGAGTACAGAAGGCACCAGGGTTTGAGAAGCCTCAATTGTCCCACAATTCCATCTTGGCGGAGTCAGCCTTGAAGCACACAAAGAGTGCTAAGACGCACTCCTTGGTCCCGCTGAGTTGGGAGGCTCGTACCCTGGACCTCCTTCAGAAGGAAGTGCTTCCAGGGTTCCATGCTGATCGCCCAGATTTTGGCTTACCCAGACCTTCATGTTCCTCAAGGATGTCATGTTGGACCTGGAGGACTTTGCTGCCCTTGTTTCTGAGGACTTTCGCAAGTCTTTTTGGGGTCTCATGGCTCACAGCAAGGATTGCTCGAAGTTCATGGTGCAGGGCACCTACGACGCCTTCGAATCCGCAGCAGAGTGGTGGCTGTGGGCATTGTCACTCACCGGATGGTGTGGCTGCAGTCTTCAGACCTGGAGCAGTGCATCCAAGACAAGATCACCAATGTCCCCTGCCAGGGTTAGAACCTCTTCGGCCAGCCCATGGAGGAAAAAGCCATTGAGCTGAAGGATGAATAGATGGCCCTCACCAGGCTATCCAAAAAGACCACGGATCCTGTATGGAAGACCTTTTATCTGCTCCCACACCAGTATTTCCCAGCTCAACCACAGGCACAGCCCAAGGCACAGACTCCCTGCTTGCAGCGGAGGAAGAAGACCCCAAAGGCGCAGCCTGCCCCCCAGCCCAAGCCAAGTGCAGGATTTTGATGAGTTCCTCAGGAACATAGCCAACCAACTGTTGTCTGTCAAAGTCCCCCCACAGGTCAGGGAGCAGTTCATCCACTTTGCCCTCCAGTGGTCCCTCATCACCCCAGACACCTGGATGCTGCAGATTGTCCAAAACAGATATCAGCTGCACTTCACCCAGCTGCTGCCTCCATATGACCCCAGGGAGTATCCCATGGACTCCACGCACTGGAGCCTGCTGCAGACTGAGGTCAAGACCCTGCTGTCCAGACTCGTCATTGAGCCAGTACCCCCAGCTCAGATTAGGCAGGGCTTCTGCTCCAGGTACTTCCTGGTTGCCAAAAAGACTGGTGGTTTTCTTCTCATCCTGGATCTGCGAAACCTCAACCGGTTCCTAGTGCACAAAAAGATCATCCGGGCCCTCCTCAATACCACTCAGGCACAGGCTTTTCTGCTGGTGGACCACCTGCAGCTCATCGTCAAGGTGGTGGGCGCATTGCAGCACCAGCGCCACACCCTCAGCTTGCAGGCTGTTGAGAGCCCTCAGACACATGGTTGCCACAGTACATGTCTTTCCTCAGACCCGCCTCTCCATTCAGCAGACTTTGTGGACCTTGTGCACGCAATGGAAGCAGCATTGGGCTATCTGCCAGATAGAATAGTGGTCACCGTATGTGATAAGGAAGCTTATCATAGCTCAGGTAGGAGCTATAGAAAAGATGATGTGACTCTGAACAAGCAACCTGTCAGTTCTGGTAGAAGCAAGAAAACAGAGTTTTCACATAAAAGACTACCAGTCCCAGAATGCACCAGGTTTCCAGCAGCCATGAGAGGGGCTGAAGTGAGAAAATGTGTGTGCAATCAAAAGAGCTATGAGGTAATCCCTAAGCACTCATCTCAAAGGGCAGGGCCTGATTCAACACAGCTGCGCTGTGTTAGGGAGGAGCACACATTAGGACAGAATAAGAATAGAGCTTATTCTTCAGATAACAGCTACAGAAAGAGCTTCAAAGACAGAGACAGCAACGGCTACAAGCTCCAGTCCAGCTACAGGTTTAAGCATCACCTGGAGAAGCAGAAGCCAAGCCAAGCGGATAGAGAAAGAAGGAAACTCTCTGGAAGGAAGAGAAGAAAGGCCATTGGAGGGTCTGGGAGAATCCAAGGCAGTACCCATACTGGGAGGTATTCCAAGTGCCAGCAGAGTCCATTGGACTGGAGTCAGCCAGAGGAATGGAATGGCAGAGATAGGAATCACCAGTGGCTACCTGGAAGAGAGAAGACTGCACGTGGAAAGGACTTTCAGACCAAGGCCAGAAGGTATGTGAGAGGAGATCCAGTGTCCAGGGATCAAGATTGGAAGGCTGGACATCAGAATTGGATTACATACTGGCCAGGCTATACAGAGAGGAATTATGATAGCAGGAGAGGCTCAGGTATGAACACTGATCCAGACCCTATCTATAATAGTGAATGGCAGCAAGGGAATAAGCATTCTCATGATAGTGCCTTATTGAAAGACTCATCTGTGCCAATGTATGATAGTGACCCTATGCTGATTGATGAAGGGGAAATTACAGCAGATGAGACTATTACTTACATGGACTGTTCTCTATCTAAATGCTATTGCTAGCTTTCTGTGAGCAAACACATCAGCCATCACAAAGAAACCTAACTTTGTTCTTATTTCCACTGCAAAACAGCTCTTAAAGCAGGATTTGGGTTCACACAGTAGCAGCCAGCCAGCTAAAGGGTTTCAGCTGGTCGATTGATAGTAATCAAAGCTGCACCTGATTGTGTGTGTGAGCAAGGAAGAATCACTGCAGGATCTGTGTGGAAAATAAGCAGAAGTTAACCTAACAAGCAAAGTTCATTTATTTCTTTGTGCCTTTTTCCTTTGGTAATTATTTGCTAAGAAAACATTAGCTAATTGCCTGACAAGCTGAAGGTTGTTTTCTGATTTGCTTTGTGACTTTATGTTATCCATTTAAACACTGCAAGCAAGTAACCTCATTTATATTGCTACCAAGCATATTTGTGCTGGGTGAATTAAACCCCATCAGTAAAAGAAGTATTTTATTGGCCTTACCACTGGTTTCACAACTCAATTATTGTCTTCAGCTGTGTTTGAGAGTGAATGAACTACATTACCCACAATACCTTGCAAGAATCATATTAATATATGCATCGTCAAGATTGTGTAAGTTCTCACCCTAGGCAGCCGTCTGACAAATGGCGTAGTTTTTCGGATTGCTTTTGCACCAAGAGGATTTACTTGCTGTGGATTACAAATAAAATTCAAGTTTGAAGCTGAAAGAAGATTTGTTCCCTCATCTGCATTTTGGAGGAGAAGTGATTGTTCCAGGAAGCTGTCCCAGATGAAAAGACCCTGTGCAAAGCTGGATTCATCACTGAGACAAAGTAATATGTACCTGGGCATGTCTAGTGGTGGATGTGTGTAAGCACAGGGGGTAATTGAAAAAAAAAAAAAAAAGTTGAAAAAAACACACCTGGTTGGAAGGTGCTGCTCTTTGGGTTTTTTTTCTTTTCTTGCAGGGATCAAGATGGATCCGAGGGAGATGGCTCAGTGGATGGCAGCCCAATTTAGCAAGCAGCAGGGGCTATCACAGCAGGCCCAGGACACTGCTATGAAGGCCTTAATGGAACAGCAGAAGCCAGTGCTTGATCTGGTGCAAGCTCTAGTTCAGCTGCAGAGCCAAAGTGGAACAGATGCAAGACCAGCAGTTAGTACTGGTACACCACATGTGGACAGTGTGGGACTCAATCAAGGGATTGGGGCATTTAATTTTGGGAAATTAACTCCAGAAGATAATGTTGATGATTTTCTAGAGTCTTTTGAAAGAGTGGCACAGGCTTTAGCATGGCCAGAGACCCAGTGGGCAGTAAGGCTGGCAGCCTCATTAACTGGAGAGGCACTTGCAGCCTACAGAGCAATGCCAGCAGCCCAGGCTTTGAATTATAAGGATGTAAAGGCAGCTATTAGAGATCGCCTAGGGTTGTCTATTTCAGAGTATAGGCGAATGTTTAGAGCTATTACATTGAAAGTGGGTGAGACACCCAGGGCTCTGAGTCAGAGAATCAGAAGTTTAGCTGTAAAATGGTTGGAGCCTGAGCAAAAGACAGTAGAAATGTTATTAGATATTATAATGCTGGAACAATTTATGCTTGGGGTACCTAAAGATTTGAATGTTTTTCTTATACAGCAAAATTGCCAAAATCTTGGAGAGGCAACCATGCTAGCCGAGAGATTCTTGGAAGCCACGCAGGCTTGCCATAGAATGGGTGGCCCTCTAAAGATGGATGCTGAGGCTAGATGTGCTGTATCAGAAAAGGGGATAATTAAGAATGTTTCTGAAAATGAATGTACTGTATCAAACCAGATGACACAGTGGAATAGAAAGAAATGTTTCAAGTGTGGAAAATTGGGACATTTAGAGAAGAGATGCCAGACACACACTAGTTTAATGGGTCTGGATTTAAAACAGCCCAAGGAAGGATTTCTTTTGATGGTTGATGTGCAGGGAATTACCACAAATCCAGGCCAAGAGGGGCTCCATGATTCTCTTCACCCCTTACTGGGTCAGCAGCCGTGGTTTCCCCTGCAGCTCTCACTGAGGGGAGCTCTTTCGCCTGGACTCTGACCCAGATCTCATCTCACAAGACAGCGGCTCCTTGCTGCACCCCAGCATCTGCTCCCTGGCACTCATGATGTGGATGCTGAAAGAGTAGTCCTCACAGAGCTTGATCTCCCTGAGGGCATTACCAACATCCTGCTGATATCCTGCAAGTACTCGATGCACAGGGCCTAGGTGCTCAAGTGGCAGCAGTTTGTCTGGTGCTCATGTAGGGCATTAGACCTCCTTCTCCTGTCTCGTGGACCGGCTGCTGGAGTACTTCTTGCACCTTTCCGACTCCGGGCTGAAGCCTTACTTGGTGTGAGTTCACCTCAGCATGATTAAGGTGTATTATCACAGCTGTGGGGGGGAAGCCCATTTCAGCCCAACCTCTGGTGGGCCGGTTCATGTGGGGCCTTCTTCTCTCGAAGCCCCTGCTCAAGCTCCCTACAGTCATTTGGGACCTCAGTGTGGTCCTCGGCCAGCTGATAGGCGCTCCTTTTCAGCCACTGGACGCGTGTCACCTGAAATTCTTGACCTGGAAGGTCGTCTTCCTGGTGGCCATCACATCTCTGCGATACGTCAGTAAGCTCCAAATTCTGGTCACTTACCCTCCGTATATATCAGATTTCACCAGAACCAAGTGGTGCTCCGTACATATCCCCACTTTCTGCCAAAGATGGTCTCGGCTTTCTACCTCAACCAATCCATTCTCCTTCCAGTGCTCTTTCCCTGGCCTCAGGAGAGCCGCGGTGAGGTGGCCTTGCACATGCTGGACTGTAAGCATGCATTGGCCTTCTATCCGGAGCACACGCAGATGCACCACTGATCCACATAGCTATTCATCTCCTTTGACTCCAATAGGCTGGGCGTCACTGTCTCTAAGCATACGCCATCCCTCAGGCAAGTGAACTGCATCACTCATGTGTATTCCCTGGCTGGGTTGAGTCTTGATGGTCATGTCATGGCTCATAATGTCCATGCGATGGCCGCATCGGTGACCAGTCTCTGCTCTATGCCTGCAGAGGAAATCTGCAGGGCTGAGACATGATCTTCAGTCCATACCTTTACAGCTCATTACTATCTGGATGGGGATTCCCAATGGGACAGCAGTTTTGGCCAAGCCATATTCTGGCATCTCTGAGTCTTAGAGTCAATTTCTACCCACTGGCCCTTCTGTCCATCCAGGCTACCTGCTCAAAATCCCCTCAGGTCGATGTCTGCTGAGGATATTGAATCAGATGAGTCCCTTGGCAGGACTACCTCTCTGATCTTCCTGACTTCTCCAGTTATTGTTGGCCAGTTGGGCTGTTTATCTCCTTGAGTTCAAGTAGCCTGTAGCTTGGGAGTCTCATGTGTGAAGACCTATTTCCTATTTATTTCTTTATTTTATTTAATGTCTTTTTTATACCGTGCTCTTTAGAATCAGCACGGTTTACATTTAACAACTCGTGCAGCGCAGGCAGGGCCCACAACTGGACTTAAAATGAACAGGCATTTCTAAACGGGACTGACAGGGTGACTATGTACAGGCAAGCTAGCTGTCACAGGTGACATGGTCATTTCGCAGCTATTTACAGATTTGTTAACTATATACAGATTGACTAGTCAAAGCATGTGCACAATTACATCTGCAGATTGTTCATGGAAAAAGAATAGCTACTCACCTGTAGCAGGTGATCTCCAGGAACAAACAGGAATGTAGTCTTTACATATGGGTATCGTCGGTACTGACGGAGCCTGCGCGGGAACGCTCCCCAGCGTCCAATTAGAAAGCTTTTGGGAGCATCCCACAGTGCCTGCGTGCTGCCTTCCCGCCTTTCCCAACTGCCTCTCTCCAGTTCTTCTTTTTCCGTGGAGCCAGCAGGTCGTTGTTCCTGTCACCGCAGAAAATTTTTCGTATTGCCCTTCTTTTTTGTGGTCGCGTCTGCCTTCCTCGACTCTTTACCGGTACCGCCAGTTCTTCTTTCTTTCTTTCTTTTCTTTAAAAAAAAAAATACGTAGTACTTTTTTCCAGGTGCACGCACCATTTTGGGCCTCCATAATGGAAAAACCCGCTTCGGGTTTCAAAAAGTGCACCAAGTGTGGTGGTACCATCTCCGTCACCGACACCCATGAGTGGTGTCTTAAATGTTTAGATCCTGACCACTCCATCACGGAATGTATGGCCTGCACCTTGATGTCCAAAAGAGGTCGGCAGAACCGAGCTGCTAAGCTCAGTACCCTGTTTCCCTCTGATGCAGCCTCTGTGGCATCGACGTCTTCCAGGGCTTCCTCTTCCTCCCGTGGATCTCAGGTAACTAAACATAAGTCTAGCCGGTCCTCAAAGTGTAGATCTCCTTCTAAGCATCAAGATGCCTCTGGCGTTGTCCTTGAGGATTCTGCACCGGCAAAATTGCCCCGGCGGGAGGCTTCGGCTTCCAAAGCACTATCGGGGCTCCAGGACGTTCTCGAGGCCTCAACCTCAGCAGAACTACTGGTGCCATGCTCTGGGGTACTGGCTGTTTTCTCCGGTACCGACATCCAGGCATCGGCAGCGTCAATAGACCAGAGGTTCCTGGCTATTGAACGCAGTCTGGCGGCTCTCCTTGCGGCATCGACACCCTCGGAACCGCGTCAGACAGTTCAACCGGTACCGGCACCGATATCGGTACCAGTACCGACGGCATCGACATCGGTGTCCGCATTGCCGGCACCCAGTCATGCGATGCCCTCTGGTACCGATTCCCCCCGGTACCGACTTCGGTCGATACGGGTATTGGGATCTTCAAGAGCATCCGTACAGAAGGTACTTCGAGTCCTGTGGTACTGCAGACCCTATGCAGTCAGAGAAAAGTGTTTTAAATTCAGAAAAAAGACTCCAACACAGGATGCAACATTACGAGGAGCCAGATAGGGGGAGCAAGAGAGACTTTCTAAGGCCTAGGGAGCCACGCCCCAGAGCTTATGACGTAATGCCTACCAGCATCCAATCCAGGAAAGGAGGAGTTCCTTTTAAGAAAGGCTGGGAGGATTGGAGAGGGAGAGAAAAAGAAGCAAGAGTCTTAGCTGAAGGACTAGAGCCAGCAGACTCAGCAGAACTTGGAGAGGAGGTTCTTTGCAAGGAGACCGGAAGTAAAGCAGGTACACTTTCCCAAGAAAGAAGGTACCAAGAGGAAGCCAGTCCTGGAGAGAGAAGGACTAGGGCAACCGTTCCTGGACCAGAGTTGGGCAGAAGCCAGCAACCTGGGAGGCAAGGTATAAAGAATTCCCCAGAGGAAGGAAAAGGGGTCTCCATAAGGAATAACACTCCTGGCACAGAGAAGAGAAGGTACGGGTGTGACTGTGGGTTAACACCACCCGAGGGCCAGCTGGAGAATAGAAGGCCTGCAATACGAGCCAGGCTAGATTCCAGCAGGACTAGGCCTCAAGCCTCAGCTCGATTGGATCAACCAAGAGAAAAAGGTAATCCATATTTCTCTGATAATAATTGCTATAACCTTGAGATACAGAAAGCACAGGAGACAGGGGAGAGCTGTCCCTACCGAACTGTTTGTAAGACAGGATGTAAACTTTTATCAAGCAAAAGACTTTTTAATAAGAAGCCTTTGGATAGAAGAGGCTGTTCTCACATTGAGAGGGCACAGGACCAAGGTTTAACCTTGAGCCCAGAACATTGGAAGCTGGTACAAAGCTTATACGAAAAGCCTAAGGATAATCTACCTAACTTTGCTGACACGGCTTCAGAGCTCTCATACTCTGAACCAATGCAGGTGGAATTTATTACAGACCCATCAGACACAGAAATGGATTGTAGTTATTGCAAGGCTGGAAGCCTAGAGTCCCTGACCAACGCTGAAAGCTATAACTTCTGAACCAGGCTGAGGGTTTGATATATATAATCCCTGTGAACATAACAGACTGTAATGCAATAATTGTTTATTTTTCTCTTAACCTGAATTAAGGTAATTTTGAGTTGATGTAGATTCTAAATATTGAACCTTTTTTGCATTGAGGGAAATAAATGCCTTTTTCCCCTCACTCGGACTTTGTGTTCCTTTTTGGGAGAATTTGGTATACGGAAGGCTACTGGGACCAAGATACCTAGACCCCGCATAGAAGAACCAAACCCAAACCTAAATATAACTCATGTCCACCCGACCTACCTTAGCAACCTTTGGCCACTAGGGCGGCGGTGCGACAGTCCTCATAGGAATCTGAGGATTCTGACAGTTCTGTCGGTACGGGAATACTTCTCCCAGAGGAGCCTTCCTCTCCTAAACGCAGGATGTCTCCTCCAGAGGATATTTCCTTTCAGGACTTCATCAGGGAGGTGGCTCGAGGTCTGTCTATTACTGTGGCTCCTGAAACAGAGTCCAGAGCAAAGGAGTTGGAAATTTTACAATATCCCAAAGCTCCTAAGGAGGCAGCTACTTTGCCCATCCATGAGATCTTGCATAATCTCATGCTAAGAATGTGGGAGACGCCTCTTACCACCTCTCCTCACTCTCGTAGACTGGATACTATGTATCGAGTCCCTCCTTGTCCTGGTTTCCAGAAGACTCAGCTTCCTCACCACTCTATTGTAGAGGAATCAGCTATGAGAAGGATCAGGAGTGCAAAGAGGCATGCCTCTAATCCTCCAGGACGTGAGTGCAGAACTTTGGATGCTTTTGGACGTCGTACTTTCCAAGCTTACATGCTTTCTGCCAGGATCAGTTCCTATATTTTATATATGGGAATGTTCCTGAAGGAAGTCACAGGAGATTTAGAGGTTTTGAGCCCTCTTCTTCCTGAGGATAGAAGGCAGGATTTTCTCACATTGGTTAAACATGCCCAGGATGTTTCTAAATTTGTCAACCGTGCAGCTTTTGACTGTTTTGAGTGCATAAGCAGAACCTCTGCCATTGCCATAGGTGCACGTAGAATTCCCTGGCTCCAGGCATCTGATTTGGAGCTTTGGGTACAAGACAAACTGGGCAATATTCCTTGTACTGGTGAGAACCTGTTTGGCAAAGATTTGCAAGAAAAAGCCAATGAGTTGGATGCTGACAACTCCACCTTGGATAGATTATCCAAGGCCACAGCTGATCCTGCAAGAAAGAAATCTTTCAAAAAACCATTATTTTACAAAAAGAGAAGGTTTTATCCTGCTTATTCCCAGCAGGGATGCTCTGCAGGTCAACCTGTCCGGAAAAGTCAGCAACCACCCAGACAAAGGAAGGCAAAGACTGCTAAGCCTCAACCGTCTCAGCAGTCTCAGCCTCCACAAGGCCTTTGACTTTCATCTAGAGAACTTAGCCTTCCTGGCTCTCAATGGACCAGAGCCTTCCACCATTCCAAGAAGGTTGTGTCACTTTGCCCCCAGATAGGGGCAGATAACAGCAGAGCATTGGACACTCTCCATCATAAAAGAAGGGTACAAGCTCCATTTTTCGAGCATGCTCCCCTCCCACAGTGGTAAGACAGTTCAATTCTCAGACCTCTCTTATCAACCTATTAGATCAAGAGGTCACTATGCTTCTTGCCCAAGGGGCAATAGAAGAAGTACCCATTCCTCAACAGGGTACAGGGTTTTACTCCCCCTATTTCCTTATCCCAAAGAAAACAGGAGGACACAGACCTATTTTAGACCTCATAGAATTGAACAAATTCCTGTTCAAGGAGAAATTCAAGATGGTTTCTCTGGGAACTCTGCTGCCATACCTTCAGAGTCAGGATTGGCTATGTTCTCTAGAGCTCAAGGATGCATACACTCATGTTCTTATCCATCCATCTCACAGAAAGTTCCTTCGGTTCCTTTTTCAAGGGAAGCACTACCAATACAGGGTGCTTCCTTTTGGCCTGGCCTCTGCACCAAGGGTGTTTACGAAATGCATGGCTGTGTTAGCAGCATTTCTTCGCACTCTAGGAATATTCGTCTTCCCTTACTTAGACGATTGGCTCATTCGAGCCCCATCAGAGTCAGAGGCCAGGATTTCTCTACCTTGCACAATGCATATCCTTCAGTATTTGGGTCTAGTCATAAACGTCCCAAAATCCAGTCTAACTCCCACTCAGTCTTTAGAGTTCATAGGAGCTTTGCTGGATACCAGAAAAGAAGGGCCTATCTTCCTCAGGCCCGTTGCCTTCGCATGGTGCAGGTAGCTTCTCAAGCAGTGCTAAAGCCTCATCTCGCTGCTCGGGAGATGTTACAACTGCTAGACCACATGGCATCTACCGTGCATGTGGTTCCCTATGCTCGCCTCCATATGAGAGCAGCCCAGTGGACTTTATCCACTCAATGGACCCAAGCTTCAGGGTGCCTGTCGGACAAAAGAGTAAACACAAATCGCCTTATTTTGTCCCTCCAATGGTGGCAGTCCACTCAAAACCTGTTGCTGGGGTCCCCGTTTCAACAACCTTTACCCCAGGTCACTCTCACAACAGATGCTTCTCCAATGGGTTGGGGAGCTCATCTACAAGACCTCTCCACCCAAGGCACTTGGACTCCACAGGAGACTCGTCTGCATATCAATCTCTTAGAGCTCAGAGCAATCTTTCTTGCTCTTCGAGTGTTCAACACCCTACTCAGCTGCAAGACAGTCATTATTCACACGGACAACCAAGTAGCCATGTTCTATGTGAACAAGCAGGGGGGAACAGGCGCTCTGTCGCTTTCCAACGAAGCTTTGCGACTATGGGCCCTGCCAGAGAGCATCAGATTCATCTCCTGGCAGTGTATCTTCCAGGCATACAAAACTCTTGGGCAGACAGACTCAGTCGAGTTCTGCTTCCACATGAATGGTCTCTACATGTAGACCAGGTGACCAAGATTTTTCAAATTTGGGGAACCCCGGACATAGACCTCTTTGCAAGTCCGTTGAATGCCAAACTTCCCCGGTTCTGTTCCAGAATCCCGGCTCAGGGCTCTCAGGCCAAGGATGCTTTCCTCCTTCACTGGGGCCAAGACTTCCTTTATGCCTTTCCACCCATTCCCCTGATTCCCAAGACCTTATTCAAGCTTCAGAGAGACAGAGGCCATATGATTCTCATAGCTCCACATTGGCCACGGCAAGTGTGGTACCCTCTGCTTCTACATCTCTCTCAAGCTCCCTCCCTGGAGTTAGGGTCTGCTGCAGATCTCCTATCTCAGGAGGACAGAATGTTATGGCATCCCAATCCTCCGTTTCTGCATCTCAGGGCTTGGTTGCTGAAGGCCTAGATCTCCATGATCTTAACCTCCCTCAGCAAGTAAAGGATATCCTTTATGCTTCCAGGAAGCCTTCCACAAGACGCTCTTATGCTTTCAAGTGGAAAAGGTTTACCATATGGTGTTCGCAGAAGGCTCTTAACCCCCTTGCGGTACCTCTGGAATCATTACTGGAGTATCTCCTTCATTTATCCAATGCAGGACTTAAGACTAACTCAGTGAGAGTCCATTTAATTGCTATTGCAGCTTCCTTCAAGCCCCTAAATGTACAACCTATTTCCTCCCATCCTCTTATAGCAAGATTTATGAGAGGCCTTCTGCTAACTAAGCCTCCCATTATGCCACCACCTGTGGCATGGGACTTAAACTTGGTTCTTGGTCAGCTCATGAAGCCACCTTTCGAACCCTTAGCTACTACCTCCTTGAAATTCCTTTCTTGGAAGGTTATCTTTCTCATTGCAATTACATCAGCACGTCGCATCAGTGAGTTGCAGGCACTAGTGGCTGATCCACCTTATACAAGGTTCCATCATGACAAGGTAGTCCTTAGGACTCATTCACACTTTATGCCAAAGGTGGTCTCGCCTTTTTATCTAAACCAAGCGGTCTACCTACCTGTGTTCTTTCCAAGGCCTCATGCATCAAATGCAGAAAGGAATCTTCATACTTTGGACTCTAAAAGAGCTTTAGCCTTTTACTTAAAAAGAACTCTTTGTTGCTTTTGATCCTTCTCATTTGGGACTTCCAATCTCCAAGAGAACACTGTCTAACTGGATTGCTTAGTGTATTTCCTTTGCCTATCAGAGTAAGAATCTTCCTTTGGAAGGCCATGTCACGGCTCACAATGTGAGAGCCATGGCAGCTTCAATGGCTCATCTACACTCTGTGTCTATTGACGACATCTGTCGAGCAGCCTCCTGGGCCTCGGTTCATGCCTTCACAGCCCATTACTGTTTGGACATGGTCTCCCACCGGGATGCCTTGTTTGGTTAGGCTGTTCTCCAACACCTGTTCCATACCTAATCAACTCCTACCCACCATCTCTGGTTGGATGCCAGAGATCCATGGGGGGAAGTGGAGCCCTTTCTCAGGGACACACAACTTCTGGGGTTTCTCCCTGGCATCTAAAGCTAGGGAGTCCCCATATGTGAAGACTACATTCCTGCTTGTTCCTGGAGATAGCATAGTTACTCACCTGTAACAGGTGATCTCCGGGAACAGCAGGAATTTAGTCTTCACAACCCACCCACCTCCCCTAGGAGTTGTATCTCTCTATCGCTTTCTCTTTCCCTCTCTCTCTCTTTGTCTCAGCTTTAAAACTCAACTGGAGAGAGGCAGTTGGGAAAGGCGGGAAGGCAGCATGCAGGTGCTGTGGGATGCTCCCAAAAGCTTTCTAATTGGGTGCTGGGGAGCGTTCCCGCGCAGGCTCCATCGGTACCGACGATACCCATATGTGAAGACTAAATTCCTGCTGTTCCCGGAGATCACCTGTTACAGGTGAGTAACTATGCTTTCTCCATGGACAGCAGGAATAAGTCCTCACAACCCTCCCACCTTTTTGGAGAGTTGCCTTCTTGGCTCCTGCTATATTATTGTACTGGAAAATATGTGCCATGGCATAGGGAAGGCAGGTGCACATGTGCAGTGTACCCCCAAAAACGTCCTTTTGGAAGCTGGGGAGTTTTTCATGTGGAACTTTGTCGGTGATGTCACCCATACATGAGAACTTATTCCTAGTGTTCACGGAGAACACCTGCTACAGGGGAGTAATACCTGAAGACTGGAGGATGGCCAGTATAATATCAATTTTTAAAAAGGGTTCCAGGGGTGATCTGGGAAACTACAGGCTGGTGAGCCTGTTGTCAGTACCGAAAAAAATGGTGGAAAACCTCATAAAGAACAAAATTACTGAACATGTAGATAGTCATGGCTTAATGCGAGACAGCTAACATGGCTTTAGCCAAGGAAGGTCTTGTCTTACTAATCTTATGGTTTTTTGAAGGTGTAAATAAACCGGTAGACAAAGGTGAGTCAGTTGATAATAGTGTGTCTGGACTTTCAGAAAGCCTTTGACAAAGTCCCTCATGAGAGACCTTTGGTGAAATTAAAACGTTATGGGATAGGAGGCAGTGTACTATTGTGGATCAAGAACTAGTTAAGAGATAGAAAGCAGAGGGTAGGTCTAAATGGCCAATTTTCCCAATGGAGAAAGGTGAATAGTGGAGTACCCCAGGGATCTGTGCTGGGTCCACTGCTTTTTAAAATATTCATAAATGACCTGGAAATGGGAATAATGAGTGAGGTAATCAAATTTGCAGATGACACAAATCTATTCAAAGTTGTTAAAACCCATGAGGATTGTGGAAAATTGCAAGAGGATCTTGATAAATTGGAAAGCAGGGCATCCAAATGGCAGATGAAATTTAATGTGGACAAGTATTTATGCACCTAGGAAAGAAAAACACAAACTATGCTTACACGATGCAAGGTTCCACATTAGGAACCACTACACAGGAAAAAGATTTAGTAGGCGTCATGAATTGCATATTAAAAACCCTCGGCCTGGTGTGCAGTGGTGACCAAGAGAGCAAATAGAATGCTAGGTATCATAAGAAAAGGAATGGAGAATTAAACAAAGGATATTATAATGCCTCTGTATCGTTCCATGGTACGACTGCACCTTGAATATTGTGTGCAATTCTGGTCGCTGTATCTTAGAAAGGATATAGTGTTATTAGAAAAAGTACAGAGAAGAGCCACCAAAATGGTAAAGGGGATGGAAGGATACCCCTATGAAGAGAGGCTAAAATGTTTAGGGTTCTTCAACTTGGAAAAGAGACAGCTGAGGGGAGATATGATAGAGGTTTATAAATTAATGAATGGAGTGGAACGGGTAAACATAGATCAAATGTTTACGCCATCAAAATATAGAAAGACTAGGCGGCATGCAATGAAGCTACAGGATAGCCTATTTAAGACTAATAAGAGAAAATGTTTTTTCACTCAACATGTAAACTCTGGAATTTGCTACTGGAGGATGTAGTAAAAGCTGTTAGTGTAGATGGGTTTAAAAAAGGTTTGGACAAGTTCCTGGAAGAAAGGTCCATAAACCATTATTAAAGTGGACCCAGAATATCCACTGCTTGCCCCAATACAAGCATTGTGGAACCTGTGTCTTTTGGGGAAACTGCTAGGTACTTGTGACCTAGATTGGCCACTGTTGGAAACAGGATACTGGGCTTGATGGACCTTGATCTGACCCAATATGGCATTTCTTATGTCCTTAACTACGCTTTATTAGTAAATGTAAGAGATTGAGATCATATTCCACATATCTTTGCTTAGGAGTGAAGTTCATTACTATCATAGTACAGTATGCACAAAACTAGCCCATTTGGAGGCATATATATCAGTATCTCAATAAACATATAATAACTATAAATTATCGAAGACCTAACGATGCCATGAAAAACCTCAGGTACAAACTTACGACATCATTTATTAACATGGACTATATGTGAATTAAACACATAGGGCACAATATTCAAAGCAGTTAATGCAGTTAGCAGAGCTGCTAATCACATTAATTGCAGTGAAAGGGAATATTCAGCAGCACTAACACATGGCTGCCAGCTCTACATGTCCTGATGCTAACTCTTAGCATCAAGGCAGGGAGGAGGCAGAGCCAATGGGTATCCAGTCAGCAACGATATTGAGCCACTGTCCAGTTAGCGATATGCAATGAAAGCCAGGTGCAGGTAACCCTGGCCTAATTTCTACCACATGTCATTAAGTGGCAGTGATTCGATCACCACTGCCCAGTTACTGATTGGCAAGAGAAGCTAACCCCCCGGATATTCAGTGCTGGGGCCAAATACAACCCCAGCATTGAATATCCAGGTTTACTGTTCAGCACCAGTGGCTAGCTGCTGACGCCGAATATTGGGCACTTAATAATAGACTTGCATTAAATAACATGTATTGAATCACATTAAGATGGTATCGCACGTTAGTAAATGAGGCCCTTAGATTGTAAGCTCTTATGGGAATGGAAGTACCTGCTGTAACAGTATGTAACTTGCCTTGAGTTTGGATTTGGAAAGACAAGTAATTAAATCAAACTCCAAATCAAAAAACCCTCCAATAAAACATATCAAGAACGTTATTTAGAAGCCCTCTTCACCTTTTAAACATGGATGCAATGGCAGAAAAACATGAAAGATACACTCACATTAAATTGCCATTTCAGAAAGGCCACAAAATGCATGTTTCCATGCCCAGCATGTCAAGCTCTGCTTCTCTTCCAAGGACATTTCTGTGTGCAGCCTAGGTGGCATGTGCACCTGCATATCTGACGTAGCTGAAGTGTGGCTTTAAGTGTGCCAATTGACACCTGCTGTAAATCACAAATAAGAATGAGACTGTCTTTTGGGACTGCTTGTGGTGGTGGTATTGAAGGAGCCTGGTTTGTGAGTTGTTAACTTGACTGTTATCTGTGTCCATGATCCTTCATTTCCTTGACCATCCCTAAAAAGCTGTGACAGTGCCATTCACAAAATCCTTAAAGGATTTCCTCACCTTTGGTCACCCTTTCTTCCTTTTCTGAAACCACTGAGGAGGAAACTACAAATCTTATCTTCTCCAAACTTACTTACCTGGTCCTCTGATCCCATCCCCACCCATCTACTAAGCTCTATCTCTTCTGCCGTCATCCCTTCCATCTATCATATCCTTAACCTATCGCTTTCCATTGCAGCAGTTCCTGTGGCCTTCAAACATACTATGGTTACACCGCTCCTCAAAGCCTTCATTAGATCCTACCTGTCCTTCTAGTTATCGACCTATCTCTCTCCTCCCCTTTGGTTCAAAACTACTTGAACAAGCAGTTCATCACCGCTGTCTTGACTTTCTTTCCTCTTAAGACCTTCTAGGCTCACTGCAATCTGGCGTTCATTCTCTACATTCCACAGAAACTGCTCTTGCCAAAGTCTCCAGCAACTTGTTCCTGGCCAAATCCAAAGGCCTCTACTCAATTTTCATCCTCCTTGACCTTTCTGCTGCCTCTGACACTGGTGATCACCACCTTCTCCTTGATACCATGTCCTCGCTTGGATTTAGGGGCTCTGTGCTGTGCCATTCTTCTCTCCCATTGCACTTTTAGTGCCTGTTCTGGTGATTCCTTCTCTACCACCATCCTGCTTTCAATTGATATACCTCAGGTCTCTGTCTTGGGATCTCTCCTTTTCTCTCTCTACACCTACTCCCTCAGTGCACTTATTTCCTCCCATGATTTTCAGTACCATCTTTATGCTGACAACTCGAAGATCTACCTCTCTGTGCCTGACATCTCGCCAGGAATCCAGACCCAGATCTCTGCCTGCTTATCTGACATTGCTGCCTGGTTGTCTCGCCGCTGTCTGAAACTGAACATGTCCAAAACTGTGCTCCATATCTTCCCCCTAAACCCAACTCCCCCCTTCCTCCCTTCTCTATTTCTGTGGATAACACTACATACCTTCCTGTTTCTTTAGCTCGCAATCTTGGGGTCATCTTTAACTACTCTCTCTTTCTCTCCACACATACAACAGATAGCTAAAACCTGTCACTTCTTTCTCTATAACATTTGCAAAATTCGTCCCTTCCTTTCTACATACACTAAGACACTTATGCACTCTTTAGTCACATCCTGTCCAGACTTTTGCAACCTCCTCCTTGCTGGTCTCCCTCTGACTCATCTCTCCCCCCTTCAATCTGTTCAAAACTCAGCTGCGCCACTAATCTTCCACCAGCCTCAATATGTTCATATAGCCCCTCTTCTCAAGACGCTTCACTGGCTCCCTATCCATTTTTGTATTCAGTTCAAACTTCTCCTACTGACCTATAAGTGCACTCATTCTGCTGCTCCTCACTACCTTTCCTCTCTTATCTCTCCCTACAGCCCTCCTCGGGAACTCCGCTCTTCTGGCAGATCCCTTCTATCTGTGCCCTTCTCTTCTACTGCTAACTCCAGACTTCAATCCTTCCACCTTGCTGCTCCTTATGCCTGAAACAAACTACCTGAGTCATCTCTGGCCCCTTTCAAATCCAGGCTGAAAACTCACCTCTTCAATGCCATTTTTGGATTCTGATCTACTTAGTATCCTATAGCACTGCTTTCATATGTGAAGGTTTGGCACTGCTTCAAATGCCTGTGACAAAGCTGCTGTTACCTCGGCGAAACCATCGGCCGAGGTCAGCTTTAAAAGATGCAGTCAGCCTGTTGAATTGAAGTGCAGAAGGGGCACTGTGTTGGCTTTAAAGTGCAGATAAGAAATTTTATCCGTTATCGTTCATGCAAGTTAAGTGTTGCGTTCACGTTTAAATTGTTGAGCAGCAGAGTACAAATTGCAAAGCATAAAGCTGAAGGTTTAAGAACATAAGATATGCCATACTGGGTCAGACCAAGGTCCATCAAGCCCAGTATTCTGTTTCCAACAGTGGCCAATCTAGGTCATATGTACCTAGCAGTTTCCCCAAGAGACACAGGTTCCACAATGCTTGTATCGGTTCAAGCATTGATATCCTGGGTCCCTTCTTAATAATGGTTTATGGACCTTTCCTCCAGGAACTTGTCCAAACCTTTTTTAAACCCAGCAACATTAACAGCCTTTACTACATCCTCTGGTAACAAATTCCAGAGTTTGATTACACGTTGAGTGAAAAAATATTTTCTTTTATTAGTCTTAAATAGTTTACCCTGTAGCTTCATTGCATGTCCCTTAGTCTTTCTATATTCTGATAAGGTAAACAATCGATCTATGTTTACCCGTTCCACTCCGTTCATTAATTTATAGACTTCTATCATATCTCCCCTCAGCCGTCTCTTTTCCAGGTTAAAGAGCCCTAACCTTTTTAGCCTTTCTTCCATCCCCTTTACCATTTTGGTGGCTCTTCTCTGAACCTTTTCTAAAATCGCTATATCCTTTTTAAGATACGGCGACCAGAATTGCACACAATATTCAAGGTGTGTGGAACGATATAGAGGCATTATAATATCTTTTGTTTTATTTTCCATTCCTTTCCTTATCATACCTAGCATTCTATTTGCTCTCTTGGCCGCCGCTGCACACTGGGCCGAGGGTTTTAACATGGTATCCACAATGACGCCTAAATCTTTTTCCTGGGTGGTGGTTCCTAATGTGGAACCTTGCATCGTGTAACCATAGTTTGGGTTGTTCTTCCCTAGGTGCATAACCTTGCACTTGTCCACATTAAATTTCATCTGCCATTTTGATGCCCAGTCTTCCAATCAAATAATCTTATATTGGAAAGTTTTAAAAAACACAGTGCCCTGCAGTATATTCACTCAGTGTTGTACACCAATTGGGGAGCCGAGCTCCCTTAAACGCTTAGTAGTGAATGAGATAATATGTGTGAAAAGATGTTAGAAATATGTTAGACTACATGTTTATTGTAATGCACACTCTATTATTCAAATTTCATTGTTTTATGCACTGAGTTATATGTAAACTCTCTTAACTGGTTAGAGTTGTTCTGTTCTGCATTACTGAACTACCTTCTTGATCTTACTAACACAAGCTACAGATTTCCTCAGTTCGCTTTCATTTGTTTGCTGTTGCAGCATACCACATGCCAATAGACAGACAGCCAATATCTCTTCATCCCCTGCATTCTTAATTTATAAAAGGTCTTCTGCATATTAAGCCACCTGTTTGACATCCTCTTCCTCCATGGAACTTTAATGTCGTCCTTTCTCAGCTCACTTAAATTCCTTTTGAGCTATTGAGGCAATCAGCACTACAGGTTTCTTGGAAAGTTCTTATTTTCGCTGCCATCACCTCGCTCAGGTGAGTGAGTGAACTTCTGGCCCTAGTATATTACTAACTGTGTATTACTAAGAACTCATCCTCACTTTTTACCAAAAGTAGTGCCTGATTTCCATCTTAACCAGTTTATCATCTTGTTGGTTTTGTACCCAAAGCCACATTCAGACCCTGCATTCACTAGACTGCAGAAGAGTTTTTCTCTTCTACTTAAAGGCTATACAGTAGATTTTTATCAGATGCTCTGCTCTTTGTCTCCTATGACTTTAATCATATGGAGACACAGTTTCCAAGCAGACATTTTTTTAAGGGAGAGCAGACCATATCGATTTTTATTATCGCCAGGCTGGAGAAGCTCCACCAGGACAAATCTGTGTTCATAGGTTATCATCGAAGTCTTCAGCTGTTACAAACCTTAGATCTACTTTGATAGTAAGCATATGTAAAGCGAAAATATGATCTTCTGTTCACACTTTTGTCAGACATTATTCATTGGACATTTTCTTCTAATAGAGACAGTATTTTTGGATAATCTGTACTCCAACCTTTGTGCATTGTAGCCACCACCCTTCTTTGTCACTGGGTCATAATAGAACAAAGACTACCAACCCTTAGATTTGGAATCAGCCAAGCATGTGGCTCCATTTCCTCCTGCTTATCCATGGAGAAAGAATAATTACTTATCTGTAATGGAAGTTCTTTGCAGACAGCAGGAGTATGGAACCACCTTACTTTCCCACAGGAAATTTGCATGCTATGTTATCTACTGATGAGGGACTGGGGCCGGAATGAGAATGGGTTTGCCTAGCTCTCCTGAGCTTTTTGGAGAGCTATTCGTTCCAACCCTGGAGTAATGTGGGAGACATCAAGCATGTGGCTCCATTCTCCTGTTGTCCATGGAGAGCTCCCGGGTCAAGTAGGCAGTTTCACTACCAGTAAGAAGAAGGCTGAAGTTTTTTTGTAAACAGTTGAACCTCTCATAATCTTCAGTCATTTGGTGTTAAAGATCCATCAGAATTACAGACTTCATCTATTTGAGCTTCCACCAATTTGTCCATGGTCAAACTCTCTGCATCAGAAACTACCAAGAAGCTATCTTCTCTCTTCTACTAGGGGAAGAGGGGCAGGAATTTTACTATAAGAATTTCCTGGTGACAGAGAAGATAGGGGGTGCTGTCCCATCCTAGACCTGACGGACTTGAACATATTTCTGTTTCAAGATAAGTTTGATGATTGGCCTAGGCCTTCTGTTTCTTTTTCTCCAAAAGAGAGGCTGGTTATGTTCTTTGGAGATAAAGGATTGGTGCATCCACACAGATACACAAGTCATAAGAAGTGTCTCAGATCTGTAATACGGAAACACCATTCTGTTATTTCTTACTGCCCTTTGACCTTGCGTCAGCTCCTTGAATATTCACAAAGTGCCTTGCCATTGTAACAGCATATCTATGCACACTGAGAGTACACTCTCAATCCCAGTGATAGTTTGATCAAGAGCACATCTCAAGAATGAGATCCATAAGCATAGCCATTCAGGAGCTAGAGTCACTAGGGTTTTTGTAAATTTTCCCAAGTCTTTATTAAGTCTGTCAACTCAATTGGAATTCATGAACTCTACTAGATGCATCATCGGCAAAAGTCTTTCACTCACAGGAAAGGAAAACCACAGTGTTGTCCACAGCAAGATATTCAGATGAGTCAACAGACATCAGCATGGGCTATGTTGAGGTTATTGGATCATATGGCCTCAATAGTACATATAATGCTCTTGGCTCATCTCAATATGAGACAGGTACAGTAGACTTTGAGCACACAGTGGATGGCGACCACTCAAAAGCTTCAGGACATAGTCTGCATTACCAGCTATCTACAGGAAGCTCATAGAAAGTCCATCCAACTTTTTATTTTTTAGCAGCCCTCAATCTATTGAAGATGAAATCAACAAACATACTTTTTTGATTTGGCTGGCAGATTGCATTTCTTTGCCGGACTCTGAGACAGGTCTCATACTTGAGGTTAATTTCATGGCCCATAACATAGAAGCATAGAAAACAATGGCAGATAAAGACCATACAGCCTATTCAGTCTGCTCATTTATAAGAACTACTAAATTCTATGATCTCTTCCTCCCCCTCAGGGATGATCTGTATTTGTCCAGTGCTTCTTTAGAATTCAGATACAGTTCTCGTCTCCTCCACCTCTGCTGGAAGACTGTTCCACACATCCACCATCCTTTTCCATAAAAAAAAATATTTTCTCACATTACTTCTGAAATTGTCCTCTTTCACCTTCATCTTATGACACTTTCATTCCAGAGTTTCTTTCAATTGGAAAGGGGCCACCACCTGTTCTTTTCTGTTCCATACTGCCTCGTTTTGTAAGTGATGTAACTTCAATTAAGACCTGTTACAAAAAAAAAGTTGTATTTTGTTATGCCTACTTGTTGTGGCACTTGTTGTTTCCTTTTTCTTTGCAAGGCAGCCAGTAGCTAGGTAGTCCTATATGTGAACACTTATCCTGCTTGTCTATGTATAAACAATGTTACTTTCCTGTAGTAAGAATTCCAAAGGAATTGTATGAGATACGGGACAAGAGGTTGGTGTGCCCAGACCAGGAGAGGGACCTCGAAGTGTTAGTGTCTGAGGATCTCAAGATGGTGCAACAATGCCACAAACTGGTAGCCAAAGCCGAAAGAATGCTGGGCTGCATACAGAGAGGAATAACCAGCAGAAAGGATGAGGTATTAATGCTCCTGTACAAGTCATTGGTGAGGCCTCACTTGCAGTATTGTGTTCAGTTTTGGAGACCATATTTCACAAAGGATATAAAAAGACTTGAAACAGTTCATAGGAAGGCACCAAAATGATTTGGAGTCTGCGCCAGAAGACTTAAGAGAACAGACTTGAAGACCTAAATCAACCTTAACTGGTTCAAATCCTATATTTCACATAGATTAATACGAGTCCAAATTGACCAACAAGCATCAGAAACATTCCCTCAAGGACAGGGAATACCCCAAGGATCAGCCCTTTCGGCCCTCTTATTTAACTTGTACCTGAAACCGATAACAGACATATTTAAAAAACACAGGATTAACCATTTTATATATGCCGATGACATCATGTTAGCTATCCCCATAAATGCTAAAAACCCTACATATGACTCGCTATCCAAATGCATGGCTGAGACCTCCTCCTGGATGGAAACTAACCACCTTAGCATAAACCTCAAAAAAACTGAGGCAATGTTTGTGACAAGACCACCCACGACTGAGAACTCATACCCAGAAACAATCACAATCAACAAAACCTCCATACCCGTCAGAAAACAGGTAAATACTTAGGAGTAATAATAGACCACACCCTCACCATGCTACCTCACATAAAACAAATAGTAAAAACCATCTTCTATAAACTCAAAACTATTCAGCACCTAAGGCCACTTCTTGAAACACAAGACTTTAGATCCGTAGTAAGTACACTGATCACCCCGCACTTCGACTATTGCAATAGTCTCCTAATAGGCCTCCCCCAAAAGAGCATATACCTTCTCCAAAGAGCACAAAACATCTGTGCAAAGGTAATCTCTAAAGCTCGCCTAACTGACCACGTGACCCCAATACTACTGGAACTCCACTGGCTCCCTATAAACAGCCGAATCAAATATAAGATTATCCTAACAACCTATAAACTTATAAATGACATAACCCCTTCACACCTATCCACATTACTCCAATCTCCAACATCGACAAGGACCCTCAGACAGAACGCGGCCCACTCCCTCATCACACCAAAAGCCATCCGTAAAACTAAGAATTCCACTAGCTCCAGAGCATACTCATTCACTGCCCCTACACTCTGGAACGACCTCCCTATTGAACTTCGCACCATAAGAGACCTCACCCAATTCAGAAAAGAATTAAAGACCTACCTATTCACTGAACACTTCGAAATCCCCTATTCCCCCAAGACCAGCTCCACAACAAACATGGTCACACATACACAGACTCCCTTAATCCCCTAACCCAACAATGTATCCACAAGACTTTCCCCCCTCCCTCACACCTGAAGACGAAAAAAGGAACTAAATTCCAGCACCTACACCAATTCCTGCCCCACACACCACACACACCACACACTGTAAATATTCATTTGTATAAAGTTTAATATGTTTGCTTTAATACCTATAAATGGTATATTTACTGTTTAATGTAAATAGTTGATTTCTATTGTTCTATGTTCTATGTTCTATGTAAAATGTATACAAACTGTGTACATGACTGTTGACTTGTTATATGTAAACCGCCCTTGATCTCTGGAAGGGGCGGTATAAAAGAAATAGTTAAATAAAAAAAAATAATAAAAAAAAAAAAATCATATATCCTGGAGGAGAGGAGGGACAGGGGAGATATGATATAGACCTTTAAGTACTTAATGAGTGTTAATGAACAAACAAACCTTTTTCAAAGAAGGGGAAGCTGTAAAACTAGAGAGCATACAATGAAGCTGCAAGGCGGTAATCTTAAAAGCAACATCAGGAAATACTTTTTCACTGAAAGGGTGGTGGATGCTTGGAATCCCTCACAATGGAGGTGGTGGGGGCAGATACAGTGACGGAATTCAAAATGGCATGGGACAGACACAGTGGATCTCTTTATGGTAAGAAGATAAAATCAAAGCAGACTTAAATATCTTTTATACTTCAGTAAATAGAGTTTGGCTCACCTGCACGGAGCGGCAGATAGAACCCTAAACACAGGCATAGAGAGGGGTGACCTGCACAGGGTGGCAGTTACAACCATTCTAGCCACCTTACTGGGCAGACTAGATGGATCATACTGATCTTTATCTGACATTATATACTATGGGGCATGTTTACTAAACCGCGGTAGCGGACTGAGCCTGATATCGGAGCCGTGGCCCCATTGAATTCAATGGGGCCGCGGCTCCAATATCGCACGGAGTCCACTACTGCGACTTTGTAAAAAAGCCCCTATGTTACTTCCCCTTGGAGTTGTATTCTGACATTAGCTAGTCATTGGACTGAAGAGCTGAGGCATGACGGCGCCAGGCAGCAATTTGTGTACATGCACGATAGAACCAATCCAAAGGTTTCTAGAAGGATCTGGGAGAGATTCCTGCACTGGGGGTCTATTGATGACATTGTTGAGATGAGGACTTATCCTGCTGTCCACAAAGAACACCTGTTACAGGTAAGTAATGGATTTCTGAGTTTCATCCCCACTCAAGAAAAACATCTTGTAGTCATTGTGTTATATGTTGAAATTTTCCATCCAATGTGTCATGGCTGCTAAAAAAAAAAAAAAAAAAAAAAAAAAAAGCAAATAAAATGCTAGACATCCAAAAATAGATGGATAACAAAAATGAGACTATCATTGTGCCTCTATAGGGCCCTGGTGCATCCTCACCTCGAGTACTGTGTGCAGTTCTGGTAGCCTCATCTCAAAAAGAATATGGTGCAAGTACAAAAGATTCAGAGATGGGTGACAAAAATGACAAAAGGGAGTGGAACACCTCCCTTATGATTTCCACTCCCTTTTGAAGAAAGACTAAACAGCTCAGGGCTTTACAGTTTGGAATAGAGATGACTAAGAAGGGATATGAGAGAAGTTTAGCCATTCCATCCCACTCATAATTTTTACATAGGGAACGTGGTTTAAGCTGCGGAACAACACAAAAACAAGAGGACACAAACTAATGACCAGCCGATTGAAAACAAATAGCGCTTAATTAAGCTGTTGAATCTGTTGCCAGAATGCAGTCAAGGCAACAGACATAGTTGGATTCAAAAGTGTATTGGCCAAGTACATGGAGGTAAGTCCACAAAAGGTTATTTGCCAGGTAAACTTGGGAGAGCCATTGCTCATCCCTGTAAATGAACTATGGGAAATAGATCTACTTTTTAGAATCTGCAGGGTGTTTGTGACCCAGACTGTCCACTATTGGAGACAGGGTGTTAGGCTTGATGGACCTTAATCTACCCATCAGAGGGTTTCGTATTTTCTTACATTATGTTCTCAAATCTTGGATGTTGAATGGTATCTTTGGCTTACTTGAATTTGCATGATTTGGTAAATGTTAGGAGAGATTCCACTCTGTTAATTGAGGCTTACTCATTTTGACTATTAGTAGGATTTATAAGCTTTTCAAAATAGGGCAAAAGTAGTTTTCAAATTGCATGAAGTGTGGAAATGCAATATGGTTTATTAAAATTTACTATACCGCCCTTCAGGGCAAAAGAACTCCAGTGCAAGACAGGAAAGAATGGGAGCAGATAATAACACAAAGATGTTGTACATAGGAACAAGTGGTAGGGAGAGTAAAGTGGAGACAGGTATCACACATGAGGAGGCAAAAGAAGATGCAGGAACCTGAATTATTGTGGACCTAAGTCAAAGGCAAGACTGAATAAGTGTATTTTAAGACGAGATTTGAATTTAGTTTAGGATAGTTCAGGACTGAGGTCAGAGGGAAGTGAGTTCCTGAGACTGGGCCAAGGAAATAGAAAGTGGAGTATCTAATGAACTGGTAGCATGCACGGGAGGTAGAAATGGTTGCCATGGATAGACAGTAGAAGACATGGTGGTGCATGGGGGATGATTGAGGAGGAGAGGTAAGAAGGAGTACCAGTATGGAGTGTTTTATGGACCATGATGAGAATCTTGAACTGAATATGGAACTTTATTATACACAGTGTGGTAAATTGGATTTATATTTGGATATTGGAATAATATTGCATTAGTCATCAATAAAGTTTACAATATAGTAATTTCTGCTAACCCATTAACTCTTCTTTTGCATTGTCTGGAAGCAGTTGATGGTGTAAGTATATCTCATATTAGTCTAGTATTGGTTCTGGCCCTGGCACAAGGGAGGATAGCAATCTATTGGGAAGATGGACCAAAAGCAGTTTATTTGCCTATGGATTCCATAAATAAGAAAATATGGAAATATTGTCTTAACTTATGAGATCTGTCCAAAAAGAAACCAAACTTTCTAAAGAGGGTGCCAGTGAGCCAACGCAGCAGACTCACGATAATGGTGATGTGTAGTGGTGACCCTGAGCTTTAGCCTCCCACTTACTCGATCACCGCATGTGAATTAGTTATGGAATACATGCAGTAGAGTGAACTCGTCTCATGTGCCTTTTGCTATTTTTTGCAAGTTGAAATATGAAGGATCTTGAAGAGCAATACGTTTGCGTGAAATTCTGTGTGAAACTGACTTTTACCGAGGCTTTTCAGATGTTGTAGAAAGCTTAAGAAGAAGATTGTTTAAGCCGCAAAAAACGTTATGAATGGTATCGACGTTTCAAATCAGGCAGAATGTCCACTAAAGATGATCCCAAAACTGGACAGCCTTTCACATCAATGGACGAAGAGCACTTTAAGAAAGTTCATGCTTTGATTCTTGAAAATCGTGGCCTAACTGTCCGTGAAGTTGCTGAAGAAATAGGCATCAGTAAAAGTTTGTGTCACACAATTGTGACCGAAAAACTTCAGATGCATCATATTACTGCAAAATTTGTCCCATATTTCTGGACAGATGAGCAAAATGTGAATATATCACAATCACTCATCACTCCTTATCCGTGACTTTTTGATGAAGCACGAGATGTCTCTAGTCCCGCAGCCTCCCTACTCTCCAGATTTGGCCTCTGCGGACTTCTTTTTGTTCCTGAAGTTGAAATCCACTCTGAAATGTTGCCTGTTATGACATGTTTCTGAAATAGCAAAAGGCACATGAGACTAGTTCACTCTACTGCATGTAGTCCACAACTAATTCACGTGGCGTGATCGAGCAAGTGGGAAGATAAAGCTCAAGGTCACCACTATACAGTACATCACCATTATCGCAAATCTGCTGTGTTGGTTCGCTGGCGCCTTCTTTAGCGAGTTTGGTTTCTTTTTGGACAGACCTTGTATATTTTCTCATAATTAAACAATATTATATGAGACAGTTGTGATGGCCAACTTGTGATGTGGGTTTTAGAACTATAGCCTTACTGTAAATCCCAACAAATAGATGCCTTGCTTTGCTTTGCTCTGTTTTTAGTGTTTGTAAAATTGTTAAAATCACTAAAGAAATATCTTTAAAGCATATGTAATATCAATTAAATAAACAGTTAAGGGATGTTTACTAAAAGACATTAGCTGTCTTTGTGGCACTAATGCAGGATTGTCGTAATGCAAAGACAGCTAATATAGGAGAAATGCAGCTACCAGAGGCAATTTTTTGCATTTGCTGAATTTTGCGCATTAGTAGTGCAAATTGGTGGGATGTGGGCAGAATATGGGCGTGCCTGTACCATGCAGTTACCACAGGCATTGACAGTGCATGGTAGCTGAATTTTGCAGACATTGTGGATTCAGCTGTCGCTACTTCAATAGGTAGCATTAGCTGCATCTGCGAAGCTGCTACCTTATGATCACTGCATTTTCTCCATGGTATCCGTAGGGGAAATGGTGGGAATGCCCCATGCAGATACTGCAGGACTGTTGCAGCAAATGCTGGGCTTTTGCACTTTAGTAACATATCCCTAATATACATATTTACTACAAAATAAAATGGTAATTTTAATGTCCCAAATATTTATTCAGTTTCAGATTGCATCATTACACTGTTAAAATCAGTTTCTAAAAAACAAAATAATGTAAACACCAATCTCCAGGAACAAGCAGGAATGTAGTCCTCAGATATGGGTGATATCGGGTACCGATGGAGCCCGCGTGAGAAGCTCCCCAGCTACCAATAGGAAAGCATTTGGGAGCAGTTCACTGTGCATGTGCTGGTGCCTTCCCACGCTTCTAACTGACTCTCCTCAGTTCTTCTTTTTCCGCGGAGCTGGCAGGTTTAACTCCTGCCACCCCTGAAGAAACCCTTGCCTTCACCACGTATACTCCTGATTTCTCTTTCTACCCTTTATTTTCTTTTTCCTACCTCTCTTCAAGAGACTGTAAAAAATTAAAAAAAAAAAATCAGGCCTTTTACCTCAGAACCTTCCCTGTCCCTTGAGGCCTACCCTTGGGTCTACACTCTCTCACAACATGGAGAAGCCCACCAGTGGCTTTAAGAAGTGCACAAAGTGTGTTGGCACCATTTCAATCACCGACAAGCACAAGTGGTGCTTCAAATGCCTCGGCCCGGATCACATCCCTACCGAGTGTGCCCTCTGTAAACAAATGACTGGCTTCGGGAACCGAAACAAAATGTTTGGGGAACTCTTCCTCTCAGACACCCTTTCCTTGGCCTCTTCAAGGGCGTCATTGAGTTCTCCAACCTCTAAGCACTCTAAAGAATCCAAGCACGGAAAGAAGAGATCCAAAAACCCCTCTCCTTCATGCCCAAAAAGGACAAGTCTCTTGCTCAAGAGTCCTCGGAGATCGCGAAGGATCCAAGTCAGAAGTCCAATGACCCTCCCAGTAAGCCCAAGACATCTAGGGAGCGATCCCGCGAACGTTCTCGCTCACACTGGGAGTCATCGCAGACTTCATCCGACTCCAGTCATTGGTCCAGGCATCCCCCGGCAGGAGGACTTGTCCTCCAAAGCCTCGGTGGGGGTTCGAGAGGTTCCCGAGGCTTCAACCTCCACTGAACTCTCGATGCCATGTCCCGGTACAATCCAAAAAACTACCCCCAAACGGTTATCAAAATAGATACCACAAAACCAAGATACCGTTGAAATCCCCAAAAGAAATTTTTTCAACTATTTTTGTCGGACATAAATCACGAGGAGGAGGCACTATGAACCAACCCCCAAACGCGATACACATCCCTTTTATTCAACCGACAAAAATAGTTGAAAAAAATTTCTTTTGGGGATTTCAACGGTATCTTGGTTTTGTGGTATCTATTTTGATAACCGTTTGGGGGTAGTTTTTTGGATTGATTTATCGTTTAACCCTGATCAATGGCTATGGATACTTTTGCCTTCACTGATGAACAACTTGACCTTTTATGTCGTCGTCCCACATTGTTTGATGAAGTGGACACCACGGATGACTCTGCGGGGCCCTCTTGGACCGAATTCAAATCTCTTCGAAAAAGACTGCTGCGGGCTCAATATCATGGAGCCTCAATGTCCCGTTATTTAAAGACCCGTTTGATTCCACGGGGTTTGCGTATGACTCGCGCCCCGAAAATGTTCTTGACGGATGAAGATTTTATTTCTAAATGGAACCGCATTTGTAATAAGTGCAGTTTTGATCTGATCGCTCTGATTTTGGAGCGAACGATAACGGAAGAAAAATCTTTGGAGGAACAGATTGTTCGGGCTAAGGAGACACTGCAGAAGTCTGTGGAGTCGTCTAGCTTTCAGTCTAAGGAGGCGGAGATTTCTCATCAATTAAAGGGTTTTTCTGATTATCTTAAAGCTTTCAAACTTCGGAAATTTACACGGGATAAGACAGATTATGATTCGGGACGTGTCTACTATTGGATGTATGAGTCACAAGATGAAGATGGGGCCAACCAAAGGCGGGTCACTTTTGATGTATCCTCTGAGGACACGGAAGATGAACAACCTTCAAAATCAAAATCCAAGCAACAGCAGGTTTTTCGGGCAGGCGGCACACGCCGCTATCGAGCACGGCGGACGGGAGATCATCAAGTGGAGGGGAACCCCCTGTCACTCGACAACGTGCCCGACAGACTCGGATTCTTTAGTAGTCAATTTCACCACTCGTCCTTTGAGTACAACTAGTGAGCGGCTTTTAAATTTAGGTTTGTCTTTTGTGCCGACGGTGGGTTATGATTCTTTTGCGATGCGGCTAGCCTTACATCGTTTTTTGAGAAAATTGCATATTTTACAATATTTTGAGGACAATTCATTTGGTGTTTCTGACTTGTCCATTATAAGACCGTCATCCCGTTGGGTTCCACCGGGTTCACCAGCTGCAGCCATACTCACCTTTCAGTCTCTGGTGCTACGGGATCTTCAGGCGCAAGAAACGCATTTTGCTAGATGGAAGTCGAACCTGGCGCATTCAGATTGGGCATGTATACAACAGTTGGCCCAGGATCCCTCTATCACGATCCGCAGTGCTGACAAGGGGGGCGCTGTTGTGGTTTGGGATACACATGACTATTTGTCCAAATTGCAGTCTCATGTGCTTGACCCGCGGGTTTATTTACGGTTAGATATAGACCCCACTCCAATTTTACAGGAGGAGATTCGCATTGTAACTACGGATGCTTTTTCTAAGGGGTGGATAACCTCGAGGGAGTTGCATTTTCTTTCCACGTTACATCCTAAAGTACCGATTATAAGGTGCACAAATCCTTGACGGACCCCCCGGGCAGGCCTATAATATCTTGTCGGGGCTCGGTCCTTGAACCCCTGTCTAAATTTTGCGATGTGTTCTTAAGTAAGGAGGCTGCGCTGGTACGATCTTTTATCAGGGATTCTACACATTTTCTGCAGGCATTACAACATGTGGTGTTGCCACCTGATCGAATATTTTTGGTCACGTTAGATGTCACTGCGTTATACACCAATGTGGATCAAAGGGAATCGCTTCAATTATTGCAAAATCTTTTTTCGCAAGCCCCCTCTTGTATGCCCAAGTCCTTTTTGGTGGCTTTGATGTCATTGGTTCTTACCCATAATTATTTCTTATTTGAGGGAGTTTTCTACCAGCAGATATTTGGTATCGCCATGGGTGCCACTGTGGCCCCTTCGGTTGCGACCTTGTATATGGCAGATGTGGAAGAACGATTTATCTATCGCTCCCCCAAATTTGTATCGGTGTTACTATGGAAGCGTTTTTTGGATGACATCTTTTTTATATGGACTTCCGACTTAACATCTTTACATGAGTTTCTTGCCTGGTTAAATGGTTTGAAACCTTGTATGAAATACACTGCTCATATCGATCCTGAACGGGTTGAATTTTTGGATATGGTTGTTTTTCGTGTGGGGGATCTCCTGGCTACTACCCTCTACCGTAAACCTGTTCAACGTAATAGTTTATTAAACTACCGCAGTTTTCATCCAGAGCCGCTGCGGAATGGACTGCCTTATGGACAATTTCTGAGACTCCGAAGGCTGTGCACCTCTATTGAACAGTTCCGGTATCATGCCGCGGAGTTGATTGCACGACTCACTTCTAAGGGTTACCCTAAGCCTATTGTATCCCATGCTTATCGACGGGCCTTATATTCGCATTGTGAGTGGTTTCTGGATGGTCAAGTGGATCGATCCTCTGTGGAAGAGTCTGACATAGTGACAGGGGTTATACCCTACATGTCAAATTCATCGCGGGTGGTTGGCATTCTAAAAAAATATTGGCCAGTTTTGTCTCTGCATTCGAGCTTGAATAAACCCTTACGGATTGCTTACTCATGGGGGGCTAACCTTCGGGACAAACTAGTATTCTCTGCCATACCATCTGATCGACCATTGTACCCTCAACATCAGACTGGTACTCATGAGCCTTGTGGGGAGTGTCGATTTTGTGCTACTACCATCACTGGCACTTCGTGGAATGACTTACATACGGGTCAGACTTTTCATCGTCGTTGGCAAACGACTTGTATTTCAACTCATGTTGTTTATTTTATTGAATGTGCTTGCCCTTTACGATATGTCGGCAGTACTACCCGGCAGATCAAGATCCGCTTAATTGAACATGCCAGTCGCCTTCGACAAAAGGTTCTTATAGCCCCGATGGTTTCACATTGTTTACCACTTCAACATGAATTTCAACATTTGCGGTGGACAGTGATTGATCATGTCCTGGCTGACCCTAGGGGGGGAGATCGCACCTTTAAGCTTCGGAGGCTTGAACAACGGTGGATATTTCTTTTACAATCAGTGATTCCTATGGGACTGAATTGCGAGATCGATTGGCTGGGGGCGATGTGAGGTCATCCTTTCACGTTAAGGGGTTCCCTTTTTTGTGGGGTTTCCCTTCCGTGATTGGTTGGTGTTCTTGAATGGCAAGGTTTGCTAGCCAATCTTTAGCTGGTATCCTCGATTTGAATGGCCAACTGTTCGGCATTTTTTTGCCAGTTTCCTGGTGGATCAAGTTCTTTTTGGAGTTGAGTTTGGAGCGCTTGATACAGGGGTCTTGTTCCCCGAAACATGCACGTCGCGCGTGCTCATAAGATAAGTGCAATATGCTTTTTTATTGCTGAACTGCTTTGGAGTATTCGAAGTTTAGATTGATGTCCCGGTACAATGGCAGCCAATCTTGCTCTGTCTGGTGACCAGGCACAGGCGACCTCCCTAGACCAGTGTATGCTGGCTCTAGAAACAGACCTTAGCATATCTGTTGGCGGCCTTGGTGCAACTGACGTCCTCGGCCCCAGACACCCTGCCATTGACTTTGGCCTCCACCGGTTTCATCCCAGCAGGCACCGACGATTCTGATGTCCTCGCCCTCGATACCAGTTTTGATACCAATGGCATCCCCGATGCCGATACCATCTTTGTTGCCACCGAGCACGGATCCTTCGTGGTCCAGGCATCGGATGGAACCAGAAGACATCGACCGACATTGCCACGATACGATGCCAGCACCACTGCTACTCTCCAGAGTCAGATACCGATTCCTCAGACTCTGATCATCAATCACTAGATTCTGAGGACCTCAGGGATTTTGCGCTGGAAACCTCACCTCCACAGTCCGGCACCCGGAGGAAGTCCCCACGGACGTCCATTTCAAGAATTCATTCGTGACATTGCAGCAGGACTTTCCATCCCAGGAACACCGGAGCCCAGGGCAAAGGAGCTGGAGATTTTGCAGTACCCGACCACACCGAAGGAAGCCACCATCCTTCCAATGCATCGCATCCTCCATAACTTATTGTTGAGGATGAGGGAGACACCTTTAACTATCTCCCCCATAAATTGCCGACTTAATACAATGTATCAAGTCCCTGAATGCCCGAGCTTTCAGAAGCCGCAGCTTCCCCACCATTCCATGGTGGTGGAATCAGCGATGCGCCACATTAAAAGCGTGAAAACCCACGCATCCCTTCCTCCAGGTCGGGAATCGAGAACCCTCGATTCCTTCGATCGCCGTACTTTCCAGGCTTTCAAGTTAGCTAGCAGAATCAACTCCTACATCCTGTATATGGGGATTTTCTCAAGGAGCTAAATAAGGACTGGGAAGGCTTTCTACCTTTCCTTCCGGAAGAAAAACATCCAGCCTTTCAAGCAGTCTTGTCTCACAGCCAGAACGTGTCATAATTTATGAACAGCGCTGCTTTTGATGTGTTTGAATCCTCTAGTAGTGTCTCTTCCATAGCCTTCAGAGCTAGGCAACTAGCATGGCTTCAATCGTCTGACTTAGAACAGTGGGTACAAGGCAAGCTAGCTAACATCCCCTGTACAGGTGAGAACCTGTTTGGAAAGAACTGGCGTGAGAAGGCCGGTGCACTGGAAACCGATGATACCCTTAAAAGATTGTCAAGGAAAACATCTGACCCCTCTAAGAAGAAGGCCCAATCTAAAAAAGCCGCCTATCCCAAGAAGAGGAGGTTCTACCAGTATTCCCAGCCCACCTACCCTTCACAGCAGAAACAGCAAGGATCCAAGCAGGCCAAAAAGCCATGCTGTCAAAACAACAACAGCCACAGCCGTCAGCAGCCACCACATCGTCTTTTTGACCCCCACTTCGGGAGCATAGCCAGTCCATTCTCTTTAGATGCACTGCCCATTCCAGGATGACTCTCAAAATTCCTCCCGCACTGGAGAAACATCACCTTGGAGAGATGGACTTTTACCATCATCCGGAATGGATACCATCTCAACTTTCAGGAGCCCCTCTCACCACTTCATAGACCAAGCTCCTTCAAACGCCTCTCTCAGTGCCTTTCTACAACCCAGGGAGCCATCGAACCTGTACCACCTCAAAAACACCGCAGAGGTTTCTACTCACCCTATTTCCTCATTCCAAAGAAGTCGGGAGGCCTCAGGCCCATTCTGGATCTCCGAGACCTCAACAAGTTCCTAGTAAAAGAAAAATTCAAGATTATCTCACTGGGAACCCTCCTTCTCCAGGACCAAGCAGGAAGTCAGTCCTCACATATGGGTGACGTCGGTGCCGACGGAGCCCCCATGCGGAGCATTTCCCCAGCTTTCAAAGAAAGCCTTTGGGAATGCAGCGCATGCGCAGTCCCCTTCCCGCCCAAGGGTGCCATCTTGCTCAGTCTTCTTTTTTCCACGGAGCCCAACGCAAGTGTGTTGTGGTCACCCATGAAAAAGTTGATATTTTCGGTGTGGATCCGTGTTTTTTCTCGGTTCGACGCCAGTTCCCTTTCCCGCCTGGGCCCGGTACACCGGTATCGAGCCCGGATTTCATTTTTCAGTTTTTGTCCTTAGAGACTAGCGTTCACACCATTTTTTTCATTTTTCCCTGGCAGCCCAGTCTTTTGACCTTGCAGGGGCTCTTTTTCCCCCGATGGCTGCCAGCGGGTTTAAGAAGTGTGATCGGTGTAAGAAACTGATGTCTCTCACCGACACACACGACTGCTGCCTCCGGTGCCTCGGGCCCGACCATGACCCGCTGGTCTGTGTCCCGTGTGGCAAAATGTCTTCCAAGGCATTGAAGAGCCGGCAGCATCAACACGAAAGGATCTTCTCTGATTCCGCGTCCGGTCGAGCCCGGACTTCGTTAGAGGCCTTAACATCTCGGGAGTCCGACCCCGAGCGTCGTTGGAGCTCCTCTGAGAGGGGGTCTCCTTCGCGGGAGCACCGCAGGAAGAAGAAACCCGCGAGGGCAGCGTCGGTGGACGCTCTTTGCTCCTCGAGGGCCAGGTCGCATAGCCCCGACCGCCGTCCCGGGTCTTCGGAGTCGGAGAGGCCTGATAAACAACCTCGTGTAGAGACGGAGGCCCCGGGTCATGTGAGTACTGTAGTCCTCGTGGACTCTCCTCTGGGGGAGCCAACATCGGGCCCGACACCGTCGGGGCCCGAGTCGGAGGCTGCTGGGTCTCCTAAGCTCGGACTCAGGTTGACGACCTTGGAGAGCAGTTTGGCTGCCTTCATGGAACAGCAGCAGATGCTGATCGCCGGTCTCACCGGTGCATCTGCCCCGACCACCAGGACCTCGACGTCCAAGTCAACCCCGGAGGCCAAGCCGATCCTCGAGTCCATGAGATCTCGAGTCGATCCTCGGCCGAGGTCACCCTCGATCTCCTGTGCGGGACCGAGGTCGTCGAAGCCGGTGCCCTCGAGGTCGGGGCGGATGGCATCGGTGCCCACCCGAGCGGAGCCGCTCGACTCCTCCTCGGAGGGGTCGGGATGGGAAATGGAGGACGATGAATCCCCGGACACTTTTCGGACCCGGTGCGTCCCTTCGGACTCACCGGAGTCTGAACCTCGGAGAAGGTCCCCCCCAGAGGATACCCGGTTTTCAGATTTCGTGAGGGACATGGCCAAGGCCTTGGCCTTCCCCGCGGACCCCGAGGAGGAGCCTCGAGCCGAGGAGCTCGAGGCCCTGCAGTATGACTCTCCCCCCAAGGAGACCTTTACTGTACCGGTTCCTCCAATGCTGGAACGGTTGCTGTTCCGCATGTGGGAGGCGCCGGCCTCAACGCCGGTTCTTAGCAAGCGGGTCGATTCCATCTATCGAGTCCGCAAGAGCCCTGGGTTCCAGAAGGCATAGCTGCCGCACCACTCCATGGTTGTGGAATCGGCCATGCATCATCTGAAGAGTCAGAAGATGCACTCCGCGATACCTCCAGGCAGGGAGGCCCGGAACCTGGATGCCCTCGGTAGAAAGTGCTTCCAGGGCTCTATTCTTGCTTGCCGTGTCCAGACTTACCAGCTGTACATGGGCATGTACCTTCGAGACCTGGCAAAGGAGATTGCCAGGTTCTCTGCTGGTCTCTCTGAGGAACCTTTGCAGAGGTTCACAGCCTTGTCAACTGGGATCCGAGAGTGCTCGAAGTTTGTCTCGAGCAGCTTATGATGGCTTCGAGGCTTCTGCACGAGTAGCCGCGGCTGGCATCGGTGCACGCCGTCAGGCCTGGCTACAGTCATCAGATTTCGAGTTATGGGTGCAGGACAAGTTGGTCGATGTCCGTTGCCGAGGTGAAAACCTCTTTGGCAAGCCCATGGCTGAAAAGACTGCAGAACTCGAGTCCGAGACTCTCACCAGGACAAGGTTGTCCAGAAAGATCTCTGCCCCTTCTCAAAAGAAGGGCTCGGGGAAAAAGTCCTTTTACCCGAGGAAGTCATTTGCCTACAAATCGGACCCTCAATACCAAGCCTCCACTGCTCCCCAACAGGGTCCCGTAGGCAGAAAACCCCCAAGCCACCAGCTCCGGCTCCTGCACAGCAGGGAGCGGGGTTTTGACTCCAGTGGCATAGCCTCTCCTTCTCAGCTGGCCCCTCTCAGCACAGGAGGCCAGCTGACCCTGTACGCCCACAGGTGGTCAGCCATAACAGGGGATACCTGGGTGCTCAGCATAGTCCAGAAGGGCTACTTGCTCCACTTCAACCATTTACCCCCCTCCTATTTTCCAGGGGAACCTCCAAGACTCCCTCTGCACAGGAACTTACTCCTTCAGGAGTTGACAAGTCTTCTAAAGGAGCAGGCGGTGGAACCAGTGCCCCACCACCTGAGAGGGCAAGGCTTCTATTCCAGGTACTTTCTGATACCAAAACGGCCAGGAGGCCTCAGGCCCATCCTCGACTTGCGAAATCTCAACAAGTTCCTGTTGAGGGAAAAGTTCAAGATGCTTACCCTTGGAATACTGCTGCCCTACCTCCAGCAGGGAGATTGGCTATGCTCCTTTGACCTAAAGGATGCTTATACTCTCATCCTCATTCATCCAGACCAGAGACAATATCTCAGATTTGTAGTGGGAGGAAATCATTTTCAGTACAGAGTACTTCCCTTTGGCCTAACCTCCGCGCCCAGGGTTTTCACCAAATGCCTGGCGGTGGTAGCGGCCTATCTCAGAGTCCAGGGCGTATTTGTCTTTCCATACCTGGACGACTGGCTCATCAGGGGTCAGTCTCTACAGGAAACCAGACAGGCCACCCTCCGCACTGTCTGCCTTCTACAGCATCTGGGTTTTGTTATAAACTTTGCAAAGTCCACTTTGCACCCCTTACAGAACACAGAGTTCATAGGAGCAAGACTGGATACCCTTCAGGCGAAGGCTTATCTGCCTGTAGACAGGGCCTACAGACTGATGGACTTGGCCAGACAGATCCACAGCAATTCTCTGGTTTCTGTCAGGCAATTCCTGAGACTATTGGGCCACATGGCATCCACGGTCCATGTTACTCCAAATGCCCGTCTGCACATGAGGCCTACTCAGTGGAGCCTCAGAACTCAGTGGCTACAAGCCACAGGGCACTTGAGTGACAAAGTAAGGGTGTCCAAACTGCTGGCGGCCTTCCTGCAGTGGTGGCTGCATCTCCCGAATCTAGTGCACGGAATGCCTTTTCAGCCACCACCACAAACACATGTACTGACAACAGATGCTTCTCTTCAGGGTTGGGGTACTCATTGCCAGGGGGCATGCACCCAAGGCCTCTGGTCTCCTTGGGAGGCCACACAGCACATCAACCTCTTGGAGCTCAGAGCTATCCGCTTGGCTCTCCAAACTTTCTCTCATGCCCTCTCTCACCAGTCTGTTCTGGTTCAGACAGACAATCAAGTCGCCATGTTCTATGTGAACAAACAAGGAGGCACAGGATCTCGACTTCTGTGTCAGGAGGCTCAAGCCCTGTGCTCATGGGCAGTCCAACAGGGCATACTTCTCAAGGCGGTTTATCTGCCCGGCCAAGAGAACTACCTGGCAGACAGGTTGAGCAGGATTCTGCAACCACACGAGTGGCAGTTGAATCCTCTGGTGCTCCAGAGGGTCTTCCTAAGATGGGGTCTTCCAACCATCTATCTTTTTGCCAGTCCGCTCAACCGTCAGCTACCCAGGTTCTGCTCCAGACAACCGCATCCTCTGAGAATATCAGCAGATGCGTTTCTAATCTCTTGGTCTACGAGCCTACTGTATGCGTTTCCTCCCACGCCTCTAGTCGCCGAACTCTTTTTTTCAAGGTGCTTCGGGACAAGGCCTCGGTGATCCTGGTGGCCCCCAGATGGCCGAGGCAACCGTGGTTTCCACTCCTCCTGCAATTGGCTGTGGACACTCCACTTCCTCTGGGGGTGCAACCCGATCTCCTATCTCAGGATCAGGGATCTCTCCTGCACCCCAACCTCCAGTCCCTCAATTTGATGGACTGGATGCTGAAAGGGTAGTTTTAGCTCCCTTACTGCTACCTATGGATGTGGAGGAGGTGGTCTTGGCTTCTAGGAGGCACTCCACTAGAAAATCTTATGCCCTCAAGTGGCGTAGATTCTCCACCTGGTGTGCTCAGCACAAAGAGGATCCGTTTTCGTGCCTGGTGCCAGTGGTGCTGCAATATTTGCTTCACCTGTCCGACCTGGGCCTTAAAGCCAACTCTGTTTGGGTCCACCTCAGTGCTCTGTCAGCGCACCACTCACCGGTGGAAGGTCAGTCTCTGTCAGGCCACCCTTTAGTGGCCCGCTTCCTCAGAGGCCTCCTTTTGCTCAAGCCTCCAATTCGTCCACCAGCACCTGAGTGGGATTTGAATGTGGTCTTGCAACAACTTACTTGCCCACCATTTGAGCCTATGGCTACTTGTCCTTTACGCTTTCTTTCCTGGAAGGCGTTATTTTTGGTAGCTCTTACCTCAGCCAGGTGAGTCAGTGAGATGCAAGCTGTGGTCTCAGAGCCACCATACACAAGATTCTATAGGAACAGGGTGGTCTTACGGACTCACCCAAAGTTCCTTCCTAAGGTTGTCTCCTCCTTCCATCTCAATCAGGAGGTGGTTCTTCCAACTTTCTTTCCCAGGCCACATGCCAGCCGGGCTGAAATGGTCTTGCATACCCTGGACTGTAGGAGGGCGTTGTCCTTCTACCTTGACCGTATGCAGGGACCTCGAAGGGCTGTTCAGCTCTTCGTATCTTTTGACCCTAATAAGCTGGGGTTACCTGTCTCCAAGCGTACCTTGTCCATCTGGGTGGCAGACTGTATCGCCTGGGTGTACAGGGCAGCCGGCCTCGCCTTGCAGGGTCAAGTCACGACCCACCGTGTCAGGGTGAAGGCTGTGTCAGTAGCTCATCTCCGCTCTGTTCCGTTGGCAGACATCTGCCGGGCCGCTACTTGGTCTTCAAGCCAGACTTTTGCGGCCCACTACTGCCTCGAGAGGGAGTCCCGCAGGGACAGTGCTTTCGGACAGGCTGTATTCCACAATCTCTTTGAGGTATAGGCAACTCCTACCCTCCGGCCCTGGTGTTGGGCTACCGTACAGGGGCGTTATCAGAGAAGATTCTATCACGCATGCTGGGGCTCTAGAGGGAGCTCATTGTTCAGCTTTGGGTCCCCGGTAGCCTGAAGCTGGGGAGTCCCATATGTGAGGACTGACTTCCTGCTTGGTCCTGGAGAAAGAGTAGTTACTCACATTTAACAGGTGTTCTCCAGGAGCAGCAGGAATCAGTCCTCACAACCCTCCCTCCTCCCCTGGGAGTTGCAGTCATATCATTCATTTTGTTTTTGCTGTCTTTTAGCTATGTCATCAGACTGAGCAAGATGGCACCCTTGGGCAGGAAGGGGACCGCGCATGTGTGCTGCATTCCCAAAGGCTTTCTTTGAAAGCTGGGTAAATGCTCCGCATGGGGGCTCCATCTGCACTGACGTCACCCATATGTGAGGACTGATTCCTGCTGCTCCTGGAGAAGAATTGTTACAGGTGAGTAACTACTCTTTCCTGATCTCCAACAAAATGACTGGCTTTGTTCCCTAGACCTCAAAGAGGCCTACACTCACATACCCATCCACCCATCACACCAGCAATATCTTAGGTTCATATGCCAAGGGGTGCATTATCAATACAGAGTTCTTCCCTTCAGCCTAGCTTCAGCGCCAAGAGTTTTCACAAAATGCATGGCCGTGGTAGCAGCTCATCTGTGCATCAACAAAGTTTTTGTTTTCCCTTACTTATACGACTGGCTCATAAAGGCAGACTCCCCTTCAGAACTCTGCTCAGTCCAGTCCAAAACCATAGGACTTCTACAGTCTCTAGGTTTTGTTAGAAACTTTCCAAAATCCCACCTCATCCTCACCCAAAGGCTGGAATTTATCGGGACTGTCCTAGACACCACCCAGTGCAAGACCCAATGCAAAGACTCATGCTCCTAGTGAACAGCATGCTTCAGTGCCATTGTGCTCCCGCACACTCCTTCTTAAAGTTACTGGGACACATGGCCTCCCCCGTTCATGTAGTCCCACACACCAGGCTACACATGTGGCAAACACAATGGACTCTATCGACTCAGTGGTCCCAGGCCACAGGAGATCTGCATGCTTCCATTCAAATAATGTCTCCCATGGCACACGCTCTCCAATAGTGGTCCATTCCAGAAAATCTCCTCAGAGGGTCACCATTCCGACCCCCCCAACCTGCAGCATATCCTAACCACGGATGCTTCAAAGCAAGGTTTGGGAGCTCACCTAGTTTCTCTCCACACAGGGAAATCTTCTGGAACTTTGCACAGTATCAAGAGCTCTTCAAATCTTCCAGGACCATCTCTCCAACAAGTCTATCCTCATACACGCGAACAATCAAGTAGCAATGTTTTACATAAACAAACAAGAAGAAATGGGCTCCCTTCCCCTATGCGAGGAAGCTTGCCAGCTATGGAACTTTGCCACTCAGCACCACATGCAGTTGAGAACAGTCTACATTCCAGGTCAGGACAATCTGCAGGCGGACAAGCTCAGCCGATTGCTCCAACCTCACGAGTGGTCTCTAGACCTTACGGTGACCAACTACCTGTTCAACACCTGGGGAACTCCATGGATCGACCTCTTTGCTACTCAAGTGAATGCCAAATTTCTCTGCTTCTGCTCGAAGATCCCATCGAGACTCAGCCTAGTGACTGAAGCCTTCATGATTCACTGGGGTCGGGGTCTGCTTTATGCGTTTCCCCCTACACCCCTAATCCTGAAAACACTCTTGAAACTCAAGAAAGACAAAGGCCACATGATCCTCATAGCCCCTCACTGGACCTGCCAACCATGGTTCTCCCTCCTTCTACAGCTTTCTCAGACCCCACCGATCCATCTAGGATCTGATCCAGGTCTCCTCTCTCAGAACGACGGAACACTCCTCCATCCCATTCTTTTATTCCTTAGCCTGATGGCATGTCTCCTGAGAGCTTAGCTTTACGTCACCTTCCTCTGTCGGCGGAAGTCAAAAATATCCTCCTCTCCTCCAGGAAACCATCCATTAGGAAGGCCTACTCCCTAAAGTGGCACAGATATGCCTCATGGTATTCCAATAACGCTCACAATCCTTTTGAGGCATCTGTTCCAACGCTGCTACACTACCTATGGCATCTCTCCTCTCAGGGGCTCAAATCCAATTCAGTAAGAGTGCACCTCAGCGCTATCTCGGCTTTTCATACCCCTGTGAATGGTAAACCAATCTCCACCACCCCCCTAGTAGCACAGTTCATGAGGAACCATCTCCTAACTAAGCCACCCATCCACCCACTACCAGTAGCGTGGGATCTCAATGTGGTTCTGGCTCAACTACTCAAACCGCCATTTGAACTGCTGGCTACAGCACAGCTCCACTATGTCTCTTGGAAGATGCTTTTCCTCATAGCCCTAACCTCTGCCAGACATGTAAATGAGCTACAGGCTCTAGTGGCTCATGCCCCTTACACCCGCTTTCACCATGACAAGGTGGTCCTGCGGACACACCCGAAAGTGGTCTCCGCCTTTCATATCAATCAGATAGTCAACCTCCCTGTCTTCTTCCCCAAACCACACGCCTCCCGGGTGGAAGCTTCCCGGCATACCCTGGACTGCAAAAGGGCTTTGGCTTTATATATACAGAGGACGGAAACCATCAGGAAGTCCTCTCAACTTTTTGTATCCTTTGATCCAGCTCACCTGGGACTACCAGTGACAAAAATAATCCCTTTCACGCTGGATAGCGGACTGCATATATTTCTGCTATGAAAAAGCAGGACTCTCCCTAGCAGGGCAAGTCACTGCTCACAACGTTCGGGCAATGTCCACCTCTGTGGCAAACCTCCGAGCAGTCCCCATCTCGGAAATATGCAGAGCTGCTACGCGGTCCTTCATCCACACCTTTGCGATCCACTACTGCTTGGACAAGGACTCCCGCCGGGATGCAGCCTTTGGCCAGGCAGACCTTCAACATCTCGTTGGGACTTAGCACAGCTCCTACCTCCCGCCCACTCTTTCAGATCTCGGCTACAGGAGGTCGGGGCAAACAATTCATAGAGATTCCCGAGATCTTTCAGCTAGGGAGTCCCATATGTGAGAACTACATTCCTGCTTGTTCCTGGAGATAGCGTATTCACCTGTAACAGGTGATCTCCGGGAACAGCAGGAATTTAGTCCTCACAACCCGCTCACTTCGCTCTCTCTTCTCTCTCTCCTCAACTTTCTTCAGCTATACACTCAACTGAAGAGAGTCAGAAGAGCAGGAAGGCACCAGCACATGCACAGTGGATTGCTCCCAAACGCTTTCCTATTGGTAGCTGGGGAGCTTCCCGTGCGGGCTCTGTCGGTACCCGATGTCACCCATATGTGAGGACTAAATTCCTGCTGCTCCCAGAGATCACTTGTTACAGGTGAGTAACTACGCTTCACCTCCCCATTGTCAGGCTCATAGGCTTTTCCTTGACATTTATTAAGAACCCTTTAGTTTGATATGCATGTTTCCTTTCTCTTTTATCATGCAGGTCAGTCAGTGGGTGGCGCATTCACAAGTGCAAAGTCAGCTGTGTCCTCGTGGCTTTCCACATTTACACAGTCAACCACACAAGGCCTTGGAGAGCAACAGGAGGGCAAGCACTGAACATAACTATTGTCATTCTGCACTTCTGATGCAAATGTTTTTATTGTATTGATTTGGTATCCCATCGGTTGTATGAAGTTTCTGAAACTGTACTCAACAGAAATTGTTGACATTGTTGGACCAAAACAGAGTGGTGGTGTTTACAGGTAGATTAGTTTTTCTGGCCATCTCTCGGTTCTTGTTAGAAGGGAGTAAAGATGTGCCTATTTCATTCCACTTAGTTGGAGGCTGGGTATTAGTGATTAAAATGATCTGTATAGATGCTTTGTTTGAAATGACTACTATATTGAATCTGAGCCTTTCGAAACACATTTCCAATTAGACCTTCTGAGATGATAGAGTTAAGGTTTATACATCATTGGGTGACAATGTTGCTTTTATAAAATATAGGTACTTTTTCTATTCTAAAGGGCCAAACATTTGTGATTATAGGGTTTTTTTTGTTTACTAGAATTAAGTAATGTGATACATATTGAACTGATATTGGGCCTGAGGATGTACTATGAAAATTTAGAGCTTAAACAAATCTGTACTCAACTATGGATTAAATGGCTTTCCATATAATTCATGGAACCAATTGCAGCCAGAATAGAAAACTCATATAATCAGTAGACAAATCACTAGTGGTATAATCCTCTTTATGCTAACCAAAGAGCATATGTACAAAAAAGCTACCCATATTAATTATGTGCTAGGATCATGTGGTAAAGCCAATAAGAAAAAAATTATGTATCTATAATATTGCACATTGATGGTATCATCTCATTTAAAACAGTTTAATGGACACTCACTTGGAAAAATGGAATATATGTTTGGCAAATACGGACTGCGTGATACTCAAAGAGGCAAAATAGTATTAATAAACTATCTCTTAGAAGAGATTTTTGTTTTGTTTTCAGATGTTATCTATGAAACAAGTGAGAGAGAGATTGTGTATCCATGTATGTGCATATAATATATAGCTCATACTCTGGGGATAATTGCTATCATCCTGAACAGATGATAAAGGTTTAACGTTCTCTATGTACCAAATCTACGTTTTTATGTAACTTCTATGTTTTCTGGCTGTTTATATATAGTAAACATTGTGCTATATATGTGGGCTATAGCCTTAAAAACTTTAAATAAAACATCTCAGAAAGTGTGCATAAAGACAGAATAACACACCAGGTGAAAGTCATAAAAGTAGTATGTTCACACATTTGGCACCCAAGGAATAAGCTTAATTTTATGACCCAATAACAGACATTTTTGCTTGACAATGTAATTTAAAGTTTAGATTAACCACGTTTTTAGACAAAAGGCCAGTTTACGAAAATGGAAAAACTACTAGTTTCAAGAACATATGAAAATACTGTTGACTGTGTCTGAAAATTAATACAATTTATGAATTCATTAATTTTAATACAACTTCCAGAGGAGATTTTAAGGCTGAGGTGAGGTTGGCAAGTTTCCTTCACAGGAGACAGATAGCTCAGTGGAGAATCTGTTCAAGGTATTTAAAGATTTACCATTTAATTCTATCACAATTTAAGTGGCAGTTTCTTGGAAGCCTTTTATTGCTGTGGCGCACAATTGAGAAAATGTCACGATACAGCTTACCATGGATATAGTTTTTGATTGAAACAATCATTTTGCTTATCATAACTTGAGCGCTGTGTCATGTATAATCAAAATATCCCAAAAGCAGATTTTTGGTGAAGAGGGACCAAAAAGCTTCTGCTACAAACCTGAAAAATCCACAGAAATATATTTTTAAAAAATGAGAGATTATTTTTTTTTCTTTAGGCAGTTGGCTTTCTGAGATGGATTTTCAATAAAATATGTAAATTGTGGGGTGGAATTTGGGCCATTTTGACACAGTTGCTTTAGCCAATAATATCTTCCTATCTCCCATGTGAGAGATAACTATGAATTGGGTCAAGCTGTGCAGCCAGAGATTTATATATACATTGCTTAGGGGTACTATAAATTAATTACAAGAATCACTTAGTCCAGTGGTTTTCAATCCAGTCCTTAGGGCACACTTAGGCCAGTCCTGTGATTCCCACAATGAATATGCATGAGATAGATTTACATGTACTACCTTCATTGTATGCAAGTCTGTCTTCTGCATATTCAGGAGTGGCCTGAGAACTGGGTTAAAAACCACTGACTTAGTCCTGTATAACTGATAAACTTTGATCTTCCCCAAGAACTTATAGAAGATAACGTACTGCCCTGGAATTTCAGTGTAATAATGCAGTTTCTCTCCCAATATCCATATTAATTTTCCATGAGATGGCTTATTCTATTTTTCATTCACTCAGCAGAGGTGGAGTTTCAGTAGTTAACATGGACCATTGCTACCCGAGAATGATAGAAGCACCAGAAACTCACAACAGTGCTTTGGACTGGTTTAAATGGGATCGTTGAGCCATACACAGAGGGCAGCTTTCAAAGGGATGTTAGTGTAAATCCATTGTGGGTAAAGGTATGCACATAGTGCAACAGTGCAGCTACTTTTACCCACTCTTAGGACATTAGGAACTGAATCAATGCACGCACTTAGGTATTTTCAAAAGCATGGACATGTTTTTAGTTGAAAAATAACCACACAAAAAGGAGGTGCAGGCACCTTTTTTCTTTTTGACCATCTTTCAAAGTAAAAATATTCTCTGAAAATTTAGTGAAAAATGTACAAGTAAAAAGTCCTCACATACTTTACAGGTTGTTCGAAAATTGCCCCATAGTAAACTGTTACCTTCCAGTAGTTACCATGGTAGTATTAAGCACCCTTGCATGTTTGCCTTGTAAAGATAGTGTTTGCCTGCAGCCTTAGGCACTGTATAGCCTACTTCTCTGTCGGTTACAATTTGTTTCATTCAGGTCACTATTTTCCACTGTTGACTTCATTCATAGTTCATATTTGTCATATGTATCTAGGTTATTGAGGTGGAGCTAGAAAATGTTAGGCATCCTCAATTCTGCATGCTGATATGTGATGTCAATCATAACCTGAGACTGACAATTCAATGGACAGTATTTGTACCTCTGCTTGTTTGGGGGGGGGGGGGGGAGATGAAGTATACCAGAAATGGATTTCATTTCATGCCTTTTATATTTTGCATTAGATCTCATCATGAAAGATAATTCATAATAGGGATTATTTAGAAGCCTTATTCACAGTTTCTATGCAGAAAATCCAGCACTTACTCTTAGAAATGGTGATTTTAGAAAAGGCAACATTTGTGGATGTCCACAATACCTAGAAATTGCAAAGGGGTATGGTTATGGTGTGGTCTGGGTGGGTCAAAATCTACACAAGTATTCCCTAGTCCATATAGAGAAGGCTTGTGTATGACCAAAATTGTCCGTGTTGGGATTTACAGCTGCTTGTTTTGGCCAGTCCTTTACAGGAGGGGTTAAGAGAGCCTTCCCCCTTAATCCCCGCCCCCCCCCCCTTGTTTATTTTCCCTTCCAAATTGAAATGAGTTACATAGTTGCTTCTTGGTTAATTGGCAGTATTTAAACATATAAGTGTGCAAAATACCATCTTGCATGTGTAAATTGCAAAATTTAAACTTACACATGTAAGTTGCCAAGCTGCCTCCATTGATTCCCCTCCCCCTCTACATATATATTTGTAAAATTGCTCCTCTGGCTCTAGATCTCAGCAAATACACGTTCACTGCTGCATGTCCTTATCTGTATTATAGAAAAGGCTCCACATTTGGCAGAGACTTTTCTAAAATATTGCTGGAATAGTGTATATCCTGACCTAGACGTCTCAATTGCAGTCTCCACGTACTATTTAAAATTTTCCTTAATGTGTGACAGGAGTCATCCTCACCTGCACAGTTTTTATTTGACAATCTTGTATTTATTCAGCCCTGAATGTGAACTCCCATTCATCTGACCTAATTTCAGGTCTGGGACTAACTTTCTGTGTACAGTTGAGATAACATGTTGTCCTGGGTTTGATTGCTCATTATAGTGATTGTTTTATCACAGCCATTAGCGTAATCCTTAACAAAGACTGAGATCTGGAAGAATGAGAGTCCTATCTGTTGTATGAGATTTATTGTCTTGCATCCTCCACTGGTGCTTTTCCCCTAAATCTCTCTCTGTCTGTATCTCTCCGTAACATTTATCCCGTTGGTTCAAAGTATGTACTAGTGGTGAAAGCTGTTGAAAATTGTAAATTTATTACTGTAGTAGCAGCAAATCATAATTACATCAGTATTCATATGAAAATGGAAATATAATCATATATAATTAAATGGTATTATAGCATAGCAAATTTGATATTTCATTTTTAAATTTAGATAGTATTGCATCTTATTACAATGTATTTTGTTTTATTTAAAAATGAAGGCTGTTCCTAAAGACTGTTCACTATTGGTTGGGGGAGATTTGAGAATTGTTTTCCCATTTGTCCCTGTAGATGATACTACAGACACTGGCATGATAGCATGCAGTGTGTATTTCTCTTATATTACAAAATGAAGTGCCAACTTCATAGCATAGGCTTTAGAAACTGGGGTATTATTGTTTGACCACAAAACTTTACTTGACACATTCTAAACTCAAACCCCTTCTGGACTCACTCCAAGGTCTACTTTTTCTCTTTTCTCAAAAAATAGTGTGTCTTACTTTTAAATATACTTCCTTTTCGTCCCTCTAGTCCAGTCCCAGAACCATAGAGTTTAGAATCTCCTCCAGCAGCCTTGGAGACTGAATAACATCACAGCTCTTCTCTCTCTGGTATAAATAGGCAAGGACCGCCCCCTTCCACCAGTACTTCAGTCTCCAAGCAGCTGAGGAGATTCTGGGCCTAGGGATAGGCCCAGCACAAATAGGCAGAGCTAGGAATTTTTTCTTTGTTTTCCTTTTCTAATTGTTGATGTTTTTTGTTTGGTTGCCTTTCTAAAATAAATAGCCACTATTTTCTTCCCTCTGGCTCCAGTCCTGCTTCCTCCTTTCTCCCTCAATTTTCCCTCTCGTGGGGGGGGGGGGCTGCCCCTTGGTGAGAAGGAGCAGCTTTACAGAGCAGAAGAAGTAGCCTCCCTGCTCCCGAACCCACAAGCAAGGTTGAGGAGCAGGTGGAAGGCTTAGCCTCAGCCATCTCTAAGGGACAGTGAGATTGGTGGTGGGAGCACCATTGGAGCCGAAGTCACGAGCAGGCTGAGCTCCGGCGCGTGTCTGCCTCATTGCAGCACCTCAGGTTGAAGCAGGGAACTGTAAGTAGGTATCGCCGACTTTAACGGCGTTTTATCTTTCTTTTTGAATTTTCTTTTACTTGTTTCTTGGAGGGGAGTTGGAGGGAAGTCCCTGCCTCAGGGGGGGATCTCATAAAGGAGTTCTTTGCCCTCCGGACACTTTTTTGCTGCGCGGGAAAAGTCCCGGCGGCCATTTTGAAAACTGCGGGGTTTTTTATAGTGGCTTTTTGGAAGCGTTTTAAGCCTCGTTTGCTGCAGACCTGCTATAGGCTCATCAGGCGCTTGGCCTGTTGGAGAAAAAAAAAAAGAGAGAAGTTCAAAGGGAAACGAGCTATGCTGTGCTTTTCCCTTATTGAAATATTGAGCAGGTGTATCTGGCTGTTTTTTGCAGGGCTCCAACCCAGAGAGAGCCCTTCCTTCCGGGGCTGGCAGTCAGGGCCAGCGGGGGGGAGGGGGAGTTCCCGGGGTGGTTTAGAGCAGTTCTTTGAGGCGGCTGCTATGCCTGCAATTCCATGCTGTCTAGTGTGCGGCAGGAGGAAAGGTTCAGTGCTGGAATCAGGAGTCTGTGTCCCTTGCTCCCTAGAGGCGCAGCATATGGACAGAGAGCCGGGACAGCCCCTAGCAGGCCAGAAGGCTATTCGTACAGGCGCTGAGGCACTGTTATCTCTGTCTCTAGATCCTGAGGAGCCAGTGCCGGGGCCCTCCTCGGGCGGCGGCTCCGCCGGGTCACAGGAGCAGGGACAGGCGGGGAGGCAACCGGGATTACGCCGAACTTCGTTGCCTTGATGCAGCAGGCTTTTGTCTTTCTTCAGCCCGCGATGTCGGCTCTTCCTCACGGACCCCAGAGTGAGAAGCGCTCGGCCTCTCTGGTCGGTTCGGGGAACGGTGCTCCGGTGGCTAAAAGGTGTAGGGCCACTTCAGAGGGTCCCGCGCCTTACCTCGCTGATGACCTGAGCGAGGGGAATGCCAAAAAGGGAAGAGTTCTCAGAAGATGAGCTGGAAGATGGAGAGTTGCCTGACTCGGAGCAGCAGTGCTGGGTAGTCAGAGTCTTTCGGTGTGAAGGGCTTCCAGCCCTGGTTTCGGAGACGCTAAAGACACTAAACCTGCCTTCCAGCGAGGAAGCAGCAGAAGAGACATTAGAAGATCCGCTGTTGCAGGCGGTGCGGACATCCCAGAGAGTGTTTCCCCTCCATAGGGTATTTCAGAATATGATACAGGAAGAATGGGATTTGCCAGAGGCGGCCCTGAAGGGGGCTAGAGCTTTGGCTCGCCTTTATCCGCTCGCGAGCCGCGATAGGGAGCTGTTTCGTTCTCCAAAGGTAGTTGCGGCGGTATCAGCGGTCACTCAGAAAACCACAATTCCTGTGGAGGGGGACAGCAGCGCTGAAGGATGTTCAGGACAGGAGGTTAGACACTCTGTTGAAGCAGGTGTTCGATGTTTGCGTGCTGTCCATGCAGACCGGCTTCAGTGGCATGTGGCTGTTTGAGATGGTCCCAGAGGTTGCAGGAGATCATCTGGAAGGGCAGCTTGAAGATGCCACGCGACTGGAGTCGGGAACCGCGTACTTGGTGGATTTTCATTCTGATCTCCTCCCCGGCTTGGCTAAGGGGATGGTCTCCGTAGTAGCAGCTCGGAGGTATCTCTGGTTGAGAACCTGGTCGGTGGACAGTTCGTCTAAGGCTCAGCTTAGCAAGTTACCCTTTGGGGGTACGCTTTTATTTGGGGAGGATTTAGATAAGTTGGTCCAGGACCTCGGGGAGTCCCAGGGGGGACGTCTCCCAGAGGACAAGCCGAAGCAGGGCCGCAGTTCTGCAGGATTCAGGGAGGTCCCGAGAGACTTTCGTAGTTTTCGTTCTCCCCGTTGTGGACAGTCCCAGCGGGGGAAGTTCCCGCTTAGGGGTCAGGGGTTTCGAGGATTCAGGGGAGCAGGCCGGGGGTTCGCTCCTTTCCAGTCCTCGGCCACAAAACAAACACAATGAGATAAGGCGGGCTCAGGAGATGGTAGTTCCCAGGGGAGGTCGGTTGCGGGAGTTTTACCCTGCCTGGGTCCGAATTAAGTCAGATTGGTAGGTCCTGGAGGTCATGCGAGAGGGGTACATATTAGAACTCCATCGACCCGTCGTAGGTTCCTTTGTCCGTTCTCCCTGCTCAGCCCTGGGCACAGGCAGGCGGTCCAGGACACGCTACAGTGGCTGCTGCAGCTTGCGGCGGTGCTGCCGGTGCCCGCGGAGCAGTGCGGTTCCGGTCGCTACTCCATCTATTTCGTAGTGCCAAAGAAGGAGGGCACATTTCGCCCGATCCTGGCTCTGACAAGGGTGAACCGTTGTCTCCGGATTACCTATTTTCGGATGGAGACCTTGCATTCCGTGCTGGCAGCGGTCCGGACCGGGGAGTTCCTGACGTCGTTAGATCTCACAGATGCTTACCTGCACATCCCGATTCGGCAAGAGCATCAGAAGTGGCTGAGGTTTGCGGTACCCATGGGACATTTCCAATTTCAAGCGCTGCCCTTTGGGCTGGCAACGGCGCCACGTACGTTTCCCAAGGTCATGGTGGTGGTGGCGGCGGCGGTGCTCCGCAAAGAGGGAGTACTGGTGCACCCATATTTGGACAATTGGTTGATCCGAGCGAAGTCGAGAGAAGACAGCTCGGCAGCGACGGCCCGGGTGGTCCAGATGTTCGAAGGGCTGGGTAGTCAACTTTGCAAAGAGCAGGTTGGTACCATCGCAATTCCTGCAGTACCTTGCGGTGCGCTTCAAAGCAAAGCAGGGGAAGGTGTTCCTGCCCAGATCCCTGGCTCTAGGTCTGCGACAACTCGTCAGGCGTTTCTTTTCGAGTCCGGCTCCAACAGCATGGCAGTACCTGCAGTTGTTGGGAACAATGGCAGCCACGATAGAAGTGGTTCCGTGGGCCCGAGCACACATGCGGCCGTTACAGGCGGCACTTCTCCGTCGTTGGTCGCATCAGTCGGAGGTCCTATCGCAGAGGTTAGTTTGCCCTCAGAATGTGCGTCACGAGCTGCGATGGTGGTTGAGAACGGAGAATATGGAAGCCGGCATGCCACTGGACCACCGTCCTAGGGACTGCTCACGACAGACGCGAGTCTCCTGGGTTGGGAGGGGCTCATTGTGAAGGCAGGTTTGCCCAGGGTCGTTGGTCTCAGGAGACGACGTCTCGGTCCATCAACGGGTTGGAGATGAGAGCAGTGTTTCTGGCGCTACCGGAGTTTCAGGACACTCTCGGTCAGGAGGCAGTCCGAGTCTTGTCAGACAATGTGACAACGATGGCCTACATCAATTGTCAGGGGGACACAGGAAGTGCTACACTGGAAGCCGAAGCGGGTCAGCTGTGGGTGTGGGCTGAACACAATCTCCAGGCTCTTGCGGCTCAACATGTGGCCAGCGTAGACAATCTCGAAGCGGATTTCCTCAGTCGTCGCAGAGTAGACCCCGAGGAGTGGGTGCTACATCCGGGGGTGTTTGCTCTTCTGGTGAGGCACTGGGGAGTTCCGGGAATGGCTCTCATGGCGAGCTTCGAGTCAGCGCAGGTAGCAAGGTTTTTCAGCAGGCGCTGGGAACGGATGTCAGAGGGGCTAGATGCATTAGCGAAAAGGTGGCCAGAGGGAGTTCTCCTTTATGTTTTTTTCCACCTTGGGCCCTCATGGGCAGGGTGGTGCAGCGCATTGGGAGACATCACGGTCGGGTGATTCTGATTGCGCCCGATTGACCCTGAAGGCCGTGGTATGCAGATTTGGTACGGCTGTTAGTGGACGATCCGTGGTAGTTACTGCAGCGGGAGGAGCTCCTACGGCAGGGTCCGTTGCGCATGCCCTAGGTGAGTCGGTTCTCGCTTACGGCTTGGCTCTTGAACAGGCTAGGATGACAGCTAAGGGTTATTCGGCGGCGGTCATTTCTACCTTGCTAAAGGCACGCAGGCGTTCCACCTCGCTGGCATATGTCCAGGTCTGGAGGATCTTTGCAGCTTGGTGTGTGGAGCATAATATTCAGCCGTTGAGGGCTTCGATTTCGCAGGTCCTTTCCTTTTTGCAGGATGGAGTGTGGAAGGGATTGGCGGCCAGTTCCTTGTGAGTGCAGTGGGCGGCGATTTCCTGTTATAGGGGGAAAGTGCTTGGTCAGCCGGTAGGATCTCACAGTGAGATTAGGCTTTTTCTGAGAGCTGTCTTGCTTCTTCGTCCGTTGGTACGCTGTTCGGTGCCGACATAGAAGCTGAATCTGGTATTGGAGGCTTTGCTTGAGCTACCGTTTGAGCCACTAAGCATCGCCACCCTGAAGGATCTCGCGTTAAAGAAGGTATTTCTGGTAGCTATTTGTTCCGTACGGAGGATTTCGGAGTTACAAACTTTATCCTGTAGGGCACCTTATTTGTCTTTCTTCCATGATAAGGTCGTGCTACGCTCAGTGCCGGACTTTCAGCCGAAGGGTCTCGGCCTTTCATGTTAATCACGTGGTGTCGCTTCCAGTATTCTCTAAGCAGCAAAAGGAGAAATCGGAAGGCAGGTTACATCCCCTAGATGTTCGTCGGGTTCTTCGGACGTATCTTCGGCAGATGCAGCCGTTTCGGAAGACTGACAGATTGGGGCTTTCGGGGGGCCGCGGAAGGATGAAGCGGCAGCAAAAGCGTCCATTTCTAGATGGTTAAAGGCAGCTATAGCGTTGGCTTACCTTTCGAAAGGTAGGGTAGTTCCAGAAGGTCTCAGAGCGCACTCGACCAGGGCGCAAGTGGCGTCGTGGGCGGAGTACAGTTCGGTTTCGGTCGCGGACATTTGTAGAGCGGAGACTTCATCATCGTTGCATTCATTCTCGAAGCACTATCGGTTAGATGTGCAGGCGGCGGAGGACGTTCGTTTTGGCTCAGCGGTGCTTCAGGCTGGGTTTCTGGTCCCTCCCGTTGATGTGCACTGTTCTGTTACATCCTCTATGGTTCCGGGACTGGACAAGAGGGACGAAAAGGAAGAATTAATTAGACTTACCTGCTAATTGTTGTTCCTTAAGGAACTCTAGTCCAGTCACGGATCCCTCCCAGGGTATGCAGCCTGAAGCTGTTGTCCGTTGTATCTTAGTAAAAGGGGTCAAATTGGAGAGGATGTCTCCAGAAGAGGAGTGGGGTTCCGGAGGACACGGAGTGGAGCCACAATGGGAACCCCGCAGAAGCACGTTTTTTGTTTCTACGTTTTTGGCATTTCTACAAGGTCCTTCGTCGAAGAGAAGGTTAGAATATGCACAGGTTTTTAGATTCTAGCCAAAGTTTATTTAGTTTATCTTGTTGTTCTTTATCTACTTATTTGTTGCTCTGCTGAGTTGCTTTGTCAATAGGTACTGGTGGAAGGGGGCGGTCCTTGCCTATTTATACCAGAGAGAGAAGAGCTGTGATGTCATTCAGTCTCCAAGGCTGCTGGAGGAGATTATGGTTCCAGGACTGGACTAGAGTTCCTTAAGGAACAACAATTAGCAGGTAAGTCTAATTAATTCTTGTTGATTTGAAAGGGGTGCCTCTGGCCACACCCCATTTTTAAAAATAGACTTCATTGCAGTTGTGCATACACTTTGTACTTTATTTATATATAAGTTATCAGGGCTGTGCAAGCACATATGTTGCTTGGATGCTGCTGTCCTGATTATTTTATAGTAGTAAGAAGGTAAAGGAACTTTCAAACACACTCAGCCCTTATGTTTTTTTAGCAATGAAGTAAGAATTATAAAATGAATGGGTACATGTTTGAGGGTTTTTTGGATTTCATATACCGCCTTTCTTTATAAAGGCAAGAATGTTTGTTTACAGTCAATTAAAATTCAGTCTAACGTATGACTAAATCTTTTAAAAATCAAAAGGTTTTCATAGTACTGGCCCCTAAAGTGACCGACTGAGTTAGAAATTGGTTGAGTGGGAGATAGCAAAGGGTACAGGTAAATGGAGCTCATTCTAAGGAGAAGGATGTTACCAGTGGTGTGCTGCAGGGATCTGTCCTTGGTCTGATTCTTTTTAACATTTTAGTAAGTTCTGCCTCTTTGCAGATCATACCAAAATCTGCAATAGAGTAGACACCCAGGAAAGTCTAGATAACTTGAGAAGGGATCTAGTAAAGCTTGAAGAATGGTTGAAAATTTGTCAACTGAGATTCAGTGCTAAAAAAAATGCAGGATCATGCATTTGAACTGTAAAAATCCAAGTATAGGGTTGAAGTAGTTCTGTCCACAAAAGAAGAACAGTGATTGTCTCTGATGATAAGATGGCAAAACAGGTCGAAAAGGCAACAGCAACAGCCAGAAGGATGCTTGGGTGCACAAGGAGAGAAATGGCCAGCAAGAAGGAGGAGTTGATAGTGCCTCTGTAAAAGTCTTTGGTGAGACTTCATTTTGGAGTGTTGTGTGCAGTTCTGGAGACCACACCTCCAAAAGGATATAAACCGGATGGAGTCTGTATAGGGAGTGGCTACCAAAATGGTCAGTGGACTTCATCATAAGGTATATGGGGACAGACCTAAAGATCTCAATATGTATACTTTGTAGTAGAGCCTCTTCAGTTGCAAAAAAAGCTCTGCAATGAGGGGGCATAGGATGAAGGTGAAAGGCGATAGACTCAGGAGTAATTTGTGGAAATACGTCTTTATAGAAAGAGTGGTACGTGCATGGAATAATCCCCCAGTTGAGATAGTAGAGACAAGGTCTATATCTGAATTAAAGAAAGAGCATGGGACAAGCACAGAGGATCTCTAAAGGAAAAAAGAGACTGTAAAGTTTAGTAATTTGGTATGGAAGGGCCGTATGGTCTTTATCTGCCATCACGTTTCTATGTTTAGGTGTCTGGTACCATTTTAGCTTTCTTCTTTATGTTCAAGAGTACACTGAGATTTAGTATGGCAAAGCCGTGCAGTGGATGTTTTCAGAGTCTTTGGAGGATACTACTCTGTTAATAAGCAAGACAACTGCTGTGCACACAAATGGATAGACTTACTAAAAGGCACTACCACATTAGCCATGCTAATGCACATTATTTACTAAAGGTCCCATTTTATGCAGTGAGACCTGTATACTAATTATATGTGTTAATGTGGTAGTGTACTTCAGTAAATCTAGCCCAAAGTTATTTGTAGTTAAATAAAGTTTATAGTCTAAGAATATTTTTCTAAATTAATCCTGTTATGAGGTGATTTGAAAACAAAATATAATAATTTTAATATAATACCAAAGTGGTAGAAATTTAGGCATGGGCAACCTGAAGTGACTTCTCATGAATTTACTTATGGAGCTACATTCAGGATCTGATTAACACTGTATTGTGCCCTAGGTAAACATATGTGTGGACACCTACCTTTCTTAGCAACCCACCCCATAATGGCATTCATGTTCCCCTCTTCCTCCTCACTGGGCTCTTTGTTCATGTCTTTCTCCCTACACTTCATCTCTGAGTAGGCATTGGAAACTGTTCAAGCACATGCTCCAAGTGACCTAATGGTTAGGGCAATGGGCTGAGAACCAGGGTAAAATCTAGAGATGTCAAGAGTAGACTGCTGCAAACAATGAGATTTATGGGTGATGGGTCTGATGTATAATACTTGGAAGCTTTAAGTGTCAAAAAGGCTTCACGATGAAAGAAATAAAGGAAAATATTTAGCTTTCTTTGATGCCTCTGAAAAGATATAGACAGAGCAGAGGCAGTATCAGCAGTTTACAAAGGAATTTGTCCAGGTAAATAGCTAGCAGGATAAATTCCCTAAGCCAAAAATTTTTTTTCCATTTAGCATGCACGCAGGTACGTTTGTACCACTAAACCTATTGATTTAGTTCTATTTATCAAGTACCTCCATCAACCAGATTCAGAGCAACTTACAAAGCAAAGTCATAATACAAGCATATAGGTACAACAATCAGAACTGAAACATCCTTCCATTAACCCAGCCATCTGAAAACAAATCCCCCAACCCAACCAAAATACCTAGCAGTGCTTGTCATTACAGCTTCAATACCACATTACATTATCCCACTTAACTTTTGTAATTTTTTTATAGTAACATAGTGCAAACGGGGCATATTTTTATTAAGAATAACTCCATTGGGCTTATGGATCCATATTGTAGTAAGTGTATTGACTACTACAGAAGAAAACTGCTTAGATCAATAGAAAATGTGTGTACTAACAGTGCAAAATTCAACAGTTTGCTGTAAAAAATTGCTAAAATACAAAAAGAAGAGAAAGCGTTAAGCCTTTTGGGAAAGGGCTTTAGTTGATATTGGCATTCAAATTATATTTTATATAATCTGAGTATCTTGTATTAATTTACAAGGGATCTCTAACAATAAGGCAGTTTAATGAAATGAGACCTGAAGCCCAAGGCTAACTTCCTTTTTTTTTCCCCAAACATTGACCTATTGTGTGGTAAGAATCTGGGATGACTCTTGCAAGAGCTGGGGTCAACTCCTAAATAAATCCACCAGGGGTTTACATTCTGTAAGTCTTTTGTTTTTTGTTTGTTTGTTTGTTTTGGTAGGGGAAGATAGAGAGCAGCAGAGTACTTGCCAGATACATGTGCAAGAATTCTGCTTTCAGAGGAATGAGCCAAAATTAGTAAACCTTGCCAATATATCTTTCCAAGTATTTACCTCAAGAGATCTGATCAGTGGAAACTGAGGAAAATACAACTGATTTTCATGGTATCACAAGCAATGTTCTAGATAATAAATTTCCTATTTGGTATCATGCTAGCCATTTGATGGTTTGCCCAACATGGGACCATAAGACTCAAACAGCAAGGCTGAAGTGGTGGGTAAGTAGAAGAAAATTAGAGTCCCTTATGTAGATTAATTGAAACATTAGTTACACAGTGTTAAAAGATCCAAAGAAGACCCCTCACCACTGCAAGGAAACTGAAACTTTCTATTTCATGATCAGTGTTTTCCAACACTCTCCTGAAGGTATACCTAGTCAGTCTGGTTTTCAGGGTAACCACAATGAATATGCATTAGAGAGATGTGCATACACTGTATCTCCATTGTATGCATCTCTCTCATGCACATTCATTGTGGTAATACTGAAAACCTGACTAGTCAAGTGTGCCATCAGGAGAGTGCTGAGAAACCCTGTGTTAAGGAGCCAAAATCCCTGACAGTACTTATGGCAGAGAATACAGGGCACTGGGGAAGAGCATTAGTATGGTGAAAACATCACCTAGTAAAGCTGAAACATTACGAAGAAACTTATACAAGGACCCTGTAAAGCATAGTCGAGAAGCAGGATGGCCACCCTGCATACAGGAAAATTTGGGAAAAGGCTGTTATGGAATGACCCAAACTAATATCAGAGTTGCAAAGTAGGTTAAAAAGAGCTCCAAACTGGAGAGCCCTGGCCAAGATGGAGCAATCAGTTTTTGGCTTAACAGTTATCATTTGACCAAGACCTGGCAAACTACAAAAATCAATTGATCAACCAGCCATATTTAACATTACAATGGCTACTAACAGGAAGAACATTTCCATTTCCAAAGAGAGATCCAAGGATTGTTCTCAAAATTATAAACCAATAACTTGTCTACCTACAATCAGTAAGTTACTCACTGCAATAGATTCTGATAGAATATATGATCATATAGAATCCAATTCCATCACAGCAACTATGCATAAGGACAATAAAAAGGGAGCATATGGAACCAAAGACCAGTTAATGCAGAATAAAGCCATCATTGCTAGTGCTAAGGAAAGCAGGAATCTCAATACAGGAATGGACTGATTATAGGAAGTCTTTGGTAGAATCCCACACGATTGGGTAAGAGATTGCCTTTAAATACACAAAATAAATCCTGAATTGATAAAGTACATGACTTTCACAATGAAGAAGTAGCAACCCATGTTACCTATGAAGTATGCGTGATTCCTAAAATCAAGATCCAGCATGCAATATTTCAGGGAGACTTCCTGTCTCCACCTTTGTATAGCACTTAATCCTTTGAGTACTATTAACTTTTTGGGTTTAGGTTTTAGCCTTAATCCTAACTATCTTAATAATCCAGAGGTAATATCACACTTAATGTTTATAGATGACTTAAAGTTCTACAGGTCCAGTGACAAACAACTCTGTAAAAAGCTTCTCAGATTACATCAAGATGACTTTTGGCCTGGATAAATGTGCTAAGGCAACTTTCTTAGAAGAAAATTGAGCAAAACTGAAAAAAAATCTTTGATTCATGACTGTGACATAAAGGAACCAGGAAGGTGTGTAGAAATGAAGGAATGTTACAGAAGATTAAATTTTGATATTGAAAAGTGCTTTAACATCATGGAATGGGATACAAGCTGACAATCCGCTTTCAATCCAAACACTTTTATAGCTTTGGAATTGTAGAATGTCTTCTTAAACACCTTAAACAGATGTACAAACAAGAAAACATCTCCATGCTCACAAGGTATTTATAAGCATGAGTATGCTGAGACTGTACATTCTTCAAGCCAAAGGAGGAATGGGTGACATAGAAATACATTATAACATTATACATATAGAGCTTAATACTAGAGGGCATAACATGAAGCTGCAAGGCAAACTGAAAGGCAACATCAGAAAATACTTTTTCACTGAAAGGGTGGTGGATGCTTGGAATACCCTCTCGATGGAAGTAGTGGGGGCAAATACAGTGACAGAATTCAAAATGGCATGTGACAGACACAGTGGATCCCTTTATAGAAACAGGATAAAATCAAAATAAACTTAACTTTAGTTCAAGGCAGTTCAGACCTCCTGCACTGCACAGTTAATTTGCTTGTATACAGTTACCCTGTTAAAACCATGTTTTATTGTAAGTTCAGTGCAGAGCTCCTGCACTGTTCAGTTTTGTTAGATGTAAACCGCACTGATCCCAAAGAGCGCGGTATATAAGAAAGTTAAATAAAATAAAATAAATCAATAAAACAGTCTCTGATATCTTAAGTAGAGGTGACCTGCACAGAGCGGTGGGTACACCCCTAAACAAAAGGCATGGGGAGGGTTGACCTACACAGAGCGGCAGGCGCACCTATTCTTGCCACCTTGCTGGGCAGACTAGATGGACTATGCTGGTCTTTATCTGCCATCATATAATGTGTTACTATGAGCTACTATCATAAGCCTTCAGGCCTGCTTAACAGCATCAACAGACCCAAATGTACAAAAGGTGTTGAAATATAACAGTAAATGTACAGAAACAGTCTTGATCATTAAATTAGGACTGAGTGAGAATCCATCAGTGCACACAGTGAAGGAAGCAGCAGAACTTGCAAAACAAGAAAAAACCCCTCTTCAAATAATTAGATTGGCAAATGCACAAATTCAGTGGAAAATACAAAGTGTTAGTCTCATCAAATCAGAGCTACTCTGGCTTTTCTGAAATCTGCTTTGCTAGATACCATATACAGACCAGCAACTTGGTCCTTGCTTCATATTTGTACAGTCCACAGTCGCATTTGATTGAGCTGGTCAGCCTGCCTTGTAACATTGTAACTGTCGCACCTTTTGATTATTGAGCTGTTTCAGAACAATAGTTCATAAAGAGATGAGTAGCCCTAAGCTTAGGAGTCTCCTATTTCTGTGAGTGACTCGGTCCTTATTAATGGAAAAAGCATTGTTGCACACTTGAAACAGGTGTGTTCTGTAGACTGCAAATAAGGAAAAGAACCATACATATTCAGAACTTTGCATTATGTTTTTAGTTCTAGGAGAGCAGTTCCATCCTGGCAGCATGTGATGTCATCCTCCTGTAAGAAGAAGAATAGCCATACTGGGTCAGACCAAAGGCCCATCAAGCCCAGTATCCTATTTCCAATAGTGGCCAATCCAGGTCATAAGTACCTGGCTTTCTCCGTGCTCACATATAGGCAAAATCATTGACAGAGCCCTGTGCAGGAAACCTCTTCCAACTTCTTCTAAAAGGTTTGAAGTGGATCCCTTGCACATGTGCATCTGTTCCCCCTTGCTACTGCCATGCCTGATCATCTCAGTCTGTTTTTCTGTGGAGCCCCACAGACATCTAGCTTGGTATTTGTGCTTTTCACTCTTTTTTTTCCAGTACTTCCAGTTCGCTGCCACAGTCACTGCTTTCATCCCTTTGAGATTTTTATTAACTGGTTTTTCAGTAATTTGTAAATTTTCTTGTTTTTTGTCATATCACTGTTGTAGGCTGCATTGTAGGCTCTTGTGTTTTGACCATTTCTCTTATTTTTTCTAGTCTTTCAAAATCAAGTCATTTGATTATGCTGTGACTATTTTTCCAGACATTTCCCAAAAGCCATCCAGTGATGTTTAAAAGTGCTGCCAGTGTGGCAAGACCATGTCTTTCATAGACAACATTAATTGGTGATTACAGTGCTTGGGGCCCAACCATGACCCATCTTTTAGTCATTTGTTTGCAGATGACAAAAAGCGAACTCGAGGGTTGTGAAGAAAAGTGCAAAAGGCAGGAAGATGTGTGCATGTGCGGTGAAGTATTTCAAAGCTTCTAGAGGGAGCTGGGAAATGCTCCCATGCAAGGGCTTTGTTGGTGACATCACTCGTGTGAGGACTTAGCCTGGTGTCCATCGAGAATACCTGCTATAGGAGAGTAACTTTGCTTTTTTGGCATGGATAAAACCTAATCAGCATTGGTTTCCATGACCTCAGGAGCTGCACTGGATCCTGGAGAAGTATCAACATCAAAGGGTCCTTGAACCCACTCGGAGCTGAACACCAGTAGGATGCTCCAGGATCAGTCACCCACTGATTCCACCCAGCGGAAGAAGGATTTGTCCTTTTTTAAGACATCGAGAACTAAAAATACAGAGCATTGGGTGCAGGCAGAAATGCATCGGCAGCAAGGTTCCACTGAGCACAATACCAAGAGCATTGAGGTCCTGGATGAGCCCCAGCCCTTGAAGCAGCCTCAATCTGAGGACCACTCATCTTCTACAATACCAGAGGTGGGCTGCATCAGAAACTAGGAGGCCAAGATCAGCTCACCACTATCACATGTCAGATTCCATGGACATTTGCTCAAATCTACTGAGGCCCCGATACCTTTGATGATGGCAGCCCACAAGGAGCATCTCATGAGAGGCCTTGAAGAATGCAATGCAGAAAAAGTAGAGATTTTACTCAAGGTATTTCCTGGTGACCAGAAAAACAGGGGATTCCATCCTATCTTGGATCTGATGATTCTGAATAAATATCTTGTTCAAGAAAAATGTAGAATGCTTTCCCTCAGCACCCTGCTTCCCTTTCTTCAAAAAGTAGGGATTGGTTATGCTCTCTAGATCTTAAGGATACATACACCCATGTACAGATACATCCAAGTCAAGGAAGCATCTGCGTTTCGTTATAGGTAGACGCAAATACCAGTATCTTATAGTGCCATTTGGCCTTTTATCCACTCTTTGGGTCTTTGCAAAATGTCTTGCCATTGTTGCAGTATATATTGTATACGTAGGCTGGGTATGCACATGTTTCCCTACTTGGACAATTGGCTGATCAAAAGCATGACCCAGGAGTAAAGGAGTCCACATGAATCACCATCCAGGTGCCAAATTTATTAGGACTCATCATAAATTTTCGCAAGTCATTTCCTATGCACTCTTGCATGCCTGTATACATATTTTAGAAAAGGCTCTGCATTTGGCCAAACATTTGTAAAATACTGGTGGAACTGTGCACATCCCAACCTGGAAGTCTTATTTCCCATCTCCGTGCCTATCTAAAATAGGCATTTGTTTATAACTTTATACCAGATTCCTCTTTCCAGGAAACTCAAGTCAAAGACTAAAGTACATGAAAATGCATGTGTATGGCTGATAGCTGTTTTATTTTTTTAAGCAAATTTGTTGTCTCATTAGATTCATCTAATAATGCGGTGCACCATAGGCTATGTTTAAGTTGTTCATCAGAGTAGGCCAATGTGTCAATCAATTTAAATACTATTACGTATTCACAAAGCTTATTGCAGACCCATTGGGGTAGATTCTGAGGCCCAAATAGCGGGGTTGTATGTCCGGCTGTGACATACAAACCACGAACAGGGCCGGGATGCTATTCCAGTCCCAGCACTCCCGCACTGGACGTGGGTGGGATGAAGGTGGAGCAGGGGCAAGCCACAGCGCCCAGATGTTCAGAGGCTATTCAGGTCTGGCCTTTGTACGTCTGGCAGCATCCACTTGGATACCTGGCTTATGTCAGCTCTAAGGTGGAATAAGTGATGGGCGTCCTGGTGATTGCGGCTGCAAACCCCCCAGCATCATAGCGCTGCCGCAGGAGAGCATCAGCCGCCTGATCCTGGCCATTGGGACCTACGGCGGGGATCAGGTGGTGGGGTGATGGGGCTGCTCAGAGCCCTGCAATTCTATGCCTCCGGCTGGGCGTGCAGGTGCCATGGTGACAGGATGCCACAGTACCGGCACATCAGCAAGAGTGTTGAGCGGGCTGGATGGGTGAATTCCTGGATATCTCCACCATCGGAATAGGCTGCATGCTGGGCCATTCAAGTGTCCTGATTCTGCAACCATGGGAAAATATAGCTCCTATATTTTCCTATAGTGCTATATAATGTGCCCCCATCCATTTTCTGGACGGCCCTTACGTGCAGAGTTCTGATCGGCCTCATTGTGTAATCAGCTAGATACTAGCCCAATATATGGGGTCCATTCACAATGATCTTATTAATGAAGTCCAAAAAATCTCCTAGATTTAAATATAGATGATTGGGCACAATTGATGAGAATATCATGAGTGGACTCCATATATTGGACTGGTACGCAGTTATTTTTTTAAGCAGTTTTATACTGTTTCCCAGGAGATTAAGGAGTCTACTATGTTTGAAATCTCACCACTCCAAACTACGGTTAGACTTATTGTATACACCATTTCTGATGAATCTATATTGCCTGTTTACTATATGGATGTTTCTATGACAACTGGTTACTGCAAAGGTGGAGAAGAGAGGAGAGGAAAGGAAAGAAAAGCCAGAGACCTGCACTTTGGAATTTTCATTTGGAATCAATCTGCTTTTTTTGTTTGTTTCCCTTTTATTGGTAGCAATTTCTCTAGACTCAACTTTGTTCTGAGAAATCACTGGACTGGTTCTCAAGATATCTGTGGTGAATATGCATAATATATATCTCCAGGAACAAGCAGGAATGAGTCTTCACATATGGGTACGTCGGTACCGACGGAGCCTGCACGGGAATGCTGCCCAGCTTTCAATCAGAAAGCTTTTGGCAGCATCCCTCGCGCCTGCGCAGTGACTTCCCGCCTTCTCCACAGCCTCTCTTCAGTTTTCGTTTTTCCGCGGAGCCGGCAGGACGTTCTCCTGTCACCGCAGAAACTTTTCTTTTTAATTGCTTTAATTATTTTAATATTTTGTTTTCTTGTGGTCACAACTGTTTTTCCCCGCTACCACCGGTACACACAGTGGTTTTTGGGCTAAAATCTGTAAAACTTTTCTTCAGTTTTTTTTGCCTTAACTCTGAGGCCTACCAGGCCTTTTTCTTCATTATGGAGCCTTCTTTTCCTAAGAAGTGCATCCGGTGTGGAAACACCTGTTTCTTTTTAGACACCAATAGTTGGTGTCTCAACTGTGTGGGTCCTGACCCTTTTTCCCCTGACTTGTCAGGAGATAATCTTGTGAGAAAACCTTCAGTATTTAGAGTTTCCCTCGATACCGTTTTTTCTTCGGCAGTGAGGGTACCCGGTTTCTCTACTCCACGGGATCAGGTAACCCAAAAACAGTCTGTTAAGACTAGCCAATGCTTGAGTGGTATGTCCCATGCCCAGCATGGTGACGGTTCCGGCCTTACCCTCAAGAACCCATTGGCATTACCCCTGCGGGAGTCTTCCAGCTCCAAAGCGTTAGAGGGGTTTCAGGATGTTCCTGGGACTCACCCCTCACAGAACATACCTGAGCCATGCGCGGAGGTGGTATCTGCTTCGAGCGGTACCGAGCCTCCGGCATCGGCACCGGTGTCGAGTACTCTACTCTTCACCAGGGATCGTCATCGGGCATCCTCGGTACTTTCGGGACCGATCGATACGCACCGCATTGACTTCCCTCAATCTCAGCCATGCTTTGGGACGGTACTGGCGTCGATCGGTTCCGATACTCTAGCATCGGCATCGATGGGTGCTCATAGGGTATCCTCGGTACCGTCGGTATCGATCGATGTCACCCAGGCTGCCTTAGTGGTATCGGCATCGCCGATCCTACCACCGCCGGCAGAACTGTCGAGACATGCATCGCTAGCCTCGCTCTCTTCGATGCCGAGTCTTGAATCGATATCGAGTCTAGAGGACTGCGTACCGATGCGTCCCGGAACCGACTCCTGTCGTTTCCAAATAGGTAGTTCCGAAGATCCTAGCCATAACTCCCTCATGATCTCGGTACCACTACAGCAGTTCCCGATGGCTACTTCACCTGCTAGTCCTTTATCAGTAGCGATGTTGATGCCTGTTCTTGCACCGATGCCTAGTTTGGAACCCATACCTGGCCTTGGTGCAGTACCTTCTCCGTCCTCTGATACTCAGGCTCTTTCTTTGGCCTCACCAAGAATACTTCCCCTAGGAGATCAGTCTTTTCAAGCTTTTCTCCTGGATATGGCAGCCTTTCTTAATATTTCTATCCCTGGTTGTGATCCTACTCATGGCTCACCGGCACAAATGCAAAATATACAGTTTCCTTTACATCCTGCTCTGCAGGATCTCCTTCTCAGGATATGGAAATCACCCTTACGACTTCCTCAAGTTTCTACTGACCTTGAGGTTAAGTACCGAGTGCCACCCTCTCCAGGATTCCAAAAACCTCAACTTTCTCATCGTTCCCTTGTAGTGGAATCAGCACTGAGAAAAGTTAAGAGTAAGAAGAAGCATTCTTCTTTTCCGCCAGGTCGTTCTTCAAGAACACTTGATGCTTTTGGCCGTCAGGCCTTCCAAAACTCTATGCTGGCTTCCAGAGTACTCTCCTATATTTTTCATATGAGTCTAACACTCCAGGAAGTCACAGAGCAATTGTCTCTTTTGATCCCTTTTTTACCAGAGCCCAAAGCTGCTGATTATTCCTTGCTCATTAATCACAGTCGCAATATATCCTGGTTCCTGTCTCGTGCTTCTATAGACTCTTTTGAGTCCGTTAGCAGATCCTCTGCTACTGCCATTGCAGCACGTCGCAGAGCCTGGCTTGAGGCGTCAGACTTGAACAAACGGGCACAAGCTATACTAGCTCATTCTCCTTGTACAGGGGAAAGTCTTTTCAATAAGGAGGCTTTACGTCAGGTTGCTCAATGCTCCACTGACTCTTTTTCCAGTAGAAACCATTCTAAGCCGCCTCCTTCTTCAAAGAGTAGGAAAGGTCCTGCCAAACCTTCTTTCCCTAAGAAAAGAAAGTTTCATTCCTCTCCTGCCCATTATTCGGCTGTACCTAAACAAGAGACGCCTCAACCTAGTCTGCAGTCCTCCAGTTCTGGCCAGTCTCCACATTCCCAGCAACCATAGGGACCGGGAATTGTAACTTACACTTTCCTTCTACATCTTAGAAGTTTTTCAGTGTACTACCCTGTTAAAAAAAAAAAAAAAACCAATTATTTTGTTCAGGGACTACACACTTCTCCTCTTCTTACTCTCTAGAGGAGCAGTTGTGACTATTACCTGATAGTTCTCGATGGTCTCTTTGCTGTTTCCGTCAGCAGCTCTGCCTGCAGGAGTTACAGTAATTCTCTTGCTGAAACTTTATCCAAGTTCCAGTCCCATGTTCAAATCTTTGTCTACCCTCAGTAGTGATTCCAAGCTGCCTTGGATCCTCCTACTTGTTTAGACTTTCTCACATTATTCTACCCATCTCCTTTCCTAGGATATGGCAACATACCTGACTTTCAGTCAGTTTGTCTCATAGCTCTCCTGCACAATGCTCTCTGCAATCTTCAGAGAAGCTTTCTACTATGGGGGCCTTGCTGCAGAGCATTGGTCTTGTCTCTGAAGTTCCTCTTTCACTAGAGAAGAACTTATAACCCTTCCTATACCTGAGAGGGTTCTCCGCACCCCCCCTCCTTTTTAAATTGGGGTGTTAACACGTAATCTCAGTTCTTCTACGAGAAGATCCAAGACATCCACCATGTCAGTGTTCTGTGGAAATCCCGTATTGTTCCTTACAGATTCCTATCTTCATCTGTTCGCACGCGAACATCACGGATAACTAGTTGGATTGCCTTCCGGAATCCCTCAATCCATGAAAATAGATTCTCTATACATATCCCAAGTGGGATCACCCTCTGGTAGGATGCAGAATCTTTTTCTCTTCTATTCCCCATGTACAATCATGGGGCTGCATGGTAGACATGTATCTCAATCTGTTGTCTTGTATGTAGCATCTCCTGATATGTCTACATACTTCTATCATTACTCTGGTGGTGCTAAACCATACCCCACAACTTTCCATTTGTAAATTTATACATTATGTATATATATATATTAATATATATATATCTATTCAAGCCACACATATATATCTCCCCATATATATGTGTTGCATGGGGGGCTTATCAAGGGTTCGTCAATCGTCTTCACTATCACCCTTACTGTCTATACTACATTTTTACCTCTTAAAGGTTTTAGACAGTCTATTGCCCTACGTCCCATGCCAAATTATGCTACAGGACGTGTTAAGCCCCAATAACCACTTGGTGCTAACTTTTCCTATTTTTTCTTTATGTCCTTGAAGCATCCAGCTTCAATATTTTTCCTATCTCTCGCCAGCTAGGAAAAACAGTGTACATCTTTATCTCTGAGTACACAGCTGTTTTACTTAGGAATAGGGGTTTTTTCCAGTTCCCCTCTTCCTGCCAGGACTGGACTAGTTCTCCAACTCCGTCAGTCTTCTTCCTTTAGTCCTCAATGTTAATAACTTTATGCCTAAAGGAGTTTTCAGCTTTTTTCCATAAAGCTTTCCATGGAAGACCTGATGTCTAATCCTACCCAGTTGACACCTGGATCGTCTACTACCTCAAGGTCTGGACCTTCATCCTCACTACTGGGAGGTCACCTTGAAGATTTAGCCACTGCTTCTCTAGTAGACTCCATCCTTCTTCCTACTTCCTACACTACAGTAGGTAAGCTGCATATTTTAAGTGAACATTAAATATGTTTAATGCTACTCATCATATATACCAAGGACTCCTGTACTCTGTACGACCCTCTAGTCCATGGCTATGCTGTTTCTTTCCTCACAGCTCCTTTATTGTCAACTCCTACCCTCCATCCCACATTGGATGCCGGGGATTCCTGGACACAAAATGCACCCCTGATTCAGGCACTTGCATTTTTATGGGATCTCCCCCTGGCATCTCCAGCTAGGGAGTCCCCATATGTGAAGACTCATTCCTGCTTGTTCCTGGAGATAGCACAGTTACTTACCTGTAACAGGTGATCTCTGGGAACAGCAGGAATTAGTCTTCACAACCCTCCCACCTCCCCTAGGAGTTGCATCTTCTTAATTTCTATCCTTTTCTCTCCTCGCCTTTGTCTCAGCTCTGAAACTCAACTGAAGAGAGGCTGTGGAGAAGGCGGGAAGTCACTGCGCAGGCGCGAGGGATGCTGCCAAAAGCTTTCTGATTGAAAGCTGGGCAGCATTCCCGTGCAGGCTCCGTCGGTACCGACGTACCCATATGTGAAGACTAATTCCTGCTGTTCCCAGAGATCACCTGTTACAGGTAAGTAACTGTGCTTTCCATGCGGTGATTGCATTATATGAATATTAATTATGGATATCCTAGAAACCCAAGTGGCTTGGGTGGCCCTCAAATGATGAGTTCAGAAATATTGCTATATAGGTGATTTAGTATCTCTTAAGATTGTAAGCAGTTGTGCTTATTTGTATGTCATGCACTGTCCTTTCTGCGAGCTGTAATACCCCTTCCACAAAACTGCTAACTCTAGGTGACCTAAATTCTAAAGTGGCCTAAAACTTAACACTGACCTACGTCATTCTGTTTTGGATTGATATTTTATGAACAAAACCTTTAGTCAGGAGATGAATTAGAGAATATAGGGGAGTTAATAGTAGAAACAAGTTAAACATTAACTACCTGCACCTTAACCCTTCCAAATCTGCTGCTGTCTGGTTTACCTTTGGTGCTCCCTGCCTCTCACTCACTCCCACCTTATCTGGTACTCATATATCCTTCATCTCATCACTCCAATACCTTGGAGTCACTCTTGACTCCTCCCTTTCCTTTCATCAACATATATCCTCCCTTGTTTGCCGTTCTTTTGCTTCCTTGCACCAAATTTGTGCCATCCTTCCTTTCCTCTCCTTCCCATCACTAACCACACTTGTGTTGTCACTTACCATCTCTATCGTAACTAAAAGTGACCTCATCCAACAATTCCTACTAGTTCAGTTTTTTGTATCTGTCACAACTTCAGCCTCAGAAACAACCATTAGCACTAGAAAGTCCTGGGAGTTTGTATCCTCCCAGACATGTGCTGGTTTGACATCAATGGCTTAAGTTGATTAGAACTATGTCGTATCCCCTATCACGTATTAAATCCCGAAGACTAATAAAGTACATAGCTTATTCATACTTCTCAGTTCATTCGTTTTTCTATTTTTTCTACTTAAAATGAAGAAAGTACTTAGCTTGTTTGCTGAAGGGATACTTCACAGTTCGTTGATTTTTCTGTTCTTTTGTTATTTTTTGCTTATAATTTTCTTCTCTTCTTCTCCAATCTTCTGTAGCAGTTTTACCATTAGTACAACTTTTTAGTGCATCCCGACGCCAGCCTTTTGAGGCGCCCATGCGTTTCTCCGCTAAGGGTTTCTCAAGGGACTTATTCATGAAACAGTTTCCTGATGGTGGCACGACTCTCGTCTCAATCCAAGGTTCTGTTTGCGCGGCGTTTTTAGGATTTCCCAGTGTGCCAGAGGGGAACCTTGGATTGAGACTTTTAGTTACGATACAGTAGTCATTCATAGAGAACGACCCCTTTCTTTATTTACTTACCATCTCTAGGCTAGATTATTGCAATGTTGTTCTAGCAGGCTTGCCCCAATATCAACTCCTTCAAAACACTGCTGCCCGCCTACTCACTCGCTCCTCTCATTCCGATCATGTCACTCCATTACTTATGCATCTCCAATGGCTTCCTCGCAATTTCAAGTTCATACACATGATACTTAACCATTGTTCACAAAGCTGTCCATACCGATACCCCCCCCCCCCTCCCAAATACCTTGCTGATTTTATCCAGTTTCACACTTCACCTTGCTCTCTCCGGACTGCCCACATAGGTAGCCTTTCCCTTCGCTCTCCTGTATATGCATGCCTTGATCTCACCCGCCACTTCACATTTTTTTTCTTAGCATCTGCACTCTGGAATTCACTGCCAACCACACTCTACTGTGAACTGTCCTTTCAAAAATTCAATGCCATGCTCAAAACTCGCCTATTCCATGTTGCCTTCGACCCCCCTTCCCCACTCCCCTGACTGCCATCCACTGCCCTGCCTGGATTATCCCCTTCACTTTAGAAGTCTCCTATATTTAAACCTATCTTGGTTTACTTTTTGCTGCTAACTGCTCTCCTCTCTCTCTATCCTGTTTATTAATGGCATTCCTTTCTACTTCCTGTTTACAGCCTAACTTTGATTTGATTTGTAAACCGCTTTGACTCTAACTACTTGGGCAGTCTATCAAGTGATACAGTTTAGCTTTGCCAAGGTGGTCTTTTTCGGCATGTCTAAGTCAGCTAGTGACTTTAAGAAATGCACTAAGTGCTGCAAGATCATTTCTGCCACCAACTGACATAATTGGGGCTTGAAATGCCTTGAGCCCGACGACTAGTCGGCTTGCAGATGACGTGCCGAGGGCTGAAAGGTCGGGAAAAGCAGGAGTCCTCCTTCGGCTCATCAGATTCAGCATCCTCAGCCCCAACCCTCTCGTCCATGCCTGTAGAAAGTCCTGAGGCAGCCAAAGGGAAGGAGCAGCATGCTCAGTCAGAGCTAAGGGGCCTAAGCAGTGAGGGGGGACTCTCTGCAGAGACCCCATTAGTGTTGAAGGGGGAACACCGTGAGAAATTCCGGGTACAGCATCATCGCAGCCCTTCTTAACGTGATGTGGAGAGCGATGGCCGGGAGTTGCTGGCCAAGCTTCCCCGGTGGAAGGACCCGCCCCAGATGGCAGAGTCTACTCCCAGTACCCAGAGCAGCTGGATGTGTCCTGATGCACCTATCATCATGGAGTCCTCACCCAAAGTCTCACCCCCCTTGCATGTGATGGTTCTGGAGAAACACCTTTGAGCCCTAGACGCTCACTTGGTGGCAGGGCAAACCTTGCAGAATGTAGGCTTCGTGGCACGGAGCATATCATCACTGCATTCCTTCCAGCCTTTCCTGAAGACCCATGCTCTCCCCGCTGAGGTAGAGATATTGGGTGGGAGATCAGTATCAACTCCAGTTGCCGGAGCCATTTCCCTCTCCAGTGTGTTGGAGTCAGAGACCCAGGGACCTCACCATCGCCATGCCGGGCGGCATGGGGCCCATTGGCCTCCACCCTCTCCCAAGTGGCATAGCCAGCAAGAGGAGGAGACTGCACTATTTCAACTTCCTCTCGGAAGCCAAGTCAGACTGGGAGACCAAAGCAGAATTGAGGGCGTCAGACCTCTGGTTGCTGGACCTCCCATCCAACCATTGCCTCCACCCGAATGGTGCAAGTCTCCCCCGGAGGACATGTCCTTTCAGGACTGTTTGGGACATGGCTAAGGCCATCCCATTTTCCCTGGAATCAGAGGAGGAGGAACTGGAACTCCTCCAGTACCCCTCATCTCCCCGGGAGGCAGTGACTGTTCCTGTGCACCATATCCTGCAAAGATTGCTGCTGCAGCTGTGGGAGGCACTGCTTAAACTCCTGGTCATCAACCACTGGCTTGATTCCCTGTACCAGGTCCAGAAGGCCCCGAGGTTTGAGAAGCCGCAATTGCCCCACAATTCCATTGTAGTAGAGTCAGCTTTGAAGCGTGCCAAGAGTGTTAAGACACACCGTGAGGCTTGTACCCTGGACTTCTTTGGGAGGAAATGCTTCCAAGGCGCCGTGCTGGTCTTTCAGAACATGGCCTACCAGATCTACATGAGTATTTTGGACTATTAAACTCATCGCGTGCAATAGTCATTACTACTGCCACCTTGACTGCACACTTAATACTCTAGTTTCTGATTCCTTCTCCTCTTTGCCTTGTATTGTTATCCTCCATCTCCTTTTCTCCTGGCAACATTCATCTTAACTCTGGCCCCCCTAGACCTGTCTCTCACTCTCATATCTCTCTCAACCATACTAATCTCATTTATATTACTCTCCTCTCTCCTGTGCATTGTGGAATGCGCAATCTATTTCCAATAAGTTTCCCTTTACTCATGACCTTTTTATTTCTAACACCTTCAGTCTTCTAGCTCTCACTGAAACCTGGCTCCTCCCCGATGACACTGCCTCTGTTTCTGCCCTCTGTCATGGTGGTTTCCAGTTTTCCTACTCTCCTCGCACTCCTGGCCGTGATGGTGGTGTTGGGATTCTGCTTTCTTCATCCTGACAATTTCAACCACTCATTCTTCCTCATTCTCACTCCTTTGAAGTCCATTCATCCATCTTTTTAACCCTTTATTTCTCCAAATAGCTGCTATTTATACTACCCCTGATAAATCTATCTCTACTTTTCTTACTGACTTTGACTCTTAGCTTTCCTTATTTCTTGATTCTTTCTCCCTCTTGCTTATTCTTGGAGATGTCAATATTCATGTTGATAACCTCTCTGACTCCTATGCGTCTAAACTCCTTTCCATTACATCCTCTTTCAATCTCCAACTTTGCTCTTCCGCGCCTACTCATCTGTGTGATCACTGCCTTGATCTGGTTTTCTTTTCTAATTATCTTCTCTCCAGTTTCAGTACCTCAGTTCTTCCCTTATCAGATCATTACCTCCTAAACTTCTCCCTTCTTCACTCTCCACCTCTTTCCTTTTCTGTCTTCTCACACTTTTTAGGAGTCTTCCTGCTATTGATCCTTTGACTCTTTCCACTATAGTCTCATCACCTCTTTCTTCCATTTTATCTTCAAAATCTGTTGATGCTATAGTTTGCTTTAATACTGCCCTCTCCTCTGCTCTTGAAACTCTTGCTCCACCCATCCCTCGTTCAGTCAGACAAACTTCACCCCAGCCCTGGGTGTCCTCAACTTGCTGCTTTCTTCACACCTGTGCACACTGTCAAACGGCTGCCTAGGGTGAGAACTTACACAATCTTGATGATGCATATATTCATATGATTCTTGCAAGGTATTGTGGGTATTGTAGTTCATTCACTCCCAAACACAGCTGATGACAATAATTGAGTTGTGAAACCAAGTGGTAAGGTCAATAAAATACTTCTTTTATTGATGGGGTTTAATTCACCCAGCACATGTATGCTTGATAGCAATATAAATGAGGTTACTTGCTTGCAGTGTTTAAATGGATAACATAAAGTCATAAAGCAAATCAGAAAACAACCTTCAGCTTGTCAGGCAATTAGCTAATGTTTTCTTAGCAAATAATTACCAAATACAAAGGCACAAAGAAATGAATAAACTTTGCTGGTTAGGTTAACTTCTGCTTATTTTCCACGCAGATCCCAGCAGTGATTCTCCCTTGCTCACACACAATCAGGTGCAGCTTTAATTACTATCAATTGACCAGCTGTAAGCCTTTAGCTGGCTGGCTGCTACTGTGTGAGCCCAAATCCTGCTTTAAGAGCTGTTTGCAGTGGAAATAAAGAACAAAGTTAGGTTTCTTTGTGATGGCTGATGTGTTTGCTCACAGAAAGCTAGCAATAGCATTTAGATAGAGAACAGTCCATGTAAACTGTACTTTCATCTGCTGTATCTCCCCCTTCATCAATCAGCATAGGGTCACTATCATACATTGGCACAGACGAGTCTTTCATTAAGGCACTATCATGAGAATGCTTATTCCCTTGCTGCCATTCTCTATTATAGATAGGGTCTGGATCAGTGTTCATACCTGAGCCTCTCCTGCCATCATAATTCCTCTCTGTATGGCCTGGCCAGTATGTAATCCAATTCTGATGTCCAGCCTTCCAATCTTGATCCCTAGACACTGGATCTCCTCTCACATACCTTCTGGCCTTGGTCTGAAAGTCCCTTCCACGTGCAGTCTTCTCTCTTCCAGGTAGCCACTGGTGATTCCTATCTCTGCCAATCCATTCCTCTGGCTGAATCCAGTCCAATGGATTCTGCTGGCATTTGGAATACCTCCCAGTATGGGTACTGCCTTGGACTCTCCCAGACCATCCAATGGGCTTTCTTCTCTTCCTTCCAGAGAGTTTCCTTCTTTCTCTATCCGCTTGGCTTGGCTTCTGTTTCTCCAGGTGATACTGGTGCTTGTAGCCGTTGCTGAAGCTCTCCCTCAAGCTCTTTCTGTAGCTTTTGCTGAAGCTGTTCTTGAAGCTGTTATCTGAAGAATAATCTCTATTCTTTTTCTTTCCTAATGTGTGCTCCTCCCTAACACAGCGCAGCTGTCTTGAATCAGGCCCTGCCCTTTGAGATGAGTGCTTAGGGATTACCTCATAGCTCTCTTGATTGCACACACATTTTCTCACTTCAGCCCCCCTCATGGCTGCTGGAAACCTGGTGCATTCTGGGACTGGTAGTCTTTTATGTGAAAACTCTGTTTTCTTGCTTCTACCAGAACTGACAGGTTGCTTGTTCAGAGTCACATCATCTTTTCTATAGCTCCTACCTGAGCTATGATAAGCTTCCTTATCACATACCCCCCTGCTTAAGTTATTACGGACTGGTTTTACTGGTGAAACTTCTTCTCTACAGTCCGTAATACCTACGAGAGTGTTATCTTCTTGAAGCTCACTTACTTCCTGACTGGGTTCAAGGTCATTATTTACAGGCCTCTCCTTCCAAGACTTAAGTACATTAATATGGTAGGTCTGCCTACGCCCTCTTGCATTTTCTACCATATAAGACACTGGGCTTACTTGTTTAACAACCTCCCATGGCCCTTTCCACTGTACCTCAAATTTTGGAGCAGTTCCTGCTACTTGAACCAAAACCTTTTCACCAATGCTTAATTGGCGGCTTTTGGCCTTTCTATCATACCACCCTTTCTGGCGAACTTGACTGTCCTGCAGGTTCCTCTCAGCAACCTGCGACGTCCTTTTCAAACGTGCTCTCAAGTCACGTAGAAATAGTGGCACCTCCTGACTTCCTGGTTCAGGATCAATCCATTGTTCCCTCAAAATATCCAACAAACCCCGGGGAGCCCTACCATACATCAACTCATAAGGAGTTACACCTAGGGACACTTGAATTCTTTCCCTGCAGGCATATAAGGCAAAGGGTAATAACATATCCCATTCTTTTACCTCTCCTGCTAACCCCCTTCTCAACATTTGTTTGAGAGTTTGGTTGAATCTCTCCACCAAACCATTTGATTGTGGATGGTAGGCTGAGGTTTTCACGTGACGTATGCCAAAGGCATCCCAGACCTGGGCCAAATATTTGGATACAAAATTGGACCCTCGGTCAGTCAACACCTCTCTTGGGAATCCCACTTCACAAAACAATTTTACTAGCGCTAAAGCTATTGTTTTTGCAGAAACATTCCTCAATGGTATGGCCCAGGGAAACCTTGTTGCCTGATCTACCATAACTAGGATGTATTGGAAACCTCGGGGCGTTTTGACTAATGGGCCTACAATATCCATGGCAATGCGACCAATTGGGTCTGTGATAATTGGCATGGGGATCAATGGCACCACCGGTGGGTGAGCCGCTGTAACTCGCTGACACGCTGGACATGCAGCACAAAACTGGGCAGTTTCTTTGAAGATACCTGGCCAGTAAAAACGCACAAGTATTTGATCCAGCGTTCCTTGCATACCTTTATGACCTCCCACTGGATGATCATGTGCTAGTCTAAGTACTAGCCCTTTGAAAGTTGTGGGTACCACCAATTGTTTACGTATGGCACCATTTCTGGGGTCCTGACTCTCTCTATATAATATGTCATTATCTAGTCTGAATCTGGGCAACTCCTCCCTGACCTCCTGAGCATACTTAAAAGCTCGGGTGAGAGCTTGATCAGCTCGCTGCTCTTGTGGAAAGTTAGGAAACTTTGCCACCAACTCAGCTGGCACCCATGGTAAACTTTGACCATTTAACATCTCAGCCCTACCCTGTGCTCTGCAAAGTCTCTCACGCCTCTTTTGTGCTTTCAACTTTCTTATTTTCCCAGATGATGGGGTTATTAAATCATCATGAGAGGGTAAGTCTCCTAATAACTCTGCCTGCTCCCCCTCCTCCTTCTGCTGGCTCTCTAACTTAGCCTGCGAGCGGGTGGATACAAGGCCCCTCTTATTACCCATAGTTTGGCCTTCTGGAAGCTTAACCATCTTTTTAGCTAGGGACTGAGGACTTCCAAAGAAAGGCCCGGGAGCTATTTCCATTATTAAACCTTCTCCCTCCTTCTTTCCTAGCCCTTTCACTAGTTCCTGCTTAAATCTTGGCCAGTCTCTTCCTAGAACCAAATCAAAGGGTAGCCTAGGCACCACTGCTAATAGGACTTCCTCTTGTTTCCCTAGGCACTTAACCTTTAGCCTATAGGTGGGATATGATGATGCAGCACCATGAATGCATCTGATGTGAACTTGGCTTTCAGGGGTTCTAGGCACAAATCTTTCTTGGCCCTCTATCCTCTTCCAAAGCCTTTTTGACATCATACTCTGGTCTGCCCCAGAGTCTAATAATGCATTTGTGGTAATTCCCTGCACATCAACCATCAAAAGAAATCCTTCCTTGGGCTGTTTTAAATCCAGACCCATTAAACTAGTGTGTGTCTGGCATCTCTTCTCTAAATGTCCCAATTTTCCACATTTGAAACATTTCTTTCTATTCCACTGTGTCATCTGGTTTGATACAGTACATTCATTTTTAGAAACATTCTTAATTATTCCCTTTTCTGATACAGCACATCTAGCCTCAGCATCCATCTTTAGAGGGCCATCCATTCTATGGCAAGCCTGCGTGGCTTCCAAGAATCTCTCTGCTAGCATGGTTGCCTCTCCAAGATTTTGGCAATTTTGCTGTATAAGAAAAACATTCAAATCTTTAGGTACCCCAAGCATAAATTGTTCCAGCATTATAACATCTAATAACATTTCTACTGTCTTTTGCTCAGGCTCTAACCATTTTACAGCTAGACTTCTGATTCTCTGACTCAGAGCCCTGGGTGTCTCACCCACTTTCAATGTAACAGCTCTAAACATTCGCCTATACTCTGAAATAGACAACTCTAGGCGATCTCTAATAGCTGCCTTTACATCCTTATAAATCAAAGCCTGGGCTGCTGGCATTGCTCTGTAGGCTGCTAGTGCCTCACCAGTTAATGAGGCTGCCAGCCTTACTGCCCACTGGGTCTCTGGCCATGCTAAAGCCTGTGCCACTCTTTCAAAAGACTCTAGAAAATCATCAACATTATCATCTGGAGTTAATTTCCCAAAATTAAATGCCCCAATCCCTTGATTGAGTCCCACACTGTCCACATGTGGTGTACCAGTACTAACTGCTGGTCTTGCATCTGTTCCACTTTGGCTCTGCAGCTGCACTAGAGCTTGCACCAGATCAAGCACTGGTTTCTGCTGTTCCATTAAGGCCTTCATAGCAGTGTCCTGGGCCTGCTGTGATAGCTCCTGCTGCTTGCTAAATTGGGCTGCCATCCACTGAGCCATCTCCCTCGGATCCATCTTGACCCCTGCAAGAAAAGAGAAAAAAAAAAAAACCAAAGAGCAGCACCTTCCAACCAGGTGTGGTTTTTTTTTTTTTTCCCAACTTTTTTTTTTTCAATTACCCCCTGTGCTTACACACATCCACCACTAGACCTGCCTAGGTACATATTACCTTGTCTCAGTGATGAATCCAGCTTTGCACAGGGTCTTTTCATCTGGGACAGCTTCCTGGAACAACCACTTTTCTTCCAAAGTGCAGATGTGGGAAATATCTTCTTTCAGCTTTAAACTTGACTTTTATTTGTAATCCACAGCAAATAAATCCTCTTGGTGTAAAAGCAATCCGAAAAACTACGCCATTTGTCAAACGGCTGCCTAGGGTGAGAACTTACACAATCTTGATGATGCATATATTCATATGATTCTTGCAAGGTATTGTGGGTATTGTAGTTCATTCACTCCCAAACACAGCTGATGACAATAATTGAGTTGTGAAACCAAGTGGTAAGGTCAATAAAATACTTCTTTTATTGATGGGGTTTAATTCACCCAGCACATGTATGCTTGATAGCAATATAAATGAGGTTACTTGCTTGCAGTGTTTAAATGGATAACATAAAGTCATAAAGCAAATCAGAAAACAACCTTCAGCTTGTCAGGCAATTAGCTAATGTTTTCTTAGCAAATAATTACCAAATACAAAGGCACAAAGAAATGAATAAACTTTGCTGGTTAGGTTAACTTCTGCTTATTTTCCACGCAGATCCCAGCAGTGATTCTCCCTTGCTCACACACACAATCAGGTGCAGCTTTAATTACTATCAATTGACCAGCTGTAAGCCTTTAGCTGGCTGGCTGCTACTGTGTGAGCCCAAATCCTGCTTTAAGAGCTGTTTGCAGTGGAAATAAAGAACAAAGTTAGGTTTCTTTGTGATGGCTGATGTGTTTGCTCACAGAAAGCTAGCAATAGCATTTAGATAGAGAACAGTCCATGTAAACTGTACTTTCATTTGCTGTATCTCCCCCTTCATCAATCAGCATAGGGTCACTATCATACATTGGCACAGACGAGTCTTTCATTAAGGCACTATCATGAGAATGCTTATTCCCTTGCTGCCATTCTCTATTATAGATAGGGTCTGGATCAGTGTTCATACCTGAGCCTCTCCTGCCATCATAATTCCTCTCTGTATGGCCTGGCCAGTATGTAATCCAATTCTGATGTCCAGCCTTCCAATCTTGATCCCTGGACACTGGATCTCCTCTCACATACCTTCTGGCCTTGGTCTGAAAGTCCCTTCCACGTGCAGTCTTCTCTCTTCCAGGTAGCCATGGTGATTCCTATCTCTGCCAATCCATTCCTCTGGCTGAATCCAGTCCAATGGATTCTGCTGGCATTTGGAATACCTCCCAGTATGGGTACTGCCTTGGACTCTCCCAGACCATCCAATGGGCTTTCTTCTCTTCCTTCCAGAGAGTTTCCTTCTTTCTCTATCCGCTTGGCTTGGCTTCTGTTTCTCCAGGTGATACTGGTGCTTGTAGCCGTTGCTGAAGCTCTCCCTCAAGCTCTTTCTGTAGCTTTTGCTGAAGCTGTTCTTGAAGCTGTTATCTGAAGAATAATCTCTATTCTTATTCTTTCCTAATGTGTGCTCCTCCCTAACACAGTGCAGCTGTCTTGAATCAGGCCCTGCCCTTTGAGATGAGTGCTTAGGGATTACCTCATAGCTCTCTTGATTGCACACACATTTTCTCACTTCAGCCCCCCTCATGGCTGCTGGAAACCTGGTGCATTCTGGGACTGGTAGTCTTTTATGTGAAAACTCTGTTTTCTTGCTTCTACCAGAACTGACAGGTTGCTTGTTCAGAGTCACATCATCTTTTCTATAGCTCCTACCTGAGCTATGCTAAGCTTCCTTATCACAACACTCAGCTGAGCACATCTGGCTTAAATCTCGCCTCCTTTCTGACTTCCTTCACTTCAAATTCATGCTTACTTACTTCCAGTCTGCATTAACTCTTCCTAGCAAAATTACTATCTCCGCCTGACTAACTCTCTTGCCACTAATCCCTGCTGACTATTCTCTACTCTCAATTCTCTCCTCAAGGCACCTCCCACTCCTATTCCCCTTTCTCTGCCCAAAGCCTAGCTGAGTTCTTCTATAACAAAATGCATGAGATATCTCACCAGTTCCCCCCTAGAACAACTTCACTTCCTCCTCAATACCAATTTTTTCCATCAGTCTCTATAACCTTTTCTTCTTTTCCCAAGATCTCTGATGGTGAAACATCTCATCATCTTCCCTCCTCCAAAATTACTACATCTCCTTTCCTCCATTTACTCCACTGTCATTCCTTCTATATCCACTTCTACTGTTCCTGCAGCCTTCAAGCATGCCGCGGTTACTCCCCTACTCAAGAAACCTTCACTTGATCCTAACTCTCCTTCTAATTATCGTCCAGTCTCCCTTCTCCCCTTCATTTCAAAACTTCTTGAACATACAGTCTTTCCTCTCAAGCTCTTCTGGAACCTTTTCAGTCTGGCTTTTGTTCTTTAAATTCTACTGAAACAGCACTTGCCAAGGTCTGCAGTGAATTGTTCCTAGCCAAATCCAAGGGCCTCTATTCCATCCTTATTCTTCTTGACCTTTCAGCCGCTTTTGATACTGTTGACCACCACCACCTCTTCCTTGACACTTTGTCATCACTTGGTTTTAGAGGCTCTGTCCCGTCCTGTTTTTTTTTCTTCTCTCCCATCACTCTTTCTATGTTTGTTCTAATGGTTCCTCCTCTTCCTCTATATCACTTTCAGTTGGTGTTCCCCAAGAGTCTGTTCTGGATCCTCTACTTTTCTCTCTCTACACCCAGTCCCTTGGTTCTCTCATCTTATCATGGTTTTCAGTACCATTTTTATGCTGATGATTCTCAAATCTGTATCTCCTCTCCTGATATTTCTCCAGCACTGCAGACCCATATTTCTGCCTGTTTCTCTGACATCACCACCTGGATGTCTCACCACCGATTGAAACTTAACATCAACAAAACTGAGCTACTTATCTTTCCCCCTAAGCACTCCTCTCCCCTTCCTCCTTTTTCTGTCTCAGTTGGCAATACTCTTAGTTCTCCTGTTTCCTCAGCCTGTAACCTTGGCATTATCTTTGATTTCACCCTTTCCTTCTCCTCACACATACAACAAACTGCCAAAACCTGTCGCTACTTTATCTATAATATTTACAAAACTCACCCCTTCCTCTCTGATAACACTATTGGAACATGTGTCCACTCTTTAATTACTTTCTGTCTTGACTATTGCAACTTCCTACTAGAAGGTCTCGCTCTCTCTCCCTTTCAGTCTGTTCAAAACTCTGCTGCACGTCTAATCTTTTGCCACCTCATTTTTTTCACATAACTCCTCTTCTCAAATCACTTCATTGGCTTCTCTTCCATTTCCATATCCATTTCAAACTCCTCCTCCTAATCTTCAAGTGCATTCATTCTGCTGCTCCTTACTATCTCTCCTCTCCCTCTACACCCCGCCTCATGAACTTTGCTCTTCTACTGGCTTGCTCCTTTCTTTGCCCTTTTCTTCCTCTAACTCCAGACTTCAGTCCTTTCACCTCGCTACTCCTTATGCCTGGAACAAATTCCCTGAGTCTGTGTGACAGACTTCATCTCTACCCCTCTTCAAATCTTTGCTAAAGGCTCACCTCTTTGAGGCCACCTGATCCCTTGTTTCTTGTGTCCCCTATTCTATCCCCTTTCTAACTTTATCTTGATTCGATTGTAAGCTGTAACAAGTAGGGACTGTCGTTCTGTGTTTGTACAGCTCTGTGTATGCCTAGTAGCGCTTAATAAATGTTTATTATTATTAATAATAATGTTCCTCAAGGATGTCATGTTGGACCTGGAGGATTTGCTGCCTTTGTCCCTGAGGACCACTGCGAGTCCTTTCAGGGCCCTATTGCTCATGACAAGGATAATTTGAAGTTCATGGTACAGGGCGCCTATGACACCTTTGAATCCGTGGTCAGAGTGGCAGCCGTGGGCACTGCCACCCACCGTATGGCGTGGCTGCAGTCTTTGGACCTGGAGTAGTGGATCCAGGACAAGATCGCTGATGTCTCCTGCCGGGGTGAGAACTTCTTTGGTAAACCCATGGAGGAGAAATCCAAGGAACTCGAGAAGCAGCAGGTGACCCTTACCAGGCTCTCCAAAAAGACTGCAGATCCCGCACAGAAGAAACAGGTGAGAAAGGCCTTCTGTCTGTGGCCGTACCGGTATTTCCTGGCCCCGCCACAGGCACAGCCTAAGGCGAAGACTCCCCACCTGCAATAGAGGGTGAAGACCCCGAAGGTGCAGCCCACCATCCAGCCCAAGCTGGGTGTGGAGTTTTGATGGGTTCCTCAGGAGCATAGCCAGCTGACTATTGTCTGCCAAGGTTCTCCCTCAGGTCAGGGGCGGCTCGTCCACTTTGCCCACTAGTGGTACTTCATCACCTCAGACACCTGGGTGCTTCAGATCATCCAAAGCAGATATTGGCTGCACTTTATCCAGCTGCCGCCTCCATACAACCCTGAGAGTATCCCATGGACCCCATGCACTGGAGCCTGCTGCAGACTGAGGTCACTGCCCTGCTGGTTGACCTTGCAATCAAGCTAGTTCCCCCAGCTCAGGTTGGACAGGGCTTCTACTACAGGTATTTCCTGGTCCCCAAAAAGACCAGTGGGTTCCGTCCCATTCTGGACCTGTGAAATCTCAACTGGTGCATGAAAAGTTCCAAATGCTCTTCCTGGGGACAGTGCTCCTGTACCTCATACAGGATGATTGGCTTTGCTGCTTGGATCTGAAGGATGCATATACACATAATCCGATCCACACAAATCACAGAAAATACCTTCAGATCATGCTTGATGGTCAGCACTATCGGTACCACATGCTTCCCTTTGGTCTGGCCACAGCCCCATGGGTCTTCACAAAGTGTATGGCGGTCATGGCCACCTTCCTCCAGAACTGGGGGGTCTTTGTCTTCCCATACCTGGACAACTGGTTGATCAAAGGTTCCACATCAGCCAGTATGCAGCAGTCCACCGCTCTCATAATTAAGGTGCTAGAGGGACTTTGTTTCATGGTCAACTACCCAAAGTCCCACCTCCAACCACTCAGCAGTTGGAATTCATCGGGGCCCTCCTCGACTCTGCTCGGACATGGGCTTTACTAGCAGACCACCTGCAGTGACTCATCGAGGTGGTGAGGGCTTTGCAGTGCCAGCACCACACCACAGCTCACAGGCTGTTGAGAGCCCTTGGACACAGGGCAGCCATGGTGCATGTCACCCTCAGGCTCACCTCTCCATGCAGCAGGCCCAGTGGACCTTGTGCATGCAATGGAAGTAATCATCAGGCCATCTGCAGAATAGGATAGTGGTCACCATACCACTGGCGCAGTCTCTGGCATGGTGGCTTCAGCTGGACAACCTGCTGCAGGGCCTCCCATTCCAGCTGGTGGCCCACTGCAAGATGCTCACGATGGATGCATCCAACCTCGGCTGGGGAGCTCACCTTCATAGCCTGCACACCCAGGGCCTGTGGTTTAAGCAGGAGAGTCTCCATCAAATTAATTTCCTCGAGCCCTGGGCCATAGTGAATGCCCTCCACACCTTTCATGCACACCTGGCGAATCAGGTGGTCCTGATTCAAACAGACAACCAAGTGACAATGTTCTATGTGAACACAGGGGGGCACTGGTTTGAACCTCCTGTGCTGGGAGGCTATTGGCCTATGGATGTTCGCCCTGCTCCATGGCATGGACCTCAGAGCAACTTGTCTGCCCAGTGAGCTCAACGGCCTAATGGATTGCCTCTGCCAGGTGCTCCAACTGCACAAGTGGACTCTCAAGAGGGAGGTATGATGGACTGGATATTATAGGAGTGGGGCACCCCTGTGGTGGACCTTTTTACTACAGTGCAAAAAGCCTAGGTAGCCCGGTTCGGCTCTCTGAGGCCAGCCAGCAGTCACCTGGCCTCAGATGCCTTCCTCCTCCACTGGCAGGAGAGCCTACTGTATGCATACCCCCCAATTCCGCTCATGGCGAAAACTCTCCTGAAGCTCCAAGCTGAGAAGTGCACCATGGTTCTCATCGCCTCCCACTGGCCTCAGCAGCCGTGGTTCCCACTAATGCTGCAGCTCTCACAGAGGGAGCCTCTTCACCTGGGCTCTGACCCACATTTCATCTCACAGGAGGGCGGCTCCCTGCAACATCCCTTCTGCTCCCTGTTGCTCATGGCGTGGATAATGAAAGGATAGTTCTCACGGAGCTTAATCTCCCCGAGGGCATTACCAACATCCTGCAGGCATCCCGCAAGGACTCGATGCACATGGCCTATGCACTCAAGTGGTTGTGGGTTGCCACTTGGTGCATAGATAGGACCCCTGCGCCATGGACCAACTGCTGGAGTACCTCTTGCACCTCTCCAACTCTGGGCTGAAGTCCAAGTCAGTGCAAGTTTACCTCAGCATGAAAGGGGTTTCCCATCATGGCTTTGGGGGGAAGCCCGTTTTGGCCCAGCCTCTAGTGGCCCAGTTTATGAAGAGCCTGCTCCTCTCGCTCAAGCCCCCTACAGTTGCTTGGGATCTCAAAGTGGTCTTTGGCCAGTTGATCTGGACTCCCTTTGAGCCGCTGGACTCATGCCCTCTGAAATTCTTCTCCTGGAAGATCCTCTACCTGGTGGCTCTCACGTCAACGAGCTCCAAGCTCTGGTCGCTCACCAGAACCAGGTGGTGCTCCATACACACCCTTGCTTCCTACTGAAGGTGGTTTCTACTTTCTACCTCAACCAGACCATTGTCCTTCTGACATTCTTTCCTCAACCTCACATGAATCGTGGTGAGGTGGCGTTGCACACGCTGGACTTTGTGTGCATCGTCCTTCTATCTGGAGTGCACGAAGGTGCATCATCACTTCACCCAGCTGTTCATCTCCTTCAACTGCAGTAGGTTGGGTGTCACTGTCTCGAAGCATACGTTATCCCTCTGGCTAATGGACTGCATCGCTCAGGCATACTCTGGCTGGGTTGAACCTTGAGGGTCATGTCATGGCTCACAGTTTCTGTGCAATGGTTACCTCGGTAGCCAACCTTCATTCTGTGTCTGCAGAGGAAATCTGCAGGGCTGCAACTTGGTCTTTGGCCAATACCTTCGCAACCCACTACTGTCTAAATGGGGGATTCCCGACGGAACAGCAGTTTTGACCAGGCTGTGCTCTGGCATCTTTTTGGGTCTTAATCAACTCCTGCCCAATGGCACTTCTGTTGGTCCAGGCTACCTGCTCAAAATCCTGTCAGGTTGATGTCATCTGAGGATACTGAATCGGATAAGTCCCTCAGTGGGACTACCTCTCAGGTCTTCCTGACTTCCCCAGTTCTCAATACCCGGTTGGGCTGTTTATTTCCTCAACTTCCGGTAACCTGTAGCTTTGGAGCCCCATACATGAGGACTTATTTCCTGCTTGTTCATGAAGAAAGCATAGTTACTCACCTGTAGAAGATATTTTACATAAACAGCAAGAATAAGTCCTCACAACCCTCCCACCTCCCCAGCGAGTTGCCTTTTAGCTCCTGCTATAACACTGTACTGGTGAATATGGTGCCACAACAGGTGGAGAGGTAGGTGCATGTACGCATGCGCAGTGTACCTCCCAAAAGCTTCCTTTGGAAGCTGGGGAGTGTTCCATGCAGGGCTCTTTCGGTGACATCACCCATACACGAAGACTTATTCATCCTTTTCACAGAGAACACCTGCTACAGGTGAGTAACTACCCTTTCGGTAGTAATTACTTCATTCAAAATTGTCTCACAAGACAAGAGTACATTCAGTGGAATAGCTACATGTTTGTAGCACACCTGCAATTTACAGGGTGATTACCACAAAAATCAGTTGTGTTTTTTAGCAGTGGCCATTGCCTGATCTTCAGGAAGGTGATAGTGTTGGACCAAATTTGGAAAGCTACAGGACCCAGCTCTGTTTGAAAGAGGTTCCTATAGGAATGGTATCCGTGAAGCCCTTTGGTGGATTTGGAAAAGACCTTTAATATAATCAGAGCAATGTTTTTTCAGTTTGACAACTGGAGCTTCTTTATTCCTGTTATCATACTGTATGCAGTTTGCACCATGTACTTTTTAGACCCAGGATATTGAAATTGCTGGTCAGCAAAAAACAAACAAACAAACACTGTTTTTGAAAATGATCTACTACATAATGCTTTATTGGTGGATTGCGTCTTGCTTTCTGCAGCAGAAAGAAACAAGCGGAAAGAGACTATGCGCAAACAAAAGACTTTATTTCAAGGCCTTACTCTGCCAAGTTTTAGCAAATTGGCCTTCGTCAGGGTCCTATACTTTTAGAAATAAATAAATAATGCACTACATAAAATAACAAATACATAAATAATGAAAGGCAATAATAAATTAAAAAAATATATATAAACCAATGCAGATCAAAAACACTAGATAAAATAATGTATAAAGTAAACTCAAGGGGGGGGGGCGAAGAAGGGTGGAGGGAAGGGGAAGAGGAGAAAAGAAAAAAATGGTGTCTAAAATCATATGCATACTGCCTTGCGCTGCAAAAAAATGGAAAATGACAAACAGAATTAGCACATTTATGAGGGCTATATACAGGGTGACCCCAAAAAAAGTGAGAACATCTCGTAGCATATAAGTTATTTAAAAATTCAAAAAGACAGATGTAAACAATTGACAAATTTAAAAAAAAAAAGATGGCGACTCGAAATTGTCGAAATAAAGACGATATATAGCTAAAAAAGGTAAATAAGTAAACTATTTAAGCTTTTCAATTACAAGATGTTCTCACTTTTTTTGGGCCACCCTGTATATGAAAATAAGGGGGTCAAAAATACTCAACATGGTAAAAAAGGGACAGTCAGGGCCAGCCCAAGAGTTTCTGCCACCCTAGGCAGAAGCCCCAGCCGTGCCCCTCCCCCCCCCCCCCCGAGCTATGCCGTACCGCCTCCCCCCCAGCTGTGCTGCCCCACCCCACCCCGAACAGTGCCACACCCCCTGCCATGCTGAGCCGCGCTACTGCCAATTTCAGTGGTGGGGTCGGGGCCACAGCTCAGCTTGGCAGCAGGCCATGTGCTTCAGCACACATTGCCTGCTACTTTTAACCCCACTTTAACATAACTTCGGGGGTTCAGAAGTGGCAGACAATGTGTGCCAAAGCACATGGCTTGCCACTGAGCCTAGCCACTCCCCCCTCTGCCACTGAAATCGGTGGTAGTGGGGGGCAGCAGTTTGGCGCAGTAAAGCGCGGGGGGAGGCAGGCCATATGTGCTAAAGCTTGCCACCCACAGAGATCTGCCCTAGGTGGCTGCCTAGCCCACCTAGTGGATAGGCCGGCCCTGGGGACAATAAAACAGACTGGAAAAAAAGGGAAGAGTATATAGGGCAGCATAACCAGCCATCAGACCATATAGATAGGCAGATGAAAAATTGCCAAAGGAATCAATTAGAAATTTTGCAGACAAACAAAATAACTTAAAAAGGACTCATTCTGACATATTACTAAAACCATCTTATCTACTCATGGGCAGACTGAGATATTAAAGATGAAAGAAAGTAGGATTACAGTTTTAAAAATGAGTTAAGATTGTGTGTTGCAAGTAGCAAAGGGAAATTAAACTCTGTGCATAAACAGTCATTATCACTCTCGTAGTGCATTACTATAAATATATGTTAAGTGTGATAAAAAGTGACAGAAAAATTAAAAGGAGGGAAACTTCAACAAAATAAAAAACCAAGATATTAAAAACCAAAAAAAAAAAATTGCGGCAGAAACAGCCATCAGATCCCATGAGATGGCAGGGAAATAACGCAGATGGAACATATGAATCGGCAGGAAAAGCCCACTGAGGAAAATACAACAATTAAAACATAAGAAGGGAATATTTTAAAAAGGAACATACTTTAAAAAAAGGCATATTTTTTAAAAAACAAGGTAAGTATGGCAAAGACAAACTGTGACATTTAAGAATCATTAAACAGCAGTATACCATCATAGAATACACAAAAATAGACATGTTCCTAACAGCTAAATAATTAAAATAAGAGAGAGAAAGTAATGTCCTAATCAAGACAAATGATGGTGGGCATGCCTTAAGCCAATAGCAAAGAAAAAAGTAAATACTGTACTTTTCAGCCATTTAAATGGACGCTTCCCACCAGTGTCAAGATTGACAGTCAAACCCTCATTTCCAAGCAACTCTTATACTATTAGAACATATTATAATAGTAACATAAATTAAATGCATAAAACAAGCCAATAAATATAAAAAGGGGAGAACAATAAAAAAAGTATTTTTAAAAAGCCAGAAAAGCAATCAAAAAAAAAGAGGGGGGATTGCAGTAATAAAAGAAAACAGGATAAAAATACAGGCAATGCAACTTAAACTAATCTAAACAGTGCACATTGGCTGACAACAGCAAAAAGGGAGACACAGTACTCTACAGCCATTAAAATGGCAAAACCTGTCAAAGGGGAAACTAAATACCACTGTATTGTAATACTATTAGAATATCGAGTCTGGTAAGAGAAGAAATCAAAAAATGTAAGGCCGTGGGGCAGGGTCCCAGTGGCTGCCTGTAACCAGGTGATCACAAACAAGAGAAAGACCCCGTTGTGTTCCAGAAAAAATTTTTAAATTTTTGTCGGACATAAATCATGAGGAGAAGGCACTATGGACCAACTCACTTACATGATACATGTCCCTTTTATTCCACCACTTGGGTATGAAACATAAAAGTACTTGAATTGAAAAGGCCTCAAACCTAAATAGCACGATACTTATCAAATGACATAAGTATCGTGCTATTTAGGTTTGAGGCCTTTTCAGTTCAAGTACTTTTATGTTTCATACCCAAGTGGTGGAATAAAAGGGACATGTATCATGTAAGTGAGTTGGTCCATAGTGCCTTCTCCTCATGATTTATGTCCGACAAAAATTTAAAAATTTTTTCTGGAACACAACGGGGTCTTTCTCTTGTTTGTTGTCATTTTGACCTTTGTTTTTGGGGTCCTTTTGTTATTGTAACCGGGTGATCGGCCAGTGCGGGGACCCTGGCTCGTGGCCATTGTCATGGGGGCAGAGGCGCGAGGATGTGCGCATGCGCAGAGGATTGGCTCCACCAGCGTGCAGGAGCGCGGTGGAGGCTGGGATGAGGAGGATGGCGTGACGTGGAGGAGGAGGAGCCAGGAGGAGGCAACGGTTGCCTTCACTCCTGCGCCTCTTCGGGTCTGGTGCCGGCTTCAGTTGGTGGTAATAGTAGTTATTAATTTAATTTAATTTGATCCTCTTGGACACGGGCTGCAGAGTCGGGCAGCGGCGCAGGAGTCCTCTACGGTGGAGGAGCATGGGGCAGTTGACACGCTGGGGCTGCTGCTCTTTGAGGATTCTGGGGCACGGGCCGCAGAGGCGGAAAGAGGCGTGGAAGTCTGCTTTGGTGGGGAGCAGGAGGCCGTTGATGCGCCGGGAGGCCGCCTAGAGGCAAAGCACTCTGTGGCTGAGCGAGGGACACCAGACTAATGGCGTTGCGGCGACAGATCTCTCGATGGCTTCAGGGCGCGAGAGGAGAGAGAAGGCAGCGCGAGGATGGGGCAGCTGCCTGTGACTCGGGCCCGCATGGCCGCTGGAGGAGGAGAGCTAGTGAGGTGGAGGGCAGCTGCGTGGTGGTTCGCACCCTCGCTGCCGAGGAAGACGGAAAGCAGAGGGGCCTATGCCGGGACGTGGTGGCAGCAGGCAGGAGGTAAGGTTTTACTCCTGCTTCTTAGCGTGGGGGTTGTTTGGGGGCGCAGGAAGATGGGTAAGGGCACTGTTAAGGGAATTCTACAGGTAATTTGAAGTTTAAAAAAAAAAAAAAGGAAGAGAGATAGGGGGGAATAAGGGGAAGGGAGCGAGTCCTCTGGGGGTTTTGGGGCCGACTGCGGGTAGGACCACCAGTGGGGCTCGAGGGGCTTGGGCAAGGAGGACTTTTGGGCTCGGGGGGGACTTTGGGGGCTCGTGGGGCTACCTAGAGGTACGGGGGGGTCGGGTATCGGTTGTTGGCGGGCCAATGGTTCCGAGAGGGGTTGGGGGGCAGTGGATGAAGCGAATGACAAGTAATGCAGATAAAAAGAGAAAGAAACATGGGTCTTGGGGGGTAGTGGAGGACTGGTTGAAGGACTCGCAGAGTTAGAGGGCAAATCCTTAATTCTACTGCGAGCGGGCGAATAGTTCAAAGAGGCTATTGCAGGGCTGTCGAGGGCTCAGGTTAGAAGACGGCACTCCCATATAGGGGGTTGGGGGTTGGAAGCTAGGTGGGGGTTTTCAAAAAAAAAAAAAAAACCTTAATTACCACCATGAGGTCGATCTGCTTCAGGGGAGCATGGCTAGGGGTGGACTAAGATACAGTCGGGGTGGAGTGGTGGTGGGTGTGGCAGCCTTTGGGTTCTCTTGTGGTCCCCTCCCCTGGGTTTTGCTTTTATGTCTCCACAGGTGGCGGTAAAGAAATCAGCACACAGCGAGGTGTAGGGGAGGAGGCCACCGGCAATCCAGAAGGAAGGACACAGGAGTACCAGCGGGGTGAGAGTGGCTGGACAATGATACCAGCGTGAGTAGGGCGGGCTGCATCGGTGAGACAGAGGATGGTGGCCATTCACGAATGCGTCCACGGGCAGCATGGGGACGGATATGGGCTTAGCGGGGAATGGCAGGCTGGCCATGGAATGGTGGGGCAGCTGACCCAAACGCGGGTAGGAGCAAGAAAAAATAATAAATAAATAAAAACAAGCTCATGAGAAAAGGGGGCATTCGTGTAAGCAGCGCCACGGGGTGAACTTATTCCCTGCCTTGATCGCCGACTCTTCGTGGTAGCAGTCGGGTGTGGGTATCACGGAGCATGGGGCAGGAGGGGTGGCGAGCGGAGAATAGGCTGTGGAGTGGAGCTGCATCGATAGTGGTTTCTGAATTAGGGGAGGGAGTTCGGCTGAGTTTGCGCCGGGGGATCTGGTTGCAGTGAGATATAGATCATTCCACCTTCTAGAGGGCAGAAGACGGTCAGGGAGGGTAGTACGCAGGATTAACCTGTGGCTGACGAAATGTCAGATGGGGCATGAGCTACGTGCTCCGGTGGACTAAAGGAGGGACTGGGGAAAAGGTGGGTGGGGGTCGTTCCGGTGGTGCAGGATCGGCTCGGAGCAGCAGATGGGAGGCAGCTGGGCAGGGGCGTGGGGCGGGAGTTAACAAAAACTTGCCGGTTCCTCGACTGCCAATATTGATAAGGATACTCCGTCCGTAGAGTTAGACACTCGGTAGCAAAATGTGGGGAAAAAGGGCCCAGTGGGCCACAGGGCCGGCCCCCAGCAATAAGGAAGTGGGCAGCCCGACCCCTACGCTAATTCGGTTAGAGGCCTTAAGGACTTGATTTCGGAAATACCCAATGTGGGGAGATAAGGAGGTGGTAAGGGGGGATACAGAAGGGTTTATGGTTAGCCCGGTACACGGGAGGGTGCTGGCATTCAAGGCGTGGAACTCGCCTTTGGGGGTGGCGCCTTCCACTCATGGTTAGGTTTAAGTTGGAGGTTGAGTGGATCTGGGGGGCAGATGGGTCGCATCCTGGGAAGCGGGGTACAGGTCATTATACTTCTGGATCAGGCCGGAAGCTGGTTTGAGAATCGGGTCACAGGGCATTGAGGGCACGGCGGTTATGAAATCTGTTTTTCGGGGTGGCCAGGACACGGGTCAGCGTCTCCATGGCTCGGTTCGCTGTGCGGAGGGGGTGTATTTCGACAATACAGGCCTGTGGGCTGTTGGGGTCTCGTGCATATTTGGTAATGTTTAGTACTTTCCAGCCAGGGGGTTCAGGTGGAAGGGTGACCGTGAAGGTGGTTCAGGAGTTAGATATTGTGTTCGGGGGAACAGCACAATCAGTGAGGTGTCAGGAGCAGTTAATGGGCAGCACGAACGGGTGTGCTGTGGGTCGGCGTTAGACAGAAGGCCTGGTGGTGGGGAGTACCTGGTGGTGGGGGACTTGGGATTCTGGGGGGGGGGGAGTCTCCCTCGTGATACGGTGTCGGTATTGAAGGTGTTGGGGGTTAATGTGTTGGGTTCATGGTAATTAACCTGGAAGGCAAGGTTGGCACCCTGAGGGTGGGAGTTGCTTGGTATGTAACGCGGAAGGCAAGGCAGGCTCCCGGAAGGCGGGGTGCGGTGTTAATGGGTGGTGGCAACTGCGGGAGTGCGTACATCGCGCCCGTGTATTCGTGAATCAATGGGGATGTGTGCAGTATGGCGGAGGGGGGTGGTCGGGGAGAGCCTGGAACGGGAAGGCTGTGCTGATGAGAGCTGGGATCGCCAGGCTAAGGGTATGGGAATTTTTCCGGGGAGTGGGGCATGTGGACAGTTAGTAGCTGGCTTGGCAGGAATCCAGCCTGATTGGCTAAGAGCCTGCGGGAATTGTTTCCCAGTTTTGGGGCTTAGGAGTTGGGGAGTGTTGAGCTTCACCACCCCAGGGTACGATGGCGGGGCGATAATGCAGTGGGGTCAGTGTTAGCACGACGTGCGCTACACGTTGTATTTGGGTGGCAGACTTCATGACTGTTGTCGTATTAGCATGTTTGGGCTTGCATGGTAGGATCAGGCCCGGCGTATTCTAGAAGGTACTATCGGGATTATGGACACTCGTTTCTGTTCCAAATGGGACTAGGTTCAGGCTCTGGATCCAGCAGGGGAGAGGGAAGGATTCAGGGCCCTGCAAAGCTAAGAGAGCATTGGTCGAGAGAGAGGAGACATCAATAAAGGGTACAGGGTGGGAGCGTTCTTGGTCAATGTCTCTCAGCTTCAGGAGGCCTATTACACATGGGTTACTTGGGAGGCGCGGTAGTGCCTTACTCTGGGGACGCAGTTACGATACAAAGCCTCCCTATTGCGGGCGGTTGTGCCTGTTAATTTTCAGCGTGTTCTGTATTGGTTTATCTATGTCTGCACTTTTCTTTGTTTTTGTCCTCCCCGCCCTCAACCGCTTGACCTATTGCTTCCTATTCTCTTTGTTTCCTGTCCCAACAATGTAGTTCCTTTCTATATTTCCGGGCCTTGTGCCCCTCCCCCAATTTGCTACTGTATTGTAAACCGCCCTGCTGTAATGAAGGGCGGTATATCAAATTTTTAAATAAACATAAACATAAACATATTGGAGGGTTAGTAGTGAAATTCCACAAGGCTGGGGTTGGAGGCGGTATACAGCAACCGCAGGTGCGGCATGAGAAAGGGTTTTTCGGTCCTCCTGGTGAAATGGAAATTGGGCCAGCAGGTTAATGGATTTGGGGGTATGGAAGGTGATTGTTGAGCTCGGGTCCAGCCCGGTGGACACCGGGAAGATATAATTGCAGTGATGCCCCGCACGGGAGGGGGAATCTTCAGGGTCAAGGAGGCATAGCTAGTGGCGTGTTGTTATGTGCAGCTGTGCGGAGGAGGGTGCTGCGGCACGTAGGAGAAGGCCCGAAGCAGTGCGACACACTCAGCCGGCATGGTGGCAGCGACCTGGATGGTTGTGATGGGGTGGCCGGAATCAGTGATACAGGCCTGGGCTGAAGGCGAGCTAGGGCTTTCGGGCTAGGTTTGGATGCAAGAGGGGGAGGGGAAGATCAATGGATGGAAACTAAGCAGTTTGCTTGCAGATATGGAAGCCCTAGGGTCGGTGGGCGGATGGGTCATGCCTTCTTTGGGGATGGCTGGCGGAAAATGGTGCTGTCAGAGTGGACTCACGGGGTTGGGATTCGGCGGCGGTGTCAGTTTATGGCTAGGCGGGGGCGTTCTCAGTTTGCCGCAAGTAACACCATTGCTTGGACACTATGAGCAGTCATGGATCAGGCCAACATTGGTATTTGGGAGGACTGGCCTTGTGGTCGGATATGGTACTTCGGGCCAGGAGGCAGGGGATTCAAAGTCCCGCTTAACGTTTCGTGGATGAGAACACACAATAAATAAAATGTAATAAATGAATATACAAGGGTATGCGGGCAGCTATGTCAAGGCCTGCTGGCTGACTATATTAAAAAAAAACCTGCATGTAATCGGCAGTGCGGTGGGGGGGGGGGGTTCCTTGCTCTAGGAAGATATTGAATCACGCATTCGTGAGTGTGTGCGAGTGTGCAGGGTTGTACAGGGGATGAGGGGCACTTATCCCCAAAGGATGTGGATTGCTCACCAACAGGCGGGGAGGCCTTGGAAGGTGTTCGTTAGCGGGGGCTCACTGGTCGCAGCTTTGTGGGGGGGGGCGGCTTCGGGACATTAATTGAGTGGAGGAGTAGCCTAGTGGTTGGGGCAAGGTACTTCAGGTCGGAAGGTCGGGGGTTCAAATCCCACTAGAGGACAGCAACCTTGGGCCAGAAGGACTGGGGTTTCTAGTCCCACAGGTGCTCCTTGTGGTCTTGGGCAAGCCACTTAACCCTCCATAGCCCATGTTCCCTGTAAAATAGTTATCTCCAAGTTATAATGCCCTGTTCAATGTAATTTCAGTTTGTTCAATGTAAACCGCACTGATGCAGAATAGCGCGGTATATAAGAGAATGTAAATAAATAAATAAATAAAATAAAAAATTAATGTCACCTGTGCCGGCAGACGGATCCCGCAGGTTTCCAGGGTCCGGAGCTGGCGGCTGTACAGGTGGTTGAGGGCGGGGTGCCCGCGACCCTACATTAATGTCCTCTGTGCCGGTGGCGGGATCCCAGAGGTTTATGGGGTCCGGAGCCTTAGGCTATACTTGGGCCGGGGCGGGGTGCCCCCGACCCGGACAACCCCTGGCTGACTTTTGCTAATTACATGGCGAGGTCGGGGAAATGGGATTAGGAAGATGACCGTTGGCATGACCTGTTGTGCATGGCAGAAGCGGAGGAAGTGTCACCTTGCTAATAGCATGGCTGGTGAGGCATTGTTCCGCTGTGTGGATTGTTAAGAGGATTATTCTTGGACGGGAATGTTTGGTATGCTATAAAAGTTAATAAAGCTGTGACCGGTTGTTTTCCCAAGAGCTGTGGTATGTGTATTTTGTGGGTTAAAAAAAGGGGGAACTAAAATGTGGGGGTGGAAGGGGTGGAAGGTTGGAGGGGCCTGGAGCACCAGGACCGATCTACCTTGGTTACAAAATCAGGAGAGAGAAGGAGAGTGATGTTTAAATCAAGAGAGATGACGCTAGGTGTACCTTAAGCCTTAGAATCAAAAGCGCCAATAGCAAAGGAGAAAGTAAATGCTGTGCTTTGCAGCCAAACGCTGTCAAGATTGAGTCAACCCTCTTTTCCAAACAGCACTTTACCATTATAATGTATTATAATAGTATTCTATATTGAAAATAAAACTAAAAAAATAATACATAAAACAAGCCAAGAGATATAAATAAAAAAGGGTAACATTAAAATAAGTTAAAATGGAATTTAAAAAACAGATATTACAACTTAAAACAAACTTGGCCAAGTCAGGCCCTGCAATAAAGTCTTTTATTTGTGCATGGTCTCCTTCCGCTTGTTTCGTCCTGTTCCTGATTACATCTGCGGATGTTTAGCTTCGACCTGTTCCTTTTGGTTTATTCTTGCTTTCTATGCCAGAAGCGAAATGAATAATTCTGCTTAGAGCCCACATGTATACCATGTAAATGGCCTTGAAACGTATGTGTATGGGGTTTTTTTTTCCCAGCAATCTTTGATGAATTTGTGTTCTCAAGCTCATCTTTATTCTGAGTATATTTAAAATCACATATATATATATATATATTGTATGTTCTAAAGGCATGCATTTGGTCCATTGAAACACGTAAAAATTTAATGTTGCACACATTTTTAAATTCTTTCTTGCATACAGTACACCAGCATTTTTCAACCACTGTGCCGCGGCACACTAGTGTGCCGTGAGATATTGTCTGGTGTGCCGTGGGAAAAATTCCAATTTCATCCATAACATGTGGCCTCAGCTCACAAATTAGGGTTGCCAACCGGCCGGTTTTCAGCCGGCCTGGCCGGTTTTTCCATGGCCAGGCCGGCTGCCAGCACAGTTGTAAAACCGGCCATTGAAAAGCCGGTTTTTTGCTCTGGCCGCAAGATCGGGAGCGGCCAGAGCAAAAAACCGGCTTTTGTGCCGAAGTCCGCGGTGCAAACACGATCGCGATTCCCTATAGCAGTGCAGCCGCTGGTTCTGCTTTGTACAGAGCAGCGGCTGCACTACACTTACATTGAAAAGTAAAGAGAAACTGTGTCAGGAGCCCTCCGATCATGCAGAGCCCGAGGAAGTGATGTCATGGGGGCGGGCTCCTCACAGGCTGTCTTTCCTTTTCAAATTAACTTTAGCTGCAATAAAGTTAATTTGAAAAGGAAAGACAGCCTGTGAGGAGCCCGCCCCCATGACATCACTTCCTCGGGCTCTGCGATGACCGGAGGGCTCCTGACACAGTTTCTCTTTACTTTTCAATGTAAGTGTAGTGCAGCCGCTGCTCTGTACAAAGCTGAAGCAGCGGCTTGGGCAGAGGGGGGGGGGGGTGTGAGTGAACCAGCAAGGGGGGGGGAGTGTGAGTGAACCAGCAGTGGAGGGGGGGGTGTGGTGTGAGTGAACCAGCAAGGGGGGGGGCGCGATGGTGTGAGTGAACCAGCAGGGGAGGGGGGGTAAGTGAGTGAGTGACCCAGCAGGAGGGGTGAGTAAGTGACAGGGGGGTGGGTGAGTGAACCAGCAGTGGAGGGGGGGGGGTGGTGTGAGTGAACCAGCAGGGGAGGGGGTTTGGTGTGAGTGTTTGATTCCTATTCAAGAGAATTACTTTATATATAGTCAATATAGGCACAGAGGTAAATTTTTTTAACATTTTCTAATGGTGGTGTGCCTCGTGATTATTTTCATGAAAAAAGTGTGCCTTTGCACAAAAAAGGTTGAAAGACACTGCAGTACACAGTATGCACCTAAAACAAACATGAAAAAATGCCCAGAAATTGGGAAAAATTAATTTTAAATGAGCATGAACTGAAATTGTTTTTGCCTGTGCACACCACTAGTATGTACATTTAATCTCTGCAAATTGGATCATTTCAGTGCTTTTCCCTGTATTTTATTTTTAGTTGACTGCTTCTGGAGTACTTGTTTCTCCAGATGTAAAAAACTCCATTCAGGCCATTGGGGATGCTTCTTAAAGCACAAGTCTCCCATATAGAGGAGACTTATGCTTTAGGAAGCACCAAATGAAAGCTGGCCAATAGTTCCTTTTTCTGGAATGCACATGCACTCTGTACAGGAGAAATGCACACGCCTGCAGAATAAATAATTCTGCAATAGAAAGGTATCCCCAAAGTATTTCAAGTTGCGCAGGTCTGTGCTTCAGCCAAATTCCTGACTAGTCAAGCAGACTACTTTCTGCATAACACTTCGGAAATGTGTTAATGCAATTGTTGAATGTGAATCATGGAACTTGTTGAATATGACCCTCAACTATAACCTTTTTTGTAACCTATCTTGACAGGGGGTTCATTTGTGGTTTAAAAAAGTCTTTTGACATTTATTTGAAGAGATCATTCATCACATGTAACACTTGAAGGCATTGTTTAAATTAAATCTTGTGGTTTTAAATTTTCATGCAGGAAGTATGTTTTGAGATTTTTTTCTTTATTCAGTTAGTTTTGGATTGGTTTTTGCCTGGAAAGAAGCATGGATAGTAGATAAATGAAGTATTTTATAAATGCAGATAACACTGAATACCTGGAAACATGATCATGAAAGTTAGATTTCATCAGCAAAACAGTTGCTGCTAGGTTTGAAAATGTTTTACAAGGGTGTGGGACTGTTTGCTGTATTTTCTTTGTACAGATGCACTGTCTGTAGAAAATTGAATGTATCCTAAATTTCAATACTCTTGTATGTATCATATTCCAAAAATGTTATGAAGAATAAAATTGCCCTTCCCTAATCTCCTACCTACCGTACTGGTTTCTTTTGAAGTGTCTTATGTATTTCCAGGCAGTACAGTGCATGCAATTTCTTTCAAAGTTAGTCATACCCAGCTGAGCAGTTTAATAGCAGCATTGAACTTGTATGAAATCTTCCTTACTTGTCAAAGGGGGAGAGGGGGCGGGAGTATATAGCTAGATGTTTGCAGCTGATTTAACGTACACAATATCTAAACTTGTGTTTTCAAATGTTACTAGTTTTGTACGGATACTTGAACATTTGTGTTAAAATGGGAAGCTTGCTACTAAGGAGGAAAAGTAAAAGCAGTAAACATGTTTGTGGGTTTTACCCTTATACAAAGCAGTCCTGGGGCGGAAATGGCATAAGACTTGTTTGACCTCCAGTGTTTTGAAGTTCTGGAAGGGAACCTCTTCGGCTATTTGAGTTTTGCTAGCTAGTACTTGCTATAAAGGGGTATTATTTAAAAATGAACAAGTCAGAGTATCAAAAAATTGTGCTATATGGCTTACCGATAGAAAGAAGAAGTGAATCCATATATGCTCCAAATACTACCTTCCACTTTGCCCACAAGCTGACCCTGAAAGCTATGCATATTCACATTTAATGTGACTCCCTAAGTTCTTAACCCCAAATATGTTTATTCCTGCCTTAGATTGAATTATATCTGGATGATCTTTGCTACAGTTGCATGGTTCCCATTATGCTCACTGGACTGGTTTTAACACTTTGTCCCCAATGTTGAAGCTCTCACCCTTGCATACAAGTTTTTAACAATAATTCAGGATTGTAGCTATTTTGAATGGTTTCTCTTGGATAATTGGATAAAATAATGTGGTTGCCATTTTAGTCTACTTTAATGATAGTTAAAAAGAAAAATAAGGTGTAACTTTTTAATTCACCTAAAAATACATTTTTGGACTACCTTTTGAAGTTTAAAACCACTTTCTTCAGGTCCGAACAGTATGAGCAACAGATGACAATACCATGATATTTAAGTGAAATACAAAAACATTCTGCTGACAGTCCTCAGGGAAAGGGGGGGAGTGTAAGAGATGAATGAGTGATTACAAGATGACAAGGCTATAAAAAATGATGGTTTATAATGGAATAAAAAGCCCATATCTTTATTAAGCCCTGTCTAGTCTGAATGAAAATGTAATATCATAATTTCAAAAGTTTTACTTTCTTGGACTGATTTGAACCTGACTGAATCCTTTAAACCGGCAACAATTCCAAAATCATCTCCAAGAAGATTGCTTCTTCACCCAAAATACCCAGAGAAAACCTTACCACACTACAAAGAAAAGAAAACCTCAAAGAAAAGACCCCCTTGTAGTGACATACAATCCAGAGCTGGAAAAACTGAATGACTGATTAATTGAGCCGAATTCACTTTTTAGTATCTCGGCACTCTGGTACTAGGAAGGTAACTTACATATTCTATACCTAGTTAATACATATGAGGGATCATTTTGGAAGTCATATTTGTGCTTTGGATGTCCATTTTAGAAGCCGTGTCTGTGGACGTCTCCAGCATGAGGAAGTTCAAGTTTGAACGGGGCGTGTTGGAGGCATGGCAGGGCATTCCCAGGAACCAGGACATCCCCACTTAATCTCTGAAAAGTCCTGGACTTCCAACATCATGCCTGTTTATACCTTCTCCAGGCACAAATAGGCATCAGAAAAGTGATCATTTTGTCTGAAAAACATCTAGAGCAGTGGTTCCCAATGCTGTCTTGGGGGTCTCCTCAGTCAGTCGGGTCTTCAGGATATCCACAGTGAATATGTAGGAGGTAGATTTGCATGCAGAGGAGGCAATGTATGCAAATTTATCTCATGAATATTTATTGTGAATATCCTAAAAAAACAACTGGCTGGGAAGCCCCCAAGGCAGGTTTGGGAACCACTGATCTAGAGGGTGTAGAGAAGAAAGCACTCCATCATCCCCCAGTACTCAGCAAAATTTCAGTGGTAGCTGCAGTGGGATTTGAACCCAGGCATTCCTGCTCCTAGCCCATTACTCTAACCATTAGGCTATACCTAGATGTTGAGGATCTGAAATAGTATTCTCCAGGACCAAGCAGGAATCAGTCCTCACATATGGGTGTCATCGACGCCGATGAAGCCCCAGCGGAGCATGTCCCCAGCTTTCTATGAAAGCCTTTGGGAATGAGGGCACGCATGCGCGGTTCCCTTCCCGCCTAAAGGTGCCATCTTACCTCAGTCTCTCTTTTTCCGAGAAGCCCACCGGACGTGTGTACTGTCATCCCGGATAAAAGTTTGATTTTTTTTGGCGATTCTCACTATTTATTTTTCCCGGTTCGATGCCGGTTTCTCCTCCTGCCGGGTTCGGTACACCGGTATCGAGCCCGATTCTTCTTTTTCGGTTTTTGCCCTTCGTGGCTGGCGTTCGCGCCCTTTTTTTGCTTTTCCCTGGAAGGCCGGTCCTTTGACCTCGCAAGGACTCTTTTTTTTCCCTGATGGCTTCCAGCAGTTTTAAAAAGTGTGATTGGTGTAAGAAGTTGTCTCTCACCGACACACATGACTGCTGCCTCCGGTGCCTCGGTCCTGATCACGACCCTAAGACGTGGACCATGTGGGAAGATGTCTTCCAAGGCACTGCGAAGTCTCCAGCAGCAGAAAGAAAGACTTTTCTCAGACTCAGCCTCCGGCCAGGCCCGGACCTCGTCTGAGGCCTCGACATCTCGGGATTCGGATCACGAGCGCCGTCGGGGTTCCTCGGACAGGGAGTCCCCCGACCGGGAATGCAAGAGGAAGAAGTGGCTCGTGAGGGCGTCTTCGGAGGAGGTCCCTGGCTCCTCGAGGGCCAGGTCTAAGACCCCCGACCTTCGCCCCGGACCCGTGGAACAAGAGAAGCCTGCCAAAGTTCCTCGCGTGGAGCCGGAGTCTGCTGGACACGTAAGCCCTGTGGTCCTCGAGGACTCTCCTCCCAGAGAGCCGACGTCGGGCCCGGTGCCGCCGGGGCCCGAGTCGGTGGCTGCAGTGTCTCCCGAGCTGAGTCTCAGGATGACAGCCTTGGAGTGCAGCAGCGGGCACTGATGGCCAGCCTGTCTGGCACATCTGCCCCGACCACCAGGACATTGACATCGAAGTTGACCCCGGAGACCGAGCCGATACTCGAGTCCATGATGGCTCGAGGTCGGTCGCGGTCTCCCTCGACCTCCCATTCGGGACCGAGGGCGTCGACACCGGTGCCTCCGGCGTTGGGGCGGGTGCTCCAGGGCCCCGCGGGGTCGGATCCTGACTCCTCATTGGACGAGTCAGCCTGGGAGACGGAGGATGAGGAGTCCCCCGATACATTCAAGACTCGGTGCGTCCTGTCGGACTCACTGCAGTCTGAGCCCCGGAGTAGATCCCCTCCGGAGGATACCCGGTTCTCGGAGTTTGTCCGGGATATGGCCACCGCGTTGACTATCCCGGCGGACCCCGAGGAAGAGCCGAAGAGCTCGAGGCCCTGCAGTACGACTCTCCTCTGATGGAGGCCTTTACTGTCCCGGTTCCTCCGATGCTGGAACGGCTCCTCTTCCGGATGTGGGAGGCACAGGCCTCGGCACCGGTTCTAAGCAAGCGGGTCGATTCGATTTATCGACTCCGGATGAGCCCTGGCTTTCAAAAGGCGCAGCTACCACACCATTCCATGGTGGTGGAATCGGCCATGCATCGCCTGAAAAGTCAGAAGATGCACTAAGTGGTGCCCCCCGGCAGGGAGGCCCGGAACCTCGATGGTGTTGGTAGAAAGTGCTTCCAGGGCTCGATGCTTGCTTGCCGTGTCCAGTCTTACCAGCTGTACATGGGCATGTACTTGCGAGACCTGGCCAAGGAGCTGGCCGGGGTCTCCGCTGGTCTCTCCGGGGAGCCCTTGCAGAGATTCAAGTCCTTGTCCTCGGGGATTCGGGACTGCTCGAAGTTTATGTCCCGCCCCGTCTACGATGGCTTTGAGGCTTCGGCCCGAGTTGCGGCAGCTGGCATCGCGGCTCGACGCCAGGCATGACTGCAGTCATTGGACCTCGAGCCATGGGTTCAGGACAAGTTGGTCGATGTCCCTTGCCGAGGTGAGAACCTTTTTGGCAAGCCCATGGCTGAGAAGGCCGCACAGCTCGAGACTGAGCACCTTACAAGGACAAGGCTGTCTAGAAAGACCTCTGCCCCTTCTCACAAGAAGAAGGCCTCGGGTAAGAAGCCCTTTTACCCGAGGAAGGGCACTGTCTACAAACAGTACCCTCAGTATCAGGCTGCCCAAGCTGCACCCCAGGGTCAGCAAGCCAAGGGGCAGGGTAATGGGCCCCGTAGGCAGAGGACCCCCAAGCCTCCGGCCCCTGCTCCCACTCAGCAGGGTGGGGGTTTTTGACTCCTTGAACGTAGCCTCTCAGTCCCTGCTCTCCCAACCCTGCCCAGGAGGTCGCCTCGCCCTCTTTGCTCACCAGTGGACCCACATAACTGGGGACAGTTGGGTGTTGAACATAGTCCACAGGGGCTATGCACTACATTTTCACCAACTGCCTCTGCCATACTTTCCAGGGGAGCCTCCAAGGCCTCCCCTGCACACAGATCTTCTCCTCCAAGAGCTCCAAGGTCTGTTGGTGGACAGGGCGGTGGAGCCTGTGCCTCCCCACTTACAAGGTCAAGAGTTCTACTCCAGGTATTTCCTGGTACCCAAAAGAAACGGTGGCCTTCGACCTATTCTGGATCTCAGGAACCTAAACAAGTTCCTAGAGAAAGAAAAGTTCAAGATTCTTACTCTTGGAACACTTCTGCCCTACCTCCAGCAGGGAGATTGGCTATGCTCCTTAAATCTAAAGGATGAGTACACTCACATCCTCATTCATCCAGACCACAGAAAGTACCTCAGGTTCATTGTGGGAGGAAACCATTATCAGAGTCTTCACCAAATGCCTGGCAGTGGTGGCGGCCTACCTGAGAAATCAAAGCATCTTTGTCTTCCCCTATCTGGACAACTGGCTCATCAGAGGTCAGACGTGCCAGGAGGCCCGACAGGCCACCCTCAAAACTATTGCTCTTCTTCAAAGCTTGGGATTTGTAATAAACTTTGCAAAGTCCACTTTGCTCCCCTCCCAGAACTTGGAGTTTATAGGGGCAAGGCTAGACTCTGTCCTGGCAAAGGCATTCTTGCCAGCAAACAGGGCCCAAAGACTGATGGACTTAACAAATCAGTTTCTCAGCGGGTCAGTGGTCTCCGCCAGATTCTGCCTGAGGCTGCTTGGCCACATGGCTTCGACAGTTCATGTAACCCCCAATGCCAGGCTCCATATGCGACCTGCACTGTGCTGCCTTCAGAGTCAGTGGTCACAGGCCGCAGGCAGCCTCAGAGACAAAATAAGGGTGTCCAGACCATTTCTGGACTCCCTCAGCTGGTGGCTGCACCCACCCAATCTACTAAAAGGGGTGCCCTTTCAAATTCCCGGGTACACAGTGGTACTGACCACAGATGCCTCCCTGCAGGGCTGGGGGGCTCATTGTCTGAACAAGTGCACCCAGGGCCTGTGGTCTCCTTGGGAGGCTGCACATCAGATCAATCTCCTAGAACTCAGGGCTATTCGATTAGCACTCAAAGCTTTCTCTCCTGCCCTAGCTCATCAATCTGTCCTGGTTCAGACAGACAACCAGATAGCCATGTTTTATGTGAACAAACAAGGCGGGACTGGGTCCAGACTCCTTTGTCGGGAGGCACAGGACCTTTGCTCATTTGCCCTCAAGCACAACATGCTCCTCAAGGCTGTGTACCTTCCCGGCCAGGACAACTACATGGCCGACAGGTTGAGCAGAATTTTGCAGCCCCACGAGTGGCAGCTGCATCCTTTGGTGGTTCAGAAGATCTTCCTGAAGTGGGGACTTCCTTTGATAGATCTGTTTGCCAGTCCACTGAACAAGCAACTGCCAAAGTTCTGCTCCAGGCAACCGCATCCTCTGTGGATAGCAGCAGATGCTTTTCTGATTCCCTGGTCTCAGGGCCTCCTGTATGCATTTCCTCCCACGCCCTTGGTGGCCCGAACTCTGTTCAAGATTCTTCAGGACAAGGCCTCGGTCCTGCTGGTGGCTCCCAGGTGGCCCAGACAGCCCTGGTTTCCACTTCTCCTTCAATTGGCAGTGGATCCCCCTCTGCCTCTCTGGGGTTGCAACCCGAACCTCTCTCTCAGGATCAGGGTTCCTTTCTGCACCCCAATCTCAAAGCTCTCAATTTGATGGTCTGGAGGCTGCAAGGGTAGTTTTTGCTCCCTGGGGCCTACCTCAGGAAGTTGAGGAGGTTGTCCTAGCCTCTAGGAAACAGTCCACTAGGAAAACCTATGCTCTCAAGTGGAAAAGGTTTTCTGTGTGGTGTCAGCTACGTGCAGAGTATCCTTTCTCCTGTACTGTACCAGTGGTGCTTCAGTACTTACTGCACTTGTCCAATCAGGGACTTAAGTCCAACTCTGTTCGGGTCCACCTCTCAGCTCTAGCAGCTCACCACTCACTGGTGGAAGGACATTCTCTGTCGGTTCACCCCTTGGTGTCCTGCTTTCTCAGGGGCTTGCTTTTGCTCAAGCCTCCAATCCGTTCTCCTGCTCCTGAGTGGGAGTTGAATGTGGTCTTGCAGCAGCTGACTCGCCCACCCTTTGAGCCGATGGCTACTTGCCCTCTACGCTTCCTGTCCTGGAAGATGCTCTTCTTGATAGCCCTTACCTCGGCTAGGCGAGTGAGTGAGCTTCAGGCCCTGGTCTGTGATAGGCCTTACACTCGCTTCTATGGGAACAGGGTGGTCCTTAGGACTCATCCAAAGTTTCTCCCAAAAGCTGTCTCCTCCTTCCACCTTAACCAAGAGGTGGTTCTTCCAACATTCTTCCCTAGGCCTCATGCAAGCCAGGTTGAAGCAGTTCTGCATACCCTGGACTGTAGGAGGGCCTTATCCTTCTACCTTGACCGTATGCAAGGACATAGAAGGGCTACTCAGCTCTTCGTATCCTTTGACCCTATTAAGTTGGGGTTGGCTGTGTCCAAGCGTACATTTTCCATCTGAGTGGCTGACTGTATCACCTGGGCTTACAAAGCGACTGACCTTCCTTTGCAGGGTAGGGTCACGGCCCACCGTGTCAGGGCAATGGCTGCCTCAGTGGCTCATCTCCGCTCTGTACCCTTGGTAGACATCTGCAGGGCTGCAACTTGGTCTTCAAGCCAGACCTTTGCGGCCCATTACTGTCTGGAGAGGGAGTCCCGTAGGGACAGTGCTTTTGGCCAAGCAGTACTCCGGAATCTCTTTGAGGTTTAGGCAACTCCTGCCCTCCTGCCCTCTTTTGGGCTACCGGTGGAGGGTGTGTCAGTGAAAAAGCCTTTCTTTGCTGCTGGGACTAGAGGGAGTTCTCTTGTTCAGCCTGGGTTCCTCGGTAGCCCAGAGCTAGGGAGTCACCCATATGTGAGGACTGACTTCCTGCTTGGTCCTGGAGAAAGAGTAGTTACTCACCTGTAACAGGTGTTCTCCAGGAGCAGCAGGAATCAGTCCTCACAACCCTCCCTCCTCCCCTGGGAGTTGCAGTTGTACATAGTTTGTTTTTACTTTTTTTGTGTGCTGTTCTTAGCTATGTCATTTGACGGAGGTAAGATGGCACCTTTAGGCGGGAAGGGAACCGCGCATGCATGCCTGCATTCCCAAAGGCTTTCATAGAAAGCTGGGGAAATGCTCCGCTGGGGCTTCATCGGCGTCGATGACACCCATATGTGAGGACTGATTCCTGCTGCTCCTGGAGAACACTTGTTACAGGTGAGTAACTACTCTTTCTGGAGATGTCTCTGTAGACACCCTTGCAGATGTCCATTTTGGGCACGTCCGTGTTTGTGAAATAGTATCTGCACCTGGACATGCCTGCTTTTTTTTCTCAAACATTCTGGCTTAGATGTCCCAGATTGTACTTGGATGTCCTTCTAACATTTGCCTCATGGTGTGTTCCTTACTGCCTGAAGCAATCTGATCCCTATATAAACAGCATGCTTTCAGAGGCAACAGGAACATAGGATTCACTGGTTCCACCAACTTCACTACATGTAAATGTTTGTTTATTCAGTTTGATAGACCGCCCTTTGTAACAACAGGGCGGTGTACAATAATCAAAAATGGAAGTACAGAGAGGCCAGAAAAGGGAAAGGAACTACAATTCGAGACAGGAAAGAGAGATAGTTAAGCAGACAAGACGGGGAAGAGACAACCTAAGAGACACAAGGTCACATGGTAGGGGCTTGGAGATTGAAGGTGGAGGAGAACAAATGGGTTTTGAGGAGTGATTTAAAAGTATTGTAGTTCTTTTCCAATCTGAGGGGAGTAGGAAGAGAATTCCAGAGGGCAGGTCCGAGGAAAAAGAATGCCGAATGACGTGTGGACTGTAGATGGGCACGGGCTGGAGAGGGGAGGTGAAGACGATTTATGTGTGCTGAGCGTAGCTGATGGGTGGGAGTGTGCAATTGGAGGAGATCTGCCAGATATTGTGGGGTGTGAGTGTAGACAACCTGGTGAACTGTAGTAAGAATTTTGTAGTGTATGCGGTACTCCAATGGGAGCCAGTGAAGTTGAAAGAGAAGAGGGGTGATGTGCTCATGGCGGGTGGAATGAGTAATAATACGAGCTGCCATGTTTTGAACAAGCTGAAGTCTGTGCAGTTGAGTATGAGGAACACCAGCAAGAACAGAGTTGCAGAAGTCTAAACGGGACACAACTAGAGACAACAGGAGTGTGGTTAGTGCCTTGGGGATGAGGAAAGGAAGTATAGCCCTAATTTGGCAGAGATGGTAGAAGGATTTCCTCACGAGCTGAGAAATATGATCCTTGAAAGAGAGACTAGAGTCAAGATAGACCCCGAGATAACAAAGGGGGGTGCTAGAGGAATGGGGGAACCTGCAAATAGTGGTGTTATAGTAGGACAAGTACTTCCATGAGTGAACCAGATGGCTGATGTTTTTGCAAGGTTAAGGTGGAGACAGTTTGTGGCTAACCAATCAGCAACCGAGGAAAGGCAAGTGTTGAGGGAAGAGAGGTCTGGCTGTAATGGATTAGTGTGGTGCAGAAAGAGAATGTCGTCAGCGTAGTAGTAAGCAGAGACCCCGAATTGTTGAATGAGGAGAGCGAGTGGTGCAAGAAAGATATTGAACAAAAGGGGTGCCAGAACAGAGCCCTGGGGAACACCACAACAAAGGGGAAAAGAGTCAGAAGAGATGGAATTGGAAGTTACTGTGCATGAGCAGGAAAAAAGGAATGAAACCACCGAAACACCGTACCCCGAAGACCCGCATCAGGTAGGTGAGAGAGTAGGATTGAGTGGTCGACAAGATCCAAAGCTGCTGAAAGATCAAGGGAGACGGCCACAGAGATTATCACCATGATCATGTGAGCTGTAAAGTTCGTTAAGGAAAACAAGTAGAATAGTCTCAACACTATGGACAGAGCGAAAGCTGGACTGACGGGGGTGAAGGACATAAGTGGAATCCAGTTGGGCAAAAACGGCTTTTTCGAGAATCTTGGAGAGAAAAGGGAGATTGGAGACCGGACGATAATGTACTAGGTTTAGGGAGTCGAGAGATGGCTTTTTCAGGATGGGGCAGACTAGAGCGTGTTTCCAGGGGTTGGGGAAGGAGCCCAAGGAGAGACTGGTATTTATCATAGTGAGGATGAAGGGAAAGAGGGTGAGGGAGGGTTTGAGGAGCCAGGAAGAGGGAATAGGATTGAGGGAACAGGTCGTCTTATGCGATGAGAAGACAGATTTGATGAGTTCTGTGGCAGTGAGTGGATAGAAGGATGCCCAGACATGAGAAAGAGGAGAGGAGGGGGGGAGGCAGAGGAGGAGAGGACAGTGGAGGTGGACAAAAGGATAATGAAACTCGTAGATCAGTGATTTTGGTGGCGAAGAAGGAGGCCAGCTGAGAAGGGCTGGGGATGGAAGGGGAAGATGATGAGAGGGATCGGGACTGGAGTGCAGTGAGAGATCTGAGAACTGAGTAAAGTTGGTGAGTGCGATTGGTGGCAGAGGATATAGCTGTGGAAAAATATGCCTGTTTTGTCTGATGAGTACGGTAATATGAGTGATGTTCCTTGAAGAGATGCAGTGCATGAGGGAGGGTGATTTTCTCCAAAGACGCTCAGCACGTCGGAGTTGGGAGCACAGAAGGTGGAGACCAGGGTGGTACCAGGGATGTGGGGGATGATGACGCATGGGTGGGGTTTTCTCACTAATACTCTTAATATCTTTGTTTGTAAGACCGCTTTGATTGTATGATAAGGCGGTATAGAAATCCAATTAAATAAATAAATAAATAAAGTGCAGAAGAGAGGTTGGTATTCCAGTGCAAATCTGGAGAGAGTGAGAAAAAGTCTGCAGGAAGGAGTTGATTGGCAGCTAGAAAAAGCTGGAGGGTAAGAGGAGCAATGCGGTGAGAGCGACGACAGGAGACTTGAGGGGGGTTAGCGAGAGAAGAGAGGGAGATAGCACTACGAGATGGTGAGAGTCATAAGAGGAAAAGTAAGCAATAGTGGTCAGTCCACGGAAAGGCCTAGAACGCAGATTCTGGGGTGAGAACAGGGAACTTGCAGGGGTAATCACCATATCAAGAGTATGACCTGCTGCATGAGTGGGTATGGCGACATGTTGAAAAAGGATCAGGTCATGAAGAAAGGTGATGAAGGACTGCTCTCTAGAGGAGGAGGGGGCCTCAAAGTGGACACTTAAGTCCCCTGAGATTACCAGATGAGGATACTGGAGAGAGAGGTCAGAGATAGTTAGAAAGAGAGAGTCCCAGAGATGAGGCCGGAGGAAGGCAGCGAGAGAGGAGTGGTTCCTTACCATCCCTGAGCAAGGTTTCAGAGAAAAGGAGGAGGTCAAGTGATTCCTGGGCAATCAAGTTCTGTAATAAGAGGATGTGGGAAAATAGAGGCAGGTGGCCAGCGGGAAGACAGGAGAAGAGATTTTCAGGATTGCATGACGTGGGAATGTGGGCAACAGGGTGAGGACATTACCCCAAAGAACAGGGATGGTGGCCATCAGAAAACAACTGGAAAGGGTCAGACTGAGTAGGTCTTTGGGGGGGGGGAGGAAGAGAGAGAGACTACTCACCCGAACACAAGGGAAGCAACCAGAGGTGGGAGAAGACTGGAAACACAAGCAGAGGCCGAAAAGCTGAGGAAGAGTGACTCAGATGAGCCCTAACACCTGCACCTACACCGCTGGAGCCGCCCCAAGGAGCATGTCGCCGATGTGGATCTTTTACTTCCTGAAGGTGAGGAGCTGGAGGACACTGAGGAGCAAACCTGGGGAGACGCAGAGACAACAGCAATAGTTCAGTCCAGGCAGGAAATACAGTACAAAGCAGCATGAGGGAAGGTTTAAGCTCAGTGCTGTTTGCTCAGAAACCATGCTCAAGTAGTTTGTTCTGTTTAGGACTGCTAGGCAGTATAGAGCTAAGAATCTTGTTGGCAAATTACAAAAACCACAATAGCGATCAAATCCAGGACATGAGGTCAACAGCTGTTCTTTCCGATGTGCTGTTTGAACTCTCCTGCTTTCTCATAGATAGCAATCTGGATGCCACATAGGCCCTGAAACCTAGGACCAGAGAAGCAAATTTGTGGTTCACTTTAAGATAAAAGGGAGTCATTACTAAGCTGTGATTAAAATTCTATGTAATTCCACAGTATATGAATAACACAGCTTCTGATGAAACTCACAAGATGTTTTAGTCTGGTAATGTGTGGTCTGTTGCTCCTGGGATTACCTTAAAGGGACCCCAACCCCTGAAGACTCCCTGGACTCCCAGTCAAGTCTTCCAACACCCCACTTCCCCATGACCTACCAGAGATTTCCCTGGTGTCTAGCAGCTGGGGAAGGGATAATCCTCAGTTACTCCTGCCCCATCAGCTCCAGGTGCAAAATGGTGCTGTTGACCTTAGTGTGGTAGTCTTGTGGTACTATTTCTAGGGGTCACGCTGCCAAGAAAAGGCAAACTCATATAAATGCTGCATCTAAATGTGTGAATAAATTAAAAGTTTTGTAACTATCAATTTGTAAATCTTCTCCATTAACTTTGGTTTTGATAACGTGGAATCACTATGTATCATCTGCAGACTGATCTAATGGCCGATTCTCTTTTTACACTGTGGGTAATTATGTGCTAAAAAATTCAAAATTATATTTTAAGAATGATGGAAAAGTAGCTATACATTTTTACAGCAGCTCTTAAATTGAACAGTATTTGAACATTCTTAGAAATGTGTGGAGTGGTTAGGGCAGCAGCCTGGGACTAGAAAGACTAGGGTTCAAATCCCACTGGTACTCCTTGTGGTTGTGGGCAAGTCACTTAACCCTCCGCTGCCTCAGGTACAAACTTAGACTGTAAGGTCTCTGGGTGCAGGAAAATGCCTACAGTACTGAATGTAACTTGCCTTGAATTGCTACTGGAAAGGTGTGAGCTAAATTTAAATAAAATGTAATACTCAGCATTCCAATGGAAAAAAGAATACTTCTGGGACCAAAGACCTGTGGCCTCTTACTCACCCTTCAGCTCTATGTACAGGCACTCACGCATATACATATTCCTCTAATATGGTGCTACAACTTACATTTTATCACTGTAGTGAATAAACATTTTCTAGTAAATTGTAATTTTGATTGGCTTTTACTTGGAAAGGGGCATAGATGGTAGAGACATGAAGTATGCTATAATCACAGATAGCACAGAATGCCTTGAGACAAGATCAAGAAAGCTTGATTTCATCTGTGTAACAATTGCCATTAGTTGGAAGAGGGTTTCTTTGTTTTGTTTTGGTTTGGTTTCGTTTCTTTTTCATTTTCTTTGTACAGATGAACATAAATGTTTCTTATGTATCTTTTATGTTTTGTTCTTATTTTTATTTCTCCACAGCTACCTCCCTCTTTCCCTCTGTGTTCTTTCTCTTGGCTACCTGCAAGACGGCATTTAGTAGGCAGGTGATCCTTGGCCTGTATAACCAGTTGCATCACCAGTGCAGGCAAAGTTGGCAAAAACAGAGACTGCTGGCAGCGTGATTTCACCATCTGGACTACTCAGAACTCTACACACACCTACATCTCACAGACAACACACTGGTGGCAGCCAGGTGAGGCAGGAACACGCTGTAGGTTTGACGAGCAGTAAGAGGAATTTATAGTGTGCTGTGCTGCACAGCACAACCAGGTAACGGATGGCAGCCATACTTTGACCCATATTTAGCAATGCTGCAGGACTGGCACATAAGGGAAAAAACGGAGAACAATGCTTCTGGGCAGAGAGTTTCAACTTATTATTCACAATGATGCCTAGACCCTTTTCCTGAGTGGTGATTCCTAATTTGCAACCTTGCATCGAATAGCAGTAGTTATTCCCATTTCCAAGGTCATTTATGAATATTTAAAAAGCAGCAGGCCCAGCAGAGATGTAAACTTTTAATCTTTTGCTGTTGCTCTTTTTAGTTTTTTCTTAACCATTTTCTTCATTTTATCATAGTCTCCTTTTTGAAACTTAAATGTTGGTGTTTTGGATTTTCTTGCTGTCCTTCCTCCATTTATTAAATCATATGTAGAAACATGTCAGCAGAAAAAGATCACATGGCCTGTATAGTCTGCCCTTCCATATTAAATACTATAGTCCCTTTTTCTCCTTTAGAGATCATTGTTTGTCCCATGCTTTCTTGAATTCAGACACTGTCCTTGTCTCTACTGCCTCCACTGGGAGACTATTCCACGCATCTATCACTCTGTAAAGAAATATTTCCTCATATTACTACTTTATCTATCCCCTTTCACCCTAATACTATGCCCCCGTCATTGCAGAGCTTACTTTCAAATGAAAGAGGCTCTCCTCTTGTGCATTTATGCCATGGAGGTATTTAAATGTCTCTATTAATGTCTCTAAGAAATAAATAAAATAAATAAATTATATTTCCTCTATCCCGTCTTTCATCTAATATACACATACTGTATTAAGATCTTTAAGTCTGTCCCCATATGGTTTATAACCAAGATCACTGACCATTTTAGTAGCCACCTTCTACACTGACTCCATCCTGTTTATATCCTTTTGAAGGTGTAGTCTCCAGAATTACACACAATACTCCAAATGAGGTCGCACTAGACTAGAGACTAATGCAGAGGCATTATCACCTCCTTTTTTCTGATGGCCATGCCTTACCCTATGCACCCAGGCATCCTTGTGGTTTTCACCATTACCTTTTCTATTTGTTTAACCACTTTAAGATCATCAGAAACAACCACGTGCAGGTCCTGCTCTTCTTTTGTGAACAGAAGTATTTTGCCCCCTACACTGTACTGCTCCCTTGGGTTTTTGCAGCCCAAATGCATGACCCTGCATTTTTTAGCATTACATTTCAGCTCCTAGTGTTAGGATTACTATTGCCAAGTGACCTAAACACCTTTATCATTCACACCATATCCTGTGTTCCACTAAGGACTAGGTCCAAAATAGCTTCCCTTCATGTCAATTCATGAAACAGCAGCTCTATGAAGCAGTCATTTATTTCATCTAGAAACTTTATCTACTCAGTATGTCCTCATGTGACATTGACCAACTTGATACTAGGGTAATTAAAATCGGCCATTATTACTGTATTGTAACTTTTGTTAGCTTTTCTTTTAGCATTCCATCTTCCATCTGTTCATTCTGTGCATGTGGACGATAGTACACCCCCACTGCCATTGCCTTCCCCTTTTTATATAGAAATTGTATCAATAGACTTTGTTGTGCTGCTTTTCTGTAAGTATGCAGTGCTCTTGTGTGTTGGACTGTTTCTGTGTGAGCCCTATGATGATCTCTCCTTGGAAGAATGTACTTAGCTTTGGCAAGGATGCCTTACAATGGATTCTTCCAAAGGAATCAATATTTTCCCAAGTTGAGGACAAAGAAGATGATCCTGACAAAGAATGGGAGGATGTGGTGACTTCAACCCAAAAATACATAAGAGAAGAGCTTCACTATGCCACCCTCTTGGAATATTGCTGGACTAAGAGGATACGTAGAGGACTATGGATTAATAAAGGTCCAGATTTATTCCAAGATGATGATTCTTTCATATAATTTTGGAATGCTATAATGAATAAATGCTCCTTGGACCTGATGATATTGTTGATCAATACTTATATGAAAAAGGCAGAGACTATAAAGAAGGAGGTAGATGAATAATTGGATACTTTAAAAGATAATGATTCTAGATTTTATATGCTAATAAACGATTATAACAGAAATATTCAATCATATAAAAAGGAATTAAAAGAAGAAAAGCTTGAAAATTTTCACCGAGATGAGGAAGATAATAAGACAGGATATGTTTATCTACGGTGGCAATAAAAATAAAGGTATTAATTTACCTAGATGCAAGGTCAGGTTTTTTTTTTAACTTTTTTATTTATATTTTCCAACAAAATAGAAACAAAGGGAAAACCAAATTACAGTAAATAAAAAATACATACTTCTTCTCTGTAACATGAAATCATAGCCCACCACAGCCTATCCCTCCCACCAACATGCGATCATCAGGGGGCATAGAAACAGCGCAGTTGAAGGCCAATCATACCTATAAGGGCTTTAGAGGATCACCACTCCATAACCTAAATGGCATGAGGATTGATTAATAACCCTTTATTATATCTCATATCTCGCTTTAGAAATGTATTTCTGTAGGGGTTTCCACTTAAGAAGAGTGGAGGGTGTGAGGATTCTGCCACATCGTGGCATTTGTTCATATCTGCAGCATAACCACAAGCGGTTCCACCATTCATGCCAACTAAGCTCTGCAGTATGTTTCCAGTTAGAGATAACAAGATGCAGGGCCACTCCCAACATGAAGTCCAGCAAAAACTGACAATCTCTCTGCACCAATGGGATATCACTTGCTGATCAAAACACGATCACAGACCAAGAGAGAGTGGCCCAAAATCCCAGCACCTCCTGAATACGATTCCATATTGAAATCCAGTAAGACTGAATGTTAGAGAAATTATACACCACATGCCTCAAAGTGCCGACATCTCCCTGACAAGACCCACACTCATTCCCAGCTGCCATATCCCATTTAGCAACCTTTACCGGGGTAAAGTGTGCTCTGTGTGGAAAAAAGTACAAAAATTCTGACACAGAGGCAGACTGAGAAACCCTATTTACTTTACCCCAAAATTATGTCCAAGTTTCAGGAGAGAGGATTACTCCAGTGTCATGTTCCCATATTCGTTGAACTCCAATGACCTGAGAACTATTGTTCTGAGCCACTAGTTTATAATATTGAGAAGCCACCCCAGAGGTCATACATATAGAACTTATCTTATTCATTAACCCCAATCATCAGCCAATGAAGTGATATCTAACTGGGATTTTTCTATGCAATGTCTCAGCTGGATCCATTGGAAATACAGAGACTGAGGTAGATCAAATTCACTTTGCAAAATGGAAAATGATTTCCAGTTGCCATCTAATATTAGTTGACCAACACACCAAATGCCTTTGCTAAACCATTTTTGCCATGCAAACAAGCTTTGGTTAATTTTAAAAAAGGGAATATGCCAGATGGGCATTGATTTCGAAAAGCAATCTTCCTTGGGAATTGCATTTACTAACTATTGAAAAGCCTTCTTGAGTGTCCGATATGGTTCTATGAGACTTCAACCTCTTGACAGACATCATGCCAGGGAGAACATTCAAGGGGAGAGGAGCACTCAATCTCTCTTCTATTTCAAGCCATATTGGGCGTATACCTATGGACCCTTCCGCCCATTGTGATCCTTGTTTTAGCAAAAAAGCACAGTGATAGGCCTGAAAGTCAGGGAAATTCACCCCCCCCCCCTTCCTCTTTTTTAGATTTGAGTTTCCTAAGAGCAATTCTAGGCAGTTTATTATTCCATAGGAATTGGACCAGAATCTTTTCGATTTGACAGTACACTACTTGTGTAAAAGACAGGTAGCATCTCTAATATATAATTCACTTTAAGAGTGATAGTCATTTTTATAGCTTCAAGACGACCCCACCAGGAAAGATAGACCGGCGACCACTTTGCTGTTATATTATGAAGTATAGTTAGGATCTCTTCTTCATTGTGCTGTAGGATTACACTAAGTGGGTAACAATAGTGAACTCCCAAGTATTTCACCATCTTAGGTTCCCATACAGAGGGAAATTCCTCCATATCCGATCTACGTGCTCTTGAGTTTAGGGGGAAAGCAACAGATTTTGACCAATTTATTTTATAGCCAGATAATCCTGAATATTTATCAATTCTAAAATACTCAGTATACAGCTAGGTGTGGTGAAAAGCAGTAAATCATCTGCATATGCGGATAGTTTAATTTCCATGCCAGCAATAGATATGCCCTTAATCGCGAGGCTTTGCCTTATTAATAAGGCCAAAGGTTCCAAGGCTAGATTGAAGAGAATGGGGGAAAGAGGACAACCCTGCCGGGTACTCCGCCCTAGGAGAAACTCTCTATACAGAGACGCATTCACAGAAATTTTCGCACTCTGTCTCGTATATATAAGTTTAATTAGATTGCAGAAACCTTCACTAAATCCAAACCACTTCAGGACAGCAAACAAAAAAGGCCACTCCAACCGGTCAAATGCTTTCTTCGTGTCTAATGAGAGTCCCACAAGAAGGTCTTCTATTTCCTCTGCACTTTCCAGGACATGACAAATCACTCTGGCATTATCAGCTGTAGAATGTCCCTCAGTAAAGCCGCATTGGTCTGGGTGTATCAAGGAAGGGATTAGTTTGGAGAGACGCCTTGCAACAATGGTTGCAAAAATTTTGTAGTCTGCTTTTAACAACGAAATTGGCCGATACGAACTGAGGGTCCCTCCCAGGTTTTTCTAGGACAACAAACGCTCCAGTCTGTGCCACATTGTCAAGAAGAATTCTATAGTATTGTAGGTATGGCCCTAAAGTTTTGGAAAAGGCTTTATAAAATTCAGCTGGCAGACTGTCTGGTCCGGCAGCCTTGCCAGTTTGTGTAGAGTCAATAGCCTGAATGATTTCCATGATGGTTATCTGCTTGTCTAATCCCGCAACAGTTTCTTGATCTAGCACTGGCATTTGGATATTCTTTAGCAAACTATTGAACTCCATTGCAGAAAATTCCATTTCTGGGGAGTATAACTGGGTGTAGAATTGGCAAAAGGTCTCCTCAGTGTCAGGATCCTTGACAATCAATTGTTGCACCTGAGGATCCTTTAGAGCTGCAACACACGAAGATTCCTTACGACTCTAGTGAGTTGGCTAGCAGCCGTCCAGCTCTATTACCCTCTAAGTAATATTTATTTATGTTTATTTATGTTTATTAGAATTTGATATACCACTCAGGCCAGAGGCATTAGAGCGGTTTACAATGCTATATCATTCGAGGAAAGAGGAAAAGAACGCCAATTATAAGATAGGACAGAATAGAGGAACAGAGACAGTCACACAGATAAGAGAAGGAGAGGAACATGGAACAGCAGGTTACCACACATTAGAAGCACGTCAATCCAGTCCATGTCACCAATGTAACCCTCAGCAGCAGACGCCACGGACCGACGCCTAAGGGCCACGCCAAAGGGCCCTCTGGCGAGGGCCCGCAAGGCACGGGCGTGCCTCAGAAGCGACGGTTTTTCTGCCGATGATGAGGGCCGTTGATAGGCAGGTGAGAGAAGTGAGGAGGAGCTCCCGCTCACTCCCTCCGGAGATGGCTGCTGCTCTCTGCTCTGACCGCGTGCCTTTCTGCCCTTGAATATTCTGTGAGGCCTCTGTGGTCAAAATCAAATTATATTTAAATCTAAGACGTTGAAATCTTATCAGAATATTAAGATCAGATTTCTGGCCTAAAATACGTTCATCCGATTTAATTTGTTTGTCTAGTGTACTAAGTTCTGCTTTGCGCTGTTTAGCCTGCATTATAGCAAAACTAGTAATAGTGGCTCGTATACTAGCCTTAAAGCCTTCCCACCAAGCCCACCCCGAGGAATCTTGTGGTAGATTGAATTGAAAGTACTCCTCTATGGCCACTAGGATGGTCTCCCGAAATTCCTGACTGTTTAAAAGAGTCCTATCAAATTGCCATTGAGAGTGATGTTGATAGCTCGTTGAATCAAGTAAAGTGAGAGAGATTGCAGAATGGTCTGCAATATGAGCTGCATGAATAGTAGTCTCACTAACTTTAGAACAAAGTCCTTTGGAGACTAAGAAGAAATCTATGCGTGATAACGAGTTATGAGGGGGAGAGAAAAAGGTGAATTCTTTATCTGCAGGGTGCTGCAGTCGCCAAATGTCTATCAGACCCAGGTCTTGCATTAAAGATACAAGAACTGGATGAGCCCTGGAAACCTTAATAGTTCTCACTGGACTCCTATCTATCAATGGGTCTAGCACAAGGTTAAAGTTCCCTCCCACTATAGTCGGATATTTGGACACCACCTGCGCCAAGGCCGCAATGGAGCAAAAAAAAGGTAGGACAATCAATGTTAGGAGCATAAACGCTGATTAAGGCCAAATCAGTGGATCCAATTTTAATGATAGCCATAGTCCACCGCCCATCAGTATCAGACCTAGTTTGAATAATCATGGGGGATAGAGCTTACTTACTAAAATGGCTACCCCATTTTTCTTATGCTGGGCAGCAGCGAAAGACACTAGAGAAAAGGGATTTTACCCCTAGTTTTAACAACTCCTTTGCATTCAAATGTGTCTCTTGCAACAGTAAGATGTCAGCGCTTTCCTTCTTACCATATAGAAGGATCTTTTTCCTCTTACTGGGATTATTAATGCCCTTAACATTCAGTGAAACTATCTTAAAGGAAGACATACTGATAAAATAGATCAAGTTGATTGTCAAATGTTGCAAAAACATACCCAATTGTGGCATATAGTTTTACATTGTAGAACAGCATCTTAAATGCCCTCAGAGTACTAGCTGCACTTATAACCTAACAAAGAAAGCCCAACAAAGAGAGATATAATTTGTCCCTAGCCCCTGTACATGATCGCCCATAATAAAAAAAACATAATTTTGAGAAACAGAACACCAAACCCACCAACCTAAACCCAGGGAGGCTATACAACCCACAAAGTTAGCGGGTGAGCCCACCAAGACAAGACAGACATGGAGGGTAAAATGACCTACTACATTCCCACTTCTGTTACTACATAAAGTGTCACGCTTTCCCCACCCCCCACAGTAAAGAAAGACAATGTCCAGCAGCCGAGAGGGACATAAAAGCAGCGCCCTGACACAAAGCAGAGCCGCCACAGCCACAACACGCCCGCTGTCCTCCGCAGCTCCACCGATTGGGGTAGAGCGCCCAAGCGGGAAATCCTCCCGCTTGGAAGCTCCTGCCCAATCGGGGCAGTGGGAGCAACAGCCCAGCAGCCAAGAGGGACATAAATGCAGCGCCCCAACAGGGCGCGCCTGAGGGCCTCGCCAGAGGGCCCTTCGGCATGGCCCTTAGGCGCGGCCACAGGAGCAGACACAGCACAACACAACGAAAAACGACAAGCAGGAGCTCGCCAGCAGAAATGCCAAGAAAGGGCCAGATCAGCGAAGAAGCACCAGAGCGTCAGCAAAGTAAGCCCACACAAACGCAGCATGGCCATGACAATATACCTGCCGGTATACCTCCTTCTAACCCACCTTATCCCCCACCACTCAGCCATGAACTACCCCCCTCACAGACACTATGGATACCAACACCCATGCCAACATACACCCCACCACAACACACAACCTGGAGAGCACCCAAGAAAATCAAACACAACAAGCCCCCAAACCACCAGCACAACGCACACACAAACCCAACACACAGCCCTAAGGTAACAAACACCCAGAGCACCACCTCCATAGAGCTAATCAACACCAGATTCATAAGGAACAAGATAAACACAATCAAAGACCACATAGACAAGCAACAACCCGACATCTTATGTATCACTGAAACATGGCTAACACCCATGGACAGTTGGACACTGTACTCATCAATCAATTAGTCCCCCCCACATACACAGCATTCAACAGCCCACGCACACAAAGGAGAGGGGGCGGAGTACTGATCATTGCAAAGAACACCCTAAAGCTCAAAACCCAAAACTCCTCTAACTCAGACCTATGCAACACAATCATGGTAGAAAACAAACAGATAGCCATATGTCTCATTTACAGAGCTCCACACGCTCCAACAGAAGAGCTAGCCTCCACCCTAGAGACTGTCTGCGCAGTCAACACAAGTCACAAGCCCCTACTTCTACTGGGAGACTTCACCCTCAGCTCGGCAACCAACAAAGACAAAGAGACCTTCCTACAAGCCATGGACTCCCTACAGTACACTCAGCTGATCAATACTCCAACACACAGACACGGTTCATCTCCAGACCTCATATTTGCCCCCAACTACCTCTTCAACAGAGGAGGAATCTCAACACCCATAGTCACCCCAGTCCCATGGTCAGACCACTACAGAGTTAAAATAAAAGTCATCTCTCAAGGAGAAAGAGACAACAAGACAATCGACACACCTCCAGTGCAAAGAAGATTCAAAAGCTTCAACAAGGACAAATTCCTTCAGGACACACTACCCCACCTGGACTTTGAAACCGAAGACCTGGACGAGCAAATACAAAAATGGAACACTGTCATCTACAATGCAGCAAAAGCCAAAGAACACAAAACTAGGAAAACACCCAACCTCAGAAGACAGCACACCCCATGGTACTCAAAAGACATACGCAATGCAAAGAGACAGCTAAGAAAGGTAGAGCGCCGCTGGAGGTGTACCAAATCTCCCTCCACACAGGCATTATACATGACAAAACAAAAGAAAAACAACAAACTCATTAATGAAACAAAAAAGGAGCACCACACAAACATCATACTAAAAGCCTACAACAAACCAAGAGAACTATTTCAGATAGTAAAAAACCTAACAAATGAACCCAATCCCGAAAAAGATATGAAGATCAACCCACAAGTCTTCGCAGATCACCTTCAAGAGAAACTAGAAGCTAGGCCGCAACAGCCCACAAACAGAACAGCCAACCATACCAGAACCACCACAACTTGGGAGAAATTCCACACACCATCCACAAAACAGCTATCAGACATCATCACCGCACTCAACACAAGCACCGTGCCAACAGACCCATGCCCGGTAACCTGGATCAAGGCATCAAAGGACAGCTACATAAACACCAAACACAAAATAGTACACAACTCCCTGACACAAGGCATAATGCCACACCCACTGAAACTAGCTACCATACAACCAATCCCGAAAAAATCCACATTAGACAAGAGCAACCCATCAGCTTACCAGCCAATCTCCAGCATACCGCTAATGGCAAAGATCATAGAAAAAGCAGTACAACACCAACTCCAAGACCATGTTGACACTCATGCCCCGCTGGACTTACACCAACATGGCTTCCGTCCAAACCACGGAGTCAAAACTCTACTACTATACCTGTTGACTCAAATACGATCCCACACACAAAATACCTGGGCTCTTATCTTCCAGTGCCTCTCAACAGGAAAGAAAAAAACACGACACAATTAATTAATCAATCAATTGCTATTGAGCTCCATAGGGAAGAGACACACCGAGTCTAATTCGACTATTCCAACATGCCTCTTCAAAGATGGTTCCGAAGAGCTTAGCTTTTTATTAGGTGATATCAGCTGATTCAGTTAATCTTTAATTAACATCTGGTACTTTCCAAATTCCACGTGTACATCAATTTTGCCAACATAGACAATATTATTTATACCAAAAAGCAGAAGTTCTATATAAAAATTACATTCATTAGATCCAGCAGGTGTCGCTGTGCTGCTAAAAGCTAATTAGTTACTCATTATATTTTGCTGATTTCGGTTATATTTACTAAATGGACTAGAGTCAATTTCATAAGAGCAGGGCATCCTGCCCCAGAAACAGCTTAGCCTATCCTCTTGCAGAATGATCAGCTTCACCCCTTGTTCTATTTAATTAAGGAACTTCAATCTGACCTAATATCTGTTTGGTACACAGACTGTTTGCATAAGCGCAAAAATGCTTCTAATTTCCCAACTTATGTCTAGCTAAAAAGCAGAACTATGATTTAAAGGAATAGATTCAAATGCAATTTTGACCTGTATTTCTATTAGGCCTATACTGAGCTAGATTACTATAACTTTGTGTCATGTATGGTTTCATGTGTAGCTGACTTTGGTTTTATTCCAATTGAGATTATTGAGCCTGATCTGCTGTCTGTTCCTATATCTGAATCTGAGTCTGACATGTCCAAATCTGCATATCCAGGATAAATCATAGGTGTATAGATTTGTTTATCAGCAGTGCTCTCATCTACTTCATTAATTACATCCAACTTACATTTGGGGCCTAGCTGGGGTAGGCCATGCCCACAATACCTATTCAACGACATATTCCAAACCATAGACAACCACAAAAAAGGAACACTAATGATCTTCCGTGACATATCAGCTGCCTTCGACACAGTGGACCACAAAATCCTCCTAACCAGACTACAGAACATCGGAATAAACGGCACCACCCTAAGATGGTTCAACTCTTACCTAACTGACCGACAGTTCCAGGTCAAGCTCGGTCCCAACACATCTCAACATGCAAAGATCAAGCAAGGAGTACCACAAGGCTCCGCCCTATCAGCTCTACTATTCAACCTCTACATACAACCAATCTGCAACATCATGAAAGAGCACAAGATACACTACACCATATACGCAGATGACATCATGATCTACACCCCAGTCAACCTCGACAACCCAGACTACACAGGGATAACAGACTGCCTCAACAACATGTCCACCAGGCTGCACGACAACAACCTGACCATAAATTACAACAAGACAGAAGCACTTCTCATCACACGAAACAACAGCTTCAGCCCGCCACCCTCCATCAAAGTCAACAACGCAACCATACCGTTAAAGGATGAGGTGAAATATCTCGGAGTAACACTCGATAGAGGGCTAAACTTCCAATCACACATCAGCAGAACCACCAAAAATGCTTACTTCAAAATGAGAATAGTTAGACGCCTCAAATCACTCCTCACACACGAACACTTCCGCACAGTCTGCCAAGCTCTAATAACCCCATACTTGATTTCTGCAACCCAATCTATACTGGCATGTCAAAACAATCGCTCAGACAAATGGCCCAAAACACGGCAGCACGAATAATAGCCGGTGCATCCAAACAAGACCACATCACCCCCATACTAAAAGAACTGCACTGGCTCCCAATCAGCTCACGTATCAGATACAAGACAATCCTAAACATATTCAGGATCAAACACAAGAACTCTGCACTCAGCCTCATACCCCTCATACAACCGGACGCCAGGACAAGACCCAAAAGAAGAGCCACAGCAGGTACAATCAACACGCCAAAAGACTACACAAAGGCATGCAAGTCCATCGCACGAAGAGCGCTGTCAACGGCAGCACCTGGAATGTGGAATGCACTCCCGGATGAACTGCGAGCCACCGAAGACACCAAGGACTTTAGGAAACAACTAAAGACTCTACTATTCCTGGAGCACTATGGCCCGAACACACGTTGAGACCTTCAACCATGGACTTACCCCCACGCTCTTTGCACAATCACTGTATAAAGCTCATGATGTAAATAACGCACACTAATCAACACGCCCACACACACACATATCACTGTACATTTTTGCACACCTTGAACCCAAATACAATTCAATTGATTGTTTGCTGTGTAACCGCCTTGATTAAAGGAAAAGGCGGGATAGAAATACCATTAAATAAAATAAAATAAATAAAAATAAAATGTACCCAAAATCCTAACTACCAACACTGCCTGGCAGAGGAACCCTTACCAAAACAGTTTATGAGCTGAAAGACCCCACCGACTGACTAGGGGGCCCTTTCGCTTTCTCAAGCTCCAAATCTCTCTCGACCTCCATAAACAGCCCAAACAACATAGAACACAAAAGAAGAAAGAGAGAGAAAACAACAAAGAGAAGCCAAGGAAAGAAAAAAATACCAGAAAAATAACATCTTGACCAGGAAGTACCCAGACCTTCCTTCAAAGAAAAACAGAATGGATGTCCCGATACATAACAGAACTGCATGATAAAATATCACTTCTGCGTAAGTAGAACTCCGTTACATGACCTTTCGACCAGTCCAACGCCATGATATTGAGTGCCAGCAAACTGCATCAGATAAAGCTGCGAAATAATTCACCACATCACCGCTGCTTCCTTATCTTCCAGAAACGCATATAACTCTCCTGGATCGTCAAAGGTCTTGGTCTGGTTATGCAGCATGACTCTCATGCGGGCTGGGTAGAGCAGCCCAAAACAGGCCTGCAGCTGCAACAAACGTGGACGCAATGCCATAAAACGTTTCCTACGATCCACCGTCGCCTTCGCGAAGTCCAGTAAGAACAGGAGTTTGTGTCCCTGGTATTCCAAATTTGAAAGTGCTCTGGCAGCTCACATTATTTGTGTTACTTGTTGAAAACGTAGAACTTTCAAAATGATTGGGTGTGGATGCTTACCCGCGGCCACGGGCTCAGTAGGCACTCTATGGGCGTGTTCAATCTCAAATGGCATAACAAACTGCAACTTCAACACACCCGGAATCATGGCCTGCAGGAAGGACACCATATCAGGATCCTCTGCACCCTCAGGCACTCCTAATATTCTTATGTTTCTTCTTGAACGGTTATTGCCGTCTTCCACTTCTCTCTGTGGTGACCGTATCAGCTTGGCCTGCTTCTCAGCAGCCTTGAGCCTTTCCCCATGTGATGCCACATTGCCCTCCACCTTCTCCAAATGAGCCATAATTGCCTCCATGGAAGTTCTCAAAGCGTTAATATCTTCCTGCATTGCACATAGTGACTCACCATCAGACTTGACCAGTTCTTTGACTGCCCGAATCTCAGCCAGGAGCTCCTGCAAAGTCTCAGGACAGTCTCGGATAACTGCCATCTTGTGAGGAGAGAGAGGTTCCGTTTTGGTTCTCTTTGCGCTGGCGTTTTGAGGAACTTGATAATCCAGCCACGTCGGTTTGGGATCTGACATATCCAGGGTCGAATAGTAACCAAGTAGGTAGGAACTATTTGATTAAAGGCAGCAGAAGTCAGGATTCTTGCCAATTGCCCTCCGGAGCTCAGTTCTTACACGTCCATCTTGACCAACAACCAGGCTCTGCCCCACAAGGTCAGTTTTTCCAACAAAAAGGATGCTCAAAAAATTGTTTCTAGTTCCCCTATATGAGACCATACTAAAACAAAGCATCTTCATAAGAGAAATCATAGTTAATCAGAGGACCCATATGACTCCTCTGCTTCCTTGTTTAGCTCTCAAAAAAGGGAGGAAAAAACATATCTTTTTTTAAATGGACAAACTCTGGAAGGGAGGAGGGAAAACTTGAAATCAGATTCACTCCAGAACCAGGGGCACCTATTATCCCCATGAGGGGGAGGGGGAAGAGAGGTATAGACAGGCAGGATATGAAAAGCGACAGATCAGACTCTCGGGATCAGTATGACTGATATCAGACCTAGGTGTCATTAACCTCTCTGATGCTTCCTTGAGTCAAGCAGAGATGCAACTTCTTAATAAGAGGCTGTCCTTCATACCCATTTGTAAATATGATCCATTTGAGACATGTTTAGATCTTTATAAGTTTGTTTTTTTTGAAAGGTTAAAATCATGGAGTTTTGCTAATAGATCTAATCGTAAAAAAAACCCTCCACCTGGATGCCCCCCGAATCTGGCAATTGTATTATTGATTTCTTTGAAAAAGTGGTGTTATGATGTATGGAACAACTGGAACTAAATCCTAAACCTTTGTTCCATAACTTAACTAGAATAGAAAATGAAGCCCTTTTGTCTTTGAAAAATAATCCACAAATAGTTATCAAACCAGCAGACAAGGGTGGGGCCGTTGTGATGAATAGGACTGATTATATAGATGAAATTAATAGACAGTTGGGCGATAGGACATTCTATGAATGTTTGGATTGGGATCCTACTGTCCCCCTAAAAAGAAGCATAAATTCACTTATCCAAACTGGCTTACAATAGGGTATTTGACACAGAAAGAATATGATTTTCTCACTCATCTAGTTGTTCCAACAGTGTATTTTTTGCCAAGAATCCATAAATCATTAGAGAAACCACCAGGGAGACCAGTAGTTTCAGCTGTTGGTTCACTGTTTGAACCAATCTCACAAATGCTGGATGTTCTGCTTCGGCCATTCATGCCCTCGTATGTTCACAACTCATCCCACATTATCAACATTTTGGACGATTTTCAAGGGAACCAAGGCAATCTAACATTGGTTACATTAGATATAGCTTCTCTTTACACTAATATCCGACAAAGGGAAGCTTTGAGGATCTTAGAGGACACACTTTTGGAGTGGATGGATTCCCGTAGACTTCCCATCATATTTTTGATGCAATTAGCCACCCTAGCTTTGACACAAAATTACTTTTGTTTCAGAGAGATCTACTATAGACAAATTAAGGGGGTTGCAACGGACTCTTCAATGGCCCTTGATATCACCAACTTATATGTAGCTGAATTTGAAAAATGTTTTTTGACTTACCATCGGTATAAGGATAATGTAAAGATGTAGCGTAGATATATTGACGTTTTTATGATGTGAGATGTAGATTGTGAGCACTTGCAGGAATTTCTCATGTGGTTGAATTCACTTGATCCTAAACTTAAATTTGAGTATACTGTTAGTGGTTCGGTGGTTCCCTATTTAGACATTATTATAAAAAAGAGGATTTAGGCTTTGAAATGGACCCATACCACAAACCCACTGATAGGAACAACTTTTGCATTTCAATAGTTTTCATAACCGGTTATTGAAATACAATCTTCCAGTCCGCCAGTTTTTGCGGGCACTCAGGATTTGTTATTCCAGATCGAACTTTGAAAAACATGCATATGAGATGAGAGAGAGGTTCACAGACAGAGGATACCCAGTGGGCAGTGTGCAACAGGCTTACTCACAAGCAAGTGCAGCTACTCGCAATTTTCTTTTGCAGAAATCTAATCAGCAGGTCCGGAAACATATTGTCTGCCCCCAACTTTTTCGAATCTCTCTAATGATATTGCCAAAATCGTAAAAGAGTGTCATATTTTGCAAACTTTGCCCTGTTTTGAAGATCCCTACTTGACTACTGCCTATAAGAGGAATCAGAATTTAGCAAATCATTTTGGGTCTTCCACATTACCTGAAATATGCCAAGCACCCCCCCCCCCCCTACTAAAGGCCATTTCTAGTATGATAGATGTTCTGTTTGCATTCACAATATTACCATCAAGAATTTTTATACTCATCCGGTTTCACATAAGAAGTTCTGTTTCTCTCACTTTCAAACTGTTTGACTGAGAATGTAATCTGTGTGAATCTCTGCCCATGCTCTCTCTTCTGTGTTGGTAAAACTAAGAGATCTATACAAATACGTATCATTGAATACAGGAGTTGTATAAATAGATGCCTTCCGGATAAACCCTTGGTCTCCAACTGGATAGAAAAAGCACATCTGGTATCCGACCTCCAGTTTTTTGTCCTTAAAGTTGTGAAGCCTAACTGGAGGGGCGGAGATACTGACAGTGTCCTTTTACGTCTAGAACAAAAATATATTTTTCTTTTAAATACCTTGCTCCCCTCAGGACTCAGCTTAGAAGTGGGCCTTTCTGTTTTTCTTTAGCCTTTGATTTTATGTATCTTTTATTAGAATCGGTTCCCTTCCCCGTTCCCTGAGTCTTTTATATTGTGTTGATTTTATATTTCGGTGATCTTATTAGGTTGGATTTGTCATCTGTTTTCTTTTCCGATGAGCATCCGTTCCTTTCCCCTCTTTTTATATACTCTTTTTGCATACATTTTACTATTATCCCCTGTTATAAAAACTTATATATATAATTCTTACATACCTTATAAATTTTATACACACCTTTTTATGTTTTTTTTATATTGTCTTTATATTATTATTATTATTATTATTACAAATTCTTATATACCGCGCTATTTGGCATCAGCGCGGTTTACATTATAACACAACAACCATAACAACATGCTGTTTGGTTTTACATCGAACAGGGGTCCAAACCTTGATAACAGGGGTAACTATATACATGAGATTTTTACATAGTAAAGAGTAGCTTGGATAACAGGGTTGATTATATACATGAGATATTTACATGGCAATGAGTGGGTGAAATAACATAATGAACGTGAGGGTTCTTTCTTAGAGTGGGTCATCTCTTCAGAGGGGTGTCATTGGAGTTTGGGTAGCATTGGAGGAATAAATGGTATTTGAGTGCCTTTCTGAACTGTGATAGGTCGGCAATCGCCCTAATGTCAGGGGGTAGGGCATTCCAGCATTTAGGTACATAGTAGCGGAACGCCCTGTTTGTGGTTGATATGTTGCACTTTGATGATTCCTTTGGTTTTACTAGTAGGTTTATGGCTATTGCTCTTCTGGATCTGTTGGGGGGCACCATGTGAATAAGATCTGTGAGTGAAGGGGATGAAATACCTTTGATTGTTTTGAACGCTAGGAGAAGGGTTTTAAAGATGATTCTTCCATGAATAGGTAACCAGTGAAGTTGTTTGAGAATGGGGGTCACGTGGTCACTTTTGGCGGCTCCGTGTAGGACCCTTGCTGCAGCATTCATGGCCAGCTGTAAAGGGGCCAGCGTGGAGTGGGGGAGCCCTTGAAAGATGGCGTTTGCAAAGTCGAAGTGCGGCAGTATTAGCGCTTGGTATATGGTCCGGAAGTCATCTGGGTCCAGTAGGGAGCGCAGATGCCTGATTGTGCGGATTTTGAAGTATACAGCTTTGACAATGTTGTTTATGTGGTGTTTCATATCCAGGCGTTGGTCCAACGTAACTCCGAGGTATCTTATTGTTTCTTTGGTTAGTAAGTCCGCTTCATTAACACTGACATGGGGTGGAGGAGTAAAGTTGGGGTCTCTGGAGATGAAAAGAACCTCTGTCTTTTTATGTTGAATGCATAGATTCTGTGATTGAAGCCACGCTGAGACAGCATTGAAACAGTCTATTGCTGGTGTTAGGTCCATTTGGGCTGTGGAGAACGGCATGTATAAAAGAATGTCATCTGCATATATCAAACAGCTCACATTAAATGATCTTATGATGTTGCAGATGGGCTGCATGTAAATATTGAATAGTAGGGAGGACAAGGAGGAGCCTTGAGGTACACCTTGTTTTTGATGGAAGTGTTTTGATTCCTCAGATCCAGACTTTACGTATTGCCATCTTGCTTCCAAATAGGATTTACACCACTCTAGTGCATTGTTGCAGATGCCCTTCTCTTTCAACCTTCCCAGGAGAATTTCGTGACTCACCGAGTCGAACGCAGCGGCGATGTCCAAGAAGATGAGCACAAAACCTTGATGGATGTTGTCTATGCCTGTGATTATTGCGTTGAATAGGCTGGTAAGTAGGGTCTCGACTCCATGATATTCTCTAAACCCATGTTGGCAGTGATCTAGGGGAGCTGCGGAGTCTATGTGATTTTGAATCTGCCGTTGTACCTCTTTCTCAGTTATCTTGGCTAGCAAGGGAATACTGGCTATTGGCCTATAAGAATCGGCCTTCTGCGGGTCAAGCTTGGGGTTTTTCAATAGTGGCCTAATGGATGTCTGCTTAAGTGTTGTGGGGAAGTATCCTGTTGTGAAGGAGAGGTTCATTAGGTTTGCGATGAATGGACTGAACACATCACGTAGTTCCTTAATCCAAAAGGCTGGGCATGGGTCAGTCTGTGCTGTGGAGGTGTTGAGGGATGTTATGATATCTTCAATGCATTTAGTGGATGGTGTAGAGAACTTGTCAAGTAGGGTTAGGCCTGTTGGTTCCTGAAACTGAATTGCTGAATCCTTTTTGGTTTGAATGATCTTGGATTGCAGGTAGTCTGCGTATTCTTGTGGGTGAATCACACTGTGCTGATCGGGTGATGGTTCTTTCGAGAGGGATTTGACCAAGTTGAAGAGGTCACGTGGCTTATTCAATGATCTCTTTAGTGTGTCGGTGTGATATTGTTTCATTTTGGTTGTGATTGCTTCACGATGAATTGAGAGGTGAGTTTGGTAAGCGGTCTGATCTTCAATAGAGAGTGATCGGCGCCATCGGCGCTCAAGTCTACGTAGTTGGGTGAGAGAAGATCGCAGTTCAGGAGAGAACCACGGGGCAGAGCTTCTCTTCAACTTTGCTGAGTTGTTGGCGTCCGGGCGTTGTGCGATGGCACTTAAATTGGAGTTCCAGGATGATATCAGTTCTTCAAGGTTGAGCGTGGTATTGTTGAGGAGGGATTGGGTCTCTGATAGAATGTGTTCCCTGTTAAATGGGCGAAAGCTTCTTGAGGCTGCTCGTGGTGTGTTCTGATTTTGGCTTCTGTGCAGCTGCTCATTGTTGGTGGGTATCTGGATAATGATCAGTTTGTGGTCTGACCAAGATACATCAATCACTGATATTGGTAGATTACGGTTTTGCTCGATGATTGGCTGAGGAGCAAATACCATGTCAAGTATATTCCCTTTTATATGTGTGGGTTGATTGATGATTTGTTTGAGAGCGAGTTCTTCCATAGCACCAAGGAAGGCATTGGCGTGGTTTTGGGGTAGCGATGGGAGATTGAAATCACCCATTATCCAATTTGGTTTATTGGGGCTGAGGGTGTTGGCCGCAAGGTCAATAATGGTTGGGAGGTCATCTGGGCAAGCCGAAGGCGTTCTGTATAACAGGTTGAGAGAGCAATGTTGGTTTGCAATAGAGAGGATGTCTAGACTACTTGTGCTAGAGGAGTCTGTTATATGGAAGTCGAGGTCTGTTTTGGTGATTATAAGCACCCCACCTCCTTTTTTGTTTATATCTCCCTCTTTCTCCTTTCCCCGCTCCACCCTCCGCTCCCCCTCTTCCCCCCCATTCCCTCTCTCTCTCTTCCCCCTTATCCCCTCTCCCGTCTCTCTCCCTCCCTCCCACCCCTTTGTTTTTACATCACATCTGCTACAGTATAGTTTTTTATTCTTAAAACCTCAATACATTTTGTCTTTCTTTTAGCTTGGACACCTGTGCATATTTTTCATCCTATTGTCCTATTTATTAGTGTTTTTATGATCAGAAGATACCAGAGTTTAAAATTGTTTTTCATTCTGTGTTACTCTTGTATGATTGGATAATCATTTTTGAAGTAACATCGATGCTAGGCTGTATGCTGTGTAATTTGTAAGGCTAATTTGCAGCCTGTTTTGCATCTGCGCTTAGTCCCTGTTTTGTGTACTAGTTTCCATGGTTACCTTTTCACGCCACTGCTTCTCTTTAAGTATTGAGTAAGCGTGGTTTCTTTCTTTTACTCTTTGACAGGGCAATGCACTTTCATCCTGAGAAACATCTGTTAGGTATTCCCTACATTTATAACACCTTTTCCTTGTTGCAGTGTATAACAATTGGACTTGGATGCCTGCATATTAGCTTTTATTGCCCATTTTTTAAAGTAATAGTATCTTGACATATTTGGGCACCTCTGAGCTTTATAATGGCACTTTATGTTGGTTTCTGGACACTTCTGTTTCTTATCTCTTTCTGCATCATTTTTGGGTTAACGTCTCTATAGTACCCAGCTTTTTGTGCTTAATGCGCCGAACTTGGAGCTTTAGATTATGCCCAGATAAGACTTCTTAATATTACTCTTTTATACAAGATTGCATTATGCGCGGTGCTTTTAATGTATGCTTTTATATGTTCTTCAGCTATTACATTTCGCAAGACTCTTCCTGAATATTCTCTTTTTTAAACTTTGGTTGTTAAATACAGTATTTTTTGTTCTGCCGATGTGTTTGACTGACGGACTGATTGAGAGAGCAGAATATTTCAAAAGAATTTGGTGCATTATATTATAGTTTTTAAGTTTTAAATGTCCATTATGTAATATCAAGATAGCACGATGTCTTCGCTTTAGGTTCTAAACATTTCCAAGTGCTTTTATTTTGAGAGAGTACTTTAATTACTAAATGTATTATCACCTGTTCCGTTGGGTTGCTCGTCCTACCGAAGGAACTATTTAGACAGTTGAAGTCTCCAATAAAGAATTCACTACACTACATTATAGTGTCGTTAATCCCTCTGGTGTCTGTCACATAAGTATTTGATTCCTTATTTTGTTTTTAGGGTCCCCTTATTTGTGATTGTCTTGCAATTGAGCATTTAATTATGCCTTTGCCGTTTAGATTGTGTCATGTCTGGATGATTTCATCCTTACTATCTTCCCATGAGAAAGTGTTGACACTGGCGCAGCATCCTACCTTTTTATACAGTATATTAGCTATGGAAACACCCCTTCCTTATATGTCACTGTTCTCCTTTTTATATGTAACTGTTTTTTTTAAACATAGTCCAAGCAGTCTGTTTAAATCTAGTTTATTTTCCTCAGAGACTTTTTAAGATTTTTTATAACATTGTATCCTTTGTAATTAGGCAACTGGAGGCCTTTCATCATCAAATAGGATTATCAGGTGCCCCCAAGTACTGACAAAGTAAGTTCATATATGGGGATTTTATATATGTATGTATTTTAATTCTTCATTTATATGTGATTAATTTGTATGTATTTAAGTCTGTTTGTATTTTGTAAAGCATCATATAACATTTAGATATGTTAATTATTCTACAATTCCGTCTGTCTTCCTTAGGTCAACATTAGTGTTCCTTTATTTTCATTTGTTACTTGCCTTGAACTTGAATGTTGCATTGATTAGCAAGTTACTGTAATTGTTGATTTTATCATCTTATGACTTTAATTTGTGACCTATTTAATTGAGTGTTCACAAATGATAGTCTCTGCCTTTATCCTACCATTTTATCCTTCAGTTGTTTATTGATCACATTTTATGTGGCTTTTATATTGTGATTACATGTACTTGATTATCCTTATGTTCTTTTCATAGTTGCATAACCCCTGACGAAGGCCAAGCCAAAACACGGTGTGATGCCGTGGGGCGGGTTCCAAGGCAACTGGAGCAGTCTGAGCACTGTCCTGGGTCCCACAGCCTCAATCCCAGGTTGGGTTTTCCAGACAAACACCTACAAGCATTCCTCTGAAGTCCTTAGCAAAGTCCAACAGTTCAGTTATGCCAGCTCCAATACCCTGGGCTTCCCTCAGCCCCAGGGCTAGATATGGCCCCTCCTTCTCAAGAAAAATAGTTCAGAACAGAAATGCACACAAAGTCACAAGGAGCTGAATCAAATCATCCAGGTTCAAACCCAGAGTCTTTCACAGAACAGAATGATGTTGCTCAGCTGCACCATAAATAGCTGTGTAGCTAACCCTCTCTTCCACCCTTCAGGTTCATTATAAACTGGCTGAATCTGCCCCAGCGCTAGAGCTTTCACTGTCCCATCCAGTACCCCCATGGATCCCTGGTCCTTATTGTCCTCATATGCTTGAGTTTCCATAGCTTCTTCCACCCCAGGGACCTCTCCAGAAGCAGGGACAGGCTCCTGAAGGTTGCACTTCCCTCCTTCCCAGGCCTCCCCTGCACTGCTTTTCAAACAATATACATCAGTTGCTTATTACTGGCTCCCTTTGCCACCAGTGTATTTTCTTAATTGGATAACCTAATCCTTTCTGTGGTGGGCCCTCTCATCCTAAGGGATTCTGGAACTTGTAGTTTGACTAATCCTGCCACATTGTCTAAGGGATTCTGGGACTTGTGTGACTGACCCTGTCACAGCGGCCATGTCTGGTTTCCGTATCCTATCTGCAATTCTACAATAAAGTTTATCTCCAGGAACAAGCAGGGATGTAGTCTTCCAATATGGGTGGTATCGGTACCAACTTTGCCTGCGCGGGAACGCTCCCCAGCATCCAATAGGAAAGCTTTTGGGAGCATCCCACAGCACCTGCGTGCTGCCTTCCCGCCTTTCCCAACTGTCCCTCTCCAGTTCTCCGTTTTCCGCGGAGCTGACAGGTCACATATCCTGTCACCGCAGAAAAATTCCCTTCTTATACTTCTTTTTTGTGGTCGCGTCTGCCTTCCCTCATCGCTATACTAGTACCGCCAGTTCTTCTTTTCTTTTTTTCTAAAAAAAACAACAAAAAACCCTTTGTTTCTGGAGTCTTCTCCGGTAATTTTCTTCTCGGGTGCCACGCACCATTTTGGGCACTAGGCCCAACTTTTTCCTCAAAATGGAAAAACCTGCTTCGGGTTTTAAAAAGTGTTCTAAGTGTGGCGGTACCATCTCCGTCACCGACACCCATGAGTGGTGCCTCAAATGTTTAGGTCCTGACCACTCTATTTCAGAGTGTGTTGCCTGTGGAATGATGTCAAAAAGGGGCTGGCAAAACCGAGCTGTTAAGCTCAGCACCCTTTTTCCCTCTGATGCAGCCTCCGTGGCATCGACGTCCTCCAGGGCTTCATCCTCCTCCCATGGATCTCAGGTAACTAAACATAAATCTAGCCGGTCCTCAAAGGGTAGATCTCCTTCTAAACATCGAGATGCCTCTGGTGTTGCCCTTGAGGGACTTTCACCGTCAAAATTGCCCCGGCAGGAGGCTTCGGCTTCCAAAGCACTAACAGGGCTCCAGGATATTCTCAAGGCTTCAACCTCGGCAGAACTACTGGTGCCATGCTCTGGGGTTCTGGCCGCTTTAACTGGCACCGATACCCAAACATCAGCAGCGTTGATAGACCAGAGATTCTTGGCTATTGAACGCAGTCTGGCGGCTCTTCTCACGGCCTCGATGACCCTGAAACTGCTTCAGACAATTCAACCGGTACCGACACCGACTCCAGTACCGGCACCAACTGCATCGACATCAGCAGGTATTCTAACAGGACCGAGTCATGCGTCTCTATCGGGCATCGACAAGTCGGTACTGGACCACTCCGATGCCGACTTCGATCGGTACCGGTACCGTGCATTGCACAATCACCCGGATCGGAGATACTTCGAATCCTCGGATGAGTCTGAAGACTCCAAAGGCTCTGCCAATACCAGAGTACTTCTTCCTGAGGATTCCTCTTCTCCTCAGCGTAGGATGTCTCCACCAGAGGATATGTCCTTTCGGGATTTTATCCAAGATGTGGCCCAAGGTCTTTCCATCACAGTGGCTCCTGAAAAAGAGCCTAGGGCAAAGGAATTAGAAATCCTACAATACCCTAAAGCTCCCAAGGAGGCAGCTACCTTACCTATTCATGAGATCTTGCATGATCTTATGTTAAGGATGTGGGAAACACCTCTAACCACATCTCCTAATTCTCGAAGACTCGACACCATGTATCGAGTTCCTCCTTATCCTGGGTTTCAGAAGACTCAATTACCACGTGATTCCTCGGTGGTGGAATCAGCCATGAGACGGATGAAAAGTGCAAAAAGGCATGCATCTAATCCTCCAGGACGTCAGTGTAGGACTCTTGACGCCTTTGGACGTCGATCCTTCCAGGCTTCCATGCTTTCTGCTAGGATCAGTTCCTATATCTTGTATATGGGAATGTTCCTAAAGGAAGTCACAGGAGATTTAGAGCTTATGAGCCCTCTCCTTCCTTATGATAAAAGGCAAGATTACCTTACTCTTGTTAAACATGCTCAGGATGTTTCCAAGTTTGTGAATCGTGCAGCCTTTGACTGCTTTGAATGCAGAAGCAGAACCTCTGCTATTGCCATAGGTGCACGTAGAATTGCCTGGCTCCAGGCATCTGACTTAGAAATCTGGGTGCAGGACAAATTGGGGAATATACCTTGCACAGGAGAGAATGTCTTTGGCAAGAATTGGCAGGAAAAGGCTAATGAGATAGATGCTGACAATATCACTTGGATAGATTGTCCAAATCTACAGCTGATCCTGCGAGGAAAAGAACCTCTAAGAAACCATTCTTCAGTAAGAAGAAGAAGTTTTATCCCTCCTATACCAAGCAGGGACATCGTTCAGGTCAGTCTGCCCAAAAGGTACAGCAGCAACAACTTAGGCAACAAAGGAAGCCAAAAGCAGCTAAGCCTCAACCGGCTCAGCAAACTCAGCCTCCACAGGGGCTTTGACTCCTGCCTAGAGAACTTTGCCTTCCTGGCCCTGAATGGCCCAGAACCCTCCACCATCCCAGGAAGGTTATGTCATTTTGTCCCCAGATGGTGTCAGATAACAGCAGAAAATTGGACTCTGTCTATTGTATGAGAGGGGTACAAGCTTCATTTCCTCAGCATGCCCCCTCCTACAATAGTAAGACAGTTCAATTCTCAGACCTCTCCCAACGAAGGGTTAGGTCAAGACCTCACAATGCTCCTTGCTCAAAGAGCAATAGAAGAAGTGCCCATTCCCCAACAGGGTACATGGTTTTACTCCCCCTATTTCCTTATTCCAAAGAAAACAGGAGGACATAGACCCATTCTAGACCTCAGAGAATTGAACAAATTCCTGTTCAGAGAGAAGTTCAAAATGATTTCTCTACAAACTCTGCTGCCATACCTTCAGAGTCAGGATTGGCTGTGTTCTCTAGATCTCAAAGATGCATACACTCATGTTCTCATCCATCCAACTCACTGAAGGCTCCTTCGATTCCTGTTTCAAGGGAAGCACTACCAATACAGGGTTCTTCCTTTTGGCCTGGTTTCTGCACCGAGGGTGTTCACAAAATGCATGGCTGCGGTAGCAGCATTTCTCCACACCCTGGGAATATTCGTCTTCCCTTACTTAGACGACTGGCTCATTCGAGCCCCTTCAGAGCCAGAGGCCAGGATGGCTCTGTCTCGCACAATACGCATCCATCAGTATTTGGGACTTGTCATAAACTTCCCAAAGTCCAACCTTGCTCCCACTCAGTCCCTAGAGTTTATAGGAGCTCTTCTGGATACAAGTACCAACAGATAGACACAGTACCACGTGCTTACGTACGGACCCAGTCCACGGTTTCGACTGGGTCCGCTCTTCTAGATACAGACAGACAAGGGCCTTCCTTCCACAACCCGCTGCCTTCGCATTGTGCAGTTTGCTTCCCAAGCAGTGCTAAAACCTCACCTCACTGCTCGGGAAATGTTACAGTTGCTAGGCCACATGGCATCCACCATGCATGTGGTTCCTTATGCTCACCTCCATATGAGGGCAGCCCAGTAGACCTTATCCACTCAGTGGACTCAGGCGTCAGGTTGCCTATCAGACAAAATAGCAAACTCAGATCGCCTTATTTTGTCCCTCCAATGGTGGCAGTCACCCAAAAACCTTCTGGTGGGGTCTCCTTTTAGCAACCCCCACCCCAAGCCACTCTAAGAACAGATGCTTCACAGGTGGGTTGGGGAGCCCACCTGCACAGCCTCTCTACCCAGGGTACCTGGACTCCACAGGAGGTCTATCTCCATATCAAACTCCTGGAGCTCAGAGCAATCTTCCTTGCTCTTCGAGTATTTCAGCTACAAGACAGTCCTAGTTCAAACGGACAATCAAATGTTCTGTGTGAACAAGCAGGGTGGAACAGGCTCTCTGTCGCTGTGCAATGAAGCTTTGCGACTATGGGACCTCGCCAGAGAGCATCAGATTCATCTCCTTGCAGTGTATCTTCCAGGCATTCAAAACTCTTGGGCAGACAAACTCAGTCGAGTTCTGCTTCCACACGAATGGTCTCTCCATGCAGACCAGGTGGCCCAAATTTTTCACATTTGGTGAACGCCGGACATAGACCTCTTTGCAAGTCTGCTGAATGCCAAACTTCCCCCGTTCTGTTCCAGAATTCCGGCTCGAGGTTGTCAGGCCAGGGATGCTTTCCTCCTTCATTGGGGTCAGGACTTCCTGTATGCCTTTCCACCCATTCCCCTAATTCCCAAAACCCTGTTCAAGCTTCAGATAGAGAGAGGTCATATGATCTTCATAGCTCCACGCTGGCCACGGCAACCGTGGTACCCTCTGCTCTTACATCTCTCTCAAGCTCTGCCTCTGGAGTTAGGATCTGCTCCAGATCTTCTTTCTCAAGAGGACGGGATGCTGTGGCATCCCAATCCCCAGTCTCTGCATCTCAGGGCCTGGTTGCTGAAAGCCTAGAACTTTACGGTCTTAACCTTTCCCAGCAGATAAAGGATATCCTTCATGCTTCCAGGAAGCCTTCCACAAGATGCTCTTATGCATTTAAGTGGAAAACGTTTACCATATGGTGCTCGCAGAAGGGTCTTAACCCTCTTGCGATACCTCTGGAATCATTACTGGAGTACCTCCTTCATTTATCAAATGCAGGGCTTAAGACCAATTCAGTGAGAGTCCATTTGAGTGCTATTGCAGCTTCTTTCAAGCCTCTAAATGGACACCCTATTTCCTCTCATCCTCTCATAGCGAGATTTATGAGAGGCCTTCTTTTAACGAAGCCTCCCATTAAGCCACCACCGGTGTCATGGGACTTAAATCTGGTACTTGGGCAGCTCATGAAACCGCCCTTTGACCCAATAGCCACTACCTCTTTGAAATTCCTTTCCTGGAAGGTTATCTTTCTCATTGCAATCACATCAGCATGTTGCATCAGTGAATTGCAAGCATTGGTGACTGATCCTCCTTATACAAAGTTCCATCATGATAAGGTAGTCCTTAGGACTCATCCACACTTTATGCCAAAGGTGGTTTCGCCCTTTCATTTAAACTAAGCAGTTTACCTTCCTGTATTCTTTTCCAAGGCCTCATGCCTCAAATGCAGAAAGAAACGTTCATTCTTTGGACTGTAAAAGAGCTTTGGCCTTTCACTTGCAAAGGACACAACTCATAGAAAATCCTCTCAACTATTTGTTGCTTTTGATCCTAGTAATTTGGGACTTCCAGTCTCCAAAAGGACACTGTCCAGCTGGATTGCACGGTGTATATCTTTTGCCTATGAGAGTAAGAACCTTCCTCTTGAAGGCCATGTCACAGCTCACAATGTGAGAGCCATGGCAGCTTCAATGGCTCATCTTCTCTCTGTGTCTATCGACGACATCTGTCGAGAAGCTACTTGGGCTTCGGTATATACCTTCACAGCCCATTACTATTTAGACAAGGACTCCCGCCGGGATGCCTTGTTTGGTCAGGCTGTTCTTCAACACCTCTTCCAAACTTAATCAACTCCTACCCACCATCCCTGATAGATGCCAGAGATCCATGGGGGGAAGTGGAGCCCTTTCACAAGGGCACACAACTTTCTGGGGTCATCTCCCTGGCATCTGCAGCTAGGGAGTCCCCTTATGTGGAGACTACATTCATGCTTGTTCCTGGAGATAGCATAGTTACTCACCTGTAACAGGTGATCTCCGGGAACAGCAGGAATTTAGTCTTCACAACCCACCCACCTCCCGTAGGAGTTGTATCTTTCTATCTCTCTCTCTCTCTCTCTCTCTCCCTCTCTCTTTTGTCTCAGCTTTAAACTCAACTGGAGAGGGATAGTTGGGAAAGGCGGGAATGCAGCACGCAGGTGCTGTGGGATGCTCCCAAAAGCTTTCCTATTGGACGCTGGGGAGCGTTCCCACGCAGGCTCTGTCGCTACCGACGATACCCATATGCGAAGACTAAATTCCTGCTGTTCCCGGAGATCACCTGTTACAGGTGAGTAACTATGCTTTATATACTACTCACATTGGACTTGGTTGTGTTGTTATATATAATTTGTATCCATGTATCACAGTGTCCCATTGGTTGTCCTCCTTCCACCAGGGCTCTAAGATGCCAGTTATTTCTAAGCGTTTATTTAATGCTACATATTCTAACTCTCTCATCTTATTTTTTAAACTTCTGCCATTTGTATACAGGCATTTCAGAGGTAGTATTTTGTTCATATTAACAATCTGGTTATCAGTTGACAGGGGTAATTTGGAATTTTCCAACTCTGCTCTTTATTTAAAGGCATCTGGGTTGCTTTTACTTTTATTTATTTATTATTTATTTTACATTTCTTCTATACCGCGCTATTTTAGATCAGTGCGGTTTACATTCAACATCAACTATACAACGCAGGCACTCTGAGTTGTAATTACAATGAACGGGGAGATCAACTTGGAAATAACTGGGGAAACTATCTACATTGTATTTACAATGGTACCTACTTTCAGGCAGGGTCTATCTACATCTTATTTACATTGGGTGTCTAAATTCTGTTTCAGGGAGTACTGTCGGGAGACAGAGCTGATTATCCTTTTTCATGCTGGGTCTGATTAGTTAGGTGCAGTGGGTGATTGTCTGAAGGGCACCATGCATGTTTACTAAGGCTGGGTTCGGGGTAGTATGTAGTGAACAGGTGATGCTTTAATGCCTTCCTGAAGTGGGTTAGGTTGGTGATGTTTCGAATATAAGTGGGAAGGGCATTCCATGCTCTAGGTGCGTAAATCGTAAAGGCCCTATTCGTCGTTGCTTTTGTACATTTCGTCATTGCTTTTGGGACCTCTAGGGTGTTTTGCATCGTGGGTCTTCTGTTTCTGTTATGTGGTACGTTATGTAACATCTTGCTGATAGCTGTGGGGGTCGGGGTGTTTAAGGCTTTGAAGGTCAGGGTTAGTACTTTGTAGAGGATTCTTGCTTGAACAGGTAACCAGTGGAGGTTCATCAAGATTGGCGTTATATGCTCTCTCCGTGAGGCTCCTGTTAGTACTCTCGCGGCAGTGTTCATTGCGAGTTGGAGCGGTGCTAGTGTTGCTTGAGGGAGACCATGTAGAATTACGTTGGCGTAATCGAAATGTGGTAATATTAATGCTTGATAGATTGATCGATACTCGCTGAAGTCGAGTAGTGGTCGTAGGTGTTTTAAGGTCCTTATTTTCAGGTATACTGTTTTTACGGTGTTTTTTATGTGAGTTTTCAGGTCCATCTGTTGGTCCAGTGTAACGCCAAGGTAGCGGATTGTTGGCTTAGTTTTCAGTTCTGTGTTGCTGATTTTTAAAGAGGGTGGAGGGGTGAAGTCCTGGTTCCTTGAGATGAAAAGAACATCTGTTTTGCTGTAGTTGATTCGCAAATTTTGCGTGTTGAGCCAGTCAGCTACTGCCTCAAAACATCTTGTTAGAGGGGAGAAGTCTGGTTGGTCGGTCCTGAATGGGATGTATAGCAGGATATCGTCTGCGTAGGCCAGACAGTTGACCTTGAACGAGCGTACTAGGGTGCATATGGGCTGCATGTAGATGTTAAACATCAATGCAGATAGTGACGAACCCTGTGGCACACCCTGGTTTTGCAAAAACGATTCTGAGGTCGTGGAGCCAGATCTTACATGTTGCCATCTATTAGTCAAGTATGACTTGCACCAGCCTAGAGCGGTTCCTTGTATTCCTTTCTCACTGAGGCGTTGTATGAGGATCTCGTGGCTCACCGAGTCGAAGGCCGCTGCGATGTCGAGGAAGATGAGGGCGAATCCTTGGTGAATTCTGTCGGTTCCAGAGACTAGGTTGTCAAATAGGGTGGTGAGGAGGGTTTCCATCCCGTGTGCTTCTCTGAACCCATGTTGGGATGGATCCAGTGGGGCTTCAGTGTCAATATGCTGTTGAATTTGGCTCTGTACTAACTTTTCAATTACTTTGGCAAGCATGGGAATACTTGAAATTGGTCTGTATGATTCGACTTTCGTTGGGTCCAGCTTGTTATTCTTCAGCAGTGGTCTGATTGAAGTTTGTTTCAGACTCTGTGGGAACGATCCGGTTGTGAGGGATTGGTTTACTAATTCGCTCAGATATTGGCTTAAGTCGCAGCGTAACTCCTTTATCCATAGAGCTGGACATGGGTCATTGGGCGCGGTGGTGGGGTTGATTGCAGCGATAGTGTCTTCAATCTCTCTGTGTGATATTTTGTCAAATTTGGATAGTGGCGATGGTTGGGACAAATTATGCTGTAGGGTGTTGTCTGCGGGGCTTGAGGTTGCACCAGTCTGGATCATTTTTGATTGTAGGTAGTTGGAGTATGCCTGGGGCTGTGGCATATGTGATTGGTCTGCATGGAGGTTCTCTTATAAGAGATTTCACTATATTGAACAGGTCGTGAGGCTTGTTTAACGACCGCTTCAAGATGTCTGAATGATATTGTTTCCGCTTCTTCGTTAATTCATCTCGGTGTACTCTCAGGTGAGCGTTGTAAGTACTTTGTGCTTCAGTGGAGCGTGCCCGACGCCATCTTCTCTCGAGCTTGCGCAGGTACAGGAGTGATGCTCGGAGCTCTTTAGTATACCATGGTGCGTGCTCTCGTTTCTTTGTTTTTTTGTGTGTGGCTGGTATGCATGCGATAGACTTGAGGCTGTCATCCCAGGTGGATACCAAAGCATCTAGGTCATGTGCTGCATTGCTGAGGAGTGGGAGGATCTTCTCTCGAATTTCTTCTTTGTCAAAGGGGCGGAAGCGCTTCAACGATGTTTCATGGGCAGAGTTGGTCTTGTTGGAATTTCGGTTGTAGGTGTTAATAGGTATCTGGAATTTTTATTGGAACCTCTCTATTAGGATGCTCTATCTTCCCTGTTTTGCTAGTATCCTTCAAGGATATATCTTTCTGAACCATGCGCTCTTGGGGATTGTTGACTTTGCCCTATTTTCTAGTTTAAAAGCTGTTCTCTCTCCTTTTTAAAGATCAATGCTAGCAGCCTGGTTTCACCCCAGTTAAGGTGAAGCCCAACCTTACTCAGGTGGTGTGTGAGGTTCGCAGAGGAAAGGACAGGGGAGATGCTGGACATGGGAGGTGGAGGTAAGGAGAAAAAAGAGAAATAATGGATGGAAAGGGGTTGTAGATAGAGAATACATGTTGGGTGGAAAGAGTGGTGAAGACAGAAAAGATGAGTAGATTGGGTGGGAAGAGGAGTGGAGAGAGAGGAGAAGGAAAGATGTTGGATGAAAGGGGTGGGGCGAGAGGAGATACTGGATGGAAGGAGGTAAGAGAGCAAGACAGTGAGTAAATGGAGGGTTAGTTAAAGATTGGGGAATAAGAGCAAGGGGAATAGCACAGCCAGGGTGACAGAAGGAGATGAACAGCTGTAGACAGATGCAGTAAAAAGAGGGGAAAGTGAGGACTGAATAGAAAGAAAACATGAATGAAATCTGAGAGGCAGAAAAATACATGGAAAAAAAACCTGAAGGAAAAGTTCAGTGTCACAGATGGATGTAATGGAGGAAGCAAAGATGACACGAAGAGAAAAAAAATGACAAATGGACAGAAGCCCTTGTAAAGGGAGCTAAGAGAAGACGAAGACAGAAACAAAGAGTGGGCACAACATGAATCAAATAATTAAATGGCCATACAAAGGTAGAAAAAATGTAGTGATTGGACTGTGAAAGTTTTGAATCTGCTGTCTTTATATTTTGCACAGTGCATGCAGAAATGCATCACTGCCTATTTCTCTGGTGCTGCACTGCATGTGAACAGGACTGTACCAAGCTTGAAAAGTGCCCTGTGCAACTAATGAATCTCGTGCCCCCCCCCCACCTCTGCCCCAACCACATGCAATAACTCACTCTTTTTGAGTTCCTGGAAGCCCAATGATAACAGCGCCCTTTCTGTAATTGCGCCCTGTGTGGCTGCACTGCTCACATCGCCTTTGGTACTGCATGCGGCCCTGCATGCGGAGTCTGGCTTCTTGGAATTTCAGTTTATTTTTGTCAATATAATTTATGTTTGTAATTTGTGGTTTTCTATTCTGAACTTGTTGAGGGACTATCTATATTCTAAAGTGTGTGACTGAGGCCAGGTATTCTGTTAGTATGAAGTTTCTATACAGGAATCTGATTTGCTCAGTTTTCGCAGTAGGTGTATGAATGTTGTAGGTTCAACTTCAGTATTTATGGTGCCACTGTCTTATGGGTAGGCTCCTTGTTGCGGGAGTTTTGGAAGTTGGTGCCATTATGGAATGGTAGATTTACTCTAAGGTCCTGTGTTACGCTGTTTCTTGATGTATAGTCAACTGTAGGGTGTTGGTGGTTGGTGGCGCAATATTGTCTTTGAGATTCACAGTTTTACTTCTTGATGCTGCCAGTTGGAAATTTTAAAATATTTTGTCACTTCAGATTTCACAAAATCTCAGATTTTAAGAGAACATCTGTTTAATTTTGCTTAGTAGCTTGATAGCTTCACTACTGCTGATTTCTTGGCTTTTTCAGCTCTAGTAGGATCCAATCCAACCTGGACACTATGATCTTGAATTTATGGCTACCAGAATTCGTTTTTCTCATTTTATATGTTCCTTCATCAATAAACGGGCCATAGCACTGACCAAATAAATCCAGTATACAGATATTTATGATGATCTATTCTTTTGTGGATGTGTGAAGTTAATTTTGATTTTTTTTTGTTATGTATATTCATTTGTAGCGACTGTTATAATAAATTGTGTATGTATGAATGTAAGCTGCTTAGGTTTTTAGATGGGCAGCACATAAATTTTAAAGGTGTGAATAAACAGGTAGACCAAAGTGAGCCAGTTGATATGTCGTTGTTAAGTGCCGTTGAGTCGGTGTCAACTCATGGCAACCTTCTGGATAGTTGTCCTAAATTGTGTTCGGTCTTCTGTCAAGCGGCTCATTGTTGACAGACTGGTACCTATAGCTGCTGTTATTATATCGATCCATCTCATTGCTGGCCTTCCTCTTTGCGTTCACCTTCTATCTTGCCAAGCATGATGTCTTTCTCTAATGATCTCTCTCTTCGCATGATGTGTCCAAAGTATGAAAGTCAAAGTCTTGTCATCTGAGCTTCTAAAGAAAGCTTAGGTTTGATCTCCTCTAGTACTGACTGGTTTGTTCTTCGGGCAGTCCATGGTATATGCAGTATTCACCGCCAGCACCATAATTCAAAGGCATCAATTTTCTTCCTGTCTATCTTTTTCACTGTCCAGCTTTCACATCCATATGATGTTATTGAAAATACCATGGCTTGAACAAGTCGAATCTTTGTATGGAGAGAGATATCGCTGCTCTTGAGAATCTTGTCTAGGTCTTTCATAGCCATTCTGCCAAGAACAATGCGTCGTCTGATTTCTTGACTGCTTGTTGCTTCTTTATTGATAGTTGATCCAAGTAGGTTAAGTAGTCCACAATTTCAATTTCTTCTCCTTCAACCATGAAATTGTTGATTTTGCCAGTTGTCATGATCTTTGTCTTATAGTATCTGGATTTTCAGAAAGCCTTTGACAAGGTCCCTCATGAGAGACTCTTAGCGAAATAAAAAAAGTCATGGGATTGGAGACAAGAGTACTATTGTGGATCAGGAACTGGTTAAAAGATAGAAAGCAGAGGGTGGGGCTAAATGACCAATTTTCTCAATGGAGAAATGTGAATAGTGGAGTACCCCAGGGATCTGTGCTGGGCCCACTGCTTTCTAACATATTCATAAATGAGCTGGAAAGGGGAATAATGAATGAGGTGATCAAATTTGTAGATGATGCAAAATTATTCAAAGTTAAGGGGATTGTGAAAAATTGCAAGAGGGCCTTGATAAATTGGAAGACTGGACATCCAAACAGCAGATGAAATTTAATGTGGACAAGTGCAAAATTATGCACTTAGGGAAGAACAACTCAAACTATGCACGACGCAAGGTTCCACATTACAAACCACCACCCAGGAAAAGGATTTACGCGACATCATGGATAATATGTTGAATCCCTCCACTCAGTGTGCAGCAACGGTTAAGAAACAAAATAGACGGCTAGGGATCATAAGGAAAGGAATGGAGAATAAAACCAAGGATATTATAAAGCCTCTGTATCGTTTCATGGTGCAACCGCACCTTTAATATTGTGTACAATTCTAGTCACCATATCTTATAAAGGATATAGTAAAATTAGAAAAGGTACAAAGAGCCATCAAAATGGTAAAGGGTATGGAAGGATATCCCTATGAGGAAAGGCTTAAAGGGTTGGAAAAAAGACGGCTGAAGGGAGAAATGATAGAAGTCTATAAATTAATGAATGGAATGGAACAAGTAAATGTAGATTGGTTGTTTACACCATCAAAAAGAAGAAAGATTAGGAGACACACAATGAAACTGCAATGTAACCCATTTAAGACTAATAAGAGAAAATATTTTTTCAATCAATGTGTAATCAAACTCTGGAATTTGTTACCGGAAGATGTAGTAAAAGCTGTTAGTGTAGCTGGGTTTAAAAAAGGTTTGGACAAGTTCCTGGAGGAAAGATCCATAAACCATTATTAAAGAGGACACAGGAAATCCACTGCTTGCCCCTGCACAAGCATCGTGGAACCTATGTGCCTTTGGGGGAACCTGCCAGGTACTTGTGACTTGGATTGGCCACTGTTGGAAACAGGATATTGGGCTTGATGGACCTTGGTCTGAACCAGTATGGTTACATTTATGCAAATGAGGCTCCACAATGAGTCTCTGCACATGGCCCTGCATGACTCTCGGGCCACTCCTGAAAATGAATTAAACCCCTTCTTTCCCCTTAACGACAGGTTTAAGAGCATATAAATGAGACTATGACTGAGGTGAGTGGGAAGGAAAGAAATATTAACTGAAAACTGGCTTGCTACATAGTTCTCTAACTGACTTTTAGGGGTATGTTTACTAAACAGCGGCAGCGGCTTCCATGTGATATTGGAGCCGCGGCCCCATTGAATTTAGTGGAGTCACGGTTCCGATATCGAATGGAAGCCGCTACCACTGTTTAGTAAACATACCCCTTAATTTAACTGAAAGCCAGCTTGTTACTCAGTGCCCTAACTGACTTTATAACAGAATTGAAAAAAAAAAAACACTGATCTTATCAGCTTAATCCCAAATAATTCCTTCCCCCCCCCCCCCCCCCAGACTTTGAGAATTTCCCAGCAGGTAAATATTTACAAATGCAGATTCTTTCCCAGAAGGCCTTCAAGAATTAATGTATTTTCATAGCCAGGTGAGGAATCATAAGTGGTGGGCAAATGCAAAGATTTCATATGGTGGATTCTGTTAGTTAAATTATGTATTTCATTAGTTTAGAGTGAAAAAGTAAGGACTCCTTTTCGGTCTAGAGTATGTGTTGTCGCATTAATGCAGGTGCAGAAACTACCTGCTGCACTCAGAGCAGTAGCACCATACAGTGTTCCTACTAAATATTGCAAGAAGTAGAAAGAAAGATATAATATTTTTCAGAACAGGGGAGGCTCTTTTTGCCAGTCATTTCAGAATGGGAGGAGATTCCTCTGAGAAGCAAAATCCCACTTGGTATAGAAAGTGCTCTCAAAGGCAGAATCCTGCTAGCCATTGTACCATGAGATTTTATGGGGAGTCTGCTCTTCAAGATGACCTCTCTCCTCTAAGGCAGCACTGAGGCTGCCATGCTGGTGCTGGTACTTTCCTACTATTTTCCTGTATGTCTGCTCTATATACCTCTGTCTGCCTCCGCTCCTTGAAGTATAAAATTCTAACCGCCAGAGATTGGAATTGTTCTTTGAAAGCTAGGAGTTATTTGTATCAAGTGCACACAAATGATCTCTCATCAAGTGGGAGATAATCATACATATAGGACTCAAATGCGAGAGACTGGATATCCGTATCTCGCTGCTGGACTGCTGTCTACATCTTTGTATTAGTGAGCTTGATTTTTATGAGGTCTTAAGAGAGCAGGGATAACTAAATTAATATCTTTAGGATTATTTAATATATTTTATACTATTAATTTTTTGTTTCCCATGAACGGCTGTTAATCTGTTAAGGGTTAATCACACATTCATAAAAATACACTGTGCTGTCAAATTTATTTATTTAGCTAGTCTTACAGTATATACTGCCCATCTATGGGGTATGTTTACTAATCGGTGATAGCAGCTTCCAGGTGATACTGGAGCCACAGCCCCATTGAAAACGCTACTGTCGATTAGTAAACATACCCCTAAGAGTCTAAGCCAGCGATGGCGAACCTATGGCACGCGTGCCAGCTGTGGCACGCGAAGGCCTTGCAGCTGGCACGCGGGAAGGTCCGCAATTAAGATATGCGGCGCGGCGGGAGGTGAGTGTGCTGGTGTCTGCTTTGCAGCTCATCTGGCAATGTGTTCCTCGCGGCGCCGCCTCTAGCTGCCTGAACCGCCGTGGGGCTGTGAGAAACAAAGTCTCACTCCCCGCCTCCGCCTCTGAACCCGCCCAGGTCCTCACCTGCAGCACCGAGCGTTCTTCTGTCACGCCCTCCCACCCTGGCGGGAGACTTGAGGAGAACAGGAGATGCAATCTGCATTCTACATCAATAATTATTAGGTAAACTTCTACTTTGCCCTACCTGTGCTGCCTAGGTTTAATTGGACCAATAATACTAATGTTAATTATAATTATAAACTTATCTGGGCTTCTTTTTAAAAACCTATTAAATTATCTGGCTATTTGTCTAGGTGTCCAGGTTAGGGTTGCCACCTGTGTTCGGGTTTGTGATAAGGCTGTTGTCTATGTTTTCTATTTGGTGTCCGGTTTCTGATAGGATTTCATTTATTCATTTGCCATTTGTTTGGGTTTGGCCACAAGAAAAGGTAGTAACCCTAGTCGTGAGCCATGTCTTGATCTAATTAATGGTAGATTTACCTCGTTTATGAACATTTTACAAGGATTAACCTCAGTCCAGTTATTCATGGTTATTAAATCACAATGATTCAATTTGATTAACTGCTATTACTGTATCTCAAATCATACTTCAAGATTGATGCATATGGATCGGCAGGAGGAAAAATCGTTGCATCGAGAAAACTAGTGAATCATTGCACCCCAGCACTATTGTATAATGACAGAATGGCTTTTTAATTGGGTTTCATTTGTGTCACCCATTAGTTTAAAAAAAAAATTACATCAAATGTTAACAACTAAACAGGTATATTTTTTGACCAAAACAGATGTCTACAATTAATAAAATTCCCCAATCACATATTTTTTTATATGGGAACGGATTTGTATACAGCACTTCATTAGTTTTTTTTTTATTATACAAATTTTATCTTTTTGTAGACTTGAAGTCTTGAACAAAGAAAATGAGTACAGCAAAAAAAGCAAAAACAGATAGTGGAAGATCATTCCAAGAGGCCTGGACAGAGACATATGGAGTGATTGAACGCAGTGGGAAAGCATTGTGTATTATGTGTAATGAAAGTGTTGTGTCTCGCACATCAAGTGTCAAACGTCACTTTGAGACCAACCATAACAGTGTTGCTGAACTTGGTTTAGCTCAAAGAAAAGAGTTCCTTGTAGGAAAATTAAAGAAATATCACTCCCAGTCTCTTAGTTTTAGCAACTATCTTTCAAAAACTAATCATCTTACAGTTGCCAGCTTTCAAATTTCACTGTGCATGGCAAAACATGGTAAGCCCCTCTCTGATGGAGATTTTATCAAAAAGGCAATTTTGGCTGGGAGTAATTCACTCTTCCATGATTTCCAAAACAAGGATAAAATTGTGCAGCGCATCTCTGAGATGCCGCTAAGCAGAAATACTGCAAAAGATAGGGTTCTGCGAATGGCTGCTGATGGCTGCACCCTTCTACTCCATGTGCTTGGATGAAAGTACAGATATTACTAACCATGCAAGACTAGCGCTCATTTTGCGTTATGCTACTGGTGACATCATGACAGAAGAGCTGGTAAAACTGCTGTCTTTGCCTGGAAGAACACAAGGGATAGATATCCACAATGCTGTGATGGAGGCTTTTTCATCACTAGACATAAGTCCAGAAAAAGTGGTTTCAGTTACTAGCGATGGAGCACCTAGCATGGTGGGGACAACATCAGGATTCATTCATTTCTTTGCTAAGGAAGCAAAACATCCACTGATTCAATTTCACTGCATAATACATCAAGAGGCTCTCTGTGCCAAAGAAAGCAGCAAAAAACTTGACGATGTCCTCAAAGATGTAACAAAAATGGTGAACTTCATCATGGCGCGTGCTCTTAATTTTCGACAATTTCAAGCCCTTCTTGATGAGGTTCAGGCACAATATAACACTTTACTGATGTACAATAATGTCCAGTGGCTGAGCAGAGGACGAGTGTTAGAGAGATTTGTGGCCTGCTTGGAAGAAGTTAGGCTATTTATGAACGAAAAGGGGGAAGACTATCCTCAACTCACCAAAATGGCCTGGCTTACCAACCTCATGTTCTTTACAGATTTTACTAACCACTTTAATGTACTAAACAAAAAATTACAAGGCATGGGAAAAACAACAGAAAGCATGTTTAGTGACATCAAAGCTTTTGAGAGAAAATTGCATGTTTTTGAAAAAGACCTTGAAAGTGGACAGCTGAAATATTTTCCCAACCTAAAAATACATTTGGATAATTCTACAACATTTGTGGACAGTCATAAAAAACACCAGGAAATCCACAAAGCATATTCCACCATTGTAGCCGAAGCAAAGGAGAATTTTAGTAAAAGATTTTCTCAGTTCCGTAAGATGGAGACAACCCTTTCATTTATTACTTCCCCAGAAAAGTCCACATTTGAAGATCTTGATCTTTCCTGCTTACAGTGCTTGGATATTCAAAACTTGGAAATGGAGCTACTGGAATTTCAAGAAAGCTCTATCTGGAAAAGTAAATTCAATGACCTGCGTGCGGCTCTTGAACGTATTGAGTGTGAAAGGGTGACAAATGAAATCACTGCTAGCAGTTCTGAAAATGAAATCCTAAAAGCGTGGAATTCTCTGCCAGACAATTTTAAGTCCATGAAAGCACTTGGGATTGCTCTTCTTACTTTGTTTGGGTCATCCTATGCTTGTGAGCAGCTGTTTTCGGCTTTGAATCATATAAAATCTGATGCTAGAAACAGATTAACGGATGACATGAGTGCTGCATGTGTTGCTCTGAAATTAACGCATTATGAGCCAAGGATTGACAAGTTATCAGCATGCATGCAACAACAAACATCACATTAATTTTTTTCATGTATAGATTCTTTGGGAATACACACCGAGTCCTGACACAGTTAACAGTTTTAAGAAGTTTATCTTTTTTTTACTCAGGATACATTTGACATGTTATGTGAATAATACATTTAAAATATATTGTGTAACTGAATCAAATTCTTCCTAAATTCATTAAATTGAATGAAATCATTAAAACATTATAAATTGCCAATAAATTGAAATGAAAACCAAAGGATTGTGAATCAAATTGATTCTCTGACAATACAAAGATTCCAACCTTTACAAATGATGTTACATAGTTCAGGCAACTTTATAAAGAGTTTTTAGATACTAAAATCTTGTTGTTAAGGTTTAATTGACGTGCTGGCACTTTGAGGAAATTCTTTGGTTTTGTGCGGCAGTTTGGGCACTTGGGCTCAAAAAGGTTAGCCATCACTGGTCTAAGCGGTTTACAACAAACATGCCAAATAGGCTTTACATAGAACAAAAACACAGTTATAATACTATATATAAGGGGTAACATAATTTAACTAATTAGAAAAATGGTCCATAAAGAGATGAGTTTTTAACTTCTTTTTAAAATCCAGGAGATCATAGGTAGTGCGAAGATCATTTGGGAGTGAGTTCCAAAGAGTAGGTGCAAAGAAAAAGAAAGCTCTTCTAGATGCTTTCTCTCTCTCTTGTAATTGGAATACTGAACCATAAATTAAGGGATGTGCCTTGGGTGAGTGGAAAAAAGTACTTATCTTTTTTCTTTTAAGGTTATAAGGGCCTACTTAAATCTAACAGAAATTTATTTGAACCCTCTAAAGCAAGATGAGAATTATTTTTGCTTTGTTAATGAAATAAAAAAACAGACTTTTCCAAATAAACCCACAATCTCTCCTCTATCCCAATCTTTAAATCACCAAGTTTATCAGCAAAGTAATGTTCACTTACCCACAAAGGCTTTGTTTGCTCTGAGTTTTCCCTCAGAAAAAAAGAGTACCTATGTTCTTTCCTTGCTATATATCTTGTTGCTAGAGTGAATACTTCCAACAAGCCCCTTTGATTAACTTTGCAATCATGCTGTTAATGTGATCTGTTTATTTATCCTACCTAGCTAGCAATATCATTGCACCAGTTAATCTCAGGATAACAGTTATCTCCAGGAACAAGCAGGAATGTACTCTTCACATACGGGTAACGTCGGTACCGGCGGACCCTGCGCGGGAACGCTCCCCAGCGTCCAATAGGAAAGCCTGCATAGCTGCCTTCCAATAGGAAAGCCTGCATAGCTGCTTTCCCGCCTTTCCAGTTTTCCCTCATCAGTTCTTTGTTTTCCGCGGAGCTGACAAGAAGCAATTCCTGTCACTGTAGAAAAATTGTCCTTATTTTTTGTTGTCGCGTCTGCCTTCCCGTCGATGTTGGTATCGACTCCTGTCGGTGCTTTCTTTCTTTCTTTCTATAAAAAAAAACCCAAACAATTTTGTGAAGGAATAAATCTTTTATTCCTTCAGGCGCATGATGCCATCTTAGGCTTAGGCCTCTCCTTTTGTCTTTGACAAAATGGAAAAAACATCCAGTGGTTTTAAGAAGTGTTCCAAATGTGGCAGTACCATTTTGACCATAGACACCCATGACTGGTGTCTAAAATGCTTAGGACCGGATCATCAACCATCAGAATGTCCTCTCTGTAGGAAGATGACAAAGAGAGGCCTACAGAACCGAGCTGCGAATTTGGGCACCCTCTTTGCCTCCGATGCAGTCTCTTTAGCATCGACATCATCGAGCGCTTCATCTTCCTCCCAGGGATCTCAGATATCAAAACCTAGGTCTTCTTTGAAGACTGGCCAGCCCCTCAAGGATAGATCTCCTAAGCATTGAGATGCCTCGGGCGTTGCCCTGAATGGGGACACACCGGCCAAACAACCCCGGTGGGAGGATCTTGCCTCCAAAGCCTTAGTGGGGTCCCAGGATGCTCCCGAGGCCTCCACCTCCAGAGAGCTTCTAGTGCCATGCTCAGGGATTGTGGCCCACATTTCCGGTACCGATAACAAGCATCGGCAAGCTCGATGGATCAATGTATCCTGGCCATCGAGCGGAGCTTAGCGGCCTTACTGGCGGCCTCCGTACTGGTAAAGCCTTTACAGTCGATCCCTCAGGCTTTGATACCGGCTCCAGTACCAACACAGCCTGCATCGACTTTTTTGCCGCTTACCACGCTACCGCCCATGCTGGCCCTCGAATCCGTTTTCGGTACCGAGATTCCGGCGCTGCAACCTCCGGCCACCGTTTTTGATCAGTACCAAGTACATGCAGAGCAGGAACACCCTGCCCATCGATACTTTGAGTCTTCGCCTCCGATTCGTCAGATGATGAATGAGCCGATACCCGGGACATAAGAACTATCCCGGAAGACCCATCTCCGTCTCCAGAACGTCGTATGTCCCCTCCAGAGGATATGTCTTTCCAAGATTTCATTCATGACGTTGCTTGGGGTCTGTCCATAACGGTGACATTGGAGAAAGAACCTAGGGCTGAAGAACTTGAAATTCTTCAGTACCCTACAGCTCCGAAGGAAGCTGCTACTCTCCCTATTCATTGCATACTTCATGAACTTATGCTTTGTATGTGGGAGACATCCCTTACAATCTCTCCACATACTCTGTAATAGCGAAGTGTCCGCAACCAATAAAACCAGGAGTCTATTGACTAGAATTCAAACCAGTTTAATGTGCACAGACTCAGGCAAAGGTTACATACAAAATGGCTGAGCCCCGAGCTGAGCGAGACAACAGCATTTATACCTTTCTTCTCCAATCTAATACAGGCCAAACTCCTCATTGGTCTCAGTGGCCCAGCTACCTTCCTCCAATAGCCATCTTTGACCTGGCTTACACCTGTTCCCCCCATGCAAATCTTTCTAGCCATGGCTCAAATGCTTAGACAAAATATATTCTTCAAAAATACATGCTGCTATTCTCTACAAGGTCAGTGTGTGCTAACAGAGCTACAGCGTGAAAGCATAATACTGAAAAGACATCTGTGGTTAAACCATAACAAAAAACAGTGGAAAAGTTTTACTTTCTTATCAGAACATTGCTTATCAAACCAGAGCAAAGCTGTTCTCTACTTCAGCTACTGGCATTTCTGTAATATTCCAAAGTCAGCTATAATATTTTAAAGTAGAGGGAGGGGGACTCAGGCCTAATATATAGGCCTCTACTACCTACAGGATGAACTAGGCCATCGCCTATCACATTCCCCCCTTTTGATTATTCACACCCGCAAGTGAGAAAGGGTGAGAATCAAATCACACATATAGGAAAGTGCTTTAAACTATAGTAGAGGGATCACTCCATGGTATAGGGTAGTAGTCCCACGTTGCTAATATTTGTGCTGCTGCCTTGCGGTCAATAATATTATCAATAATAGAGCGTAGCATATGCAAGCATAGGGGAAGGAAACATGGGATACATAAGCAAACAGTCACAATCAAAAATACAAGTATGACAAGTGTCTTCAGGCCGCCCAGGCCTGAGAACCAAGAACCAAACCAGCCATCTAGTTGCAAGCCATGCCACGTTTGGACTGGGACATAAGTTTGCTTTCTGATGTGATTGGCTATGTCTTCTACAACCTGTCCTTCATTATCAATTTGCAAATAACAATTAGTTAATTCAGCTTGCCACATACTCCTCCTTCAGCTGCAAGCAGATAATCTAAAGCTAAGCGGTTCTGGTAAATGGCTGTACGCATCTGTGTGGCTTGTTTAGCTAACAAGGTTAGTGCTCTACTAGTTTCATTGGTTATAATTTCAACAACAGCTTGCAAACGTATAATATGATCTAACATATACACAGGGGTGCGGTAGCCCCAAGAACCATCTTGCGCCCAGGTAACAGGTCCATAGTAAGAAACAATTCTCTCTGGCGGCCATTCTTCAGAGGTTGCATCCCATTTGTCCCACTGGCCGATTTTCAGAGCTTCTCGTTTCTGTCGACTTTTATATACAGGGAACCCCAATTGTTCTCCGTGGGATAGGGGCAAAAGGGAAAAAGATGGTCGTATAGTTCCTAGAACACACGCTCCTCCCCATTTGGCAGGGAGTTTAGCATATGCTCTGGTGCCACAAATCCAATATAGTCCAGGTGGAGCTTGCCAAGTGCTGTGTGTAGCCAGATTTGTCCATATCCTGGCCAAATAAGGAAAAATGATCAGAGGGTTAGACGGTTCTGGAGTATTGGCACCTGACCATCAGGAAGTCTTTCCAGTTGTGGCATTGTAATATTTTTGGTTCAAACAGACCAATTGTCCTACCAATGCAGTCAATTGTGGTCCTGCTCGTTCAAAACACAGTCTACCCACTATAGAGTGGGCGAGGACCCATTCATTGGTAGTGTTATGCACATCAGTTTGGTTATATGGTACGGAATAATTCAGTTCTTGTGCTTCCCAAGGCCACTGGTCTCCCATTTGAGTTCCTCCACAAAAGAGACAGTCTGAGACATGGAGGCTGGATGCCACAGCTCCAGCTAGTTCGATGAACAAATTCTGCGAAGCGTGGGGAACAACAAATTCTGCCTTCATGGCCTCGTAGAAGGTATGATGTATGCGATATGGTGAAGAAACATGAGTCTTTACATTCAGCTGGATGAATATAATGGTTCCAGGATCAGTTCCACCTCCTGCTATGCGCAGGCCGAATCGAAATCCTTGCTTCCACTGGCTGGGGTCGAAGATCTGAAGTCGCAGGGGATTGCAGGCGCTTTTCTTGCACTGTTCAGGTTTCAGTAAGGGTAATCTTTCCAGCAGCGCCTTGCAATCATCTCCAGTCTGTCCTGTAGGGCTATCAGACCAGGTAGCATAGTACACACAATCCCATTTCGGACAGAAATAGTCTGCTTCTGCTGATTTGCTATATGTTGTTGGGAAATGTATCCCAGTGCATATTCCCCAGTTGTACGCACCTTCAGGACACATATACTTCTCATCATAATAGTAAGCTTGCTCCCATGATCCACACCTGTAGTAATTATTTCTATTAATTAAGTCACAAGCATCAAAATACAGGTAAGCAGGTTGGTTAGGATCAGAAAGTTGACTTGTGGCATTGACAAGGGCTCCATCTTCATCATTCCATCTCAGTTCTAGGACGTAGTAAGATGGATTCTGGCGAGGTCTGAAGCAAGTACGAGTCTTTCCCTTAGTGCAGACGTTCAGTTCTGTACCATTATAGATACACCGGCTGACTACACCAGTACAAATGTAGTAAGAGTGATAAAGTAAAGTCTGAGTAACTTGCATACCAGTTCGGGTGGTGGTTATACAGGCTGCACACGGGGGCAAAGCAAGAGTGGTTCTCAAGTGTCCCAGGGCTACCGCAAGAAAGAAATAGCAGCAATTTGTAATCATCATGATTATAGTCTCTGATGATTAATGAGGTAGATAATGGTTGATTGAGGTAGATAGATAAGGATTGGTAGGGTAATACAAAACTGAAGGATGTCTCTTTCAGGAGCAGGTTGGCAAAGTCTTTACGACGACGGATCTTTTCTTCGCAGCGTGAGTCGCAATGGTGCTGCAGGATTAGCGATCGAAGTTCAGGGGCGACTCTCAGATACTGTGGCTGGTTTCACTCGACTGTGATGGATCCAGGAGTCGATCTCGGCCACTTTAACTGCTGTTGGGGTTGATAGCAAAACGATATACGGTCCCTTCCAATGAGGCGCCAATGGTGTCTTCTTCCACTCCTTTACCCACACCGAGGCTCCAGGCTTGAAAGGATGCAATGGCTCTGTTAGATTGATAGGCAACTGGTCCTGCACCCAGGTATGAAAGTTCTGCAAAACAGAACTTAGAGCCAACAATTCTTGCCTAGTGATTTCTGATCCAATTTGATTCATATCCCCTCTTATCCCCTGTATTATAGGCGGGGGCCTCCCATACAAAATCTCAAATGGGGATACTCCTAATGGCGTGGTGGGGGCTGAACGTATTCGGAGAAGGGCAATGGGAAGAGCCTGGGGCCACTTCAGGTGGGCTTCTTGACAAAGTTTGGATATCTGAGACTTCAGGGTATGATTCATTCTCTCTACTTTCCCTGAACTCTGGGGCCTATAGGTATGTGTAACTTCTATTGTATTTGCAGGGCATGGGCTAGCTGCTGAGTTACTTGTGATATAAAAGAGGGCCCATTGTCAGACCCCATGGTCAAAGGTATTCCGAATCGGGGGATAATCCCATGGAGCAAGGCTTTAGTAACTTCTCTGGCCTTCTCAGTTCTGGTGGGAAAAGCTTCCACCCATCCAGAAAAGGTACAAACTAGGACTAGCAAGTAGCGATATCCATTTGCTCGTGGCATTTCTGCAAAGTCTATTTGGATATTTCTCATGGGGGTAACTCCTACTGACTGAACTCTTGGGGGTGGTACAGGACCTTGCCGGGCATTGTTCTTGGCACAAGTCACACATCGTCGGGCTACTGAGGTGGTCAAAGGTCCCAGCAAGGAGATATAGAAATATGGCTTCAGAGCATCTGCCATCTTTGTTTTTCCATAGTGTGTGGCTTGATGAAAGGCTTGAACAAAGGCAGGGCCTAGTGCTTCAGGAATCACGGTCATACCAGGGGTTGAGCTCCCTTCAGGCGGTGGCAACACTATCCATCCAGTTTCTGATAATTGCCCCCCCTCCTTTTGACAGTAATGGTCCATCTCCATTTTGGTATATCTGGGTGTCCACTCACTAAGAGCTACTGGAAATATGGCTGCTTGTATTGTGACATTTGGGGGTGATAATTTGTCCTGCAATGGCTGCTTCTCGGGCTGAGGCATCAGCAAATCTGTTTCCTTGGGACACTTCTCCGTCTCCAGCTTGATGGCCTCGGCAATGCATTACAGCAACGTGTTTGGGGGCCCATACTGCTTCCAACAAAATCAATATTTCTGGGCCATACTTGACAGACTTGCCTTCTGAGGTGATCAATCCACGTTCTTTGTACAGGGCCCCATGGGCATGTAGTGTTGTAAAAGCATATTTAGAGTCTGTATATACATTCAGGCTGATTCCTGCTCCAATTCTGAGTGCACGTGTGAGAGCTATCAATTCAGCCTTCTGTGCTGAGGTTCCTGGGGCTAGGGCTGACGATTCTACTACCATGTCCAGAGTCACCACTGCATAACCAACACATTGCTGTCCTTCAATTATGAGACTACTCCCATCCACGAAGAAAGTTTTGTCTGGATGGCTCAGGGGAACATCAGTTAAATCCGGGCGACTTGAATATACAGTGTCCATTACTTCCAAGCAATCATGGTCAGGAGGGCCTGGACCGGTTGGCAGTAGGGTAGCTGGGTTCAGAGTTTGGCTGACACTCAATTGCAATCGCGGATTCTCACATAGCATACTTTGATATTTCAACATTCGGGCATTAGTGAGCCAATGGTTTCCTTTGTGTTCCATCAGGGTTAGAACAGAGTGTGGTACTGTGACTTGAAGATTTTGTCCTAAGGTGAGCTTGTCAGCTTCGTTCACTAAGAGGGCTGTGGCTGCTACAGCTCTCAGGCAAGGTGGCCAACCTTTGGCAACAGGATCCAATTGTTTTGACAGGTAGGCCACAGGTCGCTGCCAGGACCCAAGAGGCTGGGTCAAGACTCCCAATGCGTTTCCGCTTGACTCATGGACATATAGACGAAAGGGTTTGTGCACATCCGGTGGGCCCAAGGCTGGGGATGACATCAATGCTGTTTTCAATGATTTGAATGCTTTATCTTGTTCTGGGCCCCATTCCAGGGGGGATCGTTCAACTCCCTGGGTGGCTTGGTACAAGGGTTTTGCCATGAGCGCAAAATTTGGTATCCATATTCGGCAATAGCCTGCCGCTCCCAAGAAAGCTCGCACCTGTTTTCTGGTAGTGGGGGTTGGGATGCGGCATACTGCTTCCTTTCGCTCGAGTCCTAATTTCCGGGTTCCTTTGGACAGGTGGAACCCTAAGTATTTCACTTCTGTCTGACACAGCTGCGCCTTGGCTCTTGAGACCTTGTATCCAGCTTCATTCAAAAGGTGCAGGAGATCACTTGTAGCTTGCACACAATCAGTTTTGTTGTTAGTGGCTATGAGCAAATCATCTACGTATTGGAGTAAAATTCTTTTTCACGGAGTTACAGAGTAACTTGACAGATCTTGACTGAGGGCTGCACTGAAGATAGTGGGCGAGTTCTTGAATCCTTGTGGTAATCGAGTCCAAGTGAGTTGTCCTCGTCTTCCTGTGGTAGGGTTTTCCCATTCAAATGCAAATAAAAGCTGATTGGCCTCTGCCAGGCGTTTACAGAAAAAAGCATCTTTTAAGTCCAAAACAGTGAAATGAGTGGCTTCTGCTGGAATCAGTCCCAGGAGGGTGTAAGGATTTGGTACTACTGGATGTATGGTACTGTGACTTGAAGATTTTGTCCTAAGGTGAGCTTGTCAGCTTCGCTCACTAAGAGGGCTGTGGCTGCTACAGCTCTCAGGCAAGGTGGCCAACCTTTGGCAATACCCTGCTGTCAATAAAGTGGAAAAACGGATTAAGTAGCAAAGGAATAATAGAGGAATAGAAATTATACACCTAAAAAGACACCATGAGAACATGAGGTGTATAATTTCTATTCCTCTATTATTCCTTTGCTACTTAATCCGTTTTTCCACTTTATTGACTGCAGGGTATTTATTTATCAACTCTAAGGGCACGTTTTTTCAATTCTATTATACATTAGTTGTGCTGGTAAGTTTTTAGGTACCTCTTAGCTCCGCCCCTTTAGCCTCGGTTTGTATTTTGGCGCGATTTTTCGGTGGCGTTTTAAGCTTCTCTTCAGGTTTCCTGCCTCTTGAATTTTACTGATGCCTTGTCTTCTTTCGGAGTTGACACGTCGAGTGTTTTAGCATTTGGTTTGATGTTTATTGCAGCCTCGAGGTGAGCCCTTCGTGCTATCTATAACCGTGCAGTGCTTTGCTTTATATTTACAGTCACTTTCACGTTCCGTTCACTGATAAGTTTTTACTTCTTGAATGTTTTTCACGTGCTTTTGTGCATACATGGCATTGTCACTTTCTGCATTTCTACCTATAATGCTTGCTATTGCCTGCCTTTTTCACAATGGGTTCGTCGTTAACGTTGTCACATGGTTCAAATGCATCTTTACTTATTCACTTGGTCCCCTTTTTTCCACGGTTGTTATATTCTGACTAAGCTGATCCCTGGCACTAGTAGGTATTCACATTTATTTTCACTTTCCCTCCTTTGTTATTTAGTTGTCTCTTGCAAGTCAGTTTCACCGCTCTAGTAGCTTAACTATATTAGACTGTATTTTACCAATGCTTTCCTGCTTTTTGAATTTCACTAATGCCTGCGGTTTCTTTCGGAGTTGACACATTGAGTATTTAGCATTGGTTTTGATGTTTATTGCTGCCTCGAGGGGAGACCTTCATGCTATCTACAATCGTGCAGTGCTCTGTCCTGTTTAGTTATAGTTACTTCTACGTACCTTTAGGTTTTTACCTCTTTAATGGTTTTCACGTGTTCTTGTGCATACATGCCTCTGTCACTTACTGAATTTCTATTTACAATGCTTGCCATTGCCTGCCTTCTTCACATTGGGTTTGCTGGTTAGCGTTATTACATGGTTGACATGCATTTTCACTTACTCACTTGGCCTTTCTCCCTGGTTTGTTATATTCTCACTAGGCCTATCTATGGTACCAGTAGGCAGTTTTTTATTTACATTTGATTTTCACCTTCCCTCTCTTGTTATTTATTTGCCTCCTGGAAGCCCGTTTCATTGCTCCAGTAGCTTAACAATATCAGTTATTTATGAGGTTTTGATTCCACTGTGTTGGTTCTTCACATACAGTTTTTACTGTGCGTATATTACTAATGTATATGTTACTGTATCTATGGAGTCTTATCTCTTTTGTCTGTTTGACCACATTGATTTTAATATATGTATGTTTATGACCTTTCTGTTTAATGAGTGATTGCAATACACCTTTTATATTATATTATGGTGCATTACATGTGCTGTATTATGTTATGATTGGTCTTGTTTTTTTAAACGATTATTTTATACTTGTTCTCATGTTATGCCTTTGTTCCTGTGCCTGTATATATTTATTTTTCTTTACCAAGTAACTTGCTTTTATATGCTTTTTATTGTCATGTGTTATTTATGTTTTCATTTTCCCCTTGGGGATTTTTGTGTATTTAATTAATCATTGAATTTTATTTTATTGGTTTATATGTTTTTAGCTGTATACCCCCTGAGGAAGGCGGTAACGCCGAAACGCGTCGGGGTTTGGTTCAATAAACATTGTTTATCATCCTTGACGACTCATCTCTTGCTCTTTGTGCATCCTCTGTCCTTGCAAGAGCGCTGCTCTTTGTTGTGTCTGCTCAAGCCTCTGCAAAAAGAAAGGCGAGCCAAGGACGGCGCTGGCTCGAATTGGGAGGAGGAACCGGTACATAAACCAGGAAAACAACTTTTAAGGATAATTTTTAGAGGATTTTTCCTGGAAAAACAGGACAAGTGTCCACTGGACTCTGCGGAAAAAAGGAGACTGACCAAGATGGCACTCTTGGGTGGGAAGGGGACCATGCATGTGTGGTATCATTCCCAAAGACTTTCTGTGAAAGTTGGGAAAATGCTCCGTGCGGGCTCCGTCGGCGTCGATTTCACCCATATGTGAGGATTGACTTCCTGCTTGTTTCTGCAGAATTAATTTTAAACCTCTAAAGCTGGGGTCACCAACCTCCAGAGGGCCGCGGGCCGCACAGCCGACTACCGGGAGCCTCGCGGGCCGCACCCCCCTTCTCCCCGCCCCCGCGAAAAAAAAACAACAAATGCAAAATTATGAAAACAATGGCTGATCACCTTTATTGAATTTAATGAGATGGCTGATGATTCATGCTAGCAGACAAACGCTTAAAGTCCGGCTTCACAGATGACACTGACAGGAGAAGGGACGCTTGCAGGTGGTCGTCGGTAAGCTGCGAGCGCGTGGATACAATGGCGGGAATCCTTGGCAGGCCGCACATAATGTTAACCGGGGTAGAGCCTCGCGGGCCGCATGAAGGGACCTCGTGGGCCGCAGGTTGGTGACCCCTGCTCTAAAGCAAGCTGGTACTTGACTGCTTTTTTTAAGCATTTCTTTTAGATTTGTAGTATACTTTATCTTGATCCAAAATGCGGAAGCTAGACTGCAGTGTTGCCAAGTTACCCAGTTCCATGAGTGAGATTTTTTGCCAGTTCTGGTTTTAAATTTGCATTGCAGTACAGTATGGTATTTGTAGTCCCTGATTTTACCCATTGGAATCAGTGCTGCAGGTCCCATCATGCCACAGGATGGGATCATCAGAACTCCAGGACTGGCTTAAAATCTCACTCATGAAACTGCGTAATTTGGCAACTCTGGGACTGCTTGCAGATTGTAAGTTAAGATAGCACGTTATAACTTATTTGAAGCACTAAATTATTGAATTTAAGTTAGATATCTTGAACTATGCAGTATTTGTAGGGGAGGTCCTGAGTATTTGAGGAGTTTAATAAGGGTATATGACTCCCCTCACCCCCTATAGTCTTCATTCAGTAGGCTCGCGACTCTTGGTTATCGTTTCAGTGAATGACATGAGACTTAGCAGATTTCAGAAGTCAGCCTTCTCCGTGGCAATTCCCATTTTGGAATGCAGTTCTGGATGTGTTTAGAGTTAAACAAGATTACCTTAAATTCAGGAAGAAGCTGGAAGACCCACTAGCTTGTGACAGCATTTGGTGCAGATGGCTAGGTGTTTCTGGAATTTAAGTGACAAACATCAGCAGTGGGAATTAGGTGGAGTGAGAATTAGGTGGAAATAGGCATTATGTGCTCCAGAGAAGGCTTTGCCTGTTATCCAAGTGTATGTCTTATAGAGAGTTGTCTTTGTGGTTGTGTGTCATGATGGAATATGGGTGTTTTATTGGAAGTCAGCTAATAATGCCTCTGCTGAATAAGAACATATAAACACTAGAATTAAATGAAAATGATGTAGAAGACTAATGGGGAAGCAGCTCTAATACAGCAATAGCTTGCATCGGAGGCACCATTTCAAGCAGCCGAAAAGTCCATACTGCCATAGTACTGTCCAGAAAGTGCCAGGGTGGTTTTTGGGCAGAGCTAGGGGTGGAGTCCGAGATTTTCCCTATAGTGCTGATATTCAGCGCCACTATATGGATAACTATCCGGATAATATTAGGACGGGAAAAAAGCTTCTTAATTTTGGTCTTCAGTCATGAAGACAATGAAATCCACAAAAGGAGTTTTACCCGAAAAGGCTGTCTCCTAAGCAGACATTAACTTAATCTGTTTGGGAGATAGCAAAGTTCATAAAGAACACTTGGAAGAATAGTGTGTGCATGAGAGCAGAAATGGCTGAACACAATATGAGAGGTAATTTGCGGCCATTTCTCTAAGACCAATAGTTCCCAACATGTGATTTATGAACCTGTGGGGGCAGGGGCGGCCCAAGGGGGGCGCGGGGCCATGTGCGGAGACTCGGTGCGGGGCCTCATTTGCATAAGGGGCCTCATTTGCATAAATATTTGCATAATGTTACCATACACTAACTTTTAGTAAACATGCCTCTTCATGAGTGTATGGATAAAAAAAGACAAAGATTTCTACATTACTATAATCCAGTGCCAACCGCCAGGCACATTAGGAACTACAACAAACACTGCCCATTTAGAACCCATAGCAAACCCACCGTATCCCAACAGCACTACCAGGACTCATAAAGCACCATACACTACCTATCAAAAGGCAACACTGCAAATATTAAACCAATACATTTCAGAGAATAACAATACATGACCTACTGGGGAAAGAGAACAAGTGACAATGTCAAATAGGAATTACATAAACAGAATACCTCAGCTCAGTTACACATGCAGAACATAGACTATCACCAAACAAGGAATCACAATTTAAAAACAGGAAGACAATAATTAAACTGGGAACCCTAAAAGTCAAACTTGGAATGTACAACAACAATGTAGAAATAAAACTATAAATTAATTTCCTCTTGTACTAAACAAAGCACAGACATTAATGATGCACATTTCAATTTTATTTTTAGAAAAGAATGTTTTTTGCGCGGGGCCCCCTGAAACGCGGGGCCCTGTGCAAAAAACATTCTCGCTCAATGGACGGGCCGGCCCTGCTCTCGGACTCAGGCTCTATATTTTTTAAATTTTTTACATAATGTCAAGAAAAGCTCTGATTACAGAAAAGATAAGTTATCTACCAATAATCAAAATAAAAGAAACATTACATTTTAAGAAAAACAAATCAAAGGAATTAAAAACAAAGGAAATAAACAGTAAATATGCTGCAGTTAATCAAGCTTCAGATACCAACACCCCCAACATCCTATGAAGAGGTTACAGATACTGATATATCCTGATCTGCAATCTTCAAAGACTTATTTCAAATCGTTTTTATTAAGCTTTTCACATAAGTTAGAAACATAGTAAGCTGGCTAGGTTCCAAAAAAGTATAATGAACCCCTTGCAATTTTACTAAGCATTTATATGGGTAGTGAAGGAAAAAGAGACCCTCCCCGCCAGTTGAAAAATCCTATGCCTAACTAAAAGAAACTGTTTCATCCGCCTTTGAGAAAGCTTAGAAACATCAGGAAAAACTCTTATACAGAATCACATGAAAAGATCATCTCAAACCCTAAAAATCAATTTCAATAGCCAATCATGATCAGGCTCTAAGGTCACCATTATCAGTAGAGTAGCAGTAAAAATTTGCTCTGATTCAGATTTTTCTAAAAACACGGTCAAATGAAGAGAGTCAAAAGAGAGTATTCACTCCTGCGCAAGACAGGAAGTGCCTCTGTTTAACTTCCAGGAAGTCAGTGGCACCAATATCTGCAACTTCTGACAGCCATGGGAGCAAAGGAAAACATAGCTGTGCAGAGGTGAACCAGGGCACCGGGCTTCGGAACTTACCGGCTCCCTCTGAAGCTGGTCAGGTGTGTGTGGGGCCCCTTGTGCCCATACATGTCCAGGTCCAGCCCTGCTTGGGGGGGGGTGGGGACATCTAGCAATGGTGTCCCTCAGAGGATAGCACCCCCTTGTTGCCCTTACCCTGCTTACCACATAGCACCAGCCCTGGTCACAGTGGAGGTACAGGGAGAGGAGAAGCAGTCCTCTTTCTGTGACCCCATACTTTGATTATGTGACCCCATTTAGCATCCTGACCCACAGTTTGGGAATCACTGCCATATGGTTTCAAGATTAACCTGCTTAGGTCTAACCAATTGTGTTCTCAGACCTGAGGACTCAAAACTTTGGGATATCCAACAGGGTAACCTTCTCTGGACCATCAGCCAATTGAGAAGAAGACATCAGAGCAGGAACTGTGTCAGGCTGCACTCAGCACCTTCATCCACTACTGCCAAAACTGGCGGTTCACCCATAGCTGGTCTTCCTAGGATTGAATTTGCTGCCTGGGCCTGACTCTCCATGGCTGGACCCAAGATCTCCTGGCAGCACTCCCCAAGGGCAAAAGTGATGTCATGTACAGAGGAGTGCTGAGGGTCGCCTTCTGCCCCCCCCCCCCCCCGTACCTCCTTGTGAACAAACCAGAGGCATCCCCGCAGTTCTGGGCCTCAAGATTGATGGGGTTATGTCACCCCTTTCTACTGACATTAAATGAGATACTTTTCATGCTGTTTTGTGGCACTGGGTATTTCCCATGTAATTATCTGTATAAACATGTAATATCCCTCTAATAAAATTTAAAAAAAAGAAAACCTGTCTGCTGCTGCTGTGGGGGCCGCCGCGGCAGAATCGAGCGTGCCGCGGGGCCCCCCTGTACCCGGCACAGCCTCTCCTCCCAGTAGCAGTTCTCTCTTCTGAGCTGCAGTCAGACGCGCCGGCTTGCAGAGCGCGAGGGAAGAGTTTTTCCCTCGCTGCTCTGTTAAGCCCGCGGGGGCTGATGGGAAGTCCCATCAGCCCCCGCGGGCTTAACAGAGTCGCGAAAGGGAAACTCTTCCCTTCGCGCTCTGCAAGCCGGCGCGTCTGACTGCAGCTCCAGAGAGAGAGCTGCTACAGGGAGGGGAAGCTCTGCCGGGTACAGGGGGGCCCCGCGGCACGCTCGATTCTGCCGCGGCGGCCCCCACAGCAGCAGCAGACAGGTTTTCTTTTTTTTTTTCAATTTTATTTTTAGAAAAGAATGTTTTTTGCGCGGGGCCCCCTGAAACGCGGGGCCCTGTGCAAAAAACATTCTCGCTCAATGGATGGGCCGGCCCTGTGTGGGGGTCTATAACAAGGGGTTCTGCAGGACACAGAACAGGAAACTTTTCATGCTGCTATAATCCATGTAAGCAGAATGCAGAGACTGCTGGAGAGGCAGGATCAGCAGTGGCAGCAGGGGGAGGGGAGGGAGGGGGGAGGTGGCAGGATCAGCAGTGGCAGCAGAGGGAGGGGGGAGGGGGGCAGGATCAGCAGTGGCAGCAGGGGGGGGGAGGGTGGCAGGAGCAGCAGGGGGCAGACACAGTAACTGTGGTGTGGAATAAGAGACAGCTATGCAGGTTGGAAGCAGGAGACCTAGACCAGTATCAGCTTACAGAGCCTAGAAACAGTGCAGCATCAATAGGTGAGTAGAAGAAGAGATTCTAATGGTTGGGACTAGCTGGAGGGGAGAGACTGCTGGGGACTGGATAGAAGAGGAAAGAGAGGGTGGCTGGTGAATATTGGTGGGGTGGGGGGAGGGAGGGGGTAGGAGAGACTGGCTAGGGCAGGGGTTCCCAAACCTGTCCTGGGATCTCCCCAGCCAGTTGGGTTTTCTGGATATCTACAATGATTATGCATGAGAGAGATTTGCATACAATGGAGGCCATGTATGCAAATCTCTCATGCATATTCATTGTGGATATCCTGAAAACCCGACTGGCTAGGAGGCAGGTTTGGGAACTCCTTGGGCTAGGGAGAGGGAGGCCATTGGGTACTGGCTAGAGGGAAGAGATAGAGACTGATGGGAACTGGCTAGGGGGGAGGGAGGGAAAGAGAGAGTGGTGGAGAAAGAGGGCTAATAGGAACAGTCTTGGTGATGAAGGGAAAGGGGTTCAAGAAGAGTGGTGGGGATGAACAGGTCGTTCCTGAATCTTTGCACATTAATAAGGGGTCCACACAACCAAAAAGGTTGGGAACATCTGCCCTAGGTGTAGCAGGACACCTTTTTGTTTAGAAGGGCAAAAAAACAAAATCAAGCCCCATCCCCCAGCTCCCACCACCATTTCTCACTTTATATGATTTAAACAAAATCTAAGTGTAAATGTAAAGTATCATTGTTCTTTCACATAAGACACTTCCATACCAACCAATTAGAATTCTTCCCTGTACAAAGATGCATACAAAAATTCTATCTAAATTCATATGTCATAACAGAAACGCAAACTCCCTCCACTGCCAGACACTGATGGAAGTAACACAAAACCCTACAAATAGATATTAGAAGCTCTACCATATCATGCCATACCAACACCAAGTCCAAGAACTCAAACTGCACCAACCCAACCTATGAAAAGTCATCACAGCAAATATTCTAGAATACCAATACACCCCCAGTTTGGAAAAGAACAAGCTAGACTGCTACAAAAGGCACTTCCTGTCACATTATTTACTTTATGCCGTCTACCCTTCACTCATTCCCAAGGTTTTCTGGAACTCCATTCCTTCCTTACAGACCTTTCTAATCACTTTCCTTCCATGGAAGGAATCCTGGGAGACTTAAATCCTTTCATAAAGCTAATCCTAGAAGACCTTATGATCAAGAATTCCTTCAATTAATGGAGTCTCTCAACTTTAAACAACATGTATTTTCCCCACTTATTCAGCCGGTCAAACTCTGATCTCATTTTCTCCCCTGCTTCCCTTCCTCATTCTTTCCTCTCTCCTTCTTTGATGAATGGATCACTACTTTATTTCTTTTTCCTTTCCTTTTCTCCTCCTGTTCCTAGCCTGGTCTGCCTTGAAAAAATGTGAAGTGGCATTTTAGAAAGAGCAGCCAAGGGCAATCTGGGATGTCCAAGGCAAAATGTACAGAAAAATGCTGGGAATGTCTGTTTGGACCTGATTATACAAATAGACATCCCCGATGTGGACACCTGTGCTGGCATCCACATAGATAATCCTGCTACACAAACTTGAGGCAGGGATGTCTATCCCTTGCTACTTTGCTTATAGGGATGTCCATTGATGTAGCAAAATTAAAACAAGAGCTCTCATTCCCTGTCGGTGTTTGTTGTCAACAAAGAGAATATGGGGAATATGAGTGACCCTCCGGATGTTTAGCTGGCAAAAGAAGCATTTTTCTGATGCCTGTTCATACTTTGAGCAGGTATAGCCTTTGATGAGCTTGGGACATGCATGGCATTTCTAAAATCAGATGAGGACATCCATGTACTTGGGCATACTCCAGTCACACTTCTGCCATACCACCTTCACAGCTTGGACATCCTTGCACTGGAGACATCTCTGGGGCTGGTTTCTAAAATGCTTCCAGAGGCATTGCTGTTGTTTGGATATCTATGTGCCCGTTTGCAGATGTCTAAAACACAAATAGCTTTTCTACAATAATCCTCAATACATAACATTTCTGCTATTGATGAAGACTCCCTTTCTTCCAGTCCCTCCTTTTTCCTAGATTTTTCTTCTCAAAATATCGACATTCGGGCTGGTCCTCCAACCTTAGTAGAGCACAAGATGAGCTTGCCTCAAAAAAAACATTTCTCCTTTAACCCACCCACAATAATAATTTATTTTATTCTGGCCTCTTCCTCTTGAAGAAATAAGTGTGCTGAGCGAAGAGGTTTCAATGAAAAACAAAATCCCCAGATTATATTCATTTACGTAAAAAGAAGAGAAAAGAATATTGTATTGCCCTTGCTGAAGAAAAAAATCTTGTTCTGATCTAATCATTTCAAGTGCCTCACAACCTAGGATACCTTTATTGGAACCTCTCTATTGGGATGTCCTAACTTCCCTCTTTTGCTAGTATCCTTCAAAGATGTATTATTCTGAACTCCTGGGTGACTGCTGGCTTTCCCCCATTATCTAGTTTAAAAGCTTTTCTATCTTCTTTTTTGAAGGTTAATGCCAGCAGCCTGGTTCCACCCTGGTCAAGGTGGAGACCAACCTTTCAGAAAAGCCCACCCCTCCCCAGAATGTTGCTCAGTTCTTAACAAATCTAAAACTCTCTTCCCTGTATCATCGTCTCACCCATGCATTGAGACTTCTTGGGTCCTGCATGTGTATCGGGAAGCATTTCTGAGAATGCTAACCTGAACGTTCTGGATTTCAGCGTTGTGCCTAAAAGCCTAAACTTGGCTTCTACATATAACTTCCCTCCCACGCCTCCCTATGTCATTGGTACCAGCATGTACCAAGACAGCAGGCTCCACCCCAGTATTACCTAAAACCTGCATATATCCTAGTCCCCGGTTGTTGTGCTGTCTATCTTGACTAGATTGTAAATTCTGATGAGCAGGAAACATCTCTTGCATGTCCCTGTACAGTGCTGCATTTGCCTGGGATTAGTAATAGCAGTAGTACTAGAATAATATTCTCCTGTGGACGTGATGTATTGATGATATTTTTGTTTTCCAGACAGGGGCAGAAAGCCATCTACATGATTTTTGCTTTTCGCTAAACTCTAAGGCTAATTTAAGAATTCAGATGTTATGAATCTAGAAGTATTCCATATCTGGAAACAAACTAAGAAAAATAAATTGCATTTTAAGAGTTTTCATAACTGAGCATTAAAAGAAAATATATCAGTGGGCCAGTTTCTCAGTATTAAGAAACTCAGTTTGGAAAAAGACAACTTTAGGAGGTATCGGCATGAAATGAGATAAAATATTTGAAGAAAGAGGATATCACATGTACAAAACAAAGGATAAGGAAGAGCAAGAGACTCTGATAGACACTGCTAGATGGAGTCTGAAAGAGCAGGTAGAGAAAATAGAGTGCCCACTACAATTTATGCATCTAGGCAATGGAAGCAGTAATATCCTCAAAAAACACTGGATTACAATCCAAATCTTGAAGAGTTTTTGGATAAAAGCAGCTGACTATAGCATACAAAAGGGGTAGGAATTTGAGAGATGAACTTGTTCCCTCCACGTTACTTCAGTTAGAAGACACTTTTAATAGACTGGATGGACATTTCAGATATGGTAAATGTTGCATCTGCATTGTGACTTAGGAAATTTAAGTCTTATCTGTCCACGAGTATGTTCTCGAACATTTCTCAAATTGCAATAGCACACATGTTTATACTTTGTAATATGCCCATGCAATTTCATTTATGTTGGAAAGACTAAATGAAAGTTTGAGACTCAAATTTTGCATTAAATGAAGAATTAAAGGCCAGCTCTTGATAGATCGTTGTTTAGAAAAAAAAAAGCCATGTTTGAGGATTTTAGATGTTTTTGCTACAGATGTGGCAAAGATATCATGAAGGGAAGATGATCTTGAAAGAAGATTATCACAGATGGAACAAAGATAGATTTAATACATTGCATCCATGTGGTTTATATCAGGACACTGACTATACTGTGGTCATGTGATCAGACTCCCTTTTTATACAAAATTCCCTTTTTGTTGTTAACTGCCCCCAATTTTTGTTTGCTGTGTTTTAGTTCCTTATTTATTCTATCTATAGTTAATTTATTCTTAATATTTTAATTCATATTTATGTAAGTAAAATATTCATACAAGCTATTTCTTAACAATAGTATTATATTTATAGACTTCAATGTGTTTGTATTAACACTACATTTTTCCTAGAAAAAAAAGCGTTGGCACTCATATGCAGAGGCTCTATCATTAATACAGGAGGATCATGGGTCAATTTTAGCAATTAAAAAGATGCAGTACCACCATGTACCTCCTCAAAAAAATTTCTAATATACTTTTATATTTATGATATGATACTCATGTAAATATAGCTGATAGACAAACCAATCTGCTCACAGACTTAGAAGTATTAAATAGCACTGTAATCCAAATCACTTCTGACCACTTAATGGTGAAAAAATGGGTTTTTTTTACATAGCATGGGAAATGATTTTGGCACTATAGAATAAACACAACTGTAATAATCATGAAAGGAAAAAGACCTCAGGCAGTAATCAGCTGTGAAATAAGTTTATCGATTTACCAACATCATGCATCATAAAAACCCTTCCTTACCAATTTTATATTTCAAAACATCCAGATGTGAATTTCAAGAGAGAAAATGATTATTCTTAGATGGTATATTGGGCCCATTCCCAACTGAATTTTCAGCACACAGCCTGATACTGCTGCGGCAAAGTGCAATCAATGAATAAGTCCAGGAGTCAATTGACAGGGTCCAAGCCAGTTTATTGTGCACAGGCCCAGTCAGTCAAAGCTTCAAAAGGAACTGAGCAAAGGTTTATACAGAGACATAACCATTTATACCTCTTTTTCAGTTTGATGCATGAGAATTTTCTATTGGTTCCAACTTGATACATGCAAACTTTTCATTGGTTATACATTCCCTGCACCTGTCCAATTAGAAATCCCTCCGGAGCCTAGCAACCGGCCCCCTCCTTTAGGATTGCTTGAACAATGGTACAGTTCTGAATTTCGTTACTTTTCTACTGCAAGGTTAACTTTGGCTTCTGGAATGCATATACTGAAACATTTCTGTTCTTTCACACACAAGAGAATAATAGAAGACTTAGGAATTCATGAAAACTTCTTATTAAGCATTTTAAAACAGTTTTCTCATTTTCCACAGATTTTTGGTTCTTTTCCAGCTTGTCAGACGGCTGCCTAGGGTGAGAACTTACACAATCTTGACGATGCATATATTCATATGATTCTTGCAAGGTATTGTGGGTAATGTAGTTCATTCACTCCCAAACACAGCTGAAGACAATAATTGAGTTGTGAAACCAGTGGTAAGGCCAATAAAATACTTCTTTTATTGATGGGGTTTAATTCACCCAGCACAAGTATGCTTGGTAGCAATATAAATGAGGTTACTTGCTTGCAGTGTTTAAATGGATAACATAAAGTCACAAAGCAAATCAGAAAACAACCTTCAGCCTGTCAGGCAATTAGCTAATGTTTTCTTAACAAATAATTACCAAATAAAAAGGCACAAAGAAATGAATAAACTTTGCTGGTTAGGTTAACTTCTGCTTATTTTCCACGCAGATCCCAGCAGTGATTCTCACTTGCTCACACACACAATCAGGTGCAGCTTTAATTACTATCAATTGTCCAGCTGAAACCCTTTAGCTGGCTGGCTGCTACTGTGTGAACCCAAATCCTGCTTTAGGAGCTGTTTGCAGTGGAATAAGGAACAAAGTTAGGTTTCTTTGTGATGGCTGATGTGTTTGCTCACAGAAAGCTAGCAATAGCATTTAGATAGAGAACAGTCCATGTAATCAATAGTTTCATCTGCTGTATCTCCCCCTTCATCAATCAGCATAGGGTCACTATCATACATTGGCACAGACGAGTCTTTCCATAAGGCACTATCATGAGAATGCTTATTCCCTTGCTGCCATTCACTATTATAGATAGGGTCTGGATCAGTATTCATACCTGAGCCTCTCCTGCTATCATAATTCCTCTCTGTATAGCCTGGCCAGTATGTAATCCAGTTCTGATGTCCAGCCTTCCAATCTTGATCCCTGGACACTGGATCTTCCCTCACATACCTTCTGGCATAGGTCTGAAAGTCCTTTCCACGTGCAGTCTTCTCTCTCCCAGGTAGCCACTGGTGATTCCTATCTCTGCCATTCCATTCCTCTGGCTGACTCCAGTCCAATGGACTCTGCTGGCACTTGGAATACCTCCCAGTATGGGTACTGCCTTGGACTCTCCCAGACCTTCCAATGGCCTTTCTTCTCTTCCTTCCAGAGAGTTTCCTTCTCTCTCTATCCGCTTGGCTTGGCTTCTGCTTCTCGAGATGATGTTGGTGCTTGAGCTTGAAGCTGTTGCTGTATCTTTTCCTGAAGCTGTCTCTGAAGCTATTATCTGTAGAATAAGCTCTATTCTCATTCTGTCCTAATGTGTGCTCCTCCCTAACACAGCGCAGCTGTGTTGAATCCGGCCCTGCCCTTTGAGATGAGCGCCCAGGGACTACCCCATAGCTCTCCTGATTGCACACACGCTTTCCCACTTCAGCCCCTCCCATGGCTGCTGGAAACCTGGTGCATTCTGGGACCGGTAGTCCTCTATGTGAAAACTCTGTTTTCTTACTTCTACCAGAACTGACAGGTTGCCTGTTCAGAGTCACATCATCTTTTCCATAGCTCCTACCTGAGCTATGATAAGCTTCCTCACCACAAGCTATAATGGGAGTTACGATCCAGGCCTAACTTACAGGCCTTTCATAGTAGCAGGCCATGCTAGGCCATAGCCTACCACATTCCCCCCTTTGATTATTCTCACCCGCAAGTGAGGAAGGGTGAGAATTAAATCACTCATTAGTCAATTAATACATTAGACTGGTGTAATGGCATCATCATCATGGGGTATAGGGTAATATTGCCACATAGCTAATACTTTCGCAGCTGCCTTCCGCTCAATAGTGTTATCAATTGATGATGTTATCATGCGTAAGCAAAGGGGTAGGAGACAAGGGAGCAATAAGCACATGGCTAATATGAATAGTACGATAAACATAAGGGATTTCAGACCACCAATCCAAGAAAACAATGAACCAAACCACCCATCCATCTTTAAACTGTGCCAGGTCTGGACAGGCACAAATGTCTGCTCTCTCATCTGGGTGGCTAAATCTTCAACTACATGCCCATTATTATCAATCTGTAAACAACAATTACTTAGATTCAACTTCCCACATACCCCACCTTCAGCTGCTAACAAATAATTTAAAGCTAAACGATTTTGATAAATAGCGGTACGCATTTGCGTACTTTGCTTTGCCAGAAGGGTTAGTGCTTTACTAGTTTCATTGGTTATTATTTCAACAACATCTTGCAAACGTATTATTCGATTAATCATATAAACAGGAGTACGATGCTCCCAAGTAGCAGGTCCATAGTATGAGATGATTCTTTCTGGTGGCCATTCTTCAGATGACGCATCCCATTTATCCCATTGGCCTATTTTCAAGGCCTCCTTCAGCTGTCGACTTCTGTACACAGGATATCCCAGCTGTTCTCCCTGGGATGTAGGCAGAAGGAAAAAGGAAGGTCGTATGGTTCCCAATACACATGCGCCTCCCCAGTGGTGAGGAAGTCTGGCATATGCTCGGGTTCCGCAAATCCAGTCCAGTCCAGGTGGTGCTTGCCAAGAATTATATGCTGCTAAGTTAGTCCAGATACTGGCAAGTTTGGGGAACTGAACTAGAGGATTGGAAGGTTCAGTAGTGTTGACTCCTGACCACCAAGACGTCTTCTTAGTGGTACTGTTGTAGAACTTCTGATTGAGACAGACCAGCTGCCCCACTTCCATATTAAACATTGGTCCATAGCGAGAAAAACATAAGTTACCCACAATAGAGTGGGCCAATACCCATTCACTTGTGGTATTGTGTATATTAGTCTGATTATACGGAACAGAATAGTTCAGTTCTTGTGCCTCCCAAGGCCATTGGTCTCCCATTGTTGTTCCTCCACAAAACAAACAGTCTGAAACATGGAGACTAGATGCAACTGCTCCCGCTAATTCAAGAAATAAGTTCTGGAAGGCAGGAGGAATTTCAAACTCTGATTTCATGGCTTCATAGAAGGAGTGATGTATACGATAGGGTGAGGATACATGGGTTTTGGTGTTTAATTGCAGATATAAGATAGTCCCAGGATCTACACCTCCTCCTGCAATATGTAACCCAAACTTGTATCCTTGCTTCCAGTGGCTGGGGTTGGCTATGAGGAGTTGTAGAGGATTACAGGCACCTTTCTGGCATTTCTTGGGTTCTAGTAGTCTGATCTTTGTTAGGCTGCCTTTGCGATGATCCCCATCTCGTCCCATCGGTGCATTCTTCCAGGTAGCAAAATATACATATTCCCATTTTGGGCAAAAGTAATCATGTCTAGATGAGGTGGTGTAGATGGTGGCTGCAGTACTCTTTCCTGTACACTGTCCCCATCCATAGGCTCCTTCTGGACACATGTATTTATCATCATGGTAGTATGCTCGCTCCCATGACCCACATCTGTGGTAAGCATTTCTGTTGATTGCATCGCAAGCATCAAAGTTCAGGATGATAGGTTTTGTGGGGTTGGTGAGGGGTTTTGTCGCATTCAGGATGGCTCCATCTTCATCATTCCAGCGTATCTCAAATGTATAGTATGATGGGTTTTGTCGAGGGTTATAACAAGTCTTACTTTTCCCCTTTGTGCAAATGTTCAGTTCAGTGCCATTATAAACACACCGGCTGACTGTACCAGTGCAAGTATAGTAGGAATGATAGAGCAAAGTCTGAGTAATCTTTTGTCCTGTTCGGGTGGTGGTTATGCAGGCTGCACAAGGGGGTAGGGCAAAAATCTTTTCCAGAATTCCCAAGATCACCACTCCCACAAGGCAATAGTGGAAGAACATTGTGATTACAATCTTTGAAGGTTAACTGGAAAGTTGAAGATAATGAACTTTGCTGAGTCTTCTTCTGTTTCTGCTGTGATGGTCACTTTCGCGTGACGTAAGTGGATTCTGAAGATTCTCTATAAAGCTGGCTGTCTCCTCAAGGTGAGTCGCAATGGAGTCTTGGGATCATTCACTGACGTCCATTGGCCAGGATCAGGAGCAGCTGCCGGCTTCACTCGACTGTGGTGGATCCAGGGTTCGAATTCTGCAACTTTCACTGCAGTGGGGGTTGACAGGATGACGACGTAGGGTCCCTTCCAATGCGGCGCCAGCGGGGTCTTTCTCCACTCTTTCACCCACACGGACGTTCCTGGCTTGAAGGGATGCAGAGGCTCGGTCAGGTTGATGGTTAGTCGGTCTTGTACCCATGTTTGGAGTTTCTGCAAAACAGAACCTAAAGCTAATAGTTCTTGTCTTGTTATTTCAGATCCTATCTGTCTCATGTCTCCCTTTATTCCCTGCACTATGGGTGGAGGTCGCCCATACAAAATCTCAAAAGGGGAGACTCCTAAGGATCTGGTGGGAGCTGAACGTATCCTAAGAACACTGTTCCCTCTAAGCTGTGCGCGTGTGCGCACGCACACACCTCGCCGAGCGAGCGCACATACTTTACAACAGAGCGCACAAAAATTACAGCTCCAATTCCGATAGAAAACACAAATGTCTTAAAATTTAAAAGTTATTATTGTAATTACTAGAAATTTCCCGCTTCATTTAGTAATCGTCTATTTTCATTTAATTTGATTAAAATCAATGTGGTGTACATACTGTATTCTGACGTGTAGTCAAATTTTAAAGTATAACACTCAGTGTCGTTATGTGGCGCACAAAAATTTAACCTTCCTTCAAAAGCTGCACACAGCTGATATTTTATGCGCACACAGCCTAGAGAAAATTAGAGGGAACATTGCCTAAGAAGGGCTATGGGTAGAACTTGGAGCCACTTTAGGTGTGTTTCTTGACAAAGCTTGGATAACTGAGTTTTCAGGGTTCTATTCATTCGTTCTACTTTGGGGTCTGTAAGCAGTGTGTAACTTCCATTTTATTTGCAGAGCTTGAGCTAACTGTTGAGTCACTTGGGATACAAAGGATGGACCATTATCTGACCCTATAGTTGATGGTATTCCAAATCGGGGAATGATCTCATGGAGCAATACCCTAGTAACTTCTCGGGCTTTCTCAGTTCGGGTGGGGTAGGCTTCTACCCACCCTGAAAATGTGCAGACTAACACTAACATATAGTGATATCCATTTACACGGGGCATTTCAGCAAAGTCTATCTGTATATCACTCATGGGGGTCCCTACTGACTGAACTCTTGGGGGTGGAACAGGACCTTGCTTGGCATTATTTTTGGCACATATCAGGCATTGCTGTGCCACCGAGGCGGTCAGGGATCCTAGCAGTGAAATACAGAAATGGGGCCTCAGGGCTTTCTTCATGGCTGTTTTTCCATAATGTGTGGCTTGATGAAAAGCTTGAACAAAGGCTGGCCCTAATGCTTCAGGGATGACTGTAGGACCTGGAGGTGGACTACCTTCTGGGGGTGGCAGCACTATCCAACCTTGTTCTGTCAAAACTCCTCCCTCCTTTTCGCAATAATAGTCTAACTCTCTTGTAGTATATCAGGGTGCCCAGGAACTAAGGGGCACAGGGAATAGGGCTGCTTGCATTACAGTATCTTGGGTCCTAACTTGTCCTGTGGTGGCTGCCTTTCGGGCTGTGGCATCTGCAAATCTATTCCCTTGTGTGACTTCTCCTGCTCCTGCCTGATGACCTCGGCAGTGCATGACTGCCACTTGTTTGGGGGCCCATACAGCATCTAATAACATCAATATCTCGGGCCCATACCTAATGTCCTTACCCCCTGAGGTGATCAACCCTCGCTCTTTATACAAGGCTCCATGTGCATGCAAAGTAATGAAGGCATATTTAGAATCTGTGTACACATTTATGCGGAGTCCTTCTCCTAATGTCAAGGCTCTGGTGAGGGCTATCAATTCAGCTTTCTGTGCAGAAGTTCCTGGGGTCAGGGCTGAGGACTCAACTACCAGATCAAGGGTCACCACTGCATATCCAGCACAACGATGTCCATTGATGACCAAACTGCTTCCATCTACAAAGAAAGTCCGTTCTGGGTCCTCTAGAGGGACATCGGTCAAATCAGGGCGACTTGAAAATACAGTGTCCATGGTTTCTAAGCAATTATGATCAGGTGGCCTAGGACCAATTGGAAACAATGTAGCAGGGTTTAGAGCTTGACTAACTTTCAACTGTATCCGAGGGTTTTCACACAACATGCTTTGATACTTCAACATTCGTGCATTGGTTAGCCAGAAGTTTCCTTTGTGTTCCATGAGAGTCAGAACAGAGTGTGGCATGGTGACTTGAAGAGTTTGTCCTAGTGTGAGTTTGTCTGCTTCGCCCACTAGGAGGGCTGTTGCTGCAACAGCTCTCAGACAAGGGGGCCATCCTTTTGCAACTATATCCAATTGTTTTGACAGATAAGCTACTGGCCGTTGCCAGGAACCAAGAGATTGGGTCAATACTCCCAATGCGTTTCCTTGTGACTCATGGACAAAAAGATGGAAAGGCTTCTGAACATCTGGAAGACCTAAAGCTGGAGATGACATCAGGGCCTTTTTCAAAGTCCAGAATGCTACATCTTGTTCGGGTCCCCAGTTTAGTGGGGATTTTTCCATTCCTCTGGTGACTTGGTATAGTGGTTTTGTAATCAGGGCAAAGTTGGGGATCCATATGCGACAATATCCCGCGGCCCCCAGGAAGGCTCTTACTTGCCTCCTAGTGGTTGGAATGGGGATATTACATACAGCTTCCTTGCGTTCTGGTCCTAAACGTTGGATCCCACTGGACAATTGGAATCCTAGATACTTGACTTCAGTTTGGCACAGTTGTGCTTTGGCTCTTGAAACTCTGTATCCAGCATCTTTGAGAAGGTACAAAAGTTCACTAGTAGCTTGTAGGCATTCGCTTTCTGAATTGGTGGCTATGAGCAAGTCATCTACATACTGGAGAAGAACCCTTTTTCCTGGGTCCACTGGGTAACTTGAGAGATCTTGATTCAGAGCAGCACTGAAGAGAGTAGGTGAATTCTTGAATCCTTGGGGTAATCTGGTCCAGGTGAGCTGACCCCGCCTTCCTGTTGTAGGGTCTTGCCATTCAAAAGCGAAGAAAGGTTGACTGGTGGGTGCTAGGCGCACACAGAAAAAGGCATCTTTCAGGTCCAGGACAGTGAAGTGAGTAGCCTCAGCGGGGATCAGTCCCAAGAGAGTATAAGGGTTTGGTACTACTGGTTGTATAGTTTCAACTGCATCATTTACTCGCCTTAGATCTTGTACTGGGCGGTAGTCCCCTGTCCCAGGCTTCTTTACTGGGAGAAGGGGGGTGTTCCAAGGTGACTGGCATTCCTTGAGAAGTCCGTACTTCAGCAGTTTCATCAAATGGCAGTGAATTCCTTCTATGGCTGGTCGAGGGAGAGGATACTGCTTCACATGCACTGGTTCCGCTCCTGGCTTGAGGGTGACAATGACAGGGGCTATGTTCTTCGCTAGGCCAGGTGGATTATCTTCTGCCCATACTTCATGTGGGGCTATAAGGTTGGTAGGTATACAGGGACTATACAGGCACTATAGAACTGCCATTCTTCTTCTCGGGGAACAGTAAGCACCATCAATCCAGCAGGCTTTGGGTTCACAGTCATTTTCATTTCTCCCCCTTCAGCAAAGGATATTTGGGCCTGGAGCATGGCAAGCATGTCTCGGCCCAGTAGTGGAATAGGGCACTCAGGCATATACAAGAACTGGTGCGTTATCTTCTGTCCCCCTAGTTCACACATGCGGTTCTGCGGCTTTATTTCCAGTGGCTCCCACAATGGTGACAGATCGTGAGGACAGAGGAGCTACTGGCTTGGCTACTACTGAATGTTCTGCTCCTGTATCTACCATGAATTCCATGTATTGGTCCCCTATCTTTAAACTGACCATAGGCTCCTGGGGACCCAAGGTGAACTTGGAGCCCAGTCTGGCCTAGTCTTCATCTATGTCGTCCAGGTCATAGCCCATTGCTACTGCCACTCCCTCAATGGCTTCTTCCCTCTCCTGCTGGAACTGTGTTCGATTCATTCCTCCTTTCCTTCGAAATCTTCCTCCGGGCCTCCAGGGACTCCCTCCTCCCCTTGCAGGGGCGGAGTCCAAATGCGGGCACTCATTTCTCCAATGTCCTTCTTCCTTGCAGTAGGCGCATTGATTTGCACCTAATGGAGGCCTTTCGCTTCCGCGGCCTCTTCCACATCCTCTGGTCCTTTGATTAGGAATACCTCCTCCACGTCGTTCGGTTATAGCAGCAGCAAGAAGATCTGCCTTCATCTTTCGTTCACTTTCTCTGTCTCGTTCATTTTCACGATTCACAAATACTTTCTGAGTGACTTCCATTAACTGAGCTGTATTCATGCCCGCAAATCCATCCAATTTCTTTAATTTTCGTTTTATATCTCTCTGGGACTGACTAACAAAGGCCGCATTTACCATGCGTAAATTCTCCTGAGCGGCGGGATCATATGGAGTATACAATCTATAAGCTTCAGACAACCGCTCATAAAAGGCCGCTGGGCTCTCATCTGGACCCTGGAGAACTTCCGATACTTTCCCGATATTCATGGCCCTCTGGCCTCCCTTCTTCAGGCCCTGCAATAAGGCCTGGCGAAATCTGGTTAGGGCCGCCGCCCCCCTTTCCTCATTTGGGTCCCACCTGGGATCTTCATTGGGGTATTCTGCAGCTGCTGCTTGCGGGGGATTTATTCCTCCCCTTTCTACAGGGTTCTCTTCTAACCAACGGAGGGCTGCTTGCCCAATTCGGCCTCGCTCCTCAGTAGTGAAGAGGGTGGACAGGAGCTGGCGACAATCGGCCCAGGTAGGCTGATGGGTTTGCATAATGCTAGACATTAATTCTGTTAATTCCTGGGGCTTGGCTGTGTAGGAAGCATAATGCGTTTTCCAGTTTAATAAATCTGTGATGGAAAAGGGTACATAAACTAAGCTGGTAGGTCCTGGCGCCATCTGGCCCTGATCATTTAAAACAGGCATTTCAGGCACTTGGCATTATGGCATTAGGTGCCCTGCTTTCTCCTTCTTCTTGGGAGTTACGCTTCTTAAATCATAAGGCTCCCGGGCACAAGTCTCCTTGGTGGGTGACCCTGAACTGGCAGGAGAGGCTCCGCTTTCTATCTCATCAGAGGACTCGAGTCCCCCCCCCCGCTGTGCTTGGGCCTGACTCGGGACTTTCACTCGGGGTAGGGCACTTCTTAGGCTGTTGCTTAGGTATTTGCTGGGGCTCCTCTTCGGGCTCTACTTCAAGTCGCGGTGCTGTGGGGACTAACTTCCGTGGGTGCTGGGGTAACCTATCCAGAATATCTGGGGACTCTGGGTCAGAATACACAGGCGGCTTCGCTTCCTTAGCCTTTTTGGTTCCCCTAGTAGTAGCTACAAATATTTTACAGTGCTCCTCATAACAGTGCTTCATCCATGAGGGCTGCTGTTCACATACACTTAACCAGGAATCTATATAGGGGAACTGGTCAGGATACGCTCTCAATATGAGCTGATGGATTCGTAAAACTGTCTCAAAATCAAAGGTGCCCCCTCGGGGCCATGAAGCAGCTAATGCGGGCCACTCCCTTTCACATAACATTTTTAATCTGGATGGAGTCATTTTTGTACCATAATCGCCCGAAAATCCTTTATGGAAATTCTTGCTCATACATGCCAACGGAGTTTGCGTGGATTCCGTCCCTCCCATAATCTAAAGGTACCTACGTACGCTACCTACGTACTCAACGTACCTGCGTACGTTACGTACCCTACGTCCCTACGTACACGTAATGACGTACAACACAACGAACAATAAGGATAGGTAGTATGGCTGCAGGTAAGGGGTCCGTACAGCCCACAGAACACTGGGGGGGACAAACACCACTCGCTTCCTCCTGTTCGCGACCTGGGCACGGTCGCCCGGCCAGGAACTGCGCTACTTAGGAGTCCGCTCTCACTCGGTCTATATTTCAAGACCTCTCACTCACATACACAAGCATATTTCAACAAGATATCATATTTCAATATTTCAAGTGCCCAGGTTTTCTGACTGACTATTCCAAACAAGAAGGGTCGATGGCTTCGGCTTCCGCTTTCCTTACGCAGAGCTTACTAGGATCGCCCTTATGGGAGATGATCAGGCTCCCTTGTCTCGCGCATACTCATGCGAGATTTCCCAGTTAGTCTATACCAAATATACCAAATAAGTCCTGCGCACGCAACACGTTGTCCCAGGCTGTTCTTTCTGACTATCGAATTACAAAAATGTCTACTCACCGGATACGGTCCCCGATACCACACCAGCTTCTGAGTTGGAACCTGGACTCCCCCAGGTCAGAGGTATTGGCCAGCCGGACCCGATGGCCCGCCGAGGCAGGCGGAACCCTCTCTGGCACAAAGGGGCCGGCGGCGCCTGAGGTTTCCCCCGCGGTCGGACAGACACGGTTCCAACCGGGCCAAACCTCAAGGCGAATTACGTGGATTACTCACTTGAATACCATTTACCACTCGCACTTCCCGGCCAACGCACCAAGAATATGCTGCAGCAAAGTGCAATCAATTAATAAGTCCAGGAGTCAATTGACAGGGTCCAAGCCAGTTTATTGTGCACAGGCCCAGTCAGTCAAAGCTTCAAAAGGAACTGAGCAAAGGTTTATACAGAGACATAACCATTTATACCTCTTTTTCAGTTTGATACATGAGAATTTTCTATTGGTTCCAACTTGATACATGCAAACTTTTCATTGGTTATACATTCCCTGCACCTGTCCAATTAGAAATCCCTCCGGAGCCTAGCAACCGGCCCCCTCCTTTAGGATTGCTTGAACAATGGTACAGTTCTGAATTTCGTTACTTTTCTACTGCAAGGTTAACTTTGGCTTCTGGAATGCATATACTGTAACATTTCTGTTCTTTCACACACAAGAGAATAATAGAAGACTTAGGAATTCATGAAAACTTCTTATTAAGCATTTTAAAACAGTTTTCTCATTTTCCACAGATTTTTGGTTCTTTTCTAGCTATAATGGTGTGGTAGGCGACGGCCTATGATCCATGCTAATTGAACTAAGCAGACAGGCCTAAGCAGCTTGACCTGTAACTGAAGCCTGTAGTTAGGCCCAGAGGAATGAAACCCCCCCTGAATGATGACACCATAGAATTGAAACTTAACTCAGTTTAACTGAACATAGCTAAGCAGAAACGAAACTTAGAAAATATAGAAAAACAAGTTTAATTGGTACTGATAAGGTGTGCTATGCTTCTATGGAATTAATTAACTCTGCAAAAAGCAAGGTTACAGTGCCCTGCTTCCCATATGTTTTAACAAGCTAAGCGACCTTGGAGGAGAGATGTAACAAGTTAGAGACACTGACCATTGTAATTGGGACTAGAAGGGGGGCAACCAGGTGCTGAGCCCAGACCAGAGTCCCGATTGGGTAGCCATATCAGTACCGGGACCAATAGATGGGTGAGAGGGGTACTGGGACCAATGAAACGTTTGCCTATGCTTAGAATGGACAAGAAAGCTATAAAAGCTGTTGTTTTGCTAGAAACCATTGCTCAGCCATTTTGAAATTGCTTATTGCTTGAGCCATGTGCACATTAAACTGGCTTGGATCCTTGAAACGACTCCTGGTTTTATTTATTGCATGCTTATCTGCTGCTACATTTCTTGGTGCGTTTGGCCTGGAAGTGCGAGTGGTGGATGGTGTTCAAGTGAATAAATCCACGTAATTCGCCTTGAGGTTTGGTCCAGTTGGAACCATGCCAATCCGACGCAGGGGAATTTCCCTGGGCCCACCGATCCTCTTGTATCGGAGGGAGTTCTGCCTGGCCTCGGCAGGCACTGAGTCCAGCTGGCCAACACTTCCGACCCGGGGGAGTCCAGGATCCAACTCAGAAGCTTGGGAACCAGATCTGGTAAGTATAGTTTTGAAAACCTGTCTAGACAGATGAGTTAGAACTGCAGTTTGAAACTTGTGAAACTTTGGTAAGAATTTGAAACTTGGAATTTGTAATCTCGAGAAAATTGGAAATTGGTAAGACTTAAGTCTTTGTTTGAAAATCCTTGCATGAGTATTCGCGAGGTACAGCTGTTATAGAGAATCATGATTCAGCCTAGTCAGAGCAGACAGGACTGGGTTTTTTGGTATGTCTAGACAGAAATAGAAAGAGCAGTACTGCCATTGGAATTTGGAATTTGTAATCTCGAGATATTGGGAATTGGTAAGAGAGCATGATCACCTCTCAAGGAAGGGCCGAGTAACCCCGCATGGGTATTCGCCGGGTGAAACCCCCATCCTTTTTGTAATTGGGAAATTGGATAAGACTAGTCAGAATAGATAGAAAGGAATGCATTCTGAGATATGTTGCTAGCATGACTTTGTGAATGAAGTGTGAATGAGAGGTCTGGCAGCACGGACCAAGCGAGAGTGGACTCTGGACTAGCGCAGTTCCTAGCCGGGTGACTGCGTCTAGGTCGCGAAACGGAGGAAGCGTTTGGTGTATTGTCCGTCCTACTGTGTATCTGCTTTTTGTTCTCTGTTGAAACCACAAGTTTCCCTTCTGTTATAAATGTGAGATTATTCTGTTGGGTAATTTGTGACAGTTTACCGGTTAAGAAAATAGTATTAAGAAAGGAAGAAAGAAGACGTAAAACGCTACTTTAAAATCAAGGACTTCTCTCCCTCATTCTGTTTTCCTAGAGCACAGACAGTGTGAAAGCTGACAGGGGGCGTGTCTGAAGGAAAGAATGTACAGTGTCGTCTTTCTAAACCTGTGCAGGTTTAAATCTCAATGCTGTTAGTTTGTGCTTATTTCAGGATAATTGTACCTGTTCTGCTATGGTTATGTAATATATATATCATTTATATATCATTTAATAAGAATGTTTAGTCAGGATTGTGGGTCCCGATAGTTTTTGGTACTTAGCCTGGAAAGGGTTAAGTTCTTATTCGAATGCCGGCATGTCTCTGTCTGTGTCTCTGTGTGTGTGTGTGTGTGAAACTGTGATTATTTCATTTCCAGTGAGCGGAGAGGTGTGGCTCACACAGCTTACTAGGGAATGTGACAGCCGTTCCCGATTGAGCGAGCAGTCTCTTTTGCTTGTTTAAAATAAAGGATTCATTCAATCAAAGTTTTAAAAAAAAAAAAAAAAAAAGGTTTATCTTGCGGAGTGTTTGCACTAACCTTTTTATGAACAAGTATAAGTCATTTGAAACTCTGTACTAGTTACTAATGAACAAATCAGTTAGCTACACTGACCTTTACAATATTGGCTTTTAAGATAAATTAATCTGTTTTTCTGTATTTGAAAAAAGGGAAAGGTGTGCTATACTTTATGAAAAATATCCGGAATGTCTTTTGAATATTTGCTTTCAGAACTAAAAAAAAAGTAATAATTTCTTTTGCAGAGACATGCTGATTACGGCTGGCAGATAGTTATTTTTATTCTAACTGTATCTAAATTGTTCCTGTTTGGAATAAGTTGCAATAAGCATAATGGATGTATGTGCTCAATCTAAGTGTTTCCTGCCTGCCCTATGTTTACAGAAATAATAAGTGTCTTTTCAAGTATGATCAAGAATTTCAGTAAGGGATTTACTGAAGACTATGAAATGTCTCTGTCCCAATCAGGAATGCTATGTGAAAGGGAGTGACTTCTGCTAGTTATATTTCCTTAGTTCACTATATTTTGCCCCAGAATCTCTAGATATCCTGTCTCTCTCTCTCTCTCTCTCTCTCTCTCTGTAAGTAGCTCCGTTTAGAGTGCTTAAGGGGGGGATGGAGCCCATTCCACCGATGATGTCACCCCCCGGTAGGCGTGAACTAATGTGCCCACAGCAGAGAAGTAGATCATTTAAAAAAAAAAAATCAACCTCCTGGATAGAGCGTTGCTAGGAGAAATAGAACTCAGGAGAGGGGGGGGGGGAAATCCACCCTGTAGATTCCCTAGTTTGCCAGCCACCTCCGCAGGAGGGGGATGTGCACCCCCTCTGAACCAGAAATGAAAGTCAGCTGACCAGACTTGTTTAGAACTGAAAAAAACTGCATTATACACTGAGAAGCCTTAGGATTTGATTGAACTAATGAACAGTATAATGCAGACCAGTAGCCCAGGAGAAGTTGTGTTTTTGTCAGTCAGTCCCAGAGAGATACAAAACAGAAATGAAACTGGATGGATTTGCGGGCATGATAGTTACTGCAAAAGTTGATCAGAAAAGTATGTGGATTGTTGAAGAAGGACAGAGAATGTAAGAATTGTAAGATGGAAAAAGAGAACAGATCTTTTTGCTGATATTTATTTGAATGATGTGGAGGAGGTATTCCTAATCGAAGGAGCAGCGGACGTGAAAACTGGGTGTGAGTGCACCCATTATAGAAAAAGAAGGACATTAGAGAAGTGAATGCCCATATCTTGACTCCTCCCCAGGAGGGGAGGAGGGAGTACTTGATTGCAAAGTCATAAAACAATAAACCAAGCACAGTGTTTCAGCATGAGAGTGAAGTAGCTATAGCGTGAGTGGCAGCCGAAGAGGGCTACAGCATGGATGAAGACTAGGCCAGACCGGACTCTCCAGTTTCCCTGGGTCCCCAGGAGTCAGTCTGAAAAATAGGGGACCAATATATGGACTTTTATGGGGGATACAGGAGCAGAATACTAAAGCCAGTAGCCCCTGTGTTTTTCTAGATGCACCACCATTATCAGAGCTACTGGGACTAAGGCCACAAAGCCTTTTCTGCAGAACCGCATGTGTGAACTAGAAAAAAAAAATAATATATAATAATAATAATGTACCAGTTCCTGTATATGCCTGAATGCCCTATTCCATTTTTGGAGCCGAGACCTGCTTGCAAAGCTTCAAGCACAGATATCCTTTGTTGAAGGGGAAAAAAATGAAACTCAAAATCTGCTGGCCTGATGGTGTTAACTGTCCCCCAAGAAGAAGAATGGCGGTTCTATTCACCTGCATCCAAAGCAACAAGCTGTACACTTACCAACCTCATAGCCCCACCTGGAGGATGGGCAGAAGATAATCCACCTGGCCTAGCGAAGAACATAGCCCCTGTCATTGTCACCCTCAAGCCAGTCAAGAAGCCTGGGACAGGTGATTACCGCCCAGTGCAGGATCTAAGAAAGAATGAATGATGCAGCTGAAACTATACAACCAGTGGTACCAAAATCCTTATATTCTCTTGGAACTGATCTCTGCTGAAGCTATACATTTCATCATTCTGGACTTAAAAAGATGCCTTTTTCTGTATACGCTTAGCCCAAGACCCCACTACAAGGAGGTAGGGCCAACTCACCTAGACAAGATTACCTCAAGAATTCAAGAACTCGCCTTACTCAGCAAAAAGATTTGACAAGTTATCCAGTAATTCCAGGAGAAAGAATTCTACTGCAATATGTGGACAACTTGCTTATAGCCACCAACTCAGAAAGTGAATGTCCACAAGCCACCAGTGAACTCTTGCACCTTTTTAATGAGGCTGGATACAAAGTCTCAAGAGCCAAAGCATAATTATGTCAAACAAGTTAAATACCTAGGATTCCAGTTGTCCAGCGGAATTCGACGCCTGGAACCCTTACCAGAACGCAAAGTAGCTGTATGCAGTATTCCTACTCCAACCACCAGGAGGCAAGTGAGAGCCTTCTTGGGTGCCACAGGGTACTGTTGTATATGGATCCCCAATTTTGCGCTGCTAGCAAAACCATTGTATCACATTGTATCAAGCTACCAAAGGAATGAAAAAGTCTCCATTGGAATGGGGACTTGAATAGGAATGCAGTCTTTTGATCTTTGAAAACCGCTCTGATGTTATCACCAGCTCTGGGTCTACCAGATGTCCAGAAAACCTTACAGTCTCTATGTTCATGAGTCGCAAGGAAATGTTCTAGGAGTGTTGACTCAATCTCTTGGACCTTATTTGAGAAGCTGTTACAGCTACAGCCTTCCTAGTAAGCAAAAACTAAAAGAAAAATCCCTTTGAGACAGAATCTTCAAGTTACTGTACCACACTCTGTTCTAACCAATATGAAATACAAAGGAAATTATTAGCTAACAAATCTATGAATGTTGAAGTATTAGAGTATGTTGTGTGAAAACCCCAGATACAACTGAAGGGTCAGTCAAGCTTTCAATCCTGCTATGTTGTTATCAGTTGGTCTTGATCCCCTGATCATGACTGTTTAGAAATTATGGACACTGTATTCTCAAGCCACCTGGATTTGACTGATGTCCCTATGGAGAACCCTGAACAGACTTTCTTTGTGGCTGAAGGCAGTTTCATCATCAATGGACATTGTTGTGCTAGATATGCAGTGGTGACCCCTGATTTGGTAGTTGAGTCCTCAGCTCTAGTCCCAGAAACTTGACCACAGAAAGCTGAACTGATAGCCCTCACTAGAGCACTAACAATAGGAAAGGAGCCCTGTCTAAATGTGTACCCAGATTTCAAGTATGTCCTTACAACCTTGCATGCACATGGGACCCTGTACAAAGAATGAGGGTGGATAACCTTAGGAAGCAAGTCCATTAAGTATAGCCCCAAGATATTGATATTAACAGATACATACTGCCTATAGATCTCAGAATTTAGGAAAAGTAGAATGTATGAATAGAACCCTGAAATCTCAGTTGTCCAAACTTTGCCAAGAGGTTTACCTGAAGTGGCCCCAGGTTCTTCCTATAGCCCTTTCCAGGATATACTTAGCCCCTGCTAAGTCTTTAGGAGTTTTCCCTTTTGAAATTTTGTATGGGCAACCCCTGCCTATTGTATAGGAAATAAAAGGAGATATGAGACAGATAGGATCTGAAATTATTAGACATGAACTATTGGTTTTAAGTTCTGTTTTGCAGAAGTCTTCATACCTGAGTACAAAATCGATTACTCATCAATTTGCCTGCACCCCTGCATCCTTTCAAGCCTGGAGTCTCGGTGTGGATCAAAGAGTGGAGAAAGATACTGTTAGCCCTGCATTGGAGGGGACCCTATGTCGTCATCCTGTCAACTCCAACTGCAGTAAAAGTCGCAGAATTTGAACCTTGGATCCATCATAATCAAGTGAAGCCAGCAGCTGCTCTTGAACCTGATCACTGGACTACTGTACAGCATCCTGAGACTCCATTGCACCTCACCCTACGACAACAACCACGGACCTAAGACTTATTGGTCCCTCAGAAACTGCACTATTTCAAGACTGTTTGTTTATCTGAAAGTAAGCTTCGCATCTGAAAAAAACTGCAATCATCAGAAAGAGACTGTGTTGTGTTAAGAAATTGAATCTTCTAAGAGACTGTGTTTAAATACTCTGGAAAGACTGTTTTGATCTTCTAAAGAGTGAACTGCTCTAAAGAAGCAATAATAGCCTAAGAGACTATGCTATGATATTTTAAGAAATTGAGACATCCCAGAGGACAGTGATACTTTGGAATCTACAGCCCTACTCCTGCCAAAAAGCTGGTAGGTCTACGTACGGCAGAAGCTTGAGGATCTACAATCAACCCTACATCTGTTATCTGTTGTGGAAGTCGACAGTTCCACCAATTTTCCAGAGACTATGCCCATTATGAATTATTATTATTGCTTTATTCTGGCAATAGTTTTGGAGTGCTTTGAAATGACTTTTGCCTTGCCTCCCTGGGCAGCCTGTATAAGTACAACATGAACTGGACCGAAGGTCACTCAGACCTTGTTTTATCATTCTTCCTATACTTGCATTGGTATACTCTCCAATCCAAAAGTTGTTCTAGATCTTGACTTTCTACAAGGCTATGCAAGCCACCGTTGCAATTCCTCATACCACCACCAGAACTTGTTTCTTGAACTTGCTGGAGCAATAGCATCTAGTCTCCACACTTCTGACTGTTTCTATTGTGGAGGAACTAAGATGGGAGATCAGTGGCCCTGGGAGACGCAAGAACTGAACTATTCTATCCTATACAATCAGACTGATTTACATAATACTACTAGTGAGTGGGTATTGGCCCACCCCATTGTTGACAGTTTGTGTTTTGTTTGGACTGGACCACAATCTACTATGAAGGATGGACAGCTGGTCTGTCTAAATCAGAAGCTTTACGACAGCACAACAAAGATGCAACGGAACCTTCTAATCCTTTAGTTCTTTTTCCCACTCTTGCCAAACTATGGACTTTGACTATCTGCCTGTTGCTCCCTTGTTTCTTGCCACTTTGCTTGCGAATGATAACTTCAGTTATTAATAACACTGTAGAGCATAAGGCAGCTACAAAGATACTAGCTATGTGAACTTACTACCCTATACCACAGAGTGATACCTTTACCTAGTATTATGTGATTTGATTCTCACACCTTATTAACATGCGGGTGAGAATAATCAAAGGGGGGAATGTGGTAGGCGACGGCCTATGATCCATGCTAATTGAACTAAGCAGACAGGCCTAAGCAGCTTGACCTGTAACTGAAGCCTGTAGTTAGGCCCAGAGGAATGAAAACCCCCCTGAATGATGACACCATAGAATTGAAACTTAACTCAGTTTAACTGAACATAGCTAAGCAGAAACGAAACTTAGAAAATATAGAAAAACAAGTTTAATTGGTACTGATAAGGTGTGCTATGCTTCTATGGAATTAATTAACTCTGCAAAAAGCAAGGTTACAGTGCCCTGCTTCCCATATGTTTTAACAAGCTAAGCGACCTTGGAGGAGAGATGTAACAAGTTAGAGACACTGACCATTGTAATTGGGACTAGAAGGGGGGCAACCAGGTGCTGAGCCCAGACCAGAGTCCCGATTGGGTAGCCATATCAGTACCAGGACCAATAGATGGGTGAGAGGGGTACTGGGACCAATGAAAAGTTTGCCTATGCTTAGAATGGACAAGAAAGCTATAAAAGCTGTTGTTTTGCTAGAAACCATTGCTCAGCCATTTTGAAATTGCTTGTTGCTTGAGCCATGTGCACATTAAACTGGCTTGGATCCTTGAAACGACTCCTGGTTTTATTTATTGCATGCTTATCTGCTGCTACAATGGGAGTTAGGATCCAGGCCTAACTTACAGGCCTTTCATAGTAGCAGGCCATGCTAGGCCATAGCCTACCACAATACTGCTGAGGAGGGGAGCATCTTTATAAGTACAAAAATACCGCTGACATATCATGCAAAACTCTGTTAAATGAACACATCTTTAATAACAAAGAAAACAAAGCAGCCTCACACAGTAAAAGTGTCTTCACTCATTAAACCAGTTAATCTGTGTTTCATGCCTCTTTATAAAAAAGCTTTCTAAGTCAATAAACTTACTGCTTCATAGCTGTGGTCTCCTCCTCCTATTCTGGTTAAGTTGGCTTTAGCCCATTTGTTGGTAGCAAACTAGAATCCTGAAAGGTTCTGCATTGTTTCATCATCTGTGAGTTTAATCCACTTGAGGTATGACCTAGGCTGCCCAAAGTGTGGCAGGTGAAGGCCTGTGATCCACAGTGTCTGACATAAACAGACAGGCCTAACTAGCTTGACCTGTAAATGAAGCCTGTGAAGAGGCCCATAGGAATTACACATCCCCCAACATGCTGCTATTGTAGAATTAGAACTCAGTAAAAGTATTGGATTAGCTTAGACAAGCAGAACTGAAAGTTGGAAAAATACAGAAAAATATGTTTGAATGCCCCTGATAAGAGAATACAGCTGTAAGGGATTTAATTAAAACTGCTGACAGAAAGGTTACAGAGCCCTGCTTCCCCGCACGTACTAACTAGCCCAATGGCCTTGGAAGTAGGAAAGTAACAAGTTGGTGAACTGGCCATTGTAACTGGGACTAGAAGGGGGGTAAGCAGGTGCTGAGCCCACTCCAAGAACCTAATTGGATAATCATATCAGTACCGGGACCAATAGAGGAGGTACGGGAGGTACGGGAGGTTACCGGGACCAATGAAATGTTTTTCTATACCTAGAATGGAGCAAAAGTCTATAAAAGTTGTTGTTTTGCCAGAGAACATTGCTCAGCCATTTTGAATTTGATTCTGCTTGAGACTTGTGCACAAATAAATGATTTGGACCTTCTGAACAGACTCCTGGTATCATTGGTTTGTCTGCGCTCTGCTGCTACATATTCTTGGTGCGTTGGCCGGGAAGGTGTGGTATTAGAGGGTATATAGGGCAATATACCACGACTTTCCGCCTCTACAGGTTTGGTCCTTCCGGGATCGCGCCCTTCCGACGGGGGCTCGCTCCCTGGCGCCACCGGTCCCTTGCATCGGAGGGAGCTGGCCGGACCTCGGCGGGTGCTGGGCCCGGCTGGAGCCAACACCTCGAACCCAAGTGAGGGGAGTCCGAGGTCCAACTCATGCGCTTGCTTGGGAACTTTGAGGACCGGATCCGGTGAGTAAAGTTTTGATTTGGTATGTCTAGACAGATAAGAAAGAGCAGTACTGCCACTTGAATCTTGAACTTGGAACTTGGTAAGAGAGCTTGATCACCTCTCAAAGACGGGCCGATTAACCCCGCATGAGTATTCGCAGGGCGAAACCCCCGTCTTCTTGTATTTTGGAATTTGAACAAGACTAGTCAGAATAGACAGGATTGGATTGCATTCCTGGGATACGTTGCTAGCATGATTGTGTGAATGAAGTGTGAATGAGAGGTCTGGCAGCACGGACCAAGCGAAGGCGGACCCCTGAGTAACGCAGTTCCTGACCGGGCGACCGCGTTCAGGTCGTAAAAAGGGGGAAGCGACTGTCGTCTTGTCTTGTTATTTGTTTTCCCTATATGTTTCTAGGGCCATGAGGACCCCTTACCCACGGTCCGCCCTCCTTTTCCCTTTTGTCTGTTGTTGCGCGCACACATCGAAATGGGAGGGGCGGGGTCTACTAGGAACACTCCATTAGAATGTATGATCGCACATTTTAAAGAAGGATATTCCAGAGATTATGGTATTAAAATGACTGCAGCCCGTTTACAGATTTTGTGTACTAGGGAGTGGCCCGATCTAGACCCTACCTGGCCCCGAGAGGGAACCTTTAATGTAGGAATTATTCAGTTAGTGCACCATAGAGTGCGAATAGCGCACCCCGATCAGTACCCCTATATAGATTCCTGGTTAAGTATTTGTGAAGATCCGCCCCCTTGGGCGAAGCGCTGTTATGAAGAGCAGTGCAGAATAATGTTAGCAAAGACAGATTATAGTCAGAAAATAGAACAGCCTAGAAAGAAAGGGAAAGGTGAGAAATCCAGGAAGAAACCCATCCTGGTAGATCATGATTCCCCAGAAGTGATTACCCGACAGCCCCAAACCCAGTGCCCATTGAGAGTAGCCCCACGTCCTGCCCCGGAGACAGCGGGAGCGGGACCCAACCCCTGAGCCATCACCTGAAGAGCAGGTAGATGAGCTCCCTTTAATTGAAGAAGATGATTATACCGAGACAGAAAAAGGAGAATCAGATACAGAAACAGAGAAGGAAGAAACTGAAAATTCCCCGAATGATACTGACAGTGTAAAAGCGGCTGCCAGTGTTAGCTCGCCAGTAAAAAGTAAATCTAAAGTAAAGCACGTAGAGAAGAAGAAAATAACCCCTGATAGGAAAGTTACAAAAATATCTCTCAGATCCCAAAAGACATCTACTGCCAAGATGATGCCTTTACGACAAGTCCCGGGAATACCCGTAAGAAATGAAGATAATGAGGTGGTGGTGGGACCCCTAAGCTATGTGTATGTCCCCTTCTCTATCACTGATTTGTTAAATTGGAGGACACATTATGCCTCCTATACCAATAAACCCCAAGAGCTTACAGAACTAGTGAATACTATTATGGAAACCCACCAACCAACATGGGCAGATTGCCGCCAGCTCCTGTCCACCTTATTTACTACAGAGGAGCGGACACGAATTAGAAAAGCAGCTATTGACTGGCTGGCAGATAACCCGGTAGCTCCAGGAGAAAGGGGGGAGGAAAGAATAGATAATCGGGAAGTGGCCCAGAGAGAATTCCCGAATGAAGACCCCCGATGGGATCCAAATACAGAAAGAGGATCCAGAGCCCTAGCCCGTTTTCGCCAAGGCTTTATACAAGGCCTGAAAAGGGGGGGCCAGAAAGCTATGAACCTTTCCAAAGTTACTGAAGTTACCCAAGGTATAGATGAGAGCCCAGCAGTGTTTTATGAAAGATTAACTGAAGCATATAGAATGTATACTCCCTATGACCCAGATGCACCAGGAAGTTTATGCATGGTGAATTCTGCTTTTGTAAATCAGTCTCAACCAGACATTAGACGTAAATTACAGAAATTAGAAGGGTTTGCGGGCATGAATGCAACTCAGTTATTGGAAGTCGCTCATAAAGTGTATGTGAATCGTGATAATGAAAGGCAGAGAGAATGTGATCGAAAGATGAAGAAGAAAGCTGATTTTTTGGCTGCGGCCATAGTTGAACAGAAAAGGGGAGGTATCCCTAGTCAACGGAGCAGAGGAAGGGGGCGGGGCCGAGGCGGAAGCCGGCCCCAGCTAGGCATAAACCAATGTGCCTACTGCAGGGAGGAAGGACACTGGAGAGATGCATGCCCACAACTTGAAGACGCCCACCAAGATGACGAAAACAATCATCAATGGAGAGAAGAAAGACGAGGCCGTCCCCGAAACCGCGGAGGAGCCAATCGAGAGCAATACCAGCGAGAAAGAGGAGAAGCCGTACAAGCATTGGCTACGACAGCCCATGATGAAGATGACGTGGATTAGGACAGACCGGGCTCCGAATTTGCTTTAGGTCTCCAGGAGCCTATGGCCGGAATACAAATAGGAGACCAAGTTATGAACTTTATGGTTGATACTGGAGCAGAACATTCAGTAGTAGACAAAAAGATAGCCCCATTTTCTACAAAAGCAGTCACCATTGTAGGAGCAACTGGTGCCAAAGCTACAAAACCTTTTCTTCAGAATCGCATATGCAGTCTAAGAGGACAACAAATAACTCATCAATTCCTTTACATGCCTGAATGTCCAGTGCCACTACTGGGACGAGATATGTTAGCCAAGCTACAAGCCCAAATATCCTTTACTGAAAAAGGAGAAATGCAAATGACTGTGAATTCTCAAGCCAAGCCTGCAGGAATAATGCTGCTTACAGTTCCCCGAGAAGAAGAATGGAGATATTACAGTGATGAATCTGCCCAAGACACCTATTTTGAACAAACTTTGAAAAGCATTGATGCACCACCTGGAGTATGGGCAGAAGGCAGTCCTCCAGGCCTAGCCAAACATATAGCTCCAATAATTGTAACTCTCAAGCCTAGTGCTACACCAGTACATGTCAAGCAGTACCCTCTCCCAAGAGCTGCAATTGAAGGCATCCACCGCCACTTGCAAAAATTACTAGAACATGGCCTACTAAAAGTATGTCAATCCCCATGGAACACTCCACTCTTGCCAGTGAAAAAGCCTGGAACAGATGACTACCGCCCAGTGCAAGATCTAAGAAGAGTGAATGAAGCAGTCGAGACCATACATCCAGTTGTACCCAATCCTTACACTCTTCTAGGACTGATACCTGCTGAAGCTACCCACTTTACTGTTCTGGATTTAAAAGATGCATTCTTTTGCATAAGATTAGCCCCCATAAGTCAGATATTATTTGCATTTGAATGGCAGGACCCTATCTCTGGAAGAAGGGGCCAACTTACTTGGACACGATTACCCCAAGGATTCAAGAATTCGCCTACCATCTTTAGTGCTGCACTGAATCAAGACCTTTCAAGCTATCCAGTGGCCCCGGGGAAGAGAGTGCTTCTCCAATACGTGGACGATCTGCTGATAGCTGCTGTATCAGAAAGTGAATGTATACAAGCCACCAAAGACCTCTTGCAGTTACTAGATGAAGCTGGATACAAAGTTTCCAGAGCAAAAGCACAACTATGCCAAAAAGAAGTGAAATACTTGGGCTTTCGTATAACCAAAGGAAGCCGAAAATTAGGCAGAGAGAAAAGAAGCAGTATGCAGAATTCCAACCCCAACTACCAGAAAGCAAGTCAGAGCCTTTCTGGGAGCAGCAGGATATTGCCGAATCTGGATTCCCAACTATGCTCAAATCGCCAAACCACTGTATGAAGCCACAAAAGGAGAAGAAAAGTCGCCACTGGAGTGGGGACCTGAGCAGGATACAGCCTTCAAGACGTTAAAGGAAGAATTGATGTCATCACCAGCACTTGGACTACCAGATGTTCACAAGCCTTTCCACTTGTTTGTACATGAAGCACAAGGAAATGCCTTAGGCATGTTGACTCAGAAATTGGGAAATTGGGAGCGACCTGTAGCATACCTATCAAAACAATTGGACACAGTGGCCAAAGGATGGCCACCTTGCCTGAGAGCAGTTGCAGCTACAGCATTGTTAGTGAGTGAAGCAGACAAGCTCACATTAGGACAGAATCTACGAGTCACTGTGCCACATGCAGTCCTTGCCCTTATGGAACAAAAAGCAAATCATTGGCTCGCCAATTCCCGAATGTTGAAATATCAGAGCATGTTATGTGAAAACCCACAGATACAACTGGAAGTGAGCCATGCCTTGAATCCAGCCACATTGATACCTATTAGTGAAGAACTCCCAGAACATGACTGTATAGAAGTCATGGACACTGTATTCTCAAGCCAACCTGACCTGACAGATGTGCCCATAGACAATCCTGACCAAATTTATTACGTAGATGGAAGCAGTCTCATCATCAATGGACGACGCTGCGCCGGATATGCAGTAGTCACTCAACATGAAGTTGTTGAGTCATCAGCTCTAGCCTCAGGCACATCAGCCCAGAAAGCAGAATTAATAGCACTTACTCGAGCACTACTGCTAGGTGCAAAACTTGTGTTAAATGCATATACAGACTCTAAGTATGCCTTCACTACCCTACATGCCCATGGAGCTCTCTATAAAGAATGAGGGCTCATCACGTCTGGAGGAAAATCAGTCAAGTATGGCCCAGAGATACTGATGTTACTTGATGCAGTATGGGCCCCAACTCGTGTAGCTGTCATGCACTGTAGAGGACATCAAGCAGGAAAAGGAGAAGTTGCTCGAGGAAATAGGTTTGCAGATGCCTCAGCACGACAAGCAGCCATGACAGGACAAATTTCGCCACAAGCCATGCCGATGCAGGCAGCATTGTTTCCAGTACCCTTAAACTTATGGACACCATGATATACCACCAAAGAATTAGATTACTACTGTAACAAGGAAGATGGAGTACTGAAAGATGGGTGGATTGAGCTGCCACCAGCAGAGGGCAGTCAACCCCCAGGACGAATAGTAATTCCCAAATTGTTAGGTCCAGCCTTTGTCAAAGCCTTCCATGAAGCCACCCACTATGGAAAAAGTGCTATGGAAAAAGCACTCAGACCACATTTCTGCATTACCATGTTAGCAGCCCTATCAGCTTCAGTGGCACGCCAGTGTCTAATTTGTGCCAAAAATAATGCCAAGCAAGGTCCCACACCACCACCCCGAGTTCAGTCAGGAGGTGTAACCCCCATGCACCACCTGCAAATTGATTTTACTGAAATGCCAAAAGCCAATGGATACCACTACCTATTAGTATTAGTTTGTACTTTCTCTGGGTGGGTAGAAGCCTTCCCAACCAGAACTGAGAAAGCTCGAGAAGTCACCAAAGTTTTACTGAGAGAGATTGTCCCTAGATTTGGAATTCCAGCAGTAATAGGGTCAGACAATGGGCCCTCATTTGTTTCTCAGATTACTCAACAGTTAGCAAAAGCCTTGCAGATACAATGGAAACTTCACACTGCATACAGACCCCAGAGTTCAGGGAAAGTTGAGCGAATGAATCGTACCTTAAAAGCCCAAATGTCTAAGCTTTGTCAGGAGACACGCCTGAAGTGGCCCCAAGTGCTCCCAATAGCTTTACTCAGAATACGCTCAGCTCCTGTGAAGTCAACAGGATTTTCCCCTTTTGAAGTTCTGTATGGTAAACCCCCACCAATAGTGCAGGGAATTAAAGGAAGTCTAGCCCAAATTGGTTCAGAAATAACCAGGCAAGAACTCCTAGCTCTTAGTTTTGTTCTGCAGACTCTTCATGCGTGGATCCAAGACCAGTTGCCTATCAACTTGACGGAACCCTTGCACCCCTACCAGCCTGGTACCTCGGTGTGGATCAAAGATTGGAAGAAGACACCCATTGGAAGGGACCATACACCATCATCCTGTCTACCCCAACTGCAGTAAAGGTAGCAGAAATCGATTCCTGGATCCACCACAGCAGAGTCAAGCCCGCAGCTGATCCAGAACCTCAGCAGTGGACAGCAGAGCAGCATCCTGACGCACCTTTGCGAGTTACTCTGAGACGGCAACCAGCAGCTTAGACACTTTATCACAGTGCCTGCAGTAGCCAAGTCTTTCGAAGAGGATTGCTGTTTTCCATACAGCAAGAGTTTGTTTCAACGAACCTCATGTGTGTGATTTTACACACTACTTTGATGCTACATTGATTAACAATATTTAGAACCAACTAAAGTTGATAAGTTGGTTAATGTGTGATGAACAACTTGAGGATCTTCAATCAACACTCAGCACCCGTTGAATTGCTTCATTAGCAAACGGGACGAAGAAAAGAACGTCGTGGTCAAGATTTTCAAGCTGAGGATTCAGAAGAACTCCAATCAACATGTATCCTTATCTTTGCTTTGCCCTGGTTGCCTGTTTTGGAGGCTTTGAACTGACTCATGCCTTGCCTCCATGCACTGCTTGCATTACTTCTACTCGGACTGGACTGAAAGTAACTCAGACTTTGATTTATCACTCTTACTATTCCTGCACTGGTAAAGTGACTCGGTGTATTTATAACACCACTGAACTTAATGTTTGTACCAAGGGTAAATCTAAAGTATGCTTTAATCCGCATCAGAATCCATCCTATTACACCTTGGAAATGAGATGGAAAGATGCAAATGGACCTTTGATCAATGCCACACGCCCACTCACAGATCCTAGTAAATATGCTATTTTGTATTTTGATGCCTGTGAAGTAATCAATAGAGATAGTCGTTCTAAGTGTGGTAATTGGGAAAAAACATACACATGGAATGACAAATATATGTGTCCAGAAGGGACCACTGGATGGGGAGCATGCACAGGAAAGAAAGTCTCAGCCGATGTGTATAGTACAGCCCCAGAGTCAGATTACTTCTGCCCAAAATGGGAATGTGTTTTCTATGCCACCTGGATTGGAATGGTAGATAATACCAAAGATAATCGAATGGCTGCATTGCGGAGACCATATGTCAAAGATATAGACAAATGCAAGAAAAATGCTTGCAACCCCTTAGAGCTTGTTGTTCTGAGACCTGAAAATTGGAAACAAGGATTCCGATTTGGTCTACGAATTGCGGGGTCTGGATCAGATCCAGGAACCATAATATATATAAAATTAAATACCCAAGCCCATAAATCATCTAAGTACCATATCCACGACACATTCTATGAAGCCATGCATGTAAATAAGTTTGAAATTCCCCATCTCTCTCAGAACTTATTTTTAGAATTAGCTGGAGCAGTAGTATCCAGTCTAAAAATCTCAGAATGTTACTTTTGTGGGGGGACACAAATAGGTGACCAGTGGCCATGGGAAGCCCAAGAATTGAATTATTATATGACTTACAATCAAACTGAACTACATAAGACTACTAGCGAATGGGTGTTAGCGCACTCAATAGTTGGACGTCTTTGCTATGCACGAACTGGACCCCAGTTCAAGCAACAGGTAGGACAGCTGGTCTGTCTTAGCCAAAAGTTCTATAATGACACCACCAAAAAGACGTCTTGGTGGTCAGGAATTAAAGAACCTGAACCCCCTAACCCATTAGCCAGATTCCCTGAGCTTTCTCATTTATGGACTAATCTTGCCAAACCTCATGCCTGGCAAGCCCCACCTGGCCTATACTGGATCTGTGGAAACCGAGCATATGCCCGACTCCCTACACACTGGGGAGGGGCGTGTGTCTTAGGGACCATCAGACCTTCTTTCTTTCTTCTAAACACGGAACATGGAGAACAATTAGGATACCCAGTGTACACAACTAATCACAGACACAAAAGAGCACTGAGACAGAAGAGAGCACCCCTCCAGGTAGGCAAGTGGGAGAAGTGGGAGGGTGATGATTGGCCACCAGAAAGAATCATTGAATATTATGGGCCTGCCACCTGGAATGATGATGGTATGTGGGGCTATCGAACCCCAGTCTATATGATTAATCGTATTATCCGCTTACAAGCAGTAGTTGAAATAATAACCAATGAGACTAGCCAAGCTCTTACACTTTTAGCTAGACAGAGTACCCAAATGCGCACTGCTATATATCAAAACCGCTTAGCACTTGATTATTTGTTAGCAGCTGAAGGAGGAGTATATGGTAAGCTGAATTTAACTAATTGTTGTTTGAAAATAGATGACAAAGGTCAAGTGGTTGAAGAAATTGCTGAAACTATGCGAAAGCAAGCTTATGTGCCAGTACAAACTTGGCATTCACTAAAGTTTCCTAACTGGTTTGCTAATCTTTTCTCATGGCTAGGAGGACTTAAAACTTTCCTTATACTAGTACTAATAATCATTGCTGTCATTTTACTGTTACCATGTATAATCCCATGTTGTATGCGTTCTATTCATAGTGCTATTGAAAGTACAGTAGAGCGGAAGACCGCAACTAAGATTATGGCCTTATACCAACCTAAACCTCCTGCATATAGTCAGAATCCTCTGACCATGATATAACCATTTTAAGTGATTTAATTCTCACACCTTATTAAGTAATAGGGTGAGATTAATCAAAGGGGGGAATGTGGCAGGTGAAGGCCTGTGATCCACAGTGTCTGACATAAACAGACAGGCCTAACTAGCTTGACCTGTAAATGAAGCCTGTGAAGAGGCCCATAGGAATTACACATCCCCCAACATGCTGCTATTGTAGAATTAGAACTCAGTAAAAGTATTGGATTAGCTTAGACAAGCAGAACTGAAAGTTGGAAAAATACAGAAAAATATGTTTGAATGCCCCTGATAAGAGAATACAGCTGTAAGGGATTTAATTAAAACTGCTGACAGAAAGGTTACAGAGCCCTGCTTCCCCGCACGTACTAACTAGCCCAATGGCCTTGGAAGTAGGAAAGTAACAAGTTGGTGAACTGGCCATTGTAACTGGGACTAGAAGGGGGGTAAGCAGGTGCTGAGCCCACTCCAAGAACCTAATTGGATAATCATATTAGTACCGGGACCAATAGAGGAGGTACGGGAGGTACGGGAGGTTACCGGGACCAATGAAATGTTTTTCTATACCTAGAATGGAGCAAAAGTCTATAAAAGTTGTTGTTTTGCCAGAGAACATTGCTCAGCCATTTTGAATTTGATTCTGCTTGAGACTTGTGCACAAATAAATTATTTGGACCTTCTGAACAGACTCCTGGTATCATTGGTTTGTCTGCGCTCTGCTGCTACAAAAGGATATCAGCCACCCTAGGCAAACCTGCAGCCATTGCTGCCACCACCTCCCAAGCCTCCCAGAAGCAACTCCCTGTGGAAGGGCTAACCCTGGGTTTGATTAGAAGTTAACATCATGTTTTATGCATGTTTACTTTATTTTTAAATGTTTGTAGTCTTATTATTATACATATTTGTTTGGTCATTGTCTGTTTTGTTGTATCTTGCTCAGAACTGTAGATGATGTGAGTTATCTATATTTTATTTATTTCTTTAAAAGAATATATAACTAATCAGTAATGAGGAATAAGTTATATTACCAGAAATAAAACTGGCAATACCAGGTCTAGGCAATGTACATGACTTCTTATGACTATGACTCATACCATGAAGAATCCCTGCATACTTCAAGAATGTTTCATAACAAACCTCACCCATCTGTATAAAAACCAGTGACCATACCTAGCACAAAAAGTATGCAGGTGTAGGAACAGCCGAAGGGTCATGTAGCGTATATATCGCCCACACATACAGCATATTTCACATTACCATGACAGAGAGAATGCGGAACAGAGGAGGGGGATGGGAAATTATGCAGAAGTCTGCTCTACAATCCTTTGGGGGCATTCTCTTTCTTTCCACATTCCTTTGGTGCTTTGATATCCTCCCATGGTTTTCATTGCTTTCTTTCTTTAGATGATTTCCAGATCTACCTCTCTGCACCAGAACTTTCACTCATGGTGTAGTCCAAATATCAGTATGCTTGTCTGATATATCCCTACCTGGATGTCCTACCCCCACATGGCTGGGTTGCCCCAATGGCACAGTAGTGTGCCGTGTACTTCCATGCAGTGAGCCCCAGGTTTTATTCCCTGATTGGGTCTTCCACACCCCAACATAGCTGGGGAATGCCATATTCAAGTCTGGCCTAAAACATTTTCAGCTGCCTGGCTGTCACAGAACAATAAACAAATGACATATCTTTATTTATTTATTCTTATGTAACGCATTTCTGAGGATCAGTGTGGTTTACAGGGAACAAAGTTCAACATTACATGAAACTGGTGTACAAGGAACGGTTAACTCTTATAAATGGAACAGGCAGATAACATTATTTATAATGCAGAACTGTAATTACAGTATATACAATAGACAGTCGCTTACATCTCTGAGTGACTATGTACAGGTAGAAGGTTGCTTACATCTGAGGGTATATTAGGGATAGATAGGTAAGAGGGGTTATGCTATCCCATCAAAATGTTCCTTGAAGAGCTGGGTTTTAAGCAGTTTGCGGAAGGTTGCAAAACTGTGGGTATCTCTGATTTGTAGTGGTAAAGCATTCTATAGGCATGGGGCATGTAGGGAGAATGTCCTGGAGTAAGTTGACTTGTTACATTTGGTTAATGCTGGAGGCAGGTTTAGTAGGTTTGATGTGTTGCTTCTCCTTAAGGTGTTTTCCAGTGTTCTTGTAATAAGTGACTGTAAACATTTAGGGGATAGTTGATGGATTACCTGGAAGGTTGTCATGAGTGTTTTATAAATAATGTGACTCTGGAGAGGTAGCCAATGCAACTCTTTTATGCCAATCAGTTACCCGATCTGTCTAGTTAGGATTGCTGAATAGGTGGTCCTAAACTTAAACGGTTAAGAAAACTACTTCTGCAGTCCTAACATCAGGGTGGCCAAACTTGGTCCTTCTAGGTCACAAGCCAGTTGTATTTTCAGGATTTCCTATGCATGAGATCTATCTGCATGCAAACAGATCTCATGCATATTCATAGTGGAAATCAAACAAAGTTGTAGCCCTGGAGGACAGGTTTGCTCACTTCTGTATTAAATGGATAGCTATCTGGATTGTGTTGAATATTGGCACTATCTGCATAATATTTGACCCCACCCTCAGAACACCTCCTAGTCTACCTTCTAAATCAGGGGCTTTCAACCCCAGGGCTAGCATTAGGGGATGGCAAATGGGGAGATTGCCCTGGGCCCCTATACCATAGGAGCACTAAGCCTGCAATAAGTTGAAGGAGGGATAGCTTGCAGACAGATTTTGAAGCCCCCTCACCAGTTTCTATGCGAGGTCCCTATACAATTAACACTGGCCCTGCTGAACCCAGTCCTTAGGACACAACTAGCTAGTCATGTTCTCAGGAAAACACAATAAATATGCATAAGAGAGAGATTTACATACGATGGAGACAGTGTATGCAAAACTCTCATATGCATATTTATTTTAGTTATCCTGAAAACCTAACTGGCTAGATGTGTCCCAAGGACTGGGTTGAGAACCCCTGTCTTAAATGTATAACCTTTGGCCGGACATCGAGATACTCAGCCAAATGTTATGCATTTGGCTGCCTCAGAATTAAAAAATAAGATTTATGTGATTTCAAAATTAACTGTATAAATCCTTTTAAATACTAACTCCCCATTTTTTAGGATGCTTTCAGATCTTACTTCCTTCTGCCCCCCTGATCAAAACCTTTTTGATTATGCTTATTGCAATACAATAAATACATGTCTTAGGGATATGTCTACTAAAACCCCGTTAGTTGCGTGCCGCGCTAGTGTGCGGGATGCCATATAAGGAGTGGGCGTTTCAGTCTGAAAAAGCAAACCGGGATTAATCATGCGCTAATGTGTGCTGTGCGCTCATGTGCGCCGCGCACATTAGCGCATGAGAAACTTGCGCGGGAAGCATAAGTGGCAAACTGATGTGCAAGCACAGGAACAGAGCCACAGTGCAATGGTTAAGACACTGACCGATGGTGCAGGGATCATGCGTTCAATCCCCCACTGTGCCCAATGAAGAAGGCTGGCTGAGGCATTACCTGTTAAAGGTAATATTGCTTTAGGAGGCATTTTATTTTTATTTTAATTACTGCTACTAGCAAACGCACTCTGAAAGCACTGTAACATAAGGCGCCCCATAAGGTACCCCAGAGGGCACATTTTAAAGGGCACTGTCCGCCACCGCACCCTACAATGTTGCTGAAAGGGTGGCCTATAGGGCGCCATATAGGGTGCCCTATGAGGCACAGCAAGGTCACAGCACTGTTTTTGATGGCAGCACTGTGCAGTTTAACGAATGAAAATCATAAGTAGGTGCGCTGACATGCAAGGAGGAGCAGCAGTGTAGCACAATGGTTAAGACACTGACCAATGATGCAGGAGTCATGGGTTCAATCCCCCACTGTGCCTAATGAAGAAGGCTGGCTGAGGCATTACCTGTTATAGGTAATATTGCTTTAGGAGGCATTTTATTTTTATTTTAATTAGTGCTGCCAGCAAACACACCCTCAAAGTATTGTAACATAAGGTGCTGCATAAGGCGCCTCATAAGGTACCCCAGAGGGCACATTTTAAAGTGCACTGTCCGCCACGGCACCCTACAATGTTGCTGAAAGGGTGGCCTATAGGGCGCCATATAGGGTGCGCTATGAGGCACAGCAAGGTCATAGCACTGTGTTTGATGGCAGCACTGTGCATTTAAACGCATGGAAATCTGAAGTAGGTGCGCTGACATGCAAGGAGGAATAGCAGTGTAGCACAATGGTTAAGGCACTGACTGCTGATACAGGGGTCATGAGTTTGATCCCCAGTGTGCCTAATACATAAGGCTGGCTGAGGCATCAGCTTTGACATGTACATATTGTTTCCTGCAGCACTTTATTTGTATTTTATTAATTGCTGCCAGCAAACACGCCCTCACGTGCCGTAACTGAAGGTGCCGCATAAGGCACCCTATAAGGCACTCCATAGGGCACATTATAAAGTGCACTGTCCGCCACGGCACCCTATAATGTCCCCTATAGGGCACCCTATAAGTCGCTCCACAGGATAACGTATAGTGCACCTTATATGGACGGTAACCATAAGGTGCCCTATAGGGCGCCCTATAAAGCGCCCTCTGAGGCACCTTATGGGTACAGTATGCTGAGGGTGTTTTTGCTGGCAGCAATAATGTACATTAAAAAGAGATAATGCTTTGGGCAGGCCTATCAAATAACCCCATTGTGGGTTGAACCCATGACCTCTGGCTCCACAGGCAGTGAAGTAACCAGTGGGCTACAGCTCTATAGCTGCTAGCAAGCCCCTGGCTGGCTGCAGAGAGACTGCACGTCACCACACAGCCAGTCTGCTGTGGTCACCAGGATAGGGTTAGCCCACCCGTACCCATGATGCACTGCACATACAAAGCAGCTGTCTACAGATGAACACAAGATGGGGTATGTACCCCCACAGCACCTCGGCCTGGTAGGGGGAACTGACCATGTGTGTTACTGGCACAGAGTAGCTACACACCGTCACATTGTGCAGGTACTGTGCTCACCCTGAGTGTGCGGTGGGGCACCCAGCACCAGGTCCACAGCACCGTCCATGGCAGAAATAGGCCATGCTGCAGGTCCCCAGCAGTGCTAATGTGTAATAGCAGACAGACATTAGGCCTGGATATGCTAAGCTGCACCCCACCACTATCTGATATTCTCCTGCAGTAAGCCTTCAGCCGCTGCACCCTGCAAGCACTCCATCAAGACACATACCAGCTGCAAACAGGCTGCTAGCTAGTCCATAGTGCATGTTCCTGGTGGAAATGCATGCACCCAGAACTGGGATGTCAGCATACACAACAAGCAGATAAGTCAGTGACTGGGCCCCAAAAGGAAACCCATAAATATCACATGAGAGAAATACTATATAGCACTATGGGGGTGCCTAGCCATGCTGTGGTCACTGCACAGTCAGGGTGAGAGTGATCTCCCAGCAGGACATGCTGAGGCCACCCTGTCTGTGTAGGTGGTGGCCGGGCACTACAATGTCCCAGCCAGTGCCCTATGCCCTGTGCAGATGCATCCTGGCCAAGCCACCCTGTCCGGGCTATACCCATGGTACCCTGCTCCTCATTATGCACATTGGCAGGCCAATACTGGCAACAGTGCTGGCAGTGTGGGCTGTGGAGGGTGTTTGCAGCCACCACACACTGGATAGACAGACACACACTCCCACACCTATGCCAGCATTGTGCTACTATAGAGGAGTTTAGCAGCCCTGGCCACCACACCAGTCCTGGGCAAAGTGCAGGCATGGATATGGTACGCAATACTGTTGGGGGTCACTCCCCAGGGTGGTAAACACTGTCAGAGACCAGACCTGGAGCACACTCCACAGACATCAGAAAGGTTGTTATGATGGAGCTCAATCAGCAAACTGTGCTTAACGTAGGAATTGCTATCTGCCAGTAATCATAGCAAACGTTTGATAGCTGTGTACCGTATACCCAGGTGTAGGGTGGCATTGCTAAGGTATGCATGTGCTAGTATTGGGAGATGCACGCAGGGCCCAATGTCCTGCCTCTCCAGGAGGCAATGGCTAATGGAGCCTGTGGGTGTAGGTGTGTCTGCCCCTGTTGGCTGCTGCTTTATGGCAGAGGTTCCCAACTCCAGTCCTGGTGTGCCAAACACTGTTCGGGTTTTCATGCTGTCCCTCATGAATATGCATGAGATACATCTGCATACCATGGGGGTGGTGCATAGATATGCAGCACAGGCATCTTTATTAGAGGCAGCATGGAACCTGAATGGTGTTTGGCCCTCCAGGACTGCATTTGGGAGACTCTGCTCTAGGTAATGCGCCTGTTTATGGTGTCTTTGCTCTGTAGGGTAAAATGTAGGTGTTTTGGGCAGGTTTAAGTCATCTGCAATAAACGTTCTGTCTGTATTAGCACATTGTAGTAGTGGGTAAAATATGGGGACTGGGTTGGCAGGCACCACAGCTGGGACTTGAACCTGTGACCTTCTGCCTCCAAGCACACTGGTTGCGTGCACTGCACCACTGTGTTGCCACAGAGACAGTGCATTCCCTGATGATACCATGACTGTTTGTCAGACAGAGCCTGTCTGTTGCAGTGCATTGCACCCACCTACACAGGGCTAGGCCATGGTCTGCTCTGGGCAGCTGCCACTGCCCCTCCAACACCAGTACCCCTCCGCCACCATGCTGACATGGCCTTATACTGGAGACAGCATAAAACTTGAATGAGTTGTGGCCCTCCAGGCCTGCATTTGGGGGACTCTGGTCTAGGTAATGCGCATGTTTCTGGTGTCTGTGCTCGGTGGGGTAAAATATAGGCGTATTAACCATGCGTATGTTCAAAAAGGTTTGTCCTTACTATCACGGTTTAGTAGCGGGTAAAATATGGGACTTGAACTTGTGACCTTCTGCTCATGAACACACTGGCTGTGTTCACCGCACCACACTGTGCTCACAGAGACAATGCAGTCCCTGGAGATACCATGGTTGTTTGTCAGACAGAGCCTGTCTGTTGCAGTGCATGGCACCCACCTACACAGGGCTAGGCCATGGTCTGCTCTGGGCAGCTGCCACTGCCCCCCTCCACCTCCAGTACCCCTGTGCCACCATGCTGACATGCCCTTCTGCTGGTGGTGCTGGTGGTATGCAATCTCAGGCCATCCTGTATGCAGGTAGGCGGCTGCCTATGGTGCGGGTTCTGGGGTAGGGGTGCCTGCATACAGGGGCGGCCCAAGGGGGGAGCGGGGCCATGTGCGGAGACTTGGTGCAGGGCCTCATTTGCATAAGTGGCCTTATTTGCATAAATATTTGCATAATGTTACCATACACTAACTTTTAGTAAACATGTCTCTTAATGAGGGTATGGATAAAGAAAGACTAAAAGATTTCTACATTACTATAATCCAGTGCCAACCGCCAGGCACATTAGGAAATACTACAAACGCTGCCCATTTAGAAACCATAGCAAACCCGCCATATCCTGACAACATTACCAGGACTCACAAAGCACCATACCCTACCTATCAAAAGGCAACACTGCAAATATTAAACCAATACATTTCAGAGAATACTGGGGAAAGAGAACAAGTGGCAATGTCAAATAGGAATTACATAAACAGAATACCTCAGCTCAGTTACACATGCAGAACATAGACCATCATCAAACAAGGAATCACAATTTAGAAACAGGAAGGCAATAATTAAACTGGGAACCCCAAAAGCCAAACTTGGAATGTACAACACCACTGTAGAAATAAAACTATAAATTAATTTCCTCTTGTACCAAACAAAGCGCAGACGTTAATGATGCACATTTCCCAGAGCTTTCATATTCCAGTTAATAAATTCAAAATAAAGAGATCTTTCTACCTTTTGTGCATTTTTTTTTCAGTTGCAATTGCTCCAGCCACTTTCTTCTGGTTTCTTCATGTTTTCTGCTAACTCTCCATCGTCTGCTGTCCATTTGTTCTTTCTTCTCTCTTCTAGTTTTTTTTTCCATTCTCTCTCTCTACATCTGCTTTAACATACTAATCTTTCTCCTTTTGCTCTTTCCTCATTCCTATTTCATCCACACAAATTTTACCCCTCCATCCTCAATCCCCACTTACTCTCCCAATAACCGGCCAATTGTAGATTTTTCATCCCTCCCACACAAAATAATTTTCCCCCTCTCTATTTTACTCTCCCAGCCCCATCCCATTCTAATCCTCCCCCAACATCAGCTCCCTTCTAGTTCCAGTCTCACCCAGCATCCATTCCCTTCTAGTCCCTGCATCAGCCCATTTCCAGTCCTACCCCCATCAACCCATTTCCGGTCCTAGCTCCCCCATCCATTTTCAGTCTGAGTCCCTTCATCAGCTCATTTCCAATCCTAGCCCCCCATCAGCCCATTTCTAGTCATTTCCTAGCCCCACCATCAGCCCATGTCAAATCCTAGCTCCCCTCCACTCAGCCCAATTCCAGTCCAAGCCCCCCCATGAGCCTACTTCCAGTTCTAGCCCCTCCATGAGTCCATTTCAATTCAAGTCCCCCCCAACAGCCCATTTCCAGTACCAGTCCTAGCCCCCCATCAACCCACTTCCAGTCCTAACCCCCCATCAGCCCACTTCCAGTCTTAACCCCATCAGCCCATTTCCAGTCAGCCCCCCATAGCCCACTGCCAGTCCTAACCCCCCCCCATCAGCCCACAGCCCATTACCAGTCCTAACCACATCAGCCCACCTCAAGTCCTAACCCCTCCCCATCAGCCCATTTCCTGTCCTAGCCCCCCCATAGCCCATTATCAGTCTTAACCCCCCCAGCCCATTACCAGTCCTAACCCCCCATCACCCCATTTCCAGACAGCCCCCATCAGCCCACAGACCATTACCAGTCTTAACCCCCCCATAGCCCATTACCAGTCCTAACCCCCCCCAACAGCTCACAGCCCATTACCAGTCCTAGCCCCCCAGCCCATTATCTGTCTTAACCCCCCCAGTCCATTACCAGTCTTAACCCCCCATCACCCCATTTCCAGACACCCCCATCAGCCCACAGCCCATTACCAGTCCTAGCCCCCCCTAGCCCATTATCTGTCCTAGCTCCCCCGCAGCCCATTACCAGTCTTAACCCCCCAGCCCATTACCAGTCTTAACCCAACCCCCCCTCCGCAGCCCATTACCAGTCTTAACACCCCCCCAGCCCAGCCCAGCCCCAGTCTTAACACCCCACAGCCCAGCCCAGCCCAGCCCCGCCCTAGTCTTAAAACCCCCCCCAGCCCAGCCCCAGTCTTAACACCCCCCCCAGCCATGCCCAGCCCTGCCCAGCCCCATTCTTAACACCCCCCCAGCCCAGCCCAGCCCAGCCCCAGTCTTAACACCCCCCCAGCCCAGCCCAGCCCTAGTCTTAACACCCCCCCCAGCCCAGCCCAGCCCCAGTCTTAACACCCCCTCCAGCCCAGTCCAGCCCCAGTCTTAACACCCCTCCAGCCCAGTCCAGCCCCAGTCTTAACACCCCCCCAGCCCAGCCCCGCCCTAGTCTTAACACCCCCCCAGCCCAGCCCAGCCCCGCCCTAGTCGTAACACCCCCCCAGCCCAGCCCAGCCCTAGTCTTAACACCCCCCCAGCCCAGCCCAGCCCAGCCCGTCTTAACACCCCCCCAGCCCAGCCCAGCCCAGCCCAAGTCTTAACACCCCTCCCAGCCCAGCCCAGCCCAGCCCGTCTTAACAGCCCCCCCAGCCCAGCCCAGCCCAGCCCAGCCCCAGTCTTACCACCCCCCCAGCCCCGCACCAGTCTTAACACCCCCCCAGCCCCGCCCCCCCCCCCCATATCGGCTTATGGCAAATTTAAAATTAAAACAAAAAACTGGCTCTGGCTGCTGCTGCTGCCGCCGCGGCAGCGGCAGAATGGAGTGTCCCGCGGGGCCCCCTCTCCTCGCTGAGCCTCTCTGCAAGGGCTTTCAGATTCACGAAGGGAGAGCGTCTCCCTCGCGTCTCTGTTAAGCCCGCAGGGGCTAAAGGGAAATTTCCCATCAGCCCCTCGCGTCTAAAGGGGCAGATGGGAAATTTCCCATTAGCCCCTGCGGGCTTAACAGAGACGCGAGGGAGACGCTCTCCCTTCGCGAATCTGAAAGCCCTTGCAGAGAGGCTCAGCGAGGAGAGGGGGCCCCGCGGGACACTCCATTTTGCCGCGGAGTCCGCGGCAGCAGCCAGAGCCAGCTTTTTTGTTTTTAAATATAATTTTTAAAAAAAAAGCAGAATGTTCTTTGCGCGGGGCCCCCTGAAACGCGGGGCCCTGTGCAAAGAACATTCTTGCTCAATGGACGGGCTGGCCCTGCCTGCATATCTGTCCGCACGTCCCCCTATCACTGCCTGCCAATGTTCTGTGCCCTTGGGGGTACTTGCTGGGTACTATTCCCTGTGACACTGTGATAAACACTCTCGTGCCCATGTTGGGCCCTCATCAGTTGCTGTCTGGCTGCTGTTCAGTTTCAGCATTCCTAAGTGCCATCTAGGCATCTGCCTAGTCCGCACTGTGCCACAGCTGCACCACAGCATGTGCCGCCTGCAGCCCTCTGTATCCCCTTTCCCAGCATCTGTCCAGTTGCCCATTCCGACCTGCCCGCCCTGCTGTTGTGGAACATGTGCATGCCATAGGTAACCTGTCCAATGGAGAGGGAAACCCTGATCAGTGCTATTTCACTGTGGGATCATTCACCTTGTATGGGGACGGAGAATAGGCCCTTCCAAAATTCATATTTATTTTTTGCGGCTTTCTTGGGAGTGTTTTTTGATGTTTCCCATTACTATCACTATTGCCCAGCTTGATTATAATTTTTTTTTATTTTGTTGGGGTAATTTTCAATGTTTATGTACGCTTTTGTACCAAGCACGTGTATCACACTTATCACTGTTTTGTAGGTTTCCCTGGTTTTGCTGTACATTGCTGACATAAATGGTTTCTCTTCCCTTTAAATCGGCTCTACCGCGAGGTTTTCACTCGCGGTATTTTTTGCCTTGAATTTCAGCCCCGCTGGAGTGCGGGGAGCCTCTCCCCGCCCACTCTCCACCCATTGACCCCTTCTCTCCGCCCCTGGGGAGCCTTCCTCCGCCCTCCGGGAGCCTTTCCCCGCCTTTATCGCACATTAGCGCGCCGTGCACATGAGCGTGCACTCTAGTGCGCTGCGCACCTGTGCAGGGCACATTAGTGCCCCGTAATGCAACATTAGCATGCGCTAAGGTACCTTAGCGCACACTAATGTGCGCCACGCACATTAGCGCAGTTTAGTAAACATACCCCTTAAAGTCTTTTATTTGTCTTCTCTGTGGAGCATTTTCACTAAACTGTGGTAAGGTTTTGCAGCTACCACTTGTTAGTATAAATAGGACTGTTAGCATTTCCCCAGCAGAAACATCAAAAATGAAGAGAACGTGGTTGGACAGCAGCCTGGATGCAGCTAACGCCACCCAATAAGGTGGCATTAGTTGCCCCAGGCTGTCTGCAAAGGTTATGGTTGCCACAAGGTATGGACAAAACCACTGTCTGTGCTCACCCCTTCCATTTGAGCAGCTAACATGTATCCTACAGATAGTGCAGAAAATCAATGCAGCATCTGCATTTCCCCCTGTTAGCACTTGCAAACTGAGCCACGTTAAAAGCTAACGCGGTTTAGTAAACATACCCCTGTATGTCATGACTAAAGTGCAAGCTCGATAGTCTACCTGCACAGCTCTACATATATCTAGAATTACTATAGAAATGATATGTAGGAGTTGCTGAGGGCCATACAAACTTAATGGCAAAGATTTAAATTCTTAGCCCTGATAGCCTTCAGGCTTTTTATTTATTTATTTCAGATACTTGATATATTGCTGACAAGCAAAAAGCTATCACAGCAGTTTACCAATGACCTAGATTGGCCACTGTTGGAAACAGGATACTGGGCTTGATGGACCTTGGTCTGACCCAGTATGGCATATCTTATGTTCTTAATTAAATATAAAAAGGGGAAAGATAGAGAAGGGCACTACAATGTGGAGATGGGTAGAGAGAAGGAGTAAAGTAAACAGGTTACTAAGTGAGAAAAGGGAATCGGGGGGCATTGGCCTGGGGGACAGCTTGTTGAAAAAGCCAGATCTTGAGGTTTTTCTTGAAAATGAGGAAAGAGGACTCAGAACGAAGAAAGAGAGGGAGACAGTTCCACAGAGCTGGACCAGCATAGGAAAGGTTTCTAGAAACAAGGTGCAGAACAGGAGTAGGGAGGGAGAGGAGAGCAGAGTTGGATGAACAAAGGGAGTGATCTGGCAAGTAAGGGGAAATAAGAGTGGCCAGGTAAGGAGGGCATAATACAAATAGAGCTTGTTGGGTCAGGACAAGGATTTTATAGCAAATGCGAAAAGAGATAGGAAGCCAAGGCAAAGAGATGAGAAGAGGAGAAACATGAATAAACCAATGGGCCTTATGAATAAGACTGGAAGCAGTGGACTGTATCAGGTGTAAGTCATAAAGAGAATACTGGGAAAGACCAAGGAACAGGGAATTGCAGTAATCTAGATGTGGAATAACGAGAGCCAGAACTAGCTGAGTGAACCGAGTCTGAGTGAAAGCGAATCAGGTAGAATGAAGGCAACAAAGGGCAAAAAGGAAGATTTGGATAAGGAGTCCAAATGGGGTTTGAAAGAAAGGGCAAAATCAAGGATAACATCCATGGTTTTAATAGAATCACAGAAATGGAGCAGTGAGGAAGCTATAAGATCATAAGAAATGCCATACTGTGTCAGACCAAGGTCAATCAAACCCAGTATCCTTTTTCCAACAGTGGCCAATCCAGGTAACGAGTACCTGGCAGGTTCTGAGCAAGGCACATAAGTTCCACAATGCTTGTCCCAGGGCAAGCAGTGGATTTCCCAGGTCCTCTTTAATAATGTCTTATGGACCTTTCCTCCAGGAATTTGTCCACACCTTTTTTAAACCCAGCTACACTAACAGCCTTCACGTTGTGTGAAAAAATATTTTCTCTTATCTTAACCCTTTGAAGGCCTACTTTAAATTTTTAATCCACATTCTGCAGCCGGGTTCATTTTTGCATGTTTCAGGAAAATTGTACCCGTCTTATTCAATATGTTCTAATAATGATTTTCCTTCTGCTATGGTCATGTATTATATACCATTTGATAGGAATATTTAGTCAGAAGTTTGGATCCCAAGAGTTTTGGGCTCAGCCTGGAAAGGGTTTTAAATGGATTACATTTGTAGCTTCATTGCATGTCCCCTAGTCTTTCTACTTTTTGATGGCATAAACAACTGATCTACGTTTACCCGTTCTACTCCATTTATTAATCTATAGATCTCTATCATATCTCCCCTCAACTGTCTCTTTTCCAAGTTGAAAAGCCCTAACCTTTTAAGGAAAATCATTTTTATTATTAGTTTAACATAAACCAACAGAGATTAAACAGCACACAGTAAATACAGCAGTACAACACCCTGCAAGAAACTGCAAGAAACAACAACCCCCAGACAAAAGCACAGGTACACTCCCTGCGGCCCAAGGAGGGGGGGGACAAAGTGAAGCTGCTACAAAGCAATATGGGCAACAACAACCACAGTACAGCAAGCCACCCAACCCCAGCCCGTTATCGAACAAGACAGCTTCCCCCCCGACTGCTACAAACACCTCAACAGCCCCCCAACCCTACCCCCCCACCCTCCCCCCTCCCCACCCCACCACCCGGGCCCCCCGCCCTCCAACTACCCCACCGAAGATGCCTACTGAGCCAGGCCCCTATCCACCACTACAGACCGCTGCCTCCCACCTCAAGGATCTGCAAAGAAAGACCACATTTCCTGACACCCCTCCAATCTCCGCCCCCCCAGAAGACGCGCCGTGCGGAGTTCCATGCCCCGCAACTCCCCCATGGAACCCTCCCAGCCCTTAATCTCAGGGGGTTCAGTGGACAACCACTGTCGAAGTATACATAATTTTGCGATCATGAATCCCCGCTCACATAACTGCCGCTGCGGCAATTTCAGTGCGTCGCTCCCAGTCGCCACACACCCAACAACCCCCATTCCGGCGAGAGGGTATCCCAACTCCGACCATCGCCCCCCAATCGCAACCAAACAGCCTTCCAGAAGGGTCGTATCCGGGGGCAGAACCAGAATCTATGGGACAGCGTTCCCCGCTCCTCCTTACAAAGCCTACACGCATCTGTCCGAACCAGACCAGCCCGCGCAGCCCACACATCAGGGACATAAGCCCGCCATAGCAACTTAAATTGGAGTTCCTGTAACCGCACCGACTCTGAGACCAATTTAATGGCCTGAAACGCTTGTTGCAACTTCACCGCCGTCACTCCCGGAAGCTGGTCTTGTTGCCACCGCCGAGCCAGTGCCTCGAAGTATTGCGGCCTGTCCGAAACCGCCAAAGCCCCCAATAACCAAGACACAGTAATCTTCCCCGGAACAGTCTGCCACAAAGCCAACATCCCACCGTGACCATCAAGCCCCGGACCGTCCCGCTGTAACTGCTGAGCATAATGGCGTGACTGCAGATAAAAATAAAACTGGGAGCGGGGTAGATTAAACATCCGCTGTAAATCCACAAATGAGGCAAACCCCGAGCCCTCAGACATACGCAAATGCCCCACGTATTCCACCCCCCGCTCAGCCCAGACACGCCCCACGCTACCCCACATGCCCGGGCTAAAGCCGGGATTACCAAATAGGGGAAGACAGTCGGTCCGCCTCCAACAACTACCCCGCGAAGTACACAGAGCCCGCCAGGCCCGCTGTATCCCCCGCAAACAAACCGAGTGCTTCCACCCGGGAGGCAACGCTGACACAGGGTGATGTAGACAATATACGCGATGCCATGGCCGGCCCATCTGCTCAATCAGGCTGACAGGGATCGTATACTCCGTTCCCATAAGGAGATCGCGAATCATCCTCAGCAAGTAAGCTAAATTAGCCCTAACCTTTTAAATCTTTCTTCATCCCCTTTACCATTTTGATGGCTCTTTGTACCTTTTCAAATTCCACTATATCCTTTTTTAAGATATGACAAGTAGAATTGCACACAATAATCAAGGTGCTGTCACCCTATGGAAAGACCTGGTCGGCTGGATTTATCAGCTGCCAGGCACAAGAGGGCAGGGGCGACAGGCAGGGGTTAATGTGAGGTAGGGGCAGGGGAGTCAGCCATGGCTGGCCTTAAGAGGGGCCTGCAGGCCGTGGGCTGTCTTTTTACCCCTCTGGTTCGAACATAGAAGGACCATGCTCTTTAAAGCTTGGAAAGAGGTGAGAGCTTGAGTTTAATTGTTGATTTAAAAAAAAACAGTTCTGTTTGCTTTAGAGGTTATAAATTAACCTAAGAACTTAAGAAATTCCATACTGGGTAAGACCAGGGTCCATCAAGCCCAGAATCCTGTTTCCATCAGTGGCCATTCAAAGTCACAAGTACCTGGCCGGTTCCTGAAGTCCACAGGTTCCAACTAGGCTTGTCCGGGGGTAAGCAATGGATTTTCCAGGTCCTCTTTAATAATGGTGTGCGGACCTTCCCAAATCTTTTTTTCTTTTTTTTAAACCCAGATACACCAACAGCTATTAATTTATAGACCTCTATCATATCTCCCCTCAGCCTTCTCTTTTCTCAAGTTGAAGAGCCCTAATCATTTAAGTCTCTCCCACGGGGCTATTCTTCCATTCCCTTTACCATTTTGATGGCTCTTTTCTGTACCTTTTCTAATTTCACTATATCCTTTCTAAGATCCATCGACCATACAGGTGACATCCAGGACTGGCACGAGAGTGGCGATACTGTCCCCAGTATAATGCCAGCAGCTGCACATGGAACTCATGTAAATCCCAGCAAGCCTGTTCGGTCTGTGGAACTAGCCACTCGGCTTCCATGTGCAGATTCACTAGTAAGGGAAAGCCTTTTAAGCTGCTGCCCCAATGACCCAGCGAAGGACATGGCTCTCTTGCACATCAGGCTTGAGAGCTTGCATCCGTATCTGTTGTCCTACCCTCACCAGGACTGGGCTTGCATCATTATTGGATGGCTTTGCAGAAAGTTTCCCTATTATATCCTCCGCTCCTACTTCCTTGCACACCATACGCAACTCCCCCTCCTTCCTTCAGCACCTTCAGCTGATGCGAAAAAAAAAATCACCAAGGAAATCGTCTTGGGAAGGGGGGCGGGCCCCTATTGGGACCCCCCCCCCCCCTTTCCTGGGTCTGGTGTTGTCCCCTTTGGAAATAGTGCGAAAGAAGAAGCCAGGCAAATTCTGTTTGATACACAACCTGTTCTTTCCTCTGAGCGAGTCAGTTGATGACCATATCGATCCTTCTTTGTGTTCTGTGAGATATGCGTCTATTGACCAGCCATAGCAATCATTTGGAATTTGGGCCACAGGCAAAATTGGCTAAGGCGGAGATAGGGTCGGCATTCTGACTGCTCCCAGTGCATTATCTACTCGTTTTTCACCTTTGAGGGCAAGGACTATTATGACAAATGTAGGTCCATGGGCTGCTCAATTCCTGTGCATATTTTGAGCAGTTCAGTTAATTCTTGCTTTGGCAGGTTGAAGAAATAGCCGAGCCTGGCTCAGCTGTTCATTACCTTGATTTCCTGTTCGTGGGGGCCAGGTTCGAGGAATGCAAAAGGATCTTGGATTCCTGACAGCCCATCACAGAGCGGTTTGGAGTACCTCTGGTGGCAGAAATGACCATGGGACCCGCAGGATACATTCCCCAGAATTCAGCTAGATATACAAGTCCAAGTGTCTAGACTGCCCAGGGATAAGAGGGAGAAATTAAAAATCATCATTGGGCACATGAGAGGCTTGCAAAAAGCTAGATTAGAACAGAAAGCTAAATTAGAGCAGTTTCAATCTCTGCTCAGTTTATTATGTTTCACCTGTAAGGTGATCCCGATGAGGCAGGTTTGCTGTCGCCGACTGGCTTTTGTGACAAGGGGGGGGGGAGGGGGAATCAAGCAGATGCACCACTGTATCAGGGTTGATAAGAGCATATATGAAGACCTACGAGTCTGGGGAACATTTCCTGAAGGCCTTTAATGGCTTAGCCTTCTGGCAGGACTCCTCTTGATGAAACTGCAACCTGGAATTGTTCACTGTGCATTGGGGGGGGGGGGGCGGTTTTGGGATATACTTCTGGGGGCCTTGGAGTCTTGGCCACGCGAGTGGCACTCCTTCGGCGCTAATGAGGATATCACATCCGTGGAGTTATTCTCCATGATGGCAGCCCTGTTTATCTGGACCCCTCAAATGGCTAACAGGGTGATTACATTCTTCACTAATAATTTGGCGGTGATCCAAGTAGTACATGCAATGTATGCTAGGACACTAAGGGTGGTGGCGCTGCCCCGGGAAATTGTTATGCTCTGCATTCTGCATAATATCACATTTAAGAGAGAGCATATTACGGTATTCTACAATAACATTGCTAATGCCATTTCTCATTGTTTCATGCCATCAGAATATCCATTCCAGCAGCAGTCTGGGCATTTGGCACACCGAAGTGTGGGAGCTATCGACGGGTTTCCTTTGCCGAATGCACTAGCCAGAAATATTTTGGAAGCCTGGAACATTTTGGTGAGTTCTGTAGCCTTAACGGGATCAGGGACAGTGACCGATGCATGACAGGCTCCACTCTCCAGTGGATTCTATCATGCAAGAGCAGAGGCATGATGAAATCTGTGGTACAGATGTGCATAGTGGCAGGGTAGTGTGATACTGCGGACCCTCTGGCAGAAAGAAAAGAAGTTTTAAATCTTGAAAAAAACAAGATTTACATGCAATTTCCTGAAGGTCCACATAGAGGGAGCAGGAGAGCAAGCCTGGAAGCAGAGGAACCACGCCTCTATGGGCAGGACCTTGAATCAGTTAGTCCCGATTTAAGCAGAGACAGAGCTGAATCATGAGAGCAGATCGGAGAGACAGAGACAGAGACGGAGTCAGAGTGAGCGTCAAAGCCGGACTGGAAAGAGCAGCTCGGAGAGTTGGAGTCACTGTCAGACCCAGAACAGCTCAAGGAGTTGAAGCAGCTTGCAGAGCAGGCCAGAGAGTAGGCCGAGAAGCAGACCAAGGAATAACTCATAGAGCAGGCCGAGGTGAAGGCCCAAGAGCAGGCCTAGAGGAAGGCCAGCTACAACTGGAAGGAGCAGCATTGCAGAGAGCAGCCAAGGAAGGAGGTGCTCTCCCTTCCAGCTGGAAAGGAAGCCCTATCCAGGGAGAAGGACTGGGATACAAGCTGAGGAAGAGATATCCAATTGCAAGGAATACCCAAGGAGAAAAAGGTACTTTTAAAAGTTTTTATAAAAGTAACCTGAAAGAGGAATGGAAAACTCAGAGGCCTGGGGAACAGGGAAGTGCTGAGAGGGCGCGGCCAGTAGCCAACTGCCACAGGGGTGGAAGTGGAGGACAAGCGCCTCAGCAGCAGCCATGCCTCAGAGGAGTTACTTCCCATTCTAAAGGAGGAAAGACACCCAGGGAACACTTGAGCCTGCAAGAAGTGGAGGACATTCAGGCTAGGCCTCAAGCCTTTCCCAAAAGAGACTGCAGGAAGTTAAAAGGTGAAACAGTGGTTGCCTGCAAGTGCTTACCTAAGCCTAGCACAAGAGAGAAACAAAGGAATAACTTTTATCTGTATGATAAGGACACTTTTATGCCAAAAGTACCAGATAATCTCTCTAGGAAAAAGGCTAGTAATATTAAAAGCTGGGATAAGCGAACTTTTAATCCTGTAGCAGAAGAAAACCCAGGGTTCTACACTATAGCTAAAAACCGACGCCCCAAACTGACAAGCCAACATTGGAACACAGTATGGCATGCTTACAGAAAGCCTGAATTCGACCTTCCTGAGGTTTCAGATTCAGACCCCTCAGAGATGGAGTGGATGCCAGGGGAATCTGAGGTTAATGAGGCCGTGGAACCCATGGATTGTAATTATTGCACAATAGGAAAGTTTTAAGTTATTTGGAGCAACCAAATGTATGAAGAGAATACAGGATGCCTTATGTTGTGAGTTTGTGAAGATTAACAATGTTACTTTGGATTTTTTGTGAATTGCACTTGATACAAGAAAGGATACAGCCCTGTTATGTTTCTTAACCGCATATTTTGGACCGTTTGCGTAAAGGTGAAATAAATGCCTTTTTCTTTTTCCCTACACTTGGCTAAAAATTGCTTTATTGGGAAGTTGACCACGAGGCTGACACAGAGGGCCGTTACCTCATGACCCTCACAACAGGTCAACCCTAATACCCCTATTCTTATGAGCTCCCCAGCCCCGTGGAACCACTACGCCGCCACCAGAGGGGGCTGCGGGGGACAGTAGTCACTTTCTTTGCCTGGGCAAAGAGGAAAAAAAGCCCTTCGGCTGATTTTGTCATTGCTAAAGGATGATGGGTGGGGCTATTGACTGTTGCCGCACTCCGGATCACATGTGCCTGATCGCCCACAAGGTTTAAGGAAGCAGCTCGCCGTAATGGATGGTGGTCTGCTAGGACACCTTTTGAGACCTGTCTTTTCAGATGTACCTTCTTCTTAGCATTCTCTGGGGCACTCAGGATAGAAGAGCTTCTTTTGTCCTCATGCTCCTGGTTCCATAACACGATTGCCGATGCCCTTTCTCATTTTAAGATGGCAATATTCTGGGCCAGTGCTCTTGGGGCAGATGCAGTCAAAACATCCATTCCAGAGGCAGTCTGGGTGTTGGGTCTGCCAATGTTTGGAGCCTCTTGATGGGTTTCCTGGCAGAGCGTACCAGGCTGAATACTTGAAGGCCTGGGATCACTTCCAGGACTTTTGCATGCAGGACGGCATCAGGGAGGGGACTGCTTTAAGGCCAGCACCATTCTTCGCTGGATATTCTGATACAGGGACAGGGGCAGGAGTAAATCCACAGTAAGAACGTGCTTAATGGCCATCACCCCTTTTGTCAAAGCAATGGGAGAACAAAGCCCTTCAACGGATTTCATCATTCCAAGGATAATGAAGGAATGGTCAGTTGAGTATCATCGCACGCCTAGCCACAGACCTGTAGCTCTAAGATGGACCCCATGAAAGAGGGGGTCAAATCGTCATGGTTACCCTGCCAGGAGACCACATGTGTCTGGTGTGGTATTGTGAGGATTGCAGATGATTATGCCTGATGGGTGGCAAGCAGTGGTGGTTGATACAGGCAGAGCACTCCCATCTCACTTCCAGTTTGCCAGGGTGTGGAAGCTGGTCATCGCAGAGGCGGACCTTGAGGTTGGCTATTACAGAATTCATTCTTTCCGCATTGGGGCAGCTACCATGACATGACAAGGGAACAAATCATGTCTGTGGGCGGATGGCATTCTGATCGTTATAAACTGTATGTTTCCCAGAAGCTAGGGATTGATGAATGTTGCTATGACTAACCTGACCTTTCTTGTGTTCTTCTTTCGATGGTTTGCCCTAGGTGCAACTCCCCTGGAAATGTGGATATGAGGCCATCCATACATCCACTGGGTGCAAAGGAGATCCTGGAGCAGACCGCAGGGCTTTAATTTGGGCCTGAATCCTGCAGAGGTGTTGATCGTCAGGATGGGGGTGTGGGGAATGATATGGGACCCTCTGGTTCTGTCCCTTATGCACAGAAGGAAGGCGGCCAGGAGCCCTTGGGTCTTAGTGATGCATCTGGATGGGGAAAAATTGGCCAATACCTGCAAGGCAAATGAATGGTTGGCTTGCTTCATGGAGGCAATCAAGGGAGGGGGGGGGGAGTTGCATTGTGCATGACTCCATCGATATAAGTTGCCCTGGCCTGTGTCGCGCAGTAAACATATATCTGTTGGATATTAGCATGGACGTTTTCCTGTGCGCAGCCCAGGACACGGTAGAAATGCTGTTGGCTACAACAGTACCAGGTGGGGTCCCCCAACAAGCAAGGCTGTCGAAGGGTGTGGCCAAAAGTTAAGGGCCATCTAACCGAGTGCACATTTCTACAGTTGAGTATAGTGGGAGTGGCCACAAGGAAATTGTCCTCCCTCTGACAAAGACGATGGATTTGCAGCAGGATCAGCAGGTAAAGTGCCTCCCCACGCTTTGACGGAGGGGGGAGGGAGGGAGATGCCTCATTGCCATATATTAAGTATGCAGCAATCCCGACCTTTGACAGGCCAGGTCAGAAACAGAGAAGGTAGACGCTGCTGCAACCGGAGGTATAGCGCATTCTTTAACTGCATGCTTCCCCACAAAGTGTATTACGGATAATGTGTATCATTTATGACAGCAATGGTTAAGAAGTTTTTTCAGGTCAAGGGGCGGGCTTTGACGGCACCTCCCTTGGGCGGGTACAGGCTGTGCATCTCAAGGATAAGTGTCAGAGAGGTTTAGGGCAATTTAATGTAGTATATATATTGGAGAATTGTACACTGTGAATTTTGGTTATATGTTTGCTTAATGTTATGCTGTGGCCAACATTATCCAATAAACTCTAAATTTTTGTGGCAAAACTGGTCGTCTGTGTATTCTGTCAGCACTGAGAAATGACTTAAGCAAGGAGACATGGGGCAGGGGAGAAGGGATGGGGGAGCTGTAGGGGAAGGGAGGAGGGGCAGGGAACATGGCCTAGGCCTGGATGCCACTTACCCGGTTGTGATACAGATAGGGTTGCCAACCGGCCGGTTTTCAGCCGGCCTGGCTGGTTTTTCCATGGCCAGGCCGGCTGCCGGCACAGATGTAAAACCGGCCATTGAAAAGCCGGTTTTTTGCTCTGGCCGCAAGATCGGGAGTGGCCAGAGCAAAAAACCAGCTTTTGTGCGGAAGTCCGCGGCGCGAACGCGATTCCCCATAGCAGTGCAGCCGCTGCTTCTGCTTTGTACAGAGCAGCGGCTGCAAAACACTTACATTGAAAACTAAAGATAAACTGTGTAAGGAGCCCTCCGGTCATCGCAGAGCCCGAGGAAGTGATGTCATGGGGGTGGGCTCCTCACAGGTTGTCTTTCCTTTTCAAATTAACTTTAGCTGCAATAAAGTTAATTTGAAAAGGAAAGACAACCTGTGAGGAGCCCGCCCTCAATGACATCACTTCCTGGGGCGCTGCGTTGACTGGTGGCCTCCTCACTGTTTGTTTTTACTTTTCAATGTATGTGTTTTGCAGCCGCTGCTCTGTACAAAGCAGAAGCAGCAGCTTGGGCAGAGGGAGGGGGGGGGGGAGATGGTGTGAGTGAACCAGCAAGGAGGGGGGGGGGTGTGAGTGAACCAGCAAAGGGGGGGGGGGTGGTGGTGTGAGTGAACCAGCAAGGGGGGGGGGTGGTGGTGTGAGTGAACCAGCAAGGGGGGGGGGGTGATGGTGTGAGTGAACCAGCAAGGGGAGGGGGTGGTGGTGGTGTGAGTGAACCAGCAAGGGGGGGGGGGGTGGAGATGGTGTGAGTGAACCAGCAGGGGAGGGGGGGGGGGGTGATGGTGTGAGTGAACCAGCAAGGGGGGATGGTGGTGATGGTGTGAGTGAACCAGCAGTGGAGGGAGGGGGGTTGGTGTGAGTGAACCAGCAGGAGGGGTAAGTGACAGGGGGGTGGGTGAGTGAACCAGCAGTGGAGGGGGGGGGGGTGGTGTTAGTGAACCAGCAGGGGGGGGGGGTTGGTGTGAACCAGCAGGGGAGGGGGGTTGGTGTGAGTGAACCAGCAGGGGAGGGGGTGAGTGAGTGACAGGGGGGTGGGTGAGTGAACCAGCAGGGGAGGGGGGTGAGTGAGTGAATCAGCACTGAGGGGAGGGGGGGTGTGAGAACCAACACTGAGGGGGGGTGTGACAATCCTCGGTAATTTTTGTGGGTGGGGCTGGGGGCGGGGCAGGGGTGGGACTAGGGGCAGAGAATGGGTGGAGCATGGCGAGCCACAGGTGTCAGGTTTTTCTTGGTGAAAAAGTTGGCAACCCTAGATACAGAGGCGTTATAATATCCTTGGTTTTATTCTCCATTCCTTTCCTTATGATTCCTAGCATTCTATTTGCTTTCTTGGCTACCACTGCACACTGGGTGGAGGGTTTCAATATATTATCCATGATGATATCTAAACCTTTTTCCCAGGTGGTGGATCCTAATATAGAACCTTGCGACTTCCGGTTGTGGCAATGAGCTGAGCAGACGTGTGGTACTCAGCTCTGGGCAATCTACCCCACATATCAGCTTATAATATCTGCAATAGTGGGTGTTTCCCCCCTATTCTTAATATCTTGGCAAGGGGGACTACTGAGAGAAGTTCAGAGCTATCGGAGAGCGAGCAACCTCTCAATGACCGCAAAACCGCCGAGACGGGAGAAGGCCCGGGTCCCTGACACTAAAATGGCGGATGGAGCACCTCGCAGCCCGGGATCGGAAACTAATCCGACGCTGGTCATGGAGGTCAGCGCTGCCGTTGTCCGGGCGCTAGATGATCGCTTTCGCGAATTAACCGATCAACTGCAAGCGATTCGTCAGAGCTTCACTGAAGTCACTTCTCGAGTGGAGCAAGCGGAAACTCGGATATCCACCGTGGAAGACACTCAGAATGCCTTGGTAGGCAAAATGAAGGCCTTGGAAGATCTGGTGCAGCGGCAAGGTGATAAACTCGAAGACCTCAAACAGGGGCCGCCGCAAAAACCTTCGTTTTATCGGGATCGAGGAGAGTGTTACGGATGGTGCGCTTCGTGGCTTTTTGGTAACCTGGATTGAGAAGATCTCTGCTGGAGCAATAGCGGGCCCCATCAAGATTGAACGTGTGCATCGCCTGGGATCCCGACGTGACCATGAGCGTCGGCCTCGTGCGGTCATAGCCCGCTTCCTCGACTTCCATCAGAAAGAGGAAGTGTTAAAAGCCGTTCGAGACCATAAGAGATCCGCAGCGGAACCGACAACTATCCTTGTATTCCAGGATTACTCGCTGCTGGTCAGTCAACGTCGTCGGGCCTTCTCTGCAGTCTGCACTCAACTGGTCAATAAGGGGATACGTTTATCCTTGTTGTACCCAGCCAAGCTACGAGTGGAACATCAGGGGAAACTACGCTATTTGCAGTCCCCCGCAGAGGCTCAAACTTTTCTGGAGGGCCTGACTGGACAACCTGCGTCGCCAATATGACTGTAAGATGACAGCTTGGCATTGCACTACCTGTGCAACGTTATTCCACTGAGGGGTTCAGAGAACGGCGTGGCTTGCCGTCGGGTGCGACCTCACCGAGAAGAGCCCCCTATCACAGAGGCTGGACTTTCACTTCTTCTTTACTGTTGTATGGTGTCTCTAATTTTCCCGAAGTTATATTGTTTTAGGTTGAGTGTTGTGACTGTGTGTAGTTGTGTGGATGGGTATTTTTGTACTCTTACGCCAGTATCGCAACCTGCTGTTTTTCTTGCAGAGACTGCCCTCCCCTGTTTATTACATCGCCCTTGGAGGGGTGATCCGGTAGGGTTCTCCCCCTTTCTTTGGGGGGGGGGGAGGGTGGAAGTTTCTCCGGGCCACGTGGCCCACCTTGTTTTTGGGGGTGGGGTCCACGGGCCTTGGATGTGTCCCGTGACCTCCCCTTAAATGGGGAATATGTTAGCCCCCCCCTTCCTCAAGTCAAGCTCCCACTGTTGAGAGAGGCTGTTATACTTCCACGCAGGAATACCCCTCTTAGTTGCGCAACTTGGTCGGTTGCGGGACGGGGATATGGGGAGCTAGGGCTGAGCTCAGTGCCGCACGTGGTGCCCTTTCTCCCTCCCTTAGCGGGAGCGGTAAGTCGGGTCCTGAGACCCTGCCGCCGGGGCAATCTGAGGATTTCTGCGCTTTGTGCCTCGCTGAGGTCAGCCCGGCTCTCCGTGACACAGGAGGGGTGGAGGCCCGTCGGGTCCCCAGTCCATATCCGTGAGTTGGAGGTTTGAGTCAGGTCACTTTGATCTTTGTAATGAGCCTGTTTGGTTTTTTCTTTTCCCATACTCGCTATGTTATGCTATGGGTTTAATGGGGAGGGTAGAGCTATTCACGGCTATATACTGTGGTCTTTGATGTATGATTATTGATTATATGCTTTACTGATTGATTGTTTATGAGGGGACTGTATCCTGGGGGAATTTGGGAGGCGAGTGCTGCTGTCTATGAGCCATTGGCTCTGGGTAACTCTAACAATAGTTTACTGCTTTGTGCCCTGTATACTGCTGTTGGCTCCCCTAGATTAATTGAGTAGAACGCCTGAGCCCCGATGGGAGCTTGGGGGGGCTTATAGGTACCAAGAGCTGAGCGTGGGGCTGAGACTAATAGTCGGGGGGTGATGGTGAGTTTAGGTACCCACTGCCCATGCGGGGGAAGGGACTCATGAGTATTAGAGGTCTCGGGGATGAGAGTTCAATAAGGGGGTAGGCCCATTGCCGCAGGAAGGGTGTTTGGCCTTATACCTAGGTTAAGCACTGTGGGCTTAAGAGGAATGAAGGTGGGGTGTCCGGGGGTGGGGTGGGTAGGGGGGAGTACGGGGAGGACTGGGAGGGAAGGGGGACGGGGGGGACAGGTCGCTTTCTTCAGCCTTTTTGGCATTTCAACTTTTGGCGTCGGGAGGACTATAGAGGAGACTCCAGGCTGGGGGGGTTTCCTCAGACATCGTAAATTTCACCTACACAATGCCCCAAAACTGCTCTTAGGATGGTGAGGATTGTATCTTGGAATGTTTGTGGCTTAGGTAGTCCCATCAAGAGATATAAAATACTGAAAGCGCTGGCTAGACAGCAGTGTGATATTGCGCTATTGCAGGAAACTCATCAGACCGCTGAAGAACATGCTAAGCTTGCTCGAGATTGAGTGGGCCAGATCTGGGGTGCTCCAGCGGTAGGGAAGAAGGGGGGCGTTGCCATTTTGATACACAAAAAGGTGCAATTCACGTTAATAAGACAGGTTTTGGATCCTCACGGGCGATTTTTGCTTCTTCATGGTACGCTGGAAGATCGAGAGGTCATTTTGGGTGGTGTCTATGGTCCCAACACCCCGGATCACGATTTTTTTAACCGTTTGGCGGCCAAGGTAGAGCAATTCCCGGAACTGCCTTTGGTTTTGGGGGGTGATTTTAATGGGGTTTTCGAGGTGGGGCTTGATACTTCGAGAGATGTAGGCACCAGAGAACGGCAAAATCTCTCACAGACGTTACGAAGGTTCCGGTCTCGATTGAGCCTGGTGGATCCCTGGCGTCTTTTGCACCCTACCGAAAGGGACTTCACTCATGTGTCGCGGGCGCATGGTACTAGTGCCCGCCTTGACTATCTGTTGATCTCGGCGAATCAATTTGCCTGTGTGGAGGATGCCCAGATTGGCCCGCTAGCGATTTCTGATCATGCCATGGTTTGGATAGATTGGCGGGGGGGGGGGGGGGTCTCAGGTTTGACCCGCCTATGGCGCTTCCCGATTGAACTATACAAGGATGTCTCTTTTCAACAATTCCTAAGCCTCCGCTGGCAAGAGTTTGAGTTTCACCATCGGGGTCATAAAGATGATCCGGAGCTGCTGTGGGAAACTGCTAAAGTGGTTCTCCGCGGTGACATCATTGGTTATGTGGCGCGGAAGAGACGCCTGATGGCGGAGCAGATTGTGCGACTTGAGAGACAGGTGGCCCATGCGCGGCGCCTTTGTGGGCGAACCTCTCTGCCCCAACATCGCAAGCGATTGTGGGAACTCCAGGTTGCGTTGAATGAACTGCTCCACCAGCGAGCTAAAAAATCTTTCTTGTACTACAAATATAAACTATATTGTTTTGGGAATAAGGTGGGAAAGCTGTTGGGGAGGTGTCTGAAAGGACAAGGGGGCTCGCGGTTGGTGGCGGCTCTCCATGATGACCATGGACAGTTGCAAAAGAATAGGACAACCATTAGTGCCATCTTCAAGGGTTTCTTTCAAAACCTTTATACTGCGGACGAACCTGCCACCACGTGCATGGAAAATTATCTCCGAACCCTTGATCTACCACAGGTGACGGAGGCACAGCGTACCTCCTTGGGACAACCCATCACTGTTCAGGAGGTGCAGCAGGTGATCTCAGCTGCGAGTTGTTATAAAGCCCCCGGCCCCGATGGATATGGGGCTGAATTTTATAAGATTCTTTCCGCCGGGGTGGCCCCCCTTTTAGTTGATACTTATCAACACCGTACCAGGGGGGGGGGTTTACGCTGGGGGGAAAATCAGGCATATATTACTTTGATTCCCAAACCAGGGAAAGATCCCCTGCAGGCATCTTCATATCGGCCGATCTCTCTATTGAACTTTGATATGAAATTGTTGGCGAAAATCCTAGCGGATAGGCTAGCGGTCCATTTAGGCGACTTGATACATGACTCACAGGTTGGGTTCGTTCGGGGACGCTTCGCCGTGCGCAATCTCCGAAAAATCTTAACATCCTTGGAATGGGTGCACCGGCACCAATTGCCCTCCTTGTTGATAAGTTTCGATGCTGAAAAAGCATTTGATAGAGTTAGTTGGCAATATTTACAACATTTGCTGCCCCTTTACGGGTTGGGGTCCCCTTTTTGTGAGATGGTGAAGACTCTTTATGAGCGGCCCACGGCTCGAGTGCTTTGCAATGGGGTCCTCTCAGATTCGTTCTCATTATCTCGTGGCACTCGTCAGGGTTGCCCGTTATCTCCATTACTCTTTGTTTTAGCTTTAGACCCCTTACTCCGTCGCATAGAGGCAGAGCAGACAATAAAGGGGGTAAAGGTGGGGCGTCATGAGTTTAAATTATCGGCCTTCGCGGACGACCTGCTGGTACATTTACTTGAACCACGGGAGTCTCTTGAGCGATTGCTGCAAGAGTTTGAGACGTATGGTCGGTTCGCTGGTCTTCGTATAAATGCAGACAAATCGGAGGCCATTGATGTTTCGGGCCTGATAAGAGGAAGTTGGCCCAGGGCTTTTCCTTTAAAATGGGCAGATCAGAAATTTGTGTATTTAGGAATAGTGTTGACCAGGTTGCCTCAAGATTTATATGGGGCTAATTTTGAACGAATATTGACTGGAATGCGGAATCAGATGCGAGCCTGGAATCCCCTACCACTGTCTCTATTGGGGAGGGTCGCCGCGGTCAAGATGGTGATTCTCCCCCGGATTCTGTATTGGTTACAGACTTTGCCGGTTTGGTTGTGGCGTCGTGATCTCCACCGTCTCGAAGCTGAGATCCGGCGATTTCTGTGGCGGGGAGCCAGGGCTCGTATCCCATTGACTCGTATGGTAGGACCCTGGCGTGCTGGGGGACTTGGTCTACCAGATTTGTGGCATTACGCCTTGGCATGCCAGGCGCGCCATGTAGGCGATTGGCTGGGCGAGACTGACGTTTATACCCCCCGCCATCTAGAAATGGCAGCAGTGGCCCCTTTCTCGTTGTTGGGCATCCTTCACGCGGAGAGTGCCCAGTTGCCTCCCCGAATCAAGCGCAATATGATGGTGGCATCGGCGAGGCGTACTTGGCAACAGTTGAATTGTTATTGGTCTCGGAATTGGCGAGTGTCGTGTTGGCTACCTCTGGGGGGAAATGTGAACTTTCTGCCAGGCTCCGAGTCCCGTGGGTTTCAATCTTGGCGGGAAAAGGGGATACGAACTTTAGGCCATGCCGTTGGGCTGACTGGTGAGTGTAAATCGTTTCCAGAACTGTGCACGGAGTACGAGCTGCACCCTCACCAATTTTTTACATATTTTCAACTATCTCACTATGTGGCTTCTTTATCCAGGGAGGACCTTGCGGCGGATCGATCGGCGCAGATTATTGACTTCTTTGGCCTCGGGGGAGACTCCCCTCCTTCAATAGCCGGCCTCAAGACCCGGCTTGATTGTTTTCGGGTGCTACCGGATTATAGCAGAGTTGAGCGGGCCTGGGCGGGGGAGTTGGGGCAAGAGATCCCGGCTGGGACTATCCGTATGGCCTTGGGGCGCATTGCTCTATTGACAGAGGGGGCCCGTTGGCGGGAAATCCAGTTCAAAGCACTTATCCGTGCTCATTTCTCGCCCCGGCGAGCCTTGCGGAGCCATCTTACTCAAGATGGGTCCTGTCCTAGATGCTCCATGCCATTGGCGGACTTAACTCACATGTGGTGGGCCTGTAGGCGTATTCGCCCGTATTGGGCGCGTATTAGTAATTTTATAAGTGGATTGTTACAACAGCGGCTCGCTTGGACGGGCTCTTTGGTTGTGTTGGATCAACTGAATCAATCTTGTCCTAATGGGAAAGGGGCACGACTCTTGGTGCGTAAGGCCTGTTTGGTCGGGAAGGGCCCCATTCTACATAGATGGCGTGAACAGCTTCCACCGACTTTCCTGGAATGGCGCAATAGTTTTCACCAAATGATGTTGGCGGAGTGTTGGAGAGCTAGGAGTCATGTCAAGCGCTGGACCAATTTTATGTTAACTTGGGGACCCTATATTCAGAGTCTGGGGTCCTATTGTCGGAACGAAATTGTCCGGGTGGGTTCTTAGACGATTTGATTATTGTTGTAGGGGCTCCTTGGAGTGGTGCTGGTGATGTTCCTCCCGTAGCTCAACTCCCTTGGGTATGCCAGGGCTGGAGATTGCGACCGGGGTGGGGGGGGGGGTAGGAGGAGTAGGGGGGGAGGGTAGGGGGGTGGGGGGGGTCTTTCTCTCCTATGTGTATAGGCGCCCTCAAAAACTTTTCTATCCACAAACAAACAAAAGAAAAAGGAAAAGAATTGATCATTTCATATGACTATGTCTGTTGCTTGTTATGATGATTACATCAATGCTGTACCCTACGGCGGGGATAAGAGTACACCCCGCTGGGGGCTGGTTGTCTGCTATGTTATTGGTTCGGTTTTGTTGTTGATCAATAAATACAGTTTACAAAAAAAATATAGAACCTTGCATTGTGTAACCGTAGTTTAGGTTGTTCTTTCCTAGGTGCATAGCTTTGTACTTGTCCACATTAAATTTCATCTGTCATATGGATGTCCAGTTTTCCAATTTTTCAAGGTCCTCTTGCAATTTTTCACAATCCTCTTTCATTTTAAAAACTTTGAATAATTTTCTGTCATCTGCAATTTGATCACCTCACTCATTATTCCCATTTCTAGGTCATTTATGAATATGTTAGAAAGCAGTGAGCCCAGCACAGATCCCTGGGGTACTCGACTATTCACTTTTCTCCATCCAGAAAATTGGCCATTTAGTCCTATTCTCTGCTTTCTATCTTTTAACCAGTTCCTGATCCATAATAGTACACTGCCTCCAATCCCATGACTTTTTAATTTGGCCAAGAGTCTCCAATCTTAGTCTACCTGTTTATTCACACCTTCAAAAAATATAACAGATTAGTAAAACAAGACTTTCCTTGGCTAAATCCATGTTGGCTTTCTCCCATTAAACCATGACTATCTACATGTTCAGAAATTTTATTCTATATGACAGTTTCTACCATTTTGCCCAGTACCGATGTCAGGCTAACTGGCTGGCCTGTAGTTTCCTGGATCACCCCTGAACCTTTTTTAAGAATTGGCATTATAGTGGCCATAATCCAATCTCCAGGTACCACAGATGATTTTTAATGATAGTTCACAGATTACTAATAGTAGGTTTGTAATCTCATATTTCAGTTCTCTCAACACTCTCAGATATAGGTATACCATGCAGTCTAGGTGATTTATTAATCTTCAGTTTATCAAATACTTGTAATACATCTTCCCAGTTTATCAATTTGTCTTTCAGTTCTTCCGATATATCACCTTTAAATACCATTTCAGGCATGGCTAACTTGCCTACATCAGTTAAAAACTGAAGCAAAGAATTCATTCAGTCTCTCCGCTAAGGCCTTGTGCTCCCTTAGTGCCCTTTAAACCTCTATCATACAATGATCCAACTGACTCTCTCACAGGTTTTTTGCTACAAATGTACTAAAAAAAAAATTATTATGTGTTTTTTGCTTCCACGGTAAGCTTTATTTTCAAATTCTCTCTTTGCCTGCCTTATCAGTGCCTTGTATCTAATTTGCCAGTGCTTATGTTATTTCCCATATTCAGCATTTGGCTCCTTTTTCCCTTTCCTGAAAGATGCTTTTTTGGCTGCAACAGCCTCTATGACATCGTCTTTAAACTATGCTGGCAGTTTTTTTGCCTTCCTGCCACTTTTCTTAAAGCGTGGAATACAACTAGTCTGGGCTTCCAAGATGGTATTTTTAAACAATGAAAGAAAAACAAACAGCCCTTGAATACAAGATTAACTCCCAAACACAGTTATCTAATAATTCCAATAACAACTTTAAACGTCACTCGGGCAACGATTGACCTCAGGATGGCTAGAGCCCTACATGTAGTGAATAAATCACTATAGGGAACAGCTGACGCTCACATCATAGGTCAAATGGCCACTCTTTTAACTCATACTTAAACACCAATATCGCATTCTATAACCACAATAATTTCTTCTGAGAAATAAAGACTTCTAACTACTATCACTTATTAAACGCAATCATACAACATACACACCATCCATAATCACACAAAAAGCGTCATAGTCATCACAGCGATAGGGTTGTTTGGTGAAAGACATCAGAATCAAATGGGTTCCAGTGTTCTCTGCTTCGTGTTGTCTGTTTGTGACATTTGCAGCGTATTGGTTGGGCGTTGAATATTGAATGCAGGAACGGAGCGACGTGAAACATCTTTAAAAGATAAGTGATCATTGACTCCATTGTGGGTTTACGATTATTGCTATTTATGTTCATTTCATTTTTTTCTTTTTTAGAACATTATGGATTGAACCTGTAAAGCTCACCCTATCGCTGTGATGACTATGATGCTTTTTGTGTGATTATGGATGGTGTGTATGTTGTATGATTGCGTTTAATAAGTGATAGTAATTAGAAGTCTTTATTTCTCAGAAGTAATTATTGTGGTTATAGAATGTGATATTGGTGTTTAAGTATGAGTTAAAAGAGTGGCCATTTGACCTATGATGTAAGCGTCAGCTGTTCCCTATAGTGATTTATTCACTACATGTAGGGCTCTAGCCATCCTGAGGTCAATCGTTGCCCGAGTGACGTTTAAAGTTGTTATTGGAATTATTAGATAATTTTGTTTGGGAGTTAATCTTGTATTCAAGGGCTGTTTGTTTTTCTTTGATTATATATTGCTCTTGGACGGCTAGTGTTTGTTGTATTTTTAAACAATGCCCATGCCTGATACAAATCTTTAACCTTTACAGCTGCTCCTTTTAGTTTTTTTATAACTATTTTCCTAAGTTTATCATAGTCTCTCTTTTGAAAGTTAAAAGGTAGTACTGTGGCTTTCATTGTTTTCCTGCTTCCATTTATTGAATCAAATGTGATCATGCTATAATCACTATTGCCAAGTGTCCCCAACACCCTTATGTCTTGCACTAGTTCATGAGTTCTACTAAGGACTAGGTCTGAAGGTGCAGTCAATCAAGTATGATAATAAAGATAAAATAATTTACCCTCTTGGTTCATAAACCAAGATAAAGTTTCTAGATGAAATAAATGACTATCTCCCTAGCATGTTCTGCTGTGACATTGACCCAGTCAATACCAGAGTAATTGAAATCACCCAGTTAGCTTCCCTGATTTCTCTTAGCATTTCATCAGTCGTCTCTTCATTGAGGCCAGGCGGTCAGTAGTACACCCACTCTCCCCCACCATCACCTTCTCCTTTTTACATGTGATTCCTAACCATAGAGATTCTACTGTGTATTTTGTTTCCTGCAAAACTTTATTCCTATGTGACTCAACACTCTCTTTAATATACAGCGCAACCCCTCCACCAATTTGATCTACCCTATCTTGTGATATAGTTTGTATGCAGGTATCATAGTGTCCCATTAGTTATCCTCCTTCCACCATGTCTCTGAGATGCCAATCATATTTAACCTTTCATTTAGTGCTATATATTCTAGCTCTCCCATCTTAATTTTTAGACTTCTAGCATTTGCATACAGGCATTTTAGAGGTTGCATTTTATTCATATTAATCTGGTTATCAGTTGATAGGAGTAATTTGGAATCTTTCAGCTCTCTACTTAAAAGTAACCCAGATGCCCTTATCTTTATTGGAACTTCTCTGTCAGGATGCCTTAACTACCCTCTTTTGCTAGTATGCGAAAAGTAGAACCCTGTACTGGTAGTGGCAGCCTCCTACCATGAAGTAGGGGTACTGCCTGTGAAGGGAATAGATGAGGATGGCTTGGATCCAAGCAGGGCCGGCCCCTCCATTGAGCAAGAATGTTTTTTGCACAGGGCCCCGCGTTTCAGGGGGCCCCGCGCAAAAAATATTCTACATTAGCACAAAGATTTAAAAAAAAACAAACGGCTGCTGCTGCCGCCGTGGCAACGGCAGAATCAAATGTCCCGCCGCGGGGCCCCGCCTGCCCGGCAGAGCCTCCCTGAGCTTCCGAGTCCCTCCCAATGCGCGGGCTTTCAGAGCCGCGAGAGCTTCTCTGACCTCTCGCGGCTCTGTTAATCCCGCCAGCAGCCGGGTTTTTTTTTTAAATCAGGGCTGATGGGGGGAGGGGGGTTAGGACTGGTAATGGGCTATGGGGGGGGGGGGGTTAGGACTGGAAGTGGATTGATGGGGGGAGGGGGGTTAGGACTGGTAATGGGCTATGGGGGGGTTAGGACTGGTAATGGGCTATCGGGGGGCAAAGAAGGGAAGTGGTCTGATGGGGGGTTATGACTGGAAATGGGCTGATGGGTTAGGATGTAATGGGCAGATGGGGGGGGGGCTAAGACTGGAAATGGGCTGATGGAGGGGGGTTAGGATGTAATGGGCTATGGGGGGGCTAAGACTGGAAATGGGCTGATGGGGGTGGTAGGACTGTTAATTGGCTATAGGGGGGGCTAGAACTGTAAATGTGCTGATGGGGGGGTTAGGACTGGTAATGGGCTATGGGGGTGCTAAGACTGGAAATGGGCTGATGGGGGGTTAGGACTAGTAATGGGCTATGGGAGGGCTAGGACTGGAAATGGGCTTATGGGGGTTAGGACTGGTAATGGGCTATGGGGGGGCTAAGACTGAAAATGGGGTGATGGGGGGACTTAGGACTGGAAGTGGGCTGATTGGGGGCTTAGGACTGGTAATGGGCTGGGGGGTGGCTAGGATTGGAAATGGGCTGAGTGGAAGGAGGGCTTGAACTGCAAATCGCTGATGGGGACGGGGGCTTGGAATGGAAATGGACTGTGTGGAAGAAGGGCTTGAACTACAAATAGCTGATGGGGAGGGGGCTTGGAATGGAAATGGGCTGTAAGGGGAGGGAGCTAGGACTTGAAATAGGCTGATGGGGGTTAGGACTGGTAATGGGCTATGGGGGGCTAAGACTGAAAATGGGGTGATGGGGGGGGGGCTTAGGACTGGAAGTGGGCTGATGGGGGGCTTAGAACTGGTAATGGGTTATGGGGGCTTAGGACTGGTAATGGGCTATGGGGGGGCTAGGACTGGTAATGGGCTGGGGGGTTGGAAATGAGCTGATGGAGGGACTCGGATGGGGGAGCTAGGACTGGAAATGGGCTAATGCGGGGACTAGAAGGGAGCGGATGCTGGGTGGGGCTGGAACTAGAAGGGAGCTGATGTTGGGGGAGGATTAGAATAGGATAGAGTTGGGAGAGTGAAATGGAGAGAGAAAAAATATTTTGTGTGGGAGGGAAGACAAATCTACAATTGGCCGGATATTGGGAGAGTAAGTGGGGATTGAGGATGGCGGGGTAAAATTTGGGTGGATGAAATAGGAATGAGGAAAGAGCAAAAGGAGAGAGATTAGTATGTTAAAGCAGATGTAGAGAGAGAATGGAAAAAAACTAGAAGAGTGAAGGACAAATGGACAGCAGATGATGGAGAGTTAGCAGAAGACACGAAGAAACCAGAAGAAAGTGGCTGGAGCAATTGCAACTGAAAAAAAATGCACAAAAGGTAGAAAAATATCTCTTTATTGAATTTATTAACTGAAATATGCCAGCTCTGGGAAATGTGCATCATTAACATCTGTGCTTTGTTTAGTACAAGAGGAAATTAATTTATAGTTTTATTTCTACAGTGTTGTTGGGCTTTTGGGGTTCCCAGTTTAATTATTGTCTTCCTGTTTCTACATTGTGATTTCTTGTTTGGTGACGGTCTATGTTCTGCACGTGTAACTGAGCTGAGGTATTCTGTTTATGTAATTCCTATTTGACATTGCCACTTGTTCTCTTTCCCCAGTAGGTCATGTATTGTTGTTCTCTGAAATGTATTGGTTTAATATTTGTAGTGTTGACTTTTGATAGGTAGGGTCTTGTGCTTTGTGAGTCTTGGTAGTGCCGTTATGATACGGCAGGTTTGCTATGGGTTCTAAATGATACCAAAAAATCACCAAAGTAACCCCCGTGGAAATTTCCAATTATTTTTGTCGGATGTTACAGGAAAGGAACATGTAATGATACTATGTCCACCACTCAGTTACATCCACGGGGGTTACTTTGGTGATTTTTTGGTATCATTGAGATTTGTCACTGAATTGGGGATTGGTTTTTGCATGGGTTCTAAATGGGCAGTGGTTGTAGTAGTTCCTAATGTGCCTGGCAGTTGGCACTGGATTATAGTAATGTAGAAATCTCTTAGTCTTTCTTTATCCATACACTCATTAAGAAGCATATTTACTAAAAGTTAGTGTATGGTAACATTATGCAAATATTTATGCAAATGAGGCCCCACACCGAGTCTCCGCACATGGCCCCGCACCCCCCTTGGGCCGCCCCTGGATCCAAGGAGCATAGCCAGTCTCCCTGCCAGAGGTATGTCAGTAATGTTCCAAAGGACAGCATCTTGAATTTCTCCTTCAGCAGGAACCAGTTGAGGTCTCACAGGTCTAGGATGGGCCGAAACACTCTGATCCTTTTGGGCACCAGAAAGTAGCAGTAGGTGGAGGGGGATAGATTCCCCCACCCTGTCTGCCATAAGACTTGTGAGTTCCTGCTGACACAGGCCTCAGTGAAGGGGATAAATAGGCAGCTCTCCTGAAAAGAATAGCAGGGGTGTCTGAGGTGGAGTAGGTACCCCTCCTTCACCACCTATAAGGCCCATTCATCGGTGGTAATGGCAGGCCAGCAGTCAGCAAATAATACCACTTCCCCCCCCCCCCCCACCCATGTGCTGTGGGGCAGGCCCTCCCATGGGAAGAAAGGCTATAGCCAAGAAGTCAAACCCCCTCCCCCCAGGTTGTGCCTAAAGCCTGGTCTGAGGCTTGAGGGCCTTAGGCTTATGAGGGCCCAGGATCAGTAATCTTCTTAGAGATCCTGGTTCTGGCCATGAGCTCTGATTCCAGCTCAGCAGCCTTATCCATCACAGGCTTGCTGAAGAGATTCTCTCCCCATGAAGGGACATCAACCAACATATCCCACACCCATTGCTCCAAGTTGGAAGACTGTAGCCAGGCCTGGCAGGGGGCACTAATGCTTACCCATGCTACTCTAGCTGCTGACTCAAAGCCGTCATTGGCCATGCAAGTCATAAATTTGGAGCAGTCCCTGACTATGGAGGCCAACTGGGAACCCAGCAAGTTCCTTCGCCGTAGCCCACAGATACATGCCCATTTACAGCTGGAAGGCATGGAGCCGGCTGATGAGCATCAAGCCCTGGAAGCACTTCCTGTTTAGTGGGTCCATGGCGTGGGCCTCCCAACCTAGAGGTACTGAGGAGTGCATGTTCTGGCTCTTGAGCCTAAGCATGGCCAACTCCACCACCATGGAGTTGTGAGGCAGTTGAACGTTTTGGAAGCTCAGCACCAGCCGACCCAATACATTGAGTCCAGCCGCCTGCTCACAATGGGAACAGAGGTCGGGGTCTCCCACATATGGAAGAGCAACTGTTCCAGGACTGGGGGAAAGGGTACTATAAGGGCCTTCTTGGGGGAGCCTTGTACTGGAAGATCTCAAGGTCTTGTGCCTGAGGCTCCTCCTCTGACTCGGTGGTGAAGGTAAGAGCCTTCGTCATACCCTTAAAGTCCAGGTCCTCAGGTGGTGACCAGTGTCAGGCCTCTAAAGGGGAAGGGTCCAAAGGCAAATCCCTGTGGAGTGGGGTGTCTGGGAACTCCTTGTCCTCAGTCTCCCAGTCAAAACTGGAGCAGCCCTCAAGGGTCTTCCAATCCTCAGGCTGGCACCCCAGCCTCGATAGCCTGGGGGTCCAGATGCCCCTGCGATGTAAGTCAGATGCACTGTGTGGGGAAGTCCTCTGTCTTGACCTGAACTGGGCCTGAGGTGCCTCCCAAAGCCAGTGGCGCTCGAGGATCAGCTCCATCCCTAGGGAAGCCCTCACTGTGGAGGGAGTAATGACCTGGAGAAACTGGGCATCAGAGCCCGCTGCTGGGCCATAACAGCCGAGAAACTGTGTTGCAAGGCTGCCATCCTGGCCTTGATGCCAGATGGCTCTGTAGCCATCAGCGGGGACACCGAAGATCTCAGGCCCAACGACAGCACCATTAAAAATAGGAATAGGAAACCCAGACTGGGATGTTCACAAATCTGCTGGTATTTTACTAAAGGTTCTGCTGGACACTCTTGCTGATGACTGTATGATGCTTGCTCTTTTTCTGCTTTCTTTTCTCCTTTCCTATCAAAGTATGGAGTTCATTTCATGTCCTTCTAAGTTTGGTTTGTAAACTACTTTGTGTACATGTAATAGCAAATAAATGTAAACTGTACATGTATATTCCCTTTGAAAGAAAAGAATATATGGATAAATTTTCAGGACACCCAAAGCACACCTTGAAACGTCTACAGCCCAGGAGCATATACATGTAAATAGCAACTTTCTGAAATTGCCATTTATACATATTTGCAATCTACACATCTAACTTTATTTAACAGGTTTGTTATACCACTTGAAGTTACACAGGTGGCAGGTCACCAGAGGCTCAAACGGAGGCTTTGTGAGCTGTGAGAGCACCACATTTAAATCCCACTCCGCTGCTGGAGAATGGATGGGGGTTTGGATAACATGAGGCCCCGCAGGAATCAGGACACAAGGGGCTGCACTGAGAGGGACTTTCCCTCAACGGGATGGTGGTGCACTGCAATGGTGCTCAAGTGTACTCTGTCCAAATTGGACTTTAGTCCCACCTGCGACAGGTGGAGCAGGTACTGGAGAACTGATTGTACCAAGCAGGAAAACAGATTTACCCGTCTATCTGACACCACACCAAGAAACAGCGCCACTTGAAGGCATACACCATTCTTGTGGAGGCCTTATGTGAGGCCAAAAGAACCTCCTCCACATCCTGTGGGAGGTCAAAGGAAGCCAATGCTACCTTTTCAGCAGGCAAGCTTTGAGTGACAGGGACCCCCAGGTTGAGGTGGAGGAGAGAGTCTTGCTCTTGTGAGAGTAGCAGTGAGAACCAGGGCTGCCTGGGCCACCAAGTAGCTATCAGCATTAGTGATGCTTTGTCACGCTGGACCTCGAATAGGGTCTTGACGACCAGTGATGTCAGCAGGAAAGCATACAGGAGGCCTTCCATCCACAGGATGAGGAACACATCCGCTTCCACCCAGAAAGGGTATGGCTGGCAGGAGCAGAATCAGGGCAACTGTATGTCATCTGGGCTAGCAAACAGGTCCATCGAGGGAATGCCCCAGAGGTGGAACAGCCGGAAGGCTACTACTAGATCCAGGCACCACTCATGCGGTTGGAGGACTCTACTCAGTTTGTCTGCCAGGGCATTGTCCTGGCCCAGGAGCTAAACTACCCTTTGGAGCATACCACTGTGTGCACCACATAGGTGCAGAACGCTACTTCCTCCTCTTGATTGTATCACATTAAAATTTTCTTATAACAATCTTTATTATGCATTACAACATCTTGGCCATGGTGGGGACACTTACACCACGCACCAAACCTTCAAACACAGACATAATAACAGGATATCATTTTTTTAAATTTTTCCAGAGCGCCAATCTACCCCCCCCCCCAACAGTTCTGAGACCACCCACCACACAAGGACCATATATATATATATATATACCATCACTTAGGACCCAACCTCTACCAGCAAGGGTGAACCCAGGGACCCCCCTCCAAACTCCCTCAACCCATCAGAGTGATACAAGCGCATTCTGTGCTCTCAGCGCTAGTGTGCAAATATACTTTGCCTAAATTTGCAAATCTTATCCCACTGCCTCGGGTGCTCTCTGGCCGCCAATCGCTCCATAAGCATGACCTGAAGGAGACTGTTCCATCATTCCCAGAAGGAAGGAACCTCCTCTCTCCACATCCAGAGAATGGGTAGCTTACCCAGTGCATATGCCTTTACCCTTAGGGAGAGGGGAAGCCAGTCTGTCAGATAGTATCAGTGACACCATCCATTCCACCCTCTGACCAATAACACTACTAGTGTACGACTGCACTTGCCGCCAGAACCTCTGGGTCACCTTACACAACCACCACATATGAGTTAACCCTGCCTTTTCTATCTGACATTTTGGGCAGCACGCATCTTGAGTCAAGCCACTTCTCTTTGCCCTATAAGGTGAGTAATGTGCCCTGCATACCATGCAGTACTGAATTTCCCTTTGCTTGGCAGACTGCAGGAGCTTCGGAATCCACTTAATCGCCTCCAATACTTCACCTGGTCTAACTGTGACCCCCAGCTCCTCCGACCACTTGCGTTCTATGCAAGAGAAATCTGAGGGAGTCCCCCCCCACTTCGTATCCTGACATGATATGCTGCCACTGACTGGTGGTGGTGTTCTGCCAAGTTAAAAAAAACATAATATCACTGCAGCCTTTTCCGCTGTCAAATATTCTCATGGCAGTGATGCTACATAGTGTCGAAGCTGAATATAAGCAAACACCTGCCCTCCACTCCTCCAAAACATACTCTGTAGACTTTCCAAGGGCTTACATTTTCCAGACTCGTTCACCACATGCCCTAGATTATGCAACCCCTGCATCCCCCATGTACAGAACACCATGCTCTCCATAAATTGTATGTTCCCCCACAAGGGTAACCAACTGGACACCATCGGGGGAAGAACCCCAGTGCTGACATAGCAGCCACCATACTTTCCGAATCGGTGCCACCCACAAACTACCCTTTAATCTCTGCGACAATTGCACACATTCAGAGTGCAACACCGCCAACGACCATGGGACAACATAAGCCTCCTCCAATCTCCTCAGCATATACCAGCCTGTATACCCCAACCAGTCCCCCAAATGCCAGAGCCAACATGCCTGAGCATAACTAGCAATATCAGGAAGGCCCAATCCCCCACACTTTCACGGCCCTCTCATCCTTGCCAAAGCCAAATGCAGCCTACGTCCCCTCCATAAATATTCCCTTAATGCTCCCTCCAAGATGGATATCCTTACGGACAAGACTCACCAGGAGCATCTGAAGTACATACAACAGCTTCGGAAACAGCACCATATGGTATGCTGCCACCCGCCCCAACAAAGACAACGGCAAGAGATTCCAATCCCGCAGTCTAGATCTCACCTGTCTTAATACCTTATTATAATTACACTGATATAATTGCCTCAGATCCCAGGTCAACAGAATACTGAGATAAGTAAAAGCCTCACCAGCCCATCTCAATGGAAAAGTTGGCCTCCACTTTGCTTCCCACACCCCCAGCACATCTAAAGCCTCAGACTTCTCTTTGTTTATCCACAGTCCCGAAAAGTCTCCAAATCTGGCAAACTCCTCCAAAGCACCAAACAAAGCCCGCTGGGGCAAGCTCAAATGAACCAACATATCATCCACAAATGCAGCCATCTTAAACTCCGCTCTGCCAATCTTTATCCCAGGGACCTCCCTACAATTCTCCAGTTTACGTATCAAAGGGTCCAACAAAAGGATAAACAACAAGGGAGAGAGAGAGAGGACACGGTTGCCTGGTCCCCCGACCCACCTCAATTCTGCCCGATATCACCCCGTTGACAGTCACCGCAGCCCTTGGATGAGCATACAAGAGCTGAATCATCCGAGCATAATTGTTCCATCTCCTCCCAAAGTATGAGATAGGGGACTAACAGTCCCATTCTACCCGATCAAATGTCTTCTCGACATCAAAGCTCACCAACATAAATGCCACCTGTTGTTCATGGGCCCATTTAATGGAAGCAATAATCTTACGCAAATTTCTAGCAGCATACCTCCCTCGCACGAAACCCACTTGTGATTAATGTATCAGGTCTGCCAACATAGGGGCCAGCCTCTCCGCCAGAATCTTAGCCAAAAGTTTTAAATCAAAGTTAATTAAGGAGATTGGCTGGTACAACGCCGCTAACAGGGGGTTAGAGATTAAAATGACATGTGTCTTGTTATTCCCCAACCCCATCTCGCCACACTCAAACTGCTCTCCGTACACTGCCAACAGTGCAGGGGCCACCCCTTCTTACAAGATCTTATAAAATTCTGCACCATACCCATCTGGACCCGGAGCCCTTCCAGAGGGGGCAACTTGTATGCACTGCAAAATTTCCTTCAGCGAAATTGGCTGTTCCAACTGCACAGTCTGTTGTGGGGAGAGACTGGGCAACAGGAGATCCCTCAATAACTCCTCCATCTGGGGCACTGAGGATCCCTCAGCTGTATATAGTGCTTGATAAATCCTTTGAAACAATTGAGCGATCTTGTCTGAATCCTTGCAAATTCGTCCCCCCTCGTCCCGAAGCGCTGAAACCCCCATTGGGCCCCCTACAACTCCAAATACATCGGGCTAGCAACTTCCCAGATTTGTCTCCATATTGGTACAACTGGAATTTGTAATATAATTGGGACTTCTTTACCCGTTGGTGCAGCACTTCATTTAATGCCGCCTGTGTCTCTAATAGGCGAGCCCTATTTCCTGGTAAGGGAAACTGAGTATACCTCCACCGGTCTACCCAAACCTGCCTCTCCAGCCCTAAAATTGTGGCATTTATCTATGTCTATTAGACATATACGCAATAATGTCCTCCCGAAGGAACACCTTTGCCGCCTCCCAAAATAACTCTGGGGTCTCCCTATGCTGCCCATTAAACATCTCATACTTCCTCCAATACCCTTGTACATACTCCCGGAATTGGGCATCCCCATATAAATAACTGGGAAACCGCCACTGTCTCTGTTGGACCCTCGGATCCCACCAGGAGAGGTCTAGTCACACCGGGGAGTGGTCAGAGATCTCATCCGGGCCTATCTCAGTGCCTGTCACCTGTGCAAACAATGACTCTGTAATCAATATGAAGTCCAGGCACTGGAGTCATGAGCTCTTGATCTATGCAAGTAATCCCACTCCATGGGGTGCAGGAGTCTCCAGGGATCCTCCACACTCATCCTACGCACCAATCTCCCCAATGCCCGCGATGTGGCTTTTCGCAACATCCCACTTTCCCGATTGGAGACATCCAACTCTAGATCCAGCGCCCCATTAAAATCTCCTCCCAGGATTAAAGGATCCTCCGGCAGTCCCTCGAGTTCTGCAGCCACTTTTGCATAAAAGGGAGTATCTGGAGAATTGGGGCCGTAAATATTCCCTAAAATGACTGGCTTGCCCTCCAACTCACCCCGCAAAATCAACCATCTCCCCAAGTCATCAGAACGCATATTTGTGAGACTGAACCTAAGGCTCTTGCAAAACAAAAAGGCCACCCCCCTTTCTTCCCTCTGGCAGGGACCCCGAAAACCTGACCAACCCACTCCTGATTAAGCTTAACATGCTCAGCGTCACACTGATGGGTTTCCTGTAAAAGTGCAGTAAAACATCTATGTCTCACCAGTGCTCGCAGCACTTTAGACCTTTTTATAGGAGACTTCAGCCCACACATATTCCAGGATATAATCTTAGGTGGGTAAATATTGTGAGTGCATATACAGGGTGGCCCAAAAAAAGTGAGAACATCTCATAAATTAAAAGCTTAAATAGTTTACTTATTTACCTTTTTTAGCTATATAACATCTTTATTTTGCCAATTTCCAGTCACCATCTTTTTTTTTCACTTTGTCAATCGTTTACATCTGTCTTTTTGAATTTTTAAATAACTTATATGCTACAAGATGTTCTCACTTTTTTTGGGTCACCCTGTATATTCATCCCTTTTGCTATGAAACCCCTAAATAAGATCCAATCAATTAACCTCAGAAGTCACATAATTAGTTGATTAAGGTCCACCTGTGTGCAATCAGTGTCACATGATGCCTGTATAAATATACCTGTCCCAAAAAGGCCCTGACTCTGCAACACCACTAAGCAAGCAGCATGAAGACCAAGAAGCACTCCAAAAAGGTCAGAGACAAAGTTGTGGAGATGTGTTGTATTGTGATAGGCGATGGCCTAGCATGTAGCAGAGCTAGGTCTGAAGCCCCTTTTCTCCTGCTTTAAAATGTTATTGCTGATTTTGGAAAATTACAGAATGCTGTTAGCTGTTAGAAAGAAATACCGTTCTATTCTGGTTTGATAACATGTTCTTCTCTTCTGGAGATAAGAGAATTAAAACTTTCTTACTGTTTATTATTTAGGTAAGCCAGATGTCTGCTTTAGTAGGAATGTCCTCCACTGTATCTTTGCTAGATGTACACTGACCTTGTAATTAGGATGAAAATATAGCAGAAAAGCTGAACAGTGTAAGAATATTTGGTCTAGCATTATGAAGATTGTTTAGTGTTTTGAGCCAGGGCTAGAGATACGTCTTGGCCTTGCTTTGTTTTGCTTTTGATGTGCTTTTGATGAGAATGCTTCTGATATGCCTTCCACTATCTTTGCAAGCTAACTGACCTTGCAAGAGTAGCGAAATATACTGAATACTTTAGCAGAAGTATTATGTTTAGTGTTATGTCTACCAAGACCAGGACCAATGAGAAGTTTTGCCTGTATTAGACTGGAGAAGAAAGGTATATAAACTGTCATTTTTCTGAGCTCTGGGCTCAGACATTTTGTATGCCAGTGCTGAGACTGTATATACAATAAAAGGGAGTTGAATCCTCGTCCATTGACTCCGGGTATTATTGGGGTTGCGGGCCCTTCGCTATTACATTTCTTGGTGCGTTGGCCGGGAAGCGTAATACGAATTGAACGCAAGCGAATAATACCACGTATTACCGCCTCTAGGTTTGGTCCGGCTGGGACCGCAGCCGACAGACAGGCGCCGCCGGTCCCTTGTATCGGAGGGTTCCACCCTGCCTCGGCGGCCTGCTGGGTCCAGCTGGCCAACACCTCGAACCCTGGTTGAGGGGAGTCCAGGATTCAACCCCAGGTGGAACGGGTTGCGCAGCGCATTAGCTACCGGATCCGGTGAGTACTGATTTTTCTAGTTTTTAGTCAGATAGCTTTGGGAAAGTCTCGAGACACTTCTGGTACAGTAACAGGTAAAGGAAGTCTGATCAACTTCCACGGGCGATCCTAGTACCCCTGCAAGTAGTGCATGGGGCGAAACCATCAGCCCTTTCGGTTTCAGTAATTCTGGTTTAGTCAGTTAGCCCGGGAATTTTGGAATTTGGGAAATGCTAGCATGTTTGGTTGTGTGAAGTGTGTTTGAGAGGCTTTGCAATACAGGCCAAGCGAGAGCGGACTCCTCAGTAGCTCAGTTCTTGACCAGGCGACCGCGTTCAAGTCGCGAACAGGAGGAAGCGTCTGTTGTCTGTCCCCCTTATTGTTCTGTGGGCTACACGGACCCCTTACCCGTAGCCATTCTACCTACCCTTTCTGTTTGCTGTCCTATATGTTGTATGTCATCATGGGAGGGGCAGAGTCTGTGCAAACTCCGTTAAACTGTATGATCACAAATTTTAAGAAAGGTTTTAGTGGTGATTATGGGATCATAATGACAGCACCCCGTTTCGAAATATTGTGTAGCAGAGTATGGCCAGTGCTAGATGCCGGGTGGCCACCAGAAGGTACTTTTGATATTCAAACTGTGTCCCGAGTGCACAAGATAGTGTGCAGCTATAGTCCTGAATAGTTTTCCTATATAGACTCCTGGTTAGGCATATGTGAGAAGCAGCCCCCCTGGATGAGGAGTTGCAGTGAGGGACAGAAAAGGATTACGTTAGCCACTACCACAAGAGTCTCTGCTAAGACAGAGAAGCTTCCGATTTATGCAGAGCCAGAGCCCCCAGAGGTTCCGGGATATCCACCTGCCTTTCTGTATACCCCAGTCCCGTTAGCTCCACCCCGAGTACCCCCGCCAGTATCCCAAGTAGAGCCGGAGGTAGCAAGCGTGCCTCCAGCCGAAGTGCCTCCCCCTGAGCATCCACCTCAAAAAACTTGAAGAGCAGATCCCTCCTCGTAGAAGTCGGAGCCCTAGTCCTGAGCAGTACTCTGATGCGGAGCAGTCACCCCATGAGGACTAATCGTCAGCTCTAGCCCCAGGCACCTCAGCGCAGAAGGCTGAATTGATAGCTCTTACACGTGCACTCAGAATCGGGGCCGGAATCAGTCTGAATGTGTATACAGACTCTAAATATGCTTTTACAACACTACATGCCCATGGGGCCCTGTATAAAGAATGTGGATTAATCACCTCAGGAGGCAAGTCTGTCAAGTATGGCCCAGAAATATTGACTTTGTTGGAAGCAGTTTGGGCCCCTAAACGCGTTGCTGTAATGCATTGCCGAGGCCATCAGACTGGAGATGGAGAAGTGTCCCGAGGAAACAGATTTGCTGATGCCTCTGCCCGAGAAGCAGCCATTGCAGGACAAATTACCACCCCAAATGCCGCAATTCAAGCAGCCATATTTCCAGTACCTCTTATACCAAAGTGGAGATGGACCATTACTATCATAAGGAGGGGGGAAAATTATCCGCCACTGGGTGGATTGTGTTGCCACCGCCTGAAGGGAGCTTAACCCCTCGTATGACTGTAATTCCTGAAGCATTAGGCCCTGCTTTTGTCCAAGCTTTTCATCAGGCCACACACTATGGTAAAACTAAGATGGCCGAAGCTCTGAAACCATATTTCTATATCTCACTGTTAGGACCCTTCACCACCTCAGTAGCCCGAAGCTGTGTGACCTGTGCCAAAAACAATGCCCGCCAGGGTCCTGTCCTACCCCCAAGAATTCAGTCAGTGGGAGTTACCCCCATGGGAAATATCCAAATAGACTTTGCAGAAATGCCACGAGCAAACGGATATCGCTACTTGTTAGCCCCATGTTGTGGGGATGCTTTTCATTGGCAGGAACAGGAAACTGGCCAGACGTGAAGGCATGATGGATGGCACTAAATACAGGGCAATTCTTGAGGAAATCCTGTTTCAGTCTCAGAGATTTGAGACTGGAACAAAGGTTCATCTTTCAGCAGGACAATGACCCTAAACATACTGCTAAAGCTGGTTTAAAGGGAAACATTTAAATGTCTTGGAATGGCCTAGTCAAAGCCCAAACCTCAATCCAATTGAGAATCTGTGGCATTACTTGAAGATTGCTGTACTTCAACCCAGCCCACCTAACATGAAGGAGCTGGAGCAGTTTTGCCTAAAGGAATGGGTGAAAATCCCAGTGGCTAGATGTGCTAAGCTAAAGGAGACATACCCCAAGAGACTTGCAGCTATACTTGCAGCAAAAGGTGGCTCTACAAAGTATTGACTTTGGGGAGTAAATACATATGCACACTCCTGCTTTCAGGTTTTTTTATTTTAATTATTGTTTGTCTAACAAAGGATATTTTGCACCTTCTAAGTCATAAGCATGTTGTGTATATCAGATGGTGCTAATCTTCCAAACTCCATTTTAATTCCAGGTTGTAATACGACAAACACAGAGGGGATGAATACTTTTGCAATGCACTATACATGTGTACTTGCTCTTCTGCAGCTAAAAATATGCTGATAGCTGTTTGAGTTTGTACAGCTATCAATCTGTTGTTCTGCTGCTATTCTTTTTTGCCTGCCGCCCCCCCCCCCCAGCTGCTTCCCTAGGCAGGTCTCTAGTCCTGCCTAATGGCTGGGCTGCCCCCTGCTTTTATTATACACAGGAACAAAATGCAGCAGTAATCTAAAATAAGACTATTTAATTAATTACATTTATTACCTGACTCATTATATAGTACTAAGCTGTTCATCTTGCTACTGCTCAAGATTGTAATCCCTTTACAGAGGTGGCACTATTCCCAAACAGGAAAGGGAATTTAAAGAATTAATACACAATGGTTCAATCCCTAAAACTGAAACGTGCCACATAGTGGCCATATATAGACTGCACTCTCTAAAGATAAACTACTGGCTGTACATTAAAATTCTACTATCTGAAACAGTGTCCCCTATTATCACCGAGTGCTGAGAAAACGTTTATTAATCTTTATTGTACCATAAGTTATACTCAGACCATAATTAGATCCTAATCTAAACCTTGATCAGAAAGAATAACCAATACACAATAAATAACAGAAAACTGTATAGATTTTAATTGTTCAATAAAAAACAAAAATAAGAATCCTAGTGTGAAAAAGTATGAGCCTCTAGTTTACTTTGCATAAATGATTACACAGGTACACTACCAAAAAACTGCCTCCAGTTTTGCAACTGATTCCTATAGATTTTGGGGTGCTGAATCCAGGAAAAATAGCCAAAATGTTCCATCACGTCACATTTTCTTGCAAAATTAGATTTCTTACCCATATAAGGAATGTTCACATAATTTCTTTTTAGCCGACTGCAGTTTATTTTCTTGGCCCAAATAGAGGTTGTAATGGTTAACTAACTAGAAACACTCCCTCATGATATTTTAGAGTGTTTTGTATTCATTTTATACATTAACAGGACAATTGGGAGGCGTGGGGCTAAATCCAGTACTCGTGCTGGCGCATGTTCTTTCCTGTTCGCCTCGCCTCGTTCGCTTGCTCAAACACGGTGGTTGCAACATGAACGTTCCTGTCAAATTTCAGTTTCTTGCAAGTTCATTATTACCTTTTGTTTGCTCAGTCGTAATCCAGCTTTATTCCGAAGTGGTTCACTACAGTTGTAGTTTGCAGTGCTGTGTATTTGTGATGGCTCACAGAGCCAGAGGTTGCGTCAACTCTCCGGACAGTTTTTGTTTTATTTGTGGGGAATATACTGTGAAAAAGCGGCAGAGGAACATTTCTGCATTTATTTAAAAAGTATATTTCGCCTATTTTGGTTTGAAGTTAGGCGATCAAGACAAACCGTGGGCTCCTCACAAAGTGTGCAAGACATGTGAGGAAGATCTACGCTTATGGATGAAAGGTAAAAAACAAGCATTTCGTTTCGGAATACCTATGATGTGGCGTGAACAAAGAGACCACAGCAGTGACTGCTATTTTTGCTCTTGCATTGTGAAGGGATACAACTTAAAAAATAAGAACGTAATAAGTTACCCCAACCTTCCCTCAGCAATTAGGCCTATGCCTCATAGCAACGAAGTACCTGTGCCTGAACCACCAAAATCTTTGGATCATATTTGTGTGGACGGTTCTAATCATGATGAGACTCATCAGATGGCTTTTCCCGATGAGTCCAGTACTTCCGAGTTTGAAACTGAACCAGATCCGAAACCTGAACTTTTCTCTCAAGCTGAATTGAATGATTTAGTCTGGGATTTAGGACTCCCAAAAGATGCTGCCCAACTGCTAGGTTCTCGGCTTAAACAGAAAAATCTATTGTCACCAGGAACAACTTTTTATTGGTACCGCAACCGCGAGACACAATTTTTGAAGTATTTCAGCAAAGAGGAAGATTTGGTATTTTGCAACGATATATACGGAGTGATGGAAAAGTTTAAACTCAAGTATGATCCTGCTGAATGGCGGCTGTTCATTGATTCGTCAAAAGACAGCATAAAAGGTGTTCTTCTTCATAATGGCAACACATTCGCTTCAGTTCCTATTGCTCACTCTGTTATTTTCCAAGAAAAATACGAGAATTTGGCCCTGATTCTTCAGAAGATTCGTTATGATGAGCATAAGTGGATGATTTGTGGAGACTTTAAAATTCTATCCATGCTATTAGGGCAGCAATCCGGTTTCACCAAATATCCCTGCTTCCTTTGCTTGTGGGATAGCCGGGCCCGCGACCTACACTGGGGGAAAAAAGACTGGCCAATTCGGGAGTATTTGAGACCCGGTGAGAAAAATGTTCTTCATGAGAGCTTGGTACCTCATGATAAAATTCTATTACCACCTCTCCACATTAAGTTGGGTCTCATTAAGCAATTCATCAAGTCCCTTCCAAAAGATGGTGAGTGCTTTTGGTACCTTTGCTCAAAGTTCCCCCGACTTTCTGAAGCAAAGCTAAAGGAAGGAGTGTTTGTTGGCTCTGATAAAAGGAAACTCATTTCAGATGGAGCATTCGCTGAAACGATGTCTGAGAAGGAAAAAGAAGCCTGGGATTCCTTCAAGGATGTTGTTCTCAAATTCTTGGGGAACAGGCGGGATGAGAACTATAAGGATATTGTTGCCAGGATGCTCAATGCCTTCAAAGAACAAGGCTGTAACATGAGCCTGAAAGTCCATTTCTTGCACTCCCATGTGAACTACTTTCCCGAAAACTTGGGGGCGTACAGTGAAGAACAAGGTGAAAGGTTTCACCAGGACATCAAGGACGCAGAGAGAAGGTACCAAGGAAGATGGAACACCACTATGATGGCTGATTTCTGCTGGTTGCTGCTGCGGGAAACCCCAGATGAAAAATACGCCAAGCAGCACACCAAGAGAAGCATTCGGGGGAAGAAGAAACGGGCCCACCAGGAGATTGATTGACCCAAGAATGACTTTAAAATCTAAACTGTGTTGACAAATATCGTGTTTTTACTAAACCTGGAAATAAAAATTTGCTAGTTATTACCACAGTGTCGGATCTCATTTATTAGAATTTTATTTTCACACCATCGGGTGTTTATCTTCATGTATTGCAATGGTGCGGTTTGCGTTTTCTATTCTTACATACATACCTGTACAACATTTTTTGCACATTTCTTTGCTTTGCTTTGTGTCTAACCTCGCTCTTATATGCTCAATGTTTGTGCACATGTATGTGGCTGTTTTAAGTGCAGACAATTTTGCTACCATCACAGTGTGTTTTGTTGACATTACTCTATTCTTATGTGCTGCCTTGTTACAATTTTCTTTATTCTTATTTGAATAACTACTAAACAATTAGTATAAAGAATTCATCCAAGAAACTTTTATCTCGATCGCACTCAATCTGAAACGTTCACCTCAAACTGCTAACCCAATGTAGCAAAAAATCTGTACGTGATGGAGCAAATTGGTTACCAGATTTGGATTCAGCGCACCAAAAAACGTAAAAATCAATCGAAACATTAGAGGCAGTTTAAAAAAAAATTTTTTTAGTGTACCTGTGTTATTTATAGTAACATAGTAAGTGATGGCAGATAAAGACCAGCATGGTCCATCTAGTCTGCCCAGCAAGATGGCAAGAGTAGGTGCACCTGTCGCTCTGTGCAGGCCACCCCTCCCCATGGTTTTGTTTAGGGGTGAACCCATCACTCCATGTAGGACACCCTTATTTATTTAAAATAAGGTTCTTAAATAATTGGGCAATAAGTAAAACACACTGCAGAATAAATCTGCACAACCGAGCCTGGTATCTTGTCTTATATAAAGGTCCAAAGGGATTTGAGTTTGGTCTTCACTAAAAACGATAGTGGAAACTCATCATACCCTGAACAAAAGAAATTTCAGAGGACCTACCAAAAAAAAAAATAAAATAGACGCCTGGACAGAGTTACAAGACCATTTCTAGACAATTAGGATGCCAACCATCCATTGTAAGCCAGTCTTCAGATAGAAAATGCTGAAGGATTGCAGGAGTCAGCCAGTCCCAGCAGCAGGTAGTGGGCAGCAGACAGTGACTCAACCCAGGAATTTAAATGTTCCTCCAGTCAACATCACCCAAGAGCAAAATGGAAAATCATTCACAAAGTTGCAAATAACCCCAGACTAACATCTGAAGACCTGCAAGCCTCTCTCACTGCAGCTGACATGAAGGTTCATGTGTGAACCATCAAGAAAAATTTATGGGAATGGTGTTCAAGGGAGACTAGATAGAAGAAACTACTGCTCTCTAAAAACAGCATCAATGCCCACCTCAGGTTCATCAACGAGCAGCTATTTTGTATGAAATTTACATTATTCTTCCTTCCCTGGGGAGTCTGCGATATCACTGATGGCTCTGGAAAGGATGATAGGAAAACACAAAGCTGCAAATACCCTGGAGCTCCAGCTGCTTGCAGCGTAAACTATGGAGAAAATAAACCAGGAAGGGGGAACACAGACTGATAAAGAGTAGTTACTCACCTGTAACAGGTGTTCTCCAGGAGCAGCAGGAATCAGTCCTCACATATGGGTGACGTCGGCACCGACGGAGCCCTCGTGCGGAGTATTTCCCCAGCTTTCAAAGAAAGCCTTTGGGAATTGCAGCACGCATGCGCGGTCCCCTTCCCACCCAAGGGTGCCATCTTGCTCAGTCTGATGACACAGCTAAAAGACAGCAAAAAATTAGCAAAATAAATCATATGACTGCAACTCCAAGGGGAGGAGGGAGGGTTGTGAGGACTGATTCCTGCTGCTCCTGGAGAACACCTGTTACAGGTAAGTAACCACTCTTTCTCCAGGACCAAGCAGGAAGTCAGTCCTCACATATGGGACTCCCCAGCTTAAGGCTACCGGAGACCTCAAGCCGAAAAAATGAGCTCCCTCTAGCTCGGCAACATGTAAGGAAGGAATCTTCTCTGAGAACGCCCCCGACCGGTAGCCCAGCACCAGGGCCTAAACCCCAAAGAGATTATGGAGTACTGCCTGTCCAAAAGCACTGTCCCTGCAGGACTCCCACTCAAGGCAGTAATGGGCTGCAAAAGTCTGGCTTGAAGACCAAGTAGCGGCCCGGCAGATGTCTGCCAATGGAACAGAGCAGAGATGAGCCACTGACGCAGCCTTCGCCCTGACACGATGAGCCGTGACTCGACCCTCCAGCGAGAGGCCAGCTGCCCCATAAGCCCAGGCGATACAGTCTGCGACCCAAATGGACAAAGTATGCTTGGAGACAGGTAGCCCCAACTTATTGGGGTCAAAAGAAACGAAGAGCTGAATAGCCCTCCGATGCTCCCGCGTACGGTCAAGGTAGAAGGACAACGCCCTCCTACAGTCCAGGGTATGCAGGACCATCACAGCCCGGTTGGCATGCGGCCTGGGAAAGAAGGTCGGAAGAACCACCTCCTGATTGAGGTGAAAAGGGGAGACAACCTTAGGAAGAAACTTAGGGTGAGTCCGTAAGACTACCCTATTCCTGTAGAACCCAGTGTAAGGGGGATCAGACACTAGTGCCTGCAGTTCACTCACTCGCCTAACAGAGGTAAGAGCTACCAAAAACAAGGTTTTCCAGGAGAGAAAACGGAGAGGGCAGGTAGCCATAGGTTCAAAGGGCGGACAAGTAATCCGCTGTAAGATCACATTCAGATCCCACGCAGGGGCTGGTGGATGCAAAGGAGGCTTAAGCAGAAGGAGGACTCTGAGAAAACGAGCCACCAAAGGGTGGTTGGAAAGAGGCCTTCCGTCCACCGGTGAGTGGTGCGCTGAGAGAGCACTGAGGTGAACCCTGACAGAGTTGGACTTAAGGCCTAGATTGGAGAGGTAATGCAAATATTGCAATACTACCGCTACCAAGCACGAGAAGGGATTCTCGCTGTGCTGAGCACACCATGCGGAGAATCTTCGCCACTTAATAGCGTAGGATTTCCTGGTGGATTGCCGTCTAGAGGCTAAGACTACATCTTCCACCTCTCGAGGCAGTAGTAGGGGAGCCAAGACTACCCTGTCAGCAGCCAGGCCATCAGATGAAGGGACTGGAGGTTGGGGTGCAAGAGAGTCCCCTGATCCTGAGACAGGCGATCGGGCTGAAACCCCAGAGGAAGAGGGGTGTCCACCGCCAGTTGCAGCAGAAGCGGGAACCACGGTTGCCTCGGCCACCTGGGGGCTATCAGGATCATTGAGGCTCCGTCCTTGAGGACTTTGAACAGTGTTCGGGACACTAGTGGCGTGGGAGGAAACGCATACAGTAGGCCTGTGGACAACAAGATCAGAAACGCATCCGCTGCTACTCAGAAGATGCGGTTGTCTGGAGCAGAATCTCGGGAGTTGCCGGTTCAGAGGACTGGCGAAAAGATCCATGGTGGGGAGGCCCCACCTGAGAAAGATCTGCTGAACCACCAACGGGTTCAATTTCCATTCATGTGGTTGCAGGATCCTGTTCAGTCTGTCTGCCAGGTAATTTTCTTGACCTGGGAGGTAGACAGCCTTGAGGAGGATTCCGTGATCGACGGCCCAAGAGCACAGCCTTTGTGCCTCCTGACATAGAAGGAAGGAGCCTGTGCCTCCTTGTTTGTTCACGTAGAACATTGCAACTTGATTGTCCGTCTGGACTAGTACAGACTGGTGAGAGGCGAGGTGGGAGAAGGCTCTCAGAGCTAGGCGTATTGCCCGTAGCTCCAGGAAGTTTATCTGTTGAGCAGCCTCCCAAGGGGTCCAGAGACCCTGAGTACATGCCCCTTGGCAATGCGCTCCCCAACCTAGAAGAGAAGCATCTGTCGTCAGCACTTGAGAATGCGGAGGGGATTGAAAAACCACTCTGAGTACCAGATTCGGAAGATGAAGCCACCATTGCAGAGGGGAGACGAGCAGGTCGGATATTCTTACTGAGTCCGCTAGGCTCCCTGTGGCTTGATGCCACTGAGTGCGAAGGCTCCACTGAATGCGAAGGCTCCACTGAGCAGGCCGCATGTGCAGGCGGGCATTGGGGGTTACATGAACCGTGGAAGCGATATGGCCGAGTAGTCTCAGGAATTGCCTGGCAGAGACCAGGGAATTGCTGTGAAACTGCCTGGCTAGATCCATCAGCCTGTGGGCTCTGTCCATTGGCAGAAAAGCCTTCGCCTGAAGAGTGTCCAACCTTGCTCCTATGAATTCTAAGTTCTGGGACGGGAGCAAAGTGGACTTTACGAAGTTTGACAAACCCCAAGTGCTGAAGCAGAGCCACAGTACGAAGGGTGGCTTGATTGGCCTCCTGGGAAGACTGGCCCCTTATGAGCCAGTCGTCCTGGTACGGAAACACAAAAAGACCTTGAAGCCTTAGGTAGGCCGCCACCACTGCCAGGCACTTGGTGAACACCCTGGGAGCAGAGGTCAGGCCAAAGGGTAGTACTCTGTACTGATAGTGGTTTCCTCCCACAACAAATCTGAGATATTGTCTGTGGTCTGGATGAATAAGGATGTGAGTATAAGCATCCTTGAGATCTAAGGAGCATAGCCAATCTCCCTGCTGGAGGTAGGGCAGCAGGATTCCAAGGGTAAGCATCTTGAACTTTTCCCTCTCCAGGAACTTGTCGAAGTTGCGCAAGTCTAGGATGGGTCTGAGGCCTAATGTTCTTTTTGGTACCAGAAAGTACCTGGAATAAAAGCCGTGACCTCTCAGGTAGTGGGGCACCATTTCCACAGCCTGTTCCTTTAGTAGACTTGCTAACTCCTGAAGGAGTAGGTCCCTGTGCAGAGGGAGTCTTGGAGGCTCCCCTGGAAAATAGGAGGGAGGTACCTGGTGAAAATGGAGAAGATAGCCCTTTTGGACTATATGAAGCACCCAGGTATCTGATGTGACGGCTGACCACCTGTGGGCAAAGTGGGCCAGCCGGCCTCCTGTGCTGAGAGAAGCCAGCTGAGGAGAAGAGGCTATGCTTTCTGAGTGAAAAACCCCCGCCCTGCTGAGCAGGGGCCGGTGTTGGTGGCTTGGGGGCCTTCTGCCTATGGGGCCCATGACCCTGCCCCTTGGCCTGCTGACCCTGTTGGGGAGCTGCAGAGGCCTGATAATGAGGGTATTGTTTATAGGCAGATGACTTCCTCAGGTAAAAGGTCTTTTTTCCCGAGCCCTTCTTCTTCTGAGAAGGGGCAGAGGTTTTTCTGGACAGCCTAGTCCTGGTCAGAGTCTCGGTCTCGAGTTCTGCAGCCTTTTCAGTCATGGGCTTGCCAAAGAGGTTTTCACCTTGGCAGGGGACATCGACCAACTTGTCCTGTACCCATGGCTCAAGGTCGGATGACTGTAGCCAAGCCTGTCGGCGGGCACCAATGCCGGCCCCGGCTACCCGGGCCGAAGCCTCGAAGCCATCGTAGGCTGCTCGAGAGATAAACTTCAAGCACTCTCGAATACCAGTGGACAAGGCCTGGAACCTCTGCAAAGGTTCCTCGGAGAGACCAGCAGAGAACCCGGCAATCTCCTTTGCCAGGTCTCGGAGATACATGCTCATCTAGAGCTGGTATGTCTGGACATGGCAAGCAAGCATGGAGCCCTGGAAGCACTTCTTACCGAGGGCATCCAGGTTCTGGGCCTCCCGGCTGGGAGGCACCGAGGATTGCATCTTCTGACTTTTCAGTCGATGCATGGCCAATTCCACAACCATGGAGTGGTGCAGTAATTGTGCCTTTTGGAACCCGGGGCTCTTGCGGACTCGATAGATGGAATCGACCCGCTTGCTTAACACCGGCGTCGAGGCCGGGGTCTCCCACATGCGGAAGAGCAGCCGCTCCAGCATCGGAGGAACTGGTACAGTAAAGGCCTCCTTCGGGGGAGAGTCATACTGGAGGGCCTCGAGCTCTTCGGCTCGAGGCTCCTCCTCGGGATCCGCGGGGAAGGCCAAGGCCTTGGCCATATCCCGCACGAAGTCCGAGAACCGGGGATCGTCTCTGAGGTTCGGACTCCGGCGAGTCCGATGGGACACACCGAGTCCGATAGGTGTCAGGTGACTCTTCGTCCTCCGTCTCCCAGCCCGACTCCTCGGAGGTGGTGTCGAGCGGCTCCAGTCGGGCGGGCACCGATGCCTTCCGCCCCGACGCCGAGGGGACCAGCGTCGACGGCCTCGGTCCCGAACGGGAGGCCGAGGGAGACCGTGGCCGAGGATAGACTCGAGCCCGCATGGACTCGAGGATCGGCTCGGCCTCCGGGGTCGACTTGGACGTCGATGTCCCAGTGGTCGGGGCAGATGCACCGGTGAGACCGGCGATCAATGACCGCTGTTGTTCCATGAAGGCAGCGAGGCTGCTCTCCAAGGCCGTCAACCTGAGTCCGAGCTCAGGAGACCCAGCAGCCCCCGACTCGGGCCCCGACGGCGGCTCCCTGGGAGAGTCCACGAGGACTACAGCACTCACGTGTCCAGGAGACTCCATCTCGAGACGAGGTTGCTTGGCAGGCCTCTCTGACTCCGAAGACCCGGGACGGCTATCGGGGCTATGCGACCTGGCTCTCGAGGAATCAGGAGCGTCCACTGACGCCACCCTCACGGGTTTCTTCTTCCTGCGCTGTTCCCGCGAAGGAGACCCCCGCTCAGAGGAACCTCGACGCTGCTTGGGGCCAGAGTCCCGAGATGACGAGGTCCGGGCCCGTCCGGATGCGGAGTCAGAGAAGATCCTATCCTTCTGGTGCTGCCGACTCCTCAACGCCTTCGAGGACATTTTGCCACACAGACCCCAAATCATCGGGTCATGATCGGGTCCGAGGCAGCGGAGGCAGCAGTCGTGTGTGTCAGTAAGAGACATAGGTTTCTTACACCAATCACACTTTTTAAACCCGCTGGCAGCCATCGGGGGAAAAAGGGCCCCTGCGAGGTCAAAAGACAGGGCTGCCAGTGAAAAAAGAAATAATGGCGCGAACGCTAGTCACGAAGGACAAAAATCGAAAAAAGAGATAGTGGGCTCGATACCGGGGTATCGGGCCCAGGCGGGAAAAGGATCCGGCGTCGAACCGAAGGAGAAGTACATAAAATAGGGAAATCAACTTTTTCCTCGGCGAAAAACGAACTACGTCTGTCGGGCTCCGCGGAAAAAAGAAGACTGAGCAAGATGGCACCCTTGGGCGGGAAGGGGACCGCGCATGCGCGCTGCAATTCCCAAAGGCTTTCTTTGAAAGCTAGGGAAATGCTCCGCACGAGGGCTCCGTCGGCACCAACGTCACCCATATGTGAGGACTGACTTCCTGCTTGGTCCTGGAGAATGTCTTTTTCCAGCTTTTGTGCAATCACCCATTTTGGAAGTGGAGGGTGCCATGGATTCAAAAAAACTAACATGGAACAGCTACACTCTGTATGCAGAATAAATTTGATTTTTTTTTTTTAACACGAGTTTCTGAAAACTCATGTTCAGGAAGTATGTCAGAAAACTGATGCTGAAACCCAATAAGAAAAGTTCCTGAATGCTGTAACCAATTTCACTAACTTGGAAAACAAGCTTTTAAAGTATAAGTGGCATGGAGGAGTAGTCTAGTGGTTAGAACACTCTAATATCCAAGAGATCAGGGTTCAAGTCCCACTGGCCCTCCTTTGTGACCTTAGGCAAGTCACTTTACCCTCCATTGCCTCAAAAGAAAAGGCCTGGCAATCTACTTCTCGTCATACCTTGCCAAGAAAAGCCAGACACTGCTGGGTCTCCAGGAGTAAGCATTGACTTGATGGCACTTTAATAAAAATAAAAACACATAAAGATATATAAGCAGACCAGTCAGCCAACAACAAAACAGAGCTGTCAAGTTTCAGAAGAGACACATTTTGGCCAATCCTGTTTTTGAGTTCACATCATAGAACAGTGTGGTATGTGTAGTCCCTGATTCTACTGATTGAAATCATTGCTGTAGAGACTATAATACACCAGGATGGGGCTATCATAAATCCACAAATGGCCTATAGTCTCCCTTCTGGAAATGGGTAACTAGACCTGTGAAACTGTTTTAAATAGGTGTTAAAGCCAAGTGACAGGTCAAAGGGGCAATTTGAAAGGCTCCCTCTATCAAACCAAGGGGGGGGGGGGTGAATCACCCAGGAAATTGTTACATTACCTTAGAAGAGCAGGTGTGTAACACTGTGTAGCAAGCCTTCTTTTACTAGGTGTTCTTTCCCTCCTACCCACCCTGACCCCCACCCCTAGGCAGAATCTTAGCTTTATAGGCTCCTAAATCTATTAAAAGGGGAAGAGGTGGTCAAATTCACTTCAGGATCAGCAGGTTATCCTCACCAGGAATAGATGGATAAGTTTAAGGGACTTAATTCACCTCAAGACTAATTAGGTACAGTTGTATCAGTACAAGTATCCCTAACAACTAAGTAAACAGACAACTTTAATAGCTAAACAAATCCTTAAAATGAAGATGCAGACAGCAGTCCAGCAGCTAGATGGAGGCTATCCAGTTTTTTGCACCGAGTGTCACCTGTATGATTTTCTCCCAGTTGGTGAGGGATCTTACATGTGTACTAGGTGCAAGGAGCTCTCTGCCCTCAGGGAACAAGTCCAATCTCTGGAGGCTAGTGTGACAGACTTGAAAGACATAAGGAAGACAAGATAGGTATATAAAAGAGACCTACAGGGATGTAGCACTGAAGTCCCACTTCCAGTCTGGCAGCTTCTCAGTTACCATGGAGGAGAGAAGTCACATGAAAGGACAGCATCACCTTGGTGTGGCAGGAAGTGATCCTGTAGCTAAGACCTGTATTCCAGGCGATGTAAAACCCTTTTGCACCGAGGAGATTTCTCCAGGGCCATGTGCCCATGAGGGAAGGATTAGGACGGCCTTGATAGTTGGTGAGGACTGCTTGGTGCAAAGGCACATGCCACCTAGATAAGGTTTTTGATAGTGCTAGGGACTGTCTTGATACACATTGGCACCAATGACATAAGAAAGTGTGGGAGGGAGGCTCTGGAGACTAAATTTAGGCTTTTAGGTAGGAAGTTGTAATCCAGAACCTCCAGGGTAGAATTATCCGAAATGCTTCCTGTTCCATGCGCAGGACCCAAAAAGCAGGCAGAGCTCTAGAGTCTCAATGCGTGGATGAGACCATGATGCAAAGAAGGTGGTTTGGGATTTGTTAGGAACTGGATATTCTGGTGAATGGAGGGCTTTTATGAATGAATGGGCTCCATCTTGACCGGGATGGTACCAAGGCTGCTGGCATTAATCTTTAAAAAGGAGACGCACCTATTTCAAAGCCACTTCAACCTGTTCTAAATCCACATGAGGGGCATCTATCTACCCAGAGACCCAGAGAACCTTCTATGTAAAAAATGTACATATGTAAATTCTTTTCCCCATATATAAGAAGTAGATAATTTTCTGTGTGCCATGCTTACCTTACGAATCAATATGTATACACCACAAATTTTCTGTCTTAATTTGACAGCTTATTCTATGTAATCATACCCGCTTCTGATCGCTGGAAGAAGCGGTATACAAATGCTTGCTAAATAAAATAAATAAATAAATAGAGAAGCTTTTAAACTTGAAAATAGGAAAAAAACAACAGGAGCCCATGGTTCAGAAGGATGTGTCTCTGAAAGATACTAGCAAAAAAGTGATGTTAAGGCATCCTGACATAGATTCCAATAAAGATAAAAGTAACCCAGATGCCCTTACGTACAGAGCTGAAAGATTCCAAATTACCCCTATCAACTGATAACCAGATTAATATGAATAAAATGCAAACTGTATGAAAATGCTAGAAGTCTAAAAAATAAGACGGGAGAGCTATAATATATAGCACTAAATGAAAGGTTAGATATGATTGGCATCTCAGACCTGATGGAAGGCGAATAACCAATGGGACACTGCGATACCTGGGTAGAAGCTATATTGCAACGATAGGGTAGGTCAAATTGGTGTAGGGGTTGCGCTCTATGTCAGAGAAGGCATTGAATCACACAGGATTAAAGTTTTGCAGGAAACAAAGTTCACTGTAGAACCTTTATGGATAGAAATCCGATGTAAAAAGGGGAAGGCAAAGGCAGTGGATGTCTACTACTGACTGCCTGGCCAAAATGAACAGATGGATTATGAAATGCTAAGAGAAATCAGGGAAGCTAACAAAAATTACAATACAGCAATAATAATGGGCGATTTCAATTAGCCCGGTATCAACTAGGCCAGTGTCACAGCAGGACATGCTAGGGAAATAGTTTCTAGATGAAATAAATGACTGCTTCTTGGAGTAGCTGGTTCATTAACAGACCAGAGGGGCACCTATTCTGGACCTAGTCCTTAGTGGAACACAGGATCTGGTGCAAGAGATAAGGGTGTTGGGGCCACTTGGCAACAGTGATCATAGCATGATCACATTTGATTTAATAAATGAAAGGACGGCAAGGAAAATCACACTCTCTTAACTTTCAAAAGAGAGACTATTATAAAATGAGGAAAATAGTAAAGAAAAAAAAAAGTGGTGGTAGCTGCAAAGGTTAAAGATGTACATTAAGCATGGGCATTGTTTAAAAATTATTGTTAAATAAATAAGTCTTAAGACACCCAGACCAGATGTATTCCATGCTTTAAGAAAAGTGGTAGGAAGGCCATAAAATTGCCAGTATGTACTAAAGGTGATGTCAGAGAGGCTGTTTTAGCCAAAAAAGCATCTTTCAGGAAATGGAAAAAGGAGCCAAATGATGAAAACAGGAAACACAAGCACCGGCAAGTTAGATGCAAGGCATTGATAAAGCAGGCAAAGAGAATTTGGGAAAAAAAAAAAAAAAAGCTTGCCATGGAAGCAAAAGCGCATAATAAAAACTTTCAAGTACATTCGTAGCAACAAACCTAGAGAGCCAGTTGGACCCTTGGATCACAGAGGGGCTAAAGGGATGCTAAGGAAGGAGAAGGCCATAGCAGAAAGCTTGAATGAATTCTTTGCTTCGTTTTTTACTGAAGATGTAGGAAAGTTACCCATGCTTGAAATGGTATTCAAAGATGATATAGCAGAAGAATTGAAAGAAATATCAATAAACCAGGAAAGAGTAGTTACTCACCTGTAACAGGTGTTCTCCAGGAGCAGCAGGAATCAGTCCTCACTTACGGGTGACATCGGCGCCAATTGAGCCCCCGTGCGGAGCATTTCCCCAGCTTTCTATGAAAGCCTTTGGGAATACTGCACGCATGCGCGGTCCCCTTCCCGCCTAAAGGTGCCATCTTTGCTCAGTCAAATGACATAGCTAAAAAACAGTACACAAAAATGTAAAAATAAACTATGTACAACTGCAACTCCCAGGGGAGGAGGGAGGGTTGTGAGGACTGATTCCTGCTGCTCCTGGAGAACACCTGTTACATGTGAGTAACTACTCTTTCTCCAGGACCAAGCAGGAAGTCAGTCCTCACTTATGGGACTTCCCAGCTTCAGGCTACCGGGAAACCAGAGCTGAAAAATGAGCTCCCTCTAGCCTCAGCATCAGAGAAAGGATTTCACTGAAAACATACCTCCACCGGTGGCCCAACCAGAGGGCTGGAGGGTAGGAGTTGCCTAAAGCTCAAAGAGATTCCCGAGCACTGCCTGACCGAAAGCACTGTCCATGCAGGACTCCCTCTCCAGGCAGTAATGGGCCGCAAAAGTCTGGCTTGAGGACCAAGTTGCAGCCCTGCAGCTGTCTGCCAACGGTACACAGCGGAGATGAGCTACTGAGGCAGCCATTGCCCTGACACAGTGGGCCGTGACCCGACCCTGCAAAGGAAGGTCAGCTGCCCTGTAAGCCCAGGTGAGACAGTCAGCCACCCAGATGGACAAGGTACGCTTGGACACAGGTACCCCCAAGTTATTGGGGTCAAAAGATACGAAGAGCTGAGTAGCCCTCCTATGCCCCTGCGTACGCTCAATGTAGAAGGATAAGGCCCTCCTACAGTCCAGGGTATGCAGGACTGTCTCAGCCCGGCTGGCATGGGGCCTAGGAAAGAACGTTGGAAGAACCATCTCCTGGTTGAGATGGAAAGAGGAGACAACCTTGGGGAGGAACTTAGGATGAGTCCTAAGGACTACCCTGTTCCTATAGAAGCGAGTGTATGGCCTGTCACAGACCAGGGCTTGAAGTTCACTCACTCGCCTGGCCGAGGTCAAGGCCACTAGGAATAGAGTCTTCCAGGATAGGAAGCGTAGAGGACATGTAGCCATTGGTTCAAAATGTGGGCGAGTAAGTTGCTGCAAGACCACATTCAACTCCCACTCAGGGGCTGGTGGACAGAGAGGAGGCTTGAGCAATGGTAAGCCTCTGAGAAACCTGGACACCAAAGGGTGAACCGACAAAGAGTGTCCCTCCACCATCGAGTGGTGAGCTGCCAGAGCAGAGAGGTGGACCCGAACAGAGTTGGACTTAAGGCCCTGATTGGACAAATGCAGAAGGTACTGGAGTACTACTGGCACAGTGCAGCCGAAAGGATCTTCCTTGCGTTGCTGACACCACAAGGAGAACCTCTTCCACTTCAGGGCATATGTTTTCCTGGTGGATTGCTTTCTAGAGGCCAAGACCACCTCTTCCACTTCCTGAGGTAGGCCCCAGGGAGCCAAGACTATCCTTGCAGCCTCCATGCCATCAGATGGAGAGATTTGAGATTGGGATGCAGAAGGGAACTCTGATCCTGAGAGAGAAGGTCGGGTTGGAATCCCAGAGGCATGGGCGTCTCCACTGCCAGTTGAAGTAGCAGGGGGAACCAGGGCTGCCTCGGCCACCTGGGAGCAACCAGAAGTACTGAGGCCTTGTCCCTGAGAATCTTGAACAAGGTTCGGGCCACCAGAGGCGTGGGAGGAAACGCATAGAGCAGGCCCTGGGACCAGGAAATCAGGAAGGCATCCGCCGCCACCCTTAGGGGATGAGGTTGCCTGGAACAAAACCTGGGCAGTTGGTGATTCAGGGGACTGGCAAAAAGATCCATGTATGGAAGTCCCCATTTTAGGAAAATCTGCTGAACCACCAAAGAGTGCAGCTGCCACTCGTGGGGCTGCAGAATTCTGCTTAAGCGGTCTGCCAGAAAGTTCTCCTGGCCAGGAAGATAAACAGCCCTCAGCAACATCTGGTGTCTGAGGGCAAAAGAGCAAAGGGCCTGTGCTTCCAGGCATAGAGGCCTGGACCCAGTGCTGCCATGTTTGTTCACATAGAACATGGCTACTTGGTTGTCTGTCTGAACTAGAACAGACTGGTGGGCCAAGGTATGAGAAAAAGCCTTGAGGGCTAAGCGAATAGCCCGCAGTTCCAGTAGGTTGATTTGTTGCGTGGCTTCCCATGGGGACCATAGGCCTTGGGTGCAGCTCTCTTGACAGTGTGCACCCCAGCCCTGTAAGGAGGCATCGGTTGTTAACACCACTGTGGGGGCAGGCATCTGAAAAGGCACCCCCTGCAGCAGAGGGTAGGGCTAAATGGCCAATTTTCCCAATGGAGAAAGGTGAATAGTGGTGTACCCCAGGGATCTGTGCTGGGTCCGCTGCTTTTTGACATATTCATAAATGACCTGGAAAGTGGAATAACGAGTGAGGTTATCAAATCTGCAGATGACACAAAACTATTTAAAGTTGTTAAAACCCAAGAGGATTATTTTTCCTGATCTTTCTCGAGACACCCAGAAAAGGAGGCGAGACTTTCTGGCTTTACGCCAGAGAGCCCTCTCTCTGGGAGTTCAATTTAAACTAAGATATCCATGTAAATGTGTGGTTTTGTATTGTGCTAAACAATATGTGTTTTTTGAGGCAATGCAATTGTTGCAATTTATACAAAGTAGGGAGGGAGGGACAGAGGGGACTCCCATATCGGCTGCCATACAATGATATCAATGCTCCTGTGATTATTTGTTTAGTAACTTAGTTTCTAAGTATGAGTTTCTTTTTTCTTGGATCTTATAGTGGTATTTATGGTGGTCTAGAGTTATTCATGTGTATTTCTTTGGGTGTATTTTCATAGAGATATATTTGTCTCTTTATTATGTGTGTATTTCGCTTCAGATTGTATTCTGGAATTTGTTTGTAATAATTAAAAAAGTTAAATAAAAAAAAAAAAAAAAAAACCCAAGAGGATTGTGAAAAATTGCAAGAGGATCTTGATAAATTGGAAGACTGGGCATCAAAATGGCAGATGAAATTTAATGTGGACAAGTGCAAGGTTATGCACCTAGGGAAGAACAACCCAAACTATGGTCACACGATGCAAGGTTCCACATTAGGAACCACCACACAGGAAAAAGAATTAGGCGTCATTGTGGATACCATGTTAAAACCCTCGGCCCAGTGTGCAGCAGCGGCCAAGAGAGCAAATAGAATGCTAGGTATGATAAGGAAAGGAATGGAAAATAAAACAAAAGATATTATAATGCCTCTATATCGTTCCATGGTGAGACCGCACCTTGAATATTGTGTGCAATTCTGGTCGCCGTATCTTAAAAAGGATATAGCGATTTTAGAAAAGGTACAGAGAGGAGCCACCAAAATGGTAAAGGGGATGGAAGGATACTCCTTTGAAGAAAGGCTAAAAAGGTTAGGGCTCTTTAACCTGGAAAAGAGACGGCTGAGGGGAGATATGATAGAAGTCTATAAATTAATGAACGGAGTGGAACGGGTAAACGTAGATCGATTGTTTACCTTATCAGAATATAGAAAGACTAGGGGACATGCAATGAAGCTACAGGGTGAACTATTTAAGACTAATAAAATAAAATATTTTTTCACTCAACGTGTAATCAAACTCTGGAATTTGTTACCGGAGGATGTAGTAAAGGCTGTTAGTGTAGCTGGGTTTAAAAAAGGTTTGGACAAGTTCCTGGAGGAAAGGTCCATAAACCATTATTAAGAAGTGACCGAAGATATCAATGCTTGACCCAGTACAAGCATTGTGGAACTTGTGTCTCTTGGGGAAACTGCTAGGTACATATGACCTAGATTGGCCACTGTTGGAAACAGAATACTGGGCTTGATGGACCTTGGTCTGACCCAGTATGGGATATCTTATGTTCTTAAGTTGGGGGGGTGTAGCCACCACTGAAGAGAATTCAGGAAAGGTTTTGATACCTTTACTTTGTCGGCTAGGCTGCCTGTGGCCTGCTTCCACTGAGTTCTGAGGCACCACTGAGCCGGCCTCATGTGGAGGTGGGCATTGGGGGTCACATGCACAGTTGATGCATGTGTCCCAGGAGCTGCAGACAGAGCCTGGCAGGAACCCTCGGCAGACTGAGAAACCGGGATGCCAACTCCTTGAGCCTTTGAGCTCTGTCCTCTGGCAAGTAAGCCCTTGCTTGCAGAGAGTCCAGCCATGCTCCTATGAACTCGAGGTTCTGGGAGGGGAGCAAAGTGGACTTTGCAAAGTTTTTGACAAAGCCTAGGTCTTGAAGGAGTGTGACAGTCCTGAAGGTGGCCTGCCTGGCCGCCTGGTAGGTCTGACCCCGGATGAGCCAGTCGTCCAGATAGGGGAAGACAAAAATCCCTTGAGTCCTCAAGTAGGCTGCCACCACAGCTAGGCACTTTGTAAAGACCCGTGGGGCGGAAGTTAGGCCAAAAGGCAGAACCCTGTACTGGTAATGGTTTCCTCCCACCACGAACCTGAGGTACTTTCTGTGGTCTGGATGAATGAGGATGTGAGTGTACGCATCCTTTAGATCTAAGGAGCATAGCCAGTCTCCCTGCTGGAGGTAGGGCAGAAGTGTTCCAGAGTAAGCATCTTGAACTTCTCTTTCTCCAAGAACTTGAGGTTCCTGAGGTCCAGGATAGGCCGTAGGCCTCCTGTTCTCTTTGGCACCAGAAAATATCTGCAGTAGAAGCCGTGCCCCTGTAGGCGAGGAGGTACAGGCTCCACCGCCTTGTCTAGAAGCAGACCTTGAAGTTCTTGGAGGAGGAAGTTGGTGTGCAGGAGAGGCCTTAGAGTTTCTCCTGGAAAGTAGGCAGGAGGTAGCTGCTGGAAATGAAGCATATAACCCTGGTGAATGATGCTTAAGACCCAAGCATCCCCTGTAATGGGTGGCCACCTGCGGGCAAACAGGGCTAAGCGACCTCCTGTGCAGGGATGGGGCAGCAGGGGCGGAGAGGCTATGCCTTGGGAGTCAAACACCCCCCCCCTGCTGGGTAGGAGCAGGAGCCGGAGGCTTGGGGGTCTTCTGCCTACGGGGCCCATGTCCCTGCCCCTTGGCCTGCTGCCCCTGTTGGGGAGCCGGGGAGGCCTGGTATTGAGGGAAAGGTTTGTAGGCAGAAACCTCTCTCGGGTAGAAGGACTTTTTACCCGAGCCCTTCTCCGTGTGAGAAGGGGCAGAGGTCTTTCTGGACAGCCTAGTCCTGGTCAGGTGCTCGGTCTCGAGCTCAGCCGCCTTCTCGGCCATGGGTTTGCCAAAAAGGTTCTCACCTCGGCAAGGGACATCGACCAACGTGTCCTGTACCCAAGGCTCGAGGTCCGATGACTGCAGCCATGCCTGGCGTCGGGCCCTGATGCCGGCTGCCGCCACACGAGCCGAAGCCTCGAAGCAATTGTAGGCCGCTCAGGACATGAACTTGGAACTGTCCCGGATTCCTGAAGACAAAGACTGGAACCTCTGTAAAGGCTCCCCGGACAGGCCAGCAGAGAACCCAGCAAGCTCCTTTGCCAGGTCTCGGAGGTACATGCCCATGTACAGCTGGTATGACTGGACACGGCAAGCAAGCATCGAGCCCTGGAAGCACTTTCTGCCGAAAGCATCCAGGTTCCAGGCCTCCCTGCCGGGGGGCACCACAGAGTGCATATTCTGGCTCTTCAGACGATGCATGGCCGATTCCACCACCATGGAATGGTGTGGCAACTGCGCCTTTTGGAAGCCAGGGCTCTTACGGAGTCGATAAATGGAATCGACCCGCTTGCTCAAGGCTGGCGCCGAGGCCGGTGCCTCCCACATCCAGAAGAGGAGCCGTTCCAGCATCGGAGGAACTGGAACAGTAAAGGCCTCCTTCGGAGGAGAGTCATACTGGAGGGCCTCGAGCTCCTCGGCTCGAGGCTCCTCCTCGGGGTCCGCAGGAATCGCCAAGGCCTTGGCCATGTCCCGCACAAACTCTGAGAACCGGGTGTCCTCCAGAGGGGACCTACTCCGGTGCTTGGACTGCACTGTGTCCGAAGGGACGCACCGAGTCCGGAAGGTGTCGGGGGACTCGTCGTCCTCCGTCTCCCAAGCTGAGTCATCCGAAGAGTCGTCGAGGGGCTCCAACCACGCTGGTCGAGGTGGCACCCGTCCCGACGCCAAAGGCACCGGCGTCGACGCCCTTGGTTCTGAGCGGGAGGTCGAGGGAGACCTTGACCGAGGTCGACTTCGAGCCTTCATGGTCTCGAGTATCGGCTCGGTCTCTGGGGTCGACTTCGATGTCGATGTCCCGATGGTCGGGGCAGATGCACCAGCGAGGCTGGCCATCAGTACCCGCTGCTGCTCCATGAAGGCAAACAATCTGCACTCCAAGGCTGTAAGCCTGAGTACAAGCTCAGGAGACTCAGCAGCCACCGACTCGGGCCCCGGCAATGCCGGGCCCGACGTCGGCTCCCTCGGAGGAGAGTCCATGAGGACTACAGGACTTACGTGTCCGACGGTCTCTGGCTCTACACGAGGTACTTTGGACGGCTTCTCCTGCTCCAAAGGCGCGGGACGGCGGTCGGGGGTCTTAGACCTGGCCCTCGAGGTACCAGGGACCTCTTCCGATGCCGCCCTCACGAGCCGTTTCTTCCTCTTGCGTTCCCGGTCGTGGTCCGAGGAACCCCGGCGATGCTCGGGATCAGACTCCTGAGACCTCAGACAAGGTCCGGGCCCGGCCGGAGGCAGAATCTGAAAAGATCCTTTCCTTCTGGTGCTGACGGCTTCGAAGTGCCTTGGTGGACATTTTGCCACAAGCGCCACAGATCATGGGATCATGATCTGGGCTGAGGCACCAAAGGCAGCAGTCGTGTGTGTCGGTGAGAGACATTAGCTTCTTACACCGATCACACTTCTTTAAATCACTGGAAGCCATCAGGGAAAAAAGGGCCCCCGCGAGGTCAAAAGACCGGCCTTCCAGGGAAAAACAGAAAAAAGGGCGCGAACGCCAGCCACGAAGGGCAAAAACCGAAAAATAGAAAACAGGATCGATACCGGTGTACCGAACCCGGCGGGAAGGGGAACCGGCGTCGAACTCGGAGAAAAAGGGCGAAGAAATGTTCAAAAAAACGTCAAATTTTCCGGGTGACTCGGACAGACGTCCGATGGGCTCCACGGAAAGAGACACTGAGCAAGATGGCACCTTTAGGCGGGAAGGGGATCGCACATGTGTGCAGTATTCCCAAAGGCTTTCATAGAAAGCTGGGGAAATGCTCCACACGGGGGCTCCATCAGCGCCAATGTCACCCGTGAGGACTGACTTCCTGCTTGGTCCTGGAGAGGATGTATTACAAGTATTTCATAAACTGAAAAGTAGCAAATCACCTGGACCAGATGGTATATATCAGAGGGTGCTGGAAGAACTGAAAGATGAGATTGCAGACCTACTATTAGTAATCTGAACTATCATTAAAATCATCTGTAGCACATGAAGATTGGAGAATGGTCAATGTAATGCTAATTGTTAAAAAGGGTTCCAGGGGTGATCCGGGAAACTACAGACCAGTGAGCCTGACGTCAGTACAAAGTGAAATGGTAGAAACCATTATAAAGAACAAAATCACTGAACATGTAGATATAGCCATGGTTTAATAGGAGAAAGCCAACACAGATTTAGCTAAGGATAGTCTTGTCTTACTATTCTGTTATATTTTTTTTGAAGGTGTGAATAAACAGATATACTATATCAACCTGCTCACCTTGGTCTATCTGGATTTTCAGAAAGCCTTTGACAAGGTCCCTCATGAGAGGCTTTTGACCAAATTAAAAAGTCTTGGGATAGGAGGCAGTGTACTATTGTAAGATAGAAAGCAGAGAGTAGGGCCAAATGGCCAATTTTCTGAATTGAGCAAAGTGGAGTACCCCAAGGATTTGTGCTGGGCCTGCTACTTTAACATATTCATAAATGACCTGGAAATGGGTATAACGAATAAGGTGATCAAATTTGCAGATGATACAAAATTATTCAAAGTTATTAAAGTTCAAGAGGACCTTGATAAACTGGAAAACTGGATGTTCAAATGGCAGGTGAAATTTAATGTGGACAAGTGCAAAGTTATGCACCTAGGAAAGAACAACCCAAACTGCAGTTACAAGATGCAAGGTTCCACTTTAGGAACCACTACACAGGAAAAAGATTTCGGTGTCATTGTGGATAATATGTAGAAACCCTCCGCCGACGGCCAAAAAAGCAAAAAGAAAGCTAGGAATCTTAAGGAAATGAATGGAGAATAAAACCAAGGATATTATAATGCCTCTGTATTGTTGCATGGAGTGTCCACACCTTGAATATTGTGTACAAGTCTGGTCTCCATATCTTAAAAAGATATAGCGGAATTAGAAAAGGTACAGAGAAGAGCGACAAAAATGGTAAAGGGGATGGAAGAATACCCCTATGAGGAGATGCTTAAAAGGTTGGGGCTCTTCAATCTGGAAAAGAGACAGCTGAGGAGGGATATGATAGAGGTCTATAAATTAATGAATGGAATGGAACGGGTAAATGTAGATCAGTGGTTTACGCCATCAAAAAGTAGAAAGACTAGATGGCATGCAATGAAGAGAATGAATGAATAACAGGTCTGCAAAAAAAAATTTTTCGAGAGCTGTTTTGGTTATTCCACGTAATCTTTGTTTTTTGGTGCGCTGAATCCGAAAATGACCTCCATTTTGTCATAGGACACCACATTTCCTGACAATTTAGGTAACTATGTTAAATAAGGCAATACCTCAAAATAAATGGAAATAGACTTATAAAATTAAAGTTTTATTACAATATTTTCATGAAAATCCTTTTTTGAACTGAAATGAGCTCACCTACACACACTAAACTCGATTCTTTTTTCCTTGTGAGGCTCCTCTTGGTGCATTTACGCTTGTGAGTAGCATCTGGAATGTCTCTCTGAAGCATCCAACAGTAGTTTGACATCATTGTAATGCTCCATTTTCCCTGGTATCTCCTTTCCATCTCTTTAATGTCTTGGTGGAATCGTTCACCTTGTTCCTCACTCACAGCTCCCAAATTTTCAGGAAAGTAGTCAAGGTGGGACTGGAGGAAATGCACTTTCAAACTCATCAGGCAACCTAAAGCTTGAAATGCTTTCAGCATTCGTCCGACAATCTTTTTGTAGTGAGGATCTTTGTTATTGCCTAAAAATTTCTGTATGACTTCTTTAAATGCAATCCACCCTTCTTTTTGAGGATCCATTATGGTATTGACAAACTCTTGATCAACTATAAGCCTTCTAATGTCTAGTCCGACAAACACACCTTCCTTCAATTTTGCCTCCGACAGGCCTGGAAACTTGGTGACCAAGTATTTGAAGCATTCTGCATCTCTTGGAAGTGATTTTACGAATTGCTTCATCAATCCCAATTTTATGTGGAGAGGTGGTAGAAGAACTTTATGGGAAGGTACCAAAGTTTCTCGGAGGACATTTTTTTCACTGACTGTTAGCACCCTCGGCTGCCAACTCTTCTTGGTCCAGTGATTTTGTCGGTCTCGACTGTCCCATAGACCCAGAAAACAAGGATATTTGGTATACCCAGCTTGTTGCCCGAGCAGCATGCACAAGACCTTCAAGTCCCCACACACTTGCCAACCATGGTCTTCATATTTAAGTTTACGAAGAACCAATTCCAAGTTCTCGTAGGTTTCCTTCAAGTGTACGGAATGACCTACAGGTATGGAAGCGTAAAAACCGTTGTGGAGTAAAACTGCTTTGAGACTTCTTTTTGAAGAATCTATAAAAAGACACCATTGCTCTGAATCAAATTGGATTTTAAATTGACCCATCAGACCTTCAACATCGATGCAATAAACCAACTTGTCTTCCTGGGCGAAGTAAGGAACGAACTCCTTTTCATGATGTCTGAACCAAGAAGATGACACTCCTGGCAACAAATTCCTGCTTTTCAGCCTTGATCCGAGTAACTCAGCGGCATCTTTGGGAAGATTCAAGTCTCTTACCAAATCATTCATCTCCTCCTGGGAAAACAATTTTGGTCTTGTATCATCTTCAAAGTCAGAACTTGATTCATCATCAGGTTCAGGTATGACTTCACCTTCATCAGAGCTGGATATCTCTTCCAAGGTAGCAGGGGGCTTGGGTACTGGTATATCTGTGCCATGGGGGATGGGACGAATTGCCAAGTGAAGATTGGGGTATGAAATGGAATGCTTCCATTTGCAATTAAACCCTTTCACATCGCATGAACAAAAGTAACAGTCGTCACTATGGTTTTTTTGCTCTCGCCATACCATACGAATCCCATAACAGAAAGATTTTTTCTTACCCTTGAACCAGTTTTGGAGGTCCTCAACACACCGTTTGCACACTTTATGAGGCGCCCAGACTTTATCTTGATCTCCAATTTTTAGTCCAAAGTATGCAAAGTATACTTTTTTCACAAAGAGCACAGTTACTTACCTGTAACAGGTGATCTCTGGGAACAGCAGGAATTAGTCCTCACATATAGGTACGTCGGTACCGACGGAGCCTGCGCGGGAACGCTCCCCAGCTTCCCAAAAAGGAAAGCTTTTGGGAGCATCCCACAGCGCCTGTGCGCTGCCTTCCCGCCTTTCCTAACCAACTCTCCTCAGTTCGAGTTTAAAGCTGAGACAATAGAGAGAGAGAGGAAAGGAAAGACAGAGAGAGATACAACTCCTAGGGGAGGTGGGAGGGTTGTGAGGACTAATTCCTGCTGTTCCCAGAGATCACCTGTTACAGGTAAGTAACTGTGATATCTCCAGGAACAAGCAGGAATGAGTCCTCACATATGGGGACTCCCTAGCTAAGATGCCTGGGAGATCCCCAAGGGTATGAGACCCTGAAGGGTTCCTCGTCTTCCTATGGATCTCAGGCATCCATTCAGGGAAGGAGGGCAGGAGTTGTTCAAGAATGGAACAGGTGTCTGAGGACAGCCTGACCAAACAAGGCATCCCAGCGGGAGTCCTTGTCCAAACAGTAATGGGCTGTGAAGGTATGAACCGAGGCCCAGGTGACTGCTCGACAGATCTGGTCGATGGACACAGAATGAAGATGAGCCATAGAGGTGGCCGTGGCCATGGCCCTCATATTGTGAGCTGTGACATGGCCCTCCAGAGCAAGGTTCTTACTCTGGTAAGCAAAAGAAATACACTGAGCAATCCAATTGGACAGTGTTCTTTTAGAGACTGGAAGTCCTAAATGAGAAGGATCAAAAGCAACAAAAAGCTGGGAAGACTTTCTATGTTGCTGTGTCCTGTGTAAGTAAAAAGCAAGAGCTCTTTTACAATCTAGAGTATGAAGGTTTCTCTCTGCACTGGATGCATGAGGAGCTGGAAAAAAGACAGGTAAATATACTTCTTGATTAAGATGAAAAGGTGAGACCACTTTAGGCATAAAGTGAGGATTTGTCCTAAGGACTACCTTATCATGATGGAACCTTGTATAAGGTGGATTAGCCACTAAGGCCTGCAGTTCACTGATGCGGCGAGCAGAAGTGATTGCAATAAGGAAAATAACCTTCCAGGAAAGAAATTTCAAGGAGGTAATGGCTAAGGGTTCAAAAGGTGGCTTCATAAGCTGACCAAGAACCAAGTTTAAGTCCCATGCCACCGGAGGAGGTCGAATGGGAGGTTTAGTTAAAGTTAGGCCTCTCATGAATCTTGCAATAAGAGGATGAGAGGAAATAGGTTGTCCATTGAGAGACTTAAGGGATGCTGCAATAGCACTCAAATGGACCCTTACTGAATTCGTTTTAAGGCCTGCATTGGAGAGATGCAGGAGATATTCCAATAGAGAATTCACAGGAAGTGCCAGAGGGTCAAGACCCTTTTGAGCACACCAAATGGAAAATCTTTTCCACTTAAAAGCATAGGAACGCCTAGTGGAAGGTTTTCTGGAAGCATGGAGGATATCCTTCACTTGCTGAGAAAGATTGAAGCCTTGAAGGTCTAGGCCTTCAATAACCAAGCTCTGAGGTGAAGGGACTTGGGATTTGGATGCCACAAAGTCCCTTCCTCCTGGGACAGAAGGTCTGGTGCAGCTCCCAAGTCCAGGGAGGGGGCTTGGGAGAGATGCAGAAGTAGAGGGTACCACACTTGGCGTGGCCAGCGTGGAGCTATGAGGATCATAGATCCTTGATCCCTCTGGAGTTTGAACAGAGTCTTGGGAATCAAAGGAATGGGTGGAAAGGCATACAGGAAGCCCTGACCCCAATGAAGGAGGAAGGCATCCTTGGCCTGAGCTCCCTGACACGGAATTTTGGAACAGAACCGGGGAAGTTTGGCATTCCACGGACTTGCAAAGAGGTCTATGTCCTGGGTTCCCCATTCCTGGAAGATTCTGAGTACTGTCACAGGGCCTACCTTGGCAGCGTAACGGACTGAGGTAGGTTGGACATAAAAACATTTGAGGTTGGGTTTGGCTAATTTTATTTATTTATTTTTATTTATTTAACAGTATTTCTAAACCGCCATATCTTAATAATCAAGGTGGTATCACAGCAAGCAATCAGGTAAAGTGGGTGTGTTATACATGCAGTGAGGGTGAGCCTTAGTTGTGTGTGGGCTGTGTTGTGTGCTAGATTTGTTTGAGCTATGTACAAAGTGGGCTATCTACAGTGGTGCTAAAAACACATTTTATATACATACAGTGTTAGGAGGTATGGCGTGCTGTTGTACATTCTCTTAGGTTATGTGATGTGTCCATAGTGCTCTATGAACAGCATGGTTTTCAGTTGTTTTCTGAAGTCTTTGAGGTCTGGAGTTGCCCTCAAATCGTCCGGTAGATTGTTCCATATTGTTGGAGCAGCCATGGAGAGTGCTCTGTCTGTTGTGTCCTTGCGTTTGTGCTTGTATTCATTTGGGGTACTGACTCGGTTGTGTGTTTGTTTTCTTCTAGGACGTGTGCTGGTTTCTGGTTGTATGAGCGTGTGGAGGCTGTTGGCTGATGTGTGCTGTTTTATCTTAAATAGGTTTATGATGGTCTTGTATCTGATGCGTGCACTGATTGGAAGCCAGTGTAAGTCCTTTAAGGTAGGTGTGATGTGCTCCTGCCTTGCAGCTCCGGATATGATTCGTGCTGCAGTGTTTTGTGCCAGTTGGAGTGGTTTGAGGGCTTGTTTCGGTAGTCCAAGGTATATCGGATTGCAGAAGTCCAGTAGTGGGGTTATCAGAGCTTGACAGACGGTACGGAAGTGTTCTGGGGCGAGGAGTGGTTTCAGTCTCCTGATGATTCGCATCTTGTAGTAGGCTTTTTGGATTGTTTTGTCTATGTGTGGTTTGAGATTGAGTTTATTGTCCAGAGTAACCCCAAGGTATCTCACCTCTGATCTTATCGGTATCGTAGTGCTTTGTATCTTTATGTTTGGTGGGAATATGAAGCTTTGGTTCCGAGTGATGATTAAGGCTTCGGTCTTGTTATAGTTTATTGCGAGGTTGTTGTTTTGGCACCAACTCGTCATTTGGGTAAGGCAGTCTGTTATCTTAGAGAAGTCCGGGTTGTCGATTGATATCGGGGTGTATATCATGATGTCGTCTGCATATATTGTGTACTGAATGTTGTTCTCTTTCATAATGTTGCATATTGGTTGGATGTAGATGTTAAATAGGAGTGCTGAGAGTGCTGATCCTTGCGGTACTCCTTGTTGGACATTTATGGGTCCGGAGGTGTCGCGTCCCACCTTGACCTGTAGCTGTCTTTCGGTAAGGTACGAGTGGAACCATTTCAATGTGATGCCGTGTATACCAGTGTTCTTTAGTCTCTCCAGGAGCATATTGTGGTCAACTGTGTCGAAAACTGAGGAGATGTCGATGAAGATCATTATAAGTCCATTCCTGGTGTTGTCAATTGTTCTTAAGATGCTGTCGAAGAGGTAGATCAGTAGAGTTTCGACTCCATGGTTGGGATGAAATCCGTGTTGGTTGTCGTCGAGTGTTTCGTGTTTGTCGATGTGTTCCTGAAGTTGTAGTTGAACCGTTTTTTCGATATCTTACAGGGCCCAGGGACTTGCAGCCCTGGTAGCTTCCTTTGTTACCAAAAATCCCAAAGAACACAAAGGGTCCGAGTGGAGGGAAAACAAAAGGCATTTATTTCCCTTTCTTGCAAAAAGGTTCATATGCTTGGACAAAATCATCAACACAAATTCCTTACTTCAGGTTAAAGAAAAGTAAAACATGACGTTAAAGCAAAGTTGTTATCTTCACAATAAATGGTGTATCAAAACAAACAGTCTCTATTCCCCAAGATAGAGCTTATGTGCTAAGCAAGGACTCCAGACTTCCTGTCTTACAATAACTACAGTCCATCTCGGTATCTGAAGCAAATTCCACCTGCATCGGTTCCCCTTCTGAAGCCTCTGAAACCAGGTCAGTACTTGCTGGCAAATTGTAATCAGGCTTTTTATATATCCTCTGTACAACCTCCCAATGCTCAGGGATGGATGTGGGGCGTCGGTCCTGCGCCCTCCTATACTGGGAACTGTCTTCCTTTTGCAAGTGTTTTACTTTAGCTTCATGTAAAGCTTTGTCATTAACCAGTCTCTTATTCGGTACGTGTTTCTTGCACCTTATCTCATAAGCAGTTTCATACGGACAGTACTCCTCTGCTCCCTGTCCTCCCCATACACCAGCGGTCTGCAACCTGCTTTCAGTTAAACAGGGGTTACCTTTTTTCCTTGGCTTGTCTACTCCTGGTGAGGTTTGAGGCCTGCTCCGGCTGGGATCCTGCCTGGCCTGAGCAATAGGCCTTAGGTTCTCCAACTGTCGTTCTTCAGTTGGCTTTAGAACGTAGTCACAGCCACGCCTTTGCCTCTCTCGACGAAAAGCACTCACTCTGGATGGAGCTATCCCACCTTCTCCACGGTTGCTCCTTTCCTCAAGCCACTGCAGCTGCTGCTGCCTCCTGCAAAACCCTTGTCCAGGGGTTACTGCTTCTTCTGGATATCTTGCCCATTCATTCAGATGTCCTGCCCATCCTGCTGGTTCTACTGGTTCTCCTGGCCATTCTGCTGCTTCTGGCCGTCCTCCTTCTGGCTGCGCTGCTCCTGCCCGTTCCCTTCCTGGCCGTGCTGCTCCTGGCCGTCCTGTCCTCCAGTCTTCCAGACTCTCTTTAAGAGGTACTCCTCTCTTCTTTGATTGGAAGCTGGCTGGCATTACCTCATGACCTAGGAGGTGTGGTTCCTCAGTTCCTCGGAGGTCCCTCTTGCTCCCCCTATCAGGTTCCTCATAATATTGCAGCCTGTGCTTAACTTTTCCTGCGTTTAAAACATTTTCTTCTCTTCTCAGAGGGTCTGCAGCATCACAGTACCTGATCCATGTGCAGGGACCATTCGTGTGGAAGCAGAACTCGACTGAGTCTGTCTGCCCAAGAGTTTTGGATTCCTGGGAGGTATACTGCCAGGAGATGGATTTGATGCTCTCTGGCGAAGGCCCATAATCTTAGAGCTTCGTTGCAAAGCGACAGAGAGCCAGTTCCTCCTTGCTTGTTTATATAAAACATGGCTACTTGATTGTCCGTATGAATGAGGACTGTCTTGTAGCTGAGGAGGGTATGAAAGACCTTGAGAGCTAGGAACACTGCTCGAAGTTCCAAGTGGTTGATATGAAGAGAGGTCTCCTGTGGGGACCAAGTGCCTTGGGTGGAGAGGTCTTGTAGATGAGCTCCCCAACCTGTTTGGGAGGCATCTGTTGTGAGGGTTGTTTGGGGCAACAAAGGTTGGAAGGGGGACCCCAGCAACAGATTTTGAGTGGACATCCACCATTGGAGAGACCAAAAGAGACGTTTGAAGGTTGCTATTTGGTCTGAGAGAGCTCCTGAAGCTTGAGTCCACTGGGTGGACAAAGTCCATCGAGCTGCTCTCATGTGTAGGCGAGCATACGGTACCACATGTACTGTGGAAGCCATATGGCCTAGCAGCTGTAGCATCTCCCTGGCAGTTAAGTGGCTCTGACTGAATCTGGGAGGCTAACTGCACTAGACGTTGACAACGGGCCTGAGGGAAGTAGGCCCTTGCAGAAGTGGTGTCCAACCAGGCCCCTATGAATTCCAGGGACTGAGTAGGGGTGAGCTGGGACTTTGGGAGGTTTACCACAAGTCCCAGGTATTGCAGAATGCGCCTGGTGTGGTTCAGGGAGATCTGAGCCTCTGACTGGGTTGGAGCTCGGATGAGCCAGTCGTCCAGATATGGGAAGACAAATATTCCCAGAGTGCGTAGAAATGCAGCAACTATTGCCATGCATTTGGTGAACACTCTTGGAGCAGAGGCTAGACCGAAAGGAAGCACTCTGTATTGGTAATGTTTTCCCTGGAACAGAAAACGTAGGAATTTTCTGTGAGATGGATGGATGAAGACATGATTGTACGCATCCCTGAGATCTAGAGAACAAAGCCAATCCTGACTCTGCAGGTATGGAAGGAGAGTGCCTAGAGAAAGCATCTTGAACTTCTCCTTGCATAGGAATTTGTTCAATTCTCTGAGATCCAGAATGGGTCTGTATCCCCCTGTTTTCTTTGGCATGAGAAAATAGGGGGAGTAAAACCCTGACCCCTGTTGAAGAAGAGGAACTTCTTCTATGGCCCTCTGGGCCAGAAGGGTAGTCACCTTCTGATCCAGGAGGTCGAGGAGGGATGTGGGAGAATTGAAGTGTCTCACCATGGTGTAGGGAGGAAGGTCTGAGAAATGAAGTTTGTAGCCCTCTCTTATGATGGAGAGGGTCCACTGCTCTGATGTGATTTGCTCCCATCTGGGAGCAAAATGAGCTAACCTTCCTGGAATGGTGAGAGGTTCTGACTGTTATAGAGCCAGAAAGGTTAAGTTCTCTAGTATCAAGTCAAAAACCCTGAGGGGGTTGGGACTGCCGAGTTGTAGCAGCCCCTGCAGGTTTAGGCCTGGCCTGTTTAGGTTGCTGACGCTTAGTAGCAAAGCGACCTGTAGAAGATTGTTGGCCAGAAGTGGAAGGAAATCTGCTCCTTTTGTAAAAAGGCTTTTTGAAAGGTTTTTTCTTGGCTGGAATGGAGGTTGACTTGGAAAGTCTATCCAGAGCAGAATTTTCTGCATCCATTTGAGTGGCTTTTATTTGCCACTCTTTACCAAAGAGATTTTCACCCGTACAGGGCAGATTTCCTATGCCATCCTGAACCCAGGGTTCTAGATCAGAAGCCTGGAGCCAAGCAATTCTGCGAGCAGCTATGGCAATGCCTGAGGCTCTGCTGGCACCTTCAAAGGAGTCAAAGGCTGCCCTGTTGGAAAAACTTTGAAATGTCTTGAGTATGCTTAAGCCAAAGGAGGAACTCATCCCTTCTATCCTCTGGAATAAAAGGGAGAAAGTTGTGCAGCTTTTGTGCAACTTCCTTTAGAAACATACCCATATAAAGGCTATATGAGTTGATTCTGGCAATAAGCATGCTGGCTTGGAAGATTTTCCTACCAAAAGCATCCAAGGTCCTGCATTCTCTTCCTGGAGGAGCAGGAGAGTGTCTTTTGGTACTCTTTATCCTTTTCATAGCTGACTGCACCACAATGGAGTGGTGAGGAAGCTGAGTTTTCTGAAATCCAGGACAAGGAGGGACACGGTACATAGTGTCCAATCTGCGAGAATGAGGAGAAAGGGTGAGAGGAGTCTCCCATAAGTCAATCATATGTTCATGAAGAATTTCATGAATTGGCAAGGTGACTGCCTCTCTGGGAGCCTTAGAGTATCCTAAAATATCTAATTTTTTTGCTCTAGGCTCTGTTTCAGAGGTTACTGAAATAGAGAGTCCTTTAGCCACTTCTATTATGAAGTCTTGAAAGGACAAATCCTCTGGAGGAGACATTCTCCTTTTTGGAGAAGTAGGCTCCTCAGGAAGGGTAATGGATACTTCAGGAGACTCATCTGATGAATCAGAATCATCAGAGGATTCGAAGTGTCGTCTGTCCCCTTCCAACGATCGATACCGACATCGGGCGTCCCCGGTACCGGATCGGTACCGAGAAATAGCCCTGGACAAGGAGCCGGTGTCGGTATCCTGGCCGATGTCGATGCAGTCGGTACCGGTATCGGCACTGGTACCGGTACCGGCGCTGGTACCGACAACAGGACTCGTTGCGGTACCGTCGGCGTCGCAGCTTTAATAAAAGCCATTATAGCCTGCTGCATGGATTGAACAGTGTGATCCATGGATGCCACGACTGCCGGGATGTCGGTACCGGGAGAAAGTGCCGGTACCTCAGAGCAGTCTAACAGGTGATCAGTCAAGGCCGTGCCATCGATGTCAACCTGTAACCCCATAGGAGGAGCTTTGGAAGCCGGAGCTTTCCGCCGGGGTTGTTTGGCTGGGGCAGGATCCTCGAGGGCAAACCCGGAGGCATCTCGATGCTTAGAGGGAGATTTGCCCTTCGAGGACCTGCTAGGATTATGTTTGGTTACCTGAGACCCATCAGGAGAGGAAGACCTGGAAGATGTCGATGCCACCGCCGGTGCATCCATGGGAAAAAGCACATGGAGCTTGGCTGCTCGGTTCTGTAACCCTCGTTTAGACATTAGAGAGCAGGACTGGCAATCCGGAATGGAGTGTTCAGGACCCAAACATTTAAGACACCATTCATGGGTATCTGTAACAGAAATTGTACCGCTACACTTAGTGCATTTTTTGAACCCGGAGGCTGGTTTTTCCATGAGGGAAAAATTTCTTGTGGGCCTGGAGGCCTAAGAAGAAAAATACACCAAGTGAGGAAAAAAAAAATATATATATTTTTTTTTTTTTAGAAAGAAAAGAAAAGACCGACGGTACCGGTCCGGCGTCGGGGAAGGCAGACACGCAACCAAAGAAATAAATTAAAATAAAGAACTTCTTCAGCGGTGACAGGAACACGACCTGCTGGCTCCGCGGAAAAAAAGAACTGAGGAGAGTTGGTTAGGAAAGGCGGGAAGGCAGTGCGCAGGCTTTCCTTTTTGGGAAGCTGGGGAGCTTTCCTTTTTGGGAAGCTGGGGAGCGTTCCCGCGCAGGCTCCGTCGGTACCGACGTACCCATATGTGAGGACTCATTCCTGCTTGTTCCTGGAGATTCTGTAATATTCTGCTGTTGCTTCAACACTGTATATTCACCACAGATGAAACAGAAACTGTCTGGCGAATACACTTTCGCGGAGCCATAACGGTTGAAGAATGACGAGCTAACACGAATTGCGATGAAAAAGTGTGAACAGCCTAGAACCAAGAACCTGATGATTCATGCACAAGTGTGGCATGCAGGAGAGAGCAGCTCTGTATCTATACACGAGACGTCACAGTGCTGGCCACGCCCCCCTGCACCGACCGGAGCTGCTGCTATCTGCCCTGTGTCTCCCTCCCACTGGATTCTTCAGGAAAGATTAACCCCTTCTACCATTAGAAGCACGGACTTAAAACTTGCTTAGCTTATGCATATATTGCTGACCATCAGATTTACAGTGCTACATTTTTTTTTACATAACTTGGACAACCCCTTTAAGGTTTTTTTGGCATTTTATATCTTAAATGCACTTACGTGAATTAATTAATAGTAATTTGAATTAATAGTAATTTTAAAAAAATTGATAAATTTGAAGACAATTTTGCATTTTGTGGCAAATCATGACGTCTAGTTTTTTCAATATTTTATTTGTTTTCAGCACACCAAAATACATGGAAATTAGATGAAAATAATCAAACAGCTTTTTAGTCGCAGACCTGTGTAATAAGAGAAAATATTTTTTTACTCAACGCGTAATCAAACTCTAGAATTCATTACCAGAGGATGTATTAAATGCTGTTAGTGTACTTGGCTTTTAAAAAAAAGGTTTGGACAATTTCCTGGAGGAAAGGTCCATAAACTAAAGAGGACCTGGGAAATCCACTGCTTAACCCAGGATGAGCATTGTGGAACCTGTGTTTCTTTTTGGGAACCTGCCAGGTACTTGTAACCTAGATTGGCTGCTGTTGGAAACAGGATACTGGGCTTGATGGACCTTGGTCTGATGCAGTATGGCATTTCTTATGTTCTTATAATTGAAGAAACTGGAAAGCAAACAATCCCCAGAGAGGAAAAACAATCAATTACCAAGCAGAAAGATGATGGAACATTTCCGATGGCCTCCGTGAAAAAATGAAGATTGGTTTAGGATGGCACCGCTACAGTGGGCAAAAGGAGGCGCAGAGGCATAGTGCAGCCTCCCAAAAGCTTCCAATAAGAGCTGGGAACTGTTCCTATGCGGGCTCTGTCAGACGACATCACCCATATGTAAGGGCTCATTCCTGCTTGTCCACAGATTAGCTGGATATCCCCACTGGCACTGAATATCCAGTTTCGATACCGATATCCTTTGCTATCCAGTCAATAACGATATAGCATAAGTTACTCAGCTGTAGCAAGTGTTCTCCAGGCTTAGCAGGAATAAGTCTTCACATATGGGTGATGTCACAGATGGAGCCCACGAAGGAAGAATCTCCAGCTTCCATAGGAAGCTTTTGAGAGGTCCATCATGCAAGCATGTCTGTCTTCCTACCCGAAGGACCATCTTATTTATTTACCAAGCTTTTTATACCACTTTATCATTTTCAGTCAAAGCGATTTATATTGCAACTTAAACTTGGTAATGTACCTTAAACAGGGACATTGATAACTTGGATTTTTCTGAAACAATGGAGGGTTAAGTGACTTGCCCAAGGCCACAAAGAGTGCCAGTGGGACGTGAACCCTGGTCTCTTGGATCACAAGCCAGTGCTCTAAGATGACATAGCTTAATCAAGCAAAAAACTACTCCATGGGGAGGAGGGACAGTAGTGAGGACTTGTTCCCGGAGAACACTGCTATAGAGAGCAACTACGCTTTCTCCGGGAACAAGCAGGAATGAAATCCTCACAAATGGGACTCCCAGCTACAGGCTACTGAAACTCAGCAAAACAAGCCTAACAGGGCAACCAGAAAAACAGAGAAACAGCATGAGTAATCTCTATAGGGTTCTGAGAGTCAGAGTCCGGCTTGGACATAAACATCAGGTTGACTCTTCAGTAGCCTGGATGGACAGAAGGGTCAGTGGGAAGGAGTTAAATCTAAGTCCCAAACAGGTGCCAGAGTACAGCTTGGCCGAAGTTGCTGTTACACTGGGAAAAGCCATCAAGACAGTAGTGGGCCATGAAGATGTGGATGTAGCAGCCCTACAGATCTCCACTGTGGAGACACTGCGCAAGTGTGCCTCAGAAGCAACCATAGCTCAGACATTATGAGTCATGACATGGCGTTCTAAGCTTAGTCCAGCTTGAGTATAAGCAAAGGAGATGCAGTCCACAACCCTGAGAGACGGGGTGCGTTTCGAGATGGCCACCCCCAGCCTATTGGGGTCAAAGACGACATAGTTGGGAGGAACAGCGGTGTGTTTTTGTTCTCTTGAGATAGAAAGCGAGAGCTCTCTTACAATCCAGGGTGTGAAGAGAAGCCTCAGCCTGGCTGGCATGAGGTTTGTGGAAAAAGGTGGGCAGAACCACTGACTGGGTAAGATATAAGACAGAAACCACTTTAGGAAGGAATTTAGGGCAAGTCTGTAGGACCACTGTGTTGTGATAAAAACTTGCATATGGAGATTTACAAGCACAGGTGGCACACTCACTCTGCATGCAGAGGTGACTTCCACTAGGAAAATAACCTTCCAGGTGAGGAATTTGAGCATGCAGGAGCTGAGCGGCTCAAAGGGAGACAAGAGGAACTGTCTCAACACCACGTTAAGGTCCCACGCCACAGGCGGGGGCTTGACCAAGGGACACGAGAGCAAAAGACTGCTCATGTAGACCATGAGCAGAGATCAGTTTGCCATCAGAGCCGTATGCCACCATGGTACTTAAATGGACACAAACAATTTGATTTGAGACCGGAGTCTGAAAGATGGAGGAGCTAGGGCATTAGTGCCTCCACAGAGCAAGAAGAGGGGTTTAGAACCCTCTTGGCACACAGTGGGAGAACCTTTGCCATTTGAAAGCATAGAAGAAGCATGTGGGAAGCCTATCCCGGCCCTCACCCTTGTCATGCTGAGGGCGGCTTCGATGCCAGTGCCCATGGGTCTTCACCCGGCTCTTGGCATTGCCCTTCGATGCCAACAGGGCAGCAGACCGATCCTTTTGGGGGCAATCTTCATTTGCAGAGGGCCTCACGTTCATGGCACTGTGGTCCCTCAGCTCCGAGAGCTCAGGTGCCATGCTGAGCAGTGGACTCAGCAGAGGTCCTCAAGGACATTGACACCAATGTCTATGCTGGTGTCAATGCCACCGATTCAGAGGAACCAAACAGTGATTTAACAGGTTTTTTATACTGTCTTATCATTAATGCAAAGTGGTTTATAAAGAACATAGCAACAAGCTTTTACATAGAACAGAGTATTGCAATTGTAAGATTACGTGGGGCAATTAATACATTTAATTATATAAAGGTACATTGTAGCAGTGTGAAGTATAGTAGAGTTACATCTTGCACTAGCTCTTCTAAGGTGGGACCATAGTATTCACAGAAAAGGTGGGTTTTTATGGCTTAAAGACCATTAGGTCTTTAATTGCACGTATTGCGGCAGGGAGATCGTTTCATAGCTGGGGGGCAAACATGGAGAAGGCTCTACTACAGGTCGATTGCTTCACTGTTCTGAAGCTTAGTAGGGGTACTGCTGCTTTGCTGGAGTCCATTACGCCTCATCTGTAAGCAGAGGGCTCATGGTCAGGCCCAAGACATTGAAGATACCAACTAAGGTGGACTGTCACAGAGATGGTGCGGCATACTTCTTGAAGCCACTGGCTGGCTTTGACATTTTGGAAGAAGACTGCTTCCGCCAAGTCAAAGGACTCCAACATCCAAGCCAACCAGGGAGACGTGAGAGAAAATATCTGCATGCTGAAAAAGACAAAGAAAAAAATGGGCCCTGAGAAAACGCAGCACTACGGCACCAATGGCTCCTGGAAGAGGCAGGAAGACGAGTATGCGACCGAAAAATCTTAGGAAAAAATGTGAAAAAAGCACCTCAAAGATGTCACCAATTTCCGGGGAAGATGGGCATCTGAGCAGCTCTGTGGAAAAAAAAAAAAAAGATTATTGAGGTAAGATGGCTCCTTCAGGTGAGAAGACAGGCACACGTGGTAGAACTCTCAAAAACTTCCTATGGAAGCTGGAGATTGTTTTGCGTGGGCTCTGTCGGTGACACCCCCCACAGAAAAATCCAAGTTATCAATGTCCCTGTTTAATGTACATTACCAAGTTTAAGTTTCAATGTAAACCGCTTTGATTGAAACGATAGAGGTATATAAAACCTGTTAAATAAATAAATACAATTAAAAACATGTGAGGACTTCATTCCTGCTTGCTCCTGGAGAATCAGCTGTTAAATGGATAGCAAAATCACATAATGTTGAGACGGCAATTGACCTGTCCTAACTTTATGTGGTTACCTGTCCAGTTAGCAGACTGAAAATCACTGCTGACCAGATAAGTACCGGGACCACCCAGGCAATATTCAGAATGTGCCAAGGTGGTCTGTGGTGATATTAAGCAGCACTGGCCAAATAGTGACGCTGAACAGCAGACTCAGCGGGGTTTATGCAGTTAGTAGCTCCTTTTAACCACATAAAGATATAAGACCCGATATGCAAAAGGTTTATTTCCACAGAAAATACAGGAATGTTTTTGCTATTGGTTTGTTTGTTTTTTGTTTTATTTTATTTTTAAGAAAACACTTAATAGGCTTCCAGTCTGGCTGGTGAGGTGAACAGACACGTCTGAGCATTGCCTCCTACCTCCCTGCACGAATTGCCGATTTTCAACCCATTCCTGCCCTGAGAGGGGCCCTGAACAACTTGAAAATGCCCAAAAGCAGTAAAATTGAAAGCAATCAAAATGCTCTGAAATTTGTATGTGGTTAAGCCAAAAGCAGCAGCAGCAGTGGTGGAATTGCAATCCCAGGGATCCTTGCCCTGTTCATCAGTGGTGAGTGAACAGGAGGAAAGTGGTCCGGAGCTAGACAGAGTATTCTTTGGTGCTGAAAGAAATCTGAGCATCTAAACAGGAGATTACGGAGGTGGTGTTATGCAAGATTGACGAGAAATGTGGAGCACTGGGAGTGCAGCGGGACGAGGCAAAGACCAGCTTGGTGTGGTGGAGGATGCACAAAGGTGCGGGCAGGGGGATATGGCCTACCTGCAGAGACAAGTCGCTTGGATGGGGGAGAAGCTCGAGGACCATGAAAACCAGGACAGATGTTCTAAACAGCTAATCTTTGGCATACCTGAGGGAGAAGAGGGCGAAGATCCAATTGCATTTGTGAGATGGCTGCTGAAAGACTGATTTCCAGTTGCCCCATCCCAGGAGACTGCGAGCTGGACATGGCCCATAGGGAACTGAGATCTAAACCAGACAAAGAAGTGCATCCCAGAGAGTTTATTGTTAAAATGTTCTGCTTTCAGGATCCTGAATTTATTATCAGAGCTGCGCGAAAGACAGGGCATGTAGATTATAAAAATTGGAAAATAACGTTCTTTCCAAATCTGCCTGCCAAAATGGTGCATCACCACAAAGATTTACTGAAGTATAGAAAGCAGCTGGCACAATGGGGCATAAAAGCAGCCCTTTGGCATCCTGTGAGGCTAACTCACCATTAATGGGGGTCCATAAGTTCTTCACAACCCCTGATGCTGTGGCAGTGTGGCTGAAGGCGAATGGGAGGAGTCCAAGCAGAAGGAGCCACGGCACGCCTCAGGATTGGATGGTATTGCAGCGCCGGGCAGTGACAAAAGCTGTCAGCTGCCTATGCACTTGGCAGCGGAGTCGGTGTATCCTGCAGTGGGAGAGGTGGCGCAGTTGGAGAAACGCACAGCAAGAATGGAGGAGCATGAGGAGGGAGCAGATACACTGATGGCATGACTTGGTCATGGACTTGTGGTGAGATTACAATGTTAGAGAACGTCTGAGCTGCTCCTGACTTGGACAATTTATTGGTGCCTAGGCCATTTTACCACGCAAGAACAGTATGCATGCAGAAGGACTCAGGGGCTAGGAGGACTCAAGGTTGAGGTGGGTACAAGCTGCTAAAAGGGCTGATGTGTCAGACTGCAGGAATGAGGGGGGGGATTTTAGATGGTACTTCATGGAAACATTGTGAGGGTGGGCCAGAGGATGTCTTGAATGGAGAATGGGTAGTCTATGATGTAGAGAGGAAGAGATGGGGTACAAGTACGGAATGCAAACCTGGGGAGTCAAAAATTCACAAACGGAGAGTATGGTAGTAAAGTGTGCATGTTGGCGGGAGAAGTGTGGTGCTGCGCTGAGCTTGAAGTGGGGAGGAGGGGTGGACATGGAGGACAGGGAGCAGAAAGGACTGGGCAAGAGGTTGGGCAAATGGGAGGAGTGACTTTGGGAAGGAGGGAAATAGAGTGGCCTCACTTAACATGAGGGGGATATACGGACTTGTGAAAAGGAAGGTGTTAGAGGCTTCTTTCAAAGTCCGTATTGATGTGCTATTACGCCAGGAAACACATCTAACCATGGCAGAGCATGCCAAGTTAAAAGCCCGGTCTCTACTAAAATTATAGCCTGTCTAGTCTGCCCAGTCAAACTAACAACATGGTCTCTGCAAGCCCTTATCCCTCAAAGATTCTCAGCGCTTGTCTCATACTTACTTGAATTCTGATGTGTCCTTATCTCCACCACCTCTGCTGGGAGGATTTTCCACATGCAGATGACACCAAATTATTGAAAGTTGTTAAATCACATGCATATTATGAGAATTTGCAGGAGGATTTTGCAAGACTGGGCATCGACATGGCAGATGAAATTTAATGTCGCTCCAGATGCCCGCCTCCACATGCAGACAGCACAGTGGTGCCTCCAGGACCAATGGTCACAGGCTACTGGCAACCTCCAGGACAGAGTCTGAGTGACCTGTCAGTTGGCAAGGTCCCTGGTCTGGTGGCGGTCGCCCCAACACCTGGAGGTGGGCATGCCTTTCCAGACCCCCAACCACTCGAGGGTCCTCACCACAGATGCCTCCTTGCTGGGCTGGGGAGCCCATTGCAAGGGCTACCGCACCCAGGGCACTTGGTCCCTGGACGGGAGTGCTCAGCAGATCAACCTCCTGGAACTGCGAGCCATTCATCTCTTCCTGAAGGCTTTTCATCACCGCCTGGGCCACCGGTCAGTCCTAGTCCAGACGGACAACCAGGTGGCCATGTTCTATGTGAACAAGCAGGGAGGCATGGGGTCCTGTGCCCTCTGTCAGGAAGTCCTAAAGCTGTGCTCTTATACGGTTCAAGAGGGGGCATCTTCCTCAGAGCGGCATATTTGCCGGCCGAGGACAATTTGCCGGCCGACAGACTCAGCAGGATTCTCTAGTTGCACGAGTGGCAGCTGGATCCAGGGGTAGCCAGGCGGCTTTTCCAGACCTGGGGGGAACCGGTGATAAACCTATTTGCAAGCCCAGACAATCTCCAGTTGCCCTGCTTCTGCTCCTGGCAGTCTCATCCCGCCAGGGTGGCCGCCGATGCCTTCCTGGTCTCCTGGTCAGAGGCCCTTCTGTGCGCCTTCCCTCCGATGCCCTGATTGCCAGGACTCTGTTCAAGACTCTCCACGACAAGGCCTTGGTCATTTTGGTAGCTCCAAGGTGGCCCAGGTAGCCGTGGTTTCCACTGCTGCAACTGGTGTTGGAGGACCCCATACCCATGGGGTCTGCCCCCCGACTCCTGTCCCAGGAGGGTGGCGCTTTCCTGCATCCCAACCTCAGCTCCCTTTTCACTGACGGTGTGGCTGCTGAGAGGGGGACTCTAGCCCCACTCCACTTCCCTAGAGAGGTGGAAGATGTTCTGCTGGCCTCGCGCAAGGTGTCTACCAGATGGGCCTACGCCTTTAAGTGGCACAGATTTTCACTCTGGTGCACTGAGTGTGGAGCCGACCCCCTTCTCTTGCCTGGTGTTCATGGTGTTGAAATACCTGCTCCACCTCTCTCATTCGGGGCTCAAGTCTAATTCCGTTAGGGTACACCTCAGTGCCCTAGTGGCGAACCACTACCAGGTAGACAGGAAGCCCCCCTCGGCCCACCCAGTGGTGTCCCGCTTCCTATGGGGCCTGCTCCTGTCTAAGCCCCTGGTTCGCCCCCCGGCGACCAAATGGGATCTCAATGTGGTGTTGGGGCAGCTCACCCGGCCATCATTTGAGGCTCTGGCTACTTGCCACCTTCGCTACCTCTCCTGGAAGGTGGTTTTCCTGGTCGCGCTCACTTCTGCCCACAGGGTAAGTGAGCTCCAGGCCCTGGTGGCTGACGCGCCTTACACCAGATTTTACAAGAATAGGGTGGTGCTTTGCACACACCCTAAATTTCTTCCGAATGTGGTGTCCTCCTTCCATCTCAGCTAGGAGGTGGTCCTTCCTACCTTCTTTCCCAGACTGCACGCCAGTAGGCCAAAGACGGTCCTCCATACCCTAGACCAGTGATGGCTAACCTTTTTGAGCCCGAGTGCCCAAACTGCCGCACAAAACCAAAGAATTTCCTCAAAGTGCCAGCACGTCAATTAAACCTTAACAACAAGATTTTAGTATCTAAAAACTCTTTATAAAGTTGCCTGAACTATGTAACATCATTTGTAAAGTTTGGAATCTTTGTATTGTCAGAGAATCAATTTGATTCACAATCCTTTGGTTTTCATTTCAATTTATTGGCAATTTATAATGTTTTAATGATTTCATTCAATTTAGAAACAGGAAGGCAATAATTAAACTGGGAACCCCAAAAGCCAAACTTGGAATGTACAACAACACTGTAGAAATAAAACTATAAATTAATTTCCTCTTGTACTAAACAAAGCACAGACACTAATGATGCACATTTCCCAGAGCTGACATATTCCAGTTAATAAATTCAAAATAAAGAGATATCTTTGTACCTTTTGTGCATTTTTTTCAGTTGCAATTGTTCCAGCCACTTTCTTCTGGTTTATTTGTGTCTTCTGCTATCTCTCCATCGTCTGCTGTCCATTTCTCCTTTCTTCTCTTCTAGTTTTTTTCCATTCTCTCTCTTCATCTGCTTTAACATAATAATCTTTCTCCTTTTTTAGTCTCCCAATACCCGGCCAATTGTACATTTTTCTTCCCTCCCACACAAAATATTTTTCCCCTCTCCATTTCACTCTCCCAGCCCCATCCCCTTCTAATCTCCCCCAACATCAGCTCCCTTTTAATTCCAGCCCCACCCAGTATCCGCTCCCTTCTAGTCCCCACATCAGCCCATTTCCAGTCCTGGCCCCCCATCAGTCCATTTCCAATCCTATCCGAGTCCCTTCATCAGCTCATTTCCAATAACCCATGATAGACAAGGCTGCCGAGCTAGAGTCAGAGTTCTGACTAGGACTAGGCTCTCCAAGAAGACTGCTGACCCTTCTCGGAGGAAGGCCTCGGGTAGAAAGCCCTCATACCCGAAGAAGAGGAAGGCTTAAGGAAACTACCCTCAATACTAGGCTTTCCCAGCTGCCCACCAGGGCCAGCATGACAAGGGCATGGCCCACAAAAGCCTAAGGCTCCAAAACCCCAGCCCACGCCTCTGGCTTGACTTCTTGGGCATAGCCTCTCTTCCCCTAGGAGGCATAGCCCTGCAGCACACAGTGGGGTGTCTGGTGCTCTTTGCTTACGGGTGGCCTTCCATTAGCACTGACATGTGAGCCTTCGGGTGGTGAGAGAGGGTACTACCTCCACCAGACAGCCCCACCATTCTTCATGGGTGAGCCCCCCAGGACTTCCCTCCGCTGGGACCTGCTCTGGCAGGAACTCATAGGCCATCTAGAGGACCAGGCGGTGGAACCCATCCTAGCCCACTTCAGGGGCACAAGGCTCTACGTCCGCTACTTCCTGGTACCAAAAGGTACCGGAGGATTCCACCCCATCCTCAACCTGTGGGACTTAAGATTCCTGGTAAGGGAAAAGTTCAAAATGCTCTCTTGGAATATTGCTGCCATGCCTCCAGCAGGGAGACTGGCTATGCTCCTTGAATCGAAAGGATGCGTGCACACACATCCTCATCAACCCTCTCCACTTTGTGATCAGGGGAGAACATTATAAGTACAGAGTGCTACCCTTCAGCATCGCCTCCACCCCAAGGGTATTCCCCCAAGTGCCTAGCAGTGGTCACAGTCCACCTCAGGCTGCAGGGGGTATTCATCTTCCCCTATCTGGACGACTGACTCGTAAAGGGCAGCACAGCCATCGAGGTCCGTCAGACGACATTACGCACCATCCTCCCGCTGAAGCGCCTCAGCTTTGTCAAACTACCGAAAATCCCATCTCCAGCCAACATAGGACCTGAAGTTCATAGGGTCACAGCTGGACACTGTCCAAGCCAGGACCTCTCTTCCTCTGGACAGGGCAAGGGCACTATGCCTCCAAGACTTGCTACAAGCACACAGTGCCATTTCTTGGTGTTAGCCCATCTCATGCTCTGCCTACTTGGGCATATGGCATCCACGGTGCATGTCACTCCAGATGCTTGCAGATGTGGATTGCCCAGTGGGCCCTCCACTCACAGTGGTCCCAGGCCACAAGACGCTTGCAGGACAGAGTGCTCATCACCCATCTCCTGTATCTCTTGACTGGTGGCAAAATCGCCAGTATCTGCTGGCCGGGATGCCCTTCCAGGCCCTCACACCCCAAAGGATCCTCACTATGGATGCCTCCAAGTTGGACTGGGGAGCATATTGTGACGGCCTCTGCACTCAGGGCAGCTGGTCACAAATGGAGTCTCCAGCAAATCAACCTCCTGGAGCTCCGAGCCATAGCCTTAGCCCTCTGGGCTTTTCACCACCACCTGCAGTACCAGGTGGTGCTGGTTCAGACCAACAACCAGGTGGCAATGATCTACATAAACAGGCAGGGGGACGGTGAGCCTCTGCTTGTATGCCAGCAGCAACAGGATTCTCCTGTGGACAGTTTACCTCCCAGGTCAGGACAATACTCCGGTGGACCGACTCAGCCAGGTCTTCCAGCCGCACAAATGGAAGCTGGACCCCAGGGTGACCAGCCAGCTGTTTCAGTGCCGGGGACTGCCTAGGATGGACCTCTGCCAGTTCAGTCAATGCACAACTGCCCTGCTTCTGTTTCCGGCAGCAGCACTCCTGGGAGGCGACAGATGCATTTCTGATCTCTTCGGCGGAGGGCCTCCTTTTACGCCTTTCCACCCACACCTTTCTTGCCAAGATTCTCTTCAAGGTCCAATGCAACAGGGCCACAGTGATCCTGGTAGCCCCACAATGGGCCAGGCAGCCATGGTTTCCCCTGCTCCTTTGCCTGGCCACATCACCCCTGGTTCCCCTGGGGTGCAATCCAGGCAAGAGGAGAAGCAGTCTCCTGCACCCCAACCTGGGGTCCCTGACACTTGCTGCCTGGTTGCTGAAAGGGTAACCCTGGCCTCTTTCAATTTCTTTTGAAGTGGAGGTGGTCCTCCTCTCTTCCTGGGAAACCTTCACCTGTTGGGCATATGCCTTCAAGTGGTAGAGGTCCTCGGTCTGGTGTGCAGACCGCCAGGTCTCAAGCCCTTCTCCTCCATCCAGCTATTGCTGCAGTACCTACTTCATCTGCCCCGGGCAGGGCTGAAGTCTAACTCCATAAGAGTGCACCTTAGTGCTCTCATGGTGCACCGCCATCTCATTGAGGACAAACCACTCTACTTGTCTCGTTTAATGAGGGGGCTCCTCCTGTTGAAGCTGCCCATCCGCCTGCCAGCGGCGGAGTGGGACCTTAGCATTGTGCTCGCCAAGCTCATCGTGCCACACTTTGAGCCTCTCGGCTCCTGCCACCTCAAGTATCTCCTGGAAGATGGTGTTCCTCGTGGCACTTGCCTCTGCCTGCAGAGTCAGCAAGCTTCAGTGTTGGTGGCAGAACCACCATACACTAAGGGCTACTGGAGCATTGGCTCCTTGCTGGGCACCTGGGCCGCTCATGAGTCTGTTATCTCTTGACTCATTGTGCTGCTCATGGTTGCCCCTTTTTTCTGGTCACCCATGAGCTTTTTACATGTTTTTTGGTAGCCTGTAGCTAGGGAGTCCCATATGTGAGGACTGACTTCCTGCTTGTTTCCAGAGAAAGTGTCGTTACTCACCTGTAACTGGTGTTCTCCAATGACAGCAAAGGCAGCAACCACTGCCAGACACTTTGTGAATACCCTGGAGGCCAAGGCTAGGCCGAAGGGTAGCACCGTGTATTGGAAATGATTGCCTCCTACCACAAAGCGTAAGTATTGTCTGTGGCTTGGATGGATTAGGATGTCAGTATAGTCATCCTTTAGGTCTAAGGAGCATAGCCAGTCTCCCTGGCGGAGGTAGGGCAGCAATATTCCAAGGGAGAGCATCTTGAACTTCTCCCTCACCATTTGTTGAGGTTGTGCAGGTCGAGGATGGGCCTTAGTCTCCCCGTCCTCTTTGGGATGAGGAAGTACCTGGAGTAGAACGCCTTGTCCTCAAGAAGACCTGCCAACTCCTTCAGGAGAATGTCCCAGTGAAGGGGAGACCTGAGGGGCTCTCCCAGGAAGTAGTGTGGAGGTATTTGGCTCAGATGGAGGAGGTAACCTTCCCTGACCACCTGTAATGCCCAGGAATCTGTAGTTATAGCTCCTCACCTGTGGGCATAAAGGGTGAGGCGACCTCCTGAAGGCTGCTGATCTCTTTGTGGGAGGAGCTATGCTGTAGGAGTCAGATCTCCCTCCTGGCTGGGATGGGGCCAGGGGCTTGGGAACCTTCTGCTTACATGGGCCATGCCCTTGACCCTTGACCTGCTGCCCTGGCTGGGGAGCCAGGGAGGCCTGGTAAAGTGGGTAGTTTCGGTAAGCAGTGGACTTCCTTGGGTAAAAGGGCTTTTTACCCGAGCCCTTCCGTCGGGGAGGGGCAGTGATCTTCTTGGAGAGCCTAGTCCTTGTCATGAACTCTGTCTCTAGCTCTGCGGCCTTGTTGGTCATGGGTTTGCCGAAGAGGTTTTTCCCTTGACATGGGACATCGACCAACTTCTCCTATACCCCTTGTTTGAGGTCCGATGACTGGAGCCAAGCTTGGCGGCACACACCGATGCCCGCAGAGGCTACCCAGGCCATCAACTTGAAACCATCATAGGCTGCCCGAGACATAAATTTGAAGCAGTCGGAAGGCTTTGGACAAGCTCTTTAAGCACTGCAAAGGCTCCTCGGAGAGACCAGCTAATTACCCAGCGAGTTCATTTGCAAGGTCCCTCAGGTACATGCCCATATACAGCTGGTAGGCCTGGATCCGGCAATTCAGCATCGAGCTCTGGTAGCACTTTCTGCCAAGGGCATCCAAGGTGCGAGCCTCCCTGCCGGGGGGCACCGAGAAGTGCGTCTGCTGGCTCTTCAGCCGACGCATGGCTGACTCCACAACCATGGAGTTGTGCGGCAGCTGTGACTTCTGAAAACCAGGGCTCCAGCGGACTCAATACATCGAGTCAAACCGCTTGCTGACCACCGACACTGACGCCGGTGTCTCCCACATACGGAACATAAGCCGCTCCGGGATGGGAGGAATGGGCACCATGAGCGATTCCCGGGGAGGAGCCTCGTATTGGAGGATCACGAGTCCGTCGGCCCAAGGATCCTCCTCGGACTCTGTGGGAAATGCCAATGTCTTGGACATGTCTTTGACGAAGTCCAAGAAGCCCATATCCTCCGGTGTGGACTTTCTCCGAGGTTCAGAGACTGGGGAATCGGAAGGGACATCTTGGTGACGATGGGTGTCTGGGGACTCCTCGCCTGTTGCTTCCCAGTTGGAATACTCCGAGGAGGACTCATGCTGTTCCTCGGGCCTCGAGGGGCCCGGTGCCGCACACCCCGAGCCTGGAAGGCTTGTCAGGGACGACCTCAACCCCATCGAGCAGGAGAATGAGCACAACCTCGGCCGAGGATCTACCCGGGCCTGCATGGCCTCGAGGATCTGCTCGGCCTCCGGGGACGTCTTTGACGTTGAACGCCCGGTGGTCGAGGCGGAGGAACCAGACATGCCGGACATCAGTGCCCGCTGCTGGACCAAGGCGGCAGTTACACTACGCTCCAAGGCCGCCATTCTGGACTCCAGTCCCGATGGCTCCACAGCCTTCGGTGCAGGCACCGAGGGATTCTGGCCTGACGCCGGCTCCCCAGGAGGAGAATCCTCAAGAGGACTGTGCCTACCTGCCGAGGTCGGTCTGCACCTGGGGCTCTGCGACCGGGCCCGAGAGGATCCTGGTCTGTCAGAGCCATCCAAGGATGCTGCCTTTAAGGATGACTTCTTCCTCTTCAGTTCCTTCAAGGGAGAGCCCCTCTCCGAAGACCCACGATGAAGCTCAGGTTCAGAATGTTCCTCCCGAGGCGTCGAGGCCTCAGATGAGGTCCTGGCTCTTGGAGGCATCAGGGAGTTGGGAAAACATTATCATGCTGCTGCTGGTGGCTCCTCAAGGCCTTGGAAGACATCTTCTTACAAAGGCCACAGACCACCGGGTCATGGTCCGGGCCAAGACACTGGAGGCAGCAGTCATGTGTGTCGGTTAGGGAAATAATTTTAGCACATCGATCACACTTTTTGAAGCTGCTGGTCGCCCTGGGGGGAAAAAGAACCCCAGGCAAGGTCAAAGATCCTTTGGGCTGCCAGCAGAGAGAAAAAATGCACAAGACGCCAAAGAAAAATCAAAACTTAAGTAAAAAAAAGAATCGACCCTGATACTGAGGCACCGAGGTCAGGCAGGAAAGGTACCAGTGCAAGACCAGAGGACAAGTAACACTCGAGAAAATCAATTTTTTTCCAGGGGAAAAACAGATATCTGGTAGGCTCCGCGGAAAAAAGGAGACTGAGCAAGATGGCACCCTTGGGTGGGAAGGGGACCACACATGCATGATAGCAATCCCAAAGGCTTTCTTTGAAAGCTGGGGATTTTCTCCATGCGGGCTCAGTCGGCACCAATGTCACCCATATGTGAGAACTGACTTCTGACTTGTTCCCGGAGAAGAGCCGAGATGAATCGGATGAGTCCAGGAAAGCTGCAGGAGGGGGGGAAACCAGGGTTGGTGGGCCCAGTATGGAGCTATGAGGATCATGTGTCCGTTGTCCTCTCGGAGCCTGAGAAGCGTTTTGAGGATAAGAGGTTTTGGTGGGAACACAAAGTAGACCCTGGTTCCACAGAATCATGAAGACGTCGTCTGTGAGACTGCAGCTTGTTATTTTGGAACAGAACTAGGAGAGTTTGGCATTTTGTTGAGTGGCAAAGAGGTCGATCTATGAAGTTCCCCAGTAGCCAAAGAGGCAATTGGCTACAGACTGGTCTAGAGACCATTCGTGTGGTTGCAGGACTCTGTTGAGCCTGTCTGCCTGTATGTTGTCCTGGCCTGGAATGTAGACTGCTCTCAGATACGTCTTGTTCTGAATGGCCAAGTTCCAAAGGTGACAAGCTTCTCTGCAGAGGGAGGGAACCCATTCCACCTTGCTTGCTGACATAGAACACGGCAACTTGGTTGTCCGTCTTGAGTAGGACAGAGGAGTTGGCTAGTAGATGTTGGAAGGCCTGCAGGGCTCTTCCGGTGGCTCGCAGTTCCAAGAGATTTATCTGTTCGGATTCGTAAACCGTCCAGAGGTCTTGTGTGGAGAAAGTGTCCATGTGGGCTCCCCACCCGCGTTTGGAAGCATCTGTTGTGAAGGTATGCTGCAGACGGGGTGGCTGGAAGGGTACTCCTTCGAAGAGATTTACAGTTGTCGTCCACCATTGGAGTGAGCGTTCAAGAAGTGGTGTCACTTGAATCGAGACGTGTAAGTCGTCGACGGCCTGAGATGACAACATCCACTGGGTTTGGCACATATGTAGTCTGGCATTGGGGACTATGTGCACTGTGGAGGCCATATGACCTAGAAGCTTCAGGAAGGTTCTCACTGATGCAGAATGACTGTTGTGTACGGATGCTGCTAAGAGTATAAGTCTCTTCCTCCAGTCCTCTGGAAGATAAGCTCTGCCATGAATGGTATCGAGGATTGCTCCTATGAATTCTAGCCTCTGGGTCAGTACGAGGTGAGATTTCTGAAAATTTATTAATTACCAAGCCTAGTGACTGAAGGAAGTTTATGGTTTCATTGAGTGCTGAGGAGAGCTCTGCTGGAGAGTCGGCCTTTATCAGCCAGTTGTCTAACTAAGGGAAGACAGATGCCTTTGGTGTGAAGATGTGACACTATGACGGCCATGCACTTTGTGAAGACTCTTGGGGCTGATGCGAGACTGAAGGGAAGTACTCTGTAATGATAGTGGATGTTGTGATTCATGAAGCGAAGAAAGTCTGTGCAACAGGTGGATAAATATGAAAGTGTAAGCCTCTGATGTTGAGGGAGCAAAGCCAGTCATTTAGTTGCAGGTGGGGTAAGAGGGTTCCTAGTGAGATTTTGAACTTTTCTTTCATGAGATACTTGTTGAGGTCTCAAAGGTCTAGGATGGGCCGGAGGCCTTCTGATTTCTTTGGAAAGAGAAAATATGGAGAGTAGAATCCCTGATGATGTTCCTGAAGGTGTACTAGCTCGATTGCACCTTGAGCCAGGAGCGAGGCCATCTCCTGCCGCAGAAGGCTGTTGGGCTCTTGTCTGGAGAAGGCTTGGCTCTTGAAGTGTCGAGGAGGAAGCTGTTGAGTTGGTAGCCTTTGTGGACTATTAATAGCGTCCAGTTTTCTGACTTTATCGCTCTCCATTGGGTAATATAATTGGAAAGCCTCCCTGGAATGAAGATGGTTGGACTGGCCGTGCTATCTAGCTAGAAGTCAAAAGGTTGGAGCAAAGGATGCTGGTTGAGGTTGAGGCTGTTGCTTTGCCAACGGAGGCTTCTTGGCTTGTTTACTCCCATCACGGCTACCCTCAGCAACAGAAGCAACAGGGGAGTAGGACGAGAAGTACTTTATTTTCTTCAGATAGAAGGGCTTTTTCTTTTGGATCCTTTTCTTGGAGTGGTCTACTGTTTTCCGAGACACTTGTTGCAGAGTGGAATCGTCTGTTTCCAATTCGCCTGCTTTTTCTCTCCAGTTTTTATCAAAGAAGATTTCTTCAGTACAGGGTATGTTGCCCAACCTTTCTTGTACCCAAAGTTCTAAATTGGACGCCTGTAGCCATGCAAGTCTTCTTGCCACGATGGCGATGGAGGATGCTCTGCTTGTCAATTCAAAAGCATCGAAAGCCACTCTGTTAATAAACTTGGATATGTTCTGGCTGTGAGAGAGAACTACTTGGAAGGCAGGATGCTTTTCCTCCCGAAAGGATGGGAGGAAGCCCTCCCAATCTTTATTGACCTCTTTAAAGAACATGCCCATATACAGAATGTAAGAGCTGATGCGACTTGCTAGCCTTAGGCTTAAAAAGATCATCTTGCAAAAGAATAGAGGGCCTTTGATTCTTGGCCAGTGGAACAGAAGCATGTCTTTGCACTTTTAGTGTGCCGCACTGCCAATTCCACAACAATGGAATGATGCAGCAATTGTGGCTTTTGGAAGCCCGGGCATTCTGGTACTCTATATGGTGTTGAGGCGTCTGCTTTGGAGAGCGATGTTTCCCACATCTGGAACATGAGGTTCTGAAGGATGTGGTGTACCAGCAAGATGGTGACTTCCTTGGGTGCTGTAGGATATTGTAAAATCTCAAGCTCTTTGGCCCTAGGCTCCAGTTTCATGGATGCTGGAATGGAAAGATCCGCCACCATGTCCTTTATGAACTCTTGAAATGACATATCCCCTGGAGGTGATTTTCACCGGGAGTCGGATGGAGCGGGAGAAGACTGATATGAAGTTTCTGAGATCGTTGGAGTCCAGAGATCTGTGGTCCAAATCGGTGGAGTCCGAGTCGGATTCTTGAGAGTATTGGAGGTGCTGATGTTTTCTGTATCGATGTCCCTCTATTGTCTCCGGTTCCGCCAGTGGAATGATGGCATTCGGATCCGATCTAGAAGGTTGCAGAGCATGCATCTGTACCGAGGAAGATGTGGGCGTCAGCATCAAAGATGTCATCGGTACCAGCATCGATCGGCATGGGTATTGAAGTCATCATCGGCATAGACAATGGGCTTGGCACTGGAACCATGGTAGAAGAGGCCGCCGAGGGCAACATGGGAATCAGTAGTTGGAAGCTGGACTATGGATGTCTACTGAGGATTCTTTAAATCAATGTTTTGTTTGGATAAATTCTTTGTCTGCTGATCTTCAATTTACACCGAAGGTGAATAAAACCAATATTGAATGTCTGGATATATATCTAATTAAAGAAGGATCTAATGTCACATCAACCTTATACCGTAAAGAAGTCCAACGTAATACCCTACTACACTTTTCCAGCTTTCATCCGAGCCCTCTCAAACGAGGGCTACCAATAGGACAGTTTCTTCGACTACGACGATTATGTTCTACATTGGATGATTTTAAATCCCAAGCAGCACATTTAAGGTCCCGATTATTAGAACGAGGTTATCCTCGAATACTGGTTGATAGAGCCTATAAACGAGCTCGTTTTAATCACATCGAATGGTGGGATTTTCCGGAGAAAACTACTCCAGTGCAAACTACTATGTCACCTTTTGTTGGTGTGTTACCTTACATGCCTGGTACTTCGGAGATCATCAAACTAGTAAAAGCTCGTTGGTCTATTTTGTCCATTCATACTGCCTTTGCAAAACCTTTGATGTTTGGACTCCAAAGAGGCAGGAATATTGCTGATTGGGTAGTGCACCATAATTATCGCCAATCTCCACCAATGGTTGAACATCAAATGGGTCACTTTAAATGTAACACCTGTGATTTTTGTGGTTTGACGCTTGAGGGTATAGCTTGGGAATGCCCGATCACTCATCGTCAGTTTACTATGAAGTTTGCCACGACATGTCTAACATCTTTTGTCATATACATCTTAATTTGTCCTTATCATTTATGTTATGTTGGGAAAACATCAAGAAACATGAAAAAACGACTCCAGGAACATCGATCCCGCTTAAACCGACATGTTATAACAGCACCTTTAGTATCTCATTGCCAGACATATAATCATACGTTTCAGGAATTTCAATGGCGGATAATTGATCATATTCCGCCTTCTTTTAGAGGGGGAGATAGACAAGCTCGTTTGACCCTCCGTGAACAATTTTGGATACATACTTTGAACTCTGTTGAACCTTTTGGTTTGAATCAAACAGTTGAATGGTGGTCATTGATTTAGTTTATTCAGAAGTCACTCTACCTCTTTACCTTCTTGCCGATTGGATATCAACTGATCATGTGATTTTCCCCGGTTTTTTTAAACTTCCGCTTCAAGGGGGACGGGTAGAACGCAATTTGTTTTGAGAAAGAACCGAGAAAACTGGAGGTTCGAAACCATACAACGTTGGGTTATACTATCAGTGATATGCGTCTACAATCATCTATATATTCCTTTTTGTGCCTTGGATATAATTTACCTATGGCTAGCTCGGAGAGCTTTTGATGCAGCGCGCCATATGTTAGAAGCCGATTTTTGGCTTTCTTGACCATTGCAAAACGAGGCAACAAGGACACTTATAGATAAGTACTGTGTTTCATACAGTTTTTTTTTGGTTGATATTGAGGGTGGTGAGTCCCTCGATCCTATATTAGGGTGGTATCCCTTTATTTATAAAAAGAAAAAAACGGAACATTGCACTACAAGAAGGGGACAGGTTTTTTCCTACCTTCCTGGTGTACGTTCCAACAAAAATATGTTAAGCTCTTTTCCTCTATTTCTAATGGACTATGGAATAGAGCACCAGCATCGACACAGACATTGGTATCAAAGCTGACATCGGAATCGAGGTCTGCTATATCTGCTTTGAGGATGGCCCAAATGATGTGGATGTTGGGGCCATCAGAATGGAAGATGTTGGTGTCAGTGTTAAGGTAACCGATGCTGCCAGTAGAGCTGCCAGAGTGCATTCCAGAGACAGCATGTGTTGCTTTAACGATGTTTCAATAGCCCGGTCATCGGTTGAATCGGTGTCAGCTGCCACCAGATCAGAGGCTGGTATCGAGGGATCCCTGGAGGTGAGGTATCCGGATTCCGCACATGTCCCCTTAGAGGCTTTGGAGGGGGGTCCCTCCTACCGGGGATGTTTGGAAAAAGAGCTGGATTCAGACGACATGCGGGACAATTCCCGATAACGGGACCTGTCTCTGGGTGACTTTACCAGAGAGGTCCATTATAGTCTTGTGGCCATTTCAAATCTCCGAGGGCTGTCGGTCCTGCAGTCTGTCCTTTGGCATTTTCTTGGAACTATGCCTCGATTCTTTGGAATGTTTTGATGGCGAAGATCCCCTGGAAGAGGTGGAGGCAACCGAGGCATTGACCGGGACGAGTTCTTCAAACCTTTTTGTTTGATTCCCTAATCCATGTTTAGTCATCTGCTGGCAAAGGGGACATTCGGTGGGAAGGTGAGCGGGTCCCAAACACTAAGTACCAGTTGTGCTTGTCGGTGACAGATACGGTGTCGGAGCACTTCGTGCAGTTTTTGAAGCCACTGGCAGGCTTTTCCATGCCTCACCAATGGGTAGGCCTCAGGCGAGAAACAGAAAAACTAAAGAAAAAAATTGGGAATAAAAATAGCTTTTTTTTTTTAATATTTATGGATATGGAAGGGAATTGAAAAACAAAAGAAAGAAAGGGTATCGGAGATATGGGTAGGCAGGAAAACCTTTCAGTGGTGCAGGAGAGATCCTGTTGGTTCCGCAGAAAAAAAAGAGAATTGAGGGAGTCACTGAAAAGAGTCAGTTATAACAGCAGGAAGGCAGCAGCGCAGGCACAGTGGACTTCTCCCAAAGACTCTCTTATTTGTAGCTGGGGAGCTTCCCGCACAGGCTCTGTTGGTACCCGATATCACCCATACGCGAGGACTACATTCCTACTTGTTCCTGGGGATACTACATTCCAAGGCCACCATCCTGGCCTCAAGGCCAGATAGCTCCACAGCTTTCAGCACGGGCACTGAAGACTTCAGGTCTGGCGCTGTCAAGGATTACTAGAACAGGATAGCCTTGGGGGTCCGAGACCGGTCCTGGGGCATCAACAGCTCCCAGTGAGGCAACTTGGACACTTGCTCCTTGCTGTTGCCCTCCTGAAGGCTGCAGAACCAGGGCCTGTGGTATTTCCCCATTTTCCACTGACTAGTCACCCGACAGGGTCCTCAAGTTTTTCCAGCCTTCTTGGCACGACCTCGACATGGAAGATCCAGCCAGAGATTCCGTGATCCCAGGGCTCTGAGGCCACAAGGTCTCCACAGGTGCTCGAGGTCTTGGAGGGAGTCTGAGAAGGCTCTTGCTGAGGACTCCGGAGCTGAGTCAGTCTTTTAAAAAAGCGACTCACGCCGCTGCTGACGTTTCCTGAGGGGCTTAGGGATCATCTGCTTACACAGACCGCAGACCAAAACATCATAGTCCGCCCCGAGGCATCGAACACAGCAATTCTGCTGATCCATGTGCGACATATGAGTGCAGCAGTCATATGGCTTGAAGCCACTGGCCAAGGCCATGGCAGGGAAAACTACCCCTGCAAGGCCAAATTCAGCAGGCCTGGTCAGAAAAAGACACGTACTCGCACCAAATGTAAAAGAAAGAAACTAAAAGGAAAAGAGAACCCGAAGATGCGAGCACACTGCACGAGGTAGCCATAAGATATGCCATACTGGGTCAGACCAAGGTCCAACAAACACAGTATCCTGTTTCCAACAGTGACCAATCTAGGTCATAAGTTCCTAGCAGTCTTCCGAAAGACACAGGTTCCTCAATGCTTGTATTGGGCCAAGCAGTGATATCCTGGGTCCCTTTTAATAATGGTTTATGGAACTTTCCTCCAGGAACTTGCCCAAACCTTTTTTAAACCCAGCTACACTAACAGCTTTTACTACATCCTCCAGTAACAAATTCCAGAGTTTACTTACACGTTCAGTGAAAAGATATTTTCTCTAATTAGTCTTAAATAGGTTACCCTGTAGCTTCATTGCATGTCGCCTAGTCTTTCTATATTCTGATGACGTAAACAATCGATCTATGTTTACCCGTTCCATTCCATTCATTAATTTATAGATCTCTATCATATCTCCCCTCAGCCGTCTCTTTTCCAGGTTGAAGAGCCCTAACCTTTTTAGCCTCTCTTCACAGGGGTAATCCTTCCATCCCCTTTACCATTTTGGTGGTTCTTCTCTGTACCTTTTCTAATAACGCTATATCCTTTTTAAGATACGGTGACCAGAATTGCACACAGTATTCAAGGTGCGGTCGCCCCATGGAACGAAACATAGGCATTATAATATCCTTTGTTTTATTTTCCATTCCTTTCCTTATGATACCTAGCATTCTATTTGCTCTCTTGGCTGCAGCCGCAGATTGAGCGTGGGGTTTTAACATGTTATCCACGATGACACCTAAATCGTTTTTCCTGGGTAGTGGCTCCTAATGTTGAACCTTGCATCATGTAACCATAGTTTGGGTTGTTCTTTCCTAGGTGCTCCTCGATCCCTTACAGTCTTTTGTCCTTGAAAGACTGGTAAGGGGGACTGTTGCTTCTGGAGGGAGATCTGCAACTGTGAGTATTTACTTCTGGTAATTTTCTAAAAGGAATTCTTTGTATTAAAGCTAATTAATCTGTGATCCACTATTTTTGTTAAATCAGTCAGGGCCTAGTAGCAGCAGTTTAAGTTTACATTTAAAACACAGAGGAGAACTCTCTGGTTACATTTCATACCCAGCAGAGAGCTTGTACTTTAAATTTAATAGTCACTCAGGGCCTAGTAACAGCAAAGTACTTTTAGTTTAAATTTACAACACAGAAAAGAGCTTTCTGGTTAAATTTAGAACCCAGCAGAGAGCTTGTACTTTAAATTTCATAAGAAGTTAGAGCCTAGCAGCAGCTAAGAGCTATAATTTAAATCAAATCAGAATATAGCTTACCACAGCAGCACAAGACAGGGTACTGTGTAGCAGCCCTCTTTTAATAAGTGTTAATTCCCTCCCACCCCTGGGATAATCGTAGCTTTATAGGTACTTACACATCTTAAAAGACAGGAGGTGCTCTCAGGTGAAGCTCATTACCCAAATCAGTCATACACTAAGGACCTGAGATTAGTTAAGCTTCAGGTGAACAAGGTATATTACACGTATTAGGTTCAGTTTTATTAGTATAAATATCCATAGCAACCCTTAGTAAGTAAAGAACTTAGATCTAAACACAAACTTAAAACTAAGATGCAGACAGCAGTCCAGCAGCGGGATGGGGGCTTTCCAGTCTTTTGCATTGAGTGTCACATGTATGATTTTCTCCCAGTTGGTGAGAGGTCTTACGTGTGCACTAGGTGCAAGGAGCTCTTTGCTCTCAGGGAACGAGTCCGTTCTCTAGAGGCTAAAGTAGCAGACTTGGAAAGCATAAGACAGACAGAGAGGTACATAGACGAGACCTACAGGGATATAGTCCTGAAGTCCCACCTCCAGTCTGGCAGCATCCCTGTTGCCATGGAGGAGAGAGGTCACGTGACAGGAGAGCATCACCCTGGTGTGGCAGGAAGTGATCCTGTAACTAGGACCTGTCCTCCAGGTGATGTAAAACCCTCTCGCACCGAGGACGTTTCTCCAGGGCCATGTGCCCATGAGGGAAGGGTTAGGACAGCCGTTATAGCTGGTGATTCGATCATTAGGCATGTAGATAGCTGGGTGGCTGGTGGACGTGAGGATCGCCTGGTAACATGCCTGCCTGGTGCGAAGGTAGCGTACCTCACGCGCCACCTAGATAAGGTCTTAGATAGTGCTGGGGAGAAGTCTGCTGTCTTGGTACATGTTGGTACCAATGACATAGGAAAATGTGGTAGGGAGCTTCTGGAGGCTAAATTTAGGCTTTTAGGTAGGAAGTTGAAATCCAGAACTTCCAGGGTAGCATTCTCCGAAATGCTTCCTGTTCCACGCGCAGGACCCAAAAGGCAGACAGAGCTCCGGAGTCTCAATGCGTGGATGAGACAATGGTGCAGAGATGAGGGGTTTGAATTTGTTAGGAACTGGGGAACATTCTGGGGAAAGGAGGGGCTCTTCCGAAGGGATGGGCTTCACCTTAACCGGGATGGAACCAGGCTGCTGGCATTAACCTTTAAAAAGGAGATAGAGCAGCTTTTAAACTAGATATTAGGGGAAAGCCGACAGTCGCCCAAGAGCAGATGGTTCGGAAGAATGTATCTTTGAAGGATACTACCAAAAGCAGAGAGGTTCCACAAAAGAGTAAAGTAGCCCAAATGCCCTCAAGTATGGAGCAGACAGAGCTTAAAGATCCCAAATTACTCATGTCTAACAGACAAATTAATATGGATAAAATACATTCTCTAAAATGCTTGTATGCAAAGGCTAGAAGTCTAAAAAATAAGATGGGAGAGTTAGAATATATAGCACTAAATGAAAGGTTAGATATGATTGGAATATCAGAGACATGGTGGAAGGACGACAACCAGTGGGACACTGTGATACCTGGGTACAAACTATATCGTAATGATAGAGCTGATCAAATTGGTGGAGGGGTTGCTCTCTATGTTAGAGAGGGCATTGAGTCAGAAAGGATTAAAGTTTTGCAGGAAACAAAATCTGCTGTAGAATCTATATGGATTGAAATTCCATGTAAAAGGGGGAAGGCAATGGCAGTGGGGGTGTACTATCGAGCGCCTGGCCAGAATGACCAAATGGATGATGAAATGCTCAAAGAAATCAAGGAAGCTAACAAAAGTTACAGCACAGTAATAATAATGGGTGATTTCAACTACCCCGGTATCGACTGGGTCAGTGTCACGTCAGGACATGCTAGGGAGATAAAGTTCCTAGATGAAATAAATGACTGCTTCTTGGAGCAGCTGGTTCATGAACCAACCAGAGGGGAAGCCATATTAGACCTAATCCTTAGTGGAACACCAGATCTAGTGCAAGAGATAAGGTTGTTGGGGCCACTTGGCAATAGTGATCATAGCATGATCGCCTTTGATTTAATTAGTGGAGGAGGGATAGTAAGGAAATCCACAGTACTACCTTTTAACTTTCGAAAGGGAGACTATGATAAAATGAGGAAAACAGTCAAGAAAAAACTAAAAGGAGCAGTTGCAAAGGTTAAAGACGTACATCAGGCTTGGCTGTTGTTGAAAAATACTATCTTGGAAGCCCAGACCAGCTGTATTCCACGCTTTAAGAAAAGTGGAAAGAAGTCCAAAAAACTGCCAGCATGGTTTAAAGTTGAGGTCAGAGAGGCTGTTGTTGCCAAAAAAGCATCTTTCAGGAAATGGAAAAAAGAGCCAAACGACGAAACCTGGAAACAGCACAAGCACTGGCAAGTCAAATGCAAGGCATTGATAAGGCAGGCAAAGGGAGAATTTGAGAAGAAGCTTGCTGCAGAAGCAAAAACGCGAAGTAAAGACCTTTTCAAGTACATTCGTAGCAAAAAACCTGTGAGAGAGTCAGTTGGTCCATTAGATGATAAAGGGGTTAAAGGAGCACTAAGAGGCGACAAGGCGATAGCAGAGAGACTGAACGAATTCTTTGCTTCAGTCTTTACTGAGGAAGATGTAGGGATGTTACCCATGACTGAAGTGGTATTTAAAGGTGCAGAAGAATTGAAGGAAATATCGATACATCGGAAGATGTATTACAACTATTAGATAAGCTGAAGAGTAGCAAATTACCTGGGCCGGATGGTATACATCCAAGGGTATTGAAAGAACTGAAATATGAGATTGCAGACCTGCTATTAGTAATCTGTGAACTATCATTAAAATCATCTCTAATACCTGAAGATTGGAGGATCGCCAATGTAACACCAATTTTTAAAAAGGGTTCCAAGGGTGATCCGGGAAACTACAGACCGGTGAGCCTGACGTCAATACCGGGAAAAATGATAGAAACCATCATAAAGAATAAAATTACTCAGCATGTAGATAGTCATGAACTAATGAGAGACAGCCAACATGGCTTTAGATAAGGAAGATCTTGTCTTACTAATCTGTTATGTTTTTTTGAAGGAGTGAATAATCAGGTGGACAAAGGTGAGTCGGTTGATATTGTGTATCTGGACTTTCAGAAAGCCTTTGACAAGGTCCCTCATGAGAGACTTTTGGCAAAACTAAAGAGTCATGGGATAGGAGGCAGTGTACTATTGTGGATCAGGAACTGGTTAAAAGATAGAAAGCAGAGGGTAGGGCTAAATGGCCAATTTTCCCAATGGAGAAAGGTGAATAGTGGTGTACCCCAGGGATCTGTGCTGGGTCCGCTGCTTTTTGACATATTCATAAATGACCTTGAAAGTGGAATAACGAGTGAGGTTATCAAATTTGCAGATGACACAAAACTATTTAAAGTTGTTAAAACCCAAGAGGATTGTGGAAAATTGCAAGAGGATCTTGATAAATTGGAATACTGGGCATCAAAATGGCAGATGAAATTTAATGTGGACAAGTGCAAGGTTATGCACCTAGGGAAGAAGAACCCAAACTATGGTTACACGATGCAAGGTTCCACATTAGGAACCACCACCCAGGAAAAAGATTTAGGCGTCATTGTGGATACCATGTTAAAACCCTCGGCCCAGTGTGCAGCGGCGGCCAAGAGAGCAAATAGAATGCTAGGTATGATAAGGAAAGGAATGGAAAATAAAACAAAGGATATTATAATGCCTCTATATCGTTCCATGGTGAGACCGCACCTTGAATATTGTGTGCAATTCTGGTCGCCGTATCTTAAAAAGGATATAGAGTTATTAGAAAAGGTTCAGAGAAGAGCCACCAAAATGGTAAAGGGGATGGAAGGATACTCCTATGAAGAAAGGCTAAAAAGGTTAGGGCTCTTTAACCTGGAAAAGAGACGGCTGAGGGGAGATATGATAGAAGTCTATAAATTAATGAGCGGAGTGGAACGGGTAAACGTAGATCGATTGTTTACCTTATCAGAATATAGAAAGACTAGGGGACATGCAATGAAGCTACAGGGTAAACTATTTAAGACTAATAAGAGAAAATATTTTTTCACTCAACGTGTAATCAAACTCTGGAATTTGTTACCGGAGGATGTAGTAAAGGCTGTTAGTGTAGCTGGGTTTAAAAAAGGTTTGGACAAGTTCCTGGAGGAAAGGTCCATAAGCCATTATTAAGAAGGGACCCAGGATATCAATGCTTGAACCAATACAAGCATTGTGGAACCTGTGTCCCTTGGGGAAACTGCTAGGTACATATGACCTAGATTGGCCACTGTTGGAAACAGAATACTGGGCTTGATGGACTTTGGTCTGACCCAGTATGGCATATCTTATGTTCTTATGTCCTTTACACTCTACTGAAACAGCTCTTATCAAAGTATCCAGTGACTTGTTCCTGGCAAAATCCAAGGGCCTGTACTCTGTCCTCATCCTTCTTGACCTCTCTGCTGCTTTCAACACCGCTGACCACAACCTTCTCCTCGATACCCTATCCTCGCTTGGCTTTAGGGACTCTGTACTATCCTGGTTCTCCTCTTATCTCTCCCATCGCTCCTTCAGTGTGTGTTCTGGTGGCTCCTCCTCCACTACCCCGCTCCCAGTTGTGGTAAACCAAGGATCTGTCTTGGGTCCGCTCCTTTTCTCTCTCTATACCCAGTCCCTTGGTGCGCTTATCTCTTCCCATGGCTTTCAGTACCATCTGTATGCTGATGACCTCTCTACGCTTGAACTCTCTCCAGCAGTCCAGACCCAGATCTCTGCCTGCCTTTCTGACATTGCTGCCTGGATGTCTCACTACCGCTTGAAATTGAACATGGCCAAGACTGAACTTCTTATCTTTCCCCTTAAAACCTCCCCCCCTCCTCCTCTCAGTCTCTGTGGATAGCTCTGTACTCCTTCCTGTTTTCTTGGCCCGCAACCTGGGGGTTGTTTTTGACTCCTCTCTCTCTTTCTCCACACATATCCATCTCGTAGCTAAGACCTGCCGTTTCTCTCTCTATAACATTAGCAAAATCCGCCCTTTCCTTTCTGAACACACTACTAAAACGCTTATCCACTCCTTAATCACCTCCCGTCTTGACTATTGTAACCTACTCCTTGCTGGTCTCCCTTTGAATCATCTCTCTCCCCTTCAATCTGTTCAGCACTCTGCTGCATGGCTAATCTTCCGCCAGCCTCGTCATGCCCATATTACTCCTCTTCTCAAGTCACTTCACTGGCTCCCTATCCGTTTCCGCATCCAGTTCAAACTTCTCCTGCTGACCTATAAATGCATTCACTCTGCGGCGCCTCAGTACCTTTCTTCTCTGATCTCACCTTACAACCCCCCTCAGGAACTCCGCTCTTCTAGCCAATTGCTTCTATCTGTGCCCTTCTCTTCTACTGCTAACTCCAGACTTCGCTCCTTTCACCTTGCTGCACCTTATGCCTGGAACAAACTATCTGTGTCTGTACACCAGGCACCTTCTCTAACCCTCTTCAAATCCAGGTTGAAAGCTCACCTCTTCGCTGCTGTTTTTGGATCCTGATTCGCCTGATCTCCTTTCTTTCCCTTGTTTTACCCCTGCTTACACCGTCTGTGTTTTGTCTTAACTAGATTGTAAGCTCTGACTAGCAGGGATTGTCCCTTACATGTCTGTGCAGCGCTGTGTACGATTGGTAGTGCTATACAAATGCTCAGTAGTAGTAGTAGTAGTACTAGGTGCATAACTTTGCACTTGTCCACATTAAATTTCATCTGCCATTTGGATGCCCAATCTTCCAATTGCTTAGGTCTTTACTGAGGAAGATGTAGGGATGTTACATATGACTGAAGTGGTATTTAAAGGTGCGGAAGAATTGAAGGAAATATCGATACATCAGGAAGATGTATAACAACTATTTGATAAACTGAGAAGTAGCAAATCACCTGGACCGGATGATATACATCCAAGGGTGTTGAAAGAATTGAAATATGAGATTGTAGCCCTGCTATTAGTAATCTGTGAACTATCATTAAAATCATCTGTAATACCTGAAGATTGGAGGGTGGCCAATGTAACGCCAATTTTTAAAAATGGTTCCAGGAGTGATACGGGAAACTACAGACCAGTGAGCCTGACATCAGTACCGGGAAAAATAGTAGAAACCATCATAAAGAACAAAATTGCTGAACATGTAGATAGTCATGGCTTAATGGGAGACAGACAACATGGCTTTAGACAAGGAAGATCTTGTCTTAGTAATCGGTTATGTTTTTTTGAAGGTGTGAATAAACAGACAAAGGTGAGTCGGTTGATATAGTGTATTTGGACTTTCAGAAAGTATTTTACAAGGTCCCTCCATCAGAGACTTTTGGCAAAACTAAAGAGTCATGGGACAGGAGGCAGTGTACTATTGTAGATCAGGAACTGGTTAAAAGATAGAAAGCAGAAGGTAGGGCTAAATGGCCAATTTTCCCAATGGAGAAAGGTGAATAGTGGTGTACCCCAGGGATCTGTGCTGGGTCCGCTGTTTTTTGACATGTTCATAAATGACCTGGAAAAGGGAATAACGAGTGAGGTGATCAAATTTGCAGATGACAACTATTTAAAGCTGTTAAAACCCATGAGGATTGTGGAAAATTGCAAGGAGATCTTGATAAATTGGAAGACTGGGCATCAAAATCGCAGATGAAATTTAATGTGGACAACTGCAAAGTTATGCACCTAGGAAAGAACAACCCAAAATATGGTTACATGATGCAAGGTTCCACATTAGGAACCACCACCCAGGAAAAAGATTTAGGTGTCATTGTGGATAACATGTTGAAACCCTCCGCCCAGTGTGCAGCGGCAGCCAAGAGAGCAAATAGAATGCTAGGTATCATAAGGAAAGGAATATAAAACAAAGGATATTATAATACCTATAATACACTATAATACCATGGAAAACCTTCCACTCAACTTAGATAAAGGCTAAACATGAACCTGCCTAAATTCAAGCTTATACGCCCTACTACAAGGAATACATACAAAACTTAAATGAATAATCACTCCATTCCTATGCATTGATACCATACTTGTATATAGTTACAACTGTTATAATCTGCCTATGCGGTAGGGACAGTACTTTTGTTTAAATTGTTACACAATCTGTGTTAGTTGAATTATTCCGCTTAGTTTTTTAAACCCTATGTTGTGCAAGTTAAGATGTTCTATGTAAAAAGTTATAATTGTTCTATGTAAAACAAGCTCTGCATTGTTAACTGTTGTTAATTGTACACCGCAACTGATCGCTGGAAGATGCGGTATATAAATAAGTGTTAAATAAAAAAAAAATAAAAAATGATAATGCCTCTACCGTTCCATGGTGTGACCGCACCTTTAATATTGTGTGCAATTCTGGTCATTATCTTAAAGGATATAGCGTTATTAGAAAAGGTTCAGAGAAGAGCCACCAAAATGGTAAAAGGAATGGAAGGATACCCCTATGAAGGAAGGCTAAAAAGGCTAGGGCTCTTTAACCTGGAAAAGACACGGCTGAGGGGAGATACGATAGAAATCTATAAATTAATGAACGGAGTGGAACGGGTAAACGTAGATCGATTGTTTACGTTATCAGAATATAGAGAGACTAGGGGACATGCAATGAAGCTAAAGGGTAAACTATTTAAGACAAATAGGAGAAAATATCTTTTCACTCAACGTGTAATCAAACTCTGGAATTTGTTACCGGAGGATGTAGTAAAGGCTGTAAGTGTAGCTGGGTTTAAAAAAAGATTTGGACAAGTTCCCGGAGGAAAGGTCCATAAACCATTATTAAAAAAGGGACCCAACATATCAATGCTTGACCCAATACAAGCATTGTGGAAACTGTCTTTTGAGGAAACTGCTGGGTACGTATGACCTAAATTGGCCACTGCTGGAAACAGGATACTGGGCTTGATGAACCTTGGTCTGACCCAGTATGGCATTTATTTTTATTATTTATTTATTTATTTCAACTTCTTATATACCGCACTCTTTGACATCAGCGCGGTTTACAAATAACAGAAAGGAACCAGAACAACAGGCTGTTTGGTATTACATATAACAGGAGTATCAACTTGGATAACATGGGAGAACTATTTACATGGAGTATGTAATCTATTAGCTAGATAGCATGCTCGAACTATTTACATAAAATTAGCAGTGATGCTTGGAACAAGAGGGATATTGTGGATTATACTAGGGTGAGGCTGTTATGTTACGGTTCATGTAGGGTAGTATTTGATGAAAAGGTGCAGTTTAAGGGCCTTTCTGAACTGGGTTAGGTTGGTTATGGCGCGGAGATCAGGTGGGAGAGCATTCCAGTATTTTGGTGCGCTAAACATGAAAGCTCTGTTTGATGTTGATAGGCTGCACGTTGTTATAGCCTTTGGGGTTGTTAGTGAGTTTAATGCTGCATGTCTCCTATTTCTATTTGATGGGAGGGATTGGATGAGTTTGGTAAGTGATGTGGACGATAAACCATTTAAGGCCTTAAATGTGAGAGTGAGGGTTTTGAATGTAAGTCTTCCGTGTATAGGGAGCCAATGGAGCTCTTTGAGGATAGGTGTGATGTGTTCACTTCTGGCCGCTCCTAGAAGAACCCTGGCAGCGGTGTTCATTGCGAGTTGCAAGGAGCTTATGGTGGATTGTGGGAGTCCTTGTAGAATGGAATTGGCGAAATCGAAGTGCGGCAGTATCAGTGCTTGGTAGATGGTTCTGAAGTCTTCGTGGTCTAGTAGGGGACGCAGGTGTCTAAGAGTGCGTATTTTGAAGTATACAGATTTTACGATATTGTTTATGTGTGATTTCATGTCAAGCCTATGGTCTAGTGTGACTCCGAGGTATTTTATTGTATCCTTGGTGCCTAGGTCAGCTCCCTTGACACTTATATGTGGTGGTGGGGTGAAGTTGGGGTCTCTTGTGATAAAGAGAACCTCAGTTTTCTTATGCTGAATGCGGAGGTTCTGTGACAGGAGCCATTGTGAGACTGCATCGAAGCAGTTTGTTATAGGCAGTAAATCCATTTGCATTGTGGAAAATGGCATGTAGAGTAGGATATCGTCGGCGTATATCATACATTTCACATTGAAGGACCTGATGATATCGCAGATAGGCTGCATATAGACGTTGAACAAGAGGGATGAGAGTGAGGACCCCTGCGGAACGCCTTGTCTTTGATGGAAGAGTTTTGATTCTCCTGTTGCAGATTTGACGTATTGCATTCTGGTGTCGAGGTATGATTTACACCATTCAAGTGCTGAGTTGCAGATGCCTTTTCCTTCCAGTCGACCGAGGAGAATCTCGTGATTTACCGAGTCAAACGCTGCTGCTATATCCAAGAAGATTAGCACGACGCCTTGTCGGATGTTGTCTATGGTATTGAGAATATCATTGAAGAGGGTGGTAAGCAGTGTCTCGACGCCGTGGAATTCTCTGAAACCATGTTGAGAATAGTCTAGGGGGGCTGCGGAGTCGATGTGGTCTTGGATTTGGCGCTGTGCCTCTTTCTCAAAGATCTTTGCTAAGAGGGGGATACTGGCTATTGGCCTGTAGGAGTCTGGCCGTTTTGGATCCAGTTTAGCGTTTTTTAGTAGTGGCCTGATGGATGTGAGTTTTAAAGCAGATGGGAAGGCGCCAGTAGTGAAAGAGAGGTTCATGATTCTTGCAATGAAGGTGCTAAAGTCACACCGCAGATCCTTTATCCAAAAGGCTGGGCAGGGATCGGTTTGCGCAGTGGTTGTGTTGAGTGAGGAGATGGTGTCTTCAATGTGTTTAGAAGAAGGCGTGTGAAGTGCGGATAGGGATGTTGGGCAGGTCGTTTCTTGTATATTGTTTTTTGAGAGTCCATCTGTCTGTAGGAGTTTTGATTGCAAGTAATCAGCGAATTCTTGCGGGTGGATATCATTATTTTGTTCAGAAGATGGTTCCTTTGATAGTGACTTAACCAGGTTGAAAAGGTCACGAGGTTTGTTCAATGATCTCTTGAGCATATCTGAGTGGTATTGCTTCTTTCTGGCTGCGATTGCCTCGCGGTGAGTTGAGAGGTGAAGAATGTAGGCTTCGTGGTCATCGGTAGCTAGTGAGCGGCGCCAGCGTTTTTCTAGCCTTCGTAGGTGCGTAAGAACATATCTTATGTTCTTAATTTATCAAGATCCTCTTGCAATTTTCCACAATCCTGATGGGTTTTTAACAGCTTTAAATAGTTTTGTGTTATCTGCAAATTTGATAACCTCACTCGTTATTTCCTTTTCCAGGTCATTTATGAATATGTCAAAAAGCAGCGGACCCAGCACAGATCCCTGGTGTACTCCACTATTCACCTTTCTGCATTGGCAAAGACTGGCCATTTAGCCCTACCCTCTGCTCTCTATCTTTTAACCAGTTCCTGATCCACAATAGTACACTGCCTTCTATCCCATGACACTTTAATTTTGCCAAAAGTCTCTGATTAGGGACCTTGTCAAAGGCTTTCTGAAAGTCCAGATACACTATATCAACCGACTCACCTTTGTCCACCTGTTTATTCACACCTTCAAAAAAACATAACATATTAGTAAAACAAGATCTTCCTTGTCTAAAACCATGTTGTCTGTCTCCCATTAAGCCCTATCTACATGTTCAGTAATTTTGTTCTTTATGACGGTTTCTACCATTTTTTCCGGTACTGACGTCAGGCTCACCGGTCTGTAGTTTCCTGGATCACCCCTGGAACCCTTTTTAAAAATTGGCGTTACATTGGCCATCTTCCAATCTTCAGGTTTTAAAGATGATTACAGATGAGCGGTGGGCAAGTTGTCTAAATTTGAAAGAGGTTTTGCAGAACAGTTTGTTCAAATTGAGTATCGGCTCTTAAGTCTTTATCCAGGCAATAGTGCGCTGCAAGGATATGTATAGAAAGCGTAGTTACTCACCTGTAACAGGTGTTCTCCAGGGACAGCAGGAGTCAGTCCACACATATGGGAATCCCCAGCTACAGGCTACTGAGGACCTGTAGAAAAATGCCACACAGTGAGCCGTGAGCAGTCACTGGTAACCAAAGACTGCCCAAGGACCCTGGATCCCCAGAAGACCATGCTCGCAGTAGTCACAGAAGGAGGATCGGATGGCATCAGTTGCTTAAACCCCAAATAGATTATGGAGTACAGCCTGGCCAAAGGCGGCGTCCCGATGGCACTCCCTCTCCAGGCAATAATGTGTCGCAAAGGCGTTACCGAGGACCAAGTTGCAGCTTGGCAGATGTCCGCCAGCAGCATGGAGCGCAGATTGGCCACTGATGCCGCCCTCGCACAAACACTGTGTGCCATGACTCAGTGGTTCAGGGGCAGCCCAGCCTGAGGGTCCGCTTAGTGACCGCAAACCCCATGCGGGCAAGGTCATAGGAGACAAAGCGCCGCTCAGACCTGCAGTGAACCTGTGTACGCTGCAGGTAGAAGGAGAGCGCCCTCCTGCAGTAAAGGGTATGAAGGATTGTCGACACCGAATCGGTGCAAGGCTTCAGGAAGGTTGGCAGTACTATCTGCTGGTTGAGATGGAACTCCAAGACAACTTTAGGGAAAAACTTGAGGTGCATACGGAGAACCACCCGGTTCCCACTGAACCTCGTGTAGGGGGCATCAATCATCAGGGCCTGAGGCTCACTGACCCTTCAGGCCAAGGTGAGGACCACCAAAAAAAATCACCTTCCAGGAAAAGTGCCAAAGCGAGCAGGACCCCCATTGACTTAAAGGGTGGCTGAGTCAGCTGCGTGAAGACACTGAGGTCCCACTCCACCGGAGGCGACTGGATGGGGGGCTTGGAAAGAAGCAGCCTGCGCATGAAGCGGGAATCCAGTGGTTGAGCCGAGAGATAACCACCCCCAACAGGGAGGTGGTTAGCTGAGATAGTGCTCAGGTGGACCATGACCAAATTGGACTTCAAGCCCGCCTGCAAGAGATGGAGCAAGTACCACAGGAACAAGTGGTTAGGGCAAGAGAATGGGTCGGCCCGCATCTCCAAGCACCACATCGAGAACCAACACCACTTAAAGACGCAAGTCCTCCAAGTCAAGTCCCTGTGCAACCTCCACCAGGAGATGAAGGGGGGGCTAGAGTGACCCACTCAGCCAGGAAGCTGTGAGGAATAAGGACCTCAAACGTTTGGGTGAAGTAGCAGACCTTCCTCCTGCGTCAACAAGCCCGGCACGTCGCCCAAGGGAACTGGAGGCTTCAATGAGAGGCGGAGCAGCAGTGAGAACCAGGACTGTTGAAGCCACTGCGGGTCCATGAGAATCACAGAGGCCCTGTCCCACTGTATTTTGAGGAGAGTTCGCGCTATGAGCGGAGTGGGGGGAAATGTATACAGGAGGCCATGCATCTATGACAGGAGGAAGGCATCGGAGGCTTTCCTGTTTGGGTGTGGAACCGGTCTGCGGAACCGTGAGAGCTGTGAGTTTGCTGGGCTGCGAAAAGGTCTAGGAACAGTCCCCCAACACTGAAACAGCCGCTGTGCCATCTGCAGGCAGAGGCACCACTTGTGCGGCTGGAGGAGCCAGCTTAACCTGTCTGCCCGGGAGATAGGTGGCCCATAGTGTTATGCCCTGGTGAGTCGTGAAGGACCACAGGACTACCACCTCCATGCAGAGGCTGTAAGAGCTGGTGCCCCCTTGCTTGTTCAAATAGAACATTGGTACTTGGTTGCCCATCTGAATGAGCACCACCCGATGGTGAACACGGTGCCTGAATGCCCAGAGTGCAAGGAGGACTGCCTGGAGTTCAGGAAGGTTGACTGGCTGCTGGGACTCCTCCAGGGTCCAAGTCCCCTGCATGCGGAGCTCGCCACAATGGGCTCCCCAGCCCATGAGCGAGGCATCCATGGTCAAGACCACGTAATATTGTGGGGCCTGGAACGGCATGCCTCGGAGCAGGTTCCGGGTGTCCCACCACCAGTCGAGGGACTCTGTGAGCAGAGGCGTGACAGATGGAATCTTGGAGGCGACCTGTTGCCCGAGACCATTGAGCCCAAAGGCACCACTGTGCCGCCCACATGTGCAACCGGGCGTCGGGGACGACATGAACCGTCAAGGCCATATGGCCAAGGAGACAGAGCATTGCTCGGGGTGGTACCATGTCATGGTGTTGAACCATGGATGCCAGAGCGATAAGGATGCCCTGTCCTAGAGAAGGAAGGCTGTTGTCTACTGAGTGTCGAGGCACACGCCGATGAACTCAAGGGATGGGGCTGGAGGTGAGACTTCGGGTAATTGACCACAAAGTCAAGATGCTCGAGGAGGTGGATGGTGCGGGCCATGGCCTGTTGCACCTCATCGGCCATCCCCCCTGTAATGAGCCAGTTATGTAGATAGGGGCAGACAAAGGTGCCCTGCAATTGAAAATGGACCGCGACCACCGCGAGGCATTTGGTGAACACTCGTGGGCAGATGCCAGGCCGAAAAGAAGCACTCTGTATTGATAGTGGCTCCCTTGCACCCTGAAACACAGGTATTTCCTGTGCTTGGGATGGATGAGGATGTGAGCGTGCACATCCCGAAGGTCCAAGGAGCATAGCTAGTCGCCCCGCTGGAGGAAGGGCAATAAGGCGCCAAGGGAAAGCATTTTGAACCTCTCCGGCAACAGGTATTTGTTGAGATTTCTTAAACTCGAGGATGGGTCAGAAACCGCCTGTCTGCTTTGGCACGAGGAAGTAACGGGAGTAGAACCCGCGACCTCTGAGGTGCAGCGGAACCATTTCCAGTGCTCGCTCCTTGAAAAGATTGGCAAGCTCCTGCGCCAAGGCGGCCTGGTGCATGGGGAGCTTAGGGGGGTGTGCAGGGCAGAAGAGTGGAGGAAGCCAGTCCAGGTGGAGGTTGTAGCCCTCCTGGACAACCTGGAGGACCCAGGTGTCTGAGGTAACAGACTCACATCGGGGAGCAAAGTGGACCAGGCACCCTCCCACCGGTAGCTGGGTCACCAGAGGGCAAGCAGCTATGCATCTGGCGTCAAAAACCTGGGACCAACTGAGCCAGTGCCAGGATCTGTCTTTTGGGACCCTTTGGCTTAAGCAGGCCGATGGCCGCTCTTGCTCTGTCCACCTTGGGATGGAGCTGGTGCTGGAGGATAAGGTGGGTAGCCCCAGGTAGGGGAGACCCTTCCTCTGGAAGAAAGGCCTTTTGCCCTGTTACTTTTTCCACGGGAGGGAGGAAGTCTTTCGGCAGAGACAGCTGCAGGTTACGTACTCTGTCTCAATCTCCGCAGCTTTGTCCTCCATGAGCTGGCCAAACAATTGCTCGCCCAGGCACAGTATATCGAGCAGTTTCTCCTGGACCCATTGTTCGAGATCAGAGGACTGGAGACAGGCCTGCCGCCTGGCCCAGATACCAGCAGCCACTACCCAAGCAGAGGCCTCGAAGCTGTCGTAGGCAGCACGAGAAAGGTACTTTGAACAGTCCCCCACTGACTTTAGGAAGGACTGAAAATGGCAGAAGTAAATCACTGAGGCGGCCCACCTGGAAACCTTCGAGCTCCTTCGCGAGGTCACGAAGGAACATACTTACGTATAGCCAGTAAGCCTGGATATGGCACGCTAGCATGGAGCCTTAGTAGGCCTTATGCCCGAGGGCGTCAAGGATGCAAGAATCTCTACCCAGCGGGACCGAAGAGTGAGTTTTGGGCTCTTTTGCTAACAACTCTGGATGGCCTTGGAGGACATGTTTTTACAGAGGGAGCAGAGCTCCGGGTTGTGGTCAACTCCTAGGCACCTAAGACAACAGGTCAAGGGTGTCATGAGTGACACACTTGGAGCATCTGTCATTTTTTTGAAACCAGAGGCCATGGGGGCAAAAAGAATCCCCGCAAGGTCAAAGACCTTCGGTTCGGCCAGCGGTTGAAATGGGTGCGAAAATGCACTCGTCAAGAAAAATGAAAAATACAAAAATAACAAAGTCCTGGGCCCGCTGCTGAGGCAAGGGCACTGGGGACGGTGGGAAGAGGACTGGAAAACCAGAATTAGAGAGAGAATTTTGGAAACTTTTTCCGAGCTATAGGATGTGCTTCCGAAGGACTCTGTGGAAAAAGGGAGACTGATCAAGGTGGCACCCTTGGGCAGGAAGGGGACCACGCATGCGTGGTGGCATTCCCAAAGGCTTTCTTTGAAATCTGGGGAAATGCTTCACACGGGCTCCGTTGGTACAGACGTCACCCATATGTGAGGACTGACTTCCTGCTTGTTCCTGGAAAAGACCATGTTGCCGCATAGCAGACGTCAGATAGGGAGAGTGTGAAGGTAAGCTACAGTAGTTGCCATGGCTCTGACACTATGGGCTATGACACTGTGAATAAGCGAAGGATAAGCAATCTGCTAAACAGTTTGAAAATGTTTCTTTGGATACTGGTGTCCCCAAATGACTTTTGTAAAAGGAGACAAACAACTGAGAGGATTGGCGATAGCCCTTAGTGTGCTCTAGATAGAACGACAACACTTGCTTGCAGGCGAGAGTATGAAGTTTGACTTCAGCTGGAGAGGCATGGGGTCTTGGAAAGAAAGCCTGTAGCGAGACAGATTGATTCAGGTGGAAGGAGGTGACTACCTCCAGCAAGAACTTAGGATGTGTGCGAAGGACCACCTTGTCATGATGAAAAGTGTTATAAGGCACATAGGTTACTAAAGCTTGCAGTTCACTAACTCTGCGAGCTGAGATAGCTCCTCTTTCTCATAGCAGTTTTCATGTGACAAACTTTAATGGAGCTGACCTCATTGGTTCAAAAGGACTGCGCATGAGTTGTGCAAGGACAACATTTAGATCCCATAGGGTGGGAGGTGGACGGAAAGGTGGCTTGGTCAGGAGAAGACACCGCATAAATCTGGCCACTAAGGGGTGTGCTAAGATAGGATGGGATAACACAGGTCTGCGACTAAAAAGCTGTTTGATTATTTTCATCTAATTTCCATGTATTTTGGTGTGCTGAAAACAAATATTGAAAAAACTCCTAGACGTCATGATTTGCCACAACATGCAAAATTGTCTTCAAATTTATCAAAATTTTTCAAATTACTATTAATTAATTCACATAAGTGCATTTAAGATATAAAATGCCAAAAAAACTCAGACAACCCCTTTAAGGTTATGTAAAAAAAAATATAGCACTGTAAATCTGATGGTCAGCAATATATACATAAGCTAAGCAAGTTTTAAGTCCGTGCTTCTAATGGTAGAAGGGGTTAATCTTTCCTGAAGAAGCCAGTGGGAGGGAGACAGGGCAGATAGCAGCAGCTCCAGTCAGTGCAGGGGGGTGTGGCCAGCACTGTGACTTCTCGTGTACAGACACAGAGCTGCTCTCTCCAGCATGCCACACTTGTGCACGAATCATCATCAGGTTCTTGGTTCTAGGCTGTTCACACTTTTTCATCGCAATTCGTGTTGGCTCGTCATTCTTCAACCGTTATGTTATGGCTCCGCGAAAGTGTATTAATTCGCCAGAGTTTCTGTTTCATCTGTGGTGAATATACAGTGTTGAAGCAACAGCAGAATATTAGACTTTGTGAAAAAAGTATACTTTTTATACTTTGGACTAAAAATTGGAGATCAAGATAAAGTCTGGGCGCCTCATAAAGTGTGCAAACGGTGTGTTGAGGACCTCCGAAACTGGTTCAAGGGTAAGAAAAAAATCTTTCCGTTATGGGATTCCTATGGTATGGCGAGAGCAAAAGAACCATAGTGACAACTGTTACTTTTGTTCATGCGATGTGAAAGGGTTTAATTCCACATGGAAGCATTCCATTTCATACCCCAATCGTCACTCGGCAAATCGTCCCATCCCCCATGGCACAGATATACCAGTACCCAAGCCCCCTGCTACCTTGGAAGAGATACCTAGCTCCGATGAAGGTGAAGTCATACCTGAACCAGATGACGAATCAAGTTCTGACTTTGAAGATGATACAAGACCAAAAATGTTTTCTCAGGAGGAGATGAATTATTTGGTAAGAGACTTGAATCTTCCCAAAGATGCCGCTGAGTTACTCAGATCAAGGCTGAAAAGCAGGAATTTATTGTTGCCAGGAGTGTCATCTTCATGGTTCAGACATCGTGAAAAGGAGTTCGTTCCTTACTTCGCCCAGGAAGACAAGTTGGTTTATTGCATCGATGTCGAAGGTCTGATGGGTCAATTTAAAATCCAATATGATTCAGAGCAATGGCATCTTTTTATAGATTCTTCAAAAAGAAGTCTCAAAGCAGTTTTACTCCACAACGGTTTTTTACGCTTCCATACCTGTAGGTCATTCCATACACTTGAAGGAAACCTACGAGAACTTGGAATTGGTTCTTCGTAAACTTAAATATGAAGACCATGGTTGGCAAGTGTGTGGGGACTTGAAGGTCTTGTGCATGCTGCTCGGGCAACAAGCTGGGTATACCAAATATCCTTGTTTTCTGTGTCTATGGGACAGTCGAGACCGACAAAATCACTAGACCAAGAAGAGTTGGCAGCCGCGGGTGCTAACAGTCGGTGAAAAAAATGTCCCCTGAGAAACTTTAGTACCTTCCCATAAAGTTCTTCTACCACCTCTCCCCATAAAATTGGATTGATGAAGCAATTTGTAAAATCACTTCCAAGAGATGGAGAATGTTTCAAATACTTGGTCACCAAGTTTCCAGGCCTGTCGGAGGCAAAATTGAAGGAAGGTGTGCTCGTCGGACCAGACATTAGAAGGCTTATAGTTGATCAAGAGTTTGTCAATACCATGATGGATCCTCAAAAAGAAGGGTGGATTGCATTTAAAGAAGTCATACAGAAATTTTAGGCAATAACAAAGATCCTCACTACAAAAAGATTGTCGGACGAATGCTGAAAGCATTCCAAGCTTTAGGTTGCCTGATGAGTTTGAAAGTGCATTTCCTCCAGTCCCACCTTGACAACTTTCCTGAAACTTTGGGAGCTGTGAGTGAGGAACAAGGTGAAAGATTCCACCAAGACATTAAAGAGATGGAAAGGAGATACCAGGGAAAATGGAGCATTACAATGATGGCAGACTACTGCTGGATGCTTCAGAGAGACATTCCAGATGCTACTCACAAGCGTAAATGCACCAAGAGGAGCCTCACAAGGAAGAAGAAACAAGTTTAGTGTGTGTAGGTGAGCTCATTTCAGTTCAAAAAAGGATTTTCATGAAAATATTGTAATAAAACTTTAATTTTATAAGTCTATTTCCATTTATTTTGAGGTATAGCCTTATTTAACATAGTTACCTAAATTGTCAGGAAACGTGATGTCCTATAACAAAAAGGAGGTCATTTTCGGATTCAGCGCACCAAAAAACATAAAGATTACATGGAATAACCAAAACAGCTCTTGAGAAAAAATTTTTTTGCAGACCTGTGAATTTATCACAAAACCCAACTCCTGGAGGATATAAATGGTTTGATTTAGGGTGGAGGTGACTGCTGAAGTGGAGTCTGCCCTTAGCAGCCAGTCATCTAAGTAGGGGAATAGAAAGATCCCCAAAGTTCGTAGGCAGGCCGCCACAATGGCTAAACACTTTGTTAAGACTCAGTACTGCTAGTAGTAGTTTTGAAAAGAAAAGAAAAGAAAAGAAAAAAAAGGAACCTTCTGTAGACTAGGTGAATGAGGATGTGTGCCAATCAATCATTGTGTTGGAGGTATGGCAGAAAGGTACCTAGAGAAATCATCTTGAATTTCTCCTTGATAAGAAATTTGTTAAGATTTCAGAGACCTACTATAGGCCTGTCTTTTTTGGAATTAGGAAATATCTGGAGTAGAATCCCAGGCCTTGATGAGCAGAGAGTACTTCCTCTATAGCTCTTTGATTCAGCAGTTGAGAGGATTTCTTGTTGGAGCAAGAAGGAGTGAAGGGGATCCAGGGTGGGTTGTCCCACAAAGTGAGTGGGAGGACGAGTCTGGAATTTTAGTTGTAGGCTCCTGACTAAATGTAGGATCCAGGGCTCGGAAGTGATGTTGATCCAGCGGTGTGCAAAATGCACTCACCTTCCTGGGATCATGGGAGAATTGGCTATGCACTTCTTGAAGCTGAGGTTGTTGAGTAGATCGTGCAGGCTGTAGTTTGGTAACCTTGGGTTTCCTGATCTGTTTCTGGCCTGGTTACCTCTGTTGCTGTTGTGTGGCAGCATAGCCAGGATAGGCCTGATATGGAGGATAAAATCCTCTCAGGGAAGAATGGTTTCTTGGTAGTATCTTTCTTAGAAGGGTCTGCTGTTTTTCCTTGACAGCCTCTTCATGGTGAGGTTGTCAGTCTATCTCCCCGGCCTTTTCCCTCCATCTCTGTCCAAAGAGGTTCTCACCATTACAGAGTATGTTGATTAATCTGTCCTGGACCTACTGTTCCAGGTCAGATGCTGGGAATCATGCAGTCCTTCTAGCCCCTATGCAAGCTGCAGCAGATCTGCTGTTAGCTCTTGTTAACAATTTGGATGTATTCTGGGCATGTGTCACCAAGACCTGATGAGCCACCTGCTTATCAGGGGGCAACAAGGAGATGAACTCTTGAGAAATCCCTGCATACATCCTCAATATACATACCCATATACTGCATATAAGAGTCTATTCTCAAGGCTAGCATGGTAGCTTGGAATGCTTTCCTTCCAAATGCATCTAGGGTCCTGGCCTCCATGCCAGGAGGCACTGAGGATTCTTTTGACTCTTGATCCTCCTCATGGCAGACTCCACAACCATGGAATGCTGGGGAAGTTGTGGCTTTTGGAAACCTGGAGAGGGAGGAACCCTTTATAGGGTATCAAGCCGCTTGCTTACCACAGGGGTTTACATGGGGGCTTCCCACATTCTATAAAGTGTTTAAGATGTTATGCATCAGGAGGGTGGCAGCCTCCTTCTGTGGGATACTGGAGTATATCGAGCTCCTCAGCCCTTGGCTCCATTTCGGTAGCCACTGAATCATCAAGAGCTGCTGCCATGTCTTTAATAAAGTCTTGAAACGGCATGTCTTTGGGCTGTGAACGTCAACGTTCATAAGGAGGCGACGGATCAGACTGTACATCTTTGGGTGTTTCAGACTATGAATTCCACCTCAGATGCCTCCTTGGAATTGGAGTTCGGAAGGAAATCAAAATAATCTCGGAGAGGGGCGTTTCAAGATGGCAGTTGCAGTCGTGTTCGGGTGAGCACGTCTTTTCCTACTCATGGGGAAGAGGCGTAAGGGTAAGGCTGGGCAGGTGCCTCCACAGCCCACCCTTACCTCAACACCGCTTGCCTCTGTTTCTGGACCATTGGATACTTACTTTGTTCGTGATCCTTGGAATCCAGACGGTGCTGGTGGAGAATACCGATTGGCGGGGCCATCGGAGTTGGATTGCTCGGTGGCAGCCTCGGTGTCAACTTCCTCACCAGCTGTGAGTCCAGCGCCTACGTTTCTCCGCAGTGGTTCACTGCCGGAAGGTTTCCTGGAGGTTTCCTCTCCTAGTCCAGGGGAGGGTTCAACCTCGCGAGGGCCAGGGAAAAGTGAACCGGAGAAGCTTGTGAGTGGAGCCAGCAGTGCTCTTCACTCCATTCCAGCGTCGGCGCTTATTGGAGGTGAGATCACAGGGAAGTCCTTTTCCCCTGTGTAACGAGAAGCTTCTTTGGTGCCTGATGTGATGGAGAATGTTCCAGCGTCGACTCCGGACGGGGCTTTCGTTATTCAACGCCCAATGAACTTCACGTTAGAATCGATTTGGACTGCTATTGTTTCCCTCTGAGAAGTTCGGCTTCCACAGATTACATCTTGAACTTCTAAAGTAAAGTCTACAATGGAAACGGTAGCAGACTTAGAGAAGAAGGTCTCCAACATTTCTATGGAATCTGCAGTTCGGCAGGCGAGAATTTCTAACTTAGAAGATCAAGCCGACGGATTTAAAAAGAATTTCCTGTCTGTGCAAGTAAAGCTAGAACAGTTAGATAACTCCACCCGTGTTAATAATTTGAGAGTTGTTAACTTTCCTAAGGTGATGTCTATTTCTGCTAAAGATACGTTCAAGGAATATTTAACTGTGACTTTGGGGGTTTCTCCTGACTTAATGCCACCTCCAGTAAAAACTTATTACTTGCCAAAGGCTAAACGTGTGTCTTGTAGTGGTACACCAGAAGACGCTCTCAATGTCACAGATTTAGTGGAAAATTTTGGTCTTGAGTCTCAGGAACCTTCTACCTTATTAGTTACATTTGCTTTGTTATCGGATAAGGAGTGGTTATTGAAACTTTTCTTCCAAAAAAGGAAGCTTTTGTTTAGGGGTTTAGCCGTACGCATTTATCCAGATCTGTCAAGGGAGACCCAGAAACGACGTAGAGAATTTTTATTGCTCCGTCCCGGAATTTTACAACTCAGTGGGTTGTTTTTTCTTAAACATCCATACAAATGTCTGATTAAGTATCATTCTATTTCATATATATTTTTTGAACCTTCCCAGTTGCTTGCTTTTATCAATGCCAGGCGCCTAGAATCTTCTATTGTTCCCTCCTAGTGCTCATTATTGATTTTGGTCTGGATTTTCGACTGCTTCCTTTTCTTTGAATGTTTTGTATATTAGTTAGGTGAAATGGTAACCCCCCCCCCCTCCCTCCCTGTAGTGGGCTAGTTAGGGTAAGCTCTTTAATTGTTTTCCTTTGTATCTTTTTGGAAGGATATTATGTTTCCATGCATGTATCTGTATATTGATTTCTGGCGCTGCCCTGTTTCTTTGAGAAGGGTTTTTTGTATAAACCTTCAACTTATTGTAAAATTGCATAAATATAAAATAAAAATAATAAAAAAAAATCTCTATGAGATGTTCGATACCTTCGATGTTCCAAAGTTTGGATGTCGAGGGTATCAGAACCGATGGCACCAAGGGCCCTGGTATCTGTTGCTCTGAGCTATGTAAAGCAGGGGATGCCTACGGTAGAGTACCAATATCTGTGGTCACCGCTGGTCAGAGCAGTTGATGCTATTAGTGTTACAACGGCTAAGAGTTTAGTGATGCTATGCTCAATGGCGATGACACTGTCATCCAATGATAGTACCAGAGGAGTGGCGGCTCCAGACACAGAGGTGTGGACCACAACTCCTGATGTCGGTATCGGGGGCTCCACTGAGGACTAGACCTCTAGGACATCCTCAAACCCCTGTATGGCTTTGGAGGGCAACACCTCCCACTGAGGTAGTTTAGAAGGATGGTCTACATCAGAATGCGATGAATGGCGATGCCAATGCTCGGTGTCAGAAGTCAACATCAATTTGGAACTTGATCTCGATGCCCAAGTCAATGTCTTCTTCTTAAGCACTGATGACTGAGCGATGCTTCTCTTTCACTGGTGAGGCCTTAAACGCATGGGACAACTTTGATGGAGTTGATGCCCCCAAGGAATGCATTGAAGGAGCTGAGTCTGTAGGAAACAACTTAGCCTTCTGTTTGTCCCGGTTCTTTCGGTCTCTGGAAGTCATATGGCAACAGGACTAAACATCATGGTCTGGGCCTAAACATTTCAGGGATCAAGAATGCTCATCAGTGATGGAAATTGTGCTGGAACACCTGGAGCATTTTTTGAACCCACTTCGGGGTTTCTCCATATTTGAAAATATGGAGGCAAAATTAAATTGGGCAATGGTGCTCGAGAAGGCCATAGGCCTCAAAAGCAAAATTAGACTTACCTGCTAATTGTTCCTTGAGGAACTCTAGTCCAGTCCCGCACCTCTGGGTAGTGCACCTCCTCCCGCAGCTTGGAGACTGAGCATGTCAGATTCTGAAGTCATTTATACTAATACCGCTGGCACCTCCCACCAGCTCCCAGTGACCTAATGGCAAAGCAAACTCAGAGAAGCAACAAATAAGTAGCTAGATTATCAAACAAACACTTAAACTCTACCACCCCCCACGAACAAGAGGGAAACCCCTCCCCTCCGCGAGAGGGAGAGCAAGAGAGTGCCAGAAAGCAAGAAAGACAGAAAAGCAGAGAATAAGAGACAAGAACTACCTCTTAACTACAAAAGTTTTGGGATTCCCCGTTGCCCCAGCCCCGCTGACTGTAGCAACCGAGCCACACACTAGCAGAAAAAACCCTGGGTGGGATCCGGGACTAGACTGGAGTTCCTCAAGGAACAACAATTAGCAGGTAAGTCTAATTTTGCTTTCCTTATCGTCCCTCCAGTCCAGCACACCTGGGACGTAATAGAGCAGTAACCTAATGGGAGGAACCTGCCAGACCAGCACACAAAACCACCGACCCAAAAAAGGCATTCCCTGCCACCTGGACATCCAGACGATAATGTTTACTGAAAGTATGCAGGGAGAACCAGGTGGCCGCCCTACAAATCTCTACCGGAGGCACCAAACTATACTCAGCCCACGAAGCCACCTGAGCTCTGGTAGAATGGGCCAGCAAAGGGCACCTGTCGCCCCTGCAAAATATAAGCTGATGCGATCGCTTTCCGGATCCATCTGGAAATGGAAGCCTCGGCCGCTGCTTCGCCCCTGCGTAGACCTCCAAAGCAGACGAACAAACTATCAGACTTGCAAAAACTTTGACACCTTCAAGTAATGTCGGAGAGCTCTCCTCACATCTAACAAGAGCAGGTTGCGCTCTGAGGCACACTCTCCCGAGTAACCCAGAACTGGCAAGGACACCAGCTAATTTACATGAAACACTGACACCATCTTCGGCAGGAAAGACGGAACCGGACACAAAACCACCTTTTCCTAGGAAAGGGACAGGAATGGCTCCTGGCAAGACAAGGCCTGTAACTCAGATTTGGCACGCAGAGCAGATAGCCACCAAGAAGACTGTTTTTAGAGTTAAATCCTTTAACGACGCCCAGCTTAACAGCTCAAAGGGTTCCCTCGTCAACACTATCAGGACTAAATTGAAATCCCAAGAAGGAATCACCGACCTACAAACCGGACGCAAACGGGATACCGCCCTCAAAAAACGTAACACGTCTGGGTGCAAGCTCAAGGCCACGTCCTGGACCTTCCTGCAATAACAAGCAATTGCCACCAGTGCACCCTTCAACAAGCTGGCAGCGAGATCCTTATCAAAACAATCTTGCAAAAAAATTCAAAACGTCAGGGATAGAAACAGAGGCCGGCCGTGCCTGCTTCGCTGCACACCAAGCCTCAAAAATACGCCAGAGACAGACATAGGCTAGCGAGGTCGACCTTTTCCTGGTTGAGATCTTGGGCCCAGAATACCCTTTCCACCTCAGCCTCACCCTTTCAATGGCCAGGCCATAAGCAAGAACCGATCCACCTGAGGCATCCGGAGTGGTCCCTGCCGGAGCGGGTCATTCCGCACCGGAAGGAGCCATGATTGACCATCAAGAAAATGCACCAAGTCAGCGTACCACAGATGCCGTGGCCAATCTGGAGCGATTAATATCACTTGCCCACGATTCGCCTCGATTCGCTGCACCACAAGGCCTATGAGAGCACAAGGAGGGAAGGCATACGGAAGGCCCTCCCGGGGCAACTGTTGCAACAACGCATCCAGTCCCTCACACATCCTTTCATCTCCTGCTGAAGAAGCGGCTTGCTTTGGCGGACCTGAACATAGCCATCAGATCCATAATGGGCGTCCCCCACCTGCGGACTATCTGAGCAAAGACCTTCGAGTGAAGCTCCCATTCCCCGGGATCCACGCGAACCCAACTGAGATAGTCCGCCATCACATTGTCTACTCCCGCAATGTGTGCCACTGACGGCACTTGGAGCTGAGACTCTGCCCAGCTGAACAATGCTTCCGCCTCCTCCTCTAGGGTCGTGCTGCCTGTGCCCCCTTGACGGTTGAGGTACGCCACCGCCAAAGCATTGTCCGACAAGACTCTGACCGCCTGTCCTAGGAAGTTGGGCTCGAAGGCGTAGAGTGCCTGAGATACTGCTCGCAGTTCCAGCTGCTTGATCAACCACCTGACTTCCTGTCCGTTCCAGCTCCGTTGGGCAAAGAGCTCCCCGCAATGAGCCCCCCCAACCCGCCAGACTGGCATCAGTCAGCACCGGGACCCACTGCGGCTGCTTGAGAGGCATGCCCACCGCCAAATTTTCTGGACAGAGCCACCATTTGAGAGCCTCCCTGACTCCCAGCAGCCAGGGCAACCGCTTGGCCAGAGAATCCCTCTGGTGCGATCAGAAATGGAGCAAGGCCCTCTGCAATGGACGCATGTGCACTCTCGCCCATGGCATTACCTCCAGCGTGGCTGCCATTGTTCCCAGTACCCGAAGATACTGCCAGGCCGTCGATTCCGACCGCCCCAAAAAACTGTGCACTAAGTGACACAACACCTGGGACTGCTGCTTCAGCGGAAAGACAGCGCTTACTCGTGTCGAAGCGGACTCCCAAGTATTCCAGGACCTTGGCCACATTGACCACCCAACCGAGGCTTTCTAGGAGCTGTACCACCCTGGCTGTAGCCCATAAACTTTTGGTTTTGGACTTTGCCCGAATCAACCAGTCGTCGAGATAAGGGTGTACCAACACTCCCTCTTTGCGGAGAGTCGCCACCACCACCATGATCATCTCCTTGGTAAATGTACGCGGAGCCGTCGCTAGGTCAAACAGTAAACGCTTGGAACTGGAAATGCTCCAGAGGCACCGCAAACCTTAGAAACCGTTGATGGTCCGGCCAGATAGAAATGTGGAGGTACGCTTCTGTGAGATCAAGGGACATCAAAAACTCCCCCTTTCTCACCGCCACAATCACTGACCACAATGTTTCCATGCGAAAATGCAGCACTCGAAGACAACGGTTTACCCACTTGAGGTCCAGAATTGGGAGAAAAGACCCGTCCCTTTTGAGAACGACAAAATAAATGGAGTATCAACCTTAGCCGCACTCTCTCGAGGGACCGGAACCACTGCTCTCAGCTGGAGTAGCTGAGACAGGGTCTCCTCTACCGCCACTGCCTTGCCCTGCGCACTGCAGGGGGACAGGACAAAGGAGTCGGCCACTGGCCGAGCAAATCTGAGGGCAAAACCCTCGCGAATGACTTCTAGAACCCATTGGTTGGACGTGATCTGGACCCAGGCTGACAAAAACTCCTGAAGCCGACCTCCTACGGGCTGCTCCACAGCCTGGGACCCCCTCACTTCATTGGGCCTTCTTAAACCCCAAAAATGAGGGACCAGCAAAACCTCTGCCCACTCCTCGGAATCCCCTAAAACCTTGACCGCGGAAAGCAAACCTCCCCCACTGGAAACCACCCAGGCAAGAGGTACAAAAACTCTGGAAATCCTGCATCTGCCCCGAGGAGCTGCCGCCGTCCGACCCAGCTTTGGCTTATCCTCTGGCAAGCATCCTCCTTTGGATTCACCCAAGTCTTTGACCAGCTTGTCCAAGTCCTCCCAGAACAAAAGCTTCCCCTTAAAGGGGAGCTTGCTAAGCTGAGACTTGGAGAAACTGTCCGCTGCCCAATTCCGCAGCCAAAGGTAGCGCTGTGCCGCCACTACCGACGCCATGCTGTTAGCCAGCCCTCAAATGAGGTCATAGTGGATATCGGCCAGGTAAGCCGCCCCCAATTCTAGTCTAGCTACATCTGCCAACTGCTCTTGCGTAGCCTCACCTGGCTGTTGTAGTCGCTGCGACCAGCGAAGACAGGCTATCGCTACTCAGGCGCCACAAATAGAAGCCTGCAGGGATAGCGCATTGACCTCAGAGGCCTGTTTTAACAAAGTGTCCAACTTTGTTAAAACAAAAGAGGTTAGATATGATTGCACTCTCAGAGACATGGTGGAAGGAGGATAACCAGTGGGGCACTGTGATACCTGGATACAAACTATATCGTAATGATAGAGCTGAACAAATTGGTGGAGGGGTTGCGCTCTATGTTAGAGAGGGCATTGAGTCAGAAAGGATTAAAGTTTTGCAGGGAACAAAATTTGCTGTAGAATCTCTATGGATTGAAATTCCATTTATGAAGGGGAAGGTGATGGCAGTGGGAGTATACTATCGACCACCTGGCCAGAATGAACAAATGGATGATGAAATGCTCAAAGAAATCAAGGAAGCTAACAAAAGCCACAACAGAGTAGTAATAATGGGTGATTTCAATTACCCCGGTATCGACTGGGACAGTGTCACAGCAGGACAAGCTAAAGAGATAAAGTTTCTAGATGAAATGAATGACTGCTTCTTGGAGCAGCTGATTCATGAACCGACCAGAGGGGAAGCCATACTGGACCTAGTCCTTAGTGGAACGCCAGATCTGGTGCAAGAAATAAGGGTGTTGGGACCACTTGGCAATAGTGATCATAGTATGATCATGTTTGATTTAATCAGTGGAGGACAGATAGTAAAGGAATCCACAGTACTACCTTTTAACTTTCAAAAGGGAGACTATGATAGAATGAGGAATATAGTTCGGAAAAAACTAAAAGGAGCGGTTCCAAAGGTTAAAGACTTACAGCAAGCTTGGGTGTTATTTAAAAATACTATCCTCGAAGCCCAGACCAGCTGTATTCCACGCATTAAGAAAAGTGGAAGAAAGTCCAAAAAACTGCCAGCATGGTTTAAAGGTGAGGTCAGAGAGGCTGTTGCTGCCAAAAGAGCAACCTTCAGGAAATGGAAAAAAGAGCCAAATGATGAAAACTGGAAACAGCACAAGCACTGGCAAGTTAAATGCAAAGCATTGATAAGGCAGGAAAAGCGGGAATTTGAGAAGAAACTTGCTACGGAAGCAAAAACACGAAATAAAGACTTTTTCAAGTACATTCGTAGCAAAAGGCCTGTGAGAGAGTCAATTGGACCATTAGATGATAGAGGGGTAAAAGGGGCAGTAAGAGGAGACAAGGCTATAGCAGAGAGACTGAATGAATTCTTTGCTTCGGTCTTTACTGAGGAAGATGTAGGGATGTTACCCAAGACTGAAGTGGTATTTAAAGGTGATACTGCAGAGGAATTGAGAGAAATATCGCTACACCGGGAAGATATATTACAACTATTTGATAAACTGAATAGTAGCAAATCACCTGGACCGGATGGTATACATCCCAGAGTGTTGAAAGAACTGAAATATGAGATTGCAGACCTGTTATTGGTAATCTGTGAACTTTCATTAAAATCATCTGTAATACCTGAAGATTGGAGGGTCGCCAACGTAACACCAATTTTTAAAAAGGGTTCCAGGGGTGACCCGGGAAATTACAGACCGGTGAGCCTGACGTCAGTACCAGGGAAAATGGTAGAAACCATCATAAAGAACAAAATTACACAGCATGTAGATAGTCATGGCCTAATGGGAGACAGCCAACATGGCTTTAGACAAGGAAGATCTTGTCTTACTAATCTGATCTGTTTTTTTGAAGGTGTGCATAAACAGGTAGACAAAGGTGAGTCGGTTGATATAGTGTATCTGGACTTTCAGAAAGCTTTTGACAAGGTCCCCCATCAGAGACTTTTGGCGAAGCTAAAAAGTCATGGGATAGGAGGCAGTGTACTATTGTGGATCAGGAACTGGTTAAAAGATAGAAAGCAGAGGGTAGGGCTAAATGGCCAATATTCCCAATGGAAAAAGGTGAATAGTGGAGTACCCCAGGGATCTGTACTGGGTCCGCTACTTTTTGACATATTCATAAATGACCTGGAAAAGGGAATAACTAGTGAGGTTATCAAATTTGCAGATGACACAAAACTGTTTAAAGTTGTTAAAACCCAAGAGGATTGTGGAAAACTGCAGGAGGATCTGGATAAATTGGAAGACTGGGCATCCAAATGGCAGATGAAATTTAATGTGGACAAGTGCAAAGTTATGCACCTAGGAAAGAACAACCCACACTATAGTTACACGATGCAAGGCTCCACATTAGAAACCACCACCCAGGAAAAAGATTTAGGAGTCATCGTGGATAACATGTTAAAACCCTCCGCCCAGTGTGCAGCGGCGGCCAAGAAAGCAAATAGAATGCTAGGTATCATAAGGAAAGGGATGGAGAATAAAACAAAGGATATTATAATGCCTCTGTATCGCTCCATGGTACGACCGCACCTTGAATATTGTGTGCAATTCTGGTCACCGTATCTTAAAAAGGACATAGAGTTATTAGAAAAAGTACAAAGAAGAGCCACCAAATTGGTGAAGGGGATGGAAGGCTACTCCTATGAAGAGAGGCTAAAAAGGTTAGGGCTCTTTAACCTAGAAAAGAGACGGCTGAGGGGAGATATGATAGAGGTGTATAAATTAATGAATGGAGTGGAACGGATAAACGTGGATCAATTGTTTACGCTAGCAGAATATAGAAGGACTAGGGGACATGTAATGAAGTTACAGGGTAAACTATTTAAGACAAATAGGAGAAAATATTTCTTCACTCAACGTGTAATCAAACTCTGGAATCTGTTACCGGAGGATGTAGTAAGGGCTGTTAGTATAGCTGGGTTTAAAAAAGGTTTGGACAAGTTCCTGGAGGAAAGGTCCATAAACCACTATTAAAAAGGGACCCAGGATATCAATGCTTGGCCTAATACAAGCACTGCAGAACCTGTGTCTTTTGGGGAAACTGCTAGGTACGTATGACCTAGATTGGCCACTGTTGGAAACAGGATACTGGGCTTGATGGACCTCGGTCTGACCCAGTATGGCATTTCTTATGTTCTTATGTTCCAGTCCTGTCTATCCTTCAGAGCTGCGCCTCCTTCAACCGGGATGGTTGTCTTTTTTGTGACTGCCGAAACTGCTGCATCCACATGAGGTGAACGAAACATTTTGCGTTTCTGATCCGACAGCGGGTCGAGGCGAGTCATCGACCTCATCCCCTCAGGCCTGCCTCCGGCAGGTCCCACTTGTCTTGGATCATCTGCTTGACCACCCGGTGAACCGGAAAAAACGCCTGTGTCTTCGGCACCGCCTGAATGAGAGGGTCTTCCAATACCTTGTCCTCCACCAGTTTGAATGGCAGACAAGTTGAGGGCCTGAAGCGATTCCGCAATTAAAGCCGGCAGCTCTTCTCTCCAAAAGACTGACAATCCTAGCCTGGTCTTCAGGCTCCGAAATCTCCTTCTTTGAGCTCTTCACCGCCTGCCTCCAGCTCGTTTGAAGTCATTCACTTCCTGCCACTCAGACAAGGAAGGCTGTCCCCTCCACAGACCGCACCCTCTTGGCCGGTCCCACCCAGAGTTTACTACCTTCTCCACAGAGACCCAGCCTGCACCGGCCCCCAGAGCCGAGAGATCCCCACCGGCTCCATGCTGACGCACGTAAAAGGCCTGAAGCAGCAACAGCACAAACTACAGGGAAAATCCAGCCAGCGCCCCTCCCCCCCAAACCTTGGGGGTTAGAGGAGCCTGGAACCATCAGAGCCACCCCCTGTGGTGAGGGAGAAGCCTCCAGAGGGACCTGAGCCCCTTACCCAGACGAAGATGCCGATTCCCTAGATTTCTCCTGGAGCTCCTGTTCCATGCTGGCGTGGCACACCATGGCATTAGAGACCATCCCCCGATGGGTACCACAGACCAGACACTGCAGGCACGCAGGACATTAGCCCCGAATCCGTGTGTCCTGAATGCAATGAGGGCGAAGGCAAAGAGAATGAGAGAGCTACAGATTTACCCTGTGTCTCCTCCGACACTGGTAGGGGCCTTGCAAAGTCCAATTTATGTCAAGAAACAAACTGCTTTTTTTTTTAAACATCACATCCCCAGGAAGGCAAGAAAGGCCACTAACTGCCCCCCAAAGGTCCAGGAACGCTGTCAATCCAGCAAAAAGCAGATTTTCCCGCTGAGCTGTAGAGAACATGGGAAATCGGGCCACTAACCAGCCTGACTGAAAAGGTATCGCCGCATACCTCCGGCTGCCCGTGCTCCACTACGCCACCAGACTCACCCCCACTGCAATCTGACCTGCTAAACAGCTCTCCGTTGCCGCTGATGGATCCGATGCTCAACATCAGCAAGCCTGCCTGCGAAGAACAAAAGCCGGCAGTTAAGCTCCAGCTGGCAAGAACGGGAAGTGAGAGAACCCAACAGCGGGTCCTCACTCGCTGACAAGATCGGGAGCCGCAAGGTCAACAGGAGTCCAGCCAATACCCCAGATTACCTCCGTACACACAAGGAGGGGAGGGCAGGGGGAAAGGAGAGAGTAAGATGGGAAGGGGGGGTGAGCTCCTCCTCAGCCCTGCCTTTTTCCCCCAGCCTTCACTCCTTGTTCCTTCTTGTGTATTTTTTTCCCTTTAAACCCAAACTAAGCCAAATCAAAATAAAGCACAGGAAGGGTAAACCAACAGAAAAAGAGTAGTTACTCACCTGTAACAGGTTCTCCAGGAGCAGCAGGAATCAGTCCTCACATATGGGTGTCATCGACGCCGATGAAGCCCCAGCGGAGCATTTCCCCAGCTTTCTATAAAAGCCTTTGGGAATGCAGGCACGCATGCGCGGTTCCCTTCCCGCCTCAAGGTGCCATCTTACCTCAGTCAAATGACATAGCTAAGAACAGCACACAAAAAATAAAAAATAAACTATGTACAACTGCAACTCCAAGGGGAGGAGGGAGGGTTGTGAGGACTGATTCCTGCTACTCCTAGAGAACACCTGTTACAGGTGAGTAACTACTCTTTCTCCAGGACCAAGCAGGAAGTCAGTCCTCACATATGGATGACTCCCCAGCTCTGGGCTACCGAGGAACCCAGGCTGAACAAGAGAACTCCCTCTAGTCTCAGCAGCAAAGAAAGACTTTTCAAGGACACAACCTCCACCGGTAGCCCAACGGAGGGCAGAAGTTGCCTAAACCTCAAAGGGATTCCGGAGTACTGCTTGGCCAAAAGCACTGTCCCTACGAGACTCCCTCTCCAGGCAGTAATGGGCCGCAAAAGTCTGGCTTGAAGAGCAAGTTGCAGCCCTGCAGATGTCTACGAAGGGCATAGAGCGGAGATGAGCCACTGAGGCAGCCATTGCCCTGACTCGGTGGGCCGTAACCCTACCCTGCAAAGGAAGGTCAGCCGCCTTGTAAGCCCAGGTGATACAGTCAGCCACCCAGATGGACAAGGTACGCTTGGACACAGCCAACCCCAACTTATTGGGGTCAAAGGAGACGAAGAGCTGGGTAGCCCTTCTATGCTCCTGCGTACGGTCAAGGTAGAAGGATAAGGCCCTCCTACAGTCCAGGGTATGCAGGACTGCTTCAGCCTGGCTTGCATGAGGCCTAGGGAAGAATGTTGGAAGAACCACCTCCTGGTTGAGGTGGAAAGAGGAGACAACCTTAGGGAGGAACTTTGGATGAGTCCTAAGGACTACCCTGTTCCTATAAATCCTGGTGTAAGGCCTATCACAGACCAGGGCCTGAAGCTCACTTACTCGCCTAGCCGAGGTAAAAGCTATCAGGAAGAGTGTCTTCCAGGAGAGGAAGCGTAGTGGACAAGTAGCGATCGGCTCAAAAGGTGGGCGAGTCAGTTGCTGCAAGACCACATTCAGCTCCCACTCAGGGGCAGGAGGACGGATAGGAGGCTTGAGCAAAAGCAAGCCCCTAAGAAAGCGAGACACCAAGGGGTGACCAGACAGAGAATGTCCCTCCACCAGAGAGTGGTGAGCTGCTAGAGCTGAGAGGTGGACCCGAACAGAATTGGATTTAAGACCTTGATTTGACAAGTGCAGTAAGTACTGAAGGACTACTGGCACAGTACAGGAGAAAGGATCTTCTGTACGTAGCTGACACCACACTGAAAACCTCTTCCATTTGAGAGCATAGGTTTTCCTAGTGGACTCTTTCCTAGAGGCAGGCCCCAGGGAGCCAAGACTACCCTTGCAGCCTCCAGGCCATCAAATTGAGAGCTTTGAGATTGGGGTGCAGAAGGGAACCCTGCTCCTGTGAGATAAGGTCGGGTTGCAACCCCAGAGGTAGTGGAGGATCCACCGCCAGTTGAAGCAGAAGAGGAAACCAAGGCTGTCTCGGCCACCTGGGAGCCACCAGCAGGACCGAGGCCTTGTCCTGATGAATCTTGAAGAGAGTTCGGGCCACCAAGGGCGTGAGAGGAAACGCAAAGAGGAGGCCCTGAGACCAGGATATCAGAAAAGCATCCACTGCTATCCGCAGAGGATGCGGTTGCCTGGAGCAGAACTTTGGCAGTTGCTTATTCGTTGGGCTGGCAAAGAGATCTATCAAAGGGAGACCCCATTTCAGGAAGATCTTCTGAACTACTGAAGGATGCAGCTGCCACTCGCGGGGCTGCAGTATTCTGCTTGATCTGTCTGCCAGGTAGTTGTCCTGGCCTAGAAGGTACACAGCCTTGAGGAGCATGTTGTGCTCGAGGGCAAAAGAACAAAGGTCCTGAGCCTCCCGACAAAGGATCTTGGACCCAGTCCCGCCCTGTTTGTTCACATAAAACATGGTAACTTGGTTGTCTGTCTGAATCAGGACAGACTGGTGAGCCAGGGTAGGAGTGAAAGCTTTGAGTGCTAATCGAATAGCTCCGAGTTCGAGGAGATTGATCTGCTGTGCAGCTTCCCAGGGAGACCACAGGCCCTGGGTGCACTTGCCCAGACAATGAGCTCCCCAGCCTTGCAGGGAGGCATCTGTTAGCACTACTGTGTACCCTGGAATCTGAAAAGGCACCCCTTTCAGTAGATTGGGTGGGTGTAGCCACCAGTTGAGGGAGTGCAGAAATGGTCTGGACACCCTTATTCTGTCGCTGAGGCTGCCTGTGGCCTGTGACCACTGAGCCCGAAGACACCACTGTGCAGGCCTCATATGGAGCCTGGCATTGGGGTCACATGCACTATCGAAGCCATGTGGCCTAGAAGCCTCAGGCAGAGTCTGGCGGAGACCAGGGACCTGCAGAGAAACTGATTTGCCAAGGCCATCAACCTTTGGGCTCTGTTTTCTGGCAAGAATGCCTTTGCCAGGAGAGAGTCCAACCTTGCCCCTATGAACTCCAAGTTCTGGGAGGGGAGCAAAGTGGACTTTGCGAAGTTTATGACAAACCCCAGGCTTTGTAGAAGAGCAATAGTCCTGAGGGTGGCTTGATTGGTCTTCCTGACATGTCTGACCCCTGATGAGCCAGTTGTCTAGATAGGGGAAGACAAAGATTCCCTGATTTCTCAGGTAGGCCGCCACCACCGCTAAGCACTTTGTAAAGACTCTGGGGGCGGAGGTGAGGCCGAAAGGCAGCACTCTGTACTGATAATGGTTTCCTCCCACAATGAACCTGAGGTACTGTCTGTGGTCTGGATGAATGAGAATGTGAGTGTATGGATCCTTTAGATCTAAGGAGCATAGCCAATCTCCCTGCTGGAGGTAGGGCAGAAGGGTTCCAAGAGTAAGCATCTTGAACTTTTCCTTCACTAGGAACTTGAGGTTCCTGAGGTCCAGAATGGGTCGAAGGCCACCGGTTCTTTTGGGCACCAGGAAATACCTGGAGTAGAATCCGTGACCTTGCAAGTGGGGAGGCACAGGCTCCACCGCCCTGTCCACCAACAGACCCTGAAGCTCCTGAAGGAGAAGGTCTGTGTGCAGGGGAGGCCTGGGAGGCTCCCCTGGAAAGTATGGAGGAGGCAGTTGGTGAAAATGGAGGGCATAGCCCTTGTGGACTATCTCCAGCATCCAACTGTCCCCGGTGATAAGGGGCCACTGGTGGGCAAAGAGGGCGAGATGACGACCTGTGCAGGGTTGGGAGAGCAGTGGAGGAGAGGCTACGCTCAAGGAGTCAAAAGCCCCCACCCTGCGGAGTGGTAGCAGGGGCCTGAGGCTTGGGGGTCCGCTGCCTACGAGGACCATTACTCTGTCCCTTGGCTTGCTGACCCTGGGGGGCACCTTGGGCAGCCTGATATTGCGGGTACTGTTTGTAGGCAGTGCCCTTCCTCGGGTAAAAGGGCTTTTTACCCGAGCCCTTCTTTTTATCAGAAGGGGCAGAGGTCTTCCTCGACAGCCTTGTCCGTGTGAGGTGCTCGGTCTCGAGCTGAGCGGCCTTCTCGGTCATGGGCTTGCCAAAAAGGTTTTCACCTCGGCAAGGGACATTGACCAACTTGTCCTGAACCCATGGCTCGAGGTCCGATGACTGCAGCCATGCCTGGTGTCGAGCCGCGATGCCGGCTGCCGCAACTCGGGCCGAAGCCTCGAAGCCATCGTAGGTGGCGCAGGACATGAACTTCGAGCAGTCCCGAATCCCCAAGGAGAAGGACCTAAATCTCTGCAAGGGTTCCCCAGAGAGACCAGCAGAGAACCCGGCCAACTCCTTGGCCAGATCCCGCAAGTACCTGCCCATGTACAGCTGGTAGGACTGGACACGGCAAGCAAGCATCGAGCCCTGGAAGCACTTTCTACCGACGCCATCGAGGTTTCGGGCCTCCCTGCCAGGAGGCACTGTGGAGTGCATCTTCTGGCTCTTCAGACGATGCATGGCCGATTCCACAACCATGGAATGGTGTGGTAGCTGTGCCTTCTGAAAACCAGGGCTCTTCTGGAGTCGACAGATCGAATCGACTTGCTTGCTAAGAACCGGCGCCGAGGACGGTGCCTCCCACATACGGAAGAGGAGCCGTTCCAGCATCGGAGGAATCGGGATAGTAAAGGCCTCCTTTGGAGGAGAGTCATACTGTAGCGCCTCGAGCTCTTCAACTCGAGGCTCTTCCTCTGGGTCCGCCGGAATAGCCAAGGCAGTGGCCATATCCCGGACGAACTCCGAGAGCCGGGTGTCCTCAGGGAGGGGGGGGGGGGGACCTACTCCGGGGCTCAGACTGCGGTGAGTCCGAAGGGACACACCGAGTCTTAAAGGTATCAGGAGACTCCTCGTCCTCAGTCTCCCAAGCCGACTCGTCCGAGGAAGAGTCGGGGTCCGACCCCACGGGGCCCTGGAGCACCCGCCCCGACGCCGGAAGCACCGGCGTCGACGCCCTCGGTCCCAAACGGGAGGTCGAGGGAGACCGCAACCGAGGTAGACTCTGAGCCACGATGGACTCGAGTATCGGCTCGGTCTCCGGGGTCGACTTCGACGTTGATGTCCCGGTGGTCGGGGCAGATGCGCCAGACAGGCTGGCCATCAGTGCCCGCTGCTGCTCCATGAAGGCAGACAATCTGCTCTCGAAGGCTGTCATCCTGAGACCCAGCTCGGGAGACGCAGCAGCCACCGACTCGGGCCCTGGCGGCTCCCTGGGAGGAGAGTCCACGAGGACTACGGGGCTTACGTGTCCAGCAGACTCCGGCTCCACACGAGGAACTTTGGCAGGCTTCTCCTGTTCCACGGGCCCAGGGCGACGGTCGGGGGTCTTAGACCTGGCCCTCGAGGAGCCAGTGACCTCCTCCGAAGACGCCCTTGCAAGCCGTTTCTTCTTCTTGCGTTCCCGGTCAGGGGACCCCCTGTCCGAGGAGCTTCGATGGCGCTCGGGATCGGAATCCCGAGATGTCGAGGCCTCAGACGAGGTCCGGGCCCGGCCGGAGGCGGAGTCCGAGAAAAGCCTTTCCTTTTGCAGCTGGCGACTTCGTAGTGCCTTGGAAGACATCTTTCCACAGGACCCACACGACTCAGGATCGTGGTTGGGGCCGAGGCACCGAAGGCAGCAATCGTGTGTGTCGGTGAGAGACAGTTTCTTACACCGATCACATTTCTTAAAACCGCTGGAAGCCATCGGGGAAAAAAGAGTCCCCGCGAGGTCAAAGGACCTGCCCTCCAGGGAAAAATGGAAAAAAGGCTCGAACGCCAGCCACGAAGGGCAAAAACCGAAAAAGAAGAACCAGGCTCGATACCGGTGTACCGAACCTGGCGGGAGGGGAACCGGCATCGAACCGGGAGAGAAAATAGCAAAAATCGCTGAAAAATCTAACTTTAACAGGGAAAGATGGACACACGTCCGGTGGGCTTCACAGAAAAAAAAAAGAGACTAAGGTAAGATGGCACCTTTAGGCGGGAAGCGAACCGCGCATGCGTGCCTGCATTCCCAAAGGCTTTCATAGAAAGCTGGGGAAATGCTCCGCTGGGGCTTTATGGTGTTTATGGTGTTCATACAAACATCACTGGCCACAAAGAGTAGTTGCTCACCTGTAACAGGTGTTCTCCAGGAGCAGCAGGAATCAGTCCTCACATATGGGTGTCATCGGTGCCGATGAAGCCCCAGCGGAGCATTTCCACAGCTTTCTATGAAAGCCTTTGGGAATGCAGGCACGCATGCGCGGTTCCCTTCCCGCCTAAAGGTGCCATCTTACCTCAGTCAAATGACATAGTTAAGAACAGCACACAAAAATGAAAAATGAACTATGTACAACTGCAACTCCAAGGGGAGGAGGGAGGGTTGTGAGGACTGGAGAACATCTGTTACAGGTAAATTCTTTCTCCAGGACCAAGCAGGAAGTCAGTCCTCACATATGGGTGACTCCCAAGCTCTGGGCTACCGAGGAACCCAGGCTGAACAAGAGTACTTCCTCTAGTCTCAGCAGCAAAGAAAGGCTTTTCAAGGACACAACCTCCACCGGTAGCCCAACAGAAGGCAGGAGGGCAGGAGTTGCCTAAACCTCAAAGAGATTCCGGAGTACTGCCTGGTCAAAAGCACGGTCCCTACGGGACTCCCTCTCCAGACAGTAATGGGCCGCAAAAGTCTGGCTTGAAGACCAAGTTGCAGCCCTGCAGATGTCTACCAAGGGCACAGAGCGGAGATGAGCCACTGAGGCAGCCACTGCCCTGACACGATGGGCCGTGACCCTACCCTGCAAAGGAAGGTCAGCAGCCTGGTAAGCCCAGGTGATACAGTCAGCCACCCAGATGGACAAGGTACGCTTGGACACGGCCAACCCCAACTTATTGGGGTCAAAGGATACGAAGAGCTGAGTAGCCCTTCTATGCCCCTGCGTACGGTCAAGGTAGAAGGATAAGGCCCTCCTACAGTCCAGGGTATGCAGGACTGCTTCAGCCTGGCTTGCATGAGGCCTAGGGAAGAATGTTGGAAGAACCACATCCTGATTGAGGTGGAAAGAGGATACAACCTTTGGGAGGAACTTTGGATGAGTCCTAAGGACTACCCTGTTCCTATAAATCCTGGTGGAAGGCCCATCACAGACCAGGGCCTGAAGCTCACTCACTCGCCTAGCCGAGGTAAGGGCTATCAGGAAGAGTGTCTTCCAGGAGAGGAAGCGTAGTGGACAAGTAGCCATCGGCTCAAAAGGTGGGCGAGTCAGTTGCTGCAAGACCACATTCAGCTCCCACTCAGGGGCAGGACGACAGATTGGAAGCTTGAGCAAAAGCAAGCCCCTGAGAAAGCGGGACACCAAGGGATGACCTGACAGAGAATGTCCCTCCACCAGTGAGTGCTGAGCTGCTAGAGCTGAGAGGTGGACCCGAACAGAACTGGACTTAAGTCCCTGATTGGATAAGTGCAGTAAGTACTGAAGCACTACTGGCACCGTACAGGAGAAAGGATCCTCTGTATGTAGCTGACACCACACAGAAAACCTTTTCCATTTGAGAGCATAGGTTTTCCTAGTGGACTGTTTCCTAGAGGCTAGGACAACCTCCTCAACTTCCTGAGGTAGGTCTCAGGGAGCCAAGACTACCCTTGCAGCCTCCAGGCCATCAAATTGAGAGCTTTGAGATTGTGGTGCAGAAGGGAACCCTGCTCCTGTGAGAGAAGTTCGGGTTGCAAACCCGGAGGCAGTGGGGGGGATCCACCGCCAGTTGAAGCAGAAGAGGAAACCAAGGCTGTCTCGGCCACCTGGGAGCCACCAGCAGGACCGAGGCCTTCTCCTGAAGAATTTTGAAGAGAGTTCGGGCCACCAAGAGCATGGGAGGCAACGCATACAGGAGGCCCTGAGACCATGGAATCAGAAAAGCATCTGCTGCTATTCTCAGAGGATGCGGTTGCCTGGAGCAGAACTTTGGCAGTTGCTTGTTCACTGGGCTGGCAAAGAGATCTACCAAAGGGAGACCCCATTTTAGGAAGATCTTCTGAACTACTGAAGGATGCAGCTGCCACTCGTGGGGCTGAAGAATCCTGCTTAATCTGTCGGCCAGGTAGTTGTCCTGACCAGGAAGGTACACAGCCTTGAGGAGGATGTTGTGCTTGAGGGCAAATGAAAAAAGGTCCTGAGCCTCCCGACAAAGGATTCTGGACCCAGTCCCGCCCTGTTTGTTCACATAAAACATGGCTACCTGGTTGTCTGTCTGAACCAGGACAGATTGATGAGCCAGGGTAGGAGAGAAAGCTTTGAGTGCTAATCGAATAGCTCTGAGTTCGAGGAGATTGATCTGCTGTGCAGCTTCCCAAGGAGACCACAGGCCCTAGGTGCACTTGCCTAGACAATGACCTCCCCAGCCCTTCAGGGAGGCGCCTGTGGTCAGTACCACCGTGTACCCAGGAATCTGAAAAGGCACCCCCTTCAGTAGATTGGGTGGGTGCAGCCACCAGTTGAGGGAGTTCAGAAAATGTCTGAACACCCTTATCCTGTCTTGAGGCTGCCTGTGGCCTGTGACCACTGAGTCCAAAGGCACCACTGTGCAGGCCTCATATGGAGCCTGGCATTGGGGGTCACATGCACTGTCGAAGCCATGTGGCCAAGCAGCCTTAGGCAGAGTCTGGCGGAGACCAGTGACCTGTTGAGAAACTGGTTTGCTAAGTTTCAGTCCTTGGGCTCTGTCTGCTGGCAAGAAAGCCTTTGCTAGCAGGGAGTCCAGCCTTGCTCCTATGAACTCCAAGTTCTGGGAGGGGAGCAAAGTGGACTTTGCGAAGTTTATTATAAACCCCAGGCTTTGAAGAGCAGCAATAGTTCTGAGGGTGGCTTGTCTGGCCTCCTGGCACGTCTGACCCCTGATGAGCCAGTCCAGATAGGGGAAGACAAAGATTCCCTGATTTCTCAGGTAGGCCGCTACCACTGCCAGGCATTTGGTAAAGAGCCTGGGAGCGGAGGTGAGGCCAAAAGGCAGTACTTTGTACTGATAATGGTTTCCTCCCACAATGAACCTGAGGTACTTTCTGTGGTCTGGATGAATGAGGATGTGGGTATAGGCATCCTTTAGATCTAAGGAGCATAGCCAATCTCCCTGCTGGAGGTAGGGCAGAAGTGTTCTAAGAGTAAGCATCTTGAACTTTTCTCTCTCTAGGAACTTGAGGTTCCGGAGGTCCAGAATGGGTCGAAGGCCACCGGTTCTTTTGGGGACCAGGAAATACCTGGAGTAGAATCCGTGACCTTGCAAGTGGGGAGGCACAGGCTCCACCGCCCTGTCCACCAACAGACCCTGAAGCTCCTGAAGGAGAAGGTCTGTGTGCAGGGGGAGGCCTGGGAGGCTCCCCTGGAAAGTATGGAGGAGGCAGTTGGAGAAAATGCAGTGCATAGCCCCTGTGGACTATGTCCAACACCCAACTGTCCCCGGTGATGAGGGGCCACTGGTGGGCAAAGAAGGCGAGGCGACCTCCTGTGCAGGGTTGGGAGAGCAGGGACTGAGAGGCTACGCTCAAGGAGTCAAAAACCCCCACCCTGCTGAGTGGGAGCAGGGGCCGGAGGCTTGGGGGTCCTCTGCCTACGGGGCCCATTACCCTGCCCCTTGGCTTGCTGACCCTGGGGTGCAGCTTGGGCAGCCTGATATTGAGGGTACTGTTTGTAGGCAGTGCCCTTCCTCGGGTAAAATGGCTTTTTACCCGAGCCCTTCTTTTTATGAGAAGGGGCAGAGGACTTTCTAGACAGCCTTGTCCGTGTAAGGTGCTCTGTTTCGAGCTGGGCGGCCTTCTCGGTCATGGGCTTGCCAAAAAGGTTTTCACCTCGACAAGGGACATCGACCAACTTGTCCTGAACCCATGGCTCAAGGTCCGATGACTGCAGCCATGCCTGGCGTCGAACCGCGATGCCGGCTGCTGCAACTCGGGCCGAAGCCTCGAGGCCATTGTAGGCAGCGCGGGACATGAACTTCGAGCAGTCCCGAATCCCCGAGGACAAGGACTTGAATCTCTGCAAGGGTTCCCCGGAGAGTCCAGCAGAGAACCCGGCCAACTCCTTGGCCAGGTCCCGCAAATACATGCCCATGTACAGCTGGTAAGACTGGACACGGCAAGCAAGCATCGAGCCCTGGAAGCACTTTCTACCGATGCCATCGAGGTTTTGTGCCTCCCTGCCGGGTGGCACCGCAGAGTGCATCTTCTGGCTCTTCAGACGATGCATGGCCAATTCCACAGCCATGGAATGGTGTGGTAGCTGTGCCTTTTGAAAGCCAGGGCTCTTTCTGAGTCGATAGATCGAGTCGACTCGCTTGCTTAAAACCGGCGCCGAGGCCGGCGCCTCCCACATCCGGAAGAGGAGCCGTTCCAGCATCAGAGGAACCGGGACAGTAAAGGCCTCCTTCGGAGGAGAGTCATACTGCAGGGCCTCGAGCTCTTCAGCTCGAGGCTCTTCCTCGGGGTCTGCCGGAATAGCCAAGGCAGTGGTCATATCCCGGACGAACTCCGAGAACAGAGTATCCTCCAGAGGGGATCTACTCTGGGGCTCAGACTGCGGTGAGTCCAATGGGATGCACCGAGTCTTGAACGTATCGGGGGACTCCTCATCCTCCGTCTCCCAGGTGGACTCGTCCGACGAGGAGTCAGGGTCCAACCCCGCGGGGCCCTGGAGCACCCGCCCCGACGCCGGAGACACCGGCGTTGACGCCCTCGGTCCCGAGCGGTAGGTCGAGTGAGACCTCGACCGAGGTCGACTTCGAGCCATGATGGACTCGAGTATCGGCTCGGTCTCCGGGGTCGACTTCGAAGTCGATGTCCCGGTGGTCGGGGCAGATGCGCCAGACAGGCTGGCCATCAGTGCCCGCTGCTGCTCCATGAAGGCAGACAGTCTGCTCTCCAAGGCTGTCATCCTGAGACTCAGCTCGGGAGACGCAGCAGCCACCGACTCGGGCCCTGGCAGCGCCGGGTCCGACGTTGGCTCTCTGGGAGGAGAGTCCACGAGGACTACGGGGCTTACGTGTCCAGCAGACTCCGGCTCCACGCGAGGAACTTTGGCAGGCTTTTCTTGTTCCACGGGCCTGGGGCGACGGTCGGGGGTCTTAGACCTGGCCTTCGAGGAGCCAGGGACCTCCGACGACGACGCCCTCGCGAGCCACTTCTTCCTCTTGCGTTCCCGGTCGGGGGACCCCCTGTCCGAGGAGCTTCGACGGCGCTCGGGATCCGAATCCCGAGATGTCGAGGCCTCAGACGAGGTGCAGGCCCGGCTGGAGGCTGAGTCCGAGAAAAGCCTTTCTTTCTGCTGCTGGCGACTTCGGAGTGCCTTGGAAGACATCTTCCCACATGGTCCACACGACTTAGGGTCGTGGTCAGGACAAAGGCACCGAAGGCAGCAGTCGTGTGTGTCGGTGAGAGACATAAATTTCTTACACCGATCACACTTCTTGAAACCGCTGGAAGTCATCAGGGAAAAATGAGTCCCCGCGAAGTCAAAGGACCGGCCTTCCAGGGAAAAAACAAAAAAGGGAGCGAACGCCAGCCACGAAGGGCAAAAACCGAAAAAGAAGAATCGGGCTTGATACCAGTGTACCGAACCCGGCGGGAGGAGAACCGGCTTCGAACCGGGAGAAAAAACAGCAAGAATCGCCAAAAAAAATCAACTTTTATCCGGGATGACAAGACACACGTCCGGTGGGCTTCTCGGAAAAAAAAAGAGACTGAGGTAAGATGGCACCTTTAGGCGGGAAGGGAACCGCGCATGCGTGTCTGCATTCCCAAAGGCTGGGGAAATGCTCCGCTGGGGCTTCATCGGCTCCGATGACACCCATATGTGAGGACTGACTTCCTGCTTGGTCCTGGAGAAAAACTACTTAAGTATTTTTATAAAGCATTTTAACATTTTTTTTTTATATTGATAAAAAAAAAATACTTAAATCTTTTTTTTATACTTTTGTAATCACAGCCAAGCGGGACCCCCCGCCCCCCAAAAAAACAACAACTACTTATACACATTAGAAACATGACGGCAGAAAGACCACATGGCCTAGTCTGCCCTTCCATAACTACAATAGTTCCCTTTTTTTCCTTTAGAGATTCTGTGTTTGTCCCATGCTTTTTTTTTTTTTTAGTTCAGATACAGACCTCGTCTCTACCACTTCTACTGGGAGACTATTCCACGTATCTACCACTCTTTCCGTAAAGAAATATTTCCACATATTGCTCCTGAGTCTATCCCCTTTCACCCTCATTCTATGTCCCCTCATAGCAGAGCTTGCTTTCAATCTAAAGAGACTCTCCTCATGTGCATTTATGCCACAGAGATATTTAAACATCTCTGTATCTCCTCCATTCTGCCTTTCCTCTAAAGTATATATATTAAAATCTTGAAGTCTGTCCTCAAATGCTTTATAATGGAGACCACTAACCATTGTAGTAGCCACCCTCTGCACTAACTCCAACCTGTTTATATTCTTTTGAATTGCACACAATACTCCAAATGAGGTTGCACCAGAGACTCAGAGGCACTATCACCTCCTTTTTTTCTGCTGACCATTCCTATCCCTATACACCCAAGCATTCTTCTGACTTTCGCCATTACCTTTTCTACCTCTTCAGCTACTTTAAGATGGTCAGACACAATCATGTCCAGGTTCTGCTCTTTTTGTGGACAGAAGTACTTCATCCCTATACTGTACCACTCCCTTGAATTTTTGCAGCAAATTGCATGATCCTGCTTTTTTTTTTAGCATTTAATCTCAGCTGCCAAATCCTAAACCATTCTTCAAAGTTTAGCTAGATCCCACCTCATGTTATCTACACCTTCTTGGGTGTCTACTCTATTGCAGATTTTAGTATCATCCGCAAACAGGCAAACCTTACCAGAAAGCTCTTACTCCCTGGTCACCCAAAGAAATCAATCAGATTTGTCTGACAAGACTTGCCTCTGGCAAACCCATGCTGCCTCGGATCTTGCAATCCATTTGTCTTCTGAAACCTCACTTCTCTTAGCAGTGTTTCCAATAATTTACTCACTACAAATTTTAGACTAACCAGCCTATAGTTTTCAACCTCATCCTTACTTTTGCTTGTGCAAAGGGACATATATCTTTCGCTAGTCCTCAGGGACCATTCCAGACTTCAAAGAATCACTGAAAAGGTCAGTCAGTGGAGCCACTAGAACGTCCCCTTCAGTATTCTTGGATGTATGCCACACAATCCCATCGCTCTGTCTACTTTTAGTTTAACTATTTCCTCACAAACAGTGTCTTCGTTTGTGATCCCCATTACTTCTGTTCCTATTTGTGGGTGTTTTCTGAGGTCCTACTCCTGGCCCTTATTCTGTAAACGCAGAGCAGAAATATTTGTTAAGCAATTCCGCTTTATCCTCATCAGCTTCTACATATTCTTCCCCTTCACATATCAGTCTGACAATTCCACTTTTGCCCTTCCTCATCTAACATATCTGAAAAATGTCTCATACCCCCCCCCCCCCCCCATTTTATTGCATGGTTATTTCTTCTTTTTGTATCTGCTTTCCTGACTACTTTGCTAACTTCTCCAAGTTCTTCCAAATATAGATGCCTGTCTTCCTCTCTCTCTGATCTCTCATCTTTCCCTGAAGGCCTCCCTCTTTGTCTTCACCTTTTCAGCTACTTCTTTTGAGAACCACAGCAGCCTCATTTTCCTTTTACATTTATTTACCTTTCTAACAAAAAGGTTTGTTGCCCTTAAAATATCCCTTTTCAGTTTTTCTACATCCCCCAGTTGTTCCCATCCAGCCAACTCCTCCTCTAGGTATTGTCCCATCTTGGCAAAGTTAGTTTTACTAAAGTCTAAGACCCTCTCTTTTCAATGGATTTTATCATCCCTAGTCCTAATACTGAACCACATCATTTGGTGATCACTTGAGAGATTATCTCCCACTATAAACATCAGAAACACTTTCCCTATTGGTAAGCACCAAGTCCAGTGCCCCCTTCACGTGTGGGTTCTTTTACCAGTTGCCTGAATAGTTCTCCCTGGAAAGAATCCAGGATCTCCTTACTTCTTGATGACACCGCAGCAGGGATGTGACAATCAACATCCGGCAGACTGAATTCACCTATAAGTAGCACTTCCCCTTTCCTGGCAATGCTGTGTATAGCTTCTATTACATTTTCCTCCACTTCTTCTCCTGGGGTAGTTTCTCCAACTGGATTAGTTTTGCGTATACTATAGCAGTCGTGAACCTCACTTCTAAGCCATCGTATGTGGAGTATGATCTTAGTCTCTCAAATTTAGTGGTAATGTTCAGTGTAATACTTGCATCGTGACAAAGAGAGCTTCCTTCTGGACTTCATAAGATGTAACAAGAATGGGTAGTTTGTCAAGATATGCTTGGAAATTCATCAAGCATGTGGCTCCCAGTACAATGGGAAAGATTTCTGCATCTTTCTGCCACAATGTCGTCAGACTGCATTTCTTGGTATTTCAGGATCTTCTGCCTCTCCACACGATTCACAGAATAGTCACTCAGTACCGACACATGCTGTTCTGGTAGCCTTCTCCTTTAACACTATGTCAGGTTTCCTCGCATCCAGTTTCTTATCCGTCAGAATGGGAATGTCCCAGGTGATCATAACCTCATCATTCTCTAATTTTTTAAGGTCATGATCTCAGTACTTTTCAGGGACAGTGATGTGTTTACAGAGTTTCCAGTGGAGGAGGCGTTCAATTTTGTTGTGCCTTTCGGTATAGAAATTTTTGCTATCAGAACTTCACAGTCTGCTATAAGGGGAGTCACCGCTTCCAGCTCCTTCTTACAGACAGCATAGTTATTCACCTGTAACAGGTGATCTTCAGGAACAGCAGGAATTTAGTCTTCACATATGGGTATCGTCAGTACCGATGAAGCCTGCGTGGGAACACTCCCCAGCGTCCAATAGGAAAGCTTTTGGGAGCATCCCACAGCACCTGTGTGCTGCCTTCCCCAACTGTCCCTTCTCTAGTTGAGTTTAAAGCTGAGACAGAGAGAGGGAAAGAGAGATACAACTCCTAGGGGAGGTGGGTGGGTTGTGAAGACTAAATTCCTGCTGTTCCCAGAGATCACCTGTTACAGGTGAGTAACTATGCTATCTTCAGGAACAAGCAGGAATGTAGTCTTCACATATGGGGACTCCCTAGCTGCAGATGCCAGGGAGAAAGCCCCAGAAGTTGTGTGCCCTTGTGAAAGGGCTCCACTTCCCCCCCATGGATCTCTGGCATCCTACCAGGGATGGTGGGTAGGAGTTGATTAAGTATGGAACAGGTGTTGAAGAAGAGCCTGGCCAAACAAGGCATCCCGGCAGGAGTCCTTGTCTAAGCAGTAATGGGCTGTGAAGGTATGAACCAAAGCCCAAGTAGCTGCTCGACAGATATCGTCAATAGGCACAGAATGAAGATGAGCCATAGAAGCTGCCATGGCTCTCACATTGTGAGCTGTGACATGGCCTTCAAGAGGAAGGTTTTTACTCTCCTAGGCAAAAGATATACACTGTGCAATCCAGTTGGACAGTGTTCTTTTGGAGACTGGAAGTCCTAAATGACTAGGATCAAAAGCAACAAAGAGTTGAGAAGACTTTCTATTTTGCTGTGTCCTTTGCAAGTAAAAGGACAAAGCCCTTTTGCAGTCCAAAGTATGAAGATTCCTTCTGCATTTGAGGCGTGAGGCCTTGGGAAGAATACAGGAAGGTAAACCGCTTGGTTTAAATGAAAAGGTGACTCCACCTTTGGCATAAAGTGTGGATGAGTCCTAAGGACTACCTTACGATGGAACCTTGTATAAGGAGGATCAGCCACCAACGCTTGCAATTCACTGATGCGACGTGCTGATGTGATTGCAAAAAGAAAGATGACCTTCCAGGAAAGGAATTTCAAAGACGTAGTGGCTAATGGTTCAAAAGGCAGTTTCATGAGCTGCCCAAGAACCAGATTTAAGTCCCATGCCACTGGTGGTGGCTTAATGGGAGGCTTAGTTAAAAGAATGCCTCTCATAAATATCGCTATGAGAGGAAATAGGTTGTCCATTTAGAGGCTTGAAAGAAGCTGCAATAGCACTCAAACTCTCATTGAATTGGTCTTAAGCCCTGCATTTAATAAATGAAGGAGATACTCCAGTAATGACTCTAGAGATATGGCAAGAGGGTTAAGACCCTTCTGCGAGCACCATATGGTAAACCTTTTCCACTTAAATGCATAAGAGCGTCTTGTGGAAGGTTTTCTGGACGCATAAAGAATATCCTTTACCTGCTGGGAAAGGTTAAGACCGTGGAATTCTAGGCTTTCAGCAACCAGGCCCTGAGATGCAGAGACTGGGGATTGGGATGCCACAGCATCCCATCCTCTTGAGAAAAGAGATTTGGAGCAGATCCTAACTCCAGGGGCAGAGCTTGAGAGAGAAGTAGGAGTAGAGGGTACCACATTTGCCGTGGCCAACGTGGAGCTATGAGAATCATATGACCTCTGTATCTCTGAAGCTTGAACAGGATTTTGGGAATTAGGGGAATGGGTGGAAAGACATAGAGGAAGTCCTGACCCCAATGGAGGAGGAAAGCATCCCTGGCCTGACAACCCTGAGGCAGAATTCTGGAACAGAACTGGGGAGGTTTGGCATTCAGCAGACTTGCAAAAAGGTCTATGTCTGGGGTTCTCCAAATTTGAAAACTTTTGGCCACCTGGTCTGCATGGAGAGACCATTCGTGTGGAAGCAGAACTCGACCGAGTCTGTCTGCCCAAGAGTTTTGAATGCCTGGAAGATACACCGCAAGGAGATAGAGTAGTTACTCACCTGTAACAGGTGTTCTCCAGGAGCAGCAGGAATCAGTCCTCACATATGGGTGACGTCGGCGCCGACGGAGCCCTCGCGGAGCAATTTTCCCCAGCTTTCAAAGAAAGCCTTTGGGAATTGCAGCGCGCATGCGCGGTCCTCTTCCCGCCCAAGGGTGCCATCTTGCTCAGTCAGATGACATAGCTAAAAGACAGCAAAAAATTAGCAAAAACGAAAGCATAGAACTGCAACTCCAAGGGGAGGAGGGAGGGTTGTGAGGACTGATTCCTGCTGCTCCTGGAGAACACCTGTTACAGGTGAGTAACTACTCTCACATATGGGACTCCCAAGCTTAAGGCTACCGGAGACCCTAAGCACAAAAAGGAGCTCCCTCAAGCTCAGTAGCACAGAAGGAAGGAATCTTCTCTGAATACGTCTCCAACCGGTAGCCCAACATCCAGGATGGAGGGTAGGAGTTGCCTATACCTCAAAGAGGTTACGGAGGGCTGCCTGTCCGAAAGCACTGTCCCTGCGGGGACTCCCTCTCCAGGCAGTAATGGGCTGCAAAAGTCTGGCTTGAAGACCAAGTAGCGGCCCGGCAGATGTCTGCCAACGGAACAGAGCGGAGGTAAGCCACTGACGTAGCCTTCGCCCTAACACGATGAGCCGTGACTCTACTTTCCAACGAGAGGCCGGCTGCCTCATAAGCCCAAGCGATACAGTCAGCAATCCAGATGGACAGAGTACGCTTGGAGACAGGGAGCCCCAACTTATTGGGGTCATAAGAGACGAAGAGCTGAACAGCCCTTCTGTGCTCCCGCGTACGGTCAAGGTAGAAGGTTAACGCCCTTCTACAGTCCAGGGTATGCAGGACCATTTCAGCTCGGCTGGAGTGTGGCCTGGGAAAGTAGGTCGGAAGTACCACCTCCTGGTTGATGTGAAAAGGGGAAAACCACTTTGGGAAGAAACTTAGGGTGAGTCCGTAGGACTACCCGGTTCTTGTAGAACCTAGTGTAAGGAGGATCAGATACTAGGGCCTGCAGTTCACTAACGCGTCTAGCAGAAGTGAGGGCCACCAAGAACAAGGTTTTCCAAGAAAGAAAACGAAGAGGACAGGTAGCCATAGGTTCAAAAGGCGGACAGGTAATCCGCTGTAAAACCACATTGAGATCCCAGTCCGGGGCTGGTGGGCGCAAAGGTGGTTTAAGGAGAAGGAGGCCTATGAGAAAACCAGCCACTAGAGGGTGGCTGGAAAGAGGTCTGCCATCCACCGGCATGTGATGCGCAGAAAGAGCACTGAGGTGGACCTTGACCGAGTTGGACTTAAGTCCAAGATTGGAGAGGGAAAGCAAGTACTGCAAGACCACTGATGCTGAACAGAAGGGATCTTGAAACTGCTGAACACACCAGATGGAGAACCGACGCCACTTAAGAGCGTAGGACTTCCGGGTGGAGGGCCGCCTGGAGGCCAAGACGACCTCCTCCACATTTGGAGGCAGCCGGAGGGGAGCAAGGACTACCCTTTCAGCAGCCAGGACTACCCTTTCAGCAGCCAGGCCATCAGATGAAGGGACCGGAGGTTGGGGTGCAGGAGAGTCCCCTGATCCTGCGACAGGAGGTCGGGCTGAAACCCCAGAGGAAGAGGAGTGTCCACCGCCAGCTGCATCAGAAGCAGGAACCAAGGTTGTCTCGGCCACCGGGGAGCCACTAGGATCATCGAGGCTTTGTCTCTGAGAACTTTGAAGAGTGTCCGAGACACCAGTGGCATGGGAGGAAAGGCATACAAGAGGCCTGTGGACCATGGAATCAGAAAAGCATCCGCCGCTACTCTGAGAGGATGCGGTTGTCGGGAGCAGAATCTGGGAAGTTGCCGGTTCAGAGGACTGGCAAACAGATCCATGGTGGGGAGGCCCCACTTGAGAAAGATCCGCTGAACCACCATCGGATCCAACCTCCACTCGTGTGGCTGGAGGATCCTGCTTAGCTTGTCTGCTAGGTAATTTTCTTGACCTGGGAGATAGACAGCTTTGAGGATGATGCCGTGGTGGACGGCCCAAGAGCATAGTTTCTGTGCCTCTTGACAGAGAAGGAAGGAGCCTGTTCCGCCTTGTTTGTTCACGTAGAACATTGCAACCTGATTGTCTGTCTGGACCAGCACCGACTAGTGAGAAATCAGGTGAGAGAATGCTTTGAGTGCTAGGCGGATGGCTCTGAGCTCCAGGAAGTTTATCTGCTGAGCAGACTCCCAAGGAGTCCAGAGACCTTGAGTACATGTCCCTTGGCAATGTGCTCCCCAACCCAGGAGAGAAGCATTGGTCGTCAGGACCTGAGAAGGCGGAGGGGGCTGAAAAGCCACTCCTAGTACTAGGTTTGGCAGATGAAGCCACCATTGTAGAGAAGAGACCAGCGGGTCGGAGACCTTTACTGAGTCCGCTAGGCTCCCAGTGGCCTGATGCCATTGTGTGCGAAGGCACCATTGAGCAGGTCGCATGTTCAGGCGGGCATTGGGGGTCACATGGACCGTGGAAACCATATGACCGAGCAGTCTCAAATTGCCTGGCCGAGACCAGGGAATTGCTGTGAAAGTGGCTGGCGAGATCCATGAGCCGCTGGGCCCTGTCTAGAGGCAGGAAGGCCCGCGCCTGAAGAGTGTCCAACCTGGCGCCGATGAATTCGAGATTTTGAGAGGGGAGCAAAGTGGACTTTGCTTAGTTTATGACAAATCCCAAGTGCTGAGTAGAGTCACAGTGCGATGAGTGGCCTGAGTGGCCTCTTGGGAAGACTGGGCTCTGATGAGCCAGTCGTCCAGGTAGGGAAACACAAAAAGGCCTTGAAGTCTTAGATAGGCCGCCACTACTGCCAGGCATTTGGTGAACACCCTGGGGGCGGAGGATAGGCCAAAGGGCAGTACTCTGTACTGGTAATGATTGCCTCCCACAACAAACCTGAGATATTGTCTGTGGTCTGGATGAATAAGGATACGAGTATACGCATCCTTTAGATCCAAGGAGCATAGCCAGTCTCCCTGCTGGAGGTAGGGCAGCAGGATTCCAAGGGTAAGCATCTTGAACTTTTCCTTTGCAAGGAACTTGTTGAGGTTGCGCAAGTCCAGGATGGGTCTGAGGCCTCCTGTTCTTTTTGGTATCAGAAAGTACCTGGAGTAAAACCCTTGACCCTTCAGGTGGTGGGGTACCGGTTCCACAGCCTGTTCCTGAAGGAGACTTGCTAACTCCTGAAGAAGTAAGTCCTTGTGCAGAGGGAATCGAAGAGGCTCCCCTGGAAAATAGGAGGGAGGTACCTGGTGAAAGTGAAGAAGATAGCCCTTTTGAACTATGTGAAGCACCCAGGTATCTGTGGTGATGTTGGACCACCTGTGGGCAAAGTGGACCAGCCGGCCTCCTGTACTGAGAGAAACCAGCTGAGGGGGAGCGGCTATGCTGATGAAGTCAAAAACCCCCACCCTGCTGAGCAGGGGCCGGTGGTGCAGGCTTGGGGGCTTGCTGCCTACGGGACCCATTACCCCGTCCCTTGGCCTGCTTACCCTGTGGGGGAGCTGCTGAGGCCTGATAATGAGGGTAGTGTTGATAGGCAGCCGCCTTCCTCGGGTAAAAGGGCTTTTTCCCCGAGCCCTTCTTCAGAGCTGGTAGGTCTGGACTCGACAAGCAAGCATAGAGCCCTGGAAACACTTCCTACCGAGGGCAGGCACCGAGGAGTGCATTTTTTGACTCTTAAATCTATGCATGGCCGATTCCACCACCATGGAATGGTGCGGTAGTTGTGCCTTTTGGAAGCCGGGGCTCTTGCGGACTCGATAAATGGAATCGACCCGCTTGCTTAACACCGGCGACAACGCCAGGCTCTCCCACATGCGGAAGAGAAGTCGTTCCAGCATCGGAGGAACCGGTACAATAAAGGCCTCCCTTCGGGGGAGAGTCATATTGGAGGGCATCGAGCTCTTCGACTCGAGGCTCCTCCTCGGGATCCGCGGGGAAGGCCAAGGCCTTGGCCATATCCCGCACGAAGTCCGAGAACCGGGTATCCTCCGGGGGGGGTCCGTCTCCGAGGTTCGGACTCGGGGGAGTCCGATGGGACACACCGAGTCCGAAAGGAACCAGGTGACTCTTCGTCCTCGGATTCCCAGGCCGACTCCTCAGAGTCGTCGTCGAGCGGCTCCGGTCGGGCGGGCATCGATGCCATCCGCCCCGACGCCGAGGGAGTCGGCATCCACGACCTCGGTCCCGAACGGGAGGCCGAAGGAGACCGCGACCGAGGATCGACTCGAGCTCTCATGGACTCGAGGATCGGCTCTGTCTCCGGGGTCGAGTTGGAGGTCGACGTCCCGGCGGTCAGGGCAGAAGCACCGGCAAGGCCAGCGATCAATGCCCGCTGCTGGTCCATGAAGGCAGTCAGACTGCTCTCCAAGGCCGTCAACCTGAGTCCGAGCTCAGGAGACCCAGCAGCCCCCGACTCGGGCCCCGACGGCGGCTCCTTCGTAGGCGAGTCCACGAGGACAACAGTACTCACGTGAGCGGGCAAGTCCATCTCGAGACGAGGATGTTTGGAAGGCCTCTCCACCTCCGAGGACCCGGGACGGGAATCGGGGCTATGTGACCTGGCCCTCGAGGAACCAGGAGCGTCCACCGATCCCGCCGTCGCGGGTTTCTTCTTCCGATGATGTTCCCGGGTAGGAGACCCCCTTTCAGAGGAACTTCGACGATGCTCAGGACCAGAGTCCCGAGACGTCGAAGCCTCTGACGAGGTCCGAGCCCGGCCGGAGTCAGAGAAGATACGTTCCCGCTGATGCTGCCGACTCCTCAACGCTTTTGAGGACATTTTGCCACACGGACCACAGATCATCGGGTCATGATCGGGTCCGAGGCAGCGGAGGCAGAAGTCGTGTGTGTCGGTAAGAGACATGAGTTTCTTACACAGGTCACACTTCTTAAACCCGCTGGCAGCCATCGGGGGAAAAAGGGCCCCTGCGAGGTCAAAAGACCGGGCTGCCAGTGAAAAAGTAAAAAGGCGCGAAATCTGTCACGAAGGACAAAAAACCGAAAAATAAAGAACGGACTCGCAACCGGCGTCGCGGGTCCGGGCGGGAAAAGAACCGGCGTCGAAACCGAGAAAAAAGAGAAATAAAATCAACTTTTCTGCGGGGAATTACAAACAACGTCTGTAGGGCTCCGCGGAAAAAAGAAGACTGAGCAAGATGGCACCCTTGGGCGGGAAGAGGACCGCGCATGCGCGCTGCAATTCCCAAAGGCTTTCTTTGAAAGCTGGGGAAAATTGCTCCGCGAGGGCTCCGTCGGCGCCGACGTCACCCATATGTGAGGACTGACTTCCTGCTTGGTCCTGGAGAAGAATCTGATGCTCTCTGGCAAGGGCCCATAGTCGCAAAGCTTCGTTGCAGAGCGACAGAGAGCCTGTTCTGCCCTGCTTGTTCACAAAGAACAAAGCTACTTGATTGTCCGTTTGAACTAGGACTGTCTTGTAGCTGAGCTGGGTGTGGAATACTCAAAGAGCAAGGAAAATTGCTCCGAGTTCTAGGAGACTGATGTGTAGATAGGCCTCCTGTGGAGTCCAGGTACCCTGGGTAGAGAGGCCTTGCAGGTGGGCTCCCCAACCCACCTGTGAAGCATCTGTTGTTAGAGTGGCCTGGGGTGGGGGTTGCTGAAAAGGATACCCCACCAAAAGGTTTTGGGGTGATTGCCACCATTGGAGGAACAAAATAAGGCGATCTGAGTTTGCTATATTGTCTGACAGGCAACCCGACGCCTGAGTCCACTGAGTGGATAAGGTCCACTGGGCTGCCCTCATATGGAGGCGAGCATAAGGAACCACATGCACGGTGGATGCCATGTGGCCTAGCAACTGTAACATTTCCCAAGCAGTAAGGTGAGGGTTTAGCAGTGCTTGGGAAGCTAACTGCACAATGCGAAGGCAGCAGGGCTGTGGAAGTTAGGCCCTTGTCTGTCTGGTATCCAGCAGAGCTCCTATAAACTCTAGGGACTGAGTGGGAGCAAGGTTGGATTTTGGGACATTGATGACAAGTCCCAAATACTGAAGGATGTGCATTGTGCGAGAGAGGGCAACCCTGGCCTCTGGCTCTGAAGGGGCTCGAATGAGCCAGTTGTCTAAGTAAGGGAAGACAAATATTCCCAGGGTGCGGAGAAATGCTGCCACCACAGCCATGCATTCTGTGAACACCCTTGGTGCAGAGGCCAGGCCAAAAGGAAGAACCTTGTATTGATAGTGCTTCCTTTGAAACAGAAAGCGAAGGAACATTCGGTGAGTTGGATGGATGAGAACATGAGTATACGCATCCTTAAGATCTAGAGAACAAAGCCAATCCTTACTCTGCAGGTATGGCAGCAGAGTTCCTAGAGAAATCATTTTGAACTTCTCTTTGAACAGGAATTTGTTCAATTCTCTGAGGTCTAGAATGGGTCTGTGTCCTCCTGTTTTCTTTGGAATAAGGAAATAGGGAGAGTAAAACCCTGTACCCCGTTGGGGAATGGGTACCTCTTCTATTGCTCCTTGAGCAAGGAGCACAGTGACCTCTTGACCTAACTGGTTGCTGCGAGAGGTCTGAGAATTGAACTGTCTTATCACTGTAGGAGGGGGCATACTGAGGAAATGAAGCTTGTATCCCTCTCTTACAATAGACAGAGTCCAATTTTCTGCTGTTATCTGACTCCATCTGGGGCAAAATAACATAACCTTCCTGGGATGGTGGAGGGTCCTGGGCTGTTCAGGGCCAGGAAGGCAAAGTTCTCTAAGTAGGAGTCAAAGCCCCTGTGGAGGCCGAGTCTGCTGAGCCGGTTGAGGCTTAGCTGCTTTTGGTCTTTCTTTGCCTAAGTGGTTGTTGCTGTCCCTTTAGGCAGACTGACCTAAACGATGCCCCTTCTGGGTATAGGAGGGATAAAACAACTTCTTACTGAAGAATGGTTTCTTATAGGATTTTTTCCTTGTCTAAATCTACAGCTGATCCTGCAATCTATGCAAAGTGATATTGGCAGCATCTAATTAGCTTTTTCCTGCCAATTCTTGCCAAAGAGATTCTCTCCTCTGCAAGGAATATTCCCTAGTTTATCCTGTACCCAAATTTCCAAGTCAGATGCCTGGAGCCAGGCAATCCTACGTGCACCTATGGCAATGGCAGAGGTTCTGCTTATGCACTCAAAGCAGTCAAAGGCTGCACGATTCACAAACTTGGAAACATCCTGGGCATGTTTGACAAGGGCGAGGTAATCTTACCTCTTATCAGGAAGGAAAGGGCTCATAAGCTCTAAATCTCCTGTGACCTCCTTAAGGAACATCCCCATATATAAAAGATGTAACTGATCCTAGCAGAAAGCATGGAAGCCTGGAAGGTTTGACATCCAAAGGCGTCAAGAGTCCTACACTCACGTCCTGAAGGATTAGATGCATGCCTTTTTGCACTCTTTATCCTTCTCATAGCAGATTCCACCACCATGGAATGGTGTGGTAATGGAGTTTTCTGAAACCCAGGACAAGGAGGAACTCGATACATGGTGTCGAGTCTTCGAGAGTGAGGAGATGTGGTTAGAGGTGTTTCCCACATCCTTAACATGAGATCATGCAAGATCTCATGAATAGGTAAGGTAGCTGCCTCCTTGGGAGCTTTAGGATATTGCAGGATTTCTAATTCCTTTGCCCTAGGCTCTTTTTCAGGAGCCACTGTGATGGAAAGACCGCGGGCCACATCTCGGATAAAATCCTGAAAGGACATATCCTCTGGTGGAGACTTCCTACGTTCAGGAGAAGAGGAATCCTCAGGAAGTACTACTCTGGTATCGGCAGAGCTTTCAGAGTCTTCAGACTCATCCGAGGATTCGAAGTATCTCCGATCCGGGTGATCGTGCAAAGCACGGTACCGGTACCGATCGAAGTCGGCATCGAAGTGGTCCCGTACCGACTTGTCGATGCCGGATAGACACGCATGACTTGGTCCTGGTAGAATACCTGCCGATGTCAATGCAGTTGGTGCCGGTACTGGTTGAATTGTCTGAAGCGGTTTCAGGGGCATCGAGGCCGTGAGAAGAGCCGCCAGACTGCGTTCAATAGCCAAGAATCTCTGGTCTAACAACGCTGCCAATGCTTGGGTATCGGTACCGGATGAAGCGGCCGCTACCCCAGAGCATGGCACCAGTAGTTCTGCCAAGGTTGAAGCCTCAAGAACATCCTGGAGCCCCGTTAGTGCTTTGGAAGCCAAAGCCTCCCGCCGGGGCAATTTTGCCGGTGAAAGTCCCTCAAGGGCAACGCTAGAGGCATCTTGATGTTTAGAAGGAGATCTACCCTTTGAGGACTGGCTAGATTTATGTTTAGTTACCTGAGATCCATGGGAGGAAGACAAAGCCCTGGAAGACGTTGATGCCACGGAGGCTGCATCGGAGGCAAAAAGGGTGCCAAGCTTAGCAGCTCGGTTTTGCCTGCCCCTTTTCGACATCATCCCACAGGCAACACTCTGAAATGGAGTGGTCAGGACCTAAACATTTGAGGCACCACTCATGGGTGTCGGTGACGGAGATGGTACCGCCACACTTAGAACACTTTTTAAAACCCAAAGCAGGCTTTTCCATTTTGAAGGAAAAGGTTGGGCCTAGTGCCCAAAATGGCACGTGGCACCTGAAAAAAATTACTGGAAAGACTCCAGTAAAAAGTGTGTGTTTTTTTTTTTTTTTTTTAAGAAGAAAAGAAAGAACCACCGGCGGTACCGGTGTAGTTTCGAGGGAAGGCAGACGTGACCACAAAAAAAGAATAGAAGGGATTTTTTTTCTGCATTGACAGGATGTGCGACCTGTCGGCTCCGCAGAAAACGAAGAACTGGAGAAGGATAGTTGGGAAAGGCGGGAAGGCAACACGCAGGCGCTGTGGGATGCTCCCAAAAGCTTTCCTATTGGACGCTTGGGAGCGTTCCCGCACAGGCTCCATCGGCACCGACGATACCCATATGTGAAGACTATATTCCTGCTTGTTCCTGGAGATTCAACATATATCCGTTTTGCCAGTTTTTTCAATACTTGCTGTAAACCATCTCGTCTGCAATCCACTATCCTGGCTGCAATTATCAATCCTTCATCCTTCGGTTTCAGTTCACCTCTTCTCAACTATTCATGTATCCCTTCTTGATCGACAAAAGGTTCTTGGAGTAATACACTATTTTCCACTGTATTTGTGCATTTGCCACTTGTTTTCCCTCACCTGCTTATCTAATTCTTTGAAACTTTTTTTTTCTTGTTTTGCAAATTCTGTTACTTCCTTTCCCATGCATGCCTGTGGATTCTCACTCATTCCTTCTAATCGTCGGAACACTTGCCCAAGTTTGATGACATATTCTTGCTGTCTACTTTCATATTTCAACACTTTTTGCGTATTTGGATCAGATGATGCTGTCAGGTAGGTCTAGAGGCCCTTGATAGAGACAGATTACACCTACACAGCTAAGTCCTAGCCCTCCAACTCTAGGAATGTACAGTGTTGGCAATACACTGATCGTTGTAAATTACTTCATGAGCCTGGAGGAGTTTTCTTGTTCACACATCCAGTTTTTCAAGATCTTTATGAAGCCAGTCCACAATCCTAAAGTTGTATGAGAGTACAGGAATTGCCAGCCGATTTATTTATTTATTTAACACTTCTTTTATACCGCGCTATTTCAATCAGTGCGGTGTACATTGAACAAGAACATACTACAATGCATACAAGTAACATTGAGTTTTACATTGAACAGGGAACTTCAACAATAGGACAACCGGGGGAACTATGTACAGATTAACTTAATGGTATATACAGTAATATAAAACTCGTTTGGATGTTGCAATGTGGTTCACTAATAGGACTAGAGAGAAGGTTGACCAACTAGCCCTTTTCAGGTTGTATTGAGGTGTTAGTTTTGTTAATGTCTAGGTTGACTTCTGGGTAGCATTTTGTGAACAAGTGGTATTTCAATGTTTTTCTGAATAGGATTAGGTTTTTGATAGCACGGATTTCGTGAGGTAGCGCATTCCAGTTTAGAGGTGCAAATAAGGAGAAGGCCCTGTTGGAGGTGGCCTTAGTGCACTTCGTTATTATTTTTGGGACGATTAAGGTGTTCATTGATGTGGTTCTCCTTTTTCTGTTTTCCAGGGTGCCATGGATAAGCTTGCTGATTGGCGTAGGGGGCAGTTATTTAGTGCCTTGAAAGTAAGGACTAAAGACTTATACTGGATTCTGGCTTGTAATGGTAACCAATGCAGTTCTTTCATGATGGGTGTTATATGGTCAGATCTTGATGAGCCGGAGAGGACTCTGGCGGCTGTATTCATGGCTAGGCGGAGCGGATTTAAAGTTGATTGAGGTAGGCCATGAAGGATGATGTTGGCAAAATCCAGGTGTGGGAGGACTAATGCCTGGAAGGTTGTTCGGAAGTCTGTGGGATCTAGTAGGGAGCGGAGGTGACGTAGCGATTTGATCTTATAATATATAGTTTTTGTGATGTTCTTGACATGCGTTGTCATATCCAAGTGCTGATCCAATGTGATGCCGAGGTAACAGATGGTAGCTTTTGATTTCAACTCTATGTTGTTGACGAGTAGTGATGGAGGAGGTATGAACTTACGGTTCCTTGTGACAAAAAGAACGTCAGTTTTGTTGTGGTTAATCCGAAGGTTTTGTGATAGCAACCATTCGGCTACAGCTTCAAAACAGTTGATTATTGGGGAGAATACTGGATGTTCAATTGTGAACGGCATATATAGGAGGATGTCATCTGCGTAAGCGAGACATTGTACATTAAAGGATCTGATCAAGTCACATATCGGCTGCATGTAGATGTTAAACATTAGTCCCGATAAGGACGATCCTTGGGGTACTCCCTGTGATTGCAGGAATGGTTCTGAGGATGCGTGACCTGTTTTTACTTGTTGCCACCTGTTAGATAGGTAGGATTTACACCACTCGAGTGCTGTGCTTTGAATCCCCTTATCTTTCAAGCGTTGTAGGAGTATGTCATGACTCACAGAGTCGAAAGCGGCAGAGATGTCCAGGAAGATGAGGACGAAACCCTGTTGTATGTTATTTATTCCTGTTACCAGAACATTGAATAGGGTTGTAAGGACTGTGTCAACTCCATGTGCTTCCCTGAAGCCATGTTGAGATGGATCTAGTGGTGCTTCAGTGTCAATATGATGTTGGATTTGTTGTTGGGCGGCCTTCTCAATGATTTTTGCGAGCTGTGGTATGCTCGAGATAGGCCTGAAGGAATCAACCTTGGATGGGTCCAGTCTATTATTCTTCAGTAGGGGCTTGATGGAAGTGTGTTTTAGACTCTGCGGGAATGAACCTGTTGAGAAAGACTGGTTCAGTATTTTGCTCAATATTTGACTGAGGTCATGTCGCATGTCCTTGATCCAGCTGGCTGGACACGGGTCATTAGGAGCTGTACTGGGGTTGATTGAGGCAATGATGTTCACAACCTCTCTATTTGATACAGTGGAGAAGTTGTGTAGTGGCATTGCATGGGATGCCTTAGGTGAAGTGGAGGCGTTATTGACATTTATGTCTGTGTTGGTTTTAATCATCTTTGATTGCAGGTAGTTTGCGTAGTCCTGCGGCTGAGGCATAGGGGGTTGTGCTGAGACCGGTTCACCTGTTATGGACTTTACTATGCTGAACAATGCATGTGGTTTGTTGATGGAGCGTTTTATTAAGCCTGTGTGGTAGGTTTTCCTGCTCTGTGATATCTTTTCTCGGTGGGTAGTTAGGTATGAGCTGTATGCTACCAGCGCCTCAGGAGAGTGAGTTCGTCGCCACTGTCGCTCAAGTTTGCGTAGATGGTGGAGAGATGTACGAAGGTCTGTGGAGAACCATGGAGTATGTTCACGTTTTCGAATTCTCTTTTCAGTGAGTGATGGGCAGGAGGCAGCTCTCAGGTTTTCATCCCATTTGGATATGAGATCATCTAAGTCCATGGTTGTGTTGGCCATGAGGGGTCTGAGATTCTCTAGGACTATGCTCTGGTTGAGTGGTCTAAAGCGGGTTGTGTGGGATCCAGATGTGTTAGAAGACTTTCGGCTTTTGTGGGATGTATTAATGGGTATATTGAAACTGAGAAGACTGTGGTCCGACCAGGGTACTGGTATTACAGATAGTGCAAGAGTTAGGGGTATTGTGGCGGTGGAGATAGGTGCGAAAATGAGGTCTAGTTTGCCACCTTTAGTGTGGGTGGGGGAATCGACATGCTATTTGTAACCTAGGTCCTCCAGGGCGTCAAGGAAAGCTGCTGAGTGGCTGTCTTTAAGAGATGGGAGATTGAAGTCACCGATTAGCCAACTTGGTGAGCGTGAGGTGGATGTGGTACATGCCTGCTCAATTATAGTTGGAAGATCATCTGGTGAGGGGGAGGGTGCCCAATAGAAAAGGTTAATTGTGCAGAGCTCATTAGCTATAGTGAGGGAGTCAAGGTAAGTTGAGCTAGAGGAGTTGCACATCTTGAAGTGTAAATCAGCTTTGGCCAGGATGAGGGTTCCGCCTCCTTTCTGACTGGATCTGTGAGAAGTGTATATCACAAATCCTGGTGGCAGCATCTGATTCAATAGTACGTTGTCACAGTCGGATAGCCATGTCTCCGTGATCATCAAGATGTCGAGATTATATTGGGGTATCAGGTCAATGGCTGCGGGCCATTTAGATCGTACTGATCCGGCATTTATCAGTGCACATTTTAGTAGGCGTTGATGATGTTGCTTCTCTTCTTGTATCTTTTTGATGGTTTGGAGAGGAATGTTGAGTAGATGGGAGTGGGATGTAAAGTTATTTTTTGCTGTAGTGTGGTGGGGGAATTCGGACCATCTCCTTCCATATGTGCGTAGGATTGGTATATGATATGTATCATGGTTGAATGCATTTGATGTGTAAGGGAGACCAAGGGTAAGGAAGGTCATGAATAAGAGCAGAACCTTGTACATTCTCTTGGGTGTTAGTAATGAGAAGGATAATTGTGGAAATGTTGGCTACAGTGCAGTGAGATGTAGTATTCGCACTCAGGAAAGATTAATTGCAATAGTACTGTGAATGCAGGTGGTAATAGCAATATTGGTAATAGTACAAAAGGATTCTAATTACTGGTATACAGTAAGATAATTGCATGAAAAGCAGTACAGAGTATGCAAAACGTTATCAACGTTAACAGGGGTATTGTTACTAGTAGAGATTAACAACAAAAACATCTACATGATACCGCTAAAAGCTCAGGTGACTGCTGGTTAATGGTCAAGGGAAAGGCTGCTATCTCAAAAAACAGTTAGCTGTGAAGGACTTGCCTTTTTGGTATTGGTAGCTGGCTCTGGTCCAGGTGTAAATTGTGGCTTCGTTTGTGGCTTGCTAGAGTGCCACCGCCTACCGCCCCGTTCCACGCCTAAGGGCCATGCCAAAGGTGGGGGCTGAAGAGGAGCAGCGCCCGATGGCGCGAAGATTTTAAAGTCTGTTGCACAGCCCCAACTGGGCTGTGTGCAGCAGATGGCCCCTCCTGCCGCTGGTGGCTCGATCCCCGGGAAGGGGAGAGCTGCTGGAGGTGGTGGGGGCTGAAGAGGAGCAGCGCCCGATGGCGCGAAGATTTTAAAGTCTGTTGATGGCTTGTATCTTATTCCGTGATGTTAAAGCACTTCTCAATAACAATTTTAATCTCCTGTAATATTCTTTACTGATCTTTCAATAGTTTCTGCTCAAGTGTCATTCCTTTCTCTATTCCAAGATACTTATATACGCCTTCCTGTTCAAGTTCCTTGATATCACAGCCCTCAGCAAGGGAGATGTTTTTGGTTTTGTTCAATTTTCCTCTGAAAAAGTTTTGTCTTAGCACACGTGTCAAGGCCAAAAGTCATCCCGATGTCATCAGAAAAGCTTTTTACCACACGAAGTTGCTCTGCTAATTGCTGGTCACTGGAACTGTAGCGCTTCAGATTATCTATAGATAGTAGATGGGAAGTTGCTTCTGGGTTGTTTCCTTCTTTAGGATTCAGGCTAAATCCATAACCCAAAACGTTGATGAGGGCACTCATTGTATTAAGCGCCAAACAAAAGAGAAGTGTCGACAGGGAATCTCCCTGAAATATTCCTTGCTGGATCTTAATGTCCAGAATAATGTACTGACCATCTTCACCTCTCAAAAAGTGTGTGGTTTGCCAGTGTCATAGTTAAGTTAATGTACTCTATCAAGCCAGGATTTATTTTATGCAGTTCAAGGCTATTACCCAAGAGTGTGGGATGTTATCAAAAGCTCTCTTATAATCAATCCATGCTATATTGAGATTTCTGCTTCTTAGCACTGGCCATGATGGCCTTATTCAACATTAACTGGTCCTCGATTTAAATATAGGGTTTGTAACATAAAAATAGCAGTACATTATTTCCTCTTTATCTGCAGAATTCCACTTAACTGTAGTTAATCCTCTTAACTTTTTCATTAATTTCTAATGGTTTATCTTCTGCCACAGTGGGTCCATGAACAGGCTCACCATGGCCTTTATTGGTAGCAGGGATGTAATTTGCATCTGCAGCACTTGCACTATCACAACCACCATCATTAGACCTAGTACATAAGCGATGGGTGAGCACCTTTTTATCCTGGGCAACGTGCAGCCAGTATGCATTTGTTTTCTTTGTTCCTACCATATTTCAATTGTATTGTCGTCTTGCCGAGTACCTTCACATGGTGATCCCGTAGTATAACATCTATACCAAATCTCAGCAAGACTTGGAATGAACTTTATTCTCTCCCCCTAAGAGATGCACATCAATTCAACAGTTGCTGCACACCCTCTGACCCCTGTGAGAGGCATCTGTATATCATTCCAATGCAAATGGCTCTCTTTCTAGGTTAACCCAGTGCCTCCTCACTCCCTTTTAAGCCCTGTAATTCTATAGCTTTAATATTCTTTTTACATATAGTGCCACTCCTCCTGCAAAACCACAAAGGAAATGTTCTTCACATTGGAAATGACATTGGAAACTGCATGCAAAGCTGGTAGCGTTTTAGAACACTTATCTATAACTCCTTGAGAGCAGCCTTCAGAGTCCCCCACATAAATGCCCAACAAAGATCCTTGTTTCACCATTAGCTATGTCAGCAGCTTCCGGTATTCCAACTCCCAATGTTAGCATCTGATATCACACGCATAGTTTTTAAAACTCCACATTTTAAACCCTCCAGAGAGTTCTCAATACTGAAGGAAAAATTATTACAGTTACCTGATAATTGTAGTTCCTTGAGTGACAACAGTTCAGTCCTCCACCTCTGGGTTGTGCGCCTCCTCCTGCAGCTTAGAGACTGGGCATGTCAAAATTGTGACATCACTGGATATAATCTGCTGGACTCTCCCATCAGCCCCAGTGAACTATTGACAAAGCAGACTCAAAGGAGCAACAAATAAGGAGCTATTATATCAAAACATAACATTAACTTAACCATAACCATGACTATGACTATGACTATGTACTCCTGAGACTCTCCCAGGCAGACCTTTCTTACACCCCTTCCCCGCTACACACAGAGTGAACACGAACAATTACAAAAAGAAAGACACAAAGTGGGACAGTCCCACAACAAACAGACCTACCTGTAGTCTTCCCAGTCTTCCAACAGACCATCCACTGCCAATAAGAGCACCCCGGGTGGGAATGAGGACTGAACTGTCGTCACTCAAGGAACTACATTTACCAGTTAAGTGTAATTATCATTTCCTTATCATTCCTCCAAGTTCAGTCCTCCACCTTTGGGATGTAACAGAGTAGTAATCATTGGGAGGGACCTTTCCAGCCGGCTTGTAACACTGCCAACCCAAAGCAGGCATCATTCACCGCCGCAACATGGAGGCGGTAGTGCCTACTGAAAGTATGAAGGGAAGACCAGATGGCCGCCCTACAAATTTCCCCCAGCGGAACCAAACTGAGTTCCGCCCTGGATGACGCTTGCGCTCTGGTAGAATGAGCTTGTAAGCCCGTCAGTACTGACCGACCTTGTAACAAATAAGCGGATGCAATCGCCTCCCTAATCTGGCAATGGAAGCCTTCGCTGCTGCTTCCCCTTTGCAGATACCTCCGAACACCAGAAAATAGCCAGTCCGACTTGCGAAATACTTCTGAAGCCTTCAAATATTGCTGCAACACCCGCTTCACATCCAAACAGCGTAAACTGCAGTCCAAGTCACTTCCCTCTAGCGACCCTAGCACCGGCAAAGACACCGTCTGATTCAGGTGAAAAGGACATACCACCTTAGGCAAAAAGGATGGGACAGGTCACAGCACCACCACCTCCCTGGAAAAGGATAAGAACGGTTCCCTACAAGATAACACTTGCAACTCCAAAATGTGTCTAGCCACGCAGATAGCAACCAAAAATATGTTTTTTAACATCAGATCCTTAACCAAAGCCCAGTGCAGCAGCTCAAAGGGCGCTTTGGCTAATGCTCCTAACACCAAATTGAGATCCCAAGGTGGAACCACTCTACGCGAGGGCCGCAGTCTGGCTATTGCTTTGAGAAAACGCAACACATCCGTATGGGCACCGAGGGCGATGCCTTGTACTTTGCCGTGATAACACGAAAGAGCTGCTATCTGAACTCACAAGGAACTGGCTGCAAGACCCTTATCAAACCCGTCCTGTAGAAAGCTTAAGATCAAGGGAACGGAGACCGAAGCTGCTCGGACTTGCCGCCTCGAGCACCAGTCCTCAAATATACACCAGACACGAACATATGTTAGCGACGTGGACTGTTTCCACGCTCTAAGCAAAGTCGCAATGACTGCCGCCAAATAACCTCTCCTCTTTAGCCTCAGCCTTTCAATGGCCAAACCGTAAGCGAGAATCGATCCACCTAAGGCATGCGAAGTGGCACTTGAACAAACAGGTCCGCTGTCACCGGCTACCTCCAGGGCTCTCCGTCAAGGCGGCAAATGAGATCTGTGTACCATGGACATCTTGGCCAGTCCGGAGCCACCAAGAGAACTCTTCCCGGATGAGCCTTGATCCGCTGAATCACTCGGCCGATTAACGCCCACGGAGGGAAGACATACAGAAGACCCATCGACGGCCACTGATGCAACAAAGCGTCTATGCCTTCCGACATTATTTCCCACCTCCTGCTGAACAAACAATTGGCTTTTGCTGACTGGAAGGTCACCATTAGATCCATCATCAACGAATTATCTGTGCAAAGATGTGCGAATGCAGCTCCCACTCCCCTGCATCTACTCGGACCCTGCTAAGGAAATCGGCCATCACATTGTCCTTCCCCATAATGTGCACTGCCGAAACTGCTGTCAACCAACTCTCCACCCAAGAGAACAGTCTCCGCTTCCTCCTCCATGGCCACACTTCCCGTGCCACCCTGTCGATTGATGTAGGCTACCACCGCCGCCGAGTTGTCCCACAACACTCGCACTGCCTGACCTACTACCGCTGCCTCAAACGCCAGAAGTGCCCGGAAGACAGCTCTCAGCTCCAGCCGGTTGATCGACCATGATCTCTCCATAGGAGACCATACCCCTTGCGTGAACCTTCCTCCACAATGGGCTCCCCATCCCGCGAGACTCACGTCCGTCAATAATGGAAGCCACTCCAGCTGTTCCAGCACCATTCCTGCCACCAGCGAGCCCAGGAGAAGCCACCACCAAAGGGACTGCCTGACCTGCATAGGGCAGGGGAGCCATTTGTTCAACAAATCGGACTGATGCGACCACTGGTGAAGCAGCATTCTCTGCAACGGCCGCATATGAAATTTGGCCCAGGGTCGCCGCCATTGTCCCCAGTACGCGTAGATAAGTCCACGCCGAGGGAGCCGGGGTGGCCCTGAACTTGCACACCAATTGCTGAAGTCCTTTGACTCAGCAGTCTGGCAAAAACACATGTCCTCTCTCCGTGTCAAACTGTACCCCGAGGTACTCGAGGTCCTGTGAGGGTACTAAGCGACTCTTGGCTGGGTTGACCACTCAGCCGAGATTCTGCAAAAACTTTACCACTTTGTTACCTGAACACTCTGCCTCGGACTTGTCTTGAATTAACCAATCGTCGAGATATGGATGAACTAGAATTCCTTCCTTGCATAATGCGCCACTACCACCACCATAATCTTGGTGAAAGTTTGTGGTGTCGTCGTCAGGCCGAAGGGCAATGCCCAGAATTTATAGTGTCCCCAGGGCAAAGCGAACCTCAAACGTTTGATGAGCTGCTCTGATGGGAATGTGTAAGTACGCCTCCATAAGGTCGAGGGATGTCAAGTACTCTCCCTGATGCACCGTTACAATGACCGACCACAACATTTCCATTTGGAAATGCGGTACCCGAAGACAGCGATTCACCCCTTTCAGGTCTAATATAGGGCGCAGCGCCCCATCTTTCTTTGGCACCACAAAATAAATGGAGTACTGACCCAGGCTGTATTCTGCCACCGGCACAGGTACGACAGCTCCCATTTGCACAAGGGGATCTAAGGTATTGCGAATCGCCAAGGTTTTCTGTTGACCTCTGCATGGAGACATGATAAAGGAGTCCCGCACGGGCCGCGCTAATTCCAGTGCATAACCCTCGCAAATAATCTCTAACACCCACTGGTCGGATGTGATGTGGGTCCAGGCAGGAAGAAACTCCCAAAGCCGCCCGTCTATCGGTGGACCTCCCGCTGGGATCTGCCTCATTTCATTGCGGCTTATGAGCCGCGGATGCGGGACTTGCTGAGAAACCTCTATTTTCTCCCTGAAACCCATGGGATTGCGAGGCAAAATGTCCCCTCTGAGATCCCCCGAAGCGAGTCGTACAAAATCTCTGGAAAACCCGAAACTAGCCCCGAAAGCTCTGCATGGACTTACCCTGTTTCGGCCTATCCTCCGGAAATCTACCACCCTTTGACTCCCTGAGGTCCTTTACCAACTTGTCCAGATCTTCCCCAAACAGCAACTGCCCTTTAAAGGGAAGTTTACTGAGACGAGACTTGGACAAACCATCGGCCGCCCAATTTCTCAATCACAGAGATCTGCGTACGGCCACCACCAAAGCCATGCTATTAGCCAGTGCTCTAATCAAGTCGTAATGGACGTCAGCTAGATACGCCGAACCGGACTCCAGGCGACCCAGCTCCCTGATTTCCTCCTGTTCTAAGCACGGCGACTGGCACAGACGCTGAACCCAGCGAAGACATGCTCGTGCCACCCAAGCTCCACAAATGGAAGCCTGCAACGACAGAGTGTCCGCTTCAAATGACTGCTTCAGCAAGCCACCGACCTTGCGGTCCTGCGCATCCTTTAAGGCCACACTGCCTTCCACCGGTATTGTCGTCTTCTTCGTGATCGCCGACACTGCCGCATCAACTTGCGGGGAGTGGAACTTCTCCTTATCGGCCAAGGGATAGAGCCTATTCATAGTCCTGATCCCTCGGAGGCACTGTTCCCTCTAAGCTGTGCGCGTGTGCGCACGCACACACCTCACCGAGTGAGCGCACATACTTTACAACAAAGCGCACAAAAATTACGGTTCTGATTCTGATAGAAAACACAGACAGACATTCTTAAAATTGAAAAGCTATTGTGTATTTATGGTTTTCACAAGTTCTACAATATTTTCTAGTGCAATCAATGTGGTGTACATACTGTATTCTGACATGTAGTCAAATTTTAAAGTATATAACTCCGAGTGTCGTTATGTGACGCACAAAAATTTAACCTTCCTTCAAAAGCTGCACAGCTGATATTTTATGCGCGCACACAGCCTACAGAAAATTAGAGGGAACATTGCTCGGAGGCCCGCTTCCGGCTGATCCCATTCCTCCTGGATCATCCTGTCTACCACCCGGTGAACAGGAAACACGACCTGTGTTTGTCTCACTGCTTGGATAATAGGGTCTGCCATCTCTTCCTCATCTGCCGCCTGTGCAGTGAGATTTAGCGTCTGCAGGGATTCCATAATCAGCGCCGTCAGTTCATCCCTGGGAAAAACCGTATGATTTTTGCCTGATCGTCGGTTCTGGGATATCCCCTCCTCGTGCTCCAAGTTGGGATCCTCGGTCTCCGGCCAATCGCCCTCAACGGACAACAGCTCACGGGTCCTCACCCTCTTAGGCGCAGCCTGACCAGCGCTCTCAGCCTCAGCAACTCCAGACTGCTGCGTAATAGTAGGCAGAGGCAAGGGCCCCGGCCCCTTACCCTGACATCGCAGGCAAAAGGCCTGGTGCATAATTAATACGAAGTCCAGGCAAAAGTCCCTGAAATTTGTGCTCGATCCCGGGATCGGTAGTGCCCCTGACGGATCTGCTGAGTCCTCCAAGACAGGCCCTTGTAATGAGGTCCTCACTGCCTCGCCTACCATCCCCGCCGGAGCCTCAGGGGACCCTTTTACCTCCATCTGCTGCTCCACACTGGAAGACAGCGTAGCACAGCCGTGGCAGACACCGGAGTCAGCTACAGTTCCCCTCCGGGTGCCGCAAACACCACACTGCGGACATGAAACCATATGCACTCTCCTTTTTTTTTTTTTTTTACAGTGACCAAGAGAAGTCCAAACGCCTCCCCCACCCCCCAGGAGAGGCCCCCCTCGGGCTACTGGGCTAGACTAGAAGGCCCCTAAACCCCCAGGGCAATGCTAACCTTAAATCAAAGAAAACAGAGAAAGCAAATAAGATCAGGCAAATTAAATGAAAACTAAATAAAGGACCAATAAGCCCTTCACTCCAAGAACAGGGCTTCCCAATGACCACGTTTCAACCAGGCCGGCAGCCACGCAGCGCACATACGCTGCTCAAAGTGGCCACCGACAAACTCCCGATGAAAATGGCATCAAACGGCACTGCTAACAAAACCCCGACTTCAAGCCCACCTCCACATGGCGGCCGAAGCCTCTCGCCAGTCCCCCTTACGCTCTTACCGCCTCACTCAAAGCTGCCCTGCTCGTCACTAGGAATCTCCTTAGAGCGCGGCACCACCAGGAGCAGCTAGACAGCACACTGCCGCACTGCTCTCAGCCCGGTCAACCGCGGCTGCAATCTCTGTGTGAGGGGAGAGATTTGACCGCCCAGAAATGATCTAAATGTTGACAGCCAAGGACAGACAGGCAGGGACCGGTCAAGAAAGTAATGCCTTTTCTTTTTTTTTTTTAAAGGGACAGTAACAAAATTGAAATTTTTAAGGAATGGGACCAAATCAACCTAAGCTACCCTTACACTACAGGCTCCTTATCTGTTCCTCAAGTGAGCCCAGACCTAGGCTCACGACGTCCTCCTGCTGCATGGAGACTGGACATACTGAAGCTGATGGGAGAGTCCAGCAGGTTATATCCAGTGATGTCACGATTTTGATATGCCCAATCTCCAAGCTTCAGGAAGTGGTGCACAACCCAGAGGTGGACGACTGAACTGGAGGAACGATAAGAAAGCACAGTTACTTACCTGTAACAGGTGATCTCTGGGAACAGCAGGAATTAGTCATCACATATGGGTACGTCGGTACCGACGGAGCCCGTGCGGGAAAGCTCCCCAGCTTTTCAGATTAAAAGCTTTTGGGGCCTCCCACTGCACATGCGCGCTGCCTTCCCGCCTTCCTGACCAGCTCTCGTCAGTTCGAGTTTAAAGCTGAGACAATAGAGAGAGAGGACAGGAAGATAGATAGAAATACAACTCCTAGGGGAGGTGGGTGGGTTGTGATGACTAATTCCTGCTGTTCCCAGAGATCACCTGTTACAGGTAAGTAACTGTGCTATCTCCAGGAACAAGCAGGAATAAGTCATCACATATGGGGACTCCCTAGCTAAGATGCCTGGGAGATCCCCCTCCAAGGGTAAACCATCTTCGCATGGATCTCAGGCATCCATCCAGGGAAGGTGGGCAGGAGTTGTTTAAGTATGGAACAGGTGTTTGAGGACAGCCTGACCAAACAAGGCATCCCGGCGGGAGTCCTTGTCCAAGCAGTAATGGGCTGTGAAGGTATGAACCGAGGCCCAAGTGGCTGCTCGACAGATCTGATCTATGGACACAGAGTGAAGATGAGCCATAGAAGTGGCCATGGCTCTCACATTGTGAGCTGTGACATGGCCCTCCAGAGAAATGTTCTTACTCTGGTAAGCAAAAGAAATACACTGAGCGATCCAATTGGAAAGTGTACGCTTGGTGACTGGAAGTCCCAAATGAGAAGGATCAAAAGCCACGAAAAGTTGGGAAGACTTTCGATGTGGTTGAGTCCTGTTGAGGTAAAAGGCAAGAGCTCTTTTACAATCCAGAGTATGAAGGTTCCTCTCTGCACTGGATGCATGAGGAGCCGGGAAAAAGACAGGTAGATATACCTCTTGATTAAGATGAAAAGGCGAGACCACTTTGGGCATAAAGTGGGGATTCGTCCTAAGGACCACCTTATCATGATGAAACCTAGTATAAGGTGGATGAGCCACTAAAGCCTGCAGTTCACTGATGCGGCGAGCCAAAGTGACTGCAATAAGGAAAACAACTTTCCAGGAAAGAAATTTGAAGGAGGTAGAGTCCAAAGGCTCAAAAGGTGGCTTCATAAGCTGACCTAGAACTAGGTTCAAATCCCATGCTACCGGAGGAGGTCGGATGGGAGGTTTAGTTAGAGTCAGGCCTCTCATGAAACGTGCAACAAGAGGATGAGAGGAGACAGGTTGTCCATTTATAGGTTTTAAGGATGCTGCAATAGCACTCAAATGGACCCTTACTGAATTCATCTTAAGGCCTGCATTTGAAAGATGCAGGAGATAGTCCAAGAGGGAATTCAAAGGAAGTGCTAGAGGGTCAAGACCCTGCTGAGCACACCAAATGGAAAAATGTTTCCATTTGAAAGCATAAGAACGCCTCGTGGAAGGTTTCCTAGAGGCATGAAGGATATCTGTCACAGGTTGAGAAAGATTAAAGTCTTGAAGACTTAGGCCTTCAGTAACCAAGCTCTGAGATGTAGGGATTTGGGGTTTGGGTGCCACAAAGTCCCCTCCTCCTGAGACAGAAGGTCTGGCGCAGCTCCCAGGTCCAGGGAGGATCCCTGGGAGAGATGCAGAAGTAGAGGGAACCACACCTGGCGTGGCCAGCGGGGAGCTATGAGGATCATAGTCCCGTGATCCCTCTGGAGCTTGAACAGAGTCTTGGATATTAGAGGAATGGGTGGAAAGGCATAGAGGAATTCCTGACCCCAATGCAGGAGGAAGGCATCGTGGGCCTGAGCTCCCTGACACTGAGTTCTGGAACAGAACCGGGGAAGTTTGGCATTCCACGGACTTGCAAAGAGGTCTATGTCCGGGGTCCCCCATTCCTGAAAGATTCTGCGTATCTGGTCCATATGTAGGGACCATTCGTGTGGAAGCAGAACTCGACTGAGTCTGTCTGCACGAGAGTTTTGAACTCCTGGAAGATACACTGCAAGAAGGTGAATTTGATGCTCTCTGGCGAAGGCCCATAATCTGAGAGCTTCGTTGCAAAGCGACAGAGAGCCTGTCCCTCCTTGTTTGTTTATATAGAACATGGCTACCTGATTGTCTGTCTGAACTAGGACAGTCAGGTTGACAAGGAGGGTATAGAAGACCTTGAGGGCAAGGTAAATTGCTCGCAGTTCCAGGAGGTTGATATGAAGGGTGGCCTCCTGTGGCGACCAAGTGCCCTGAGTGGAGAGGTTCTGAAGATGAGCTCCCCACCCTGTCTGGGAGGCATCTGTTGTGAGGGTTGCTTGGGGCAACAAAGGTTGGAAGGGGGCCCCCAACAACAGATTCTTGGTGGATGTCCACCATTGGAGGGACCAAAATAGACGGCTTGAGGTGAGTATTTGGTCAGAGAGCGCTCCAGATGCTTGAGTCCACTGGGTGGCCAAGGTCCATTGAGCTGCTCTCATATGCAGACGAGCATAGGGCACCACATGTACCGTGGAGGCCATGTGGCCCAGAAGTCGCAGCATTTCCCGGGCTGTCAAATGACTGCTGGACTGAGCTTGGGAGGCCAAACTCAGCAGGCGTTGGGCCCTGACCTGAGGCAGGTAGGCCCTTGCAGTGATGGTGTCTAACTGGGCCCCTATGAACTCGAGCGACTGAGTAGGGATTAGTTGAGACTTGGGAAGGTTTACTACCAGTCCTAGATACTGCAGAAGACGCCTTGTGCGGTCCAGGGAAATTTGGGCCTGGGACTGAGAGGGAGCTCGGATGAGCCAGTCGTCCAGGTATGGGAATATGAAAATTCCCAGGCCTCTTAGAAAGGCAGCTACGACTGCCATGCATTTGGTGAACACTCTTGGAGCAGAGGCTAGACCGAAGGGGAGTACTCTGTACTGGAAATGTTTTCCCTGAAACAGAAATCGAAGGTATTTTCTGTGGGATGGGTGGATGAGTATGTGTGTATACGCATCCTTTAGGTCTAGAGAACAAAGCCAATCCTGACTCTGAAGGTATGGAAGGAGAATGCCTAGAGAAAGCATTTTGAATTTCTCCTTGAAAAGAAATGTGTTCAATTCTCTCAGATCCAGAATTGGTCTGAAGCCCTCTATCTTCTTTGGTATTAGAAAATAAGGGGAGTAGAATCCCGTCCCCTGTTGAAGAAGAGGGACCTCCTCTATTGCCCCCTGGGCAAGGAGGGAGGAGACTTCCTGACCCAAGAGGGCCAGGAGAGATGGGGGAGAATTGAACTGCCTCACCATAGTATAAGGAGGAAGGTCGGAAAAATGGAGTTTGTAACCCTCTCTGATGATAGAGAGGGTCCATTGCTCTGATGTAATTTGTTCCCATCTGGGAGCAAAGTGAGCTAACCTTCCGGGTATGGTGAGGGGCTCTGGTTGTTCTAGAGCCAGAAAAGTTAAGTTCTCTAGGGGCAAGTCAAAACCCCTGAGGGGGTGGAGCCTGCTGAGGCGTAGCAGACGCTGCAGGCTTTGACCTTGCCTGTTTAGGTTGCTGACGTTTAGCAGCAAAACGAGGCTGAGAGGATTGTTGGCCAGTATTTGTGGAAAATCTGGACTTCTTGTAATAAGGCCTCTTAAAAGACTTCTTCTTGGCAGGAGTGGAGGTAGACTTAGAAAGTCTATCTAAGGTGGCATTTTCTGCGTCCATTTGAGTGTCCTTAATTTGCCGCCACTCACCAAATAAGTTCTCACCTGTACAGGGCAGATTTCGTAAGCCATCTAGGACCCAAGGTTCTAGATCAGAAGCCTGGAGCCAAGCAAGACGTCGGGCTGCTATAGCAATGCCCGAAGCCCTACCAGCACCCTCAAAGGAATCAAAAGCTGCCCTGTTGGAGAACTTTGAAATATCCAAAAGGTGTTTCACCAAGGAAATGAACTGCTCCCTCTTATCCTCAGGGAGAAAGGGGGCAAAATGGCGAACGTTTAGAGCGATTTCACTGAGAAACATGCCCATGTAAAGACTATAGGAATTAATCCTGGCTATAAGCATAGTAGCCTGGAAAATTTTCCTGCCAAAAGAGTCTCGAGTCTTACATTCTCGCCCTGGAGGAGTAGAAGAGTGCCTTTTGGTACTCTTTATCTTCTTCATTGCAGACTTCACCACAATAGAATGGTGAGGCAACTGGGTTTTTTGGAAACCAGGAGAAGGGGGGACACGGTACATGGTGTCCAACCTGCGAGAAGAAGGAGACAATGTTAGAGGAGCCTCCCATAAGTCCATCAAGTGTTCTTGAAGGATTTCATGGATAGGCAGGGTGACTGCCTCTTTAGGAGACTTAGAGTATCCTAAAATATCCAGTTTCTTTGATCTGGGTTCCTTTTCAGAGGATGAAGCAATAGAAAGACCTTTAGCCATTTCTATGATGAAGTCCTGAAAGGACAAATCCTCTGGTGGAGACATTCTCCTGTTAGGAGAAGGCGGCTCCTCAGGAAGATCAAGGGAGAACTCATCAGAATCATCAGAGGAGTTAAAATCCTCTGAAGAAGCAGAGTATCCTCTATGTGCTTCCAAAGCACGATACGCATACCGTTCGGTATCGACATCGGGCGTACCGGGTATGGGATCGGTACCGGGCAAAAGCCCGGATCCGGCATGCGGAACCGATCTGCGTTTGGAAGACGATGGCCTCGGTTCTGGTATGGAAGCCATTACCGGAACCAGACCCGGTACCGCTGGCTGCGGTACCGAGGGCGTAGCAGCATTAATAAAAGCCAGAATGGCCTGCTGCATGACTTGGACAGTATTGCCCATGGACGCCACTGCTGCCTGGATGTCGGTACCGGTATGGGCCGGTACCCCAGAGCAGTACAACAGGTGATCTGTCGAGGCCGCGCCATCGATGTCAACCTGTGACCCCATGATTGCTTTGGAGGTCGGAACCTCCCGCCGGGGTTTTTTGGCCTGGGCAGAATCCTCGAACTCAGAATTGAGAGCCTCTCGATCTTTAGAAAGAGATTTGCTTTTAGAGGATTTGCCCACTGGAGTTTTGGTTACCTGAGACCCATCCGGAGAGGAAGACCTGGATGACTGTGATGCTTCTGAAGGAAACAGCACATGGAACTTGTTGGCCCGGTTTTGCAATCCACGTTTCGACATCTGGGAGCAGGATGGGCAGTCCGGTATGGAATGGTCAGGTCCTAAACATTTAAGACACCATTCATGGGTGTCTGTAAGAGGAATGACAGCACTGCACTTGGTACACTTTTTAAAACCAGGAACTGGCTTCTCCATGAGGAGAATTTGTGTAGGCCTGAAGGCCTAACAAAGTACCAAGCTGTGCTGAAGAAAAGAAAAAATTTTTTTTTTTTTTTAAAAGAAAGAAAGAGACCGGCAGTACCGGTTTCAGAATGGGGAAGGCAGGTACGCGGTCTAAAGAAAACAATAAAATTAACAATTTCTTCAGCGGTGACAGGAACACGACCTGCTGGCTCCGCGGAAAAAAAGAAAACTGACGAGAGCTGGTCAGGAAGGCGGGAAGGCAGCGCGCATGTGCAGTGGGAGGCCCCAAAAGCTTTTAATCTGAAAAGCTGGGGAGCTTTCCCGCGCGGGCTCCGTCGGTACCGACGTACCCATATGTGATGACTTATTCCTGCTTGTTCCTGGAGATATCCCCATACAATAATATTAAGGGCATTAGGTTCAAAATATCCAACAATGCTCCTGCTGTACCAAATCTTTGCCACAACACATCTCTTCCCATATGTGATCTATAACCTTGCATTGCAAATCAGTGAACGTATGTTGAATCATCATATAGTGCTGTACACCATATACCTTGCAAGGGCATTGTCCCAAGCCTGACAGAAAGACAGGTAACACAGATCTTTTTCTCCATGTAAATGAATGCTTAGTCGAGTATTTTCTTGTGAAACCCAGACCTAGACTAAAAAATTTCACTTTTGGAGAACATTTGTTCTAAATGTAATATTTTCCAGGTGCAGTACTAGGCTTAGTATTAATCTGTTCTGTCAGGTGGTGGCAAAGCATCTCAGCTAGCAGAGTTCCTCTCATCAACTGCCAAAGAGGAGAGTTATAGCTCATGTTCATCTCACAGTTCCCCTCCAGAAAGCTCAGCATCCTGGCAGAGGTAAACAGGGACATGTTGAACTCCTTCTGACTTGCGTGTGCTTCCTTTCTAAATAAGCAAGGTGGGGTGAGGCAAGAGGAGAAACCATGGGGCTCGAACTCTGCTTATGTGGACATGCTGTCACTGGCCTACTGAGGTTGCTCCTGCTGTGAAGAGATAGAAAAGTTGCTTACTTGGAATGGAGGCTCTCCATAGACAGCAAGGGAATACTGGCATACAGGCATGTTACATGGTGATGTTATCCAGTATCGGTTCCTTTCTGGCACCTAAAATATTTTGCTGGCATCCAATGATTCTTATTTTCCCAGTTCTAGAATAGTTCCTTAACATTATTTATTCCAACTTATAATAGACTGTAGCTTCTCAATGCAATGCTTGAACATGTTACAAAGCAATACCCATTTCTAGGTTTCATAAACAGATTTATAGCATAACCTTTCCCAATCAGAAAATCAAACAATTCAATAATGCTCAATATTTTTTAATAAATTAATGTCATTCAAAATACAGTGCCAGAACATGATGCAGTTGAAACATGCTAGTAGTTTGTCATGAAGCACCTGTGCTCATGTTAGATTGGCGGTGGTGCCCAGCTACTGCTAGTGGTTCCTGGGATTAATGCCAGAGTAGCACTAGGCAACTGCTCTCCTGCACAAGGAGTGCATGATATTCCTGAACAGTTCACTCCCTCTCCAACCCCATAGTAAAACAAAAAAAATAAAAAAAACCTGATAACTAAAGAATATCTATACACAATCACACTACAGTAATGCTTGTTATTAAATTAACCAAAAATATAAAGACCTGGTTATTCCATACTAAATCTTTGTTTTACTATGAAAAAAAAAACATCAGCAGCAGGAAGTAATATGCATGATGAGCCCATGTTACTGTAATACAAATGTGGAGGCTTTTACTGATTAACACTCCACAATGACCCGCACTATGAGGAGCTGGCAATTCCTATTCCAAGCCCAGAAAAGTCAATCTACAACCGATAAATTACCAGTTGCCTGGAAGACCTGTATACTAAAGAGACAGGTGTAGGTTAGTGACAACAGAATGCATGCATCTAACAGAGCTTCGACTGAACCTGCAGCCATATTTTAGCCAACATTTCACATAAAGGTTCCACCTTTCCTATAGAAGGTAGAGCCACAAGATTTGGTTTTTGAATTTTAATGGAATATATCAACATTGACATTATTATTAAGTGTGGCTGAATACATTACTAGGTCACACAAACAATTATAACCAGTCCAGCACTTAAGTGGAACATTTAATATTTAGAAATAGTTAAATAAATGGAAGATTTTCATACACAATGTGACAAACCACACTCAGAATAGTTACTGCTCTCTCAAGGGAATTTTCCAGAATGGAAAGACCCCACAGGGCTTGAGATCAATGTTTTGGGTAACAATCTGGATGTTTAAGCTAGCACAATATACATATGTTTTTCGGTTATCCAGTAACTATTTCAGACTATGGAAGCATATCTCCCTGTAAAAACTTACATCTGCACTGAAATTAATGGCTACAAACATAGTGAGCAGGCCATAAAACCATATTAAAGACTTGACAGCTGCAGTTCTCAGCCAAATCCCAAATATTTTAAGTTCATCAATATGGAATAGTGTGTGCCAAGTCAATCTCTTGGGGAATTATACAGGTGGAAGAGTAACCATCTCTCCATCCAGCTCAAACTCATCTGCCCCATCTGGGGAAAAGAGATATGTTGGAGGCTTCCATGGAGACACTTCAAGGCAGGATGGATATAACTTCCCCACAGTGCAGCGAAAGTCTTTCCCCAAGTCCCAAAGAACACGCTCTGATATTTGCTGCCGTAGAAACCATTGATTAAGTTCCATGTCATACTGGTAGATGGCATACTTGGCTCTTTCATTCATATGAGTTTCCCGGATAAAGACACAAAAAGAATTGGAGATCACAACAGCTCTAACACAAGGGTCAGAGTAGCGCTTTGCAGGAATATTGGCTGCCATTTTCCATTCATTTTTATTTACATCATATACTTCCACAGTTACAGAAGATCCATCTACAGTGTTGGTTGGGAGTCTTATACTAGAATTGCTGCCAATATGCAAACCTCCAATATAGAATATTTTATCACCAAAAGCTGCAGCTGAAGCAAAGCATCTACTAGTTTGCCTCATAGCCATTTCCACCCAGGTGCCAGACTTTGGAAAGTAACAGTATGTTAGATTGTGTGCCATTACATAAATGCAATCATGAACCACCACTGCAGCATTCCACTGCCAAGCACAAGGCAACGGGCTCACCATTGTCCACTCGTCTTTCTCTGTGTCATACCGTTCCACAGTCCTTCTGTTGAGCTCTCCACCTACACTATCCCCACCAATTGCATAGATGTATCCTTCACAGCAGACCAGGGAAGGCTTTACGCGAACAAACAACATTGGAGTTTTTGGAATCCATGTGTTTTGTTGTGCATCAAACCAGTAAAAGAAATTCACAGTTCTAAAGATAGCCTGAAGTTTGCTTGCTTTACTGTGATTGGTTTTCGAATTCTTTAGAGGAACCTGACCACCTGCTATATACATATCATTATCTGGGGATACCAGTGTTCCAACTTTATGCAACTCAGCAGGAGGGCTGCAAAGCTTGTAAACCTTTTCTGCTTGGGGGCTATAGCAGACAGAAGAGTAGAGACTACCAGGGTTTTCAGCAGTAGCTTCAATGAATATGATCATTTCCTCTTTAGTCATCCCTAATCTTGGTTTGAAAAATCTGGGCATAGATTTATAGAGTCCTTGCACCACGACAGATTTATCATTAGGTGGCAGGCCTTGAAACCACTCACGCTGCACTACTTCTGAAAGCGCATCAATCCTGAGGTGGCTTAGAACAGTGGATAAATACTGTGATCGTGACACTGTGTTGTAATCCAGCCAGGACATTGCTGCTTCACGAACTGTCTCTTCCTTTTCCACATTTAAATTGTCGCTACTTACAAGATCTATAAGTAGTTCACTGGACAGCTGCATGAAAGCATCCTGGCGGTACACAGTTGTGAATTTGTGCTCCACCATTCTTTTAGCACTCTGTTTTAACTCTTCACAGCTAAAGAGGTCAGCAAAGCTCAATAAGCGCACACAGTTTTCAGCATTTATCTTCTTTATTAAATATTCTCTACATCTCTGTAACACATCATCAACCTGTAATGGAAAAACAAAATTGATTACATTTCCACCAGTAACACACTATTCCAAGTTGGCAACCTCTCTTTTTTTTTTTTTTTTTTAAAAAGCGCCGTAAAGTCAATGCCGACTCCTGGTGACCCAGCAGCCCCTGGGTTTTCTTGGCAAGATATGACTGGAAGCTGATTGCCAGGCCTCCCCCCCAACCCCCCGAGACAAGGGAGGGTAAAGTGAATTCCCCAAAGTCACAAGGAGTGCCAGTAGGAATAAAAGCATAGTTACTCACATGTAACAGCAGGAATTTAGTCTTCACATATGGGTATCGTCGGTACCGACTGAGCCTGCGCGGGAACGCTCCCCAGCATCCAATAGAAAAGCTTTTGGGAGCATCCCATAGCACCTGCGTGCTGCCTTCCCAACTGTTCCTCTCCAGTTGTGTTTATAGCTGAGGAGAGAGAGGGGGGGAGAGGGGGGAGAGAGAGAGAGAGAGAGAGAGAGAGAGAGAGAGAGAGAGAGAGAGAGCGCAAGACAACTCCTAGGGGAGGTGGGCGGGTTGTGAAGACTAAATGCCTGCTGTTCCCGGAGATCACCTGTTACAGGGCGAGTAACTACGCTATCTCCCGGAACAAGCAGGAATGTAGTCTTCACATATGGGGACTCCCTAGCTGCAGATGCCAAGGAGATGGCCCCAGGAAGTTGTCAGCCCTTGTGAAAGGGCCCCACTCGCCCCAATGGATTTCTGGCATCCTACCAGGGACGGTGGGTAGGAGTTGATTAAGTCTGAAAAAGGTGCTGAAGAACAGCTTGGTCAAACAAGGCTCGTCTAAGCAGTAGAGGACTGTGAAGGTATGTACCAAAGCCCAAGTAGCTGCTCGACAGATGTCGTCGATAGACAGAGTGAAGATGAGCCATTGAGACAGCCATAGCTCTCACATTGTGAGTGGTGACAGGGCCTTCAAGAGGAAGGTTCTTCCTCTCATAGGCAAAGGATATGCACTGTGCGATCCAGTTGGACAGTGTTCTTTTGGAAACTGGAAGTCCCAAATGACTAGGATCAAAAGCAACAAAGATTTGAGAAGATTTTCTATGTTGCTGTGTCCTTTGCAAGTAAAAGGCCAAACCTCTTTTGCAGTCCAAAGTATGAAGGTTCCTTTCTGCACTGGAGGCATGAGGCCTTGGAAAGAATACAGGAAGGTAAACTGCTTGGTTTAAATGGAAAGGCGAAACCACCTTTGGCATAAAGTGTGGATGAGTCCTAACTACCACCTTATTATGGTGGAACCTTGCATAAGGAGGATCAGCCACTAACGCTTGCAATTCACTGATGCGACGTGCTGATGTGATTGCAATGAGGAAGATGACTTTCCAGGAAAGGAATTTCAAAGATGTAGTGGCTAATGGTTCAAAGGGCGGTTTCATGAGCTGTCCGAGCACCAGATTTAAGTCCCATGCCACCGGTGGTGGCTTAATGGGAGGCTTTGTTAAAAGAAGGCCTCTCATAAATCTCGCTATGATAGGATGAGAGGAAATAGATTGTCCGCTTAGAGGCTTGTAAGAAGCTGCAATAGCACTAAGATGAATTTGTCTTGAGACCCGCATTTGACAAATGAAGGAGATACTCCAGTATCGATTTCAGAGGTATCGCAAGAGAGTGTTAAGACCCTTCTGCAAGCACAATATGGTAAACCTTTTCCACTTAAAGGCATACGAGCGTCTTGTGGAGGGTTTCCTAGAAGCATGAAGGATATCTTTTACCTGTTGGGAAAGGTTAAGATCCTGAAGTTCTAGGCTTTCAACAACCAGGCCCTGAGATGCAGAGACTGGGGATTGGGATGCCACAGCATCCCATCTTCTTGGGAGAGAAAATCTGGAGCAGATCCCAATTCCAGAGGCGGAGCTTGAGAGAGATGTAGGAGCAGAGGGTACCACGTTTGCCGTGACCAACATGGAGCTATAAGGATCATATGGCCTCTGTCTCTCTGAAGCTTGAATAGGGTTTTGGGGATGAGCAGAATGGGTGGGAAGGCATATAGGAAGTCTTGACCCCAGTGAAGGAGGAAGGCGTCCCTTGCCTGACATCAAGCCGGAATTCTGGAACAGAACCGGGGAGGTTTGGCATTCAGCGGACTTGCAAAGAGGTCTATGTCTGGGGCTCCCCAAATCTGAAATATTTCGGCAACCTGGTCTACATGGAGAGACCATTCGTGTGGAAGCAGAACTCGACTGAGTTTGTCTGCCCATGAATTTTGAATGCCTGGAAGATACACCGCAAGGAGATGAATCTGATGCTCTCTGGCGAGGGCCCAGTGCTGCAAAGCTTCGTTGCATAGTGACAGAGATCCTGTTCCGCCCTGCTTGTTCACATAGATCATGGCTACCTGATTGTCCGTTTGAACTAGGATTGTCTTGTAGCTGAGCAGAGCGTGAAATACTCGAAGAGCAAGGAAGATTGCTCTGAGCTCCAGGAGGTTGATGTGAAGACAGGCCTCCTGTGGAGTCCAGGTACTCTGGGTAGAGAGATCGTGCCCAGGTGGGATGGGGAGCACACCGGGGAAGTTTCTGTTAGGGTGGCTTGGGATAGGGGTTTCTGGAAAGGAGACCCCACCAGAAGGTTTCTGGGTGATTGCCACCATTGGATGGACGAAATAAGACGGTCTGAGTTTGTTATTTTGTCCGACAGGCAACCTGAGCCCTGTGTCCACTGAGTGGATAATGTCCACTGGGCTGCAAGCATATGGAACCACATGAAGAAAGGCTAAAAAGGTTAGGGCTCTTTAACTTGGAAAAGAGATGGCTGAGGGGAGATATGATAGAAGTCTATAAATTAATGAACGGAGTGGAACGGGTAAACGTAGATCGATTGTTTACCTTATCAGAATATAGAAAGACTAGGGGACATGCAATGAAGCTACCGGGTAAACTATTTAAGACTAATAAAAGAAAATATTTTTTCACTCAACGTGTAATCAAACTCTGGAATTTGTTACCGGAGGATGTAGTAAAGGCTGTTAGTGTAGCTGGGTTTAAAAAAAGGTTTGGACAAGTTCCTGGAGGAAAGGTCCATAAACCATTATTAAGAAGTGACTGAAGATATCAATGCTTGACCCAGTACAAGCATTGTGGAACTTGTTTCTCTTGGGGAAACTGCTAGGTACATGTGACCTAGATTGGCCACTGTTGGAAACAGAATACTGGGCTTGATGGACCTTGGTCTGACCCAGTATGGCATATCTTATGTTCTTATGTGGCCTAGCAATTGTAGCATTTCCCGAGCAGTGAGACGTTTCAGCACTGCTTGGGAAGCTAATTGTACTATGCGAAGACAGCGGGCCTGCGGAAGGAAAGCCCTTGTCTGTCTGGTATCCAGATGAGCTCCTGTGAGCTCTAGGGATTGAGTGGGAGCAAGATTGGATTTTGGGAGGTTTATGACCAGTCCCAAATACTGAAGGATTCACGTTGTGTGAGATAGAGCAGAGCTGGCTTCTGGCACTGTAGGGGCTTGAATGAGCCAGTTGCCTAAGTAAGGGAAGACGAATATTCTCAGAGTGCGGAGAAATGCTGCTACCACAGCCATGCATTTTGTGAACACTCATGGCACAGATGCCAGACCAAAGGGAAGAACCTTGTATTGGTAGTGCTTTCCTCGAAACAGGAATCGGAGGAATCTCCTGTGATTTGGATTGATGAGAATATGAGTATACGCATCCTTGAGATCTAGAGAACAAAGCCAATCCTGACTTTGAAGGTATGGCAGCAGAGTTCCTAGAGAGACCCTTTTGAAGTTCTCTCGAAACAGATTTGTTCAATTCTCTGAGGTCTAAAATGGGTCTGTGTCCTCCTGTTTTCTTTTGAATAAGGAAATAGGGGGAGTAGAACCCTGTACCCCGATAGGGAATGGGTGCTTCCTCTATTGCTCCTTGATCAAGGAGCATTGTGACTTCTTGACATAAGAGATTGTCGAGAGAGGTCTGCGAATTGAACTGTCTTATAATTCTAGGAGGGGACAGGCTGTGAAAATGAAGCTTGTACCCCTCTTGTATAATGGACAGAGTCCAACTTTCTGCTGTTATTTGGTACCATCTGTGGGCAAAATGACATAACTTGCCTGGGATGGTTAAGGGTTCTGGACCCTTCAGGGGCAGGAAGGCGAAGTTCTCTAGAAAGGAGTCAAAGCCCCTGAGGAGGTTGAGCCTGCTGAGGTTTTGCAGCTTTTGGCTTCTTTTGTTGTCTGGGTTGTTGCTGCTGTCCCTTTTGGGCAGTCTGACCTGGATGGTGTCCCTGTTGGGTATAGGAAAGAAAACTTTCTTATTGAAAATGGTTTCTTAGAGGATCTTTTCTTTGCAGGATCGGCTGTAGATTTGGACAATCTATCCAGTGTGATATTGTCAGCATCTATTTCAATAGCCTTCTCCTGCCAATTCTTGCCGAAGAGATTTTCTCCTGTGCAAGGAATGTTTCCTGATTTATCCTGTACCCAAATTTCCAAGTCAGATGCCTGAAGCCAGGCGATCCGACTTGCACCAATGGCAATAGCAGAGGTTCTGCTTATGCACTCAAAACAGTCAAAGGCTACACGATTAACAAACATGGAAACAGCCTGAGCATGTTTGACAAGAGTGAGATAGTCTTGTCTTTTGTAATCAGGAAGAAGGGGGCTCATAAGCTCCAAATCTCCTGTGACCTCTTTAAGGAACATTACCATATACAAGATATAGGAACTGATCCTAGCTGAGAGCATGGAAGCTTGGAAGCATCGACGCCCAAAGGCATCGCAAGTCCTGCATTCACGACCTGGAGGATTGGATGCATGTCTCTCTTGCACTTTTCATCCTTCTCATGGCTGATTCCACCACCATTGAACGGTGTGGTAATTGAGTTTTTTGAAAGCCAGGACAAGGTGGAACTCGATACATGGTATCAAGTCTTCGAGAATGAGGCGATATGGTTAAAGATGTTTCCCACATCCTTAGCATAAGATCATGTAAGATCTCATGAATAAGCAGAGTAGCTGCCTCTTTGGGAGCCTTAGGGTATTGGAGGATTTCCAACTCCTTTGCCCTAAGCTCTTTTTCAGGAGCTAATGTGATGGAAAGGCCTCCGGCCACATTACAGGATAAAGTCCTGAAAGGACATATCCTCTGGCAGAGACATTCTGCGCTGAGGAGAAGAGGAATCCTAGGGGAGAAGTACACTGGTATCGGTAGTGTCTTTGGAGTCTTCAGTCTCAGAGGATTCAAAATAACTTCGATCCCGGTGATCGTGCAAAGCACGGTACCGATCTAAGTTGGTATCGGGTTGTTCAGGTACCGATCTGTCGATGCCGGAGACATATGACTCGGTACGGGTGGCATACCCGTCGATGTCGATGCAGTCTGTACCGGTGTCAGTGACTGAAGCGGTTTCAACGGTACCGAAGCCATGAGAAGAGCCGCTAGACTGCGTTCGACAGCAAGGAATCTCTGGTCTATAGACGCTACCAATGCTTGTGTGTCAGTACCGGTAAAAGCGGCCGGAGAACATCCTGGAGCCCCGTTAATGCTTTGGAAGCCTTCCGCTGGGGCAGTTTTGCCAGTGAAAATTCCTCAAGGGCAATACCAGGGGCATCTCGATATTTAGGAGATCTACCCTTTGAGGACCGGCTAGATTTATGTTTAGTTACCTGAGATCCATGGTAGGAAGATGAAGCCCTGGAGGACGTCGATGCGACACCACGTCTGAGGGAAAAAGGGTGCTAAGTTTAGCAGCTCGGTTCTGCCGGCCCCTTTTTGACGTCATTCCACAGGAGAGGCACTCTGAAATAGAGTGGTCAGGACCTAAAAATTTGAGACACCATTCATGGGTGTCTGACGGAAATGGTACAGCCACATTTAGAACTTTTTTTTTTAAAACCTGGTTTTTCCATTTTTAAGGAAAAATTAGGCCTAGTGCCCAAAATGGCGCCTAGCATCAAAGAAAAAAAAGTTTCTGAAGTAAACCACTTCAGAAACTATAGGGGTTTTTTTTTTTTTTAGAAGAAAGAACCAGCGGTACCGGTATAGCGTCGAGGGAAGGCAGACGCGACCATAAAAACAAAGATTAAAGACAAAATTTTCTGTGGTGACAGGGTATGTGACGTGTCGGCTCCATGGAAAACGAAGAACTGGAGAGGGACAGTTGGAAAGGCAGGAAGGCCTTTCCTATTGTACACTGGGGAGCGTTCCTGCGCAGGCTCCGTCGGTACCGACGATATCCATATGTGAAGACTACATTCATGCTTGTTCCTGGAGATAAAGTGTAATTACTCACTTGTAACAGGTGATCTTCGGGAACAGCAGGAATTTAGTCTTCACATATGAGTATCGTCGGCACCGACGGAGCCCGCGTGGGAACGCTCCCCAGCGTCCAACAGGAACGCTTTTGGGAGCATCCCTCAGCACATGCGCGCTGCCTTCCCGCCTTTCCAATTGTCCCTCTTCAGTTAAGTTTGTAGCAGAGTGAAAGGATAGAGGGAGAGAGGAAAAAGACAGAGATAGAGAGACAACTCCTAGGGAAGGTGGGTGGGTTGTGAAGACTAAATTCCTGCTGTTCCCGGAGATCACCTGTTACAGATGAGTAACTACGCTATCTCCAGGAACAAGCAGGAATGTAGTCTTCACATATGGGACTCCCTAGCTGAAGATGCCAGGGAGATAGCCCCAGAAAGCTGCCACCTATAGTAAGGTGGGCCATGCTTCCTCCCATGGATCTCTGCAATCCCACCAGGATTGGTGGGTAGGAGTTGAATTAGGTCTGAAAGAGACTTTGAAGAACAGCTTGGCCAAAGAAGGCATCCTGATGGGAGGCTTTATCTAGGCAGTAGTGGGTATAAAGGTGTGTACCGAAGCCCAGGTGGCTGCTCGACAAACGTCATCAATAGACACAGAGTGAAGTCAGCCATAGAGGCTGCCATGGCTCTCACATTGTGAGCTGTGAAATGGCCTTGAAGAGGAAGAATCTTACTCTCATAAGCAAAGGATATGCATTGTGCAATCCATTTGGATAGAGTTCTCTTGGAGACTAAGTCCCAAATGACTAGAATCAAAAGCAATAAAAAGTTGAGAAGACTTTCTATGTTGCTGTATTCTTTGTAGGTAAAAAGCCAAGGCTCTTTTACAATCCAAAGTATGAAGGTTCCTTTCTGCATTAGAGGCATGATGCCTCGGAAAGAACATAGGAAGATAAATTGATCGATTTAAATGAAAAGGCGAAACCAACTTTGGCATAAAGTGTGGATGAGTTCTGAGAACAACCTAATGGTGAAACCTAGTATAAGGAGGATCAGCCACTAAAGTTTGTAATTCAGTAATGCGACGTGCAGAGGTGATTGCAATCAGGAAGATGACCTTACAGGACAAAAGCTTTAGGGTTGTAGTGGCTAAAGGTTCAAAAGGCGGTTTCATGAGCTGCCCAAGAACTAAGTTTAAATCCCATGCCACCAGTGGTGGCCTGATGGGAGGCTTTGTTAATAGAAGACCTCTCATAAATCTTGATATGAGTGGATGAGAGGAAATTGGTTGTCCATTTAGAGGCTTATAGGAAGCTGCAATTGCACTAATATGGACTCTGACTGAATTGGTCTTTAGACCAGAATTTGATAAATGAAGTAGATACTGTAGTATCAATTCCAAATGTATCATAAGGGGGTTTAATCATGTCTGTGAACACCATATAGTGAAACGTTTCCACTTGAAGGCGTAAGAGTGTCTTGTGGAAGGTTTTCTAGAAGCCTGAAGGATATCCTTTAGCTGTTGGGAAAGGTTAAGACCCTGAAGGTCTAAGCTTTCAGCAACCAGGGACTGGGGATTCAGGTGCCACAGCATCCCGTTCTCTTGGGAAAGGAGATCTGGAGCATAGCCTAACTCCAGAGGTGCAGCTTTAGAGAGATGTAGCAGGGAATACCACATTTGGCGTGGCCATCATGGCGCTATGAGGATCATACGACCTCTGTCTCTGAAGCTTGAAGAGTGTTTTGGGGATGAGGGGAATGGGTGGGAAGGCATAGAGGAAGTCTTGACCCCAGTGAAGAAGGAAGGCATCCCTCGCCTGGCAATTTTGAGCCGGAATTCTGGAACAGAACCAGGGAAGTTTGGCATTCTGTGGACTTGCAAATAGGTCTATGTCTGGGGTTCCCCAGAACTGAAATATCTTGATCACCTCGTCTAGGTGGAGAAACCAACCATTCGTGAGGCAGCAGTACTCGGCTGAGTTTGTCTGCCCAAAGGTTTTGAATGCCTGGAAGATATACCAAGAGAAGGTGAATTTGATGCTCTCTGGCGACGGCCCATAGTCTTAAAGCTTCATTGCATAACAGAGCCTGCTCCCCCCTGCTTGGTCACGTAGAACATAGCTACTTGATTGTCCATTTGGACTAGGACTGTCTTGTAGCTGAGCTGGGCATGGAATACTCGAAGAGCTAGATAGATTTCACAATCCTCCTGGAACTCAGAGCAGACAAGCCTCCTGTGGAGTCCAGAAAATATCCAAAGTTGCGCTCAAAAATAACACAATGCTAAATGTGTCTAAATATTTCTCAGCTAGTTAAACAATAATCACCCAGATCTTCACCCTGGGTAGAGATGATGCAGGTGTACTCTCCACTCCATCTGTGATGCATCTGTTAGGGTGGCCTGGAATAGGGGTTGCTGGAAAGGAGACCCCACTAGGAGATTTTCCAGTGATTGCCACCATTGTAGGGACAAGATCAGTCATTGTGAGTTTGGTATCTTGTCCGACAGATGTCCTGTGGCCTGTGTCCGCTGTGTGGATAGAATCCACTGGGCTGCTCGCATATGAAGGCGAGCGTAGCAAACCACATAAATCGTGGCTGCCATATGTCCCAATTGTAGTAGTTCTTGAGCAGTTAGGGAGGACTTCACCGCTGCTTGAGAAGCTAGCTGCATTATACGAAGACAGCGGGGTTGTTGGAGAAAAGCCCTTGACTGTCTTGTATCTAGACGAGCTCCTATGAACTCTAGGGACTGAGACGGAGCAAGTTGGGATTTTGGGAGGTTTATGACCAATCCCAAGTATTGAAGGATTCGCATTGTGCGAGACAGAGCAGAGCTGGCTTCTGGAACCATGGGGGCTCGAATGAGCCAGTCGTCCAAGTAAGGGAAGACGAATATCCCCAGGGTTCGCAGAAATGCAGCTACTACTGCCATGCATTTCGTGAATACTCTTGGTGCTGAAGCCAAACCAAAGGGAAGAACCCTGTATTGGAAATGTTTTCCCTTGAAAAGGAATCGTAAGAATTTCCTGTGATCTGGATGGATCAGAATGTGAGTATATGCATCCTTTAGATCTAGAGAACAAAGGCAATCCTGACTTTGAAGGTATGGCAGAAGAGTTCCCAGAGAAATCATTTTGAACTTTTCTCGGAACAGATATTTGTTCAATTCTCAGAGGTCTAGAACGGGTCTGTCTCCTCCTGTTTTCTTTGGGATAAGAAAATAGGGGGAGTAGAACCCTGCACCCTGCTGAAGAATGGACACCTCCTCTATTGCTCCTTGAGCAAGGAGTGTTGAGACCTCTTGATCCAGTAGATTGTCTGGAGAGATTTGAGAATTGAACTGTCTTACGATTGTAGGAGGGGGCATACTGTGAAAATGAAGCTTGTACCCCTCTCCCACAATGGACAGCGTCCAGTTTTCTGTTATTTGGTGCCATCTGTTGGCAAAATAACACAACCTGCCTGGAATGTTTAGAGGTTCTGGACCTTTCAGAGGCAGGAAAGCTAAGTTCTCTATGAAGGAGTCAAAGCCCTTGAGGGGGCTGGGCCTGTGGAGCTGGTTGAGCTCCAAGGCCTTTTGGTTTCTTTTGTGTGGATTGTTGTTGACCCTTCTGGGCAACGTGACCCTGAGCTTGCCCTTGCTGGGTATAGGAAGGATAAAACTTCCTCTTTTTGCTGGAAAAGGGTTTTTTATAGCTTTTTTTTTGCTGGAGTGGCTGTAGATTTTGACAATCTCAGACTTCTGCCAATTCTTGCCAAAGAGGTTTTCTCCTGTGCAAGGGATGTTTCCTAATTTATCCTGTACCCAAATCTCCAAGTCTGATGCCTGAAGCCAGGCAATCCGATGTACACCAATGGCAATAGCAGAGGTTCTGCTGATGCATTCAAAGCAGTCAAAGGCTGCACAGTTTACAAACTTGGAGACATCTTGAGCATGCTTGATAAGAGTAACAAAGTCCTGTCGTTTGTCGTCAGGGAGAAGGGGGCTCAAAAGCTCCAAATCTCCTGTGACCTCTGAGAACATTCCCATATATAAAATATATGAGCTGATCCTAGCTGGAAGCCTGAAAAGTTTGACCTCCAAAAGCGTCAAGAGTCCTGCATTCATGACCTGGAGGATTGGATGCACTTTTCATTCTACGCATGGCTGACTCCACTACCATTGAATGCTGTGGAAGCTGAGTCTTTTGAAAACCAGGACATGGTGGAACTTGATACATGGTATCGAGTTTCCTAGAATGAGGAGATGTGGTTAAAGGTGTCTCCCACATTCTGAGCATCAAATCATGAAGAATTTCATGAATGGGCAAACTGTCTCCTTGGGAGCCTTAGGGTATTGGAGAATTTCCAATTCCTTTGCTCTAGGTTCTTTTTCAGGAAATACCGTGATTGAAAGGCCTCGGGCCACATCATGAATGAAATTCTAAAAAGACAGGTCTTCCGGAGGAGACATTCTGCGTTGGGGGAAAAAGAGGAGTCTCCCGGGAGAAACACTCTGGTACCGGCAGAATTATCAGAGTCATCTGAATTAGAGGATTCGAAGTATCTTTAATCCCGATGTTCATGCAAAGCACGGTCCCAGTATTGATTGAAGTCGGTACCGAGTTGGCCCGGTACCGCTCTACTGACACCACAGAAGTTGGCATGGGAAGGATTCCCACCGGGGCCGGTACCATCAGTGCTGGTACCGGTACCGATGTCAGTACCAGTGCCCATTGAACCCCCAGTGTCAACGGTACCGCAGCTGTAAAGAGAGCTGCAAGACTGCGTTCGATAGCGAGGAATCTCTGGTCTATCGATGCTGCTGATGCCTGGGTATCGGTACCGGTAAAAGCGGCCGGAACCCCTGAGCATGGCACCAGTAGTTCTGCTGAGGTCGAAGCCTCGAGAACATCCTGGAACCCCGTTGATGCTTTGGAGGCCGAAGCCTCCCGCCAGGGCTGTTTTGCCGGTGTAGTTTCCTCAAGGGCAATACCAATGGCCTCTCTAAGCTTTGAAGAAGAGCTATCCTTTGAGGACCGGCTCTTAAGTTTAGTTACCTGAGATCCATGGGAGGAAGACCAGGCTCTTGAAGACGTTGATGCAACGTACCTGGTATCTGAAGAAAAGAGGATACTGAGCTTTGCAGCTCGGTTCTGTCTTCCTCTTTTAGTCATCCCCATACAGGAGGAACACTCAGATGGAGAATGTTCAGGGCCTAAACATTTTAGATACCAGTCATGGGTGTCGGTGACGGAGATGGTACCTCCACACTTAGTACATTTTTTAAAACCACTAGCTGGTTTTTCCATCTTTTAGGAAAAATGGGGCCTAATGCCCAAAATGGCGCCTAGCACCAAAAGAAAAAAAGTTTCTGAAGAGAAAAAGTTAAAAAAAAAAAAGGTTTATTTTATTTTTTTTTAGCAAAAAAAGAAAAAGAACCAGTGGTACCGGTAGGTGTCGTGCGGAGGCAGGCGCGACAACAAGAAAACAAGTTTAAAGAAGAAATTTTCTGTGGTGACCGGGTATGTTTCCTGTCGGCTCCGCAAAAAATGAACTGAAGAGGGACAGTTGGAAAGGTGGGAAGGCAGCGCACATGTGCTGAGGGATGCTCCCAAAAGCGTTTCTATTGGACGCTGGGGAGCGTTCCCGCACAGGGTCCGTCGGTACCGACGATACCCATTATGTGAAGACTACATTCCTGCTTGTTCCTGGAGATCCACAATCTCCTGGGATGTTAGGCTGCTGCTCTAACCACTAGGCTACTCTACCACTGTTACAATATCTCTCACACATTCATATAACTAACTTGAAATTCTATTTATCCCAATCTCTGAATTTAGGAACCATTTCATTAAAAAACTAATATGTCCTGGCTTGTCACAGAGTTTTACATAGTTACTAATGTGTGATATGCAGTAAAAACATAAGATTAGCTGTGCGAGCACATTTTATTTAACAGGTTCTTTTATACTGCTTTATCATTTCAGTCAAAGCAGTTTACATTGTAATTTAAACATGGTAATGTACTTTAAGCAAGGACATTAATAACTTGGATTTATCTGAGGCAATGAAGGATTAAGTGACTTGCACAAGGCCACAAGAAGGCTAGTGGGAATTGAACCCTGGTCTCTTAGTTCCCAAGCCAGTGCTCTAACCATTAGGCTACTCCTCCACTCCACATGCTCATAGTAGCATATTATTAACTCTAGCTATTAGTTGGCAAATGATAAAAGCACATTTTTGCAATATTTTTCTTTTAAAATTTAATGACTTATCCAATCATGTGCAACACACAAAAGCCCTGTGTTTGATATTTTCCTCCAGCAGAAGTAGCTGCTCTCAAACATTATGTTATGAGCTCTTAAAGGTGACATTTTACTATACCAGTTAATGTCCTTTTCCTTGAGTCCTGCTAGATCAGTCCAGAAAAGTGGGTTGTGTTCCCCTACCAGCAGACTGGTGGAGACAAAGAACCAATGAAAAGCCAAAGTTTCAATGACATCAATCCCATGCCTCTATTCACCTCAGCCACCAGAGGTCCCTTCAGTATTCAGCCTACATATAGATAAAACATGGCAAGCCTCACACAACTTCAACCGTGGGCAACAATGAGTGATCAACAGAGAATTATGTACAGTAAAGCACAGTTACTTACCTGTAACAGGTGATCTCTGGGAACAGCAGGAATTAGTCCTCACATATGGGTACGTCGGAACCGACGGAGCCTGCGCGGGAAAGCTCCCCAGCTTCCCAGAAGGAAGCTTTTGGGGCCTCCCACTGCACATGCGCGCTGCCTTCCCGCCTTCCTGACCAGCTCTCCTCAGTTCGAGTTTATAGCTGAGACAATAGAGAGAGGAAAGGAAGATAGATAGAAGATACAACTCCTAGGGGAGGTGGGTGGGTTGTGAGGACTAATTCCTGCTGTTCCCAGAGATCACCTGTTACAGGTAAGTAACTGTGCTATCTCCAGGAACAAGCAGGAATAAGTCCTCACATATGGGGACTCCTTAGCTAAGATGCCTGGGAGATCCCCTTCCAAGGGTTCGCCATCTTCGTATGGATCTCAGGCATCCATCCTGGGAAGGTGGGCAGGAGTTGTTCAAGTATGGAACAGGTGTTTGAGGACAGCCTGACCAAACAAGGCATCCCGGCGGGAGTCCTTGTCCAAACAGTAATGGGCTGTGAAGGTATGAACCGAGGCCCAGGTGGCGGCTCGACAGATCTGATCTATGGATACAGAGTGAAGATGAGCCATAGAAGTGGCCATGGCTCTCACATTGTGAGCTGTGACATGGCCTTCCAGAGAAATGTTTTTACTCTGGTAAGCAAAGGAAATACACTGAGCAATCCAATTGGAAAGTGTACGTTTGGAGACTGGAAGTCCCAAATGAGAAGGATCAAAAGCCACAAAAAGTTGGGAAGACTTTCGATGTGGCTGAGTCCTGTTGAGGTAAAAGGCGAGAGCTCTTTTACAATCTAGAGTATGAAGGTTCCTCTCTGCACTGGATGCATGAGGAGCCGGAAAAAAGACAGGTAGATATACCTCTTGATTAAGATGAAAAGGCGAGACCACTTTGGGCATAAAGTGGGGATTCGTCCTGAGGACCTCCTTATCATGATGAAACCTAGTATAAGGTGGATGAGCCACTAAGGCCTGTAGTTCACTGATGCGGCGAGCCGAAGTGACTGCAATAAGGAAAAGGACCTTCCAGGAAAGAAATTTCAAGGAGGTAGAAACCAACGGTTCAAAAGGTGGCTTCATAAGCTGACCTAGAACTAGGTTCAAATCCCATGCTACCGGAGGAGGTCGGATGGGAGGCTTAGTTAGAGTCAGGCCTCTCATGAACCTTGCAATAAGAGGATGAGAGGAGACAGGTTGTCAATTTATAGGTTTTAAGGATGCTGCAATAGCACTTAAATGGACTCTAACTGAATTCGTCTTAAGGCCTGCATTAGAAAGATGCAGGAGATAGTCTAGTAGAGAATTCAAGGGAAGTGCCAGAGGGTCAAGACCCTGTTGAGCACACCAAATGGAAAAGCGTTTCCATTTGAAAGCATAGGAACGCCTCGTGGAGGGTTTCCTAGAGGCATGAAGGATATCTTGCACTGGTTGAGAAAGATTGAAGTCATGAAGGCTTAGGCCTTCAGTAACCAAGCTCTGAGGTGTAGGGATTTGGGTGCCACAAAGTCCCCTCCTCCTGAGACAGAAGGTCTGGCGCAGCTCCCAGGTCCAGGGAGGGTCCCTGGGAAAGATGCAGAAGTAGAGGGAACCACACTTGGCATGGCCAGCGTGGAGCAATGAGGATCATCGATCCGTGATCCCTCTGGAGTTTGAACAGAGTCTTGGGAATCAAAGGAATGGGTGGAAAGGCATATAGGAAGTCCTGACCCCAATGTAGGAGAAAGGCGTCGTTGGCCTGAGCTCTCTGACACGGAGTCCTGGAACAGAACCGGGGAAGTTTGGCATTGCACGGACTTGCAAAGAGGTCTATGTCCGGGGTTCCCCATTCTTGAAAGATTCTGCGTATCTGGTCCATATGCAAGGACCATTCGTGTGGAAGCAGAACTCGACTGAGTCTGTCTGCCCAAGAGTTTTGAACCCCTGGAAGATACACTGCCAGAAGATGAATTTGATGCTCTCTGGCGAAGGCCCATAATCTGAGAGCTTCGTTGCAAAGCGACAGAGAGCCTGTCCCTCCTTGTTTGTTTACGTAGAACATGGCCACCTGATTGTCTGTTTGAACTAGGACGGTCAGGTTGACAAGGAGGGTATGGAAGACTTTGAGGGCAAAGAAGATTGCTCGCAGTTCCAGGAGGTTGATGTGAAGGGTGATCTCCTGTGGAGACCAAGTACCCTGAGTGGAGAGGTGTTGTAGATGGGCTCCCCACCCTGTTTGGGAGGCATCTGTTGTGAGGGTTGCTTGGGGCAACAAAGGTTGGAAGGGGGCCCCCAACAACAGATTCTTGGTGGACATCCACCATTGGAGGGACCAAAACAGACGCTTTGAGGTGAGTATTTGGTCGGAGAGTGCTCCTGATGCCCGAGTCCACTGGGTGGCCAAGGTCCATTGAGCTGCTCTCATATGAAGACGAGCGTAGGGCACCACGTGTACCGTGGAGGCCATGTGGCCCAGAAGTCGCAGCATTTCTCTGGCTGTCAAGTGGCTGCTGGACTGAGCTTGAGAGGCCAAGCACACCAGACGTTGGCCCTGGACTTGAGGTAGGTAGGCCCTTGCAGTGGTGGTGTCCAACTGGGCCCCTATGAATTCCAGAGACTGAGTAGGGATAAGTTGAGACTTGGGAAGGTTTATCACCAGTCCCAGATACTGCAGAATGTGCCTTGTGTGGTCCAGGGAAATCTGGGCCTCTGACTGAGATGGAGCTCGGATGAGCCAGTCGTCCAGATATGGGAATACAAAAATTCCCAGACCTCTTAGAAATGCGGCAACAACTGCCATGCATTTGGTGAACACTCTTGGAGCAGAGGCTAGACCGAAGGGAAGTACTCTGTACTGGAAATGTTTTCCCTGAAACAGAAATCTTAGATATTTTCTGTGGGATGGGTGGATGAGTATATGTGTGTACGCATCCTTGAGATCTAGAGAACAAAGCCAATCCTGACTCTGAAGGTATGGAAGGAGAATGCCTAGAGAAAGCATTTTGAATTTCTCCTTGTACAGGAATCTGTTCAATTCTCTCAGATCTAAGATAGGTCTGAATCCCCCCTGTCTTCTTTGGTATGAGAAAATAAGGGGAGTAGAATCCTGTCCCTTGTTGAAGAGGAGGAACCTCTTCTATTGCCCCTTGGGCAAGGAGAGAAGAGATTTCCTGACCTAACAGGCCCAGGAGAGATGGGGGAGAATTGAAGTGCCTCACCATGGTATATGGAGGAAGGTTGGAAAAATGAAGTTTGTAGCCCTCTCTGATGATAGAGAGGGTCCATTGCTCTGATGTAATTTGCCCCCATCTGGGAGCAAAGTGAGCTAGCCTTCCGGGAATGGTGAGGGGCTCTGGTTGTTCTAGAGCCAGAAAGGTTAAGTTCTCTAGGGGCAAGTCAAAACCCCTGAGGGGGTTGAGCCTGCTGAGGAGTGGCAGACACTGCAGGCTTTGACCTTGCCTGTTTAGGCTGCTGACGTTTAGCAGCAAAGCGAGGCTGAGAAGATTGTTGGCCAGTATTTGTGGAAAATCTGGCCTTCTTGTAGTAAGGCCTCTTGAAAGACTTTTTCTTGGCAGGAGTAGAGGTAGACTTAGAAAGTCTATCTAATGTAGCATTTTCAGCGTCCATTTGAGTGGCTTTAATTTGCCAGTCTTTACCAAATAAGTTCTCACCTGTACAGGGCAGATTCCGTAAGCCATCCAGGACCCAGGGTTCTAGGTCAGAGGCCTGGAGTCAAGCAAGTCGTCGGGCTGCAATGGCAATGCCCGAAGCTCTACCGGCACCTTCAAAGGAATCAAAGGCTGCTCTGTTGGAGAACTTAGAAACATCTAGAAGCTGTTTCACCAGAGAAATGAACTCCTCCTTTCTATCCTCAGGGATAAATGAGGTAAAATGCCGTACCTTTAGGGCAAGTTCCCTTAGAAACATGCCCATATACAGACTGTATGAATTAATCCTGGCTATAAGCATACTAGCCTGGAAGATTTTCCTACCAAAAGAGTCTAGGGTCTTACATTCTCGCCCTGGAGGGGTAGAAGAGTGCCTTTTGGTACTCTTAATCTTTTTCAGCGCAGACTTCACCACAATGGAATGGTGAGGCAGCTGAGTTTTTTGAAAACCAGGAGAAGGAGGGACCCGGTACATGGTGTCCAACCTACGAGAATGAGGAGACAACGTTAGAGGAGCCTCCCATAAGTCCATCAAGTGTTCTTGAAGGATTTCATGGATAGGCAGGGTGACTGCCTCTTTAGGAACCTTAGGGTATCCTAAAATATCCAATTTCTTTGATCTAGGTTCTTTTTCAGAGGATGTAGTAATAGAAAGTCCGTTAGCTACTTCTATAATGAAGTCTTGAAAGGACAAATCCTCTGGTGGAGACATTCTCCTCTTTGGGGAAGAAGGCTCTTCAGGAAGAACCAGAGACAGCTCATCAGAGGAGTCAAAATCCTCAGAAGAATCAGAGGATCCTCTATTTGCTTCCAACGCACGATACGCATACCGATCGGTATCGACATCGGGCGTACCGGGTATGGGATCGGTATCGGGTGAAAACCCGGATCCGGCATGCGGAACCGATCTGCATTTGGAAGATGATGGTCTCGGTTCAGGTATGGAAGACAGTACCGGAACTGGACCCGGAACCGCTAGATGCGGTACTGAGGGTGTCGCAGCTTTAATGAAAGCCAGAACGGCCTGCTGCATGGTCTGGACAGTATTGCCCATAGACGCCACTGCTGCCTGGATGTCGGTACTGGCATGGGCCAGTACCCCAGAGCAGTCTAACAGGTGATCAGTCGAGGCCGTGCCATCGATGTCAACCTGTAACCCCATAGATGGTGCTTTGGAAGCCAGAGCTTCCCGCCGGGGTTGTTTGGCTGGGGCAGGATCCTCAGATTCAAAAGAGAGAGCCTCTCGATGCTTTGAAGGAGATTTGCTCTTTGAGGACCTGCCCGCAGAAGGTTTGGTTACCTGAGATCCATCCGGAGAGGAAGACCTGGATGACTCTGATGCTGGATTATCTGAAGCAAACAGCACATGGAATTTGTTGGCCCGGTTCTGCAAACCATGTTTAGACATCTGGGAGCAGGATGGGCAGTCCAGAATGGAGTGGTCAGGTCCCAAACATTTAAGACACCAGTCATGGGTGTCTGTGACAGAAATAACAGCACTACACTTGGTACACTTCTTGAAACCAGGGGCTGGTTTCTCCATGAGTAGAATTTGTGTAGGCCTTGAGGCCTAACCGAAGTCACCAAGTTGCTAAATAAAAGTTTTTTGGGTTTTTTTTGTAAAGAAAAGAAAAGAGACCGGCGGTACCGGTTTCGGTATGGGGAAGGCAGGTACGCGGTCTAAAGAAACAAACTAAAATAAGAATTTCTTCAGCGGTGACAGGAACACGACCTGCTGGCTCCGCAGAAAAAAAGAAACTGAGGAGAGCTGGTCAGGAAGGCGGGAAGGCAGCGCGCATGTGCAGTGGGAGGCCCCAAAAGCTTCCTTCTGGGAAGCTGGGGAGCTTTCCCGCGCAGGCTCCGTCGGTTCCGACGTACCCATATGTGAGGACTTATTCCTGCTTGTTCCTGGAGATAGCATAAACATAAGGCTGTCAGTTGATGAAGCTGCACAACAAGTATAGAAATCAATGGACCCAAGGGTCCTGCAGCAGAAGAGAGCGATACAGTTCTGGGGTAGGTCCTGTACTGGTCTAACAGGACTCAAGGAAAGAGTAGTTACTCACCTGTAACAGGTGTTCTCCAGGAGCAGCAGGAATCAGTCCTCACATATGGGTGACATCGATGTCGATGGAGCCCCTGCGGAGCTTTTCCCCAGCTTTCTATGAAAGCCTTTGGGAATACTGCACGCATGCATGGTCCCCTTCCCGCCTAAAGGTGCCATCTTGCTCAGTCAAATGACATAGCTAAAAAACAGCACACAAAAAAAGTAAAAACAAACTATGTACAACTGCAACTCCCAGGGGAGGAGGGAGGGTTGTGAGGACTGATTCCTGCTGCTCCTGGAGAACACCTGTTACAGGTGAGTAACTACTCTTTCTCCAGGACCAAGCAGGAAGTCAGTCCTCACATATGGGTGACTCCCTAGCTCTGGGCTACCAAGGAACCCAGGCTGAACAAGAGAACTCCCTCTAGTCCCAGCATCAAAGAAAGGCTTTTCACTGAAAGAATCTCCACCGGTAGCCCAACGGAACGCTGGAGGGCAGGAGTTGCCTAAACCTCAAAGAGATTCTGGAGTACTGCCTGGCCAAAAGCACTGCCCTTACGGGACTCCCTCTCCAGGCAGTAATGAGCTGCAAATGTCTGGCTTGGGGACCAAGTTGCAGCCCTGCAGATGTCTGCCAAAAGGTACAGAGTGGAGATGAGCTACTGAGGCAGCCATTGCCCTGACACGATGGGCCATGACCCAACCCTACAAGGGAAGGTCAGCCGCCCTGTAAGCCCAGGTGATACAATCAGCCACCCATATGGACAAGGTACGCTTGGACACAGCTAACCCCAAATTATTAAGAGTCAAAAGAGATGAAGAGCTGAGTAGCCCTTCTATGTCCTTGCATACGGTCAAGGTAGAAGGATAAGGCCCTCCTACAGTCCAGGGTATGCAGGACCACTTCAGCCTGGCTTGCATGAGGCCTAGGGAAGAATGTTGGAAGAACCACCTCCTGGTTGAGGTGGAAAGAGGAGACAACTTTAGGGAGGAACTTTGGATGAGTCCAAAGGACTACCCTGTTCCTATAGAAGTGGGTGTAAGGCCTGTCACAGACCAGGGCCTGAAGCTCACTCACCCGTCTGGCCGAGGTTAAGGCTACTAGGAAGAGTGTCTTCCAGGAAAGGAAGCGGAGAGGACAAGTAGCCATCGGCTCAAAAGGTGGGTGAGTCAGTTGCTGCAAGACCACATTCAACTCCCACTCAGGAGCTGGAGGACGGACAGGAGGCTTGAGCAAGAGCAAACCTCTGAGAAACCGGGACACCAAGGGGTGAACCGATAGAGTGTCCTTCCACCAGTGAGTGGTGAGCTGCTAGAGCGGAGAGGTGGACCCAAACAGAATTGGACTTAAGGCCCTGATTGGATAAGTGCAGCAGGTACTGAAGCACCACTGGTACAGCACAGGAGAAAGGATCTTCTGTACGCAGCTGACACCACACAGCAAACCTCTTCCACTTCAGGGTATGTTTTTCTAGTGGACTGCTTCCTAGAGGCCAGGACGACCTCTTCAACTGCAGGAGGTAGATGCCAAGGAGCCAAAACTACCCTTGCAGCTTCCAGGCCATCAAATTGAGAGATTTGAGATTGGGGTGCAGAAGAGACCCCTGGTCCTGAGAGAGGAGGTCAGGATGCACCCCTAGAAGTAGTGGAGTGTCCACTGCTAGTTGAAGCAGAAGTGGGAACCAAGGTTGCCTTGGCCACCTGGGGGCTACCAGAAGGACCGAGGCCTGGTCCTTTAGAATCTTGAACAGGATTTGGGCCACCAGAGGCGTGGGAGGAAACGCATATAGGAGGCCCTGGGACCAGGAAATCAGAAAAGCATCCGCTGCTAGTCTCAGAGGATGCGGATGCCTGGAGCAGAACCTGGGCAGCTGTCTGTTCAGGGGACTGGCAAAGAGATCTATGGATGGAAGTCCCCATCTCAGGAAGATCTTCTGAACTGCCAAGGGATGGAGCTGTCACTCGTGGGGCTGCAGAATCCTGCTCAACCTGTCTGCTAGGTAATTTTCCTGGCCAGGGAGATAAACCGCCTTGAGCAACATGTTGTGCCTGAGCGCAAACAAGCAAAGGTCCTCCGCCTCCTGACAAAGGAGTCTGGACCCAGTGCCTCCCTGTTTGTTCACATAAAACATGGCCACCTGATTGTCTGTTTGCACTAACACAGACTGGTGAGCCAGGGTTTGAGAGAAAGCCTTGAGGGCTAAGCGACTAGCTCGAAGTTCCAGTAGATTGATCTGCTGCTGGACCTCCCAGGGAGACCACAGGCCCTGGGTGCACTTGCCCAGACAGTGTGCACCCCAGCCCTGTAGGGAGGCATCGGTGGTCAATACCACTGTGGAACCAGGTGGCTGAAAAGGCATACCTTTCAGTAAGTTGGGGGGATGCAGCCACCAATGTAGGGAGTGTAGGAATGGTCTGGACACCCTTACTCTGTCGCTGAGGCTCCCTGTGGCCTGCGACCACTGACTCCGGAGACACCATTGGGCAGGCCTCATATGAAGCCTGGCATTGGGAGTCACATGTACTGTCGAAGCCATGTGGCCGAGAAGCCTCAGGCAGAGCCTGGCGGAGACCAGTGACCTGCTGAGAAACTGGTTTGCCAAGGTCATCAGTCTTTGGGCTCTGTTCTCTGGCAAGAAAGCCTTTGCCTGCAGAGAGAGAGTCTAGCCTTGCCCCTATGAACTTGAGGTTTTGGGAGGGGAGCAAAGTGGACTTTGCGAAGTTTATGACAAACCCCAGATGTTGGAGTAGAGAAATTGTTCGGAGGGTGGCTTGCCTGGCCTCCTGGCACGTCTGACCCCTGATGAGCCAGTCGTCCAGATAGGGGAAGACAAAGATCCCTTGATTCCTCAAGTAGGCCGCCACCACTGCCAGGCATTTGGTAAAGACCCTGGGGGCGGAGGTGAGGCCAAATGGCAGCACTCTGTACTGATAATGGTTTCCTCCCACAATGAACCTGAGGTACTTTCTGTGGTCTGGATGAATGAGGATGTGAGTGTACGCATCCTTTAGATCTAACGAGCATAGCCAATCTCCCTGCTGGAGGTAGGGCAGAAATGTTCCAAGAGTAAGCATCTTGAACTTTTGCTTCTCTAGGAACCTGTTGAGATTTCTGAGGTCGAGAATAGGCCTGAGATCCCCTGTTCTCTTTGGTACTAGAAGTACCTGGAGTAGAAACCGTGACCTTGCAGGTGGGGAGGCACAGGCTCCACCGCCTGGTCTCGTAACAGACCCTGGAGCTCCTGGAGGAGGAGGGCTGTATGGAGAGGAGGCCTTGGAGGCTCCCCTGGAAAATAGGGAGGAGGCAACTGATGAAAATGAAGCAAGTAGCCCTTGTGGACTATGCTTAAGACCCAGTTGTCCCCTGTAATGAGTGGCCACAGGTGGGCAAAAAGGGTTAGGCGACCTCCTGTGCAGGGATGGGACAGCAGAGACGGAGAGGCTATGCCTTGGGAGTCAAAAACCCCACCCTGCTGAGTGGGAGCAGGAGCCGGAGGCTTGGGGGCCTTCTGCCTATGAGGCACATGTCCCTGCCCCTTGGCCTGCTGACCCTGTGGGGGAGCGGGGGAGGCCTGGTAAGTCGGGAACTGTTTGTAGGCAGTCGCCTTCCTCGGGTAAAAAGGACTTTTTATCCGAGCCCTTCTTCTTGTGTGAAGGGGCAGAAGTCTTTCAAGACAGCCTTGTCCTTGTGAGATGCTCAGTCTCTAGCTCAGCAGCCTTCTCGGCCATGGGCTTGCCAAAAAGGTTCTCACCTTGGCAAGGGACATCGACCAACTTGTCCTGAACCCATGGCTCGAGGTCCAATGACTGCAGCCATGCCTGGCATCGAGCCGCGATGCCGGCAGCCGCAACATGGGCCGAGGCCTCAAAGCCATCGTAGGCCGCTAGGGACATGAACTTAGAGCATTCCCGGATCCCCGAAGACAAGGACTTGAACCTCTGCAAAGGTTCCCCGAAGAGACCAGCAGAGAACCCGGCAAGCTCCTTTGCCAGGTCCTGCAAGTACATGCCCATGTACAGCTGGTAAGACTGGACACGGCAAGCAAGCAGGCAAGCAAGCATCGAGCCCTAGAAGCACTTTCTACCGAACGCATCCAGGTTCCGGGCCTCCCTGCCAGGGGGCACCACGGAGTGCATCCTCTGACTTTTCAGACGATGCATGGCCGATTCCACCACCATGGAATGGTGCGGTAGCTGCGCTTTTTGAAACCCAGGGCTCTTATGGAGTCGATAAATGGAATCGACCCGCTTGCTCAGAACCGGCGCCGGTGCCTCCCACATCCGGAAGAGGAGCCGTTCCAGCATCGGAGGAACCGGCACAGTAAAGGCCTCCTTCGGAGGAGAGTCATACTGGAGGGCCTCGAACTCTTCGGCTCGAGGCTCCTCCTCAGGATCCGCCAGGATCGCCAAAGCAGTGGCCATATCCCGCACGAACTCCGAGAACCGGGTGTCCTCCGGAGGGAACCTACTCCGAGGCTCAGACTGCGGTGAGTCCGACGGGACGCACCGACTCTTGAAGGTATCGGGGGACTCCTCATCCTCCGTCTCCCAGGCGGACTCGTCCGAAGAGGAGTCGGGCTCCGACCGCGCGGGGCCCGGCAGCACCCGCCCCGACGCCAAAGGCACCGGCGTCAACGCCTTCGGTCCCGACCGGGAGGTCGAGGGTGACCGCGACCGAAGACGACCTCGCGCCTTCATGGTCTCTAGTATCGGCTCGGTCTCCGGGGTCGACTTCGACGTCCCGGTGGTCGGGCAGATGCTGGCCATCAGCACCCGCTGCTGATCCATGAAGGCAGTCTGCACTCCAAGGCTGTCAGCCTGAGATCCAGCTCAGGAGACGCAGCAGCTACCGACTCGGGGCCCGGCACTGCCGGGCCCGACGTCCGCTCCCTGGGAGGAGAGTCCGAGGACAACAGGACTTACATGTCCAGCAGACTCTGGCTCCACCCGAGGTACTTTTGACGGCTTCTCCTGTTCCACGGGCCCGGACGGCGGTCCGAGACCTAGCCCTCGAGGGGCCAGGGGACCTCCTCTGACACCGCCCTCACGAGCCGCTTCTTTCTCTTTCGCTCCTGCTCGAGGGACCCCCTCTCTGAGGACCCCCGACGATGCTTGGGGTCAGACTCCCGAGACGTCGAGGCCTCAGACGAGGTCCGGGCCCAGCCGGACGCGAATTGGAGAAAAGCCTTTCCTTTTGGTGCTGACGACTTCGAAGTGCCTTAGTGGACATTTTACCACACGGTTCACAGATCTTAGGGTCATGATCTGGACCGAGGCACCAAAGGCAGCAGTCGTGTGTGTCGGTGAGAGACAGTTTTACACCGATCACACTTCTTAAAACCACTGGAAGCCATCGGGGGGAAAAAAAAAAAAGAGTCCCCGCGAGGTCAAAGGACCGGCCTTCCAGGGAAAAGGAAAAAAAGGACGCGAACGCCAGCCATGAAGGGCAAAAACCGAAAAAATAAGATCAGGCTTGATACCGGTGTACCAATCCCGGCGAGAAGGGGAACTGGCATCGAACCGGAGAAAAACCGCAAAGAAATCGCAAGTAATTAACTGAAAAATCTAACTATTTTCCGGGTGAACTAGGACACACGTCCAACGGGCTCCACGGAAAAAGAGAGTGAGCAAGATGGCACCTTTAGGCGGGAAGGGGACCACGCATTGATGCAGCATTCCCAAAGGCTTTCATAGAAAGCTGGGGAAATGCTCCGCAGGGGCTCCATCGACGTTGATGTCACCCATATGTGAGGACTGACTTCCTGCTTGGTCCTGGAGAAAGGACATTATCTGGTAAGTAAAACGTCACCTTCCTTATCGTCCTGCTAGGCCAGTTCAGACAAGGATGACATACCAAAGCTACAGCTCCACTGTGCAGGATACCCTTTAGCGCGAAGGGCCATGTCCACCCACACACAGACATCCAAGAGGGTAATGCTTGACAAAAGTGGAGAAAGATGTCCACGCTGCCACCTAAAATGTCTGCAGGGGCTACTGCACTCTGCTCTGCCCCACCCACAAGGACACCTGTGCTCTGGTGCAATTGGTGTGCAAAACCTTCAGAACCAGTCAGTTCTGCAACAAATATGGCAAGGCAATGGCCTCCTTAATCCAGCGCTTCTAAGTCAACTTAGACGCCAGATCACTTGTGTGGGCTGGCAAGCAGCACACAATGATGGTCGGGCTTACGAAAGCATTTGTAACCTCCAGGTACCAGAGAAGCACCCTCTGGACATCCACAAGGCGAAGATCCTTATTCCCCTGACACTGCTCCTTAGAGAAGGAAGGCAAGCAGACCACCTGGTTCACATGAAACGAGGAAATCTTAGGTAAGACAGACAGACACAGGCTGAAAGGAGACAGACTCCTTTCAAAAATGACAGATAAGGATCTCAGCAAGACAAGTTAGAAATTTGTCTTGAGGAACAAATCACAACCAAGACTAACATCTTGAGTGTCAAATCCTTCAAAGTAGTGTGCTTCAATGGGTCAAAGGGTACTGACATCAGGGCCCTGAGCACCAGACACAGATCCCAGGAAGGGACCACAGACCAGAGGGGAGAATGCAGATGCCGAAACTCCTGGGGAAAGCATGAGACATCCGAGTGGAAGGCTAAAGACTTACCAGCCACTGTACCACAGAAACAGGCCAAAGCTGCTACCTGAACTTTCAAGGAGCTAAGGGCAATGTCTGTCTCCAGGCTATCATGTAGAAAAAGCCAAAAGGGATGGCATCTTGTCTGCCTCAGTAGCCAAATGCCAAGCACTGCACCATCTCTCAAAGAGGCACCGGACCCACACATATGCTAGCTTGGTAGACCACCTCTGGGCTCTGAGCAAAGTGGAGGAGACCATTGCTGGAGAGCAGCCCTCACATGCTAGCCGTTTCCTTGCAATAGACAAGCCATAAGCAAGAAGGGAACCAGATCCTCCAGAACAATCCCAAGATGAAGGCAACTGAAGGAGGACCTGCAGGAGCCGCATCAGGCCTCTGAACCAAGCTCTCCTCAGCCAATCCGGCGCTACCAGAACAATCTTGCCCGAGTGACGTTCTATATGCCAAATCACATGCCCCACTAGGGACAATGGAAGAAACACACAGCAGGTGCCGACTTGGCAAAGGCTGAGTCAGGGCATAGACGCCCTTGGACCATGCCTCTGTTTAGCAACTGAAGCAGAAGCAAACCTCAGTATTGGAGCAGGTCACCATCAGATCCATTTCAGGGCAACCCCAACAGCACAGAATCAACTGAAATGCCTCCTGAATCAATTCCCACTCTCTAAGATCCAAAGAGTGATAACCAAAGAAGTTTGCTTCCACACTGTGCACCCAGGGAAGCTGTGTCAACAAGGCTAGGAGGATCTTCTCCACCCAGGCAAACAAGAGAGCCATCTCTAGAGCTACCTTGGTGCTCCTTGTGCTGCCTTGCTGACTGACATAAGCCACCGCTGTGGCATTGTCTGAAAACACTCAAACCACTCACTCAGCCCTTGACCAGGGGCCAGAAACACAGAAAAGCCAACCTGATGGCCTTCGCCTCGAGGAGCTGATGGACCATACCACGTCTCTGCAGTTCCAATGGCCCTTGGCTGTAAGGTCTTGGCAATGGACTCCCCAGTCCTGGAGACTGGCATCAGTTTATCAGCAGGGTCCAGGAGAAATTATCCAGCAGCACTCTTCCTCAGATGACACTACCGCAAACTGGTCTTCACCATCATTGGGAGCAGGAGCCTGCACTCAAATTCCTGAGAACTTGGAGACCACCAAGTCAACAAGGACTGCTGGAGAGGCCGCATAGCTGCCATCAATCCGAGGAGCTGAAGATAATACAAGACTCTAAGAGACTGCTGTGCAGAGAACAGCGCAAAGCAACACAACAGTCTTGACTTTCTCCTCTGGCAGGAGAACCTCTGCCCACTCGAGAGTCGAAATGCACTCCAGGGACTGGGAAGTAGACAGCTGGCTCTTTCCCTGTTTGATCACCCAGCCAAAGCTTTCCAAAAAGGACACCACCCGAGATGCCTCTGAAAAGGGAATGGGCCCAAAAGAGCAGTCGTAGAGCTATGGATAAACACAGATCCTTAAATGCCACAGCGCAGCCACAATCTTGGAAAACATCCCTAGGTTGATGGAGAGCATGAAAGGGAGGGTGGCGAACTGATAGTGACAGCTAAGCACGGCAAAATGCAGATACTTTGCTGATCCGCCCAGATTGGAATATGAAAATGCGCCTCAGCCAGATTCAGAGAAGACAAAAATTCCCCTCAGCGCACTGCTTGGAATCATTGAGTACAAAGTTTCCATATGGAAGCGCAGGGTGCGCATTGCTTGTTCACCCCCCCCCCCCCCCTCGAGATCCAGAATGGGCCGGAACAGTCTTTTTTTTGGGACACCGCAAAATAGATGGGAGTATCTAGCCTTGCCCCACTTGTCAGGGGGGGGGGGGGAGATGAGAACCACTGCCTTTAGGTGCAGCAACTTGTTCAAGGTGGTCTGCACAGTGGCACTTTTGATTGCAGACCCACAAGGGGAGATTATGAAAAGCATCAGAAATAGGCTCTTTGCATTCCAGCCGAAACGAAAAGTGTCTAGCACCCAGCAATCCTTGGTAACCCAGGCCCACTCCCAAAAGAAAAGGCAAAGCTTGCCTCCAACCGGAGGAACCAGGGAATCGGCCCCTAAACCTTCATTGCTGAAAATAAGCCTGAAGTACATAAGGGGTAAAAGGTTTCTCTAGGCTGGTAGCAATGGCATTACCAGCCCCTGGAGTCCGACCAATGCTCCCATGAGTGGGCAGAAGCTAAAGGACAAGGAGCTCCTGTTCATACACAGGCCCCTTGGACCTTTCTTCCAGAAGGCAAGTTTTGTCTCGCCCAGGTCCTTTACCTGCTTCTCTCAATAAGACCCAATAGAAGTGCCTCTCTAAGACCAGTCAGGCAACTGGACTTTGGAAGAGGAGTCCGCTGCCCCATGTCAAAGCCAAGCCAATGCCATGTCACCGTCAGACACAATCCCTGGCCGCTAGACATACTAGGTCATACGTTGCATCCGAAAGGAAGGCCGCAGCTGACTCCAAAAGAGTAGAATCATCCAGCAAAAGAGAAGTCAGATCTGCACATACCACCAACTGAAGAATAGCAGCCACTACAGCAAACTGGCTGTTCAACACAAATCCACTTTTCAGTAGAATATCTTTCAAGGCTAATCTGCTTTCCACAGGAATGGTGACCCATCTAGTAACCGTGACCACACAATGCACTCCCTCTCTGGGAGAGCGTGCATCTTATACATCCTTAGCCCCTTAGGAGGGGAGTTTGGGAAAGCTTACTCTGACTGGAAAAGGCCCTTTTGTACATCCAGGAGCAGGAGGCAATAGTGGATTTCTGTACCACTTGGAGGGATGCCTCTGGTTCCTCATCCACATCTGCAGCATCTGCCAAGCTCAAGATGGATAAGACCCTGGAATCAAAAAGGTAAATTAGACTTACCTGCTAATTGTTGTTCCTAAAGAAACTCAAGTCTAGTCCTGACCTCTGGGTTTTGCTCCTCCTACAGCAGCTTGGAGACTGAGAAACGTCATCCTTTTATGACACTGGTCTATCCTGTGAGGATCCACCTCTCTGCTCCAGTTATCTACTGACAAAGCAAACTCACCAGAGCAACAATTAAGTAGCAAACATAACCAGCAATATAACCAACTAAAACTTCCTTTGGTTTTTTTTTTTTTTGGTAATTCCCTTTAACTCATCGAGAACTACTCAGGCCTGCCCTCCCCTGAAACAGAGGATAGCCACCAAACTCTAACCCTGGTGCCTAGAAGTTATTACTTCTCACCTGTGCTGTTCACCTGCTTCAAGCACTAGCTTCCTGAAAGAAACCCCTGGGAGGGATCTGGGACTAGACTTGAGTTCCTTAAGGAACATCAATTAGCAGGTAAGTCTAATTTACCTTTCCTTAGCGTCCCTCAAGTCTAGTCCCGACCTATGGGTATGTAACACAGCAGTAAATCATCGGGAGGGACCTGCTAGACCAGCCTGAAGCACTGTTGATCCAAAGCATGCATCCCGTTGTTGCTGAACATCAAGACGGTAATGCTTGACAAAGGGATTCAAGGATGATCAAGTAGCCGCTTTACAGATCTCCACCGCTGGCACTAGACAATACTCTGCCCAAGATGCCGCTTGCGCTCTAGTCGAATGAGCTCTTAAGCCTTCCGGTACCAGCTTTCCCTTCAGAACATAAGCGGACGCTATGGCCTCTTTAATCCACCTGGCAATGGAAGCTTTTGACGCCGGCTCACCTTTTCTCGGCCCTCCAAACAGGACAAATAGTCTATCCGACCTGCGTAAATCTTCCGTCCTCTTGAGATACTTCAAGGACCGACGAACATCCAAGGCATGAAACTTACCGGTGGCGGAACCCTTCGCAGAGTCTCCGAACACCAGTAAGGAGACCTCTTGATTCAAGTGAAACGGCGACACTACCTTGGGCTAAAACGATGGCACTGGTCTCAACACCACCTTCGTATCATAGAAAGACAAAAAAGGCTTCTTACAGGAGAAAGCCTGTAACTGTGAAATTCTCCTAGCCGAGCAAATTGTCACCAGGAACACCACCTTGAGAGTGAGATCCTTCAAGGATGCTCTCAACAAAGGCTCAAACGGTTCTCGACGTAATGCTTCCAACACAAAAGGGAGACTCCACCTCGGTACTACCTGTCTACAGGGAGGCCTGATAGGGTCACACCTGGATGTTAAGAGATTTTGAGGACGGTGGTCCTTAACGCCACACCCGCTACCTTCCCTCTGTAACAGGACAACGCAGCTACCTGCACCCGCAAGGACACAGCCGCTAAGCCTTTCTCTACTCCATCTTGCAAAAACACCAACAGTTGCGGAACTGATGCTCTTAACGGCTGGAACTGCTTGGCCCAACACCACTGCTCAAACACTCGCCAGACGTGAATGTACGCCAAAGTAGTAGATCTTTTCCTTGCCTTCAACGTGTCAATAACCGAAGCGGAATAACCTTTCCTTGCTAGCCGTGACCTCTCAATAGCCAGGCCGTAAGCGAGAACCGATCCATGTACGGCATGTGCAACGGCCCCTGAGTCAAGAGGTCCTTCCAACGAGGCAGACGCCATGGTTTCGCTAAAAGGAGCCGCATCAAATCCGCGTACCACGGCCGCCTGGGCCAATCTGGCGCTATCAAGATCACCTGCCCCCGGTGCCCTTCGATGCGCTGTACCACCTTTCGGATCAGTACCCAAGGTGGAAACACGTAAAGGCGTTTGTTCTCTGGCCACACCTGAATGAGAGCATCCAGACCTTCGGACATCCGCTCTTCTTCTGCTGTAAAAATTGACTGACTTGCCGACTGGAACGTTGCCATGAGATTCATTACTGGCGGAACCCACCGATTCACCAGCATCTCTAACACGTCCCGATGAAGGATCCACTCCCATGGGTCCACCTTTACTCGACTCAAGAAGTCGGCTTCCACATTGTCCACTCCCGCTACATGTGCTGCAGATAGCGCTGGCAGATGGACCTCGGCACACTCGAACAATTGATTGGATTCAGCCTCCAGGTGTACGCTGCTTGTGCCGCCCTGCCGATTGCTGTAGGCCACTGCAGTCGCATTGTCGTAAAACACCCGGATCCCTCGCCCGTGCAGATTCCGTTGAAACACTTGTAAAGCGAGGGTTACCGCTCTCAACTCCAACCTGTTGATTGACCAGCTCTTCTCCTGAGCAGTCCACTGACCCTGAGCGAAGCTCCCTTGAAAATTAGCTCCCCAGCCTACCAGACTGGAGTTGGTCGTTAGAGGCAAACAACAAGGCGTCTCCAACAGCATCCCTTTCTCGATTCCCGGGGAGCAACCACCATTGAAGAGATTGCCGCGCCTCTGCCGTACAAGACAGCACACTCACCAGGGAATCGTTTTGGTGAGACCATCACCTGAGTAAGGCCCTCTGCAATGGCCTCATGCGCGCTCTTGCCCACAGGACCAACTCTAGAGTCGCCGCCATGGTTCCCAGCAACTGTAGGTAATGCCATGACGTAGGCCTCGCTCTGCCCAGAAACTGCCAGACTAGTGCCCTCAACCCGCTCGCACGTTGTTTCGGCAGAAAAATCCTTCCCGCCTCCATATCGAAGCGGGTTCCCAGACACTCCAGTTGCTGTGAGGGAATCAACTTGCTCTTTGCCATATTGACAACCCAGCCTAGACTCTGTAAGAACGTTACCCCTCTCTGTGTCACCACCTCACTCTCGGCTCTGGACTTCACTCGGATTAATCAATCGTCCAAGTACAGATGTACGAGGACACCCTCTTAACCCTGCCGCTAGGACGACTATCACCTTGGTGAACGTCCTCAGTGCCGTAGCCAGACCGAACGGCAAGGCTCGGAATTGAAAACGGCCTACCGGAACCGCGAACCTGAGAAATTTCTGGTGCTCCTACCGAATCGTAATATGCAGGTATGCTTCCGACAGGTCGAGGGCAGTGAGAAACTCACCCTGACCGCCACAATTACTGACGTCAGAGTTTCCATATGAAAATGAGATACGCAAAGGCAACAATTTAGCTTCTCGAGATCCAGAATTGGCCGAAAGGTCCCTTCCTTTTTGGGAACTATGAAGTATATGGAGTACTGACCGCAGCCGTATTGGTCTAAGGAAACCAATACAATAGCATTTAGATCCAGCAGCCTCTGAACCGTTTCCCCCACCACTGCGCACTTGTCCGGCGCCTTGCATGGGGACAGAACGAACGAATCCCTTACCGGCCTTTGAAATTCCAACGCATAAACTTCTCGAATCACCTCCAATAGCCACTGGTCTGCCGTTATTTGGACCCAGGCAGAGTAAAAATCCCGCAGCCGACCCCCTACGGGTACTAGATCTACTTGGGGCCCCCCGACTTCATTGTGGCTTTCGAAGATTTGCGGTGGAGGAAGAAGAGGCCGCAAAACCTCTCCCCGCTCCCCGAAAGGACCAAAATCCCTGGTCTCGAATGGAAAAATGTCCTCTTTGAGCCTGATTGAACTTAGGAAAATGGAACAGTCGAAAATCCCTCTGTTGACCTCTGGATGGAGCCAAGCGAACCTGCCTCTGCTTGTCTTCTGGCAGCCTGCCCCCTTTTATTTTTATTTTATTTAGTATACATTTTGTATACCGCTACTTCCAGCGATCAGCAGCGGTTTGATTACAGATTGGAAATTGTCAAATCATGACAGGAAATTTTTGAGGTATAAACACATTGATTAGACAGGAAAGCACAGCACACAGAGAACTATTTTACAGGGAACATGGGCTATGGAGGGTTAAGTGGCTTGCCCAAGACCACAAGGAGCACCTGTGGGACTAGAAACCCCAGTCCTTCCGGCCCAAGGTTGCTGTCCTCTAGTGGGATTTGAACCCCCGACCTTCCGGCCTGAAGTACCTTGCCCCAACCACTAGGCCACTCCTCCACTCCTTTTGACTCCCCTAGGTCCTTAACCAGCTTGTCCAAATCCTCTCCAAACAAGCAGCATCCCCTGAACGGAAGCTTACTCAGTCTGGCCTTGGAAGACCCATCCGCTGCCCAACTGCGCAGCCAAAGGTACCGCCGGGCCGCTATTACCAATGCCATGCTTTTCAATACACCCCGAATGAGGTTGAAATGTATGTCAGCAAGATACGCCGCTCCTGACTCCAATCTGGATGATTCCCCGACGGTATCCTCTCCACGCTCACCCTGAATTCCCTGTGACCAGCGAAGGCAGGCTCTCGCCACCCATGCCCCACAGATCGCTGCGTGCATGGAGAGAGCATTAACTTCAAAGACTTGTTTTAACAGGGTATCCAGTTTCCCATCCTGGGAATCTTTAAGGGTTGCTCTACCCTCTACTGGGATGGTAGTCTTTTTCGTCACCACCGAGACGGCGGCATCCACCTTTGCTGACTTGAACAACTCTCGATCCTGCTCCAACAGCGGATATAGACGACCCATAACTCTGGAACCCTTGAGACTCGCCTCCGGCATATCCCATTCTTTCTGAATCATCTCTTGGATCACCCTATGCACCGGAAACGCTCTGATTTTTCCGAAACACCTGTAACAACGGATCTTCCAATGTAGAATCCTCTGCTGGCCCGGGCGCCGGCATATTAAACGCCTTCAGCGTTTCAGCAATAAGCGCTGGCAACTCATCTCTCTGAAACAAGCAGACCACAAGCGGTCCTCCCTGTCTGATCTCGCCTTCCTCCAACTCAACATCAATTTCCAAATCAGGGTCCTCTTCGTCCGAGTGAATTCACTCCGAGGCCACCGACTGATCCTCAGTTCCACCTCCATTCTGGCCTTCTTCGCCCTGCTGCCTGTCACCCCTGTGCTCAGCGGAGTACCAGATCTCTTTTCCCTTCTTTCCTCATCTATGGCACTTGTCGCCCACTTCTTTTGCAGACCCCACAAGTCTGCTGCAAGAGAGCCATAAAATCTTGGGAAAAGATCGCCACGAAACCCTCCGGCAATGCCGCCTGCGAGGACAGGAGATCCGGTGCGGACGATGTCCCCGCTACCGGCTCCCGACACAGTAAATCCAGAGGACCTGACTCCTGCCCCGCGACTGGGCTATCTCGCAGAGCTCCCCCCTCTAAGGAACTCTCCATCGCGGCCCCCTCCTGTACGCAGCCCCTACAGACACATGCATCTGACGGCGCCCCCTCCTAGAACCGCAAACCAAGCACAGCAGCTTAGAGGTAAAAACTGGGATGCGGAGCCTTTACTTTCCAAATTACCACTCAAGCTGCAACTGAAATGAAAAAACTGAAATGAAAACTGCAGGGGAAAAATCTATATTTCCCCCCCCCCCCCAAATGATAGAGACCGCTTCAACTACGCCCCCCCCCCCCCGAGCATATAAATGCTTCTCAGAAAAACGGAGCTTCCCGCTTAAACTAGACGCCTCTGCAGGCCCCGAAAAAGGACCGTGTTTTCCCGCCTTAACGCCATGCGGCTAGGCCCACTGCACTGATTCGCGCCCAAAAACTCTCTTCACAGCCGCACTGCAGTCCAGTCCCCGCTTACCTCCTGTGCTGGTGCCGGCAGCCATGCGGTCTGGAAATGCTGCCGCCTCCACGTGCCACCGACCTGCTGTTTCCAGCATCGGGAGCACTGCGGATTGAGAGGGAAAGTGAGAATGTGCACGCCCTACTGCCAGCATTTGCCTGCCTCTGGTTTTGTTGCAGCGACTAGCAGGCAAAGCTTCTGCACTCACTGTCTGCCGGAGCTGCGGAGCCTCCGCTGAACCGGTGTGCTACTCCATCTTCGGAGCCCCGCTGTCCAACCAAAACACCCCTGTACGGATGAGGAGGTGAGGGGGGGGTGAGGGGAGGGGTGGGGAGGAGAGAGGCAGCCTCAGCAGCCCCTTAAAGCTACAGAACCCCCCCCCCCCCCGGCACGCTATACTTCTGTTTTTTTTCCTGTCTATTAAATACATTAACTCCCAAACAAAACAAACCCCAACTTTAAACTAAATTTACAACTCTCTCTCCTTAATTGCTTCTCCAGTGAACCAGGAGCTCCCGGTTCACTGATCCTTCAGCTGCTTGGGAGACTGAGATAACTGGAGCGGAGAGGCGGATCCTCACAGGATAGACCAGTGTCATCATAAAAGGAAGACGTTTCTCAGTCTCCAAGCTGCTGTAGGAGGAGCAAAACCCAAAGGTCGGGACTAGACTTGAGGGACGCTAAGGAACTTCCAATTCCTAATCCCTGAACAGGCAGATAACACTGGCCTCCTCACAAGCATCTGAAGGTAAGATGACTACTTCATCCACATCAAACATCTCAATCCAAGTCACAGTCCAAATCTCAGATCCCTGTTGATCCCCATCTCCAGGAGGCGCCCTTTGCCGGGGACACAGCCATCAATTGAACAGGACTTCCATGCTCAGCCTGCCCCTCATGAGGCTGCGCTCGGGGGAAACCAGAAGCTGCAGAGCCTGAATTTCCAGGCCAAAATGACCAGGCCTGCTGTAAAAGAAAAAAATCCCAGGAAGGACAATCCGAACTCTGGAAGCTCTCCTCGTGGAAATGACCCCCATACTAAGGGGACATAAGTTGCCGATCCCAAGACAGGCCCCAGAGTTGGCCTGAAGTGTTGGAGCCCTAGATGAACCTCAAACTTTACACTCCCTCTGGCTATCAAAATCTATTATTTAGCTTTGAATTGCCTGCTTTTGCTGCCCTCCCGAGGTTGCTGCCCTAGGCGACTGTATAGTTTGCCTTGTGGTTGAGCCAGCCCTGGCCGATCCCCTAGAGGATGGGGAGAGGCCCACAGCATGGTCACCAGAGCCTCCAGCTGGCTGAATATCCCTCCCTGTAGCGCCACCCGCCATCTCCTGCCCCGAGGCAGGCAAGTCCGGACTAACAGCATCCCCCAGCTGAAAGAGGGAGTAAGCCCTCCAGGGATGACTCAGAAGCAGCCATGCAAGAAAAGCAGCGTCCAGAAATCAGAGATAAGAACATAGATATGCCACACTGGGTCAGACCAAGGTCCATCAAGCCCAGTATCCTGTTTCCAACAGTGGCCAAGCCAAGTACCTAGCAGTTTCCCCAAAGAACACAGGTTCCACAATGCTTGTATTGTGGCAAGAAGTGGATTTCCTGGGTCCCTTTAATAATGGTTTATAGACCTTTCCTCCAAGAACTTGTCCAAACCTTTTTTAAACCCAGCTACACTAAATGATAATTACACTTACCTGGTAATTGTAGTTCCTTGAGTGACGACAGTTCAGTCCTTTACTTCTGGGTTGTCAATCTCCTCCTGCAGCTTGGAGACTGGTATGCCAAACTCATGACATCACTGGATATAGCCCGCTGCTCTCTCTCTCTCCCTCCAGTGTGAACTATTAACAAAGCAGACTCAAAGGAGCAACAAAATAAGTAGCAATAAATGCCAACTGCACCTAACTTAGGTTAACAAACATTATAACAACCTGCATTTAAGGCGACTCACGCCCTGTACTGCCACCGAACATATTAGCCACCTTTCTCCTATCTAACAGATGAATGGACTTACCTGTACAACATGACCATGCGGCACCCGGCTGCCCCCCTCTGAAAAAATCTCTGGGCGGGAATGAGGACTGAACTGTCGTCACTCAAGGAACTACAATTACCAGGTAAGTAATTATTTCCTTATCGTTCCTCCAGTTCAGTCCTCTACTTCTGGGATGTACCAGAGCAGTAACTATCAGGAGGGACCCTTCCAGCCGGAGTGCAATACCGCCGCCCCAAAACAAGCATCATCGGCCGCTGCGACATCAAGACGGTAATACTTACTGAACGTATGCAAGGACGACCACATAGCCGCCCTACAAATCTCACTCGGCGGCACCAGACCATGTTCCGCCCACGACGCTGCTTGCGCTCTGGTGGAATGAGCCCTCAAACCGTGCGTCTTTGTAACAAATAAGCGGAAGCTATCGTTTCCCTAATCCAACGGGCGATGGAAGCTTTAGACGCCGCCTCGCCTTTACGCCTGCCCCCAAACAGGAACAGCCGATCCGACTTGCGAAATGGCTTAGTAGACTTCAAATACTGCCGCAAAGCTCTCTTAACATCTAAGTGATGGAAGCGGTGATCCTCAGAGTCTCCCGTTACGGAACCTAGGACAGGCAAACACACCGACTGATTCAAATGGAATGGAGAAACAACCTTAGGCAAGAATGACGGTACAGGCCGTAGCACTACTCTTTCCCTCGAGAAGGACAAGAATGGCTCTCTAGAAGACCACGCTTGTAACTCCGAATTGCGCCGTGCAGAACAGATCGCTACCAAGAAAACCACTTTGAGAGTGAGATCCTTCAGCGACGCAGAATGCAAAGGCTCAAAGGGCGGCTTGACCAACGCCGATAACACCAGATTAAGATCCCAAGACGGAACCTGTATCCTACGTAGCCTAGACACTGCCCTCAGAAAACAGATGACATCCACATGCGCCCCCAACGCCAACCCCTGAACCTTGCTGCGATAACAGGACAGCGCCAACTGCACCCGCAACAAGCTGGCTGCCAGACCTTTATCAAAGCCATCTTGTAGAAAGTTCAATACTGAAGGCACGGCGACCGTGGCCGCCCGAATCTGATGTCTCGAACACCAATCTTCAAAAACACGCCATATGCGCACATACATCAAGGAAGTAGACCGTTTCCGTGCCTTCAGCAGCGTAGAAATCACTGCTGCCGAGTAACCTTTCTTCCTTAACCGAGCCCTTTCAATGGCCATACCGTAAGCAAGAATCGATCCACTTGGGGCATGAATAGCGGAACCTGACGTAGCAGATCCGACCGAGCCGGGAGACGCCAGGGTCGGCCGTCTAGGAGCCTCATTAGATCCGCATACCACGGACGCCTTGGCCAGTCGGGCGCCACCAAAAGCACCTTCCCCTGAAACACCTCTATCCATTGCACCACGTGCCCTATCAGTGCCCACGGCGGGAACACGTACAGAAGGCCCGATGTTGGCCACCGCTGCAACAGCGCATCTATGCCTTCTGACATTCTTTCTCTTCTCCTGCTGTAAAACCGCGGAACCTTGGCTGATGCAAAAGTTGCCATCAAGTCCATTATTGGCATCTCCCAACGCTGTTCGATCTGCGCAAAGACTTCGGGATGCAGCTCCCCCTCCCCTGCATCCACTCGTACTCTGCTGAGGAAATCCGCCATCACGTTGTCTCTTCCTGCAATGTGCGCCGCCAAAATTGCCGTCAACCGACACCCCACCCAGGCAAACAGCAAGTCCGACTCCTCCTCCATCGCTGCACTTCCTGTGCCTCCCTGACGATTGATGTAAGTGACCGTCACCGAATTGTCTGATAGAATTTGAACGGAACGCCCCAGCACCATCTTCTCGAACGCTTCCAGGGCTCTCTCCACCGCTCGCAATTCCAACCGATTGATCGACCACGCCGACTCCAGAGGGGACCAGTATCCCTGTGCAAACTGGCCTCCGCACTGGGCTCCCCAGCCCGAGAGACTGGCATCTGTCATCACTGGAACCCACTCCGGTTGCTCCAGAGGCATTCCCGCCAACGAGGACGGAAGCAACCACCACTGAAGCGACGGGCGAACCTTGAGGGGGCAGGGCAACCGCTTGATCAGGGAATCCACCTGATGCGACCAGCGCCTCAGCAACGCCCTCTGCAGCGGCCGCATATGCACTTTGGCCCACGGAACCGCCTCCAGGGTTGCCGCCATCGTGCCGAGCACCCGCAGGTAAAAACATGCCGGAGCAGGCGTGGCTGGGAACGAGCGAACCAGGCTGCGCAGAGTCTGTGCCCTCTTGCTCGGCAGAAAGACCAGCGCCTTGCGAGTGTCGAACTGAACCCCTAGATACTCGAGAACCTGAACCGGCTGTAGATGGCTTTTGTTTGGATTGACCACCCAACCAAGCCCCTGCAAAAACTCGACCACCCTGTTGGTCACTTGCCGGCTCTCTGCCTCTGACTTCGCCCGAACTAACCAATCGTTGAGATACGGATGCACCAGAATACCTTCCTTGCGCAGTGTTGCCGCCACCACCACCACCATCTTGGTGAAAGTGCACGGCGCCGTCGCCAAGCCGAAGGGCAACGCCCGGAACTGATAGTGACCCCAGGGCAAGGCCAATCTTAAGAGCCTCTGATGAGCCTCCCGGATGGGAATGTGCAGATAAGCCTCCGTTAGATCTAAGGACGTCAGAAACTCTCCTTGACGGACCGCGACGATAACCGACCGCAACGTCTCCCTACGGAAGTGGGGCACCTGCAGACACCGATTCACCCCTTTGAGGTCTAAGATAGGCCGCAGCGCCCCGCCTTTCTTTGGCACCACGAAATATATGGAATACCGACCCAAGCCGTATTCCTGCCTCAGAACCTCCACTACCGCCCCTAAGCGCAGTAGGCGGTCCAAATTGTCGCGAACCGCTAGAGTTTTCTTCTGCCCCCTGCAAGGAGACATGACAAAGGAATCTCGCACAGGCCTTGCCAGCTCCAGGGCATAACCTTGCTGAATGATCTCTAGGACCCACTGGTTGAAGGTGATGAGGGTCCAAGCGGACAAAAACTCCCGAAGTCTCCTGCCGATGAAAGCATCTGCCGCCGGGACCCGCCTCATCTCATTGCGACTTACGAGCTGCTGACACGGAGCCCGAGGCGAAACCCCTAGTCACCCCTCAAAACCCCCAGAATCCTTGACCGCGGGAAGAAAACCGGCACCTCTGAAAGGTGCCATACCGCGATGCCCGAAATCTCCGAAAGTCACGAAACTGACCTCTAAAACTTTGACCAACCTTTCCCTGTTTCGGCTTATCCTCAGGCAGCCTACCCGCCTTGGATTCCCCTAGGTCCTTCACTAACTTTTCCAAGTCTTCTCCGAAGAGCAACTGTCCCTTAAAACGGCAGCTTACCCAGCCAGGATTTAGACGAACTATCCGCCGCCCAGTTACGCAGCCACACTGATCTGCGGGCGGCCACCACGGAAGCCGTGCTATTAGCTAGGGCTCTGACCAAATCATAATGCACATCCGCCAAATAAGCTACACCGGACTCCAGACGCCCCAGCTCCTGGAGTTCACTGAGATCCAACTGAGGTGAGCGATGCAACCGCTGAACCCAGCGCAAGCACGCCTTCACCACCCAGGCTCCACAGATGGACGCCTGCAGCACGAGAGAGTCCGCCTCGAACGTTTGCTTCAAAAGGCCATCCACCTTACGGTCCTGCGCATCCTTCAATGCTGCGCTGTCCTCTACCGGGATGGTAGTTTTTTTGGTAAAGAGTAGTTACTCACCTGTAACAGGTGTTCTCCAGGAGCAGCAGGAATCAGTCCTCACATAAGGGTGTCATCGGCGCCGATGAAGCCCCAGCGGAGCATTTCCCCAGCTTTCTATGAAAGCCTTTGGGAATGCAGGCACGCATGTGCGGTTCCCTTCCCGCCTAAAGGTGCCATCTTACCTCAGTCAAATGACATAGCTAAGAACAGCACACAAAAATGAAAAATAAACTATGTACAACTGCAACAAACAGGGGAGGGAGGGAGGGTTGTGAGGACTGATTCCTGCTGCTCCTGGAGAAAGCACAGTTACTTACCTGTAACAGGTGATCTCTGGGAACAGCAGGAATTAGTCTTCACATATGGGTATCGTCGGTACCGACGGAGCCTGCGCGGGAACGCTCCCCAGTGTCCAAAAGGAAAGCTTTTGGGAGCATTCCACAGCGCCTGCGCGCTGCCTTCCCGCCTTTCCCAACCGTCTCTCTCCAGTTTGAGTTTAAAAGCTGAGACAAAGAGAGAGAGAGGAAAGATAGAGAGATACAACTCCTAGGGGAGGTGGGAGGGTTGTGAAGACTAATTCCTGCTGTTCCCAGAGATCACCTGTTACAGGTAAGTAACTGTGCTATCTCCAGGAACAAGCAGGAATGAGTCTTCACATATGGGAGACTCCCCAGCTAGAGATGCCTGGGAGATCACCCAAATTATGAGTCCCTGGAAGGGCTCCATCTCCACCTATGAATCTCAGGCATCCAGTCAGGGATGGAGGGCAGGAGTTGATTAGGTATGGAACAGGTGTTTGAGAACAGCCTGACCAAACAAGGCATCCCGGCGGGAATCCTTGTCCAAGCAGTAATGGGCTGTGAAGGTATGAACCGAGGCCCAGGTGGCTGCTCGACAGATTTGGTCGATGGACACAGAGTTTAGGTGAGCCATAGAAGCTGCCATGGCTCTCACATTGTGAGCTGTAACATGGCCTTCCAGAGAAAGTTCTTACTCTGGTAGGCGAAGGAAATACACTGAGCAATCCAATTGGACAGAGTTCTCTTAGAGACTGGAAGTCCTAAATGGAAAGGATCAAAAGCAACAAAAAGTTGAGAGGACTTTCTATGTTGCTGTGTTCTTTGTAAATAGAAAGCAAGTGCTCTTTTGCAATCCAGGGTATGAAGACTCCTCTCTGCACTTGATGCATGAGGTCCTGGAAAAAAGACAGGTAAATATACCTCCTGGTTCAGATGAAAAGGTGAGACCACTTTAGGCATAAAGTGTGGATTAGTTCTAAGAACTACCTTGTCATGATGGAATCTTGTATAAGGAGGATTAGCCACTAGAGCTTGTAACTCACTGATATGGCGAGCTGAGGTGAGTGCAATGAGAAAAATAACCTTCCAGGAAAGGAATTTCAAGGAGGTAGTGGCTAATGGTTCAAAGGGTGGCTTCATAAGCTGGCCAAGAACCAGATTTAAGTCCCATGCCACTGGAGGTGGTCTAATGGGCGGTTTAGTTAAAAGAAGGCCTCTCATGAATCTTGCTATAAGAGGATGAGAGGAAATGGGTTGTCCATTAAGAGGCTTCAGGGATGCTGAAATAGCACTCAAATGGACCCTGATTGAATTTGTTTTAAGGCCTGCATGGGATAAATGCAGCAAATAGTCCAGTAACGAATTCAAAGGTATTGCAGAAGGGTTAAGACCATTTTCTGCACACCAAATCGAAAATCTTTTTTATTTAAAAGCATAAGAGCATCTGGTGGAAGGCTTTCTGGAAGCATGAAGGATATCCTTCACTTGCTGAGAAAGGTGTAAATCTTGAAGGTCTAGGCCAGCGATGGCGAACCTATGGCACGCGTGCCAGCTGTGGCACGCGAAGGCCTTGCAGCTGGCACGCGTGCCATAGGTCCGCAAAAAAAAGAAAAAGCTGTCTCTGACTGCGGACGCGGCAAGGGCAGAATGCAGCGTCCCGCGGGGCCCCCTCCGCCCGCTAAGCCCCTCTGCAAGAGCTTTCAGATTCGCGAGGGAGAGCGTCTCCCTCGCGTCTCTGTTAAGCCCGCAGGGGCTAATGGGAAATTTCCCATCAGCCCCTTTAGACGCGAGGGACTGATGGGAAATTTCCCATTAGCCCCTGCGGGCTTAACAGAGACGCGAGGGAGACGCTCTCCCTCGCGAATCTGAAAGCCCTTGCAGAGGGGCTTAGCGGGCGGAGGGGGCCCCGCGGGACATTGCAATCTGCCGCGGCAGCAGCCAGAGCCTGCTTTTTTTTAAAAAAAATTTGCCGGGGGGGTTAGGACTACTAATGGGCAGGAGGGGGGGGTGTTAGGACTGCTAATGGGCAGGGGGGGGTTAGGACTGCTAATGGGCAGGAGGAGGGGGGGTTAGGACTGCTAATGGGCAGGAGGGGGGGGGTAGGACTGCTAATGGGCAGGAGGGGGGGTTAGGACTGCTAATGGGCAGGAGGGGGGGGGGTTAGGACTGCTAATGGGCAGGGGGGGGGGTTAGGACTGCTAATGGGCCGGGGGGGGAGGTTAGGACTGCTAATGGGCAGGAGGGGGGGGGTTAGGACTGCTAATGGGCAGGGGGGGGAGGTTAGGACTGCTAATGGGCAGGAGGGGGGGGGTTAGGACTGCTAATGGGCAGGGGGGGGAGGTTAGGACTGCTAATGGGCAGGAGGGGGGGGGTTAGGACTGCTAATGGGCAGGAGGGGGGGTTAGGACTGCTAATGGGCAGGGGGGGAGGTTAGGACTGCTAATGGGCCGGAGGGGGGGGTTAGGACTTCTAAAGGGCAGGAGGGGGGGGGTTAGGACTGATAATGGGGAGGAGGGGGGGGGGAGGACTGGTGATGGGCAGGGGGGGGGTGTTAGGACTGCTAATGGGCAGGGGGGGTTAGGACTGCTAATGGGCAGGAGGAGGGGGGGTTAGGACTGCTAATGGGAAGGAGGGGGGGTGTTAGGACTGCTAATGGGCAGGAGGGGGGGTGTTAGGACTGCTAATGGGCAGGAGGGGGGGTTAGGACTGCTAATGGGCGGGCGGGCGGGCGGGGGGGGGGTAGGACTGCTAATGGGCTGTGGGCTGATGGGGGCTGTCTGGAAATGGGGTGATGGGGGTTTAGGGCTGGAAGTGAGTTGATGGGGGGGGCTAGGACTGGTATTGGGTTGGGGGGTTGCTAGGACTGGAAATGGGCTGATGCAGGGACTAGAAGGGAATGGATGCTGGGTGAGGCTGGAACTAGAAGGGAGCTGATGTTGGGGGAGGATTAGAATGGGATGGGGCTGGGAGAGTAAAATGGAGAGGGGAAAAATATTTTGTGTGGGAGGGATAAAAAATCTACAATTGGCCGGGTATTGGGAGAGTAAGTGGGGATTGAGGATGGAGGGGTAAAATTTGAGTGGATGAAATAGGAATGAGGAAAGAGCAAAAGGAGAAAGATTAGTATGTTAAAGCGGATGTAGAGAGAGAGAATGGAAAAAAAAACTAGAAGAGAGAAGAAAGGACAAATGGACAGCAGATGATGGAGAGTTAGCAGAAAACATGAAGAAACCAGAAGAAAGTGGCTGGAGCAATTGCAACTGTGTAACTGAGCTGAGGTATTCTGTTTATGTAATTCCTTTTTGACATTGCCACTTGTTCTCTTTCCCCAGTAGGTCATGTATTGTTATTGTCTGAAATGTATTGGTTTAATATTTGCAGTGTTGCCTTTTGATAGGTATGGTGTGGTGCTTTGTGAGTCCTGGTAGTGCTGTTAGGATACGGCGGGTTTGCTATTGGTTCTAAATGGGCAGTGTTTGTAGTAGTTCCTAATGTGCCTGGCGGTTAGCACTGGATTATAGTAATGTAGAAATCTTTTAGTCTGTCTTTATCCATACACTCATTAAGAGACATGTTTACTAAAAGTTAGTGTATGTTAGCATTATGCAAATATTTATGCAAATTGACGTGCTGGCACTTTGAGGAAATTCTTTGGTTTTGTGCGGCAGTTTGGGCACTCGGGCTCAAAAAGGTTAGCCATCACTGGTCTAGGCCTTCAGCAACCAGGCTTTGAGATGAAGAGACTGAGGATTTGGATGCCACAGGGTTCCCTCCTCTTGGGAGAGGAGATCTGGAGCAGACCCCAGGTCCAGGGAGGGAGCTTGAGAGAGATGCAGAAGTAGAGTGTACCACACTTGGCGTGGCCAATGTGGTGCTATGAGGATCATAGATTCCTTGTCTCTCTGAAGCTTGAACAGTGTTTTGGGGATTAGGGGAATAGGAGGAAAGGCATAGAGGAAGTCTTGCCCCCAGTGAAGGAGGAAGGCATCCCTGGCCTAAACTCCCTGACATGGAATCCTGGAACAAAACCGGGGAAGTTTGGCATTCCACGGACTTGCAAACAGGACTATGTCTGGGGTACCCCAAATCCGAAAAATTCTGGCTATCTGGTCCCCATGGAGGGACCATTCGTGTGGAAGCAGAACTCGACTGAGTCTGTCTGCCCAAGAGTTTTGAACCCCTGGAAGATATACTGCCATGAGATGGATTTGATGCTCTCTGGCGAAGGCCCACAATCTCAGAGCTTCGTTGCAAAGCGACAGAGAGCCCGTTCCCCCCTGCTTGTTCACATAGAACATGGCAACCTGATTGTCCGTATGGATGAGGACTGTCTTGTAGCTGAGCAGGGTGTGAAATACTCTGAGAGCCAAGAAGAATGCTCTGAGCTCTAAGAGGTTGATATGAAGAGATGTCTCCTGTGGAGACCAGATGCCTTGAGTGGAGAGATCTTGAAGATGAGCTCCCCAACCCCTTGGAGAGGCATCTGTTGTAAGGGTTGCTTGGGGTAACACCTGTTGAAAGGGAGACCCCAACAATAGATTTTGAGTGGACTTCCACCAGTGGAGGGACCAAAAGAGGCGACTGGAGGTTGCTACTTTGTCTGACAGGCAACCTGATGCCTGGTTCCATTGGGAGGATAGAGTCCACTGAGCTGCCCTCATGTGAAGGCGAGCATAAGGGACCACATGCACTGTGGATGCCATGTGGCCTACGAGTTGCAACATCTCTCGAGCAGTTAAATGGGATTTTAACTGAATCTGGGAGGCTAACTGCACCAGGCGTAGGCAACGGGCCTGGGGAAGATAGGCCCTTGCAGTTGTGGTATCCAGTAAGGCCCCTATGAACTCTAGAGACTGAGTAGGGGTGAGATGGGATTTTGGAATGTTGATTACCAGTCCCAGATACTGAAGAACACGCCTTGTGCAGGCCAGGGAACTCTGGGCCTCTGATTGGGATGGAGCTCGAATGAGCCAGTCGTCCAGATATGGGAATATGAATATCCCCAGAGTGCGTAGAAATGCAGCTACTACTGCCATGCATTTGGTGAACACTCTTGGAGTGTATTGGTAGTTCAGGACTTTGTATTGGTAGTGCTTTCCTTGGTAAAGGAACCGAAGGAACCTTCTGTGTGTTGGATGGATGAGGACATGGGTGTACGCATCCTTGAGGTCTAGAGAACAAAGCCGGTCCTGACTCTGGAGGTATGGAATGAGAGTACCAAGAGAAATCATCTTGAATTTCTCCTTGCATAGAAACTTGTTCAACTCTGAGATCTAGGATGGGTCTGTAGCCCCCTGTTTTCTTTGGGATGAGAAAATAGGGGGAGTAGAACCCTGAGCACTGTTGAAGCAGGGGAACTTCTTCTATTGCCCCTTGGGCAAGAAGGGTAGCAATCTCTTGACCTAAAAGGTCGAAAAGAGAAGTTGGAGAGTTGAACTGTTTCACCATAGTATGTGGAGAAAGGTTTAAGAAATGTAGTTTCTATCCCTACCTTATAATGGAGAGGGTCCATTTCTCTGCTGTGATTTGTTCCCATCTGGGAGCAAAGTGAGCTAACCTTCCTGGGATGGTGAGAGGCTCTGGATGTTCTAGAGCCAGAAATGCTAAGTTCTCTAGTGGAAAGTCAAAGGCCCTGAGGAGGCTGAGGCTGTTGGGCCGTAGCAGTCCTCGCAGCCTGAGGCTTGGCCTGTTTTGGTTGTTGCTGTCTTTTTGTAGCAAAACGACCCTGAGAAGAGGTCTGGGTATAACCAGAAGAAAATTTCCCTTTCTTTGGGAAATATCCTTTCTTGAATAACCTCTTCTTGAAAGGATTAGTAGTAGACTTTGAAAGTCTATCTAAAGCAGAATTCTCAGCATCCATCTGGGTGGCTTTTGCTTGCCAATCTTTGCCAAACAGGTTTTCCCCTGTACAGGGAAGGTTGCCCAGACCATCTTGTACCCAGGATTCCAAATCAGAGGCTTGTAACCAAGCTACTCTGCGTGCGCCTATGGCAATAGCCGAAGCTCTACTGGCACCCTCAAAGGAGTCAAAGGCTGCACGATTGGAAAACTTGGATACATCCTGTGCATGTTTAAGCCAGGTAATATATTCTTCTCTCTTATCTTCTGACATAAAGGGAGATAAGGTGTGTAGATGGTCTGTAACCTCTTTCAGAAACATCCCCATATAGAGACTATAGGAGTTGATTCTGGCTACAAGCATACTGGCCTGGAAGATTTTCCTGCCAAAAGCATCTAAGGTTCTGCATTCTCTTCCTGGAGGAGCAGAGGAATGTCTTTTTGTGCTCTTGATTTTTTTCATAGCAGACTCTACCACAATAGAGTGGTGAGGAAGCTGAGTCATGAAATCCAGGACAAGGAGGAACACGATACATGGTGTCCAACCTACGAGAAAAAGGAGAGGTGGTAAGAGGAGTTTCCCATATACCTAACATGTGGTCATAAAGAATCTCATGTATAGGTAAAATGGCTGCCTCTTTAGGAGCCTTAGGATATTGAAGAATATCCAATTTTTTGGCTCTGGGTTCAGTTTCAGAGGCTATTGCAATGGACAGGCTTTTGGCCACCTCCCTGATGAAGTCCTGGAAAGACAAGTCCTCAGGAGGAGACATTCTCCTTTTTGGAGAAGAGGGTTCCTGAGGGCGGATCTCCGATGCTTCGATGGAAACCTCTGATGCATCAGATTCATCAGAGAAATCGAAGCATCGACTGTCTGGATGCTCTCGTAGAGCCCGATACGAGTACCAAGGGGTATCGACATCGAGAGTCATTGGTACCGGATCAGTACTAATAGGCATCACTGGATACCGTATCGCTGCTTTCGGTCCTGATGCTGATGACAGCGGTACAGGTATCGAAACCTGAGCTGGATCCGGAATCGGTATCGACAATGTTTGTTGTTGTACCGTGGGCGTCGCAGCTTGTATGAAGGCCGTAATGGCACGCTGCATGGTCAGAATGTTCTGATCCATCGACGCCACTAATGTCTGGATGTCAGTACCGGGAACCGCCGGTACTCCAGAACATTGTAACAGGTGATCGGTCGAGGCCCTGCCATCGATGACAACCTGTGACCCCATAGAAAATGCTTTGGAAGCCAGAGCCTCCCGCCGGGGTAATTTTGCCGGTGTGGGTTCCTCAATGGTAATGTTGGGAACATCTCGATACTTAGAGGGAGATGTACCCTTTGAGGACTGGCCAGACTTAAGTTTTGTTACCTGAGATCCATGGGATGAAGAGAAAGCCCTGGAAGACGTCGATGCCACCGAAGCTGCATCTGAGGGAAACAGGGTACTGAGCTTGGCTGCCCGATTCTGTAACCCTCTTTTAGACATCATGGAGCAGGACTCACAATCCGCAATGGAATGGTCAGGACCTAAACATTTTAGACACCAGTCATGGGTGTCTGTGACAGAAATAGTGCCACTGCACTTTGTGCACTTTTTAAACCCGGAGGCGGGCTTTTCCATGAAGAAAAAGACTGTAGGCCTAGGGCCACAGGAGAAATGCACTGAAGCAGAAAGAAAAAATTTTGTAAAGAAAGAAAAGAGACCGGTGGTACTGGTCCTCGAGAAGGCAGACACGCGACTAAAGAAAATAAGAATAAGAAAAGAAGAAATTCTTCAGCAGTGACAGGAAACACGACCTGCTGGCTCCGCGGAAAAGAAGAACTGGAGAGAGACAGTTGGGAAAGGCGGGAAGGCAGCGCGCAGGCGCTGTGGAATGCTCCCAAAAGCTTTCCTTTTGGACGCTGGGGAGCGTTCCCACGCAGGCTCCGTCGGTACCGACGATACCCATATGTGAAGACTCATTCCTGCTTGTTCCTGGAGATCACCTGTTACAGGTGAGTAACTACTCTTTCTCCAGGACCAAGCAGGAAGTCAGTCCTCACATAAGGGTGACTCCCTAGCTCTGGGCTACCAGGAACCCAGGCTGAACAAGAGAACTCCCTCTAGTCTCAGCAGCAAAGAAAGGCTTTTCACTGACACAACCTCCACCGGTAGCCCAACAGAGGGCAGGAGTTGCCTAAACCTCAAAGAGATTCCAGAGTACTGCTTGGCCAAAAGCACTGTCCCTACGGGACTCCCTCTCCAGGCAGTAATGGGCCGCAAAAGTCTGGCTTGAAGACCAAGTTGCAGCCCTGCAGATGTCTACCAAGGGCACAGAGCGGAGATGAGCCACTGAGGCAGCCATCGCGATGACACAATGGGCCGTGACCCTACCCTGCAAAGGAAGGTCAGCCGCCTTGTAAGCCCAGGTGATACAGTCAGCCACCCAGATGGACAAGGTATGCTTGGACACAGCCAACCCCAACTTATTGGGGTCAAAGGATACGAAGAGCTGAGTAGCCCTTCTATGCCCCTGCGTACGGTCCAGGTAGAAGGATAAAGCCCTCCTACAGTCCAGGGTATGCAGGACTGCTTCAGCCTGGCTTGCATGAGGCCAAGGGAAGAATGTTGGAAGAATCACCTCCTGGTTGAGGTGGAAAGAGGAAACAACCTTAGGGAGGAACTTTGGATGAGTCCTAAGGACTACCCTGTTCCTATAAATCCTGGTGTAAGGCCTATCACAGACCAGGGCCTGAAGCTCACTCAACTCGCCTAGCTGAGGTAAGGGCTATCAGGAAGAGTGTCTTCCAGGAAAGGAAGCGTAGTGGACAAGTAGCCATCGGCTCAAAAAGTGGGCGAGTCAGTTGCTGCAAGACCACATTCAGCTCCCACTCAGGGGCAGGAGGATGGATGGGAGGCTTGAGCAAAAGCAAGTCCCTGAGAAAGCGGGACACCAAGGGGTGACCAGACAGAGAATGCCCCTCCACCATTGGTGGAGTGGTGAGCTGCTAGAGCTGAGAGGTGAACCCGAACAGAATTGAACTTAAGTCCCTGATTTGACAAATGCAGTAAGTACTGAAGGACTACTGGCACAGTACAGGAGAAAGGATCCTCTGTACGCAGCTGACACCACACAGAAAACCTTTTCCATTTGAGAGCATAGGTTTTCCTAGTGGACTGTTTCCTAGAGGCTAGGACAACCTCCTCAACTTCCTGAAGTATGCCCCAGGGAGCCAAAACTACCCTTGCAGCCTCCAGGCCATCAAATTGAGAGCTTTGAGATTGGGGTGCAGAAGGGAACCCTGCTCCTGTGTGAGAAGGTCGGGTTGCAACCCCAGAGGTAGTGGAGGATCCACCGCCAGTTGAAGGAGAAGAGGAAACCAAGGCTGTCTCGGCCACCTGGGAGCCACCAGCAGGACCGAAGCCTTGTCCTGAAGAATCTTGAATAGAGTTCGGGCCACCAAGGGCATGTGAGGGAACGCATAGAGGAGGCCCTGAGACCAGGATATCAAAAAAGCATCCGCTGCTATCCGCAGAGGATGTGGTTGCCTGGAGCAGAACTTTGGTAGTTGCTTGTTCAGTGGACTGGCAAAGAGAAATATCAAAGGGAGACCCCATTTCAGGAAGATCTTCTGAACTACTGAAGAAGGATGCAGCTGCCACTCGTGGGGCTGCAGTATTCTGCTTAACCTATCTGCTAGGTAGTTGTCCTGGCCTGGAAGGTACACAGCCTTGAGGAGCATGTTGTGCTTGAGGGCAAATGAACAAAGGTCCTGAGCTTCCCGACAAAGGATCCGGGAGCCAGTGCCGCCCTGTTTGTTCACATAAAACATGGCTACTTGGTTGTCCGTCTGAATTAGGACAGATTGGTGAGCCAGGGTAGGAGTGAAAGCCTTGAGCGCTAATCGAATAGCTCTGAGTTCGAGGAGATTGATCTGCTGTGCAGCCTCCCAAGGAGACCACAGGCCCTGGGTGCACTTGCCTAGACAATGAGCTCCCCAGCCTTGTAGGGAGGAGTCTGTAGATTGGGTGGGTGCAGCCACCAGTTGAGGTAGTGTAGAAATTGTCTGGACACCCTTATCCTGTCTCTGAGGCTGTCTGTGGCCTGTGACCACTGAGACCAAAGGCACCACTGTGCAGGCCTCATATGGAGCCTGGCAATGGGGGTCACATGCACTGTCAAAGCCATGTGGCCTAGAAGCCTCAGGCAGAGTCTGGCGGAGACCAGGGACCTGCTGAGAAACTGATTTGCCAAGGCCATCAACCTTTGGGCCCTGTCTGCTGGCAAGAAAGCCTTTGCCAGCAGAGAGTCCAGCCTTGCTCCTATGAACTCCAAGTTCTGGGAGGGGAGCAAAGTGGACTTTGCGAAGTTTATGACAAACCCCAACCTTTGGAGAAGAGCAATAGTGCTGAGGGTGGCTTGTTTGGCCTCCTAACACGTCTGACCCCTGATGAGCCAGTCGTCCAGATAGGGGAAGACAAAAATTCCCTGGTTTCTCAGGTAGGCCACCACCACTGCTAGGCACTTTGTGAAGACTCTGGGGGCGGAGGTGAGGCCGAAAGGAAGCACTCTGTATTGATAATGGTTTCCTCCCACAATGAACCTGAGGTACTTTCTGTGGTCTGGATGAATGAGGATGTGAGTGTACACATCCTTTAGATCTAAGGAGCATAGCCAATCTCCCTGCTGGAGGTAGGGCAGAAGTGTCCCAAGAGTAAGCATCTTGAACTTCTCCTTCACTAGGAACTTGTTGAGGTTCCTGAGGTCCAGAATGGGTCGAAGGCCACCGGTTCTTTTGGGCACCAGGAAATACCTGGAGTAGAAACCGTGACCTTGCAAGTGGGGAGGCACAGGCTCCACCGCCCTGTCCACCAACAGACCATGAAGCTCTTGCAGAAGAAGGTCTGTGTGCAGGGGAGGCCTGGGAGGCTCCCCTGGAAAGTATGGTGGAGGCAGTTGGTGAAAATGCAGCGCATAGCCCTTGTGGACTATCTCCAGCACCCAAATGTCCCCAGTGATAAGGGTGAACTGTCCAACAAGTAGGCAGTACTCACGTTAGTAGCACAGACACAGTCCAAGACGTGAGATATGTGGAAGACAATTTTATTAACTCACAGACCAAGGGTTGCCTAGGTCTGTGAGTTAATAAAATGGTCTTCCACATATCTCACGTCTTGGACTGTGTCCCAGTGATAAGGGGCCACTGGTGGGCAAAGAGGGTGAGGCGACCTCCTGTGCAGGATTAGGAGAGCAGTGGAGGAGAGGCTACGCTCGAGGAGTCAAAAACCCCCACCCTGCTGAGTGGGAGCAGGGGCCAGAGGCTTGGGGGTCCTCTGCCTACGGGGCCCATTACCCTGCCCCTTGGCTTGCTGACCCTGGGGGGCAGCTTGGGCAGCCTGATATTGCGGGTACTGTTTGTAGGCAGTGCCCTTCCTCGGGTAAAAGGGCTTCTTACCCGAGGCCCTTCTTTTTATGAGAAGGGGCAGAGGTCTTCCTCGACAGCCTTGCCCGGGTGAGGTGCTCAGTTTCGAGCTGAGCGGCCTTCTCGGTCATGGGCTTGCCAAAAAGGTTCTCACCTCGGCAAGGGACATCGACCAACTTGTCCTGAACCCATGGCTCGAGGTCCAATGACTGCAGCCATGCCTGGCGTCGAGCTGCGATGCCGGCTGCCGCAACTTGGGCCGAAGCCTCGAAGCCATCGTAGGCGGCACGGGACATGTACTTCGAGCAGTCACGAATCCCCGAGGACAAGGTCTTGAATCTCTGCAAGGGTTCCCCGGAGAGTTCAGCAGAGAACCCGGCCAACTCCTTGACCAGGTCCCGCAAATACATGCCCATGTACAGCTGGTAAGACTGGACACGGCAAGCAAGCATCGAGCCCTGGAAGCACTTTCTACCGATGCCATCGAGGTTCCGGTCCTCCCTGCCGGGGGGCACCGCAGAGTGCATCTTCTGACTCTTCAGACGATGCATGGCCGATTCCACAACCATGGAATGGTGTGGTAGCTGTGCCTTCTGAAAGCCAGGGCTCTTCCTGAGTCGATAGATCGAGTCAACTCGTTTGCTTAAAAACGGCGCCGAGGCCGGTGCCTCCCACATCCGGAAGAGGAGCCATTCCAGCATCGGAGGAATCGGGACAGTAAAGGCCTCCTTCGGAGGAGAGTCATACTGTAGGGCCTCGAGCTCTTCAGCTCGAGGCTCCTCCTCGGGGTCCGCCGGGATAGCCAAGGCAGCGGCCATATCCCGGACAAACTCCAAGAACCGAGTATCCTCCGGAGGGGATCTACTCCGGGGCTCAGACTGCGGTGAGTCCGACGGGACGCACCGAGTCTTGAAGGTGTCAGGAGACTCCTCGTCCTCCGTCTCCCAAGCTGACTCGTCCGAGGAAGAGTCAGGGTCCGACCCCGCGGGGGTCTGGAGCACCCGCCCCGACGCCGAAGGCACCGGCGTCGACACTCTCGGTTCCGAACGGGAGGTCGAGGGAGACCGCGACCGAGGTCAACTCCAAGCCACGATGGACTCTAGTATCGGCTCAGTCTCCGGGGTCGACTTCGAAGTCGATGTCCCCGTGGTCGGGGCAGATGCGCCAGACAGGCTGGCCATCAGTGTCCGCTGCTGCTCCATGAAGGCAGACAATCTGCTCTCCAAGACTGTCATCCTGAGACTCAGCTCGGGAGACGCAGCAGCCACCGACTCAGGCCCAGGCGGTGCCGGGCCCGATGTCGGCTCCCTGGGAGGAGAGTCCTCGAGGACTACGGGGCTTACGTGTCCAGCAGACTCCGGCTCCACGCGAGGAACCTTAGCAGGCTTCTCGTGTTCCACGGGCTCAGGGCGATGGTCGGGTGTCTTAGACCTGGCTCTCGAGGAACCAGGGACCTCCTCCGACGACGCACTCGCGAGCCGCTTCTTCCTCTTGCATTCCCGGTCGGGGGACCCCCTGTCCGAAGAGCTTCGACGGCGCTCGGGATCGGAATCCCGAGATGTCGAGGCCTCAGACAAGGTCCGGGCCCGGCCAGAGGCTGAGTCCGAGAAAAACCTTTTTTGCTGCTGTCGCCTCGGAGTGCCTTGGAAGACATCTTTCCACATGGCCCGCACGACTTAGGGTCTTGATCGGGGCCAAGGCACCGAAGGCAGCAGTCGTGTGTGTCGGTGAGAGACATTAATTTCTTACAGCGATCACACTTTTTAAAACCGCTGGAAGCCATCGGGGGAAAAAAAAAAAAAAAAAAAAAAGAGTCCCCGCGAGGTCAAAGGACCGGCCTTCCACGGAAAAATGGAAAAAAGGGCGCGAACGCCAGCCACGAAGGGCAAAAACCAAAAAAGAAGAATCTGGCTCAATACCGGTGTACCAAACCCGGCGGGAGGGGAACCGGTGTCAAACCGGGAGAAAAAAATAGCGAAAATCGCCAAAAAAAATCTAATTTTAACCGGGAAAACAGGACACACGTCCGGTGTACTTCACGGAAAAAAAAAAAAAGAGACTGAGGTAAGATGGCAACCGCGCATGCGTGCCTGCATTCCCAAAGGGTTTCATAGAAAGCTGGGGAAATGCTCCGTTGGGGCTTCATCGGCGCCAATGACACCCTTATGTGAGGACTGACTTCCTGCTTGGTCCTGGAGAACCGCCGATACCACTGCATCAACTCGCGGCATCTTGATCCTTTCCTTATCCTTATCTGCTAACGGATAAAGTCTAGACATGGTGCGGACTCCTCTAAGTCCCGCCTCAGGATGGTTCCATTCCTCCTGGATCATTTTATCTTCCACTTTATGCAGCAGAAACACCACCTGCGTTTGCCAAACCGTTTGAATGACGGGGTCCTCTACCTCGTCCTCCGCCTGTGCTGTCAAATTGAGCATCTGCAGGGACTCAGTGATGAGCGCTGGAAGCTCTTCTCTCCGAAAAAGCCGAATGATCTTAGACTGCTCCTCAGGTTCCAGGATCTCACCCTCCTCTAGATCCTGTGCCCCTTCTTCATTCTCCCAGTCAGGCTCTTCAGGCTCCGCTCATTCACTTTCCATCGCCGAGGGTTCCCTGGCCCTAGCCTTTTTTGGGGCCGAGGGATCCTCTAGAACTTCGCCCGCAGCCGCCAACTGCGTAGCGGACAGCGAACTCAGCCCATCCTCCGCTAAACGACCCTGGCGCCGCAAGCAAAAGGCTTTGTGCAACATTAAGACAAACTCCGGGCAAAACTCCGCCAAAGCCTCCGGTTGCCGCTCCAGGGACGGAGCCGAGGGACCAGCCTGCTCCTCCACAGGGACTTCCTACCCTGGGTCTGGAGGAGGTGACGCCAGCCCCGCAGACGGCACCCCCGGCAACTGACTCCTTCCTGACGTCCATTAGCTGCTCCACCGTGGACGACAGGGAAGCCCAGCCATGGCATACTCCAGACTCCGCCACCGTGCCTCTACGGGTGCCACAGACCACACACTGTTGCCGCCCCGCCATAAACCTCCTTCCGTTTACTCCTGGACCCAGAACTCACTCAAAACGAAAGTTCTGCCAGTCCGGGGGACCCTAAAACCACATAGACCTTTGTCTGCCGAGGAATAAGTTTGCCACCAGCCCCAAGCAATTGCAACCGCAATAAGGGCCACCGTTCTCCTCCCCCCCCCCCCACACCCCCGGTATACTACAATCGTGGGAGAAATGAAAGGAAAACAAAAGTAAAACAAAATTAACCGCAAAGCTAAAGCACCCATGCTACCCCGGAAAGCACTACCCCCGAAAGTCCAAAGCTTTCCTACCAGCTTAGAGTCCGAACGCTGCTCAGCTACGCGGTCCTCCGTGCAATCTAAAATGGCCGCCGGGGAGCCGGGAAGAAAAAAAAAGGCACCAAACTGCCTCTTCCCCAGCGCTGCGGGAGCAAACTGAACTGCCTGCCCTTCCACAGCAGCCTGCCACCGGTTTTGAGCTTACCGGGCAGGTCTGCAATATCCCCCGACCTGGACAGGAATCGCCAGCACAGGATCGGGACAGTCTGTGCTCACAAATGCTTCTGCAGCTCTCCTGCTCTCTGGAGCCGCGATCAGCCCGTACTGCGGCCCGGTAGAGTACAGGGATGGAAACAGGAGCTCTCCCCCGTAGTGTCCGGGGGAGAGATCCTTCTAGCACCGTAGCACACACTCTTCACCGGTCACGGAAGTGCAAGGCTTTTGGAGAACTGGCTGACAGGCAGGGAGCCATAACGCTAGAAATTCCTCTGCTTAAACCTTTCTTTAAAAAAAAAAAAAAAAAAAAACCACTACCCCCAGCAAAAATTACTTTTATCTATGAATCCAAACTAAACTAAACTAATCCTACACTCTCCTTATCCGTTACTCCAGTGAGCCCTCTCCCGGGCTCACAACTTCCTCCTGCTGCATGGAGACTGGTAACACTGGAGGGAGAGAGAGAGAGCAGCAGGCTATATCCAGTGATGTCATGAGTTTGACATACCAGTCTCCAAGCTGCAGGAGGAGGTTGACAACCCAGAAGTAGAGGACTGAACTGGAGGAACGATAAGGAACAGTTTTTACTACATCCTCCTGTAACTAATGCCAGAGTTTGATTACGCGTTGAGTGAAAAAACTATTTTCTCTTATTAGATTTAAATGGGTTACATTGTAGTTTCATAGCTACCATGTAAATAGTTGAATGTTAACCACCTTCCAAAATACACCGACATGTGTGACATTTGGTATGTAAATATTTCAATGTATAATAGTTCACAACATAATTGATATTTGATGTAAACTGTTCCTAATCGTTGGAAGGGGCAGTCCCTATCCGGATTAGTTCAAAATTTTTTGTTTTTCCTGTACAAATTCTTTAATGATTTTGTTCCAGAACATTTTTCATCATTATTTCCTCTTATATGCCACATTAAATGTTTACAATCTGCCTGTACTCTTATATCCCCCATGTAGAGCCATTCATTCAAAATCATGTTTTATATGCACTATTCCCTACATGGCGGCACAGTACAGCATAGTTACTCACCTGTAACAGGTGTTCTCCAGGGACAGCAGGATTAAGTCCTCACATATGGGTGATATCGGTGCCGATGGAGCCCTCGCGGAAGCACCTCCCCATCTTTTAAAGATAGCATCTTCCAAAGGCTATCACGCATGTGTGGTCCCCTTCCCGCCCAAGGGTGCCACCTTACTCTGTCAGAAGACATAGCCATCACCAAGAAAAGATGGCAAAAAGGAAAAACTCCTCCATGGGGAGTAGGGTGGTTTGTGAGAACTGATTCCTGCTGTCCGTGGAGAACACCTGTTACACATGAGTAACTACATTTTCTCCAGGAACAAGCGGGAAGTCAGTCCTCACATATGGGACTCCCTAGCTACAGGCTATCAAGAAGCTGTAGAAAAGAAGGCCCAGTCGTGAGCAGTCGCGAGTCTGAGGAGAGACTAAGCATCCTAGTGTCCAAGGAGAACCATCACTCTGGTAGCCTGAACACAGAAGGGTCTGAGTTGCCTAGAACCTGAAGAGATTATGGAGTACGGTGCTGACTCCCTCTCCAGGAAGTAGTGAGCTGCAAAGGTGTGGACTGAAGACCAGGTAGTGGCTCGGCAGATATCTGCTATAGGGACAGAGTGCAAGCTCGCAACCGAGGTTGCCATAGCCCTGATGTTGTGTGTCGTGACCTGGCACACCAAGAGCCCAGCCTGACTGTGGGCAAAGATGATGCCATTCGCCACTGAGGTGGACAGGGTCCACTTGATAACAGTCTTTCCCAGTCGACTGGGGTCATAGGAAACAAAAAGCTGAGAGGCTTTGCTGTGGCCCTGGGTATGTTGCAGGTAGAAGGATGGGTCCCTTTTACAATCCAGAGTATGGAGGACAACTGACACCTTGTCAGTGTGGGTCTGTGGGAAGAAGGTGTGGAGCACCACCTCCTGATTGAGGTGGAATGTGGACACTACCTTTGGAAGGCATTTACGGTGGGTGCGAAGTACGACCCTGTTCTTATAGAATCTGGTGTAGGGTGGCTCAGCCAAGGCCTGAAGCTTGCTGACACTGTGCACAAAGGTGAGTGCCACCAGGTAGATGACATTCCATGAGAAGTATCACATGTGGCAGGTAGCCAGAGGCTCAAATGGTGGCTTGGTGAGGTGTGTCCAGACTACAACTGAGGTCCCATTCCATCAGGGGCAGGCGGATGGGAAGCTTAGAGAGCAGGAGGCCCCGCATGAGTCGAGCAATGAGGGGCTAAGCAAGGGGTTTATCCTCCATAGAATGGTGATGTGCCGAGCGCGCACCCTGATGGAGTTGGACTTTAGTCCAGTTTGCGAGAGATGAAGCAAGTACTGTAGCACTGCGTGCACATGGCAAGAGACTGGGTCAGTCCACAGCTCTGCACACCACACAGAGAATCTGCACCATTTGAAGGCGTAGGACTATCTTGCGGAGTCCTTACAAGAGGCCAAGAGGACCTCCTCCACCTCTTTTGGGAGACTGAAGGGGGCCAAGGCTATCCATTCAGCCACTATGCTTTTAAAGTCAGGGACCCCAGGTTGGGTTGGAGGAGGGACCACTCCTACTGAGTCAGTAATCCCAGGGCATTCCCAGCGGGACTGGTGGCTCTGTCGAGAGGCAGAGCAGCAGAGGAAACCAAGGCTGTCTGGGCCACCACAGGGCTATAAGGATCATAGAAGCCTTGCCCTACAAGACCTTGAAGAGGGGTCCAGGCAATTAGTAGCATGGGAGGGAAGGCGTACAGAAGGCCCTCAGACTATGGTACGAGGAAGGCATCCGACGTCACCTGTGACGTGTGGCTAACGACAGAAGTGGGGCAATTGAGCATTGGTCGGGCTGGCAAAGAGGTCCAGCCTCAGGGTGACCCAGAGTCAGAACCACCATTGTGCCACCTTGGCATTTAGTCACCATTCATGCGCTTTGAGGAACATTCTTTGACTGAACGCATATGAACAAAGGGCTGCTGCCTCCTGGCAGAGATGGTGAGCCTTTGTGCCCCCTTGCTTGTTCAAGTAGAACATCGTAACCTGGTTGTCTGTTTGGACCAGCACCAGCTGGTGGTACAGACTGTGGTGGAAGGCTCATCAACAGAGAAATAGCCACGAGCTCCTGCAGATTGATCTGCTGCTGGCTCTCCGGTAGGGACCAGTTGCCCTGTGTGTGGAGTTCCTTGCAATGAGCACCCCAGCCCAGTAAGGAGGCATCCGTGGTAAGGACCCTCTGGGGATCTATGAGTTGGAAGGGTATGTCCTCCTGTGGGTGCTGTGTAACCTGCCACCAGTCGAGCGACTCTGCCAGCTTGCAAGTCACTAGAACCCTGTCCTGGAGCCAGCCTGTGGCCTGTATCCACCAGGAGTGAAGACACCACTGGGCTACCCACATGTGGAGGTGGGCATGGGGAACAACATGGACCGAGGATGCCATGTGGCCCAGTAGGTGGAGCATGGAACATGCTGACACAGTGTGGAAGTGCTGCACCTCAGTGGCCAGAGATATGAGGCGACCTGCCCTGTCCATGGGAAGGAAGGCCTTGGCCTGTCCAGTCGTGCCCCTATGAACTCCAGGTCCTGTGTTGGAGTGAGGTGAGACTTGGAAGTGAGGTGAGGTTTATCAAACCCCAAATGCTGCAGGACCTTGATGGTGCAGGCCGTGACCTGTTGCACCTCTGTGGCTGTGTTCACCCCTTTACGAGTCAGTCGTCCAGACATGGGAAGACGAAGGCCCCTTGGAGACGGAGGTAGGCAGCCACCACTGCCAAGCATTTAGTGAAGACTCTTGATGCAGAGGCTAGGCCGAAGGGTAGTATCCTGTACTGGTAGAGGTCATCCCGAACATGAACCTTAAGTACTGCCTGTGACTGGGATGAATAAGGTTGTGGTCCAAGGAGCATAGTCAATATCCCTGCTGGAGGTAGGGCAGCAATGTTCCAAGGGACAGCATCTTGAACTTCTCCCACACTGGGAACTTGTTCAAGTTTCACAAGTCTAGGATAGGCCTTAGGCCTCCAGTTCTTTTTGGGACCAGAAAGTACTGGGAGTAGAACCCCTTGCCCTTGAGGTGATGGGGTACTGGTTCCATGGCTCTGTCAGTAAGAAGGCCTGCAAGTTTCTGTAGTAGCAGGGCCTGGTGCAGGGAAGTCCGGGAGGGCTCTGCTGGGAAGAAAGAAGGGGGTGTCTGGTCCAAATGAAGGAGGTATCTTTGACTATTTTGAGTGCCCAGGAGTCTCTGGCAATGGCTGGCCACCGATGGGCAAAATGCACCGGACGCCCCCGTGAGTAGCTGCTCCCCCAGGGGTGGAGAGGCTATGGCTTAGGGAGTCAAAAACCTGTCCCTGGCTGGGCAGGAGCCGAGGTCTGGGGCTTAGAGCCCTTGGGCTTGCGAGGGTCGTGGCCTGCTCCCTTACTCTGGTGACCCTGCTGTTGGGTCTGGGGAGCATGGTATTGAGAGTAGCCTCAGTAGGAAGGGTCCGTCCTCTGGAATGGGGTCTCTTCCCCAGTGGTTTCTTTTTGGGAAGGGTGGAGATCTTTCTGGAGAGTCAAGTCTTCATGAGGTACTTGGTCTATCTCCACTGCCTTCTCATCGGCTTGCCGAATAGGTTTTCACTGAGGCAGGGGGTCATCAAGGAGCCTCTCCTGGACCCATTGCTCAAGGTCAGATGCCTAGAGCCAGGCTTGGCATCTAGCACCAATATCCATGGCGGCTACCCTCACGTTTGACTCGAAGGCATCATAGGCTGCTTGGGACAGGAACTTCGAGCAGACCCTGATGCACTTCATGTGGGTTTGGAACCAATGGAGCTGATCCCCTCCGAGGCCTGCCGAGAAACCTGCAAGTTCCTTTGCCAGGTCCTGCAAGTACATGCCGATATAAAGTTGGCAGGCTGGGATCCGGCAGACCAGCATCTAGCGCTAGTAGCATTTGCAGCCCAGAGCGTCGAGGGCACGGGATTCCCTGCCCGGGGGCACGGAGGAGTGTCTCTCTTGGCTTTTCTGCTGAAGCATGGTCGACTCCATCACCATGGAAGTGTGTAGTAGTTGTGACTTTTGAAGCTGGGGCCCAAACTGACTCTATACGTGGTGTCCAGGCAGTGGCTGACTGAGTACAGATGACGGCGTCTTCCACAAAGTAGGAGCCACCCAAGGATGACAGGGACCAGGACCATCAAGGCCTCCTTGGATGGGGCCTCGTATTGGAAGTTTCTAGCTCCTTCATGCGAGGGTCTTCTTCTGACTCCATGATGAAGGAAAAAAAGTCTTCAAGATGTACTGAAACTCAAGAAACGTTGTGTCCTCAAGCAGGGAATGATACCTCAACATCAGGGGAGATGGGTCCGATGGGAGATTGTGGTGCTTCCACATCTCCAAGGATGTCTTGTCCTCCCAGTTGTAGTCTGTGGTGGACTTGGCAGCTGAACAGGCCTGGGGCACAGGTCCCAGGTCGGAGGCTCCGTGTCCCGAAGACCTCACTACCAAGGAGTGGGAGCGAGACGGAGACCCTTGCTGAGGATAAGACTAGAGGCTTCGGGCTCACCAGAATCGACTTAGGGTCCGAGGGAGTCCTCAATGAAGTCCCTGCACAGTCTTGATAGATGCACTGGCAGGGCTGGGCATCGACACCTGCTGTGTGGCGAGGAAAGCAGTGAAACTGCGCTCCAGTGCCATCATCCTGGTTTCCCCACTCAGGAGGTACAGTCTTCAACGCAGACACTGGGGTCACTGGATCCAGCTTCAGCGAAGAGAGGGAGTCCTCAAAGAGAAAGGCCTCGGGAGTCTGGGTCCTGTCACCGGACGCCTCCGCATCAGTTCACGAAACCTTTGCTGACCACTCCCACTCAGACTCCTCAAGTTCTCTCCGTGGGCTGCGGGACCTGACCCGGGACTTGACTAGCATGTCCAAGTCCCAGGATGAGGTCCTCAAGGATTTTTTCTTCTTTGTTTCTGCTCTGGGGAACCCTTGTTGGGCACTGCGGGGGCATTACATAACTCAGAGGGCCCCGGCGGGCTTTGGAGTGTGAAGCCACCGAGGATACCGGGATAGAGTCTGACCTGTGAAAAATATCATCCTGCTTATGCCGATGACTTTGGATAGCCTAAGCGGACATCTTTTTACACAAGGCACAGACCTTCAGGTCATGGTCAGTTCCTAGACACCGGAGGCAGCAATTGTGTGTATCAGTGAGGGACATGTTTCTCACGCATCGATCACACTTCTTGAACTCGCTGGCCAATGGGGAAAAAAGTACCCCAGAGAGGTCAAAGACACTCGAGGCAGCCAGCAGATGAAAAAAGGCGCAAACTGCGCTGGAGAGAAAAACCTACAAAACTGTTCCGAGCCGTGATGCCAAGGCAAGAGAGTTCAGACGCGGGAAAAGGACCAGTGAAATCCGGGCAAGAACAAAGGGGTTTTCAGCACGATATTGATCAGGCCTCGGAGGAAAAAAGGACAGACATCTGTTGGGCTCTGCAGAAAAAAAAAAAAAAAAGGAGACTGAGTAAGATGGCATCCTTTGGTGGGAAGGCGACTGCCGTATGTGGTGGCATCTCCCAAAGGCTTTCTTTGAAAGCTGGGGAAATGCTTCCGCAAGGGCTCCATCAGCACCGATGTCACCTGTATATGAGGACTGACTTTCTGCCTGTTCCTGGAGAATGGTCTGAATTGCTTAGGCAATTAAGAGTAGTTGCTCACCTGTAACAGGTGTTCTCCAGGAGCGGCAGGAATCAGTCTTCACATATGGGTGACATCGGCACCAACTGAGCCCTTGTGCAGAGCATCTCCCCAGCTTTCAAGGAAAGCCTTTGGGAATGCAGCGCACATGAGCAGTCCCCTTCCCGCCCAAGGGTGCCATCTTGCTCAGTCTGATGACATAGCTAAAAGACAGCAAAAATCAAAATGAATGATATGACTGCAACTCCAGGGGAGGAGGGAGGGTTGTGAGGGCTGATTCCTGCTGCTCCTGGAGAACACCTGTTACAGGTGAGTAACTACTTTTTCTCCAGGACCAAGCAGGAAGTCAGTCCTCACATATGGGACTCCCCAGCTCTAGGCTACCGGGAACCCAAAGCTGAAAAAAAATGGCTCCCTCTCAAGAGCCTCAGCATTCGTGATAAGAATATCCTCTGAGAAAGCCCCCGTATGGAAGCCCAACACAAGGGCTGGAGGGTAGGAGTTGCCTAAACCTCAAAGAGATTACGGAATACCACCTGTCCGAAAGCACTGTCCCTTCGGGACTCTCTCTCCAGGCAGTAATGGGCTGCAAAAGTCTGGCTTGAAGAACAAGTTGCAGGCCCGGCAGATGTCTGTCAATGGAACGGAGCGGAGATGAGCTACTGACGCGGTTTTCGCCCCGACACAGTGGGCCGTGACTCGACTCTGCAAGGGGAGGTTGGCTGCCTTATACGCCCAGGCAATACAATCTGCTACCCAAGTGGACAATGTACGCTTGGAGACAGGTAACCCCATCTTATTAGGGTCAAAGGAGACGAAGAGCTGAGGAGCCCCTCGATGCCCCCGTGTACATTCTATGTAAAAAGACAACGCCCCCTTACAGTCCAGGGTCTGCAAGACTGTTTCAGCCCGGCTGGTATGCGGCCTGGAAAAAAAGGTCGGAAGAACCACCTCTTGGTTAAAGTGGAAAGAGGAGACCACTTTTGGAAGGAACTTGGGATGGGTACGTAGGACCACCCTGTTCCTATAGAATCGTGCGTACGGTCTATCAGAAATCAGAGCTTGTAGTTCACTCACATGTCTGGCCGAGGTAAGAGCCACCCGGAAGAGCGCTTTCCAAGAGAGGAAGCACAAATGGCAAGTAGCCAATCGGCTCAAACGGTGGGCGAGTAAGTTGCTGCAAGACCACGTTCAAATCCCACTCAGTCGCTGGTGGACGAACCGGAGGCTTGAGAAGCAGACCTCTGAGAAATTGGGACACCAAGGGGTGAACCGACAGATTGTCCTTCCACCAGTGAGTGGTGCGCTGACAGAGCACTGAGGTGGACCCGATCAGAGTTGGTCTTAAGGTCTAGGTCTGACAGGTGAAGTAGATACTGCAGTACTACAGGCACAAGGCAAGAAAAAGGATCTTCATTGCGCTGAGCACACCATACCGTAAACTTACGCCACTTGAGGGCATAGGGCATTCTGGTGGACTACCTCCTAGAGGTCAAGACCACATCCCTCAACCTCCTTTGGCAGAAGTAAGGGAGGTAGCACTATCCTTTCAGCAGCCAGGCCATCAGATTGAGGGACCTGAGATTGGGGTGCAGAAGGGAACCCTGCTCTTGAGACAGGAGATCGTGTTGCAAACCCAGAGGGAACGGAGTTTCCACCGCCAACTGCAGCAGAAGTGGAAACCAGGGCTGCCTCGGCCATCTGAGGGCTATCAGAATCACCGAGGCCATGTCCCGGAGGATCTAGAACAGAGTTCAGGACACCAGGGGTGTGGGAGCAAACACATACAGGAGGCCCGTAGACCAAGAGATCAGAAAAGCATCTGCTGCCATCCTCGGGGGATGCGGCTGTCTGGAGCAAATCCTGGGCAGCTGACGGTTTTGTGGACTTGCAAAGAGATTGATGGATGGAAGTCCCCAGCGGAGGAAGATCTGCTGGACTACCAATGGATGCAACTGCCATTCATGAGGCTGGAGAATCCTGCTTAGCTTGTCTGCTAGGAAATTATCCTGACCAGGTAGATAAACTGCTTTGAGAAACACGCCTTGTTTGACTGCAAAGGAGCAAAGGGTCAGTGCCTCCTGACATAGGAGCCTGGACCCCGTGCCCCCTTGTTTGTTCACATAGAACATTGCCACCCGACTGTCTGTCTGAACTAGGACAGACTGGTGAGAGAGGGCATGAGAAAATGTCTGCAGAGCTAAGCGGATTGCTCGCAGCTCCAAAAGATTCATTTGCTGCGTGGCCTCGAGGAGACCAGAGGCCTTGAGTGCACGTGCCCTGACAATGTGCACCCCAGCCCTTTAACGAAGCATCAGTCGTCAGCAAACTTGTGTATGCTGGAGCCTGAAAAGGTACCCCCCTGAGAAGGCTTGGAAGATGCAGCCACCACTGTAAGGAGTCCAAAAGCGGTTTGGACACCCTTACTCTGTCTCAGAGGTCGCCTGTGGCCTGCGTCCACTGATCTCTGGGGCACCATTGAGCAGCCCGCATGTGCAGACGGGCATTTGGAGTCACATGTACCGTGGATGCCATGTGGCCCAGAAGCCGCAGGTAATACCTGGCGGAGACATGAGACTTGCTTTGGAACTGGTTGGCCAAGTCTATCAGTCTGTGGACCCTGTCTTCGGGCAAGTAAGCTCTTGCCTGAAGGGTGTCTAAGCATGTCCCTATAAACTCTAGGTTCTGAGAGGGGAGCAAAGTGGATTTTGCGTAGTTTATGACAAAGCCCAGATGCTGAAGAAGAGAGACAGTGCGAAGAGTGGCTTGTTGGGCCTCCTGGAGAGACTGGCCCCTGATGAGCCAGTAGTCCAGGTATGGGAAGACAAAAATTTCCTGATTCCTGAGATAAACCGCCACCACCGCCAGGCATTTGGTGAAAACCCTGGGGGCAGAGGTTAGGCCAAAGGGAAGTACCCTGTACTGAAAATGGTTTCCTCCCACCACAAATCTGAGATATTGTGTGTGGTCTGGATGAATGAGGATGTGAGTATAAGCATCCTTTAGGTCTAAGGAGCATAGCCAGTCTCCCTGCTGGAGGTAGGGCAGCAGTATCCCAAGGGTAAGCATCTCAAACTTTTCACTCTCGAGAAACTTGTTTAGGTTTCGCAAGTCTAGGATAGGCCGGAGGCCTCCTGTCCTTTTTGGTACCAGGAAGTACCTGGAGTAGAAGCCTTGCCCTTTCAGGTGGTGAGGCACCAGTTCCACTGCCTGTTCCTTTAGAAGACTTGCCAACTCCTGAAGTAGGAGGTTCCTGTGTAGAGGGATTCTCGGAGGCTCCCCTGGATAGTAGGATGGGGGGGTAGCTGGTGGAAGTGGAGCTTGTAGCCCTTTTGGACTATGCTCAGTACCCAGGTATCCCCTGTGATGGCTGGCCACCTGTAGGCGTACAGGGTCAGCCGACCCCCTGTGCCGAGTGGAGCCACCAGCGGAGGAGAGGCTATGCTGTGGAAGTCAAAACCCCGCTCCCTGCTGTGCAGGAGCTGGAACTGGCAGCTTGGGGGTCTTCTGCTTACGGGTCCCATGCTCCTGCCCCTTGGCCTACTGGCTCTGTTGGGGAGCTGAAGAGGCCTGATTACTGAGGGTAGGATTTGTAAGCAGCACCCTTCCTCGGGAAAAAGGGCTTCTTTCCTGAGCCCTTCTTTTTTTGAGAAGGGGCAGAAGTCTTTCTGGACAGCCTTGTCCTAGTGAAAGTCTGTGTCTCGATTTCTGCAGCCTTTTCAGTCATGGGCTTACCGAATAGGTTGTCACCTCGGCACAGGACATCGACCAACTTGTCCTGCACTCATGACTCCACATCCGATGACTGTAGCCAGGCCTGACGACGTGCATCGATGCCAGCTGCGGCTACCCGGGCCGAAGCCTCGAAGCCATCATAAGCTGCTCGAGAGATAAACTTCGAGCACTCTCGGATCCCTGTCGACAAGGCTTTGAATCTCTGCAAGGGTTCCTCGGAGAGGCCAGCTGAGAACCCGGCAATCTCCTTTGCCAGGTCCCTTAAGTACATGCCCATGTACAGCTGGTAAGTCTGGACACGGTAAGACAGCATAGAGCCCTGGAAGCACTTTCTACCGAGGGCATCCATGTTCCAGGGCACCGAGGCATGCATCGTCTGACTCTTCAGACGGTACATGGCCGATTCCACCACCATGGAATTGTGCGGTAGCTGCGCCTTTTGGAACCCAGGGCTCTTATGGACTCGATAGATGGAATCAACCTGTTTGCTAAGAACCGGTGCCGAGGCCGGTGCCTCCCACATACGGAAGAGCAGCCGTTCCAGCATCGGAGGAACCAGTACAGTAAAGGCTTCCTTTGGAGGAAAATCATACTGGAGAGCATCGAGCTCCTCGGCTCGAGGCTACTCCTCGGCACCCGCAGGGAATGCCAAAGCCATGGCCATGTCCCTCACGAAGTCAGAGAATTGGGTATCCTCGGGGGGGGGGGGGGGGGGGGGGGGGGGGGGGGGGGGGGAGACCTTCTCCGAGGCTCGGACTCCAGGGAGTCCGAAGGGATGCACTGGGTCCAGAAGTTGTCCGGAGACTCCTCGTCCTCTGTCTCCCACGCAAACTCCTCTGAGGAGTCGTCGAGTGGCTCCAGCCGTGTGGGCCTCAGTGCCACTTGCCCCGATGCAGAGGGCACCAGCGTCAACGAACTCGGCCCTGCACGGGAGGCCGAGGGGGACCTTGACTGAGGATCGACTCGGCCTCCAGGGTCGACTTAGACGTCGAGGTCCCGGTGGTCGGGGCAGATGCACCAGTCAGACCAGCGATCAACACCCGCTGCTGTTCCATGAAGGCAGCCAAGCTGCTCTCCAAGACCGTCAGCCTGAGTCCAAGCTCAGGAGACTCAGCAGCCCCCGACTCGGGCCCGATGTCGGTTCTCCCGGAGGAGAGTCCACGAGGACAACAGAACTTACGTGACTCGAGGACTCCAGCTCCATGCGAGGTAGTTTGGATGGCCTCTCCGACTCAGAGAGCCTGGGGCGGCAGTCAGGGCTCTGCGACCTGGCCTCGAGGACCCAGGGGCCTCCACCGACACTGCCCTCATGAGCTTCTTCCTTTTGTGCTCCCAGGTGGGAGACCCCCTCTCAAGAGGAACCACGACGGCGCTCGGGGTCAGACTGCCGAGATGTCGAGGCCTCTGAAAGTCCGGGCCTGGCTGGATGTGGACTCTGAAAAAATTCTCTCACGTTGATGCTGACGGCTCCGAAGTGCCTTCGAAGACATTTTGCCACAGCGGGTCATGGTCGGGCCCGACGCATCGGAGGCAGCAGTCATGTGTGTTGGTGAGACACATAAGTTTCCTGCACCAATCACATTTTTTTTAACCTGCTGGCAGCCATCGAGGGAAAAAGGGCCCCTGCAAGGTCAAAAGACCAGGCTACCAGTGAAAATAACAAAAAAGGCGCAAACGCTAGTCATGAAGGACAAAAACTTAAAAAAGATATTCCGGACTCGAACCAGTTAAGAAAAAGCAAAAATCGCAGAAAAAAAAAAAAAATCTACTTTTCCCGGGTGACATGAACTCACGTCCGTTGGGCTCTGCGGAAAAAGAAAGACTAAGCAAGATGGCACCTTGGGCGGGAAGGGGACCGTGCATGCACACTACATTCCCAAAGGCTTTGCTTGAAAGCTGGGGAAATGCTCCGCATGAGGGCTCCGTCGGCGCCGACGTCACCCATATGTGAGGACTGACTTCCTGCTTGGTCCTGGAGAAATACTTTTTCCTCTGTTTCGTAAAAAACTGAAAACTTGGTTGTTTAAATCTAATTAAATTCTTATTCTTCTTTCTATGTTTATTCTTCTTGCTGTAAAACCACACAGAACTAATGGCTGATTGAGATTGTTGGGGTATACAAATCCGTGTTAGATTAGATGGATGCTAATGCCACAGCAGCTTGAAGGCACGCATTGAAGTCGCTGGAGCGGAACACGCACAAGGACCGCCAGGCGCACAATATTAACACTACTAGCGCATGCAGAAAACGGCAGGAAACCCCCACACAGTGCCAATGGTCACCAGCGGTCTACCCTAAATTGCATCCCACAAAGATAGAATCAGGGGCCCCCAACAAGGACAATGACAAGGTCAAGCCTTGGTACTCACCCTTTCAGAGCCCCAGGCAGAGGATCCATACTGGGCTCAGTTCTACACTCTAGAAGCCATTTTTCTGGTTGGCAGCACTGTTTTTAAGATGGCTGGCAGGCAGATGCCTCAGAGCCTTTTGCAATATTCGGGAGAGAGTAGGGAGGGAGAGGGAGTTGAGGCTGTGTGGCTGCTCAGAGGTAAGAGCATGGAGCTGAACCCAATTTTCCCTCCTCCTATGGCTACCGAAAAGACTGCAGTCTAGTGGAGCCTCCCATGCTATACTCAACTGAAAGTCACCCTCAAAGTAGTCTGTCATGGGTGTTTTTCTTCACAAAATTCTTCAGATTTTCTTCAGAGAGGAGAAAATTCATCCACCATATGCTGGAGACAAAAATACTGAAGGGAACTCTGGTGGCAGAGGCAAATAGAGGCATGGGAGTGACATCATTGAAACCTGGGCTTTTCATTGGTTCTTTGTCTCCACCAATCCACTGGTAGGGGAACACAACACTAGTCTGGACTGGTCTAGCAGGACAATATGAAAATACTTTAAATGATGTCAATAAATTAAGCCAGCACTATTAAAACTTTCTGCTTAAAATGGTAAGACCTCAACAGTATTTACAAAGAAACCCTTAGTCGTACAGCCTCTGAACAAATGAAGTGGCTGTACACCAGGGCTAGACAAACCCAAGGTGCATCGGACCTGGGGCTCAGACCGGCAGGGATCCAATTTCCCCACAGGCAAAGGAAATGAAAAGGGCCATGATCCAGACAGTCACTGGTTGCCCCAGGCTGAAAGGTTTTTTTGCAGGCTGGGGCAGCTAGTACTGGTCCTGGCACTTCTGCCCACAAAAGATAAGATCCCCATGGGTAGCCAGTGCCAATCCTAGTCATGATCACAGCTCTTCTGCCTGTGGGCGATAGAATCCCTGTGGGCAGCCACCACCAGTCCTGCAGCACTTGGTGAGGTGAATGGAGGGCAGGAGGTGAATGCAAGGAGGGGTGGAGAAAAATGGGAAGGGAAACAGTTGGGGGGATAGAAGAGAGACAACAAGAGAAGGATTGGCGTGGGGGTGGAAGAGCACAAGAGGTTGGAGGGTAAAGAGATGCTTGAAGTAAAGGCACAACACACACATAAGCACCCCCAGCTAACTTCATGCAGGTGTACCTTAAAGTGTCAATGAGGATGGTGGGAAAGGGAGGAAGGAGGAGGAGTGGGACCATTGCCTTCTGTTGACATTGTGCAACGACCCACTAAGCCTGATTTATTATGCCTTTTTCCCCATAGAAAATGGGAAAACAGTCTTAGTAAATCAAGCACCAAAACCTAAGTAACCGCCATGCCTCTTTTTTGGGGCAGCAGGGGTATGCACTAATATTTTGGCAGCTAACTCCTAGATTCCAAGAAAATCTGTCAAGGCCTGCTGTACACAAGCTGCTGGATTAGTTGCAAGGTGCAGTTTAGACAATTACTATAATACACACTGCAGAGCAGGAACTTAGTCTTCACATATGGGTGACATCGGGTAATGATGAAGCCTGCACGGGAAGCTCCCCAGCTACCAATGGGAAAGCCTTTGGGAGCAATCCACTGCACCTAAGCTGCTGCCTTCCCGCTCTCCCAACTCCCTTTCCTCAGTTGCTTTTATAGCTGAAGAAAAAAAAAAGTGAAAAACAGAACAAAACAGAAAGAGCCCTACAAGTCCAGTGTGAAGAATAAATCACTGCTGTTCCCAGAGATTACCTGCTACAGGTGAGTAACTATGCTATCTCCAGGAACAAGCAGGAAAAATAGTCTTCACATATGGGACTCCCTAGCTCCCAGATCTCTTTAGAGTTGAACCAGATCAGCAAGTCGGACAAGGTTATTTGAACCTAGACTTTCCCGCCAAGGAGATCTGGCAAGAAGTGTGTTTTTACGTTCCAAAGAGATGCTGAAAGACATCCTGACCAAAGGCTGTATCCTGGCAGGAGTCCTTGTCCAAGCAGTAATGGGCTGCGAAGGTATGGGTAGAGGACCATGTAGCAGCTCAGCAAATCTAGTCAATGGCTACTGACCAGGAGGTTAGCAACAGAGGCTGCCATTGCTCGGACATTATGTGAAGTTACGTGTCCCATGAGGGAAAGATCTGCTTGGTCGTATGAGAAAGAAATACAGTCTGCTATCCATTTTGCTAGTGTACATTTGGTCACTGGAAGGCCCAAGTGAGAAGGATCAAAGGAGACGAAGAACTGATAGGACTTCCTAACGTCCTCAGTCCTTTGAAGATAGAAGGCTAGAGCCCTCTTACAGTCAAAGTGTATGTAGGGTGGCTTTTGCACAAGAAGCGTGAAGTCTTGGGAAAAAGACCATCAGGATTACTGATTAAGATGGAAAGGTGATACACCCCCACTTTCTTCCGAAAGTAGTGTCTGAAGGACGACCGTGTCATGACAACATGTATATGGAGCATGAGCCACTAAGGCCTAAAGCTCACTAATGCACCTGGCCGATGTCAGGGAGATGAGGAATAATACCTTCCAGGAAAGGTATCAGAGCTGTGTGGTTGCTAAGGACTAACAGTGGTTTGAGAAGTTGAGCTAGTATCACAATGAGATCCCATGCCACTGGTGGTGGCCAGAGGGGTGGGTTAGTGAGAGGATCCATCATAAAACGTGCTACCAGAGGAGCTGTGGAGATGGGTCTGCCTTCCACAACCTTATTGAAAGCTGAAATAGCACCAAGGTGTACTCGCACAGAGTTCATCATACCCAAAGATAAATGCAAAAGATACTGGAAAAGCATAGGTACTAATGCTGCAAATGGTTCGTGACCATTCTGAGAGCACCATGAAGGATATCTACGCCATTTGAAAGAATAGGTCTTTCTGGTGGAGAGCTTTCTGGAGGATAGGAGAATATGTTTCACAGCAGTAGACAATGGCAAGTCCTGGAAGATTACGCTTTCAGCAACCATGCAGTCAAAGGGACTCCAGATTGGGATTGGGAAGTGCTCAGTTGTCTTGAGATAGGAAACCCAGCCTGGAACCCAGTGGGACTGGTGATGTTTCCGTCAGATGAAGTAGAAGGGGAAACCAGGGTTGACGTGGCCAGCGTGGGGCTATGAAAATCATAGAGCCCTTGTCTGCTTGTAGTTTGATTAGGGTCTTCGAGATGAGGGGAATGGGTGGAAACACAGAGGAGACCTTGACCCCAGTGGATTAGAAAGGCATCTGACGCCAGGCGGACTCGTAGGACTGAGGAAGCCGAGTGTTCTGCGGAGTGGCAAAAAGGTCTATCACTGGTGTTCTTCACATGTGGAACAGTTTTGCTACTGCTGTTGGGTCTAAAGACCATTCGTGGGGTTGAAGGATCAGACTCAACTTGTCTGATGAGAGATTGGATTCTCCTGGAACGTACACTTGGTGAACTCCTAGAGCTTGCAGGCTTCTTAATGGTATGGTATGGTATGGTATGGTGGGGAACCCACCCACCTGTTCCCCACCCCCATTTGTTTACATAAACATAGCGACCTGATTGTCTGTCTTGACTAGAATATGACTGTTTGAGAGGTGGTGCTAGAAGGCCTTGAGGACATTCGTGACTGCCTGAAGCTCGATTAGATTTAGCTGCTGCATGGATCCCTGTGTTGTACACAGGCCCTGTGTGGATACGAGATGTGCTCCCCAGCCCTGCTTGGAGGCATCTGTTGTCAGTGTATGCTGAGATAAGGGTGTCCAAAAAGGTGACCCTACAAGGTGGTTTGCTGGGGTGCACCACCACAGGAGAGATTGGGCCATGGGTGGTGTAATCTGGATGACATCCCAAAGACCCCCTGTGGACTGGGTCCACTGGATTGAAAGGACCCACTGCGGCTGATGTGAAGGGGACTATAAGGGACCACGTGTAGGTCATGTGCCCCAGGATGGATAGAAAACATCGAGCCGTAGCTGTCTGTTGGCTGTTTGCATTAACCTGTTCATGCAATCCAGAGGGAGAAAGACTCCGGACTGTGCTGTGTCCAGAACAGCTCCTATGAATTCCAACTTTTGTGATGGAATGAGTTGGGACTTTGGGAAGTTTATCATAAAGCGCAGGTACGGCAAAAGTGCAAGATTTTTTTGTCGAAATTAACAGTTCTCCAGGAGTCTGTCTTTATGAACCAGTCATCTAAGTAAGGGAAGACAAAGACTTTGCTGCTCCAAAGATGAGCTGCTACGACAGCCATGCACTTTGTGAAGACCCTTGGTGTGGATGCTAGACCAAAAGAAAGGACCCTGTATTGGTAATAGGTGAGTATAGGCTTCTTTGAGGTCTAGGGAAGAAAGCCAGTCTTTCTGTAGGTAGGGAAGAAGGGTTCCCAGGGAGATCATTTTGAATTTCGCCTTGACAAGGCATTTGTTCAGCTCTAAGGTCAAGAATGGGTCTGTGACCTCCTGACTTCTTTGGAAATGAGGAAGTAGGGATAGTAGAAGCCTTTGAACTGTTGCTTTGTTGAAACTGGTTTTACGTCTCCTTGGGAAACGAGAATATTTCTCTCTTGCTTGAGCAATGTATCCATCCAGGGGAGGTTTGGAATGAAGCTCTCGGAAATTTAGTTGGTAACCTCTGTGGATTATGTTGAGAATCCACTGCTCCACTGTGATGGAAAGTCACTGCTGAGCAAAAAGAGAGAGTTCCTGGGATGATGGTGGTGGGCTCTGGTACGTGAAGGAAAGGTTTGGCTGTGTTCCCTATGTAGGAGTCAAAAACTGGATGTGGGAGGAGTTGGCTGAGTGGCTGGTTGTGGATTGGCTAGCCTGGGCTTTTTAGTCTGTTTAGGGCCCTGTTTTTGTGAAGCCTAGTAGGCTGGCTGGGAGTATGAAGGATAGAATCTCCTCTTTTTGGAGTAGAAAGGCTTATTAGGTGCCTTCTTTTTAGAAGAATCAGAAGTCTTTCTGGACAGCCTTTTGAGTGTTCTCATCTGTCTCTAGCTCTCCCGCTTTCTCCCACCAGTTCTTCCCAAACACATTTTCACCAGTGCAGGGTATGTAGCCCAATTTGTCTTGAACCCACTGTTCCAAGTCAGAGGCTTGGAGCCAACCAGACTCCTTGCCCGATGGCAATAGAGGAAGACCTGCTTGATAACTCGAAGGCATCAAAAGCAGCTCTATTCACGAATTTTGAAACATTCTGGCTGTGAGCCAGAACAGCCTGGAAAGCTGGACACTTCTCTTGAAGTAAAGAGAGAAATCCCTCCCAGTCTTTAAGCTCCTTTAAGAACATTCCCATGTAAAGGATGTACGAATTTATCCTACTGGATAGCATCGATGCTTGGAAGGAGCGACAGGCAAAGGAATCGAGATTCCCAGATTCCCTGCCCAGAGGAATGGATGCATGATTTTTCCTTTTTAATACGGCGCATTGCCAATTCCACTACCATAGAATGGTATGGGAGCTGTGGTTTTTGGAAGCCGGGGCACTGAGGCACTCTATACATGGTGTCTAACCGGTGACTTATGGTAGAAACTGAGGGGGGTTTCCTGCATCCTTAACATCAGATTATGTAGGATTCGGTGTACCGGGAGGATTGGGGCCTCTTTCGGGGCTGTGGGGTACTGGAGGATCTCCAGTTCCTCCGCTCTTGATAACCGTTCAGACACTTCTGGGATGGAAAGGCCAGCCGCCATGTCTCAGATAAACTCCTGAAAGGACATGTCTTCAGGAAGGGACTTATGGCGAGTGCTAATGGACGGTGGCGAGGGCTCTGAGACGACGTCCTGGAGATCAATGGAATTGAGGGATTGGGGAATCTGTGATCGGAATTGGAAGTTTCCAAATTAGATATCAGATATCACCGATGTCGACGGTGACCTGAGCAGCAGTGATGCTCTTAGATATCCTCGGATAGTTACTGTGCAGACCAGAGAGGTTCCATGGTCCGTGCCGATACCTTGCCACACTGCTTAAAAGTGCTGGTCAAGGACATGGCAGGGAAAACGAGGCCCATAAGATCATCTCAGACATCTCGAGCAGGTAGGCTGTGAGAAAAATCCCACGTGCCAAAAAGAAAAGCAAAAAAGATACCTGAACAAAACTCCAGACGCCGAGGCAAAGACTCGGGTGCAGGTGGTGATCAATTTGAGCACTCAATAGACAAAGAAAAAAAAAATATCCAGAGTACGGATTGAAAAATCCACTTTTTACCGGGGTGCACAGACGGGATGTCTGCAGGGCTCCACAGAAAAAGACAGACTGAGGCAAGATGGCAGATTTGAGTAGGAAGATGACCACACATGCATGATGTAGCTCCTAAAGCTTTCTTTGAAAGCTAGGCAGTGGATCCATGTGGGCTCCATCGGCGCAGACGTCACCTATATGCGAGGACTGACTTCCTGCTTGTTTTCGGAGAAATACTGGCTCAGTTCAGTGGGCACAAGCTATTTATACTGATCTGAGAGAGTTTTTCTCTGTCTCCACTTGCTGGTTGGCAAGCATAATCCACTTGTCTGGACTGGACTGACACCCTGGAAAGACCTCATCACATGAACAGAGCCTTCATGAGCAGGGTAAAATTTGACTATTCAGAAAGTGTCTCAGATTAAACATTTTTCCCACTATGATCTTTGCTTGAATGCCACACTATGGCCAGTTCCCTTTTACCCTTCTGCTTCATGAAGCGTGTATACGCACACCTCAGTTTTAAGACATAATTGCCTTTCACTGTCCCAAAACTAGTTTGTTAGACCTAAGATGTTAAAACATTGTTCCCACTGTAATCAAAAAAGTAAACTTAAGAGGAAGGAGCTTACAGTCAGACTGGTGTGTCAACTCAAATAAAAGCTTTCCAAAAGAGAAACCAGAAGTGAAGTCAGCTAATACTAACCAAACAGTGGTTTATGGCAGATAAAAATCAATATGATCCATTCAGTCTACCTAGTCATGATTTCATGGACAATTTTAAAATTTAAATGTTCTTAAAAACTGATCACTTAAGTCTCGTGTTATACAAGAATCAAGCACTCTTATCTGCCTTTTGTGCACTGCTAACACCTTGCCTGTTGCATATACCTACCTGTAAGAAGCAGGCTGTCTCATATAACTGTTCTACAGTACTCTCCTTTATTCCCAGGTTACCCGTGTATGCATAAGTTATTATTATCTGTAAAGAAGCTGCATCCACATTCCTCAGCTGTACATGTGTCTGTTTACTTTCACTAAGACCACTCATGAACATTGCCCTGAAAAGAGAGGGGTGGAGGGGAAAGAGAACATGGGTAAGCATAAAGCAAAAGGAAGCCAACACATATCAAATTTCATTTCCTATAACGTTAATGGGCATAACTACTGTACTATAGACCTGATATATTTAAAGGGTTTTTCCCATTGTGTGTCTATGTGAAATATTTAGCTCACAGGCCCTCAAGAAAAAAAAAGTACACTAAAAAGAACAGGGGATCATTTTTGATATTCTTAAAAGAAACAGAAATATGATGACAGAAAAAGACCACATGGCCCATCTAGTCTGTCCTTCCGTATCAACCACTACAACAGTCCCCTTTTTACCTTTAGAGATCCTCTCTGTTTGTCCCATGCTTTTTTGAATTCAGTTACTGTCCTCATCTCTACTACCTCCACTGGGAGACTATTCCACAGATCCACCACTCTTTCCGTAAAGAAATATTTCCGCATATCACCCTTGAATCTAATCTCCCTTCACCCTCATCCCGTGTCCCCTCGTAGCAGAACTTGCTTTCAATTGAAAGAGGCTCTCTCCCTGAACATTTATGCCACGGAGATATTTAAACATCTCAATCATATCACCTCTATCCCGCCTTTCCTCTAAGGTGCACATATTAAGATCCTTCAGTCTGTCCTCATATGCTTTATAATGAAGACCACTAATCATTTTAGTAACCACCCTCTGCACCAACTCCATCCTGTTCACATCCTTTTGAAGGTGCGGTCTCCAGAATTGCACACTATACTCCAAATGAGGTCGCACCAGACTTATACACAGGCATTATCACCTCCTTTTTTCTGCTAGCCATTCCTCTCCGTATGCACCCAAGCATCCTTTTAGCTTTTGCCGTCGCCTTTTCTACCTGTTTAGCTACTTTAAGATCAGACACAACCACGCCTAGGTCACGCTCTTCTTTAGTGGACAAAAGTACTTCACCCCCTACTATATTGCTCCCTTGGATTGCTGCAGCCCAAATGCATGACCTTACATTTTTTGACATTAAATCCCAGCTGCCAAATTCTAGACCATTTTCAAGTTTAGCTAGATCCCTCCTCATGTTATCTACACCTTCCTGGGTGTCTACTCTATTGCAGATTTTGGTATCATCCGCAAAGAGGCAAACCTTACCCGACAGTCCTTCCGCTATATCACTAACAAAGATGTTAAAAAGAATCGGACCAAGGACAGATCCCTGGGGCACACCACTGGTAACATCCTTCTCCTCAGAGTGAGCTCCATTTACTTGTACTCTTTGTTGCCTCCCACCCAACCAATTTCTAACCCAAGCAGTAACTTTAGGGTCCATCCCTAGGGTGCTCAGTTTGTTTATAAGTCGCCTGTGAGGAACAGTGTCAAAGGCTTTACTGAAATCTAAATACACCACATCTAGTGCTCTCCCTCGGTCCAACTCCCTGGTCACCCAGTCAAAGAAATCAATCAGATTTGTCTGACAAGACCTGCCTCTGGTGAATCCATGCTGCCTCGGAGCCTGTAATCCGCTGGACTCCAGAAACCTCACTATTTTCTCTTTCAGCAGCGTTTCCAATATTTTACTCACCACCGAAGTTAAACTAACCGGCCTGTAGTTTACAACCACATTCTTACTTCCGCTTTTGTGTAAAGGTACCACATGAGCCTCTCTCCAGTCCTTTGGCACCACTCCAGACTCCAACGAGGCATTGAAAAGGTCAGTCAGTGGAGTTGCTAGAACGTCCAAGTTCCCTCAGTATTCTAGGGTGTATCCCATCCGGTCCCATCGCTTTGTCTACTTTAAGTTGAGCTAGTAGAAGTAGAAATGTAACATCTTATGCATCCATAGCAACACTGCAGATACCCAGTATCACTATACAAATTTTTTTTATTTTATTTATTTATTTTATTTAGCTGTATTTATATCCCGCTTTTCACCGGGTCAAAGCGGTCAATTGGGAGATACATTTAACACGAGGGGATATGACACACATACACTAATACTTACAGGGAACATGGGCAATGGAGGGTTAAGTGGCTTGCCCAAGACCACAAGGACTATAGGACTAGAAATCCCAGTCCCTCCGGCCTGAGATTGCTGTCCCCAGGTGGGACTTGAACCCCCGGCCCTCTGGCCTGAAGTACCTTGTCCTAACCACTAGGCCACTCCTAACTGTATCAGCTAACTGTATCAGAACAAATAGGGAAAGGATGCACATAAAGGGTAGTTGTTCACCTGTAACAGGTGTTCTCCAGGGACAGCAGGAATCAGTCCCCGCGAGGACCACAGACCCTGAGTGCATGAACCCTGGCAATGGGCTCCCCAGCCCAGCAAGGAGGCATCTGTCGTCAGCACTCTGGTGTGAGGGGGAGGTTGGAATGGTACTCCCTGAAGCAAGTTGGGGGGGGGGGGGGGTGGTGAAGCCACCATTGCAAGGCTGTCACCAGTAGCTTGGAAATCGCTACCCTGTCTGAGGCAGCCGGTGGCTTGTGTCCACTGGTCTGTGAGGCTCCATTGAGCTGTGCACATGTGGAATCCAGCATATGGAGTCACATGCACCGTGGAGGCCATGTGGCCCAGGAGGCGTAGGAAGACCCTTACGGAGACCTGAGGCCTGTGCTGGACCTACTGTACCAAGTCCAGCAACTGCCTTGCCCTGTCCAGCGGTAGGTAAGCCCTTTCCTGAAGTGTGTCCAGTCTTGCCCCTATGAACTCCAAGTTCTGAGTGGGGAGTAAAGTGGACTTTGCGTGATTTATAACAAACCCTAGGTGCTGGAGCAGGGTGACTGTGCGAGCAGTGACCTGCTGTGCCTCCTGTGCTGATTGGCCCCTGATGAGCCAGTCGTCTAGGTATGGAAAGACAAAGACTCCCTGGCTTCTGAGGAAGGCTGCCACCACTGCTAGGCATTTGGTAAATACTCTTGGAGCGGAAGCTAGGCCAAAGGGAAGCACCCTGTACTGGAAGTGGTTTCCTCCAACCACAAACCTGAGATATTGTCTGTGGTCTGGGTGTATGAGGATGTGAGTATAAGCATCCTTTAAGTCTAAGGAGCATAGCCAGTCTCCTTGGTGGAGGTAAGGCAGTAGGATCCTAAGGGAAGCATCTTGAACTTTTCCCTCACCAGGAACTTGTTCAGATTTCGCAAGTCTAGGATGGGGCAAAGGCCTCCTTTTCTTTTTGGTATGAGGAAATACCTGGAGTAGAAGCCTTGCCCCTGCAGGTGGTGGGGCACCGGTTCCAACGCCCGATCCTGTAGCAGACCTGCCAACTCCTGTAGGAGGTGGTGCCTGTGAAGAGGAGGCCTGGAGGCTCTCCTGGGAAAAAGGAGGCGGGCACCTGGTTGAAATGAAGTGAATAGCCCTGTTGGACTATTTGCAAAACCCAGGCGTTGGTGGTAATGGCTAGCCATCTGAGCGTACAGGGCCAGCCTTCTGCCTGTGCAGGGCCAAACCACTGGGAGTCAAAAATCCCTTCCCGGCTGGGTAGGAGCCGGAGCTGGAGGCTTGGGGGTCTTTGGCTTATGTGGGCCATGCCCCTGTCCTGCTGCCCCCTGCTGGGAAGCTGGGGTGGCCTGGTAAGTGGGGTAGTTTCTGTAAGCCGTACCCTTCCTCGGGGAAAAAGGGTCCCCCCCCCCCCCCCCGAGGCCTTCTTCTTATGAGAAAGTGCAGATATCTTCTTCGACAACCTTGTCCGGGTCAAGTACTCGGACTCGATTTCTGCAGCTTTTTCGGTCATGGGTTTGCCAAAGAGGTTGTCTCCTCAGCACAGGACATCGACCAACTTGTCTTGAACCCAATGCTCCAGGTTTGACGACATGAGCCAGGCCTGACAGCGTGCACAGATGCCAGCCTTGGCTACTCGGGCCGAAGCCTCGAAGCCGTTGTAAGCTGCCCGAGACATGAACTTCGAGCACTCTCGGATCCCCGTGGACAAAGCCTTGAAGCGCTGCAAGGGTTCCTCGGAGAGACCAGCTGAGAACCAGACAATCTCCTTTGCTAGGTCCCGCAAGTACATGCCCATGTACAGCTGGTAGGTTTGGACACGGCATGACAGCATTGAGCCCTGGTAGCACTTTCTGCCGAGGGCATCCAGGTTCCGAGCCTCCCAGCCGGGAGGCACCAAGGTGTGCATCTTTTGGCTTTTCAGCCATTGCATGGCCGATTCCACAACCATGGAGTTGTGCGGCAGCTGCGCTTTCTGGAACCCAGGACTCTTGCGGACTCGATAAATGGAATTGACCCATTTGCTGAGCACCGGCATCGAGGCCAGGGATTCCCAAATGCGGAGCATCAGCCGTTCCAACATCGGAGGCATCGGTACAGTAAGGGCCTCCTTCAGGGAGAGTCATACTGGAGGGCATCAAGCTCCTCCTCAGCATCTGCAGGGAATGCCAAAGCCTTGGTCATGTCCCTTACGAAGTCCGAAAATCGAGTGTCCTCCGGGGGGGACCTATTCCGAGGTTCCGAACCCAGAGAGTCTGATGGGATACAGAGTACAGTAGGTGTCTGGGGAGTCTTCTTCCTCTGTCTCCCACGCTGAGTCCTCCGAGGAGGACTCAATGGGCTTTGGCTCTGACCACCCTGATGCCGAGGGCACCGGCATTGACGACCTCTGTCCCGAACAGGAGGTCGAGGGGGCCTTGGCTGAGGATCGACTTGAGGATCGGCTCGGCCTCTGGCATCAAAGTCCCGGTGGTCAGGGCGGATGGACCGGCGAGACCGGCCATCAGCGCCCGCTGCTCTCCAGGGCCGCCAACCTGAGACCGAGCTCAGAAGGCTCCGCAGCTCCCGGCTCGGGTCCCGACGGCGCCAGGCCCAACGCCAGCTCTGCCGGAGGAGAGTCCATGAGGACAACAGACATTACCTTGTCCGACGTCTCCAGCTCCTTGCGAGGTTGTTTAGCTGGCCGCTCCGACTCCGAGGACCCGGGGCGGCGGTCTGGGCTCCATGACCTGGAACCCAAGGGCCCAAGCCAAACAGAGGCGTCCAGCGACACCGCCCTCGCAAGTTTTTTCTTTTTCTGGTGTTCCCTGGAAGGAGACCCCTGCTCAGAAGACACGACGGTGCTCGGGCTCCGAGTCCCGAGATGTCGAGGCTTCTGATGAGGTCCGGGCCCGGGTGGATGCGGACTCAGGAAAAATCCTGTCATGCTGCCTGCTCTTCAAAGATATCTTACCGCATGGCCCACAGACCACCAGGTCATCGGAGACAGCAGTCGTGTGTGTCGGTGAAAGACAACTTCTTACACCGATCACACTTCTTAAACCCGCTGGCAGCCATTAGGGGAAAAAGGGCCCTTACGAGGTCAAACGACCGGGCTGCTAGTCACGAAGGACAAAAACATGACCGGACTCGGTACTCGTGTACTGAGCCGAAGCGGGAAGGGGAAGCGGTGTTGAACCGGGAAGCTGAAAGAATAATTCATCTTTTCTACTTTTTCCACAGGGAAAAACGGGACCACGTCCATTGGGCTCAGCGGAAAAAAGAAGACTGAGCAAGATGGCACCCTTGGGCGGGAAGGGGACTGCGCATGCCCGATGCAATCCCAAAGGCTTTCTTTGAAAGCTGGGGAATTGTTCCGCACGAAGGCTTCATCAGCGCCAACGTCACCCATATATTTATTTATTTAACAAGTTTTATATACCGTCTTTCTACCAGTCAAGACGGTTTACAGAGAACATAACAGTCAGTATTTTTCAACCTTTTACATGGAACAATATAACAATGAGTATTTATGTAATTGAACATAACTAATTACAATGATCGATCGAAGATCAACTATTTACACAATAAATTTACAATTATTTATACGTGAATTTACAGTGGGCCATATGAATAGTAAAGCGTAGTTACTCACCTGTAACAGGTGTTCTCCAGGAGCAGCAGGAATCAGTCCTCACATATGGGTGACGTCGGCGCCGATGGAGCCCTTGCGGAGCAATTTTCCCCAGCTTTCAAAGAAAGCCTTTGGGAATTGCAGCGCGCATGCGCTGTCCTCTTCCCGACCAAGGGTGCCATCTTGCCCAGTCAGATGACATAGCTAAAAGACAGCAAAAAATTAGCAAAAAAGAAAGCATAAAACTGCAACTCCAAGGGGAGGAGGGAGGGTTGTGAGGACTGATTACAGCGGCTCCTGGAGAACACCAGTTACAGGTGAGTAACTACGCTTTCTCCAGGACCAAGCAGGAAGTCAGTCCTCACATATGGGACTCCCAAGCTTAAGGCTACCGGAGACCCTAAGCACAAAAAGGAGCTCCCTCAAGCTCAGTAGCCCAGAAGGAAGGAATCTTCTCTGAATACGTCTCCAACCGGTAGCCCAACATCCGGGATGGAGGGTAGGAGTTGCCTATACCTCGAAGAGGTTACGGAGGACTGCCTGTCCGAAAGCACTGTTCCTGCGGGACTCCGTCTCCAGGCAGTAATGGGCCGCAAAAGTCTGGCTTGAAGACCAAGTAGCGGCCCAGCAGATGTCTGCCAATGGAACAGAGCGGAGGTAAGCCACTGACGTAGCCTTCGCCCGAACACGATGGGCCGTGACCCGACTTTCCAACGAGAGGCCGGCTGCCTCGTAAGCCCAAGCGATACAGTCAGCAATCCAGATGGACAGAGTACGCTTGGAGACAGGGAGCCCCAACTTATTGGGGTCATAAGAGACGAAGAGCTGAACAGCCCTTCTGTGCTCCCGCGTACGGTCAAGGTAGAAGGTTAACACCCTTCTACAGTCCAGGGTATGCAGGACCATTTCAGCTCGGCTGGAGTGTGGCCTGGGAAAGTAGGTCGGAAGCACCACCTCCTGGTTGATGTGAAAAGGGGAAACCACTTTGGGAAGAAACTTAGGGTGAGTCCGTAGGACTACCCGGTTCTTGTAGAACCTAGTGTAAGGAGGATCAGACACCAGGGCCTGCAGCTCACTAACGCGTCTAGCAGAAGTGAGGGCCACCAAAAACAATGTTTTCCAAGAAAGAAAACGAAGAGGACAGGTAGCCATAGGCTCAAAAGGCGGACAGGTAATCCACTGTAAAACCACATTGAGATCCCAGTCCGGGGCTGGTGGGAGCAAAGGTGGTTTAAGGAGAAGGAGGCCTCTGAGAAAACGAGCCACTACAGGGTGGCTAGAAAGAGGTCTGCCATCCACCGGCATGTGATGCGCAGAAAGAGCACTGAGGTGGACCTTGACCGAGTTGGACTTAAGTCCAAGATTGGAGAGGGAAAGCAAGTACTGCAAGACCACTGATGCTGAACAGGAGAAGGGATCTTGAGACTGCTGAGCACACCAGACGGAGAACCGACGCCACTTAAGAGCGTAGGACTTCCGGGTGGAGGGCCGCCGGGAGGCCAAGACTACCTCCTCCACATCAGGAGGCAGGCGGAGGGGAGCAAGGACTACCCTTTCAGCAGCCAGGCCATCAGATGAAGGGACCGGAGGTTGGGGTGCAGGAGAGTCCCCTGATCCTGTGACAGGAGGTCGGGCTGGACCCCCAGAGGAAGAGGGGTGTCCACCGCCAGCTGCATTAGAAGTGGGAACCAAGGTTGTCTCGGCCACCGGGGAGCCACTAGGATCATCGAGGCTTTGTCCCTGAGAACTTTGAAGAGTGTCCGAGACACCAGCGGCATGGGAGGAAAGGCATATAAGAGGCCTGTGGACCAAGGAATCAGAAAAGCATCCGCCGCTACTCTGAGAGGATGCGGTTGTCGAGAGCAGAATCTGGGAAGTTGCCGGTTCAGAGGACTGGCAAACAGATCCATGGTGGGGAGGCCCCACTTGAGAAAGATCCGCTGAACCACCATCGGATCCAGCCTCCACTCGTGTGGCTGGAGGATCCTGCTGAGCTTGTCGGCCAGGTAATTTTCTTGACCTGGGAGATAGACAGCTTTGTGGATGATGCCGTGGTGGACGGCCCAAGAGCATAGTTTTTGCGCCTCCTGACAGAGAAGGGAGGAGCCTGTTCCACCTTGTTTGTTCACGTAGAACATCGCAACCTGACTGTCTGTATCAGCACCGACTGGTGAGAAACCAGGTGAGAGAATGCTTTGAGCGCTAGGCGGATGGCTCTGAGCTCCAGGAAGTTTATCTGCTGAGCAGACTCCCAAGGAGTCCAGAGACCTTGAGTACATGTCCCTTGGCAATGTGCTCCCCAACCCAGGAGAGAAGCATCGGTCGTCAGGACCTGAGAATGCAGAGGGGGCTGAAAAGTCACTCCTAGTACTAGGTTTGGCAGATGAAGCCACCATTGTAGAGAAGAGACCAGCTGGTCGGAGATCTGTACGGAGTCTGCTAGGCTCCCAGTGGCCTGATGCCATTGTGTGCGAAGGCACCATTGAGCAGGTCGCATGTTCAGGCGGGCATTGGGGGTCACATGGACCGTGGAAGCCATATGGCCGAGCAGTCTCAGAAATTGCCTGGCCGAGACCAGGGCATTGCTGTGAAAGTGGCTGGCGAGATCCATGAGCCGCTTGGCCCTGTCCAGAGGGAGGAAGGCCCGCGCCTGAAGAGTGAGGGGAGCAAAGTGGACTTTGCGAAGTTTATGACAAATCCCAAGTGCTGCAGTAGAGTCACAGTGCGATGACTGGCCTGAGTGGCCTCTTGGGAAGACTGGGCTCTGATGAGCCAGTCGTCCAGGTATGGGAACACAAAAAGGCCTTGAAGTCTTAGATAGGCCGCCACCACTGCCAGGCATTTGGTGAACACCCTGGGGGCGGAGGATAGGCCAAAGGGCAGTACTCTGTACTGGTAATGATTTCCTCCCACAACAAACCTGAGATATTGTCTGTGGTCTGGATGAATAAGGATATGAGTATACGCATCCTTTAGATCCAAGGAGCATAGCCAGTCGCCCTGCTGGAGGTAGGGCAGCAGGATTCCAAGGGTAAGCATCTTGAACTTTTCCTTTGCCAGGAACTTGAGGTTTCGCAAGTCCAGGATGGGTCTGAGGCCTCCTGTTCTTTTTGGTATCAGAAAGTACCTGGAGTAAAACCCTTGACCCTTCAGGTGGTGGGGCACCGGTTCCACAGCCTGTTCCTGAAGGAGACTTGCTAACTCCTGAAGGAGTAAGTCCTTGTGCAGAGGGAGTCTCGGAGGCTCCCCTGGAAAGTAGGAGGGAGGTACCTGGTGAAAGTGAAGAAGATAGCCCTTCCGAACTATGTGAAGTACCCAGGTATCTGTGGTGATGTTGGACCACCTTTGGGCAAAGTGGACCAGCCGGCCTCCTGTGCTGAGAGAAACCAGCTGAGGGGGAGAGGCTATGCTGATGAAGTCAAAAACCCCCACCCTGCTGAGCAGGGGCCGGTGGTGCAGGCTTGGGGGCTTGCTGCCTACGGGACCCATTACCCCGTCCCTTGGCCTGCTTACCCTGTGGGGGAGCTGCTGAGGCCTGATACTGAGGGTAGTATTTATAGGCAGCCGCCTTCCTCGGGTAAAAGGGCTTTTTCCCCGAGCCCTTCTTCTTTTGAGAAGGGGCAGAGGTCTTCCTTGAGAGACGAGTCCTGGTGAGTGTCTCGGTCTCGATCTGTGCAGCCTTCTCATCCATGGGCTTGCCAAAGAGGTTTTCACCTCTGCAGGGGACATCGACCAACTTGTCCTGCACCCATGGCTCGAGGTCGGATGTCTGAAGCCAAGCCTGGTGGCGTCCACCGATGCCGGCTGCGGCTACTCGAGCCGATGCCTCAAAACCATCGTAGGCTGCTCGAGAGAAACTTTGAGCACTCCCGAATACCAGTTGACAAGGTTTGGAACCTCTGCAAAGGTTCGTCGGAGAGACCAGCAGAGAACCCGGCTATTTCTTTAGCCAGGTCCCGGAGATACATGCCCATGTAGAGATGGTAGGTCTGGACTCGACAAGCAAGCATAGAGCCCTGGAAACACTTCCTACCGAGGGCATCCAGGCTTCGGGCCTCCCTACTGGGGGGCACCGAGGAGTGCATTTTTTTGACTCTTAAGTCTATGCATAGCCGATTCCACCACCATGGAATGGTGCGGTAGTTGTGCCTTTTGGAAGCCGGGGCTCTTGCGGACTCGTTAAATGGAATTGACCCGCTTGCTTAACACCGGCGACGACGCCGGGCTCTCCCACATGCGGAAGAGAAGTCGTTCCAGCATCGGAGGAACCGGTACAATAAAGGCCTCCTTCGGGGGAGAGTCATATTGGAGGGCATCGAGCTCTTCGACTCGAGGCTCCTCCTCGGGATCCGCGGGGAAGGCCAAGGCCTTGGCCATATCCCGCACGAAGTCCGAGAACCGGATATCCTCCGGGGGGGGGGGGGGGGGGGGGGACCGTCTCAGAGGTTCAGACTCGGGGGAGTCCGATAGGACACACCGAGTCTGAAAGGAATCAGGTGACTCTTCGTCCTCGGATTCCCAGGCCGACTCCTCGGAGGAGGAGTCGAGTGGCTCCGGTCGGGCGGGCGTCGATGCTATCCGCCCCGACGCCGAGGGAGTCGGCGTCGACGACCTCGGTCCCGAACGGGAGGCCGAAGGAGACCGCGACCGAGGATCGACTCGAGCCCTCATGGACTCGAGGATCGGCTCGGTCTCTGTGGTCGACGTCCCGGCAGTCGGGGCAGAAGCACCGGCGAGGCCAGCGATCAATGCCCGCTGCTGGTCCATGAAGGCAGTCAGACTGCTCTCCAAGGCCGTCAACCTGAGTCCGAGCTCAGGAGACCCAGCAGCCCCCGACGGCGTTGGGCCCAACGTCGGCTCCTTCGGAGGCGAGTCTACGAGGACAACAGTACTCACGTGAGCGGGCAAGTCCATCTCGAGACGAGGATGTTTGGAAGGCCTCTCCACCTCCGAGGACCCGGGACAGGAATCGGGGCTATGCGACCTGGCCCTTGAGGAACCAGGAGCGTCCACCGATCCCGCCCTCGCGGGTTTCTTCTTCCGATGATGTTCCCGGGTAGGAGACCCCCTTTCAGAGGAACTTCGACGATGCTCAGGACCAGAGTCCCGAGACGTCGAAGCCTCTGACGAGGTCCGAGCCCGGCCGGAGTCAGAGAAGATACGTTCCCGCTGATGCTGCCGACTCAACGCTTTTGAGGACATTTTGCCACACAGACCACAGATCATCGGGTCATGATCGGGTCTGAGGCAGCGGAGGCAGAAGTCGTGTGTGTCGGTAAGAGACATGAGTTTCTTACAGAGGTCACACTTCTTAAACCCGCTGGCAGCCATCGGGGGAAAAAGGGCCCCTGCGAGGTCAAAAGACCGGGCTGCCAGTGAAAAAGTAAAAAGGCGCAAAATCTGTCACGAAGGACAAAAAAACGAAAAATAAAGAAAGGACTCGCAACCGGCGTCGCTGGTCCAGGCGGGAAAAGGACCGGCGTCGAAACCGAGAGAAAAAAAGAGAAATAAAATCAACTTTTCTGCGGGGATTCACAAACGTCTGTAGGGCTCCGCGGAAAAAAGAAGACTGGGCAAGATGGCACCCTTGGGCGGGAAGAGGACTGCGCATGCGCGCTGCAATTCCCAAAGGCTTTCTTTGAAAGCTGGGGAAAATTGCTCCGCGAGGGCTCCGTCGGCGCCGACGTCACCCATATGTGAGGACTGACTTCCTGCTTGGTCCTGGAGAAATGTGTGTTGCAGAAGGGGTAGGAGGGAGGTGTAGTGGTTCAAGCTAAGGTGGAAGGGAGAAATGTTCAATGAAAAGGTGGGTTTTTAACGTTTTGCGGAACTCAGTGTGGGAGGAGCAGTTCTGAAGTTCATGAGGAAGGGTATTCCAAAGGGATGGGGCATAGAGGGAGAAGGCCCTGTTACTTGTAGATTGTTTGCAGAGTCTCTTTTTTATAGGGATGGCCAGTAAGTTTTTGGTGATAGAACGGCGTGTTCTGTTACAATTGGATGAGGGGAGAGGCACGGAGCAGACTCATTGGATAATATTTTATGTATCAAGGTGAGGACCTTGAATTTAGCTCTGTATTGGATGGGGAGCCAGTGGAGATCATAAAGGACAGGTGTGATGTGGGAACGTCTGGAGTGGATGGTTATGAGTCGAGCAATAGTATTTTGAGCAAGTTGAAGTGGTTGGATAGAAATCTTAGGGAGGCCAAGGTAGATAAGGTTGCAGTAATCAAGAAAAGGTATAGTGAGGGCTTGACAGACCATACGAAAGGAGTTAGGGCTTAGAAGGGGTTTAAGGTTCCGGAGGGTGCAGAGCTTTGCGTATATTATATTAGTGGTTCTCTTTATATGGTCAGTGAATGAAAGGTTCTGATCCAGGATAAAGCGTAGTTACTCACCTGTAACAGGTGTTCTCCAGGAGCAGCAGGAATCAGTCCTCACTTATGGGTGACGTCGGCGCCGACGGAGCCCTCGCGGAGCAATTTTCCCCAGCTTTCAAAGAAAGCCTTTGGGAATTGCAGCGCGCATGCGCGGGGTCCTCTTCCCGCCCAAGGGTGCCATCTTAGCCAGTCAGATGACATAGCTAAAAAAGACAGCATAAAAATTTGCAAAAAGAACTAAAGCAGGTGATTGCAACTCCAAGGGGAGGAGGGAGGGTTGTGAGGACTGATTCCTGCTGCTCCTGGAGAACACCTGTTACAGGTGAGTAACTACGCTTTCTCCAGGACCAAGCAGGAAGTCAGTCCTCACTTATGGGACTCCCAAGCTCAAGGCTACCGGAGACCCTAAGCACAAAAATGAGCTCCCTCTAGCTCAGCAGCACAGAAGGAAAGAATCTTCGCTGAATTATTACCCACCGGTAGCCCACATCCGGGATGGAGGGTAGGAGTTGCTCAAATCTCAAAGAGATTACGGAGGACTGCCTGTCCGAAAGCACTGTCCCTGCGGGACTCCCTCTCGAGACAGTAATGGACCGCAAAAGTCTGGCTCGAAGACCAAGTAGCGGCCCGGCAGATGTCTGCCAGCGGAACAGAGCGGAGGTAAGCCACTGACGTAGCCTTTGCCCGAACGCAATGAGTCGTGACTCAACCTTCCAAGGAGAGTCCGGCTGCCCCATAAGCCCAAGAGATACAGTCCGCAACCCAGATGGACAGAGTACGCTTGGAGACCGGGAGCCCCAATTTATTGGGGTCAAAAGACACAAAAAGCTGGGCAGCTTTACGGTGCTCCCGCGTACGGTCAAGGTAGAAGTTCAATGCCCTTCTATAGTCCAGGGTATGGAGGACCGTTTCAGCTCGGCTGGAGTGTGGTCTGGGAAAGAAGGTTGGAAGTACCACCTCCTGATTGATGTGAAAAGGGGAGACCACTTTTGGAAGAAATTTTGGGTGAGTCCGTAGGACTACCCTATTTTTGTAGAACCGAGTGTAAGGGGATCAGACACGAGGGCCTGCAATTCACTTACGCGTCTAGCGGAAGTGAGGGCTATCAAGAACAGTGTTTTCCAAGAAAGAAAACGGAGAGAACAGGTAGCCATAGGTTCAAAAGGCGGACAGGTGATCCGCTGTAAAACCACATTCAGGTCCCAGTCAGGCGCTGGCGGGCGCAGAGGTGGTTTAAGTAGAAGGAGACCTCGGAGAAACCTCGCTACGAGAGGGTCGTTGGAGAGAGGTCTGCCGTCCACCGGCACATGATGTGCTGAAAGAGCACTGAGGTGAACTTTGACGGAGTTGGACTTAAGTCCCAGATTAGAGAGGTATAGCAAGTACTGCAAGATCACCGACACCGGGCAGGAGAAGGGATCCCGAGACTGTTGGGTACACCAAACGGAAAAACGACGCCATTTAAGGGCGTAGCATTTGCGGGTAGAAGGTCGTCGCGAAGCTAAGACGACCTCCTCCACCTCTGCCGGCAGGAGAAGGGGAGCAAGGACTACCCTCTCAGCAGCCAGGCCATTAGGTTGAGAGACCTGAGGTTGGGGTGTAGCAGAGACCCCTGATCCTGAGTGAGGAGATCCGGTTGTAACCCCAGAGGGAATGGATCCTCTACCGCTAATTGCAGCAGGAGTGGAAACCACGGCTGTCTGGGCCAGCGAGGGGCCACCAGGATCATGAAGGCTTTGTCTCGGAGAACCTTGAAAAGAGTCCGAGAGACTAGCGGGATGGGAGGGAAAGCGTACAGAAGGCTCCCCGACCATGAGAGTAGAAAAGCGTCCGCCGCAACTCGAAGGGGGTGTGGCTGACGAGAGCAGAAGCGAGGAAGTTGCCGGTTGTGAGGACTGGCAAAGAGATCCACCGTGGGGAGGCCCCACTTTAGAAAGAGCTTCTGAACTACCAAGGGATCCAGGCGCCACTCGTGCGGCTGGAGGATCCTGCTGAGTTTGTCCGCCAGGCAATTCTCTTGGCCTGGGAGATAAACTGCCTTGAGGAGAATGCCGTGACTGACGGCCCAAGAGCAGAGCTTCTGTGCTTCCCGGCAGAGAAGGAAGGAGCCCGTGCCCCCCTGCTTGTTCACGTAGAACATGGCAACTTGATTGTCCGTCTGGACAAGGACGGACTGGTGGGAGGTCAGGTGGGAGAAGGCCTTGAGAGCCAGGCGGATCGCTCTGAGCTCCAGGAAGTTGATCTGCTGAGCAGACTCCCACGTGGTCCAAAGGCCCTGAGTACGTGCCCCTTGGCAATGTGCTCCCCAGTCCAGGAGGGATGCATCTGTCGTCAGCACCCGGGCCGGCTGAGGTGGCTGAAAAGGCATGCCGAGCACCAGATTCGGCCGATGAAGCCACCACTGAAGAGACGAGGCCAGCGGCTCAGAGACGCGCACTAGGTCTGCTAGGCCGCCTGTGGCCTGTTGCCACTGCTTGCGTAGACACCATTGAGCAGGTCGCATATTCAGGCGGGCATTGGGGGTCACATGGACGGTGGAAGCCATATGGCCGAGTAGTCTCAGGAAGCGCCTGGCGGAGACCAGGGGCTGGCTGCGAAAACGGCCGGCTAGGTCCATGAGCCGTTGAGCCCTGTCGAGCGGTAGGAACGCTCGTGCCTGAGGAGTGTGCAGCCTTGCACCGATGAACTCGAGATCCTGTGAGGGGAGCAAAGTGGACTTTGCGAAGTTTATAACAAAGCCCAAGTACTGCAGAAGAGTCACCGTGCGGCGCGTGGCGTTGGTGACCTCCGGAGCGGACGCTGCTCTGATGAGCCAGTCGTCGAGGTACGGTAAGACATAGAGGCCGTGAAGCCGGAGATGGGCCGCCACCACCGCGAGACATTTTGTGAAGACTCGCGGTGCGGAGGACAGGCCAAAGGGCAGTACTCTGTACTGGTAATGATTTCCTGCCACCACAAACCTTAGGTATTGGCGGTGGCTTGGGTGGATGAGGATGTGCGTGTAGGCATCCTTTAGATCCAAGGAGCATAGCCAATCTCCCTGCTGGAGGTAGGGCAGAAGGATTCCAAGGGTAAGCATCTTGAACTTCTCCCGCACGAGGAACTTGTTGAGGTTGCGCAAGTCCAGTATGGGTCTGAGGCCTCCTGTCCTTTTTGGTACTAGAAAATACCTGGAATAAAAGCCTTGACCTTTCAGGTGGTAGGGCACCGGTTCCACCGCCTGTTCCTGTAGAAGACCTGCTAACTCCTGAAGGAGTAATTCCCTGTGCAGAGGGGGTCGTGGAGGTTCTCCCGGAAAATAGGAGGGAGGGACCTGGTGGAAGTGGAGAAGATAGCCTTCTCGCACGACTTGAAGCACCCAGGCATCTGAGGTGATGCTGGACCACCTGTGGGCGAAGTGAACCAGCCGGCCTCCGGTGCTGGGAGGAACCAGCGGGGGGGGAGAGGCTATGCTTAAGGAGTCAAAAACCCCCACCCTGCTGAGCAGGGGCTGGTGGTGCAGGCTTGGGGGCTTGCTGCCTACGGGACCCGTTACCCCGTCCCTTGGCCTGCTGGCCCTGTTGGGGAGCTGCAGGGGCCTGATATTGGGGGTATTGTTTGTAGGCAGCCGCCTTCCTCGGGTAAAAGGACTTCTTTCCCGAGCCCTTCTTTTTCTGGGAAGGGGCGGAGGTCTTCCTAGAAAGCCTAGTCCAGGTGAGAGTCTCCGTCTCAATTTGTGCAGCCTTTTCAGCCATGGGCTTGCCAAAGAGGTTTTCGCCTCGGCAGGGGACATCGACCAACTTGTCCTGCACCCAGGGCTCAAGGTCAGACGACTGAAGCCAAGCCTGTCGGCGGGCACCGATGCCGGCTGCGGCCACTCGAGCCGATGCTTCAAAGCCATCATAGGCTGCTCGGGATATGAATTTTGAGCATTCCCGAATGCCAGTGGACAAGGCCAGGAACCTCCGCAAGGGTTCCTCGGACAAACCAGCGGAGAATCCGGCTAGCTCTTTAGCCAGGTCTCGGAGATACATGCCCATGTATAGCTGGTAGGTCTGGACACGACACGCAAGCATAGAGCCCTGGAAACACTTCTTACCAAGGCCATCCAGGTTACGGGCCTCCCTGCCAGGAGGCACCGAGGAGTGCATCTTCTGGCTCTTAAGACGATGCATGGCCGATTCCACTACCATGGAATGGTGTGGTAGCTGTGCTTTTTGGAAGCCAGGGCTCTTGCGGACTCGATAGATAGAATCGACCCGCTTGCTCAGGACCGGCGAGGTGGCCGGACTCTCCCACATGCGGAAGAGTAGTCGTTCCAGCATGGGAGGAACCGGTACAGTAAAGTGTTCCCTGGCGGGAGAGTCATACTGGAGGGCGTCGAGCTCTTCGGCTCGAGGCTCCTCCTCGGGGTCCGCAGGGAAGGCCAAAGCCTTGGCCATATCCCTGACGAAGTCCGAGAACCGGGCATCCTCCGGGGGGGACTGCTTCCGAGGTTTGGACTCAGGTGAGTCCGAGGGGACACACCGAGTCCGAAAAGAATCAGGCGACTCTTCCTCTTCAGACTCCCAGACCGACTCCGACGAGGACTCGGTGGGGTCGGCCCGGGCAGGGCGCGGCGCCTGCCGCCCCGATGCCAAGGGAGTCGGCGTCGGCGACCTCGGTCCTGAACGGGAGGCCGAGGGTGACCTCGACCGAGGATCGACTCGAGTTCGCATCGACTCGAGGATCGGCTCGGTCTCCGGGGTCGACTTAGACGTCGACGTCCCGGCGGTCGGGGCAGCGGCGCCAGCGAAGCCAGCGAGCAGTGCCCGCTGCTGGTCCATGAAGGCAGACAGTCTGCTCTCCAAGGCCGTCAACCTGAGTCCGAGCTCAGGTGACCCAGCAGCCCCCGACTCGGGCCCCGACGGCGTCGGGCCCGACGTCGGCTGTCGCGGAGGCGAGTCCAGAAGGACCACAGGACTTACCCGAGCAGGCAGCTCCGACTCCAGGCGAGGTCGCTTCGTGAGGTGCTCCTTCTCCAAGGACCCGGGACGGCTATCGGGGCTATGCGACCTGGCCCTCGCGGAGCCAGGAGCGTCCACCGACGCCGCCCTCGCGGGTTTCACCTTCCGTCGATGGTCCCCGGAGGGAGAACCCCTGTCGGAGGAACTCCGACGACGGTCCGAGCTGGAACCCCTGGACGCGGAGGCCTCCGACGAGGTCCAGGTACGGCTGGGGTCAGCGAAGATTCTATCCCGCTGATGCCGCCGACTTCTCAACGCTTTGGAGGACAGTTTGCCGCAGGGCCCACAGATCATTTCTTCATGATCCGGGCCCAGGCAGCGGAGGCAATGGTCGTGTGTGTCAGTCAGTGACATATTTCGGTCACACTGACCACACCGCTTGAAACCACTGGCAGCCATCGGGGAAAAAGGGCCCCGGCGAGGTCAAAGGACCGGGCTGCCAGGGAAAAAACCGAAACGAAAACTGACTAAGTCAGAAAAACCGAAAAGAAGAAGAGGACTCGTGACCGGCGTCGCGAGTCCGGGCGGGAAAAAGACCGGCGTCGAACCGAAGGAAAAAAGAGTAAATTATGAAGAAATATCAACTTTTTCGCGGGGACACGACGGGTACGTCTGTAGGGCTCCGCGGAAAAAAGACGACTGGCTAAGATGGCACCCTTGGGCGGGAAGAGGACCGCGCATGCGCGCTGCAATTCCCAAAGGCTTTCTTTGAAAGCTGGGGAAAATTGCTCCGCGAGGGCTCCGTCGGCGCCGACGTCACCCATAAGTGAGGACTGACTTCCTGCTTGGTCCTGGAGAATACCAAGATATTTAACTTGGTTCTTTACAGAAAGTGTTAGATCGCTAATAGTAAGGGTGGTTGGAGGGCTGTATGTGGGATTGGAGAAAACCTGGAGAACCTCAGTCTTGGATTGATTAATCAAAAGGTTATGTTGGGAAAGCCAGGTTTTCAGGCTAGTCAGGCATTCGGATAGTTTAGAGAAGTTGGGATTGGAAAGGTTAAAAGGGGTGAAGCACATCATGTCATCGGCATATAGTTGATACTGAATGTCATAGCTGGAAGATCTTGCATACCGGTTGGAGGAAGATGTTAAATAATAGAGCAGAGAGACTGGATCCTTGGGGTACACCTTGTTTTAAGATGAATGGGAGGGAGGTGTCATTTCCAATACGAACCTGTTGGGTTCTGTTATCTAGCTACGAATGGAACCAGTTCAGAGTTGTGTCTCTGAGCCCAATTTCATGAAGTCTGTTTAGGAATAGATGGTGAGGGAGGGAGTCAAAAGCAGCTGATAGATCAAGGAATATGAGAAGACATCCTTGAGAGGGGTTCTGGATGTGGAGGTATAAGGAGTCTAGTAGGGAAGTAAGAAGGGTTTCGACTCCATGGTTCCTTTTGAAACCATGCTGGAATAAGTCGAGGGGGGAGTGTTAATCAATATAGTTCTGGAGTTGGGTTTGGACCAGTTTTTCGGTTATCTTAGCTAGAAATGGAATACTAGAGATGGGTCTGTAAGATGTGGGAGAAGATGGGTCAAGTTTTGATCCTTTTAAAATGGGACGGATAGTGGCATTCTTAAGAGGTGGTGGTACTAAGCCAGTCTGGAGGGATGATTGAACAATATACAAAATGTACGGACTTAGGGAGCTTCTAGTAGTTTTGATCCAGGGTACGGGGCAAGGGTCAAGGGCAGATGTAGAAGCATTTAAGTCCTTTATTACATCAGTTACATTTTCTAAAGTGAGAGGCTCGAATTCTCTCCAGGAGGTTTGGGGGGTAGACTTGAGTGGTTGGGAGTTGTAGTGAATGGGGAGTTGGTAGTTAGTAGAAAGGGGAGGGTAGAATTTGGAAATGAGGTGGTTGGCAAAGGTCTGTGCAGTTATTTTTGGAAGCTGGTCTTGTTGCAGGGGCTCATTAATTAAGGATTTGGTAATAGAGAATAGCTCTCTAGGTTTGTTAAGTGAACGTTGAATAATATTGTCATTGTATTCTCTTTTATGGTTGAGGGTTTCAGTGCAGTAAGTTCTGAGTTTAGCTAAATAGGGAGTGAGTGCGTTTGTATCTTTAGAGCGTCTCCATTTGCGTTCGAGACGTCTAAGTTCTCTTTTGAGAGTTCTTAGGTGTGTGGAGAACCAGGGTGCTCTTCTAATGTTCTTTTGAGGATGTTTGTTAGGTGGGAGTAGAGAAGCTTCAGATAGGGTCTCATTCCATTTAGAAATAAGAGTCTCTTGACTAGAGCTTATATGAGGACTGACTTCCTGCTTGTTCCTGGAGAATAGCTTATGCAAATTTCCAACCAGTGTGTGGGTGAGGGGGGGGGGGGTGGAATATAAACAACTTGTTATCGGAGTCACCTTAATTCAATTAGATTATGGATGTCTCCGAATAGGTTAAAACTGAACATGAAGACAGGAACTTTGTATTTGTCTTTGAATCTTTCAAACCCTCCAAATTTGAATTCTGTGACGGGATCTTTTTCCTTAGAGCCGAGTCACAAGCTGAAAGATCTGAAAGTATGGGTGCATACACACAGGGCTGGCCCATCCATTGTGCGAGAATGTTGTTCACACAGTGCCCTGCGCTTCAGGGGGCCCTGTGCCAACATCCCGCATTCAGTACCAGCAGGCAGGGCGGCCTTAGTGGAAGATGGAGAGGCCCTGGCTCACCTCTAACAGCCACTGAAGTGAAGAGTTTTTTTTCTTCACATCGGCAGCTGTACTGTAGTTTAGGATGCTGCCACACTGAGTACCAGGAAACAGGAAGTCCCCTTTACTACACTGCTGCACTGAGGTCAAACTACAGTACAGCTGCCGAAGTGAAGAAAAAAGGCACTCTTCACTTTGGCGGCTGTTAGAGGTGAGCTGGGGCCTCTCCAACTCCCTCTAAAGCTTTTTAGACAGCCACGGGGCTCTTCGGGGGGGGGCTTGGACTGGAAATGGGCTGATGGAGGGGCTAGGATGGAAATGGGGGGTGCTAGGACTGGAAACAGGCTGATTCAGGGACTAGAAGTGAGCAGATACTGAGTGGGGCTGGAACTAGAAGGGAGCTGATGTTGGGGGAGGAATAAAATGGGATGAGGCTGGGAGAGTGAAATGGAGAAGAGAAACATTTTGGGTGGGAAGGAAGAAAAATCTACGACTGGCTGGGTATTGGGAAAGTAAGTGGGGAATGGGGATTGAGGATGGAGGGATAAAATTTAAGTGGATGAAAAAGGAATAAAGAAAGAGATGGAGGAAAGAGCAAAAGGAGAAAGATAAGTATGTTAAAGCAGTTGTAGAGAGAATGGAAAAAAACTAGGAGAAGGAAGGACAAATGGACAGCAGACAAAGGAGAGTTAGCAGAAGACGAGAAGAAACCAGAAGTGACTGGAGTAATTGCAACTGAAAGCATAGTTACTCACCTGTAACAGGTGATCTCCAGGAACAGCAGGAATTTAGTCCTCACATATGGGTATCGTCGGTACCGACGGAGCCTGCGCAGGAACGCTCCCCAGCGTCCAATCAGAAAGCTTTTGGGAGCATCCCACAGCGCCTGCGTGCTGCCTTCCCATCTTTCCCAACTGCCTCTCTCCAGTTGAGTTTTAAAGCTGAGACAAAGAGAAAGAGAGGGAAAGGAAAAAGATAGAGAGATACAACTCCTAGCGGAGGTGGGTGGGTTGAGAGGATTAAATTCCTGCTGTTCCCGGAGATCACCTGTTACAGGTGAGCAACTATGCTATCACCAGGAACAAGCAGGAATCTAGTCATCACATATGGGACTCCCTAGCTTTGGGTGCCAGGGAGAGACCCCAGAAGTTGTGTGTCCCTGAGAAGGGCTCCACTTCCCCCCATGGATCTCTGGCATCCTATCAGGGATGGTGGGTAGGAGTTGATTAAGTATGGAACAGGTGTTTGAGAACAGCCTGACAGCACAGTTACTTACCTGTAACAGGTGATCTCTGGGAACAGCAGGAATTAGTCCTCACATATGGGGGTACGTCGGTACCGACGGAGCCCGAGCGGGAAAGCTCCCCAGCTTCCCAGAAGGAAAGCTTTTGGGACCTCCCACTGCGCATGCGCGCTGCCTTCCCGCCTTCCTGACCAACTCTCCTCAGTTCGAGTTTATAGCTGAGACAATAGAGAGAGGAAGGATGAGAGAGAGAGAGAGATACAACTCCTAGGGGAGGTGGGTGGGTTGTGAGGACTAATTTCTGCTGTTCCCAGAGATCACCTGTTACAGGTAAGTAACTGTGCTATCTCCAGGAACAAGCAGGAATAAGTCCTCACATATGAGGACTCCCTAGCTAAGATGCCCGGGAGATCCCCTAAAGGGTATGAGACCCTGAAAGGTTCTTCATCTTCCTATGGATCTCAGGCATCCATTCAGGGAAGGTGGGCTGGAGTTGTTCAAGAATGGAACAGGTGTCTGAGGACAGCCTGACCAAACAAGGCATCCCGGCGGGAGTCCTTGTCCAAACAGTAATGGGCTGTAAAGGTATGAACCGAGGCCCAGGTGGCTGCTCGACAGATCTGGTCAATGGACACAGAGTTTAGATGAGCCATAGAGGTGGCCATGGCCCTCACATTGTGAGCGGTGACATGGCCTTCCAGAGAAAGGTTCTTACTCTGGTAAGCAAAAGAGATACACTGAGCAATCCAATTGGAAAGTGTTCTTTTGGAGACTGGAAGTCCTAAATGAGAAGGATCAAAAGCAACAAAAAGCTGAGAAGACTTTCGATGTTGCTGTGTCCTGTGGAGGTAAAAGCAAGAGCTCTTTTACAGTCCAGAGTATGAAGGTTCCTCTCTGCATTGGATGCATGAGGAGCTGGAAAAAAGACAGGTAAATAAACCTCTTGATTAAGATGAGAAGGCGAGACCACTTTAGGCATAAAGTGAGGATTTGTCCTAAGGACTACTTTATCATGATGGAACCTTGTATAAGGCGGATTAGCCACTAAGGCCTGCAGTTCACTGATGCGGCAAGCTGAAGTGACTGCAATGAGGAAAATAACCTTCCAGGAAAGAAATTTCAAGGAGGTAGTGGCTAAGGGTTCAAAAGGTGGCTTCATAAGCTGACCAAGAACCAAGTTTAAGTCCCATGCCACCGGAGGAGGTCGAATGGGAGGTTTAGTTAAAGTTAAGCCTCTCATGAATCTTGCAATAAGAGGATGAGAGGAAACAGGTTGTCCATTGATGGGCTTAAGTGCTGCCGCAATAGCACTCAAATGGACTCTTACTGAATTCGTTTTGAGACCTGCATTGGAGAGATGCAGGAGATATTCCAAAAGAGAATTCAATGGGAGTGCCAGAGGGTTAAGACCCTTTTGAGCACACCAAATGGAAAATCTTTTCCATTTAAAAGCGTAAGAACGCCTAGTGGAAGGTTTCCTAGAGGCATGTAGGATATCCTTCACTTGCTGCGAAAGATTGAAGTGTTGAAGGTCTAGGCCTTCAGTAACCAAGCTCTGAGGTGAAGGGACTTGGGGTTTGGGTGCCACAAAGTCCCCTCCTCTTGAGACAGAAGGTCTGGAGCCGCTCCCAAGTCCAGGGAGGGGGCTTGGGAGAGATGCAGAAGTAGAGGGTACCACACTTGGCGTGGCCAGCGTGGAGCTATGAGGATCATGGACCCTTGATCCCTTTGAAGTTTGAACAGAGTCTTGGGAATCAAAGAAATGGGTGGAAAGGCATACAGGAAACCCTGACCCCAATGCAGGAGGAAGGCATCCTTGGTCTGAACTCCCTGACACGGGATTCTGGAACAGAACCGGGGAAGTTTGGCATTCCACGGACTTGCAAAGAGGTCTATGTACGGGGTTCCCCATTTCTGGAAGATTCTGAGTACCTGATTCATGTGCAGGGACCATTCGTGTGGAAGCAGAACTCGACTGAGTCTGTCTGCCCAAGAGTTTTGGATTCCTGGAAGATATACTGCCAGGAGATGGATTTGATGCTCTCTGGCAAAGGCCCATAATCTTAGAGCTTCGTTGCAAAGCGACAGAGAGCCAGTCCCTCCTTGTTTGTTTATGTAAAACATGGCTACTTGATTGTCCGTGTGAATAAGGACAGTCATGTTGCTGAGGAGGGTATGAAAAACTTTGAGAGCTAGAAAGATTGCTCGAAGTTCCAAGTGGTTGATATGAAGGGTGGTCTCCTGTGGAGACCAAGTGCCCTGAGTGGAGAGATCTTGGAGATGAGCCCCCCAACCTGTTTGGGAGGCATCTGTTGTGAGGGTTGCTTGGGGCAACAATGGTTGAAAGGGGGCCCCCAACAACAGATTTTGAGTGGATATCCACCATTGGAGAGACCAAAAAAGACGATTGGAGTTTGCTATTTGGTCTGAGAGAGATCCTGATGCTTGAGTCCACTGGGTGGATAAAGTCCATTGAGCTGCTCTCATATGTAGGCGAGCATAAGGCACCACATGCACTGTGGAGGCCATATGGCCTAATAGTTGTAGCATCTCTCTGGCAGTCAAGTGGCTTCTGGACTGAGTCTGAGAGGCTAAGTGCACTAGACGTTGGCAACGGGCCTGAGGTAGATAGGCCCTTGCGGTGGTGGTATCCAACCAGGCCCCTATGAATTCTAGGGATTGAGTAGGGATGAGTTGGGACTTTGGCAGATTGATTACAAGTCCCAGATACTGTAGAATTCGCCTGGTGCGATCCAGGGAAGTCTGAGCCTCGGACTGAGACGGAGCTCGGATGAGCCAGTCGTCCAGGTATGGGAAGACAAAAATTCCCAGGGTGCGTAGGAATGCAGCTACTATTTGCCATGCATTTGGTAAATACCCTTGGAGCAGAGGCTAGACCGAAGGGAAGTACTCTGTATTGGAAGTGTTTTCCCTGGAACAGAAACCGTAGGAATCTTCTGTGGGATGGATGGATGAGTATATGTGTGTACGCATCCTTGAGATCTAGAGAACAAAGCCAGTCCTGACTCTGTAGGTATGGAAGGAGAGTGCCTAGAGAAAGCATCTTGAATTTCTCCCTGTATAGAAATTTGTTCAATTCTCTGAGATCCAAAATGGGTCTGTACCCCCCTGTTTTCTTGGGAATGAGAAAATAAGGGGAGTAAAAACCTGACCCTTGTTGAGGAAGAGGAACCTCTTCTATTGCTTTTTGGGCGAGAAGAATGGTCACCTCCTGACCCAACAGGTCTAGGAGAGATGGGGGAGAATTGAAACTTCTCACCATGGTATGGGGAGGAAGGTTGGAGAAATGTAGTTTGTAGCCCTCTCTGATGATAGAGGGGGTCCATTGCTCTGAAGTGATTTGCTCCCATCTGGGAGCAAAATGAGTTAACCTTCCTGGAATGGTGAGAGGTTCTGGTTGTTTTAGAGCCAGAAAGGTTAAGTTCTCTAGTTGTAAGTCAAAATCCCTGATGGGGTTGGGACTGTTGGGCTGTAGCAGCCCCTGCAGGTTTTGCCCTGGCCTGTTTAGGCTGCTGACGCTTAGGAGCAAAGCGAGCTGCAGAAGATTGTTGGCCAGTATTTGTGGAAAATCTGGCCTTCTTGTAGAAAGGCTTTTTGAAAGATTTCTTCTTGACAGGGGTAGAGGTAGACTTAGAAAGTCTATCCAACACAGCATTTTCTGTATCCATCTGAGTGGCTTTGATTTGCCACTCCTTACCAAACAGATTCTCACCTGTACAGGGCAAATTTCCCAACCCATCCTAGACCCAGGGTTCAAGGTTAGAGGGCTGGAGCCAAGCAATTCTGCGAGCCGCTATGGCAATACCTGAAGCTCTGCTAGAACCTTCAAAGGAGTCAAAGGCTGCTCTGTTGGAAAACTTTGAAATATCTTGAGCATGCTTAAGCAGAAGAAGGAACTCCTCCTTTCTATCCTCTGGGATAAAGGGGAGAAAATGGCGTATTTTTAATGCAATTTCCTTCAGAAACATGCCCATATAGAGGCTGTATGAGTTGATTCTGGCAATAAGCATACTTGCTTGGAAGATTTTCCTTCCAAAAGCATCCAGAGTCCTACATTCTCTTCCTGGGGGAGTAGAAGAGTGTCTTTTAGTACTCTTGATCCTTTTCATAGCTGACTGCACCACAATGGAGTGGTGCGGGAGCTGAGTTTTTTGAAACCCAGGAGAAGGGGGGACACGATACATGGTGTCCAGACGACAAGAATGTGCAGATAGGGTGAGAGGAGTCTCCCATAAGTCCATCATGTGATCTTGAAGAATTTCATGGATGGGCAAGGTGACTGCCTCTTTGGGAACATTAGAGTATCCTAAAATGTCGAACTTTTTTGCTCTAGGTTCTTTTTCAGAGGATACAGAAATAGAAAGACCTTTAGCTACTTCAATGATGAAGTCTTGAAAGGATAAATCCTCTGGAGGAGACATTCTCCTCTTTGGAGAAGAGGGCTCCTGAGGTAGAGTAAGGGATACTTCAGCAGAGTCATCTGATGAATCAGGATCATCAGAAGACTCAAAGTATCGTCTGTTTGCTTCCAGGTATCGATAAGCGTATCGACCGGTATCGACATCAGGGGTACCCGGAACCGGATCGGTATCGGGAAAAACCCCGGAACCAGGAATCGGTATTCTGGTCGATGTGGAAGGCATGGGTACCGGTATCGATTGTGGTACCGGAACCGGAGTCGGTACCGCAGGGTGCGGTACCGAGGGCGTCGCAGCCTTAATAAAAGCCAGAATGGCCTGCTGCATGGATTGAACTGTATGATCCATGGACGCCACGACTGTCTGGATGTCGGTACCGGATGATTGAGCCGGTACCCCAGAACAGTCTAACAGGTGATCGGTCGAGGCCGTGCCATCGATGTCAACCTGTAACCCCATAGGAGCAGCTTTGGAAGCAGGAGCTTCCCGCCAGGGTTGTTTGGCTGGGGCAGGGTCCTCAGGGTCAAGCCCAGGGGTATCTCGATACTTAGAGGGAGATTTGCCCTTTGAGGACCTGCCAGAGGAATGTTTGGTTACCTGAGATCCATCAGGAGAGGAAGACCTGGAAGATGTTGATGCTGGAGTATCTGTGGAAAACAGCCATGTGAAACTTGGCTGCCCGGTTCTGTAAGCCACGTTTAGACATCAAAGAACAGGATGGGCAATCCGGAATGGAATGGTCAGGCCCCAAACATTTAAGACAGCATTCATGGGTGTCTGTGACTGAAATAGTACCGCTGCACTTGGTGCATTTTTTAAACCCAGAGGCTTGTTTCTCCATGAGGGAGAATTAGTGAAGGCCTAAAGGCCTCACAGAAGTAACACACCAAGTGAGGAAAAGAAAAGAGATTTTATTTTTATTTTTTTTTTAATAAAGGAAAAAAAGACCGGCGGTACCGGTCTGGAATCGGGGATGGCAGACACGCGGCCAAAGAAATAAACTAAAATAACTTCTTCAGCGGTGACAGGAACACGACCTGCTGGCTCCGCGGAAAAAGAAGAACTGAGGAGAGTTGGTCAGGAAGGCGGGAAGGCAGCGCGCATGCGCAGTGGGAGGTCCCAAAAAGCGTAGTTACTCACCTGTAACAGGTGTTCTCCAGGAGCAGCAGGAATCAGTCCTCACATATGGGTGACGTCGGCGCCGACGGAGCCCTCACGGAGCAATTTTCCCCAGCTTTCAAAGAAAGCCTTTGGGAATTGCAGCGCGCATGCGCGGTCTCCTTCCCGCCCAAGGGTGCCATCTTAGCCAGTCTGATGACATAGCTAAAAGACAGCATAAAAATTTGCAAAAAAACTTAAGCAGATGATTGCAACTCCAAGGGGAGGAGGGAGGGTTGTGAGGACTGATTCCTGCTGCTCCTGGAGAACACCTGTTACAGGTGAGTAACTACGCTTTCTCCAGGACCAAGCAGGAAGTCAGTCCTCACATATGGGACTCCCAAGCATAAGGCTACCGGAGACCCCAAGCACAAAAATGAGCTCCCTCTAGCTCAGCGGCACAGAAGGAAGGAATCTTCACTGAATTATTACCCACCGGTAGCCCCCATCCGGGATGGAGGGTAGGAGTTGCTCAAACCTTGAAGAGATTTCGGAGGACTGCCTGTCCGAAAGCACTGTCCCTGCGGGACTCCCTCTCGAGGCAGTAATGGACCGCAAAAGTCTGGCTCGAAGACCAAGTAGCGGCCCGGCAGATTTCTGCCAATGGAACAGAGCGGAGGTAAGCCACTGAAGTAGCCTTCGCCCGAACACAATGAGCCGTGACTCGACTTTCTAACGAGAGTCCGGCTGCCCCATAAGCCCAAGCGATGCAGTCAGCAACCCAGATGGACAGAGTACGCTTGGAGACCGGGAGCCCCAATTTATTGGGGTCAAAAGACACAAAAAGCTGAGCAGCTTTACGGTGCTCCCGCGTACGGTCAAGGTAGAAGTTCAATGCCCTTCTACAGTCCAGGGTATGCAGGACCATTTCAGCTCGGCTGGAGTGTGGCCTGGGAAAGAAGGTCGGAAGTACCACCTCCTGATTGATGTGAAAAGGGGAGACCACTTTTGGAAGAAACTTTGGGTGAGTCCGTAGGACTACCCTATTTTTGTAGAACCGAGTGTAAGGGGGATCAGACACGAGGGCCTGCAATTCACTTACACGTCTAGCGGAAGTGAGGGCTATCAGGAATAAAGTTTTCCAAGAAAGAAAACGGAAGAGAACAGGTAGCCATAGGTTCAAAAGGCGGACAGGTGATCCGCTGTAACACCACATTCAGATCCCAGTCAGGTGCTGGCGGGCGCAGAGGTGGTTTAAGTAGAAGGAGACCTCGGAGAAACCTCGCTACGAGAGGGTCGCTGGAAAGAGGTCTGCCGTCCACCAGCACATGATGTGCTGAAAGAGCACTGAGGTGAACTTTGACGGAGTTGGACTTAAGTCCCAGATTACAGAGGTAGAGCAAGTACTGCAAGATCACCGACACCGAGCAGGAGATCCTGAGACTGCTGGGTACACCAAGTGGAAAAGCGACGCCATTTAAGGGCGTAGCATTTGCGGGTAGAAGGTCGCCGAGAAGCTAGGACGACCTCTTCCACCTCTGCCAGCAGTAGAAGGGGGGCAAGGACTACCCTTTCAGCAGCCAGGCCATCAGATGTAGAGATCTGAGGTTGGGGTGTAGCAGGGACCCCTGATCCTGTGTTAGGAGATCTGGTTGAAACCCCAGAGGGAACGGATCCTCTACCGCTAATTGCAGCAGGAGTGGAAACCACGTCTGTCTGGGCCAGCGAGGAGCTATCAGGATCATGGAAGCTTTGTCTCGGAGAACCTTGAAAAGAGTTCGAGAGACTAGCGGGATGGGAGGAAAGGCATACAGAAGGCTCTTCGACCATGAGAGCAGAAAAGCATCTGCCGCTACTCGAAGGGGATGCGGCTGCCGAGAGCAGAAGCGAGGAAGTTGCCGGTTGAGAGGACTGGCAAGGAGATCCATCGTGGGGAGGCCCCACTTCAGGAAAAGTTTCTGAACTACCAAGGGATCCAGGCGCCACTCGTGCGGCTGGAGGATCCTGCTGAGTTTGTCGGCCAGGCAATTTTCTTGGCCTGGGAGATAAACTGCCTTGAGAAGAATGCCGTGGCTGACGGCCCAAGAGCAGAGCTTCTGTGCTTCTCGACAGAGAAGGAAGGAGCCCGTGCCTCCCTGTTTGTTCACGTAGAACATGGCAACCTGATTGTCTGTCTGGACAAGGACCGACTGGTGAGAAGTCAGGTGGGAGAAAGCCTTGAGAGCCAGACGGATTGCTCTGAGCTCCAGGAAGTTGATCTGCTGAGCAGACTCCCACGTGGTCCAGAGACCTTGAGTACATGCCCCTTGGCAATGCGCTCCCCATCCTAGGAGAGAAGCATCGGTCGTCAGCACTTGAGCCGGCTGAGGTGACTGAAAAGGCATTCCGAGCACCAGGTTCGGCCGATGAAGCCACCACTGTAGAGAAGAGGTCGGCTAGGCCGCCCGTGGCTTGTTGCCACTGCTTGCGAAGGCACCATTGAGCAGGCCGCATATTCAGGCGGGCATTGGGGGTCACGTGGACGGTGGAAGCCATATGGCCGAGTAGTCTCAGGAAGCGCCTGGCTGAGACCAGGGACTGGCTGCGAAAACGGCCGGCTAGGTCCATGAGCCGTTGAGCCCTGTCGAGAGGCAGGAAAGCTCGTGCCTGAGGAGTGTGCAGTCTTGCTCCGATGAATTCGAGATCCTGTGAGGGGAGCAAAGTGGACTTTGCGAAGTTTATGACAAAGCCCAAGTACTGCAGAAGAGTCACAGTGCGGTGTGTGGCATTGGTGACTTCCGGAGAGGACGATGCTCTGATGAGCCAGTCGTCTAGGTACGGAAAGACATAGAGGCCGTGAAGCCGGAGATAAGCCGCCACCACCGCGAGACATTTTGTGAAGACTCGCGGTGCGGAGGATAGGCCAAAGGGTAGTACTCTGTACTGGTAATGATTTCCTGCCACCACAAACCTTAGGTATTGGCGGTGGCTTGGGTGGATGAGGTTGTGCGTGTAGGCATCTTTTAGATCCAAGGAGCATAGCCAATCTCCCTGCTGGAGGTAGGGCAGAAGGATTCCAAGGGTAAGCATCTTGAACTTCTCCCTCACGAGGAACTTGTTGAGGTTGCGCAAGTCCAGGATGGGTCTGAGGCCTCCTGTTCTTTTGGGTATCAGGAAATACCTGGAATAAAAGCCTTGACCCCTCAGGTGGTGGGGCACCGGTTCCACAGCCTGTTCCTGAAGAAGACTTGCTAACTCCTGAAGGAGTAAGTCTCTGTGCAGAGGGAGTTGTGGAGGTTCTCCCGGGAAATAGGAGGGAGGGACCTGGTGTAAGTGGAGAAGATAGCCTTCTCTTACGACTTGAAGCACCCAGGCATCTGAAGTGATGTTGGACCACCTGTGGGCGAAGTGAACCAGCCGGCCTCCGGTGCTGGGAGGAACCAGCTGAAGGGGAGAGGCTATGCTGATGAAGTCAAAAACCTCCACCCTGCTGAGCAGGGGCCGGTGGTGCAGGCTTGGGGGCTTGCTGCCTACGGGACCCGTTACCCCGTCCCTTGGCCTGCTGACCCTGTTGGGGAGCTGCGGAGGCCTGATATTGAGGGTAGTGTTTATAGGCAGCCGCCTTTCTCGGGTAAAAGGACTTCTTTCCCGAGCCCTTCTTTTTCTGGGAAGGGGCGGAGGTCTTCCTAGAAAGCCTAGTCCTGGTGAGAGTCTCCGTCTCGATTTGTGCAGCCTTTTCAGCCATGGGCTTGCCAAAGAGGTTCTCACCTCGGCAGGGGACATCGACCAACTTGTCCTGCACCCAGGGTTCAAGGTCAGACGACTGAAGCCAAGCCTGTCGGCGGGCACCGATGCCGGCTGCGGCTACACGAGCCGATGCTTCAAAGCCATCATAGGCTGCTCGGGACATGAATTTGGAGCATTCCCAAATACCAGTTGTCAAGGCCAGGAACCTCCGCAAAGGTTCCTCGGAAAGCCCAGCGGAGAATCCGGCTACCTCTTTAGCCAGGTCTCTGAGATAGATGCCCATGTAGAGCTGGTAGGTCTGGACCCGACAAGCAAGCATAGAGCCCTGGAAACACTTCTTACCCAGGCCATCCAGGTTACGGGCCTCCCTGCCAGGAGGCACCGAGGAGTGCATCTTCTGGCTCTTAAGCCTATGCATGGCCGATTCCACTACCATGGAATGGTGCGGTAGCTGTGCTTTTTGGAAGCCAGGACTCTTGCGGACTCGATAGATGGAATCGACCCGCTTGCTTAATACCGGCGACGATGCCGGACTCTCCCACATGCGGAAGAGTAGTCGTTCCAGCATGGGAGGAACCGGTACAGTAAAGTGTTCCCTGGCGGGAGAGTCATACTGAAGGGCGTCGAGCTCTTCGGCTCGAGTCTCCTCCTCGGGATCCGCAGGGAAGGCCAAAGCCTTGGCCATATCCCTGACGAAGTCCGAGAACCGGGCATCCTCCGGAGGGGACTGCTTCCGAGGTTCGGACTCAGGTGAGTCCGAGGGGACACACCGAGTCCGAAACGAATCAGGTGACTCTTCCTCTTCAGACTCCCAGGCCGACTCCGAGGAGGAATCGGTGGGGTCGGCTCAGGCAGGCGGAGGCGTCGGCTGCCCCGACACCGAGGGAGTCGGCGTCGACGACCTCGGTCCCGAACGGGAGGCCGAGGGTGACCTCGACCGAGGATCGACTCGAGTTCACATGGACTCGAGAATCGGCTCGGTCTCCGGGGTCGACTTAGACGTCGACGTCCCGGCGGTCGGGGCAGCGGCGCCAGCGAGGCTAGCGATCAGTGCCCGCTGCTGGTCCATGAAGGCAGATAGTCTGCTCTCCAAGGCCGTCAACCTGAGTCCGACCTCAGGTGACCCAGCAGCCCCCGACTCGGGCCCCGACGGCGTCGGGCCCGACGTCGGACCCCTCGGAGGCGAGTCCAGGAGGACGACAGGACTTACCCGAGCAGGCATCTCCGACTCCAGACGAGGTCGCTTCGGGAGGTGCTCCTTCTCCAAAGACCCGGGACGGCTATCGGGGCTATGCGACCTGGCCCTCGCGGAGCCAGGAGCGTCCACCGACGCCGCCCTCGCGGGTTTTACCTTCCGTCGATGGTCCCCGGAGGGAGAACCCCTGTCGGAGGAGCTTCGGCGATGGTCAGAGCTGGAACCTCTGGACGCCGAGGCCTCCGACGAGGTCCGGGTACGGCCGGGGTCAGCGAAGATTCGTTCCCGCTGGTGCCGCCGACTCCTTAACGCTTTGGAGGACATTTTGCTGCAGGCCCCACAGATCAGTTCTTCGTGATCCGGGCCGAGGCAGCGGAGGCAATTATCATGTGTGTCAGTGAGTGACATATTTCTGTCACACTGAACACACCGCTTGAAACCACTGGCAGCCATCGGGGGAAAAAGGGCCCCTGCAAGGTCAAAGGACCGGGCTGCCAGCGAAAAACCGAAAAACGAAACTGACCAAAAATCAGAAAAACCGAAAAATAACAGAAGGACTCGCAACGGCGTTGCGAGTCCGGGCAGGAAAAAGACCGGCGTCGAACCGAAGAAAGAAATAGAAATAAATCACTAAAATCAACTTTTTCAGCGGGGACACGACGGGTACGTCTGTAGGGCTCCGCGGAAAAAAGAAGACTGGCTAAGATGGCACCCTTGGGCGGGAAGGAGACCGCGCATGCGCGCTGCAATTCCCAAAGGCTTTCTTTGAAAGCTGGGGAAAATTGCTCCGCGAGGGCTCCGTCGGCACCCATATGTGAGGACTGACTTCCTGCTTGGTCCTGGAGAAGCTTTCCTTCTGGGAAGCTGGGGAGCTTTCCCGCTCGGGCTCCGTCGGTACCGACGTACCCCCATATGTGAGGACTTATTCCTGCTTGTTCCTGGAGATCAAACAAGGCATCCTGGAGGGAGTCCTTGTCCAAGCAGTAATGGGCTATGAAAGTATGAACAGAGGCCCAAGTGGCTGCTCGACAGATGTCGTCAATAGACACAGAGTTCAGATGAGCCATTGAGGCTGCCATGGCTCTCATATTGTGAGCTGTGACATGGCCCTCCAGAGAAAGGTTCTTACTCTGATAGGCGAAAGAAATACACTGAGCAATCCAGTTAGATAGTGTTCTCCTGGAGACTGGCAGTCCCAAATGAGAAGGGTCAAAAGCAACAAAGAGTTGAGAGAAATTTCTATGTTGCTGTGTCCTTTGTAAGTAAAAAGCCAGAGCTCTTTTACAGTCCAGGGTATGAAGATTCCTCTCTGCACTTGAAGCATGAGGTCCTGGAAAAAAGACGGGTAGGTAGACCTCCTGGTTGAGGTGAAAAGGCGAGACCACCTTAGGCATAAAGTGTGGATGAGTCCTAAGGACTACCTTCCTTGCCATGATGAAACCTTGTATAAGGTGGATTAGCTACTAGTGCTTGCAATTCACTAATGCGGCGTGCTGATGTGATTGCAATGAGAAAGAGTAGTTACTCACCTGTAACAGGTGTTCTCCAGGAGCAGCAGGAATCAGTCCTCACTTATGGGTGTCATCGACGCCGATGAAGCCCCAGTGGAGCATTTCCCCAGCTTTCCATGAAAGCCTTTGGGAATGCTGGCACGCATGCGCGGTTCCCTTCCCGCCTAAAGGTGCCATCTTACCTCAGTCAAATGACATAGCTAAGAACAGCACACAAAAATGCAAAATTGTGTCTCTTGGGGAAACTGCTAGGTACATATGACCTAGATTGGCCACTGTTGGAAACAGAATACTGGGCTTGATGGACCTTGGTCTGACCCACTATGGCATATCTTATGTTCTTATGTAAATTAAACTATGTACAACTGCAACTCCAAGGGGAGGAGGAAGGGTAGTGAGGACTGATTCCTGCTGCTCCTGGAGAACACCTGTTACAGGTGAGTAACTACTCTTTCTCCAGGACCAAGCAGGAAGTCAGTCCTCACTTATGGGTGACTCCCCAGCTATGGGCTACCATGAACCCAGGCTGAACAAGAGAACTCCCTCTAGTCTCAGCAACACAGTAAAGACTTTACAAGGACACACCCTCCACAGGTAGCCCAACCAGAGGGCAGGAGTTGCCTAGACCTCAAAGAGATTCCGGAGTACTGCTTTGCCAAAAGCACTGTCCCTACGGGACTCCCTCTCCAGACAGTAGTGGGCTGCAAATGTCTGGCTTGAAGACCAAGTAGCAGCCCTGCAGATGTCTTGCAATGGGACAGAGCGGAGGTGAGCCACTGATGCAGCCATTGCCCTCACACGGTGGGCCGTGACCCTACCCTGCAAAGGAAGGTCAGCCGCCTTGTAAGCCCAGGTGATACAGTCAGCCACCCAGATGGACAAGGTACGCTTGGACACAGGCCTCCCCAAGTTATTGGGGTCAAAAGAAAGGAAGAGCTGAGAAGCCTTCCTGTGACCTTGCGTACGTTCAAGGTAGAAGGATAAGGCCCTCCTACAGTCCAAGGTATGGAGAACTGTTTCAGACTGACTTGCATGAGGCCTAGGGAAGAAAGTAGGAAGAACCACCTCCTGGTTGAGGTGGAAAGAGGAGACAACCTTAGGAAGGAACTTAGGATGAGTCCTGAGGACCACCCTGTTTTTATAGAACCTGGTGTAAGGCCTATCACAGACCAAGGCCTGAAGCTCACTCACTCTTCTAGCCGAAGTAAGGGCTATCAGAAAAAGAGTCTTCCAGGAAAGGAAGCGTAGAGGGCAGGTGGTGGGCGAGTCAGCTGCTGCAAGACCACATTCAGCTCCCACTCAGGAGCAGGACGACATATGGGAGGTTTGAGCAGGAGCAAGCCTCTGAGAAACCTAGACACCAAAGGGTGCACAGACAAGGAATGGCCCTCAACTAGGGAGTGGTGAGCTGCCAAAGCAGAGAGGTGGACCCGAACAGTTGGACTTGAGACCCTGATTGGACAAGTGCAACAGGTACTGAAGGACTACTGACACAGTACAGGAGAAAGGATCCTCAGCATGTAGCTGACACCACACAGAAAGCCTTTTCCACTTGAGAGCATAGGTCTTCCTAGTGGATTGTTTCCTGGAGGCTAGGAGAACCTCCTCAACCTCGGGAGGTAGGCCCCAGGGAGCCAACATTACCCTTGCAGCCTCCATGCCATCAGATTGAGAGCTTTGAGATTGGGATGTAGCAAGGAGCCCTGAGCCTGAGAGAGAAGGTCGGGTTGCAATCCCAGAGGCAGAGGTAGATCCACTGCCAGCTGAAGTAGGAGGGGGGAACCAAGGTTGCCTTGGCCACCTGGGAGCTACCAGGAGGACAGAGGCTCTGTCTTGGCGAATCTTGAACAGTGTTCGGGCCACCAGAGGGGTGGGAGGAAACGCACAGAATAGGCCAGGGAATCAGAAAAGCATCTGCTGCTACTCTAAGAGGATGCGGTTGCCTGGAGTAGAACCTTGGCAGCTGGTTGTTTAGTGGACTGGCAAACAGGTCCATGGAGGGAAGACCCCATCTCAAGAAAATCTTTTGAACCACTAGAGGATGCAGCTGCCACTCGTGTGGGTGCAGTATCCTGCTCAATCTGTCGGCCATGGAATTCTCCTGGCCTGGAAGATAGACTGCTTTGAGGAGCATGTTGTGTTTCAGGGCAAAGGAACAGAGGTTCTGGGCCTCCTGGCAAAGGGGCTGAGAACCAGTTCCGCCCTGTTTGTTTACATAGAACATGGCAACCTGGTTGTCTGTCTGGATCAAGACAGACTGCTGTGCCAAGGAAGCAGTAAAGGCCTTGAGGGCCAAGCGGATAGCTCGGAGTTCCAGTAGATTGATCTGCTGGGACGCCTCCCAATGAGACCACAGGCCCTGGGTGCACTTGTCTAGGCAGTGTGCTCCCCAACCCTGCAGAGAAGCATCGGTGGTCAGTACCACTGTAAGAGGTGGGATCTGAAAGGGCACCCCCACCAGCAGATTGGGGGGATGTAACCACCAGTTGAGGGAAGCCAGGAAACGGTGGGACACTCTGATCCTGTCTCTGAGACTCCATGAGGCTTGTGACCACTGAGTCCGAAGGCACCACTGGGCAGGTCTCATATTGAGCCTGGCATTTGGGGTTACCTGTACTGTCGACGCCATGTGGCACAAAAGCCTGAGGCATAGTCTGGCGGAGACCAGGGACCTGTGCAGAAACTTGCTGGCGAGGTCCATGAGCCTTTGTGCTCGGTCCATCGGTAAGAATGCTCTTGCCAGCTGAGAATCCAACCTTGCTCCTATGAACTCCAAGTTCTGGGAGGGGAGCAAAGTGGACTTTGCGAAGTTGATGACAAAGCCCACCTTTTGGAGCAGTACTATGGTTCTGCTGGTGGCCTGCTGAACTTCTAGGGAAGTCTGGCCTCTGATGAGCTAGTCTAGGTATGGAAACACAAAGATGCCCTGATTTCTCAGGTAGGCTGCCACCACTGCCAGGCACTTGGTAAAGACTCTGGGAGCGGAGGTCAGTCCAAAAAGGCAGTACCCTGTACTGATAGTGGTTTCCTCCCACAATGAACCTGAGGTACTTTCTGTGGTCTGGATGAATGAGGATGTGAGTGTAAGCATCTTTTAGATCTAAAGAGCATAGCCAATCTCCCTGCTGGAGGTAGGGCAGAAGAGTTCCAAGGGGAAAGCCGACAGTCGCCCAAGAGCGGATGGTTCGGAAGAATGTATCCTTGAAGGATACTACCAAAAGCAGAGAGGTTCCACAAAAGAGTAAAGTAGCCCAAATGCCCTCAAGTATGGAGCAGACAGAGCTTAAAGATCCCAATATACCCATGTCTAACAATAGCCAAATTAACATGAATAAAATACATTCTCTAAAATGCTTATATGCAAATGCTAGAAGTCTAAAGAATAAGATGGGAGAGTTAGAATATATAGCACTAAATGAAAGGTTAGATATGATTGGAATATCAGAGACATGGTGGAAGGAGGACAACCAGTGGGACACTGATACCTGGGTACAAACTATATCGTAATGATAAAGCTGATTAAATTGGTGGAGGGGTTGCGCTCTGTTAGAGAGGGCATTGACTCAGAAAGGATTAAAGTTTTGCAGGAAACAAAATCTGCTGTAGAATCTATATGGATTGAAATTCCATATAAAAGGGGGAAGGCGATGGCAGTGGGGGTGTACTATCGAGCACCTGGCCAGAATGACCAAACGGATGATGAAATGCTCAAAGAAATCAAGGAAGCTAACAAAAGTTACAGCACAGTAATAACAATGGGTGATTTCAATTACCCCGGTATCGACTGGGTCAGTGTCACGTCAGGACATGCTAGGGAGATAAAGTTCCTAGATGAAATAAATGACTGCTTCTTGGAGTAGCTGGTTCATAAACCGACCAGAGGGGAAGCCATATTAGACCTAGTCCTTAGTGGAACACCAGATCTAGTGCAAGAGATAAGGGTGTTGGGGCCACTTGGCAATAGTGATCATAGCATGATCGCCTTTGATTTAATTAGTGGAGGAGGGATAGTAAGGAAATCCACAGTACTACCTTTTAACTTTCGAAAGGGAGACTATGATAAAATGAGGAAAACAGTTAAGAAAAAACTAAAAGGAGCAGTTGCGAAGGTTAAAGACGTACATCAAGCTTGGGTGTTGTTGAAAAATACTATCTTGGAAGCCCAGACCAGCTGTATTCCACGCTTTAAGAAAAGTGGAAGGAAGTCCAAAAAACTGCCAGCATGGTTTAAAGGTGAGGTCAGAGAGACTGTTGCCAAAAAAGCATCTTTCAGGAAATGGTAAAAAGAGCCAAACGACGAAACCTGGAAACAGCACAAGCACTGGCAAGTCAAATGCAAGGCATTGATAAAGCAGGCAAAGAGAGAATTTGAGAAGCAGCTTGCTGCGGAAGCAAAAACGCGAAATAAAGACCTTTTCAAGTACATTCATAGCAAAAAACTGTGAGTCAGTTGGTCCATTAGATGATAAAGCGGTTAAAGGAGCACTAAGAGGCGACAAGGCAATAGCGGAGAGACTGAATGAATTCTTTGCTTCGGTCTTTACTGAGGAAGATGTAGGGATGTTACCCATGACTGAAGTGGTATTTAAAGGTGCGGAAGAATTGAAGGAAATACCGATACATCGGGAAGATGTCTTACAACTATTAGATAAACTGAAGAGTAGCAAATCACCTGGGCCGGATGGTATACATCCAAGGGTGTTGAAAGAACTGAAATATGAGATTGCAGACCTGCTATCAGTAATCTGTGAACTATCATTAAAATCATCTCTAATACCTGAAGATTGGAGGATCGCCAATGTAACGCCAATTTTTAAAGGGTTCCAGGGGTGATCCGGGAAACTACAGACCCGTGAGCCTGACGTCAGTACCGGGAAAAATGGTAGAAACCATCATAAAGAATAAAATTACTCAGCATGTAGATAGTCACAACCTAATGGGAGACAGCCAACATGGCTTTAGACAAGGAAGATCTTGTCTTACTAATCTGTTATGTTTTTTTGAAGGAGTGAATAAACAGGTGGACAAAGGTGAGTCGGTTGATATTGTGTATCTGGACTTTCAGAAAGCCTTTGACAAGGTCCCTCATCAGAGACTTTTGGCAAAACTAAAGAGTCATGGGATAGGAGGCAGTGTACTATTGTGGATCAGGAACTGGTTAAAAGATAGAAAGCAGAGGGTAGGGCTAAATGGCCAATTTTCCCAATGGAGAAAGGTGAATAGTGGTGTACCCCAGGGATCTGTGCTGGGTCCGCTGCTTTTTGACATATTCATAAATGACCTGGAAAATGGAATAACGAGTGAGGTTATCAAATTTGCAGATGACACAAAACTATTTAAAGTTGTTAAAACCCAAGAGGATTGTGAAAAATTGCAAGAGGATCTTGATAAATTGGAAGACTGGGCATCAGAATGGCAGATGAAATTTAATGTGGACAAGTGCAAGGTTATGCACCTAGGGAAGAACAACCCAAACTATGGTTACACGATGCAAGGTTCCACATTAGGAACCACCACCCAGGAAAAAGATTTAGGCGTCATTGTGGATACCATGTTAAAACCCTCGGCCCAGTGCGCAGCAGCTGCCAAGAGAGCAAATCGAATGCTAGGTATGATAAGGAAATGAATGGAAAATAAAACAAAAAGATATTATAATGCCTCTATATCGTCCACTCAGCCCCAGGCAGGGGCAAGAGAAATAGGGTTAGAAGCCTTAGCGGCTAGACTCCCTAGTCCCTTATTTGGGAAGGCACAAAGGACTAGAACACAATCTCAGGCACACAAGAGTGATGTACCCTTAGTGAAACAGAAATTTGTGCTCCAGTTCTGTAAAGCAACTAAACTAGCGAAAAGCCCACAGAGAGCCTCCACAGCAGCTGCAGCGTACGACCTTTTTAGCGCTGAGGAAGCCATAGTTTTGAAAGGGGGCAAAGCTTTGATTAACACTGGCATACAAGTAAAAATACCGGATGGCTGCTACGGGCGGATAGCCCCAAGGTCGGGCCTGGCAGTCAAGTACTTTTTAGACATAGGGGCAGGGGTTATAGACCCCGATTACAGGGGCTGCATAAAAGTCTTAATCTTTAACTTTGGGGAAAAAGACTTTAAGATACAGATAGGCGACTGCATCGCTCAATTAATATGTGAGCGTGTGGGTTTTCCCACAGTAGAGGAGGTGCCATCATTACCACTAACTACTCGGGGAGGAAAAGGGTTTGGGTCTACAGGCCAGAAAGAGGAAAGAACATGACGGCCCTAGCAGAGGAAAAGAAGGAGGAAGATCTTGGTCCTCAGATTGCTGACTGGAAGGAGAAACCAAAACCCAGATTAGGCGTAGGGCTCTCCCAGCAACAGCAACAGGAATTGACCCAGGTGCTAGACAGATTTTCTGATGTCTTGACAACGAAACCCGGGAAACCCATATGGTTGCCCATGAAATAATTACTGCACCAGGGCAAGTAATTAGGCAGCGCCCCTATCGTATGCCAGAAACTAAAAAGAAAGAGATAGTGGAACAAGTGAAGGAGATGGTTACTATGGGCATAATTGAAGAGTCACGTAGTCCCTGGTCAAGCCCACTAGTATTAGTGCCAAAGCCAGACGGGACTCTTAGATTTTGCATAGACTTCCACCGGGTAAATGAGATTTCCCAGTTTGATGCCTACCCGATGCCTCGCATCGATGATTTATTGGAACGCTTGGGGCAGGCAAGGTATTTAACAACGCTAGACCTTACTAAAGGGTATTGGCAGGTACCGTTGATGAGAGACTCAAAACCCAAAACAGCGTTTGGCACGCCCATAGGACTGTTTCAGTTCCGGAGAATGCCATTTGGGTTGCATGGGGCGGCAGCCACATGCCAGCGCCTGGTGGATCAGGTTCTAAGACCCCACCACGAGCATGGACAATGTCGTCATATACAGTACAACGTGGACCCAGCACCTCTCGAGGGTAGAGGCAGTACTTACAAGGCGGGTTTAACGCTTAACCCAGCAAAGTGCTTATTCGCTAGCGAAGAGGCTAAGTATCTGGGCCATATGGTCGGGAGGGGAGTAGTAAAGCCCCTAGCGTGTAAGATTGAAAGTGTTAGGGATTTTCCCCGACCAGGAACAAAAAAGCAAGTACGTAGTTTCCTCGGATTAATAGGTTACTACCAGAGGTTCATACCTCGGTTTGCCGAAGAGAGCATCCTATTCACCGAGATGCTCCGGAAAAATGCACCGAATAACGTAAGGTGGACCCCAGAGGCTGAAGAGGCGTTTACTGCCCTTAAGGAAAAACTTTGTAAGGCCCCGGTACTACGAGGGATAGATTTTAGCTTACCCTTCGTGGTGCAGAAAGATGCTTCGGAGACAGGGTTGGGGGCAGTAATGTCTCAGGAGTTCGAAGGGGTAGAACACCCAGTGACATATCTTAGTCGGAAGCTCTCAAAAGCTGAGAGGAATTATTCCACAATAGAAAAGTAGTGCCTCGCAATAAAGTGGGCCGTGGAGGCATTGCGATTCTATTTGACGGGCAGGAAATTCCTCTTAGTCACCGACCACGCCCCTTTAAAGTGGCTTAATCAGATGCAGAATAGCAATGCATGGCTAACTCGGTGGCATCTAGCGCTGCAGTCTTTCAACTTCATAGTACAGCATAGGGCTGGGAAACTACATGGAAACGCAAACGCGCTTTCGCGAATTACGTGCTGTCCGAAAGATTCAGCAGCCTGTAATATTTTAAGGGGGGGGGGATCTGTCATGAGGGGGATCAAATAGTACCTATGGAAATATGAAATTCTGAGCAGAGCAGTTCTAATAGTGACAGGTTAGAGCAGCACATGGACCAGGGTTGCTATGGGCAACAAACACAAACTGAAGTACCAGGTGTAAGAGCACGCCCAAGCAGTAGATTACCTCATAGCCCATTAGGTAATGAGGGACAGCTGAGGGGAGGTGAGGCTCAGAGAAACACCAAGAGTGACGCAGTTAAAAATCATTCACCAGAGGTCAGAGTTAGAGCAGAGGAAGGAGCCGGTTGGGGAGCCATCAGGAGAGCTGATTGCAAACTTGACCAGAGAGCTGGACACGAGGTCAGAGCTTCACACGGAGACTCACACAGAATCCTACAGGAAGAAGCCCAGGAGAGAATACCAGGGATTTGTTTCAGGGAGCAGTGCAGGACTGAACAAAAGTCCAGTGGTCTGAGCCACGGAGGTATTTCTGAAGGCAAGCTGAGAAAAGCTGTGGGAAAGAATCTTCCTAAGAACAGGTACCAGGAAGGCAAAAGTTTTTATCTGGAGGATACTTTTGTGCCCAAAGAGAAATGGAAAGAGAGAGGCAGTGAGAGGCTTTCATTTGAGAAAAGCTCCGTTAAGTTTCCTGTGCCCAGAAGCTCCGTGAAAACAAAGCCAGAAGGTAGGCTTATTCCTCATAATAGAAGGGAAGCTGAAAGTCAGAGTTTTTCCTACACTTACCCAAGAGTGTGTGGCTCTCAGGAAAGAAACTCTGCAGTGTGTGGTAACCTCCCATTTTACTCCGGTAGAGAGGAAGAGGGATTGTTTAAAAGTAGCCTGAGTTACAATCCTATAGAAGATAGCTCCGGGGAAGCATGTGAGAATATGCAATGTGATTTTTGTGATGAAACACCTGCTGAATCCTACATGGATTGTACACTAATAATTTCAGATGACATTTCTTCACTGTGCTGAACTGGCCAGAGAGAGAATCTGTTTAAGGAAACAGAAATGAAGAAATGTGCTTGTTTTAAGAATAAGGACTGTTTTGCACTACCTTTGTTTTGTCAGGCTGAAGATACAAGCATTCATTTTTGTTATAGTAGTTTGCCTTTACTTCATACCAAAAGTATTTATTTATTTAACAGTTCTTCTATACCGCTCTATTTTAGATCAGAGCGGTTTACATTTAACATCAACTATACAACACAGGGAACTTTGAGTTGTATTTACAATAAACAGGGAGATCAACTTGGAAGTAACTGGGGGAAACTATGTACATTGTATAACTATATACATTGTATTACACTGGTACCTGATTTCAGGTAGAACATATCTACATCTTATTTGCACTGGGGGTCTTAATTCTATTTCAGTGGGTACTTCTGAGCGATCAGTTGACTATCCTTTTTCATGCTGAGTCTGATTGTTTAATTGTAATGAGTGATTGTCTGAGGGGCCATATGTATGGTTATTAAGGCTGGATTCCGGGTAGTATGTAGTGAACAGGTGCTGCTTTAATGCCTTCCTGAAGTGGGTTAGGTAAGTGATGTTTCGAATAGAGGTGGGGAGAGCATTCCATGCTCTGGGTGCGTAAATCGTAAAGGCCCTATTTGTTGTTGCTTTTGTGCATTTTGTTATTACTTTTGGGACCTCTAGGGTGTTTTGCATCATGGGTCTTCTATTTCTGTTCTGTGGTACTTTATGTATCATCTTGCTGAGGGCTGTGGGGGTCAGAGTGTTTGAGGCTTTGAAGGTTAAGGTTAGAACTTTGTGGAGGGTTCTTGCTTGAACCGGTAACCAATGGAGGTTCATCAGTATGTTTTTTGTCCTTTGTTCATATATGTGCTGAAATTCACCCGGGTCGGGTAAATAAAAAGACCTCTTTTGAAGCCTTGCGACTCGACTGCAACTACACTCTTAGATTAGCTTGTGGGACTACAAATCCCAGGGGGCATTTCAACACCCGCTTGAGACACCCTCGCTGTTTAAGAAGAGGCCCCACTATAGCTCCTATGCTTTATGCCTCTGGGAACCTAGAGGTGGGTGACAATATATATGTGTATGTATAAGTATATATATATCTAGGCAGACAGACAGAAAGAGTATATAGACATATGTATTACAATATATGATAGTGGGTAGGTATATCTATAGAGATAGGTAAATACAGGTATATACATCACATACGTATATAGATATGGGCATAGACGTGCAGATGTCCATATACATGTAACATACATACATACACATATATATATATATATATATACACATATACACACAGTCAAACCTCGGTTTTCGTTTGCCCTGGTTTTCGTACGTTTCGGTTTTCGACGTCTTTTCTGACTGAGATTTTGTCTCGGTTATCGGATATCGCCTCGGTTTTCGTACAGAATGGCGCTGGTCTGTATACACTGCCCGCCCAGTCCCGGCAGCACTACCCCCCGGACGTCCCGGCAGCACTACCCCCCGGACTCACCGATCGCGTGTTGAGAAGCGAAAGTCAGCTGAGCAACATCCTCGAGCCAGAGATGCAAGGATTGCACAGAGAGGAAGGCCCCGATCTCTCCACTGCCTGCCTGTTCTCTGGAGCGCCCCCTCAGGCTCGGAGGTAGCAGGGTAGCTGTCAATGTAAGCAGGAGATGTTGCAGTGCCGTACAGTACAATATCTGTGTGTTTGCTGTCCTGTGGACGATCGGGCAGGTGAGAGAAGTGACAGGAGCTGGGTGTCTGGAACGGATTAATTGAATTTACATTATTTCCTATGGGAAATATTGCTTCGGTTTTCGTACGTTTCGGTTTTAGTCAGACTTCTTAGAACGGATCAATCATGAAAACCGAGGTTTGACTGTACATACATATTGTGGCGACCACACCCCTACCAGGCGGTTGCCTAGTAGGGACGGGAGACCATCTTGTATTCCTTTTCCAAAGGGCTGTAGTTGTGTAGTCAGAAATGAACCAAGTGGATGTTTCAAAGCGCACAGGAATTTTTATTAGCTTCCTTTAGGTAAGATGGCAACAATCTTCAAAGCAACTTTACACTCAGGACAAAGAAACAAAGGATAATCTTCTCCAATTAAAGCAAATATCAAAACAATGTTTCCGGGGAATTATTTACAATGGCTTTCCTTTTCTTTCCCTTTAAGATGCTTCTTACTTCAGCAATAATAAAGGCACATGTATTTACAACTTACAATCAAAGCCAGTAGGGCTGCTAGCTCCTTCTTTGCTCTTTTGAGTTAAACAGTTCTCAGCTGTCTAGCCTCGCCTTGGTTGCACTAGCCACTTCTTTAGGAAAGAACCGTAGTGGCTTCAATATAAAACTCATTCTCTCCTTTACTTCAGGCTTTCAGCTATAACAAAGTTGTAACAGTTTCCTTAATTTCTTTCTGCTATTTGGCTTCCATTAATTAGCATCAATACAAACAGCACAGTCCATTTCAGAACAAGAACCACCCATGTCAGTTCCTCTACCATCCACCTCCATACTTTCTTCTGAGCTGCATATTGGTAAAGCTTGGAACCGTTCAGGCACTTTTTCCTTTAAGTCATTTAAAAGCTCAAATAGCCTATTCCACTGCACTGCCCCTCCTTCTCTTGGCAGAACTTCAACAGGCTTCTCCTGTTCAACTTTTCTTGGAAACCCCTTCTTTCTAATCTGGGTTTTCCCAGGTACAAATCCCTCTTCAGAATCAGAGCAAGAGATATAAGCCTTAGGAGTCACTGCTTTCTTTCTCCTACCTTGGAGTTTTACAGCAGGACTTCCATATCTGGGGCTTCTGTTGGCTGTAGCTATCTCTGCCTCAGAGCCAGTCAGGGAATCAGGGTAAGATTTCCTCTCCACTTCCTGGGGCTTCTTCTGTCTGAAGACACACCCTTCACCCGAGGAGTCTAGGCTCTCTTGCCTTAGCTTTTCCAACGCCAGCCTTCTCTCTCTCTCTTGCCAGTATACTTGGTCCTCTCCCTGGAACCTTCTCTGTAGCTCTCTTGGCTGCAGTCCTGGCTGCTCTTGCTCTCCTTGCACTTGTCCTTGTTCCTGTTTCTTCTTCCGTCTATGTCTCTGTTTGTTTGCTCAAACTTAAAACGTGGAGCAGGGCACCTCCCCTTCTGACTCCACCCCCATGTACCTCCTACTCTTACTTAGGGTTGCCATGGAGTCTGGGTGTGGCTTTAGCCTAGCTCTACCCTCGTGATTTCTCTCACTGCTTTTACTAGGGTGTATGTGTTCTGGTGCACCCATCCCCCGCAAAGAAGAAAAAGTTCCTTTTCCCTTTATTTCTTCATGCTGGACTGCACTCTCCTTACCACAATATATACATACATACATATATATACATATGCATACATATACTGTCAGCACCAGTTCCCTGGTGGCCAGTGGATGCCAGGGCAGGTGGGACACAGAATATAAATGGAAGATTTGAGAGTGTTATAAAGGCCCAAATGGCTCCTGGGGCCTTGTAGTTTTCTTGAGCTCCAAATCTTTAAGAAAATACGTAAGCAGAGTGGTGGGAAAAATAAAAGCTTTTATTTCCCTCCTTCGCTGAGGTTCAAAATATTGGGTTACAAAGCAAAATGTCCTTACTTCAGGTAGAAAAACAAACTTAGGCTTTTCAAACAAAACTATTATAACAAGAATGGTGGTTCTTAAACACAGTCAAGAATGCTCTGTTACTTTAACAGATCACACACATGGCAGAGATTCTAGACTTCCTGAAATACACATTGTACAATCCATTTCATGATCAGATAAGTCTCCTGGGGGATCCACTTGCATTTGCTCATACTCTGATACTTCTGATTCAGTATCCCTTGTTTCATGCAAACCACTCTCAGGAGTTTTGTATAGCTGCTCTAGCACTTTCCAATGTCCTGGGCCTAACCTAGGGCGGCGGCCACTTACTGTACTGAGCTTAAAAATATCTCCTTTTCTTGGAGTTTTTATATCAGCATTATATAAACCTTTATCCTTCACAACATTCCTCTCAGGCATATAATTTCCATACCTTTTATTGCAGCAGCCTGGTGATGAAAGGTTTTCTCCTTTGGCTTGCTTCCTCCCCTCAGAAGCTTCGTGCCAATCCTTTCTCTGAAAGTTTGCTTTAGCTTTCAACCGTGGGAACAGCTCTCCTGGTAAATGCCTGCTCCTGCAACAGCCCAAATCCTGGCTTCCATGCTCAGCCTGGCTTTTCCTTCCCAGCTGATTCCCACCTGCTTCTTGCTTGCAATCAATGTAAGGGTTTCTCCTCTGCCAGCCAACAGCTTTCCCACCAACCTGAGCCGGTCCTTCTTTGGCTTCCTGTTAGCTCCTGGAGATTCTCTGTTAGGTCCTTCAATGTAAGGCTTTCTCTTCTGCCAGCCTTCTCACCAACCTGAGCCGGTCCTTCCTTGGCTCCTTGTGGCTTCCTGTTAGCTCCTGGAGATTCTCTGTTAGGTCCTTCAATGTAAGGCTTTCTCTGAATCCGACCTGGTCCTCTCTGGATGCAACCTGGTCCTCCCTGGGTCCAACCTGGTCCTCTCTCCTGGACCTGACTCGGTCCTCCCTTCTGGGTTTGACCTCTCTCCTTCCGTTTAGCTTGAGGCAGTTCTTCCTTATAAAGAACTCCTCTCCTTGAGGATTGTGAATTGTCCGTCATGTGCTCCTGACCAGCTGGGCGTGGCACTCCAGTCTCTCTGACTGCACTCCTGCTCCCTCTAGCTGGTCCCTGTGAACATTGCACTCTGTGCACATCTCTTTCTCTGTGTAAAACAGTTTTATTTCTCTCATCAGGGCTCTCATCAGCCCTCGCTGCATCACAATAGGCATAGTGTTCTTCAGTTGTTTCCCACATCCCTGGATGTGTATGTGAGCCTCCTTGGACAGGTATTTTCATGTTTTTGGTCCGTAAGTAAGATTCAAAGTTTGCATAAGATGTAGAGCAGTTTTGTTTTTCGTCCTCATCTCTCTGCTTATCATTTGCTTATATATGTCTTTCTCACCCCTTTAGGAGTTTTTATGGGTACTATTAAAAAAGCAACACGTTTAAGAGTAGCATATAACCACAGGTATGGTTGTTTAAGTTTGCCTAAATGCCACATTCTTTAAGAGCTCACATATTAAAATAGTTTATAAGTGTTTATGAATGTCAATTATTTATTTATTTTTATAATGTATGTGTTTGAGACATTAATTTATGTATTCTCATATGGCGAGACATCTGTTTTATTTATGAATTATTTATTTACATAATTTTGAATTCATGGAATGATGTTTGAGTCACTAATTCAGGTATTTGCATGTGGTGTGTGATTTATTTGTTTTTAGCTTATCAATTGATTTATATATGTTTAGATTTACGATTTTTATTGTTTTTAAGTGTGATTTATTTATTTATTGTTTTAAATATACAAAAATTTAAAAGTTTTTTTACACAAGTTTTTTTACACAATAATTTGACCACCTCAATGTTTTTTATCTGTTAGTTTTTTTGGTAGTCTCGTTTATGGATTGT